>OY978024.1:10202131-12602131 GCA_963854515.1 Pandemis heparana
AATCATAATATTTATAATAACTTGGCGAATTTGTACGGAACCCTCGGTGCATGAGTCCGACTCGCACTTGGCCGGTTTTTTCTATTTTTGTGTGATAATCTTAATGCAGTTCACAAAACACATCGACTTACCAAGTTTCAACAGTATAGGTTCTATAGTTTCGGAAAAAAGTGGCTGTGACATACGGAGGGACAGACAGACAGACGGACATGACGAAATCTATAAGGGTTCCGTTATTTTCCATTTGGTTATGGAACCCTAAAAATGGGCACGCATGGCTACCAGCCGCCTCTATCGGTCAAATTCGGCAATACAAGCGTCATTCATTCGTTCATTTCGGTGTCCTTCCATTTGACCTAAAAATCATTGACGAAAGCATCACATTTTATAAAATGATCATTTGACAAAAAATTTATATCTGATAAACCGTGAACTTTTTAAAATATCGAAAAACCTTTATGCGTGGCCCACATTAGGTTTGGTTAGGTTTATTTTATAAGTTTTTAAAAAGGTTGGCTTATCTATTTAAAGTTTGTCAAATGATCATTTTGACAATAATTTTTAAGTCAAACGTTAGTGAGTCGTTCATTTAATTTTGTTTGACTGGTAATGTTGGCTAAACTTAATCAAAAAGTATTTTGCATTTTGAAATGAATATTAAAAATGCAAAATACATCTCAAAAGGTATTTCAAATAAAATACAAAATGCTTTTTACTAAAAGGTATTTAAATGCAAAATACAAAATAGGTATTTTGCATTTTGTATTTGCATTTTAAATAGAAGTATTTCAAATAAATCGCATCTCTGTACGTACTAAATACAAGGTTAAGATACTTTCATTCAATTTCTGTGAAATAATCGCAAAAAATCACCAAAAATGCGACGTTGCGAGCTCAGCACGGACGCACCCTCTTAAAAGATAGACTTTAGACATCGGCTGTCGCGGACGAGGACTTTTTTCAGTATTTTTAGAAGGAAGAAATTTTATCACGCTTGATTTTTGCGATTGATCGTATCGTATTGTATATTACCTATTATTACGCTATTAGTCATAGCGTGGTGATGATATGTTTACAGCCTTCCTCGATAAATGGGCTAACACTGAAATATTTTTTCAAATCGGACCCGCAGTTCCTGAGATTAGCCGTTAAACCAATCAAACCACCAACAAGCGCTTCAGCTTTGCAATATTAGTAAAGATTAAGGTACTATTTGTTGTAACTCCGAGAAGCCATCGAAGTGTCCTAACAAATTTAGGCCCACAAACTTTAACACTGTGTAGATTTTATGCCTGGGGACTGAAGTACCATCAGGCAATTATGTGGTAGACCACCCTAAGGTTAAAAATCCTTTGCACGTAACAAAATATAATGTCGATAAGACGTGGCTCTGTCGATTAGAAAGTTCGAATTTAGCGACATTTTCATTTGATAGGAAGTTGGATGAAAACTGGTAGACCACTTATTTGGCCGACGAAAGGAAGAGAGTTGGATATATCGATAGCGCGAAACAGAACACAGACTGCGCTAGCTACTCAGTCGTGCGTCGTAGCATTTATGTAGCCGATGGCGCTATGGTTGCTACAATAGTATAAGTTCTTCGTTGTGTGTGGGTTCCGTGTGTGCACAAACTATGAATCGGAGTGTGGGTGCTCAGCCCTTACCATGATACTATAGTTGTTTGCGTAATCCTCAGAGGTGGGAGTTCAAGCAGCCGCAGCCGTTCCTGCGCACGCGCGAGTTCCTCTGGCAGGAGGGACACACCGCCTACCGCACGGTCGAGGAGGCTTCGAAGGAGGTGCTGCAGATACTCGGTAACTACCCTCACTTAACCTACTGACCGGCTAACACAAGAGGGCACGAGAGTCGCGTTGCGCGCGATAAACTACCCGTCTTTTTCTAGAACGAACAGTAAGAAAAAGACGGCCAATCTAACTCATGCGCGCTCTCGTGCCTGACGTGCAAACTCGACCAATTTAGTACTAAGTTGAATATAGTGCCATCTAGCGGGGTTTGATGGAACTACATGGAGTTGCGCAGCCGTCCCAACGCATGGGCGGAGGGGTTACAACGGAATTCGATTTTCGAAATTCGTATCAAACCATCCCTCTTACTCTTGACTTAGTGTGAGCGGTACGGTGCGAAACGAATTACGAAAATCGAATATTGGAGTATAGGGTCTGTTCTCTCTATCTTCAGGGACACACCGCCTACCGCACAGTGGAGGGGGCTTCAAAAAAGTTGCTACAGATACTAACCCCCTTACTCATAAAGTAAACGCTCTATATAGGCTTCTGCTAACTTAGCTATCGTTTGTCCTTATCTGTCACTTTGACATTTACCTTTCACAGATAAGGACAAACGATTGCTAAGTTAGCAGAAGCCTATAGAGCGTTTATGAATAAGGGGGTTAGTTACTTAACTATTTTGTATTGTACTGCAAACGTATTTCAAATTCAGTACAAATATTAACTACTTTTGTTTGAATAGTACTTTCGCTACCAAACATCGGGCCCCTTTGCTTCGTGTTTTCCCTTTGGGGATTCCAATCAATAGCTTAATTATAATTATGAATGCGGTTGGGGACATTTTACGGTATTCGTTTTTTTTTCTGTCTAGATCTATACGCGCGCGTGTACGAAGAATTTTTAGCTATCCCTGTCATAAAGGGGCGTAAGACAGAGAAGGAGAAGTTTGCCGGCGGTGACTACACCACCACTGTGGAGGCCTTCGTGCCTGCCAGCGGCCGCGGCATCCAGGTAGGGTTCCGCCGCCCCTAACACCATTACAAGTGCCGGCACGTAAGTCTAGCGATGACCGTTGATGCGCAGTAGTCGAAAATAAGGCATCGCGGGGGAGTGCAGGGAACGCGGGCGGGCGTACTCCACGTGCCGCCACCCATTTAGGTATTTTAGGTCAAGGTCAATGACCGTTATAGACTGCCCGCTTTAATAAAAATACGAATTGAAATAACATAATGTTTGGCAAAGAAAAATCATTCGACAGAGTGGTCATTTCATACAATTAGGGTGCGACCAAAACCGCCGCGTATACGCAGTGACGTGTCGTATGCGTCACGTTTTCTCACCGTTTCTTCATACATTTTGTTGCGATTCCGTAACGTCACCGTTTTTTAAGCGGCGGTGAGGTCGCACCTTTATTAGTTATTGAAAAAAAGCTATGTCATGCATGATTACATTTATATCTAGTCTTACTTGACCTTGCACAGGGCAACTAGCGTAAAGCTGTCGCCTTACAGGGCCCTATTTTATATAGCTAGGTACATGTTACAATTTACAAGCGGAAGTCTCTTTCTGACCCTGTGTGTTAGATAGAGACTTCCGCTTGTAAATTGTAACTTGTACCTTTATAATATAGGGCCCAGGTCCACGTCATTTTTAATAAGTGAAAATTCCACTATGGTTGATTCCTGTATGGCGGTGCTATATTATTTTTCTGTTCCGTTTAGGGAGCGACCAGCCATCATCTGGGTCAGAACTTCTCAAAGATGTTCGAGATCGTGTACGACGACCCCGACACTCAAGAGAAGAAGTATGTCTACCAGAACTCTTGGGGACTTACCACGCGTACCATCGGTGAGAAAACTATCTATTGTTATTGACAACAGGTTAAGGTTGCGGCCATTGGCATAAGGCAATGCCGCAGTTCATCGCGAGCCTTCATATTCATATTCGTCCCACTGCTGGGCACGGGCTTCTCTCAGAATGAGGGGGCTTGAAAAGCTTTGTCGGAGACAGCTGTCACATCGTTCTACATCACGCCAACGAAGTTTCTCAGCACGAATGCATACATCAACTTTCAACTCTCTTCCTTTCGGTCGGTCCCCAGGCATAACTTTTGCCTGAAGCTAGATCTCTATTGTGGCACTCCCCACAACATAATGGTGTTTCTAAATGTAGAAAAGTGAAGATTTACTGGTGTAAACCTATTTCATTTTAATGGCAACACATTGGTATAGACGAAAACGATTACAGTTCACGAGCCGCAATAAAAAAAAAAAAAAACCATTTATTTCGGACAGAATCCATAGAGGTTAGTTAAGTACATACAAAAATAATAACAAGTGGTATTAGTAGGTAGGATAATTAAAAACAATCAAATACAAATAAAAATAAGAAATAATATAATGTTGTTGTGGTTTCTAATTCTAAAAAAATCGAAGTATAGTAGCGAGCACTGGTGACGTCATCCGAAATTCTTTTACCTACAGGTGTAATGATCTTAGTCCATGGCGACGATCGCGGCTTGGTGCTGCCCCCACGCGTAGCTGACATCCAGGTTATAGTGGTGCCTTGCGGCATAACAGCAGCCACTGCCGGCCCTGAAAGGGAGAAACTGATGGACCAGTGCAAAGCCCTAGTGGACGAACTGGTGGAGAACGACATTAAAGCTGAAGGCGACTACCGAGATAACTACTCGCCCGGGTGGAAGTTCAACCATTGGGAGCTGAAGGTAACATTTTGGATTTTGTGGGTCTCGATCCAAGGCCGCAGAACCTCTTTAGGAGGTAAAAGTAAACTCGAAATAAATAGTTTCTGGCTTAAGAACTAATGTTGATGGTATATTCTATATCCTACTAATATTATAAATGCGAAAGTTTGTGACGATGTGAGTGAGTGTGCAGGTATGTATGTTCCTTCTTAACGCTAAAACGGATGGACGTATTTGGATAAAATTTGGAACGGAGATAGCTGGTACCCTAGATTGAAACATAGGCTACTTTTTATCCAGGAAAATTGCACAGACCCCGCGGGATAGCGATAAACATGTCAGTTGCTAATTCTACGCGTACGAAGTCGCGGGCAGAAGCTAGTTCTGCAATAGTTGTTTACGTTGGAACTCTACGCAGCTACGACCTTTGACATGTTTATTGCTATCCCGCGGGAACTATGCGATTTTCTCGGATAAAAAGTAGCATATTTTTTAAATCTTGAGTACCAGCTATCTCCGTTCCAAATCAGCGTATTTCAGCGTGAAGAAGGAACAAACATACACACACACTCACTCACAATCATATCCTACGATAATATTATCCAATGCATTATTTTTACACAGGGTGTCCCGATCCGCGTGGAGTTGGGTCCCAAAGACCTGGCGAAGCGGGAGCTCGTGGCTGTGCGGAGGCTTACGGGTGAGAAGTTGACCTTCAAGCGCGACTCCGCCACCAAGGACCTGGCGGCCCTGCTCGAGCGGACGCACAACGAGATGTTCCAAAAGTAAGGACATTATACGTTAAAATACCGATTATTTAATCACAACACTCGAAAATGACTGTTGCCTAAATAGATAGACTAGGTACCAATAGTTGTAGGCATTAACCCTTTAGCAATTTGATAGTTATACCAAAGCATTAGCGGTGTTATTACAAAAAAATTAAACACGTGTCAAGAAATAATCTATTGCAAAATCAACCTTAAATCAATGGATTTATTTTTAGACACGCATTCAACGTCTGTTTAACTATTTTTGTAATAGCACCGTTGATTTTGTACCGTAATCATATCTAAATATAGATGCGTTTTTGTTTTCTCTGTGACGGCAAATATGTTGCCGTTACCTACAAAAAGATTCGCCCGAATAGCTTAGTGGTTAGAGAACCTGGCTATGAAGCTTGAGGTCCTGAGTTCAATCCCCGGTCAGGGCAGATATTTGTATGAAAAATACGAATGTTTGTTTTCAAGTCTTTTTATTACTGGTGCTTAGTATTCAGCACTAGTACCATCGCCCTAGTTAAGTGATTAGTAACCGATAGCGGGAGCGGGTAGTGGGCCTGCCCGCACCTCTCTTGGCCCCCTTTGTCGCCTACCCCGCGCCCCTGTGCCGCGCGGGCGAGGACTCAGTTAAGCGGTCGGTTTATAATCACCATCTCGGTCAAGTTAACTAAAGCTCACATCATTCAAACAGATGACGCTTAGCGACAAATATTCGCATAGTAACAAAGTCACGTGACAGTTGGTAACAGATAGAAAAATTCGAAGGCTGAAGGCGACGCGTGTTGAGTCGAATCAAATTGTATTATATTCTATGACCAGAATCACACTATGAACATCCGACGCGACGCCATGCGCACACACGCCACCCGATCCAGACCTGCCAGGTCGATGTGTTGCCGATGGTGAGGGTAAACACGCCACCCGACGCGGCGCGCGCAGTGTGCTTCTAGACAACACCCGATGCCACGCGTCAGTTGTTCGAGAACATTCGCAGAACGTATACGTGTGTTTGTGAACTAAACACTTCCACAGCTGTCAGCTAAAGAAATTGCTAGCGTGTCGTGGCATCTGGTGTTGGTTATGTGCACAGTGCACGTCGGGTGTCGACACGTTGCGTCGCGTCGCGTTTTAATAATGTGGTTCCACCTTCTCACCTGCTATGGGTGGTGTAGGGGTATAGCACGCGTCACGGAATGACGAGGACCCGGGTTCGATTAGCCATAGCTTTACTTTTCGGATTATTCTGTGTTCTAATTTTCAGTGTCGTTTAGAAATTAACTAAAGCTATTCATCGCAGGGCAACGAAAGAGCGCGACGAGCATCTGTCGCTGGTGACTAAGTGGGAGGAGTTCACGGGGGCTCTGGAACGCAAACACATCCTGCTGGCCCCGTTCTGCTGCGAGATAGCGTGCGAGGACAACATCAAGAACGACAGTGCCAGGTATACACCTACATCTCCACTGAACTTTGTTTTTTTTTATTACGTTTTACTTTGACCAGTAGGACTATACATCCCAAATGGTTATTGTAATTTCCTTTTATAAATGTATTATTAGTTAAGTAGAATTTAAGTATTAGTGAAAATGTGCAAATGCAAAAGTAAAACGAAAGTCTCCTAGGGTCACATTTGACTTGAATTAACAGTTAACACTGACCGTAAATAAAAATAAAGTTTTAATTAACTCAGAACACGAAACCTCAACAAGCGAAGACAAAGCCCGTAGATTAGTGTTGCCAGATTTTGGTTTGTCATTTCCTCGTATTGGTTATTCACCTGTTTACACATTTGCATTTGCCCTCTAAATTAAAAAAAAAATACAACCGAATTGAGAACCTCCTCTTTTTTTTCTTTTTTTTTTTAATGATGTGAAGCAGAGATCTCACTTATACAAAATATTATTTCCAACAGGGCTGATGACGACGATACGACGGAAGTGAAAGCCCCAGCGATGGGTGCCAAGTCGCTCTGCATACCCTTCAAGCAGCCGCGCGAGCTGACCGCCTCGGACCGGTGCATCCACCCTGCGTGCAACAACAAACCCAAGTCTATCGTCCTCTTCGGACGCAGCTACTAAAGCTATATTAAGTTCAAATATTTTGTATGCAAATAAATAAATAAATAGTTTTGTATTCGTTTCTTTTCATTAAAACTTTTTCCATCGCCTCAAATTTTTTCGTCCATCTATCGCATGTCGCATTATAGCTGGACGTTTGCCTTAGTATTCACATAAAAAAAAAAAAAAAAAAAAAAACGTGGAGGGGATAAAGTGACAGGCGCTCGGTAGAGCAGCCAAGGCCAATATGGCGGCGCCCATAGCTCGCATCAGCAGACCGTGTAATATTTACATATCATTCCCGTTTTCCAATTATTGAGTTAAGATTAAGAACGCAACCCTGAATCGAATAATTGTCCGAAATTTTTCCGTTACATACCTATAAAAAGGTTTCATAAAACCACACTGTTTCTTTTTTCAATATTAGTAAACAAGGATCATACACTACACCGCTAGCAGTTAAAGAGTGGTCAAGTTTGGCCGGAAGTTCAGTGGGCAGACCACCAGGATGTTGGTCAGATGCCATCTGCCTGTTGGGTGTAAAGCTGTGGATGATACTGGCATAGGACTGGGAAACAGGGCCGGATTTACCATAGAGGGTAAAAAAGTTGAAGCCTAGGGCGGCAAAATTGGCGCAAATAAAAAATTACAGAAAAAAAAGTAAGGCTGCGGACACGAGTGGGGCGGCAAATGTGTAAATCCAGGACTGCTGGGAAATGTGGCATGAACATGAACAGGCCCTTACCCAGCATTGGGTGGGTGTTGGCTGATTACCATGTCTTCAAGTTAAATTTTTTTTATTGAGTCCAGTATATCAAGTGCTGTGTGGTAAACCCAATAAGTCTTGCTAACCTTTGTACGAACTTAAAATTAGTACATTTTACATAGATTTCCAATCAGCTAATAATTTCGATTTCTTGGGTGTGTAACTAAAACTAAACCATCTTAAACCATTGACAGATTCAGGCCTACCTAGATGAATAATAAACTTATTTCAAGTTCACTCCTGAACTCATAAAATAGAAGACTTATCGCCCGATATGCTTAGACATGGCTATGCCATATACATATGAGGCTACCTTTTTCTAGTATCATTGTAATCAGCAAGATTGATACTCTTTGAGACACACCCTTTGATAAACAATAACTAGACACACCAGACTAGAACACAGTTTTTTTTTTCACTTTCCTCATAAAAGGGTTAATTGAATCACATTATTAGTAGTACCTACCTAAGTATAAATTTTCCATACAAAAACTGGATGTGCTGATTTAAGATCCTGAAGTATAGCAATTATTATATAACTAAGGAGCTAAGATAGGTACTAACAGCTATTCTCTGTAACTCAACGATTTTCATGAATAAGAAAGTAAACACCAATTTTATTTACACAATGATATATTTTTCAACATTACATTAATAACAGGTTGGCCATCAAAGCAAGAGTATTCTGAGGCCTTATAATAATTTCATCAAACATGTAGAAGATCTATCATTAATAAAATGTTATAAACTCATCACATTATATTTGTTGCAAATTTTCTTCCAACAGCTGTATTCTCCGTTTCTTAGCATTTAACAACTGCACAAATTTTGCATACAAGTCAGCCTCTAGAGAAGACTTAATATCTACAAATTTCTCCATTTCTACCTTGCACTTGTCCAACTCTGTGGTAAATGTTTCTATTTTTTTGTTTAGGTCTGCTATTGTGTGGTGCAGCCTCTTGTTTTCATCCAGCAAATGGTCTGTTAAAGTGTCTTTGGATATTGGGACATCGTCTCGATGCAGAGGAACGGAGCCGTGCAGCCTGGTTGCTGTCGAGCCTTTAAACGTCTTCTTCCAAACGAAAGTTCCCGCGTCGGGGTCATTTCGTGTAAAATCGAACACACACTCATCACTATTCCCTGCCAAAAACAGCCTCGTGTTTCTTATGTATTCGGTTTTAGTCTCGTCCACGCACTCCTGGTATTTCTCGGCAAACTCATTGGAGAACCTCCCCGACCAAGTCTCGTTTGCTTCGAAGATTTTGATGTGAAACAAGTCAGTTTCGTTCTCTTTCCATAGTATTTTGATATAAATACATCGGTCCCTTATATTCAATTTTGTTATAAGAGTATCACTACTAAGATTTGAGTCCATTTTAACTACATTTGCTTTGTTTATTAAATTTACAATGTTTTGAAATGAAGAAAAAGCTATAATAGGCTGGATGAGGACGGAGGGTTGTTGACGGTTGATTTGATTGATTGAAAAGAAAATAACAGAAAAACTGACAGATCAGTGAAGTGAAGACAGTGAAGACGTCTTGTCATCGTTCCGTTTCTGTCACTCAGCGAAGGTTTTTTTTTATTTACTTCAAAGCGAGGCCAAGCCAATCAATAAAGCAAACTGCCAAGTTCGGATCGGAAACAGAATAAAATTAAATTGTCATTTTATTTCGTTTTCAGCTATCCCACTGCCAAATATAGGTACAAACAATAATAATTTACTTTGATCTAGATTTCTATCACATATTTGAACATCTAATGCAATAAAGAAACTAAAGCAAGTAACAAACAATGTTAAGAAAACACATTCCGCCTAGACACAAGCGTAAAATACTAAACTATTCAAAGCATTTATTTTATAAGTTGCATCCGGCCCACGCACTAATTCTTTTGCTGCCGCATTTGGGTATGTGAATGTGACACAGTTGAAACTGAGGTGGATTCTTTGCAGGTTTTGTTGCTCATCATTGATAATATTTATTAATAATACTCACAGTTACTTCGCTATCATTGCGTTTCTGCTTTATTTCCGCAACGTCTAAAGTTTCAACTTCTCTTTTAGTGTTTAAAGTGTTTAAAAATTTGTCACAGAGAGCTCGCTCCATATCGATTTTCAAATTCAAAAATTCTTCTGTGTCTTTCAAACATTTTTGATAGTCCATTTTCACCGTGTTGTATTTCGTTTTGAGTTCAGTAATTTTATACTTAAGCTGTTTATTAATGGCCAACAAGACTTCTATTAAATCTGGCCGGGTATGTTTTTGTGAGGAATCCAACTCTACCGGCATGAAGCCTTCGATAACTAAATAATCTTTCAGGTTTCTTTTCCAATAGAAAAATCCGCCTTTCAGCTCGTAATGGTAATCATCCTTCTGCTCGGATAAGCATAGTTTAACACTGGCATAGTAAGATTCTTCGGACATGTGCAGGTTTTTGCTAAACCCTGCTAATCTGTTAGATGAGAATTTGCCATGCCAAAGGTTATTCTGTGAGTAGAGATACAACTGAAATGATTTGGCTTGCCAGCCTATCATCAAGTAAAATCTTGTATCGTCGATGTCGAATGGTGCTATTGTGATGGCTTCGTCTAAATCCATCGTGGTTTATCAGTCTGAACAGCTATAATTAAGATTATACCTACTTGTTACGAAAACAGATAAAGTTTATGTTCCTAGTTATTCAAATTGCTTCATTCTTATACTTTGTAATTATGGAATTGGATGGTTAAATATGGATTGGTTAAGGCATGATTGACAAGGCAAGTCATTGTGTGTCATAATCATAAGCTAGTCCTCAAGTAGATATTCGATTACTATGAAGGTAGTGACTACTATACCCAAAGAGTTTCAAAGAGGCATAGGCATAGGTATTAAAATTTTCTATTTTACTACTTGTATAGATTGGCGACGCAAGAGAAAAAGCGATATAACATGCATGTGCTAGGTGAGATAGGCTAAGCCGTTTTTCTTACACGCTATGAGTAATATGAGTTTGTAAAAACAACTTACTATTAGCTTTACTTTTTTATACACGCCACGATAGCTTTATTTTTTTTTAAGTCTCATCTTAGTTATTCTAGAGCAGATTGAGATACCTTAGGACTATAGGTACTGCAACAGTAGCATTTTCTAAACAACGTCTGGCTAACATTATGCATTGGATAAACTCTTTACCTTTACACTTTAATGAGGGAACTTAAAAAAAAAAACACATCAGTGTCAACCTGTCAAACCAAAAATCGTAAAAAGACGAAAAACGGAACGGAACGTTATTTTATAACCACAAAACCATAACACACCACCACCACTTTACACCACAAAACAAACACAAACCTCAACCTCCACTCCAGCGTGTGCTTAAGTCTATTTTGTTTGTTATTGCTGATAAAATTCGTTTTCAAAATGAGCAGCAGTGAAAGCGAAGTTAATTATGAAGATCCAAACACGAAAGATGAGCTTGACGATGGCGAACGTGTAAGATAACATACTAAATTAGTATACTCTCATCGAAATTCGACGTTAACTTTATATTTCTTTTACTTTTAGACTGCCATAAGGTCTGAATTGTCGACGTTATCCTTCGAAGAGTTGCAAAAATTGAAAGAGCGGATTGGGGCTAAGGTGTATAAAGAAGCATTATTCGGGAAAAAGGATGCGAATAAGGAGTCTGCTAAAATGAAGGTTTTTAAAAGGGAAAACAAGAATAGACCACGTGAAATGAGCTCCAAGAAGCCAGTAACAATGATGATTGATGTACCAAAAGCTAGAAGGACGGAAAAGGAGATTCGAGACCCCAGGTACCTAGTCCCAAAAATATTCAAGTGCAAACTTATCAATTTAAATTGTTAAGTAACTAGGGGGGCTACTCTGAAATTTGATTTCCGAAGTTCTAATACTTCTAATCATACTGTCCCTCTTATACTCAATTTAACGACTTGTGTGAGTGGAATGATACGAAACGAACTTCGAAAATCGAATTTTTGAGTAGCTCCTCAGATGCAATAATAAATAATTGATAATACAGCATAATTAAGTTATTATTTGTTTGTGAAGTATTAGTAAATATAGACCAACCGCTTAACTGAGTCCTCGCCCACACGGGTACAGGGGCGCGGGGTAGGACAACAAAGGAACCGAGAGTGGTGTGGGCAGGTAGTGAAAGAACGAAATAATTGCTTATTTGCTTAGAACACATACAAAAATATGTTAATTTAGAACTGAGAGCAAGTGCAATAACGTGCACTCAAAAAATTAGAATATTTTAAATAATTCATTCCTTAATGATATATTGTAACCTGCGTTTTTTTAAGTAAATAGGTAATAGACAAGTCTCAATAGGTGGATCATCTTTTTCCGGACACTCATTGCTATTGTTTCTTCTGCATTATACCTTAAATTTACAACATTTCGTATTTTTTCATTTGCCCTAAATCGAAAACCATTTCAAGGAATATGCCTATAGAAACAAAAAAAAAAAATTTTGGTATTTTTTCTACCAGTATTTTTCGAAAAATATTGGAATAAAATTAGCCAAACACACATTTTTGTGTCATTTCAATCCCTTTACATGATAGAGCATCTATTAAGCATGTCAACTGTACACTGTACTATCTTTGTGCCCTAAGCTCTGTTATGGGATAGAATAACACCAAGAAATAATTTATCCACCAAATTCCTTTTTCAATAATTTTGTTTAACAAATCACTTGTAACCTAACTTAACCTTTGATTTCCAGATTTGACCCACTCTGTGGTGAATACAACAAGAAACAGTTTACAGAAGACTACAATTTCCTGACCGATATGCGTATGAATGACATAAATGCAACGAGAGCTGAGTTGAGGCAAACAACGGACCCCGAAAAGGCCTTGAAGCTACGTAGGTTGCTGCAGCGTCTTAACGAGCAACACAAAGCCAGCAGGATGAAAAAGAAAGAGAGGCTAGAGATGGAGCAGGAAAAGAAACAAGTTGCAGAGACGGTTCAGGAAGGGAAACAGCCGTACTATAAGAATAAGTGTATGTTCTTAATTATTATTTTGTCTGTTTGGTATACATTTTTGTCTGAAATATTAACATTTTGTATGCCTAGCTTCTGAATCTGGAGCGAGATTGAAGGTTATCTTTTGGATTTTTATAAAACCTCTTAAATTGGTATTGTTGAGACAAATGAGACTAGGATGCAGGTTTTTTAGTCCATCATAATGAAAAGTTAACAATGCTTTAGCAACTAACTGTCTAGCTGTATTTCTGAAAGCATGCAGCAAGGTTGCATTGTTTGTAGGTTGTCTGTGCAGGCTCTTAATTTAATCCCAAAATACATTTCAATAATGCTTGAATGCGATATTGTGCAAAGTTGTAAACTTGTGATAGTTGTGATTACAAAGCAAGACTGACCATTTTTTTGTTGAGGGTTCTGAGTGCAAGAAAAATTACTACTAAATTTCGCTAATGACAATATTTTGTAAATTGGCTTACATCTGAAAATATGATCAATATTTAGTGTGAGAGTAACCACAATGTATTCCCTAGAGACGCAATCCATGAGTAAAAGAACGTCAGTTGCTCTGTAAACAGTGTATCAATGGATGGGTTTTAAGATAAACCAACCAAATTACAACAATTTTAAAGAGGTTTTGTGTTATAAAGACTTAAAATTAGGCTAAAAGATGAGAAATTTAGCTTTTAATTAACCTTGATTGCATTGTAAGTATTGTAACCCCTTATTTATAAACTTATCTGTGAAAGGTAAATGTCAATGTGACAGATAAGGACAAACGATTGCTGAGTTAGTAGAAGCCTGTAGAGCGTATGAATAAGGGGGTATGTAGCCCCAGAATTGTCTCTAGCCCATGTAGTGGCCGGGTGCAAACATTATCTTAGCGCTAAGCGCGAGCCGTGTGGCGCTCTGCGCCTCCTAAGACGGCACACCCTGCACCATAGGTAAAGACGCCTCTGCATATCCCATACTACTTGAGTGAACAATAAAATTTTGTTTTAGCGGAGAAACGTGTGGAGGCTTTGGTCAAGCAGTACGAAGAGCTGAAGAAAGAGGGCGCCAGTCGCGTGCAACGGCATCTGAAGCGACGCCAGCAGAAGGTGAAAAAGCGCTCCCATCGAGCACCCACGGGCGTCAGCTGATAATACACTGTTTTAATGTTATAACATCTTGTTTTATTTTCGACTACTGACAACACTGCCCTGTTGAGTTGACTCAATAGCAATGTGCGACCTGATAATTCATGTATTTTATGCAAGCTAAGTTGGGGACACGAATTAAAGGGTGTGTTAGGTCGCGCATTTCAGGCCTGGGCCCAATATTATAAAGCTACAAGTAACAATTTACAAGCGGAAGTCTCTATCTAACACAGGGTCAGAAAGAGACTTCCGCTTGTAAATTGTAACTAGTAGCTTTATAAAATAGGGCCCTGGTGCCACTCAAGTTGGTCCCTTGTGTAAAAAACCAATAACTATCTAACTAATATTATAAACTAGATGAAAACCCGGCTTCGCTCGGGTGAAATTCGAATCATAATACACTTGTAGGTACAAAATGTAGGTAGAATGTGTAGCCATTATTTCGAATCTCTGTATATTATTTTAATACAAAAATAGGTAGGTAAGTGATAGCATTCACATTAACTGAAATTATCTGCAAGAATATATCCGTGCATGGCTTGAAGAACTTGATAAGTCCAAAATGGCAATTTTACAGGGCGGCCATTTTAAAGTTTGAAATTTTCTCCAAAATCCGTTTTTATCTTGAATTGGGAATCGATGATTATTTTAAAAGTGCTTGGTGATTTTTCTATTGATAAGAATAACCTTCCTTAGCTACGGACAAAAGTTTCAGATTTGACGACCGGATAGCCTAGTGGTTAGTGACCCTGACTATGAAGCTAGAGGTCCCGGGTTTGAATCCCGGTAGAGGCAGACATTTGCATTATGAATACGAATGTTTGTGCCTGAGTCATGGATGTTGTATGTACTTATTTAAGTATGTATTTATCTAAATTAAGTATATAAGTATGAATATCCGTTGCCTGGTACCCATAGCACAAGCTTTGCTTAGTTTGGGACTGGGTCAATTGGTGTAATTTGTCCCATGATATTTATTTCTTTATTATTAGGTATTTATTTTTTCGTCGAGCCATATATTTTATAAAAATAAAAATATTTTACTCAGTCACTCGGCGGTCTCTATACGGTTGATAAGCAGTACGCCAATGACATCAAATTAAAAAAAAATTGCTGCTTGAATCTGTGGTTCACGATGACATTTGTAGCTAAAAGAAGCAACGGCTATAGTGAGAGTTTTTAATGATTCACGGTTAAGGCGAAGGGATAGGCAAAAGCTCATAAATTGGTTGTTTTTGTGCATGTTTTATGGCGATAATACACAATTTGGAGTTTTGAAAACTGCACATTCTATAAAACATGTCTTGAATTAGAATTCACCGGTGAAAACATATTCCTTAATGTCGTAGTTAGTACAAAAATTCGTTTGCTCTAAGAGTCTCGAAAATATTTTGTGCACGGTTTGCTCGGGTGAAACCAATCTGTTTGCTACCAATCTCGACGAGGTGACTCTAGTAACTCATAATTAAAATTCCGCGGTGCGTTTGCTTCAATTAGCCAACAAATAAGGCTTTAGAGAGTAGTACTGCCCTGATCCTGTGAAAAGGGCGAACGCAATATTTGCCCGCACATTCAATCAGGCGCTTTTCAATGTACAAAAAAATTCGGAAACCAAAAAAATGTTAAAAAGATAATACAATGAAATAAATTATTAAGATAAAACCAAAAATGTTCATAAAAAAATAATAAAAAAATAATAGATAAATAAATAAAAAAATAATTTGGATAAGACGTATGAAAATAATAAGGAAAAAGCAACGTTGCATGTTCGCTCGGTGGCGGCAGTGCGTAAGCGACGCGACGTTGCCAATATTCGCTTCGCGTTTTTTCATATTGGTTTGGCTAAGCATGTTGTTTGAGTCACAGAATAGGCGCGAAACAGTGCTTCAAAAAGTCGTACTCGTTCGCTTCGCACGTATAATACCTATATTAAGTTAAAAGTTATTATTTTCAATCCGTTTTTTGGGAACTTAGTGGCAGGTTGGTTTGATACTTACTTGCTGTTTAGCGAACAAGCATGGGAAATAGGATTTTGGTTGGAATTACTGCATGAAAAATTTTGATAATGAGGCAAGTAGTACTCCAATGTATAGTCTATCATTAGAAAGAAAAAAAAAAGATATCTGAAGGTCAAAGTGGTTCCCAAACATCGATCCGTTATCAAAATAAAAAAGACCGCCATATTGAAATCTTTAGTTTTTCGACCGATTAATTTCAAAATCGATATCTGAGGATCCGAGTTGTCTCCAAACACGTATCCGTTTTTAAAAATTAAAAAAGTGGCCGCCATTTTGAAATCTTTAAGTTTTGGACCGAATATTATCAAAATCGATATCTAAGGGTTCGAGTGGTCGTAAAACACAAATCTGCTATCAAAAATGAAAAAACTGGCCGCCATTTTGAAATCTTTAGTTTACCGACCGATTGATTTCAAAATCGATATCTGAGAATCCGAGTTGTCTCCAAACACGTATCCGTTATCAAAAATGACAAAAGTGGCCGCCATTTTGAAATCTTTAGTTTTTGGACCGATTATTTTCAAAACCGATATCTGAGGGTCCAAGAGCTCCCCAAACATAAATCCGTTATCAAAAATGAAAAAAGTGGCCGCCATTTTGAAATCTTTAAGTTTTGGGCCGATTATTTTCAAAATCGATATCTGAGGGTCCGAGTGGTCGTCAAACACAAATCTGCTACCGAAAATGAAAAAACTGGCCGCCATTTTGAATTCTTTACTTTTTGGACCGAATATTTTCAAAATCGATATCTAAGGGTCCGAGTGGTCGTGAAACACAAATCTGCTATCAAAAATGAAAAAACTGGCCGCCATTTTGAAATCTTTAGTTTACCGACCGATTGATTTCAAAATCGATATCTGAGAATCCGAGTTGTCTCCAAACACGTATCCGTTATCAAAAATGACAAAAGTGGTCGCCATTTTGAAATCTTTAGTTTTTGGACCGATTATTTTCAAAACCGATATCTGAGGGTCCGAGAGCTCCCCAAACATAAATCCGTTATCAAAAATGAAAAAAGTGGCCGCCATTTTGAAATCTTTAAGTTTTGGGCCAATTATTTTCAAAACTGATATCTGAGGGTCCGAGAGGTCCCCAAACATAAATCCGTTATCAAAAATGAAAAAAGTGGCCGTCATTTTGAAATCTTTAAGTTTTGGGCCGATTATTTTCAAAATCGATATCTGAGGGTCCGAGTGGTTGTCAAACAAAAATCTGCTACCGAAAATGAAAAAACTGGCCACCATTTTGAATTCTTTACTTTCTAGACCAATTGTTTTCAAAATCGATATCTGAGGATCCGAGTGGTCCCCAAACATGAATCCGTTTTTAAAAATTAAAAAAGTGGCCGCCATTTTGAAATCTTTAAGTTTTGGACCGAATATTATCAAAATCGATATCTAAGGGTTCGAGTGGTCGTGAAACACAAATCTGCTATCAAAAATGATAAAACTGGCCGCCATTTTGAAATCTTTAGTTTACCGACCGATTGATTTCAAAATCGATATCTGAGAATCCGAGTTGTCTCCAAACACGTATCCGTTATCAAAATCGACAAAAGTGGCCGCCATTTTCAAATCTTTAGTTTTTGGACCGATTATTTTCAAAACCGATATCTGAGGGTCCGAGAGCTCCCCAAACATAAATCCGTTATCAAAAATGTAAAAAGTGGCCGCCATTTTGAAATTTTTAAGTTTTGGGCCAATTGTTTTCAAAATCGATATCTGAGGATCCGAGTGGTCCCCAAACATGAATCCGTTTTTATAAATGAAAAAACTGGCCGCCATTTTGAAATCTTTAGTTTACCGACCGATTGATTTCAAAATTAATATCTGAGAATCCGAGTTGTCTCCAAACACGTATCCGTTATCAAAAATGACAAAAGTGGCCGCCATTTTGAAATCCTTAGTTTTTGGACCGATTATTTTCAAAACCGATATCTGAGGGTCCGAGAGCTCCCCAAACATAAATCCATTATCAAAAATGAAAAAAGTGGCCGCCATTTTGAAATCTTTAAGTTTTGGGCCGATTATTTTCAAAACCGATATCTGAGGGTCCGAGAGGTCCCCAAACATGAATCCGTTTTTAAAAATGAAAAAAGTGGGCGCCATTTTGAAATCTTTAAGTTTTGGTCCGAATTTTTACAAAATCGATATCTAAGGGTCTGAGTGGTCGTGAAACACAAATCTGCTATCAAAAATGAAAAAACTGGCCGCCATTTTGAAATCTTTAGTTTACCGACCGATTGATTTCAAAATCGATATCTGAGAATCCGAGTTGTCTCCAAACACGTATCCGTTATCAAAAATGACAAAAGTGGCCGCCATTTTGAAATCCTTAGTTTTTGGACCGATTATTTTCAAAACCGATATCTGAGGGTCCGAGAGCTCCCCAAACATAAATCCATTATCAAAAATGAAAAAAGTGGCCGCCATTTTGAAATCTTTAAGTTTTGGGCCGATTATTTTCAAAACCGATATCTGAGGGTCCGAGAGGTCCCCAAACATGAATCCGTTTTTAAAAATGAAAAAAGTGGGCGCCATTTTGAAATCTTTAAGTTTTGGTCCGAATTTTTACAAAATCGATATCTAAGGGTCTGAGTGGTCGTGAAACACAAATCTGCTATCAAAAATGAAAAAACTGGCCGACATTTTGAAATCTTTAGTTTTCCGACCGATTGATTTCAAAATCGATATCTGAGGATCCGAGTTGTCTCCAAACACGTATACGTTATCAAAAATGACAAGAGTGGCCGCCATTTTGAAATATTTAGTTTTCGGACCGATTATTTTCAAAACCGATATCTGAGGGTCCGAGAGCTCCCCAAACATAAATCTGTTTTTAAAAATGAAAAAAGTGGCCGCCATTTTGAAATCTTTAAATTTTGGATCGATTATTTTTAAAATCGATATCTGAGGGTCCGAGTGGTCATCAAACACAAATCTGCTATCGAAAATAAAAAAAACTGGCCGCCATTTTGAATTCTGTACTTTTTGGACCAAATGTTTTCAAAATCGATATCTGAGGAGTGGTCCCCAAACAAGAATCCGTTTTTAAAAATAAAAAAAGGTGTCCACCATTTTAAAAACTAGTTTTGTACCGATTGTTTTCAAAATCGATATCTTACGATCTGAGTGGTTCCCAAACACGTATCCGTTATACAAAATAGAAAAGTCATCATCATTTTGAAATGTTTAGTTTTTGAACAGATTGTTTTCAAAATCGATATCTGAGCTGGCGGCCACTTTTTCAATTTTTGATAACGGGTTGATAAATGGCGGCCAGTTTTTTCATTTATAAAAACGGATTCATGGTTGGGGACCACTCGGATCCTCAGATATCGATTTTGAAAACAATTGGTCTAGAAAGTAAAGAATTCAAAATGGCGGCCACTTTTTTCATTTTTAAAAACAGATTTATGTTTGGGGACCTCTCGGACCCTCAGATATCGGTTAATAATCGGTCTGAAAACTAAACATTTCAAAATGGCGGCCACTTTTGTCATTTTTGATAACGTATACGTGTTTGGAGACAACACTTTTCAGTGCATATCGATTCTATAGAACGAATACAAAATAAATTTATTAAAAGAATGAAGTACAAATTTAAGCACTTCGAATACAAAAATGTCGAGTCTCTTGAACTGCGAAGAGAGAAAAAAGATATCGCGTTTTTGTATAAATTACTAAATAATTTAATTGATTCCCAAGATCTTCTGAGCAAGGTTTCATTTAGATGCCCGAGCTTTCGAACTCGGTCCACTCGTCTGTTCTCAGTGCCTTTCAGTCGCACTAAATATGAAGGTAACAAATGGTTGGCAAGAGCGTGCAAAATTTATAATGAAAAATACTTTAATATTGATTTGTTTCAACTCAACCATCGTAAATTTGCTTCTGCAATCAGGAGAGGAATTTTGGATTAGAAAACCGGTGTCTCTGTAGATGTTTTTTTTTTTTTGAGCTCAGGTGCCGTTTGGTACTATTCCAATATTATTGTCTTTTGTTTTCCTAAATTGTATTTTGTTTTCTTTTTCTTAATATTCTAATTTATAATTAAAATTCAAAATTGATTTGGCATGTCTTACTTTGAAATGAAATGAAATGAAATGAAATGAAATGATTTTATTTGCTGAGTACAGGTTGCATACATATTGGTGAACATTTGAAATAATTGAGATCAGCCATACTCTGCTTTAGAGTACTTTATGCGTAATTAATAAATTGAAATGACAACAAAGTCACTCACTTAAATTATATTAGATACATATTTAAGATTATGTCAAAAAATAAATACCTAAAATTGGCTGTTTAGTTCTTAATGTCAAAATGGATTAAATTAATTTACATTGCATAAGTCTTATAAATAATAATTGTCATGTCAAAGATTTAAATATTCATTTACAGAGTAGAAACACATGTCACAAAGCCATAAAAACAATTTTCTTCTAAATGAATTTAATGGAAGCTCCTTGATGTCTAAAGGTAATTTATTATAAATTTTTATACACATATAAAAAGGGCTTCGAGCAGTTTGTTTGAGACAACGTTTTGGCAAAAACAATAGGTTGCGCTGTCTAGAGAAACGATCGTTGTAGCTGATCATCTCATGGTTTCTTCTAAAATGATGCTCATTTAGTCGTACAAACACCGCCACTTCAAAAATGTACATAGAAGGCAGAGTTAAAAGTTTATTACTCCGCATTACCGGCTTACATGACATCATCGGTTTTACTGTAAACATAGCTCTTATACATTTTTTTTGCATTAGGAAGGGTTTGCTCGCCTCTACAGAGTGCCCCCATATAATTATACCGTATCTAAGTGTGGACATAACATAGCCATGATATGCTAATAGTGCTGATTCTAGTGACACTGTTTGTCTTAGTTTTCTCAATGGATAAATGAATCTATTTATCTTGCTACAAACATTTTTAACTTGAATTTTGAAATTTAAGAATTCGTCCAAATCGATTCCGAGAAATTTGATATTTTGTTCTTCGGTGATAGGATCTCCTCGACAAGTGACATTTAACTTTAAACTTTGTCGTCTACATGTTCTAAATTGTAAATACTTCGTTTTGTTAACGTTAATTGATAGATTATTACTTTCCATCCACTTGACTATCGTATTCATGGCCCCATTAATGTCACTCTCAAACGTTTGCATATTTGTACATGGTATCATAATGGAGGTGTCGTCTGCGAATAATACTGAAGGAAAATCCACAGAACTTGGCAGGTCGTTTATGTAAAATGAAAATAATAGTGGGCCCAACACACTCCCTTGAGGCACACCGAAATTGTTTACTCTATAATTAGACCTATAATTGACTAGAGATGTTCCTTCCTTCCTGACAATTTCTGTGCACTGAGTTCTTTGATTTAGGTATGACTCAAACCAGCAAAGTATATTGCCACGTATTCCATAGCGATCTAGTTTTGACAAAAGTTTCTTGTGGGCGACTAAATCGAATGCCTTTGTCATGTCCAGAGAACAACAGCGTGTTGTCCTTTGTCCACCCAGTTTACAACATCCTTAAGCAGTGTAAAGGTTGCAGTGGTAGTAGACCTATTTGCTCTAAAATCATGTTGTCTCTCCGAAAATAATTTATATTTATCAGCAAACTTCACAAGTCTTGTATGCATGAGTTTCTCAAAAACTTTAGCCAGAACAGGTATTAGGGCAATTGGTCTATAGTTAGAAATATTATTTTTTGGTCCTTTTTTGTGTAGAGGTTGCTTTTCGAGCAAATACATGTATGATTTATAAGTGGAAACTGTTTTGGCTTATGTATTTACTATATTCATTTAACTATACGTGTAATTGGATGCTGTTTGTTTCCCATTTCAATAAATAAATAAATAAATAAAATAAAACTCGGATCCTGCTTTCAAAACGGTTTTCAAAATGGCGGCTACTTTTTTCATTTTTAAAAACGGATTCATGTTTGGGGACCACCTGGATCCTCAGATATCGAATTTAAAAACAATCGGTTCAAAAAGTAAAGAATTCAAAATGGCGGCCAGTTTTTTCATTTTCGATAGCAGAATTGTGTTTGACGACCACTCGGATTCTCAGATATCGATTTTGAAAATAATCGGTCCAAAACTTAAAGATTTCAAAATGGCGGCCACTTTTTTCATTTTTGATAACGGATTTATGTTTGGGGAGCTCTCGGACCCTCAGATATCCGTTTTGAAAATAATCGGTCCAAAAACTAAAGATTTCAAAATGGCGACCACTTTTGTCATTTTTGATAACGGATACGTGTTTGGAAACAACTCGGATTCTCAGATATCAATTTTGAAATCAATCGGTCGGTAAACTAAAGATTTCAAAATGGCGGCCAGTTTTTTCATTTTTGATAGCAGATTTGTGTTTCACGACCACTCGGACCCTTAGATATCGATTTTGAAAATATTCGGTCCAAAACTTAAAGATTTCAAAATGGCGGCCACTTTTTTCATTTTTAAAAACGGATTCATGTTTGGAGACAACTCGGATTCTCAGATATCGATTTTGAAATCAATCGGTCGGTAAACTAAAGATTTCAAAATGGCGGCCAGTTTTTTCATTTTCGATAGCAGATTTGTGTTTCACGACCACTCGGACCCTCAGATATCGATTTTGAAAATATTCGGTCCAAAACTTAAAGATTTCAAAATGGCGGCCACTTTTTCCATTTTATATAACGGATACGTGTTTGGGAACCACTCGGATCGTCAGATATCGATTTTGAAAATAATCGGTCCAAAAACTAAAGATTTCAAAATGGCGGGCACTTTTTTCATTTTTGATAACGTATTCATGTTTGGGGACCACTCGGACCCTCAGATATCGATTTTGAAAACAATCGGTTCAAAAACTAGAGATTTCAAAATGGCGGTCACTTTTTTCATTTTATATAACGGATACGTGTTTGGGAATCACTCGGATCGTCAGATATCGATTTTGAAAACAATCAGTCGAAAAACAAAAGTTTTCAAAATGGCAGCTACTTTTTTCATTTTTAAAAACGGATTCATGTTTGGGGACCACTTGGATCCTCAGATATTGAATTTGAAAACAATCGGTTCAAAAAGTAAAGAATTCAAAATGGCGGCCAGTTTTTTCATTTTCGATAGCAGATTTGTGTTTGACGACCACTCGGATTCTCAGATATCGATTTTGAAAATAATCGGTCCAAAACTTAAAGAATTTAAAATGGCGGCCACCTTATTCATTTTTGATAACGGATTTATGTTTGGGGACCTCTCGGACCCTCGGATATCGGTTTTGAAGATAATCATTGGAAAAACCATGCCTTATTCTGTATCTTTCCCGCACACGTTCAAGTTTTACTTTATTCTGCAATAATAATTTACGTTGCGACTCTAAACAGACTCTGGACACCTTTGACGTCACGTTCATCACTATCCCGCGGAAACTGCATTTTTCTGGGATAAAAAGTAGCCTGTTTTAATCTAGGGTACCAACTGTCTTCGTTCCAAATTTCATCCATTCATCAAGTTGTTGTAGCTTGAAGAAGAAACAAACATACATACACACTCACTCACATCGTCACAAACTTTCTCATGTATTATATCACATACATACATACATAAATAACGTCTCTATTCCTTGCGGAGCAGACAGAGCCCAAGGTAATAAGACCTTAAAGGCCACGTTACGAATGCCGAAATTTTAATTTTTTTTATTATTTTTGCAAAATCTGATTTGAACATTATGCTGTGTCTGTGTAGGCAATCGGAAAACTAAAGCAAGCGCCATCTACTAACATCGCAGTGCAATATTTCAATCCATCAGCACGCGCCCATTCGCATCGAGTTCACGCGTCGATTATTTAACAGATGTCGCGTTGATCGGACTGCTTGCCACGTCACGAACGGGCAAGGTCATTTGCCTATCCCTTCGCCTTAAGTTCATTCGTCCACCCGCAATTTCTTCAGTCTACCCGTGATCATGATACATGCAACTGTATCGAAATATCGGGAGCTCAATAAAGGTAATCGCGGTTCACATCCCGTTTATAATATTTCGAACGGCTATAGTGTGTTTTTTTGGCCCGTGGAATTCTGACAGCTGTCAGAATTAGACGTTTCAGGGGTCACCAACATTTTTTTCTGCTGAACAAATAAATTGTCACACTAAGCTTTCGTTATTTTAACTAACAAATAAAAATAATAAAATACGGTGACGTTCTAACATTAGGTACTCAAATAATGGATTTAAAAATTAATGGCAGCTTTTATTTTAACGACAATTTGCCAATTAGAGTACAGAAGATCTAAGTTGAAAACTTTAAAAATCATCCTTATTATCACATACATACGTACATACATAAACCACGTCTTTATTTTAGCAAGGCATATTTTGCCATGTCGACGTAGTGACATAACATTACACACGTGAGGAGATTGTTCGGTTTAAAGTAATTTTGATATTGGGGGAGGAGCAATTAAAATATTTTCCTATATTTTGCCGGAAGAATGACAGCTGACTGCTGAAGTTTTACGTTCTGTTCATTCTTTTTATTAAATATTACGAAATAAATCAAATATTATAATCGTAGACCGAAGGTTTGTAATATATGACAATACTCAAAGTGATACCCCAAACAATTTATATTCTCCCAAAAAAAGAAAAGATTATTAATTATGTCTAAATTATGCAATTTAAAATTAAACCAAATATCTGTTAATTACTAATATGTAAAAATGATTTTTAGTTTAAGTATTTCAACTTCAACATAATGTTCTACATTTTTATTTTTTTTCCTTTTCTTACCACGGATTTAAGGAACGTTTATATGACTGGTAATACCGAGAAATGTCAGAATTCCGCGGGCCGAAAAAATACACTATAGGCTAAGTGGCGCCGTCCGTAGAATGTATGTGTTACTAATGCTACGGCCACATTAGTATTTGTAACTAACTAACAAAATATGGACTACGTCTGAAATAAACTCATTTTATTTTATTTTATTTTATTTTTATTAGCGGGATTCGGCGAAGGTTCGCTCTATCGCGGCATGTGTGGACAGACAGTTCGCTTTATCGCGTATCATTCGGGCGAACTCGAACTGTGTTCGGGCTCCTGTCGGTATCTAGCGCAGGCCTTATACTCCGAAATCCGATTTTCGAAGTTCGTTTCGTGCCGTTCCGCTCTCACTAATAGTTATTAATTTGAGAGTGAGAGGGACGGTGTGATAACAACTTCGAAAATCGGATTTCGGAGTTGCCCCCCTGATCAAAGGATTTAATCACGACAGAGTTCGTGTTCGTGCAAGTGTCTACACTTAGAACTTTGAAATTTCTGAAATGTATGTCAATTATGTCAAGTGACATTTTAATAATTATTTACAGACATAAATACAAAGCAAACGCTTCCTCTATATTTTTGTTTCTTTGCGCTCTTTGTTAATTTTTCCGCCAAATTCAGTTGCACGACATAGTTCGTCTGAAGTTTTTATCGCGATAATTTGGTCTAAGTGTGGCCATTTAGTTCGTGGCTACACAAACTCGAACTTTTTATCGCGACAAAGTGACACGAACCTTTGCCCGCTAATGTGGCCCGGGGGTAAACCATATATGGGGAATTTCAATAAAAATTACCATAGTGGTTTAGTAACACGAACAATCTACAAACGGCGCCACTTAGCCGTTGCTTCTTTTAGCTACAAAAGTCATAGTGTATCACAGATTCAAGCATTTTTTAAATTTGATATGCATTGGCGTACTGCTTAGCTACCGTATAAGGTGGAAACACATTATTAACACGCGACGCGACCCGATGCAACGAATGTATGCGCATGGCGTCGCGTCGGATGTTCATAGTATGGTTCTGGTCATAGAAAATAATACAATTTGATTCGACTCAACACGCGTCGCGTTGCATCGGGTCGCGTCGCGTGTTAACAATGTGTTTCCACCTTAAGGGCCGCCGAGTGACTGAATAAAATGTTTTTTTTTTTATAAAATATATGGCTCGACGGAAAAATCTGAAACTTTTTTCCGTAGCTAAGGATGGTTATTCCTATCAATAGAAAAATCACCAAGCACTTTTAAAATAATCATCCATTCCCAATTATTCTATTTTTTCTATGGTTATGTTGGCCAATCTCAGGTTTAAGAAAAATCGCACGGCGTATGTGCGCTAGCATGAAACGGAACGTTTGTCGTCCTCCGGAGTCAGTTTCGCGCTAGTCTGTGGTGTCCAATATGGCGACTGCGATTTGTCCATCAGCACCGTTAGAATTTTACAAAATACTCGACAATCCGAATTTTGCGGATACATGTTGTCGACTCGAAATTTTTATTTTTTCACGTTCTATCATTCAGGCAACGTTTCGATCGAGTCTACCGTAACCGGTCACGAAATTATTAATATAGATGCGAAACTATGGATGGATGGATAGATGAATGGATGGATGGATAGATGAATGGATGGATGGATAGATGGATGGATGAATGGATGGATGTTTGTTTGTTACTCAATCACGCCAGAACGGCCCAACGGATCTGGATGAAATTCGGCACATTTTGTGACCGAAAACCTACACTAAGCATACAGAATCCTACTAATATTATAAACGCCAAAGTTTGTGAGTGACGATGTGAGTGAGTGTGTATGTTTGTTCCTTCTTCACGCTGAAACGAATGAATGTATTTGGATAAAATTTGGAACGGAGATAGCTGGTAGCCTAGATTGAAACATAGACTACTTTTTATCCCGGAAAATTGCGTAGTTCCCGCGGGATAGCGATAAACGAATTCTTTGCAGACGAAGTCGCTGGCAACAGCTAGTAAAATAATATTTTTGAGAATGACGGACAAAATTATGCCGGTCGCTACACGTAGTCCCACTGTTATACAAAAATGTCGAATTACACTTCGTCATAACGACGGGAGTTCCTAATTCGACTCAGTTTGCCGTTCGGGCATTTGAAGATACCTAACGAACCTAACCTAATAACAGTGGGTGGGACATAACGGTAGGACCACGGGTAATGTAATAATTCGGGGTTTTCATAATGCCTGAAAAATCAATGCATCATTCTTATCATGTGACATAATCAGATTGTATCCTTTTAGTTAAAATTAATGGAAGTTAAATCCATCGTCCGCGATAACATTTTCCTGTTTGTTACCAGATACTAATTAAAATATTGTACTTATCTATGTTATGATACCTACCTACTAAGCGGATCTTCTTCCGGCGATAAAATCAAATTGATTAATTGTAAAAGCCAGGTAGTTGCTAGGTAGTAACTATTAATAATGTAAGAAATTTGAAATAAACGGATCATGACGTGTCAAAATCGAGTGCTGCACGACATGTTTCGGACTAATGCGAGGTCCTTCCTATCGGAACATTTGCCTCAACCTTAAACTCTAGTAACTAGGTACTATTACTTATTCTGTGCCTCAACAATCGATGCCACGAATATTTACTATCGGTGCTGAATTTCGACTACCTAACTAAACTAGTAACTAAATTCAAATTTCTCTGACTAGGTAAATAAATAATAAATACCAAGTGTAATAAAATTCAAACTTACGTTCGTTTATTCATTGGAACACGAGTGCATTAATTTAACTAACTAATTATACCATCTCCGAAATCATTGATTCGAAAGTCGTATCGTGCATCCCGCTCACACTGACAGTGTTTAATAATGAGAGAGAGGACGACATGATACAAATACGAGCTTCAAATTTCGAACTTGGTAATAGACCCCGAGGTACACAACGTAAAAGCGCGGCAGTGAGGCTTATTGGAAAATGCAAGACACGAGCCAGGGCTGGTCAACGTAGTACACGTGCATGGTGACGAGGCCAGGGGTTTCCGAAAGGTCGTACAAGCACTGCGGGCCGTCGGGGACAATAACCTGCCAAGGAAAAGGGTTACAGTTAACCTACAGCTTGCAGAGGAGTACCCGCCTTCACTAGCGGTTTAAGGAATCAACCAAAGGAAGGTATAAATAGACTGGCCTTAATGAGCAGACCTGTTCTGTTTTTGGTGTGTCAATGCCAAATAGATGAATATAATGTGGGTAGCAAGCTTTACCTTCACAGCAGTCTGGCTGGGAGCCTCGAACCAATCCCTAGCGCCGCTGGGCAGCGTCAGTTTCCCGAAAACCACGAAACCCGTGGCGATCAGCTCACCCGACTCCACGATGGCGAACCAGGGGTAGAGAGGCTCTTCTGTGCAGCTTGTGGCGGGTGTTGTCTTGTAGTAGTAGTGACGACCTTGAACATGAGATAGGTACCTCGTGATCATCATCATCATCATCGATCCACTGCTGGACATAGGCTTCCCCTAAAACGCGCTATTTACCACAGTCTTCGACTTGTCGCATCCAATCACCTTTCACTCGCTACCTTTCATAAATCGTCATCGTCACTCCACCTAATAGCTGGAGGCGTTATCGGTTCTTCGATAGATATGCTGACCTGCTTAATAATAAATTTTCAAAACTTCCAACATGGGTGCCTACACCGCGCTCGTATCTAGTATAGATAACCGTTGGGGGAGAAAGGTTCTCGAGTGGCAATGACAGTTAGGTCTGTCACTAGATAGACCGACAAAATTGCAAGAGTTGCAGGAAACAGGTGGGTGCAGTGGGAAGTTGACTTTCTTTGTGGCTTTGTAAAGGAGAGGAGACCTTTGTTCAATAGTGGACGACTGGACGTCTTCTGGCTGATGGTATGATCCAGTTGTTCTTACCCATCCAAGGTATGCAAGCCTGTTTGGTGAAGATCCCTTCACTGACGATGGTATCGGTGGAGTTGTGAATGAGCAGCATCTCTTTGCGGACTCCTCGCACCCAGACTCCTCCGTTCTCTGTGATCTGATTGGAGTTGGCGCGGCCTTGATTGCTGCTTAGGATTTCTAAGCAAAGAGAAGTCATAGAATCAGAGTTAAGTAATGGTATAGCGAACAAATAACCTTAATTGATAATTTACGCACTCGTTGATAATGGACCAAGAAAATGACGCAGAAAGCGAAAGAAAAAGTGCACGCTACTAACGATTGTAAAGTATTACAACCTTCAGTGGTGAAGTATTGCTGTATCGTCCAGTAGGAGACTTCTGTCTCGCCTTCAGCGACGGCTGGCGTCCATTTCGTGAAGCCAGTTTCCTCCATGTCGTAGTAGTTGTCAGTGAAGCCGTCCACGGGCAGCTAAAAACAAATCGTGATGAATTGATGATTCCATAAACATAAATCCCATGATTTACCTAACTACTTAAAGGTAAAGGTATAAGTAGGCATCCTGTCTGTGCCATTTGGCTTGTACTAATAACACAATGCTCCGTAGGTATACAATAAACTAAAAGGTGAATGCAATTGTTATTCTGATCGCGTTTTGGCAGTATGACCTCTGATGTTAACTCGATCTTGCTCTTTCGAATTCTACCAATGGAAATATTCTGAGAGACATTGTATTAGGTATACGCCCTTTTCACATCATCTAAGTGCCTCGAATTTTAAAAAGTTTAAGTACTTAGATAGGGGCCCAAGTCGGATTAACTCCGCATGTGGTCAAAAGCTGTTCGTTTTTAGATCTGTCCGAGGGAAATAGCACCCTGGGGATTGGTTAATGATTCCCTGGCAGATTCTGAGCATCATCAGCCGTTGGCTAAGAGCCCACAACAGGGTGGGAGGGGGTCTATGGATCGTGTTACCGAACAGATTTTTGAGTAATCTTTTATTACTTTGACATTAGCGAAATCCGAATCATGATGATGCCAGAAATAAGAGAAGGAAGAAGAAGCTCACAGCGATCTGCATGCCAGCGACGTCACCATTAGCGGCGTAGAAGGTGCAAACGATCAGGTCAGAGTAGCAGTACATGTCAACGGAAGTAACGGGAAGATCTCCTGGCTGGTCCTTGAGGGTCCATCCTTCGGAGATGGCATCAGACACCGTCTGAGGCATCTCGTAGAAGAAGCTCCTGCCGATGCCTACCCCGATATCGAATCGAACTAGAAGAAAGAGAGGTATGTAGGGAAACAATAGCTTTTATTTAATGGAACTTTATTAGATTAATGGATTAATTTGATTCGTTTGTAATTTAAATCAAGGTACCCAACTGTAACATTAAATCATCGCACTTACCTCGAAATCCCCCTTTCCATACGCCTGAAATAAAAACATAGCATTAATATAAACTTGTTGTCAGTTGAACACATTAAATAAAGCTTCTGCATCGTTTTCTCGATCGTCCCATAATGTACGCTTCTGATGAACCCTATTAGAAAAGGACGCATTGTGAGACAAGAGTGAATACCAACCTCAGTGAAACAATAGGTTCCTAACAGTAGAAATTTTAAACAAATTAAACCTAGGTTAGTCCTACTAATATTATAAATGCGAAAGTTTGTGACGATGTGACGATGTGAGCGAGTGAGTGTGTATGTTTGTTCCTTCTTCACGCTAAAACGGCTGGACGGATTTGGATAAAATTTGGAACGAAGATAGCTGGTACCAGCTGGATTAAAACATAGGCTACTTTTTATCCCGGAAAATAGCATAGTTTCCTGGGGGATAGCCATAAACATGTCAATTGCTAATTTTACGCAGACGAAGTCGCGGGCAGAAGCTTGTAAGTAATAATAGTTATATTTTTTATAGCAATGCGCCTACTCAGTGAAATCAAAGTTTTTAAATAAACGAAAATATTTTTCAGGTCCGGACGGGATTTGAACTCGCGCTTCATGGCTACACCCGTCAAGCGTTCATCTTATATCCTATTAGACCACCGGAGAAACTTAGCAAATGCAAACGACAAAGTTTTTTGGAGGTCCAGTTGGGAGTCCAGGGGCCTTACCATGACGTCCTAATTCCGACGCAGTTCAAGTTTTAGCTGTCAACTTTAGTATGAATCTGACAGCAAGCGAACCTAAACTGAAACGCATTAGGACTTCATGGTAAGGCCCCTGGTGGTCTAATTGGGAAGACGCTTATAATATCCATTACATAGCTATAAAGCGCGAGTTCAAATCCCGTCCGCCACGGGGAAACTTTTTCGTTTAATTAAAAACTTAGGCTAGTAATGGGTCAAAAAACAAAGTGTCTTACTGCAACTTCCAACGGCTACCAACGCGCACAGCACTAGAATCTGCTTCATGGTGGTGTCCGAATTTTAGTACCTAATGAATGGAAGTCCTGTCTGACCTGAATTTATATAAATAATTTGGTATCAGTTTGGTATCTAGTTACTTAGCTAATAAAGGTGATGAATAGATAATTAGATAGTAGCCAAATTATCTATTTTTTAATACGGATGTTAATCGGAAGGAACGTGTACTTACCTTAATAATAATAAACTGCCAGCGAATATTGTGTGAGTTGGCAAGGTATTTGTCGATAAAATTTAGGACGCGGGTGGTAGGACCTTGTGCAGGGTCCGTCTGGATCGCTACCATCATCTTACTAATCCCACTGCCAAGCAACAGTTTTTTTTTCGGGTGTGGAGAGTAAGACAGCCGGGGAAATTACAGGCACAAGAGGCATTTCATCTTAGCCCTCTAGGTTGGTAACTCATCTGCAATTCTTTGGTGTTGCGGGTATCCATGTCATTGGTGATCACTTACGATCAGGCGACCCACTTGCTCGTTTTCCTTCCTTTTGGTATAAAAAAAAAAACGCAACAAGCGCCTGTGCAAATCATATAGCATAGCAATATTACGACGCTACGAATATCTTTATTATTAGTGAACATAAATATTAGTGAACACTTCACACAAATTGACCTAGTCCCAAAGTAAGCGCTAGTAAGGCTTGTGTTATGGGTACTAGACAACGATATACATACTTATAAAGAGAAATACATACTTAAATAGATAGAATTGCATCTGATATGGCGCTTTCTTCTTAAAGTTCTCGTATTATTTTATCTCTTGTCTTGTAAGATGCAACAAGATGTACCTACTTATTTTTCCCCAAAGATGGCACCTAACACGCTTGACGACATGAAGCAAGGTTGTATTTTTTTTGTTGAGTTTTAATTCTGAGGAGTGAAGAGAGAATTACTACTGAATTTAGCTAAACATTACATTATTAATGAATCCGCTACTCAACCCGCTACTTGAGTAGCGGAGTAGCAAGGTAAATATTTTATGTTCATTAAAATGGACCTCCGCAAAGTAACGCCTGATCCAATAAAATAACATTATTTTATAAATTGGTTTAGATCAGAAAATATGATCAATATCTAGTGTCAGAGTAATTTAATATAGAAATTTGAAATAACCGGATCACTCATTATGTCATAATCGAGTACTGGACGACATGTTTCGGACGTCAATGCGAAGTCCTTTCTATCGACAATCGATACCACGAATATTTACTATCGTATCGGTGGTGAATTTCGACTAACTAAACTACTTAGTAACTAAATAAAAATTTCTCTGACTAGGTAAATAAATAAATACCAAGTGTAATAAAATCAAACTCACATTCATTTATTCATTGGAACAACAGATGCATTAATGTAAGGAACTATGATCCAGGCCTTATACCATCTCCTAAATCGTATTCGAAATTCGTATCGTCCCGCTTACACTAATAGTGCTTAATAGGAGAGAGAGAGACGATATGATACGAATACGAACTTCAAATTTCGAACTTGGTAATAGACCCCTCGGTATGCAACGTAAAACCGCGACAGTGAGGCTTATTGGAAGATGCAAGACACGAGCCAGGGCTTGTCAACGTAGTACACGTGCATGCTGACGATGCCAGGGTTTTCCGCGAGGTCGTACAAGCACTGCGGGCGGGCCGCCGGAGACAATAAGCTGCCAAGGAAAAGGGTTACAGATTTTTTGAAAAATACCTACTAGGTACCCTACCTGCAAGCTGTAACCGCCACTGTTCCACGTTACAGCCAAAAACCCTAGTGTGGCGGGTGTTTCGCTTGCGGGTTCGCACACTAGGGTTTTTGGTTAGGTACTGTAACGTGCAACAGCCCTACTAGCAAGAAGAGCGCACAAGAGTCGCGTCGCGCGCAAGATAGACTACCCGTCCCTGTCTAGAACGAGCAGTAAGAAAAAGACGGGCAATACAACTCGCGTGCGACGCGACCCTTGTGTGCTCTCGTGTTAGACGTGCAGTTATGGTTACATACTGACATAATATTGTCTATTAATCTTTTACTGTCACTTCATTATCTTGTGTTTTAGCTGATTAAAGCCTATATTCTAAAAGGTCATGTCGTATCTTATATCAATTTAATCAGCTAAATAATGAATAAATCAAACGAAGCATCGAAGGACGCCACGTGTGGCACCGACACGAACGTCGGCAACTTGTCTCGATTTCTGCGACCCGACAAATTTGACGTCGAGCCGACCTCGCCGGCCGCGGACCTGAAATGGACGCACTGGAGGTATACATTCACCAATTTCCTGAACGTTGAATCTTCGGAAGCGATACCAAGCTCACTAAAATTGAAGGTGCTTGTCAACCATCTGTCACCCACTATATTTTCACATATCCGTAATTGCGAAAATTACGAATCTGCGATCAAAGTTCTTGACAATATCTACGTAAAGCCGAAGAATGAAATTCATGCTCGCTATGTGCTGTCTACCAGAAAACAGCGATCAGAGGAATCAATCGACGAATACATTCGTGCTTTAGAACAACTGGCACATAATTGCAACTTTCAACACGTCACGGCTGAGCAGAATCGTAATGATTTCATACGTGATGCGTTCATTGCTGGTATCAGGTCCTCGCCAATACGCCAGCGACTTCTTGAAAATCTAAAACTGTCCTTGGAAGACGCTAGGAACCAAGCGTTGTCACTGGAAATGGCCGTCGATAACTCGCAGACATATACACACGATAGTCAACATTTACCTATCAATGCTATCGATAGTAAAGATTCTCAACGAAAATCTAACTCCTATTCTCAGAACTTTCAAAGAAGAAGATGCTTCTTTTGTGGTGGAAATGTCCATCAGCGTAACAAATGTCCAGCTGTTAACTCCATATGTCAGCTATGCTCCAAGAAAGGACATTTCGCAAACGTATGCCGTAGCGGAACAGCGAGCACATCCAATGCCGTAACTGGAGATGACAACAACGAGACTACCACAGATACTCCTGTTGCTACTGTTTTCTCAGCTGCATCACCAGCAAGCTTACGCAAAGCTACACTTCCTATCATACTGAATGATTTTCGAGCTGATGCTCTCATTGACACAGGAAGTTCTGTCAGCTTTACCTATAGATAGCCGTTTCGCACAAACTCTAAATTTAAGAAAGAAGCCATGCCGTCAAACCATAACTCTTGCATCTTTGAATCACACATCTTTCGTGGAAGGAATATGCCACGCAACTATACAACTCGACAAACACACTTATAAACGCCAGCCTCTGCTTATTGTCAACAACCTGTGCGCTGACGTCATTATCGGACATGATGTCCTCAAAGATCACTCCAGCTTGGAATTTCGGTTCGGCGGTACGAGAGAACCTTTAATTTGCAACGTGATGGAAGCTTCTGTTCCACCTGCTTCAGTATTTTCCAACTTATCGTCTGATATTAAACCTATATCTATAAAATCAAGGAAATACAGTGAAGACGATCAGGTGTTTATCAAGCAAGAAATCGAAAAGCTTTTGGAAGATGGCGTCATTGAGCCAAGTATTTCGCCGTGGCGCGCACAAGTTTTGGTCACAGATGGAATCTCGCATCGAAAACGCTTAGTTATCGATTACTCACGCACGATAAACAGATTCACCGAACTAGATGCGTTCCCTTTACCCAATATAGAATCTATTGTATCTAAAGTGGCCGAAAATAATTATTTTAGTCAAATAGATTTGAAAAGTGCTTACCATCAAGTACCCATATTATCAAAAGAAAAAAATTATACAGCTTTTGAAGCTTGCAATAACTTATACCAATTCACTCGAATACCGTTTGGCGTCACAAACGGCGTGGCCGCTTTCCAACGCACTTTGCAGTTTATCATCAAATCAGAGAACCTAGACGGAACCTACGCTTACTTAGATGACGTCACCATTTGCGGCAAAACAAAAGGAGAACACGACAAAAATCTTCAAAAATTTATGAATGCCGTAAAGAAATATAAACTCACCTTGAACGAAAAGAAGTGTGTCTTTAGTACCGATTCAATAAACTTACTAGGCTACACAATCCTCGATAACGCCATAAAACCAGACAAAGATCGACTGAGTCCACTGATAAATCTACCGATACCAACAGATGCAGCATCCCTTAAAAGAGCCATCGGAATGTTTGCTCACTATTCAAAATGGATAAGAAACTTTTCTGATAAAATTAACCCACTTGTCAAGTCGTCTACATTTCCTCTAGACAAAAACGCTATAAATAGTTTCGAAAATTTAAAAAATGATATCTCTAAATCAGCGCTGATTGCTATTAATAATGACGAAACATTTACTGTTGAGACTGACGCGTCTGAGCATGCCATCGCTGCTACACTGTCACAGAATGGTCGACCTGTTGCTTACTTTTCAAGATCATTGTCAAATCACGAACGACGTCATTCATCAATCGAAAAAGAAGCAAGTGCTATTGTCGAAGCATTGCGCAAATGGCGGCATTTTCTAACTGGCCGACACTTCATATTAGTAACTGATCAACAGTCAGTCTCATTTATGTTTAGCCAGATTCACTCCAGCAAGATCAAAAACGAAAAAAATCGAACGATGGCGACTAGAACTTTCATGTTATAAATACGACATTGTTTACCGTCCCGGGAAAGACAACACAGTGGCTGACACACTGTCAAGAGTAAGTGCAAGCATCGACACTAGTAATAAACTTTATCAATTACATGATGCTCTATGTCACCCCGGAGTTGCGCGGATGGCACACTGGGTTCGAGCAAAGAATTTACCCTACTCAGTTAACGATATTAGAGCAATGACATCGTCTTGTCGAATTTGCGCAGAGATAAAACCTCGCTTTCATAATGTCAACAGTCAACTTATCAAAGCACTCGCACCTTTTGAAAGACTAAGCTTGGACTTTAAGGGTCCGATACCATCGAAGACTTGTAACAAGTATATATTAACGATCATAGATGAATATTCCCGATTCCCGTTTGCTTACCCTTGTAAAGACATGACATCCAGTACTGTCATAAATTGCTTGAAGAACTTATTTTTCACTTTCGGGACACCTGCTTTCATTCATTCCGATAGAGGCCCTTCTTTCATGTCTGAAGAATTAAGAGCATTTTTGACGTCTCTGGGAATATCCACCAGCAGAACTACGCCTTATAATCCTGAAGGGAATGGCCAAGTTGAAAAACTGAACGGAACCCTCTGGAGGACTATACAGCTCCACATCAAATCTAAAAATCTCGATATCGAAGATTGGGAGCAGAGCCTACCCATCGCGCTGCACGCTATACGTTCTCTGCTGTGCACATCTACTAACATGACTCCACATGAACGGATGTTTATACATTCACGAAGGACGGGAAATGGAGAAGCTTTGCCGACTTGGCTTCTTACACCAGGCCCCATACTCATTAAAAGAAATGTAAGAAAATCCAAGTATGACCCATTGGTCGAAGAGGGCGAGCTTTTACAAGCAACTCATTCATATTCACATGTAAAAATGCCAGATGGTCGAGAAACGACTATTTCGAATAGGAATATGGCTGTGTGCTAAGTTAGGTATTAGGTAGGTATATTGTTAAGCTTATGGATTTCCGTTTTCTTTTGTTGTTTTATTTTTTCATTTACTGTCTAGTTACAGGCTAGCAGCGTCGAAGTTCCTAAAGCGTCCCCATAGCGAGCCTGTGGGGACGGAAGTGATACATGCCCTCGGTACCGCTCTGCTTTCAGAGCATGACATGAGCGCGTGTGAGCCAACATTGGGGGCGGCAGACGTAAGCTTGCCTTCGGAATCCAAAAGCTTATCAGTTACTTACTTGACATGAAATGCATATTTCATATTTTTTATTATATATAATATATATTTTTTGCTCTTTTTCTCATCGACATTGGAGATATCTCCAATTAACTTATTTGACGGTGGAGGCGTTTTACACCTCCACTGAACTTAGATTATTTTTATTCACTTTTTGCTTTCTCTTTCTTATCATTATCGCATATTTTGTTTCGCTTTGACCAGTAGAGACTTTATACATCTCTACTATAGACCAATGTAATTTAAGGTACGGTCTTAACTTAGGGACCTTTTACATCCCTTTTATAAAATGTATTAATTGTATTAGGTAAGTTAAGTAGAATTTAAGTACTATTGTAAATCTATTTTATTTTGAAAAAATGACTTTCTGCCAAGTTTCTTGCGGCGCATTCTTCTTGGCAATGATGGTCTTTCCGAATGCGCTGGTAGATTCAAAAAAAGACATGTAAAAGAGCCCTCGGCGGACTATTTGCAAAATAAACTTTTGACTTTTGACTTTTTTGACTTTTGGCTCCACTGCCTTCTTTGGATGACAGTGATGCTGATGACGATATTGAACTTGAGCAATATCACTCAATTGACGAAGAAGACACACATCCTGGCAATAGTGACGAGGCTGCTCGCGAGCGCCCTCCTCCCGCTGGTATACCAGTGCCTGAACTGCGTCGCTTCACCCGGGAACGCCGAGCTCCTGCCTACCTGCAGGATTATGAAAGTGATCCACCTGTTCCAGAAAGGGGGGGGGGGTGAATGACATAATATTGTCTATTAATCTTTTACTGTCACTTCATTATCTTGTGTTTTAGCTGATTAAAGCCTATATTCTAAAAGGTCATGTCGTATCTTATATCACATACCGATCGCAGATTAGTAGCTTTACTACGGGTTTAAGTAATCAACCAAAGGAAAACATAAATAGACTAGCCTTAATGAGCACACCTGGGGCCTTACCATGACGTCTTATGCAATTCAGTTTAGGTTCGCTCGCTGTCAGATGCATACAAAAAATGAACAGAGTCGGAATTAAGACGTCATGGTCATGTTAAGGCCCCTGATCTGTTTTTGGTGTGTCAACAATGCCAAATAGTTGAGTATAATGTGGGTTGCAAGCCTTACCTGCAGAGCAGTCGGGGAGGGAGCCTCGAACCAGTTCCTAGCGCCGTTGGGCAGCGTCAGTTTCCCGATAACCACGAAACCCGTGGCGATCAGCTCGCCGGAATCCACCATGGCGAACCAAGGGTACTGAGGCTCGTCTTTGCAGCTAGTAGCGGTTGAAGCCTTGAAGTAGTGACGACCTTGAACATGATACGAGACAGGTACCTCATCATCATCATCATCAGTTCACTAGTGGACAAATGGAACTCCCCTAGAACGTGCCATTTTCCCCGGTCTTCGGCTTGTCGCATCCAATCACTAAGTACCCGCTACCTTCGCAAATCGTCACTACCTGGAGGACGTTATTGGTTCTTCGATAGATATGGTCAGCCCACTGTCGAAGACGACCCAATAACGAATATACAAATGATGAATATAGTTATACCGCGCTCGTAGTAGAAATAACTATCTGGGGAGAAAGGTTCTCGAGTGGCAATCTTGAACCGGAAGACGCAGCGTTGATAGTCGGCTTGTCACTAGATGAACCGAAGATATTGCAAGAGTTGCGGGAAACCGGTGAGTGAAGTGGGAAGCTGTCATTTATGGTGGCGTTTTAAGGGAGAGATGTCTGTTAATGTTCGAAGATTTTCATGGAAACGGTAAACGGAAATGATCCAGTTGTTCTTACCCATCCAAGGTATGTAAGCCTGTTTGACGAAGTTCCCTTCACTGACGATGGCATCGGTGGAGTTGTGAATGAACAGCATCTCTTTGTGGACTCCTCGCACCCAGACTCCTCCGTTCCCTGTGATCTGGTTGGAGTTGGCGCGGCCTTGACGGCTGCTTAGGATTTCTGATCACGAAGAGAATAAGGTTTTGTGAGAATTTATAGAATCAGAGTTAACTTGTTGATAATGAATGAACCAAGAAAAGAATGCAGAAAGCGAGAGAAAGAGTAATAATCCCCCAAGTAACAATTTCTTGTCCTATAGCAGTCCATAGAACGTATTTCAAAAACCACCTTTGGCACTATAATAGACCTAAGAAGGTTGTATAACTCCGATCTGGCGCACTTATAACTCCATTCAGTGACATAGTGGAACATTAGCAGTGTTAGTTGTGACATTTTAGGTCTATAAAGTAGATGTGATGGTGTCTCTTATGACAAATTTAGTGATACAAGGGGCACAGTAACGCTATTATAGTGTATTTTTATACTGTAGTAGCGTTCATGATTGCATTATAGTCCGTTAACTACAACTGGTGTAGATATTACGCAATTTATCCAGCATAGTGTTTTGATTGTGTGACAAACAGTGGACTTCACAAAAAGTTACGTAAAAGTTACTAAAGGATTTATATGTATATCGTTAAGTGAATGTTTCTTCTTTAGATATTGAATAATTCGTTCAATACTGCAAAAACCATGTGCGACCAAAGTTTTACTGATAAACTAATATTAGCTTTACTTGATATTTTTATGCGCCCTTCATTTATTGAGTTTTGAATAAAATATATTAATAATTTAAAATTAGATTCCGTATAGTTTCTATACTTTATAGTGAAGAAGTGAAGAAGTGGCTTTTATAGGCTAACTATAGTACTCATGACAAAATATTCGCCGCCATCATGATAAAAATCAGGGTTCTACTAGACTTTAGCCGGGTCACTTAAACTCTTTAAATGAAAATACATTTGAAAATCAAGGGAAAGTTCATGTGCAATGTGTATCTATTCATTAGTGTTGTTTTTTTTTCATTATTGTGAACTGCAATCACTATAAATGTCACTGGGGTCTTTATTAGTTACATCGTCAATACAAACAAAATTTTTACGGAACCACATGGCGCTGGTTTTACCCGAACTTCTCGGTGAGTAACACGTTTGTTATTGTGATTATGATACATAATTATGACTTTACAGGTCAAAATTATCATTTAAAAGTAGCAGTTTGCTTCTTGTATGTGTCAAATTTATCATATAAAGGTAATAAAAAAACAGCTTTAAACGCTATTGCGTTTTAAAAGACCAACCAACACCATTATAGAATGCTTCGGCCATATAACAGCGTATTACAGACGACTGCAGCAATGAGACTATAATAGAAATATAAAAACTACTAAAGTACTTTTAATCGCTATAAAAATGTCCTGAAAACCGTTTTTAAAGTAAAACCGCTCTGTTACAGTGTCATTATGACTACTATAGTACCATGCACCATAACAGTGATTTGTGGAACCACAATAACTTAAAATTATTGTATTGTTGAGTCTTCATCACTACTATAATGTAAAAACTGTAGTGGTCAGCAGGGAAACCTTACAGTGCTAATTAGGTACATAATAGTGATTCCGGCTACTGTTATACAGTAATATCGCTCTGTACTGGCTACATTCAAGCTTTTTATAGCGCTTGACAATAACGGCTCTATAAAGTGGTTAAGTAAACCTTTACATCAACAGCTAATAGGACTATTTGGTTATATACCTTATAGAGCAAAAAAGTATCAACAAACGCTTTTATATGACGAACAGGTACAGTTAAAACCTTTAAAGGACGTTTACTCGACATTTTTGCTACGTAACCCCAAGTTATAGGGCCAAAATGTTACTTGCCGGTTTTACGTACGATAATTACGAGAGAATAAACCTAAGTAAGATTGACAATATTTGAAATTGGTACTTATTATTATTAGGTATGTAACTCTAGATAACCTAGATTTTTCAAAAGCGAAATTTTCGCTGGTGTTTCTAAATTGTAAAATGAAGATAGTACGGGCAGAGGGGGGTCACCAGACCCCCTAGCACGGTAACGTTTATCTACCCATTTTATCTACAAATGATACGTAATTTGTAGATAAAATGGGTAGATAAACGTTACCGTGCTAGCCCCCCAGGGTAGGCAGTACGTACAACTTGTGTTGCGTCACCTTACCGCTGCCTATCCTGACGCTCCCCATGCACGCCACTGACGAATAGTAAAGTACAATAACCTTCAGTGGTGAAGTATTGCTGTATCGTCCAGTAGGAGACTTCAGTCTCGCCGTCGGCGACGGCTGGCGTCCATTTCGTGAAGCCAGTTTCCTCCATGTCGTAGTAGTTGCCAGTGAAGCCGTCCACGGGCAGCTAAAAACAAATCGTGATGATTCCATAATCATAAATGCCATGATTTACCTAATTAAATAGCTACTTGTCTGTGCCATTTGTTTAAAGTACCTATATCACGTAATGCATAAGGCTACGAATTCTGATTGGCTGCTGGCTAAAAGCCTGACAGGGCGGGAGGGGGTGCTATGGACCGTGTTACGTACAGATTTTTGAGTAATCTTTTATTACTTTGACATTAGCGAAATCCGAACATTATGATGCCAGAAATAAGAGGAGGAAGAAGAAGCTCACAGCGATCTGCATGCCAGCGACGTCACCATTGGCGGCGTAGAAGTTGCAGACGATCAGGTCAGAGTAGCATAGTACATGTCAACGGAAGTAACGGGAAGATCTGCTGGCTGGTCCTTGAGAGTCCATCCTTCGGAGATGGCATCAGACACCGTCTGAGGCAACTCGTAGAAGAAGCTCCTGCCGATGCCTACCCCGATATCGAATCGAACTAGAAGATAAAATAAAGAGAGGTATTGTAAGGAAACAACAGGTTTTATTAATTAGATTAATGGATTAATTTGGTTCGTTTGTAGTTAAGTAATTTAAATCAAGATACCCAATAGTCACATTTACCTCGAAATCCCCCTTTCCGTACGCCTGAAATAAAAACATAGCTAGCATTAATATAAACTTGTTGTCAGTTGAAAACATTAAATAAGATTGCTTTTGCAACGTTGTCTTGTCTCGATCGTCCCATAATGTATACTTTTGATGAACTCTATTAAAAAAGGACGCATCAAGACATAAGTGACCACCTCACTGAAATCAAAGTTTTTAAATAAACGCAAAAGTTTCCCAGTGCCGGACGGGATTTGAACTCGCGCTTCATGGCTACACGCGCCAAAGCGTCCACCCATTAGGTATACCACCGGCGGAGACACTCGGCAAATGCAAACGATAAAGTTTTTTGGAGGTCCAGACGGGCGGGACTCCTGGTGGTCTAATTGGGAAGACGCTTATAATATCCATTAGAAAGAAAGAAAGAAGCCATTTATTCGTTTTTGCAAGACACGCAAATATAAGGGCGTAGATAGGTAAGTACACACATTATAGTTATGAAGCGCAGGTTCGAATCCCGTCCGCCACGGGGAATCTTTTTGGTTTAGTTAAAAACTTAGGCTAGTAGGGTCAATAAACAAAGTGTCTTACTGCAGCTTCCAACGGCTACCAATGCGCACAGCACTAAAAAATGCTTCATGGTGGTATTGGTGGTGTCCGAATTTTAGGAATGAGTGGAAGCTCTGTCTGATCTCAATTTATATAAATAATTTGGTATCAGTAAGTATCTAGCTGATAAAGGTGATGAATGATGATGTCAGTTGATAATTAGATACTTAGGTATTTAGTAATAGCCAAATTAGTCATTAGTCCCCAGATGACCGTGCTTTGCTGGGTATTTCTTTTTTGGTACGTTTTCTAAAAATGAAACCTAGCTAGATCGATTTATCACCCCCGAAACCTCTTGTATACTAAATTTCATGAAAATCGTTGGAGATAGATAAATAGATAGATACATATATTTATACGCATGTTAATCGGAAGAAACGTGTACCTTAATAATACCTAATTTATGGGAATCCATACTAATATAGAGCAAAAAGAAAAGACAAAAAGAAAACGCGCAAAAGAACGACGAAAGAGCGAAAGAGGTATGTCAGAATGGTAGCAAGTGGAACAAAGTAGTCTCTGCCTACCCCTATGGGAAAAAGGCATGACTGTATGTATGTATGTACTAATATAGATTTAAGCAAAATTTGGTATGGATATACCTAGTTGTGGTCCCGGGGAAGGATATTGAATAGTTTTTGATTACAGAAATCATCCGTTAAGGATGTGAAAGGTGGGATGTATAATAATACAACGAAGATGTGACAGTGATACCCTAAGTATAATGAATTTGTTCTCTAATTGAGAGTTTACTACTAAAAATAACAATAAAAATGAGCTACCCAAAATACTATTCTACGCAGACGAAGTTCCAGACAAAAGCTAGTAGTAAATTGACAACATTTCATATTTCTGAGCCTATAATTTTAATGGTTCTCTGTATTTTGTTTGAAAAGATGAACATGGTGACAGTTTAATTTTTTCGCTAGGGCTTGTATTTAATTTATTAATTTGTGCTTATTCTAAAAGGGCGTAACTCCGATACTATCACAGAATACCCACTTATCCCTTTGTCTTTTCTCTGTAGAAAAAAAACTGACGTTAATTTCAAATTGTCAATGTCAGGCCTTATTCTCCAATACTCGATTTTCGAGGTTCGCTTCGTGCTGTTCCGCTCATACTAATAGTCATTATCTTGAGAGTGATAGAGAAGATATGCATCGAACTTCAAAAATAGAATTTCAGAGTTGCCCCCCCTGTACTTTGAAGTTGTCAAAAATACAAAATTATGATCGCTTATTGTTTCTCGTGAAAAAAGCAAAGGCGTTTCACCTATCCTGTGGTAGTATTGGTAAAATTAGGACATGTTTTTAATTATTTTTTATTTTTTATAATAAGCGATATTAAAATTATATAAATATATTGCAGTGATCAGGAGGCAAAATGCTTTCGAACCATGTATACATTTTCAGGTGTTATAAAAATGAAATGTTGTCAATTTAGGACGCAACAAGCGCTTGCGCAAATCATATACCTAGCATAGCAATATTACGACGCTACGAATATCTTTGCATCTAATATGGCGCTTTCTTCTTAAAGTTCTCGTATTATTTTATCACTTAGAGTATATATTACATACTCTAAGTTTTATCACTTGTCTTGTTAGCCTCGGATCTAGGATTTTTTTCATCCTAGTGGTGCACCTCTCTCCAGCGTTTGACATAAATTACTCAGAAATATGTATTACATTGACGTGCTCCACTCACCTACTTGAAAAATTTCAGATTGCTTTTCGAACTTTAGTAGTACTTAGGTACCTACCTACCTACGGTACTTACGGTCAAGTGCAAAAATAAATATGTCTCACGTAATAAGGTAGTATAGTAGGTACTTATTTTCGAAACTTTGACTAGATACTAATTATTACACTAGACTGTACCTAAGGTAATTTGGACTTTGTTTTCCTTTATCTATAATAATTATAGCCTGTATCACCACTATTGATTGATTCTTGATAAAATGATTGAAGGCGTTACTTTACTTGAGCTCCATATTTACTGCGTCAACTAAAATAACATTATTTAGAGCATACCTACCTCACTTTATACTTGTGGTCTGCGGGCTGATTATACGCAAAAATCGATTAGCGCCATAAGTGTGCAATACTATAACGGATTCAGGATGCTGCTAGCGCTAGTACAATGCATATGGCATGTTCGCGGTTGCGCGCGTTGACAGCTTTCTTGCCACTGTTTGAAAGCGCGCCGCAGCGATGCTCCGCAGAGTGCGCGCCAGTACCTACCTACCAACAGCATCATGTAGGCTCATCCCCTTATTCATAAACGCTCTATAGGCTTTTGCTAACTTAACAATCGTTTGTCCTTATCTGTGAAAGGTAAATGTCAAAGGGACAGATAAGGACAAACGATTGCTAAGTTAGCAGAAGCCTAACAGAGCGTTTATGAAAGCGTGATATGATAGCGGGTAGGCTGGGCAGTCGCTATGTTACAGCGGGCTAATGCACCACTCCTTGACATTCTATGAGCCTAATTAATTAACTAACGTAGTGTAAACGTGTGTAACGTAGTGTAACGTAGTGTAAGTTGTAATACTAACTCAAAATGGATCTAAAATGTAGTCCGAAATAAACTTTTTTTTTAATTTTTATTACTTAATTACTTAATAAAAAACTTGCCACTCCACAAACAAACGAGTATGTGCAAGACTACAGCTTTTATGCGTTCGAGGCGTATTTTGTGAATCGAACTTAGCATAGGTACTGAGCCAATAATATAAGTGTAAGTTTTCAGACAAAAACAAGTTTCGAACGAGTTCACGTCAACATCTCAAATCTCAATTACTAAGCACTCTTTTATCATTGAAATCAATAACTCCTACCATTTTTAGGTGTCATTACACCACTTATGGCTACCAGCTGGGCGGGATTCAAAGACTTTGTGACACTTCTCGCTTCTTGGTTCGTTTGTTTTCTGCGGTTTCCTTACTTTGGTCTACCAATACTTAGAACCCTGACTGTCCCAAAGCCACTGGCTGTTCACATTTCACGCATTTCATAAAAGAAAATTAAACTCTTCTCTGCTGCGACAAAATGTGACAACACTGGTACCTAAACTTGTTCTCTTAGTGTATAATGAACTCTATTATGTATCCGTGGAGGTACGGACGTGCGCTGGTGTGGGACGCTACTTGCGCCGACACTATGGCTTCGTCGTACCTCCCAATGACGTGCAAGCATGCCGGCGCGGCGGCGGACACCCGAGAGCGGGCAAAGACAACAAAATACCAGTGTCTCGGCGCCCAGTACGAGTTCGTTGCATTTGGCGTCGAGACACTCGGTCCGTGGGGCAAGGGCGCACGTGGGCTCTACAGAGACTTAAGTAACCGCCTGAGGGAGGCAACGGACGACCCTCGCGCCGGCAGCTTTCTCGCACAAAGACTCGCAATTGCGATACAACGCGGGAATGCTGCCTGCGTGATGGGGACCCTACCTAAGGGTCCAAATTTGTTATAATTTTTATTTTTAAGGTAGCTTTAGTTTATGTTTTATATCACTACTTTGTAATCATTTGTTAATACTACCATTCCTATAGAAAATATATGAACTCTTATGTTATCTTTTCCTGCCACTCCTGCCAGTGTGGATGTGGCTCACGTGTTCGGTTGGTGATGACCCGTACTAATTATAAATAATAAGATTAAATTAGATTACAAGAATTACTAGATTAGGAACATAGGATTATTTAGATTGCCACCCCGTTAATTACGTTAACATTTCACTGCATTAGATAATAATCCTAATTCGTCGTTTATCAACAACCAATGCGTCATTGGGTTTAGGTAAGTATGTCTTCCACTGTCTATCTAAATTATTGTTACCAGCATGCAGTGTAGCCAACCCTACAGTTTTAACTGTAGATCTACAGTTTCTTGGAAATTCTCTCAGTTTTCAGATTAGGCCTCGATATCTACAGTTTTGTGCTTATGATTCTAGCGCCACCTTTATTTGGTACGTGGTAGTCCGTCACTAAGTCAGCTTCAGTAAAATCAACTATCATCGAACCTGAGGTAGTAGTCATCAATCGATTTAATAGATGGCCACAAACGACCATTTAAAAAAATTCAATCAAAATATGTATGATTTCAAGAATAAAGATGAAACGGAAAATCAAGAAGACTTTCAAATTTGAGATTGTAGCTAGTAATATTGACTAATATGTTTATCTGCTGATCCGCTACTATTTCATTGTGTTACAATACTAATTTTATTTGACTTAATGTATGTATCTTTATGATTAAAACTTCGAGAATCACATGAATTTTCTTGTTTTTAATTGCCTCTCTAAAATTTATTCTATTTTTTACTATCATTCAATGATAAAAATATTAAGCTGTAGATTTACTGTTTTTTAATTTGATATTAACAGTTTTCTACAGTTTTTTTTGAGAATATCTACAGTTTGGCTCTATGCTGGGGTTGGCAACACTGCCAGCATGTCTTTTTGGTACTTAGTACTTTCTTTTTATTTAGTCAACAAATAGGATGTTATGTATTTATGTATCATCATATCAGCCGAAAGATGTCCACTGCTGGACATAGGCCTCCCCCAAGGCTCTCCACTCGGATCGGTCCTGTGCCTTCCGCTCCCGCGATCCTAATCAGGTCGTCGCTCCATCTTGGACGCCATTCGAGAACCTTCTGACCCCATTTATGTATGTAAACTCTTTATTGTGTTGTCTTTGTGTGTTGTGTATTGTGTTTGTTGTGTCTTTATTGTGTTGTAAACATAGAACAAATACAATTGTCAAACACTGAGATGAGATACATGCACAAGGCAGACTAATCTTTTGGACTTCGCTATCTCCGCGACATAGTGAAGTCAAATCATAGAAAACAGTTATGTATGTTGTCTATAGTCTTGACATATTTTTTTAAGCCCAACTATTTAAAGAACCTAAACTGGAAAGCCAATTGCGGTAATTGGGATTGGAACTGGGATTGCATGGCTTATAAAATAAGTTTTAGGTGTTTCGGGTTTCTTCTTTCACTTACAATAGCTACACGAACAGTTCCTACTTATGTGTATGCGTGTAGAAAAGTAGCATTGCTCAAGGTAATTGGCACTTGTCAGCGTTTTAAGCCGAAATACCCCAAAGACTACAACTCCTAACCACCTGGCGAAAGATAGAGACCACAGATATGGAGATTTCGTTTATTTCATAAAAAGATCCATTTTAACCGGTGGCATTTGTGCACCTTTCTATAGCAATCCTGTCTTCGGTTCATATATCTTTTTTTTATGTAGGTACGTATTAGACAATAGTTAATCATTGTTGGACAATAATTAGTCAGCAGAGCTAAGTTTATTGGAAGATGCAAGACACCAGCCAAGGCTCGTCGACGTAGTAAATGTGCATGGTCACCACGCCTGGGGAGCCGGCCAACTCGTACAGGCAGTCAGGGCCCGAGTTGACGATCACCTGAAACAAGGTCATGTTTAAGATTTAGATTATGCTTGGTTATAGCGTAAACTTTGGACACTTAAGTAAATGCAATCATATCGTGTACCACCGTAGTAGAACCCGTAGGCTTATTGTCTATATAACTCGCTCGCATTCGCCATCGTGTTCATTTTGACAGTTCTTGTATGGATATGACAGCTAGCTGATTCCGATGCCCATTTTCAGCCCATACATGAACTGTCAAAATGAACACGATGGTGATTGCGAGCGAGTTAGCCCAATAAGCCTACTGCAATTGACAGTCCGTCACTCAAACTCGAGAATTGGGTTCTACGGTGGTACGTGAATACATTTCTCTTACTGTACGTTGACGCCTAAAATATGTAAACACCAAGAAGGATTCACTGTGTTATTGTGGCAACAAGATTATGTGTACTTATGCGCGGATATCCACCTTTTAAGCCTTGACATGTACCTTGACCTCGTTCGTGTATGCAAAGTCAGAAAAAACGCTTTTTACCAAAGATGGCAAAAACTTGTAGGCACAACACGCGCGTGTCAACTACTTAAACTATGTAAGTTTTGAAAAGAGAATAAATTACCTCTACTGCGGTTTGAGAAGGCGATTCGAACCAGTTCCTAGCATCACTGTCGAGAGTCAATTTTCCGAAGACCATGAGGCCCATGGCGATGGTCTCGTCTGACTCCACGATGGGGAACCAAGGGAAGAGCGGCTCGTCCGTGCAACTCGTCTCAGAAGACATCTTGTAGTAGTAATGACGACCTAGAGAAACGAAAACCATGTTGAAAGACCTAGAGAAAGTTTAAAATGAACACAAAATATTTACCTTGCTACTCCGCTACTTAAGCGGACCGAGCGGAGCGGGCGGTTTTTTTAAGTAGCGGAGTAGCAAGGTAAATATTTTGTGTTCATTGAAATAGACCTCCGCAAAGTAACGCCTGATTCAATAAAATAAAAAGTTTAAAATGGTGTAATATTATTTTAGGGGTCAAGGATTTACGTGATTGACAAGTAACTACGCTTGATGAGGCTTAAATTTGCTTCTAGACAGTCAAACTTGCTTGAAAGTTGAAAAGCATCACGAATCCCAAGGATTGACGCAACATTACTTTACTTAAATGTGCTTGACAAATACACTCTCCCTCACTCACTTTTTATGTTTTATACTAAAATTCCGACTCAGTTCAAGTTTTAGCTGTCACTTTTAGTATGAATCACGCATTAAGACGTCATGGTAAGGCCCCTGTACATCTAAACGGCCAAGCATGCTTCGCCTGCATAACCATTATTTTTCATCAAGTGTTATTACGCACGTACCTGTCGAATCTTGTACACACGGCAAAATAATTCGGTAAGCATAGGCACGCACACAAACGTCGTCTATGTGTTGAGTACCGACATGAACATTACGTAGAATCCACATGTGAATGTGTGAGTGAGTTCGATCGTATATCTACCCTCTCAGTACAGTTTTTTTTAGTAATAAGATAAATAAGTAATGTCGCTGTAAATTACCTATTTATTATATAAACAACAACAATTACTATAAAATAACAATGAAGAAAGTTGCAATTATTTTAGTTAGGTAGTTTATAATAAACTAAGTTAAAAATAATTACAAATTAAACTAAAAAATCCCCTTGGTATCGTGCCTGGCTCAAAGGTTTAAAAATTCAATATCTCCGGTTTAAGTTAATTCTGCAGAAATAATGTAAAAGTATTGTTTTATTTTTGCATTTTCCTAAAAACATTTTACATTATTATCTTACATTGGATATTGTCATCGCAAGTGTAAGGCAAGAGAAGGCACCCTGGATCGAGTCTTACTTTGACCTTGAATCTTTAAATTTATGCAATCTGACGCATTGAACTATTATTACCAGCGTAGTAGCTACCATCTCACTGATTCAACTTGTTATATTTTTATTTCTCATCAAGTCTGGTCTGAGATTCAATTCCAACATTTCCAACCAATATTCCTTACAACCAGCATCGCCATTTAAATAACATCCAAAAATGTCATTTCTTCTAGGATTCGAACTCGGTTTACTAGAGAGCGAGTGCACAAATCAAGTATCCGACTTGCCTTTGTGACCGCTGAGCCACCGAGACATTTAATATAGTAGGTGAATTTATGAATTACTACGTCCAAACTGTGACTACTGCATTTGCAATGTGTAAATAGTTGTTTAAAGAGCAATGAAATAAGGTTGAAATTTGCTAGACGATGCACATTTTATTAATTGCCGTCTAACAATATAAAGTATATTCTACCCTCAAATTATTAGTAATATGAATTTGTCAACGCTAGCCGCCATTCGTTACGCCTTGTTTTACGAGTGGTTTTACAACAACGAACTGTTTAATTTTGCCTTTGAAATACCTTGTGATTTGCAAAATATGGATAGTCATCTTTTTTGAAAAGAGCAGAAATTATTGTTCTTTACGAACAAAATATTTCTATAAGGAATCGCAACTCGTTTATTGATATCGGTAAGTAGACAAAATGTCTGATAAAATAATTACTTCTTATTTTACATCAAATTTCTTATAACTTTCTTTGACGAAGAATGTTTTTTATTAAACTTCATTTATTTTGCAGCGGAAGACTTCAATTATGGATTCACCGTTATGCAGACTTCGGGCACGATAAGAATATTCCTTCTGTGTCAAAACAAGAAGTCTCATCTTCACGCCATTTGACATAAGTAGTTGCCGCACACGCTAAAGGGACCTATTTCACATCAACGAGAGACAATGTTACCTACGTTGTGTGCGACTTCATCTGCATGTTGCAGGATAGCATTGTCGTAACTCGTAAACCAGCAAAAAAAAATACTTCAACGGATCAGCCAGCATAGAAGAAACAGAATGAACTTTGATCGTGAATATTTATAATTTTGATTCGAATAGGTAATAATGTAGTGATTTTTAGTGATGAAAAACCATTTACGTCTGAAAAAGATGAACGAAAAATTTTGTGGCGAAAAGTGCTTGGATGTCATCCATGGGATTTGTGAGTTAGTGGGTTGGGGGTCGTAATAACAGTGCTAAAAAAAAGTGATGTGTGACCTATTTCGTGCATAACAATGTTATTGTGTCATAGTCAAAGACTGGCTGAGCACCCAACAAGATTCCTTAACTGTTATTAACTGGGATCCATCTGATATAAAATCCAAAGCAAATTTAGGTAGCTTAGTCACTTGAAAGTGGAGATTTAATCCAGTGTGCAATGATGTTATTGTTAATGGCTGTCATTTAACATGTCGATTCATTTCACCACTGACTTTATTTCTCGACAAATAAAACGTTTCGTTCATCTTTCTCAGACCTAAGTAAACTTAATAAATCGGAAATTCTTATAAATGATACTCTTTTCAAAACCCTTGTTAATTCGAATAAATTAAATCTTAAAAATAGCCCTTTTGTGGTGTGCATTCAATTTACCATTTGTATTGTAATTTTAAATTATGTTTGTAACAGAAATTTTTAATTAACCTAAAATCATACTGGTCACTATAGTGTGTGTTGTTTTACGAATAAATGTTGTCCTTCTTCTGTTATATTATAAGGAATAGCATGCAGTTTTATTTTGCTAATTTAATTAGTTATAGTCTTATGGTAATAATAATTACTTAAATGTTGTAATAAACAATTTGAAACAATGATTTTATTTTCTTATTTTGTTCTTTTACTTTCTTTTTTTCTTGTTTGAAGTAGTCATGATTTGGTTTTGAGATAGTTATAAATTGAATAAAAAATACAAAATAGACACATTTGAGCAAGATTCGAACCGAGGTCTTTAACATTCATAGTCCTAATCAGTACGACTGAGCCACCGCGCTCATATTATTCATGACGAAATTATTGTTCCATTCAGCAAAATCGTTTGAATAACAATAACCTATACAATAAGAGATATGTGAAGGTAGTCAGAGAACATAATCAGCACACATAGGCCATGTTAGTGTAAATACTCGTGTGGATACAAAACCATTTTGTTGTGTGTGTAATTAAGGCAGCGGATAAGTGCGGATGTGTGTATAGAATGACACACATGGACAACTAGGGTGCATACCGAATAGTTTTGCTGTGTGTACTAACAAAATTTGGTATACTATCCCATCTCGTTTAGTGGTGGCAATAACGGCTGTTTTGCAATAATGAATAACAGCGTGGTGTTATTCTTAAATAGCTGTTATTGTAAACTGTTGTCTGTTATCCTGTTATATTGCTGTTTTACAGAACGATAATGAACTTATTATTAAATAATTGTTATACTTATTTCGTTACGTTACGAATGTTACGATACAACGCGCGCGATCGCAGCGTAATAAAAACGTACGGGAACAAAAGCAAAACAACGCTCTGTTACCTTGTTTGTTATTATACTGACTGACAACAAACAGCAACAGCTAATACCAACGTTGACAACAGACAACGAATAATGATAACAGGATAGTTGACGATTCGATAATGTGTTGTTCGTTGCGTGCAAATAATGCATTACGTTATCTGCTGTTGTAATAACGACCACCACTGATCTCGTTGCCAGTTATGAAATAGTAACTATTATCTTGTCCCGTCTCGTAACTAACGAATAATCCAGTCATATCAAAACAGCAGTGATCCCAAAGAATTTGTCGTGAAAATCGGTTTTGATTATTAGTAAAGCGTTCTAAGTGCTTAATCGAGAAAATTACTTACATAATTTCCGCCTACTTTATCGGATATTTAAAAAAATCGAAGCCATTATGGAAGACATCGTCAACAATACAAAGTTCAATTGACAACTGGTCTTACCCATCCAAGGGATGCAAGCCTGCCGCGTGAAGAGACCGCCGCTGATGATTTCGTCTGTGGTGTTGGCAACCTGCACCACCTCTTTTCCCACACCCACCAGCCATATACCACCGTTTTCGGTGATCTTGTTCTCATTAGATCGTGTTGCGCGGCCCCTGCGACTATTGAGGATCTCTGAAAAATAAAAATAAGCAAATAAGCACATTCCTAGTCATAGGGTAACTTCACTGTATTCCCCTCGGAGCAGGAAGTATTCGTGTAATGCGAAGAGTAGAGTCGGCTCAATCTGGATCCAGATATGAAGAAGAGAGAAAGGTGTAGTCGAGCCCAGGCCCCTCCTCTCCACTGGGCACTATGGGCACGTGCCCAGGGCCCCGCGATCGAATGGGGCCCCCTAGTTCCTGCCAGATTACCAAATGATAACCGATATTTAGGTCATAGGGGCCCCATGATCCTAATGTGCCCAGGGCCTCAAATAGTTTAAAGACGGCCCTGGTCGAGCCTTTAGATTAAGAGATGGGGCTGCTTTGGTATCCTACCAACAACGAACCTACACAGCTATACAGAAGAAATTTGTGTCGAATAAATCCGAATATATGAATATATTCGTTTTGAGCAATGTAGAATAAGGGCCGTGATACGACAACCCCTGAAGTGTAGTTGTAGTTGATGGTTGCTTCCAATCCCACAGGAATTCTTAAAAGCCTTATAATAAAAAAATATGAGGCGTGGGCGTGTGTTATTTAATATTCAGTTTTTTTTTAAATAAATATAATACATAAATAGGTACGTAACTAAATGATATAAATTAAAAAAAAAAACATATTTTAAGAGTGACAGATCTATACAAACTAAAAACAAAACAACAGCGTCTTGTCTTGTATTACTTTTGTTTTGAAGCTCGTCAACAAAGCGTGCAAATTTAGACATGTAAGCAAATAATTGTTAGTACTTAGTTTTTTTTTTAAATGTATTTGCAGTAAGTTTATAAGATTTTTTTTAACTTTTCAAAATGTTTTCTTCGGTGAAAAAAAATAAATTGTGTACCTATTTTTTTTCTTTTTCAAGGTGGGAGGTGTAGTGTGCCACACTCACACTCTCCCAGTATGTAACTATATAAGCCTAAGTCTATTATATTAAAGTTAGTATTTACTATGAACTCGGCATTATCAGTCACCTCCCAACGCCCATCCTCACAGTCATGTTAGAAACCATTTCTCATCTGTTTCTCTATCGACTGTGTGAAAGAACTGTCTCTTCACGTATTCTTTTATTCTGATAGTAATTTAGAACCCAAAGAACATTATTTACCTTCAGTGGTGAAGTATTGCTGTATCGTCCAGTAGGAGACTTCAGTCTCGCCGTCGTCGACGGCTGGCGTCCATTTGGTGAAGCCAGTTTCCTCCATATCATAGACGTTATCGGTGAATTTGTCTACTGGTAGCTGAAAAAATACAGGACATTTGTGTAAATTTGGCTTTAAAAATGCACTTTTGTTTCTTGGAGAAGTTCTCCGCGTCTTACTAAAAAATACTTGACGCAATAGAAACTGAGACGCTTTACAGAAAATGTGCTGCTACATATAATAAAATCGTTGAGACCAAAAAATCTGTATTGAGACAAAAAAATCTGTACATTGAATATTTAAAAAAAAAAACCGACCAGGGTGACTTAAAATAAGTAACTGAACATATTAAAACCATTTTTAAAATTTTTGTTTGTTTCTTTGACTGAGCATCACGTAAAAACTACTGAACGGATATTGTTGAAATGTTCACAAATCTATTTAAATACATTCAGAATAGGATCTAGGCTATAGAAATTTTGGAAAATATTAGAAAAAGGGGGTGAAAGTTTGTATGAAAAAAAGAATTAGATTGTTCTAGAATCATGAAACTCAGAATATATACTCAGTAATAAAAATAAAGAATTACCTGTTTTAGCATTTTTTTTTAATCTCACCCAGAGACGCAAAAAAGAGGGTTTTGTGTTAAAAAATAATGAACTTCATACACCTATAAAATAAAAACCAATGAAGTTTAACCTTTTAACGTTGCTACATATACTTCCAATCTAATACAGGTAAATATAATTTCTCAGTTTTCTTGAAATTTGATTTTTGAGTTGATTACGCAAAAAATAGCAGAACTCAAGAAAATCAGCTTTCCTCGGTAAAGTAGTTGGTAATAATTACAAAAACAATAATAGTATGAAGAAAATGTATATAGGACATAAAGCCGGAAAAGTTTGTCAATTGTGAAAAAACATTAATAAAATAATTACTTTCTGCACAGGTATTTTTTCAACGAAGACATTTTTGTCCAACCTAAATTGGCGTCCGAAATTATGTTCTTTACCTAACACCTAAAGTTCAATATGCAATACCGTTACTTTGTTTTTATTTATTGCGCTATTATTCACAACGCGTTCGGTTTTCAAACGCACTCTTATAAATAATATAAATAATAAATTAGTAAATAATAAATAATAAGCTGACATTATTATAAGGGCGTTATTATTATAATTTTATTGTGAAAAAGTTGGTTACTGAAATTGTAAAAGTTTCTGTCCTCAGACTTTTTATAAGATTTTTATTGTTTTGGTTAAATACCACACTGCCAAAGAATATATAACGCTGCGCTGCTGGGCCTTAGCGCAATATGTATCTTAAACACTTCAAGGTAAGCTAGCTTACAACATTTTCACAAATACTTAAAATCTGAATGTACATAGTGCCTGTTTAAGGATTAGTACATGTTATTGTAAGGGTATAATAATAACAATTTTGATATCGAGAATAGCTCTAAACTATCACAAAAAACACACGCGGACGAAGTAGCGGGCAACAGCTAGTTTACATATAATTGAATAAGACGGAGTGGAGGATTTGGCTTTTTTTTTAAATGTATGTACAGTCAAGAGCATAAATATAATAATATGTACGTTACCAAGACGTCAAAAACATCTATACACCTTTATGCCATAAACAATAAGGCCGATGACACATATTTGTCATGATGGCTGTATCGATATTTTTATGCCCTCTCTCAACTTAGTCATTACGTAATTACGTAACTTATTCTGTCATTAGCCTATTGTGGAGTCTCATTGTTGGCCAAAGAACTCTCTTCTCGACCTCCACCGCCGCTAGTTCAAATTCAAATTTAGAATCATAACTTTTTTGGAACTTACTCCAACTTGCATGCCAGCAACATCGCCATAGGAGTCGTAGAAAGTGCAGACGATGAGGTCAGAGTAGCAGTACATCTCCACAGAGGTGACCGGGAGATCTGACGGCTGCTCTTTGGAGATCCATCCTTCGGACACGGCATCAGACTTCGTACGTGGGATGTCGTAGAAGAAACTGCTGCCGATGTTGATGCCTATGTCGAATCTAACTGCGAGAGATGGCAGGAATGATGAAATAAAATTGACGATATGAATATTACGCGTCTCTATTGGCATGTTCTTGTGAATGAATGATTTAGTTATTGATTGGGATGGGTGGGGTTCATCACTTCAAAACTAAAGACATAGAAAATGATGGAAATGTATTTAGATATATAGTAACTTAATATCTGCAAAGATAAATTGGTATGTAATTATTTTTTCACTAGTCCTCTATATAATATACTATCCCAACTTGTGTTTTAAATACAATTAGGATTTTCACTATTTTGAGCCCTGGGTTGGGCCCGTTGGGTTAATTGTCTGATTGACATACTCGTAGATATACACAGTTGTGTAAAAATGCACTTTATAATTTTTTATTATTTATACATGCACCATATTTACTTATTTACTACTTAGGTAAAACAAATAAGAATGTATTCATTATCACTTACCTCTAAGTCCGCCTTTCCATGTACCTAAAAATATAATCATCATTATAGTCAAGTCATGATAATAACATTATCAAGCCTACAGATTATCTACTTACATAAGTATCTAAGTAATAGAGACTTATTATATAATCTACTAGCGACCCGCCCCGGCTTCGCACGGTATATTATGCATGTATTATACATATAAACCTTCCTCTTGAATCACTCTATCTATTAAAAAAAACCGCATCAAAATCCGTTGCGTAGTTTTAAAGATTTAAGCATACATAGGAATATAGGGACGGAGAAAGCGACTTTGTTTTATACTATGTAGTGTAGTACCTAAGGTGCAATAATTTATCGATCCTACTTCTGACTATCTAACTAATATTATAAATGCGAAAGTATGGATGGATGGATGGATGTTTGTTTGTTTGTTACTCAATCACGCCAGAACGGCCCAACGGATCTGGATGAAATTTGTCACATAGATAGAGAAAAGTCTGGAATAGCACATAGGCTACTTTTTATCTCGGAAAATTGCGTAGTTCCCGCGGGATAGCTATAAACGAATTCTTTGCAGACGAAGTCGCTGGCAACAGCTTGTAATATTATAAATGCGAAAGTTTGTGAGGATGTATGGATGTTTGTTACTCTTTCACGCCAGAACGGCTTAACGGATCTGGATGAAATTTGGAACAAAGATAGATTATGGTCTGGAATAACACATAGGCTACTTTTTATCTCGGAAAATTGCGCAGTTCCCGCGGGATAGCGATAAACGAATCCTTTGCAGATGAAATCGAGGGCAACAGCTAGTTTATGTAATAAGTTTCTGAGAGGAAGCCTGTGCCCAGCAGTGGGACGTATGTAGGCTGGAGATGAGATGATGATAGTAAATTTCTGTATTTTTTTTTAAATACAAGCTTTTTTGAAACTAAAATCCAAAGAAAAATTCCGAATTTTGGCAAAGTATCAAAGCACCAAGAACTTAGGGGAGGGTCGGAGTAGGTACTTAGGCTAAAAAAAACGGCTAAGCGCGTGTTGGATTTGCTTACCGAGGGTTCCGTACGAATTCAGCAAGTTAATATAAAATCCAGTGTTATCAGAGCCCTACTATTAAGCAAAATGTAGGCAGTGTCAGGTCAGTTTATATTGGTTACCTACCTAGACACAGACGAAAAAAAGTTATGTTTTTAGGATTTTTTGTTATAGCGGCCACAGAATACCTACATCATCTGCAAAAAATCTGTCTAGCTATCACGGTTCATGAGGTACAGTCTGGTGACAGACAGACGGACAGACCGAGTCTTAGCAATGGGACCCTATTACCCCGTTTTTACCCTTTGGGTAATCCTAATAGAAAGTAAAGCAGAGTTATCTACATTCCTCGCCTCGTGCGCGTACGTTGCACTTTTGTACACGACTGTACGAACACGGGAGGCATAGTTTTACCGGCCTCAGTTTCCGCCTTTACTTTTGAAGTTTAATCCTACAAAGTAATTATTAAGTAATCAATCAACTTACTGCTGCTGCCGACGGCTAAGAGCGCAAACAACACAAGGATCTGCTTCATTTTGATATGAGAGACTATTAACGAAGTGAAATGTTGTTGTAAACACATTCTTTTATAGTTATAAGCTTATCGCTATCTTCTGTAGTGATTTCTGATGCGATTGTGTGATAAATGCCGATTTACACGCTAATACGTCTCGGTTCGTTCGTGTGCAATGAGGCGACCACATTAATAACTATCTTTTAATTTGTTCATATTTTTACAAGCTTATAAATTATAATCTACCGTATATTAGTAAAGTACTCAAGGGCATAAAGTTAACAAGACTTCATAAACATCTATACACCTTTATGTATATTTGACACGATAAGTGTAGCGATATTTATGCCTTCGACTCTACATTATGTACATAAACGTTTGTTTGCGTTACTCTGGTCAAATCGGGCGTGACCAATGTACGGCCTTAGAAGGTACGGTTTGGAATACTTGAACTAACAATGAATGCCCTGGGGCCTTACCATGACGTCTTAATACGTTTCAGTTTAGGTCCGCTCGCTGTCATATTCATACTAAAAGTGACAGCAAAAACTTGAACTGAGTCGGAATTAGGACGTCATGGTAAGGCCCCTGTAATTTAAATTGGCCTTTTAACTTGTATATGTGTGCATTATGCAAGTTTTCTCACCACTTTCATTCACCAAAAAGCTCAATAATAATAATAAATTCCGAAAAACTGATTCGGGGACATTTTGAAAAGCTGTCAGATTCATACTAAAAGTGATAGCTAAAACTTGAACTGAGTCGGAATTAGGATGTCATGGTAGGGCCCCAGGTCAAGAGTTGGTACCCGGAACTGACGAGCATTGTATGAAGAGATTGATGAATGTGAATGAAGCGAAAGAGGTATGTCAGGATCGTAGCAAGTGGAACAAAGTAGTCTCTGCCTACGCCTGTGGTAAAGAGGCGTGACGGTATGTACACACAGCAAAGCTATTCGGTAAGCACCTTTCCATGCACGCGTCGCTTTAAACCTGCTTACCGAATAGCTTTGCTGTGTGTACATAATGTAGGTTACGTATGTCTGAAAAACTCAGAGGTGCAAGCCCAGATTCAAACCCTCGCCCTTTTTGACACTAGATACTTAATGATTGCCCGCTTCCAATGCGCATCGATTCGTATTTATAACTTGAAAATTTGATACATGTCTAAATTAGCGTTGGATTAAAGGATATCCATCTGTAATCTTTTAAGCTACACATTTTATCATCTACTTGTATACTTATATCTACAGCCACGGACCAATCTAAGTTTTGTCACAAGTCCTAACTTTGATTTTTAAACAAAGATTGGTTTCAAGGAGGTCCTATAGGCTTATTGTCTAACTCGCTCGCAATCGCCATCGTCTTCATTTCTGACAATTGGCATCGGAATCAGCTAGCTGTCACATTCATGCAAGAACTGTCAAAATGAACACGATGGCGATTGCGAGCGAATTAGACAATAAGCCTACGGGTCATGCTATGGCCATTTTTGTGTATATTTTGATGGCAAGTGTTGGCCCTAAACAACACAATTTACATAAATTTCGTTAGTTGATTGTGTATTTTTTCCATACAAAATAATTGAGCACGCATTGTAGAATTTGTAGAAGCAGAAAAGTGGTGCAAAATAGTTTCCTCGGTTTGAGCAGCCAAGCGGGAACTGTAGAAATATCATTAATTTTAGAATTGTGAACTTTTCGAATCGGCAATTCAACAGCTTGCGGTGGGCACTTGACTAGACCATGCTGGGGTGGCATTGATGTCATCTTGGTGTCATTAGTATAAGCCCCTGCACATCCTTATTATGTAAAAGGGTAAAATGTGGGTAAAGAAACTACATAATAATTAACTTGTAAACTTTATTGAAATTAACCTTACTGAGCATACCTTGACTTAAAACTAAAGCCGAATTTACATTATGCAACTAATTTCGTGCAACTAGCAATACACTGCGGCGTTTGATTAATCCCTTTTGAAGCGTTAGGTTATCGGCCGAGCAATGTAATGCTACTTGCACGAAATTAGTTGCACTGTATAAATTGGCGGCTTAAAAATTGGGCTATCGTAGATCTTAGGTTGATTGTATAATTGACACAATTTTATTATGCAGCCTAATTACAAAGAAATACGTAAAATAGACATTTTTCTGAAAATAAATCCATTCACCCTTTTTCTCGAATTATACAACTTCTAGTAAACAAAACAAGGTCCAACTGACTCGCTCATCACTCAATCATTTTGCCGGGCCGAGTACTAGGCCCTTCGCCATACTGTTGGTACGTGTAATCAAGGCATTAGAGGAAAATAATGAGAAATAATGTTTAGTAAGACATCATTTATACTTGCTGACAATTTTTAAATGCAAAATAGGCGCGCGTTTGCCCGCAATCACGTTTGTTAAGAGGGTGCATCCGTGCTGAGCTCGCAACGTCGCATTTTTAGTGATTTTTTGCGATTATTTCACAGAAATTGAATGAAAGTATCAAATATTCGTCTGTAGTGCACTTCGTTTTTAGTGTATTAATGTGTCCAATGCAATGATTAATGGTGGTGGACTTTTATTTTCGTATTAAAGGGATAAAATACTATATCTCGTTTAATAAGAAAATAAAAGTCCATCACGATCAATTATTGCATTAGACACATTAATACACTAAGAACGAAGTGCACTACAGACGGATATTTGATACTTTCATTCAATTTCTGTGAAATAATCGCAAAAAATCACCAAAAATGCGACGTTGCCAGCTCAGCACGGATGCACCTTCTTAAGCGAAGATGTGCGGAGCGCGCTGGCCTAGTTAAGCCTATTTGAACTAAGTTTTTGAATAAAATCAGCCCTCTCTTAATCTTCGCAATCCTCTAACCGCTGAACAGTTTCTTAACCTCATCGGCGACTTGGCTGGCGTATCGGTACCCGTTGAGAACCAGGCGGTCTAGGGCAGGAGCCGGTTTCGCTGAGTCACCCGTCCTGGATAGAAACCATAAAAATTAATGCTAAATAGGTATCAGAATCAATTAAGTGGAAACGAGTACGGGGCCTTACCATGACGTCCTAATTCCGACTCGTTCAAGTTTTAGCTGTCACTTTAAGTATGAATCTGACAGCGAGCGAACCTAAACTGAAGACGTCATGGTAAGGCCCTTGTATGGCCTCAGTGGACGCTCGAGCGGAGCGTGCAGCGGAGCGGGGCGTGCGGCGTTGATGATAAACACAAGCAAATGTATGTGAGCGTCCTGAGTGCAAGCTGCATAGAGCCCTTTGCCGCTGCCCGCCGGCGCCGTGACGAGGACACGAGCCACTCAGGCTATACTTAAGGTTTCAGGAGCCTTATCATGACGTCTATATGCGTTTCAGTTTAGGTGCGCTCGCTGTCAGATTCATACTAAAAGTGACGGCTAAAACTTGAACTGAATTGGAATTAGGAAGTCACGGTAAGGCCCTTGTTGTGCTATAATATTAAACGGATCGTAATTCAATTCATTTAGTTGCTTTAATTATCGTTTAAATTGGAAATTAGTTGAAGAGGTTCGAGTAACATATCTAGGTAGAGGTAAAAACGATAAACGACATTGAATGATAGTCGTGCCTTACGATATGTCTTGATTAATAAAATAATATATCATTCATAAACATCTACCCGCCTTATCTTACAGCAGTCGAATGAATCAAATAAAAAGGCGTAGGTGTACCTACTGGGTTTTTTTACTTAGATTTATAAGGAAACTTTGTTGTTAGTTATAATTTTGTAAAACATTTATAAATAAATTACCTATCATTATCATTATCATTATTTTGTATAATAAAGTGTTTTACATAAAATACATAGGTACATACATCATTATCTTTATCTTTTTATATCGGCAACAATTTGCTTAGCTGTAGAATGTGTTACAAAATACTTAAAAAATACTTTCGTTGTGACTTTTTATTAATTAATTTAGTACCACATAACTCTGAGAACATTGCATCCTCTTCTAGAATTGTCAATTTCAGAAAGTTACAGACTGAACCACGGATCATAATATTGAAGCGTCTGCCTGAAACACGTCTGTCATCTCCGTCGGAATAATGATGCATAACTTTATTATTCGCTCAGTATCCCCTGCTGACTGTACATTTGGACTGAGGATGAATGCATGAGTTATAACCTAGACGTAGACACGAACACGAGGCGATTCGGGCCAGTTCCTGTCCCGAATCGTTTTGCCCGGAACATAACAAATGGAGTGTTCATCGCTGGTATCAAACGAGCGTTTTCCAAAAAAAGTCCACGTGTAATTTTTTTCCAGAATTTAAATATTTTGGGTTTATCTTACTCAGAATCATTTAACCTATCGATTCTCATATTAAAAGAAAAAATGTGTCCCAGATTTTATTATTGGATTATTTTCCTGCTCGTCATGTTAAAAAAGTGACGAACTGGAATGGAAATTTTGGGACACATTTTTTCTTGTATAAGGATACGGTAAACGATTCTGAGTAAAATAAACCCAAAATTATGGAATAATTGATCACGCGGACTTTTTTTTGGAAAACACCCAAATACATCAAGAATCGAGGACGTATTTCTTGCCTTTCAATATTTACTTTCCTGGGTTGCATAAAATGGAGAAACTAATTAGAACACCCTCCAAAAATAACTGTCTCTAAAAAGGTTTCGGCTTGTTTACATACATACATAAATCACATCTTATCCCTTACGGGATAGACAGAGCCTAGGGTAAAAAAACCTGTGAAAAGTGTTAAAGATTATCAAAGTGCCATTTTATTACCAGTTCAGCAGGGTACGTACTTGCATCGAATAGTCCAAGGCTTGTCTACGTAGTAGATGTGGAGCGACACGACCCCGTAGGACGAAGCCCACTCCAACAGGCACTGCGGCGCGAATGGGATGGTGATCTGGGGATCGTGGATACCAACATAAAGTCTGAACATTTACATTATGCCTACTCCTCCTTCTCAGTCTGTCACCTTATTTTAACGTGTAGAAAATGCGCCTTATGTTTCCCCCTATTCGAGGCAGTGAGGTGCGTGGGACTCTGGCCAAGATGGGCATGATCATCATATCAGCCATAGGACGTCCACTGTTGGACATGGCCTTCCCCATAGACCTCCAGTAGCCTTGGTTGGACGCGGCTTGCATCCATTAAGGGTTGCCAATACGCACCACGCTTATGGCAAGCGGATTGGCAAGCGCAGTATAGGATGTTAAAGTGTACTCAAGAAGACGCTGCTGCCCATCTCCTGGTATTAACCCTGGGGAAGAGAGGGGGGGACAACATTCTTACGCCGGCGCTCCACAGCAAAGAGATGAAGAAGAAGAAGATGGGCATACCCACATTTATTTATTTCAGGCATAGGTAATATTTGTTTGGAGAGAGATCTCTATTGTGACACCCATGATACCCATAGCCTCATTCGGAGAGGAGACTTGGTCAAAGTTTCGAAGTTATTTAATAGGAACGTAACTTAACTCCGAATTGATCAAAGGGAATTGTGCGACAAATTGTGTCGGGGCTCGACGGCTTTTTAGAATGCCCCATTAAAATCTTACCGTTTTACGCACCTGTAAAATAAAATGAAAGTAATTTAAGCCCGGATTTTCATTTTAATTTCCCATTTGTAAAGGTTTACGCTGTTTTGTTTACCTCGGCTCGGCGAGTTTTGTCACGGCTGTACAAAGTAATTATGAATTGTTTATGCGAAAGTATAGAGAGACCTATCTATGCTACACCTACACAATGTCTCGCGATATTTTAGGTTATGGATTTTTAAGCTCTGGGGCTTTACCATGACGTTTTAATGCGATTCAGTTTAGGTTTGCTCGCTGTCAGATTAGTACTAAAAGTGACAGCTAAAACTTGAACTGAGGCGGAATTAGGACGTCTTGGTAAGGCCCCTGTTCTTTATGATCCTTGAATTTAGTTACGGCGAGCTGGATAAAGCAGGTAACGCATTATATACTTATTGTTTACTGGAGAACGTTTTTTTAAAGATAGATAATCCTAGGCCTAAGTACAATTTACCTATGTCAGGTTAACAATAGAACCACAGCCAAACAATGATAAAAATAACTAGATGACGAGTGAAAGAAGTGAGAGCAAAAGGTAAAGCTTTGAGTTTTCAATACCGGAAATTGTGTGTTTGCGAATTTGACTATTTGTATTAGTTATCACTATCAGGTACTTCTACGTCTATCGTAGTAGATACGGAAATCACAATCCCTTATGTTTTATGCAGAAGGATGTCCCGGATTTACCTACATTTGGAATATATTACGGTCGTACGATCCCCCTGCGGTGTAAAGACTTGTTTTGTGTTGCCTGCACACAGCAGATAGATAGGGTAGTAATATAGAGCCGAGATCAGCACCTTATTTTCCATTGAGGACCAAAATAATCTGACCTGATTTGACAAGCTTATAACAGGCATTCTTATTAGGTATATCGTGGACCTGAGTTAGGTTTCCCAGCAGCCACAAATTACTTTCAAAACGTGCCCTTAGCTTATTACACTTTTACAAATTACAAAACTGCACCAATTAGTGAAACATAGTAATCTGGACAAATTTTTGTTCAGGGTGAGCGCTCGAACCAGTCGAACTTCTTCTGACTGAACATTCGGAAGCCGCATCCCTCTAGCTCGCTATAGTAGACTAGCATGAACCAGTGAAGCATGATAGTTACCTCCGGTCACTAATTGGGTGAGGATGGGCGCTCGAACCAGTTGCGGTTTTCTGGCGCGCCAGGCGGCCGAACATCTGCAAGCCGCTGGCCACCTGCTCGCCCTGGTTGACCAGCACAAACTAGGGAAGCATGTTTTGTTCACACGACAGTTACCTCCGCGCTCTTCTTGGGTGAGGGTGGGCGCTCGAACCAGTCGCGGTACTTCTGGCGCGCCAGGCGGCCAAACATCTGGAAACCGCTGCCCACCAGCTCGCCCTGGCTGACCAGCGCGAACCAGGGAAGCATCTCTTCGCACTTCATCTCGCTGGTCATGTTGTAGTAGTAGTGGGTGCCTGGATGGAAAATTACACCAATGTTAGTTTAGTCTCTAGAAGACACTAATAAAGAAATTTACTCGTAGGTGCATTTTTTATTAGTGTCTTCCGGCTCGCGTCACGTTTAGAGGCCTGATGGCCTGTTTTCAAAAATACATCATTCATTTTCAATGATAACAGCTGTATGCTAATACATGTTTATTGATTGGTAAGTAAGTATATGATGAACTGAATAAACCGCAAATTGTTTCCATATTTACTACCAGGCAACGATAAAATAATAGAAGGTTAGTATCTACTTCAAAGTCCTCCCTGCATCACTAGCATTCTTATTTATTGGTTTTATTTCCGCTACTAAATATCTTTTTTATACTAAAGATGAAGGCAAAGAAACAAGTGGGTTACCTCATGGTAAGTGAGCACCACCACCTTTGGATATCCGCATTGCAACTTTAAAATAAGTACACCCCCTTGCAATAAAATCGGGCACCCAATGGTTTTAGTATTATGTGCATAAAAGCTTACTTTCTAAGCTTAATGCCTAAAAATCTGAAAACCATAGGTGCCCGATTTTTTGCAAGGGGGTGTATTACAGGTGCGTTACCAAGTCTAGAGGGTTAAAATAAATTATACCTTATATGGATGGAGGTTGATAAAGTTTTAAATGTTTCTTCGCTATGAAAGCTACTCGCTATGCTAGTGAAGCTCGGTAGATCTGGCGTAATTGCTTTTGTCTGTTTACTTATCGTTAGGGGCTCCAAGCCCGTATCAATCAAGTGGGGATGATAAAGAGTCTCCTACTACACACACTTTAGCCAAGTGACTGGTTACAAATACAAACCAACAGTTTAAATTAATTTTTCCAGTAGATGTCAAAATTAAGTAGAGCTGTCATTTTCTTGTACTCTGCTCGTATTTTAGATCCAGTACAATTTTTATCTCATTAAATGCTACAAAACTACAGCGCAAATTATTTTTTGACTAGTAGACAAGATTAATATTATACCTAACTCTAATTGAGCGATTTCCAAAAAAAGTCTACAAACAAATTTTTTCAAGAATATAATTATTTTGGGTCTTTCTAACTCACTCTGATTTTACTATGGTATTCTTTTTCCCGTACATCACGTTCCATACATATAAAAGTGACGAACTGGAATGGAATTTTCTTGTATAAGTAAATAAGGATCAACCAGGGTAAAACGATTCTGAATCTGAGTAAGAAAAACCCAAAATAGTTAAATTCCGGAAAAAAATATTGTGGACTTTTTGTTGGAAAACGCTCAATTATCATCATGTCCACCGGAATGCCGAAGGATCATACTTGATATCTCACGACATTATATAACAATTATTCTACTAAGAACTAAATGACAGTAAATAACACTAAAACTAGGTTGATTTATAGTAAAGTAACTTAAAATGATTAGAAATTTAACCTAAAAAATCTCCTCCCTGTTTCGTGCCTGGTTCAATTCAAAGGTTCCCATTATGCTGGCCGCGTTGCCTCTTTGAACTGCAATGGCAACCCTTTGAACCAGCCACGAACCAGAGCATTTTAATAAAATAATCTAGTGTTTATTATCTACGATTATTATATGTATACTTGGGGGTTCTTGTTTATTTACAAAGGCGTTAAAATCGATTAGAATGGACTATACCCATGTTAGGTATGCAGTTCTGCTTCTTGAAGGCGGTGCTGTTGAGCTCGGCCTCGGTGCTGGGGATGCGCATGAGCCGGCCGTCCAGCCCGGTCACCCACACGCCGCCATCTTGCAGCGTGGCGCCGTTCTCTAGCTGCGGACCCGCGCCGGCTTTCAGGGATTCTGAAAACATTGTATAAATTATGGCAACCACGCCCGAAGAATTGCGAAACTGTGCAGTGGGCGGGGCACATTGCTCGCAGGACTGATGTCCAGGTCAGAGGGTTCTCGAATGGCGTCCGCGGCAGTCCCCAGTACGAGTCTCCCAGTGGAGACGAGCTGTCGGTAGGCCTACAACAAAGATGGAGTGACCACCTGCTTAAGATCGCGGGATCGCGGTTGATGCGGAGCACAAGACCTGTCTGAGTGGAGAGCTTCAGGGGAGGCCTAGTCCAGCAGTGGACGTCTTTCGGCTGACATGATGGCAACTACGGCCCGGAAGACGCAGCGAAGGAAGGCCCCCTTCAAGATGCACTGTCAATCTGATGGAAATCGCTGGAGTTCGCTAGATGAGGGCCGCGCAAGACCATGTTTAAGGTTTATCCCCTGCGGAGTAGACAGGGCCTAAGCTAACGAGATCTAAAGGCCACGTTTAGCAAGATTGTGGGCGTAGGTGTTACTAGCCGCATCGCCTATAAGGGTGCGACCACACCGCCGCTTAAAAAACGTTGACGTTACGGAATCGCAACAAAATGTATGAAGAAACGGTGAGAAAACGTGACGCCTACGACACGTCACTCCGTATAGGTACGCGGCGGTGTGGTCGGACCTTAACATTGCCTTTGCCTCTGCGCGGGGAGAGAAGCAGCTAGTACATTCTATGTTTTTTGCGTTGCTCCCAGACCAGCATGGCAGAATAGATTTATATCTATGTAAGTACCTGTGTTATTAACTTTTCATTTAGGTACCTTCAGAGACGAAGAACTGCGTGACGGTCCAGTAGTCGCGGGAAGGCTCCCCCTCCGCCACCGGCGCGCGCCACTTCACGAATTTCTTCTCGGGCTTCACCGCCAGCGACTCGTACTCGTCTACTGGCAACTGGAACATTCAAGTCAAGTCTTCATTCATTAAGTAGTAAGAGGTCGTCCAGAAATCAAGTGATCACCTATGTGGCCTAATTTTGACCCCCCCTCCCACTTGGTGATATTTGGTAATTATAACGCTACGAAATCAATTAAGTTAATTAATTAAAAAACAGCAATAACTTAATTTTCATTATTTTTGACTTTGCTGCTGTGTAAAAAAATACACGTGATGTGTTCTCGGACACCCCCTCCCCCCATTGTGATCATTCGTGATATTTTGCTGACCCCCCATAAACGATCACAATGATTTCCGGACGAGCCCTAACTGCGATATCAATTTTGCTGCTAGTGTCTAAAATGTCCAATAATAGACGTCTTGGTTAGAGCTATGAACATAGAACTGATAGGTAGTACTTAATTATGTTTAAAAAGAGATGTATTTCCCCAGCTCAATCTGTGAGGAAAATGTTTTTCATAAATGGTAACGTAGCTGCCACTTCTACGGGTACGTAGTTTTGCGCGATTATTCAGTCCATAATTACTGTGAAAAACTGCGATAGGTACAACTCGAAAATGTTGAAATCCACGTCGCATTACAGTAAATACATTGTGAATAGTAGCAATTTAGATAATAAGCTCACTCTAGGTATATTTGTACCTACACAAATTGCAAATAATAAGTGAATTTGTAAGTAGCTTTGTTTAGTTTATGTCTTGTTGTGGCAGCAGGAATCTGCGCAGGGGCCGGCGGCGAGAGCGCATTATTTAATTCACCGTATTAACGACGGATCTATCACAGGCGGCTCGCGCAGGAACTTTGCAGCTTGTTCTAGAACTTTCTGAGGTTCTACAGTAAGTTTTCGCACAACAAACTTCTCAAACGCTTTAACGTAAACGTCTAAATTACTATGGAAAAATTGGCAGTGCTATTTGAGCGCTATGTACTAGCGTATCGAAACGGCAATAAACATTTAGGAATATTCAAAACAACAACGCTAAAAAAAACGCGGAAAGCGTGGAAAGCTAGTAAAATGAATGGATGTGGAACATGTTACTTTTTTATTAATTGAGAAAATGGCTTATTGCGTTACATTTTTAAATAGTCATCGTTGCCCTCAGCTGACAATCTTAACCTGACCCATTCGCTAGTAGACATTAGGTACACGGAGTCAGGTATCTCGTTAACATTGGGCACGGGACCCTTGAAATGGCCTATTGGCGATGTTGAATTAGGTACAGTGCCTATTGAAATTAAGATTTATATGAATTCTATAGTATAATAAAACGTCTGGCTTCGTCGGAGGCTGGCGCGTTTCCAGACAGTGAGACGGCCGGGTTTAGGCTTCGGAAAATTGAGATAGTACCTAAATGGCGATAAAGTGGAGGTCATAGTGAATAAATGGGACACTTAGATTTCAAGGATGTTATGCGATTTCATATATTGAACGTTATTCGAAGGCCAGCCTGTGTTTTAGATGGAACAAAGCTTCACAATAAAAATATGACAGTTCTACAGAACACAGGGTATGGACGGTTGTGGACCCCGTTATATTTATGTCCTCTATTGCCGTACTCTACCCAAAAACTACCACAAAATCGAGATGAAAAAGATGGTACCAAGATGATGGTGATTGATTTGCCGAAAATTTTATTGCCGAATTTCACTTCCCAACCAACGTTTGGCCGAATTTCATTTTGCCGAATCATGCAACTTGTTAAAATGATAAGTTTCATTTCCTAACCTCACGATTGCCAACTCAACGTTTTTTTTTTTTTTACATGGACACTTATTAAAATGACATTTTTTTATATAGCCAAATGGTAAAGAAAAAAAGAAAAGAAAGAAGACATTTATACACACATAAGACATTTAGACATTTTTTTTTTATTTTTTTATTTATTTTGGTACTACATAACCATTAGTAAAAAATAAGACATTCTAAGGTAAAATAAAGAGTGTTTATAAATTAAAACAAACATGTTCGCTGCTAAGGGGTGGCCCAAGAGCCACCCCGCCGCACCTAAACCTAAATTAATCCAAATTAATCATAAGACTTTTTCGGCCTAGTGTAATATTTGCCATGTGAAAGATATTCCAAAAGTTTAAAATCAAAATGATATTCGTCTAATTACAACACAACGGATAACTCATTTGTGAGTTATCCGTTGTGTTGTAATTATGTGTGAGTCTCACGGTAGCTTCATGTTGATATTCGTCTTTATGAAAATTCGGCCAAATGAGAGGTTGGCATACAAAAATTTGCCAATTGTCAGTTGTCAAAGTGAACATTCGGTGAAACGTTGGTTGCCAAATAAAATTCGATCAAAAAAAAATCGGCGAAAAGGCAGAACACCCAAGATGGTATAAAGAAGATGCTTTCTCTGTGAGTGATGAAGAGAATTGAACAACGAACGTGAACCAACGAAGAATAAATGAGAAAAGAAGACAAATAGACTTTGCAAAGGCATCTTTGTTTTGTTTGCGTGCGTCACGGCTTTACCAAAATTTTTCTTACAAGTTACTCTTACAAGATTCTTCATGATATTAGAACACTTACAGCCAACTGCAGTCCAGACACGAAGCCGCCAGCGTCGTAGAGCGGGCAGACCCCTCTCCCCGGGGGACAGTACATCCGTAGCTCCGGCAGCGACCCTGGTGGCCGCTCCGTCCGCCGCCAGCCCTCTGCCTCCACGTCGCTGATGGTGCGGGGGATCTTGTAGAAGTGTTCCACATCCGCCAGGGCGTCAGACCAGCCAAATTTTACTGGGCGCAGTGCAAGATTATTGTTTAGTTAGTCAAAGGATATTCATTGTGACATATACGAGTATTATATTGAATTAAAATGGAAGACAGCCTGCTTGAAATGCCGACGAGCAAAAATAACGTGACGCCTTTTATATAAAGTGAATCATGAATCTTTTAGGTTTCAGTTTCAGTTTCAGTTTCTTTATTTGCAATAAATTGTATGTGATACATAAGGTGCCTTTGAACATGAAACTACCGTGAGACTCAAACATAATTACAACAAACCGGATAACTCACGTATAAAAAGCCGAAAGAATGCTTCGACAATTGTTTCGGACTGTTCGTTTCGATGCCGCCGAGGCGAGCGCTCTCTGATGAAGGACTACGGAATAGTCCGAAACAATTGTCGGAGCATTCTTTCGGCTTTTTATACGTGAGTTATCCGGTTTGTTGTAATTTTAGGTACCTATTTAATTGTTGATACAAAACAGGCTATTAACGCCGTCTAGGCAAGAATAAAGTTACTTTTGACGTGACAACGTCTTATAAATTGGTTTGCCGGGTGACACTTCAAGAAACTGCGTTACGCTCCGCTCACGTTATGCGCTCACAATGAGAGCGAGTGAGAGGCACGCGGGCATGGTTAGCCCGCCTAAGAGCGAGAGAGACAGACATAAAAAGTGAAAGGCACGCGTCCCTTCCACTCGAGCACAGTTAGCCCGCCTAAGAGCGAGAGAGACAGAGCGAGAGAGAGAGAGTGAGAGAGATAGGCATACACACCGGTTCATGTCTTGCGCTTCTATTTCGCTTAGGCGCCTGCATACAAGTTTACACGTCCTTCTTCCTACTATACGAATGAATATTCACATTAAAATTATTTTACCACTCAAAGTCGTTGTCACGTAAAACTTTCGCCCGTATACCGACTTTACAGGCAACCAATTTTTTTTAAATTAGATTTTAACGTACCTCTCAATCCATCGTATTCAATACCTGTAACAAACAACAACCAATTTAAGGCGCTGTCAACAGCAAATGACCTGGAGCAGCGCCACTCTTCACACATACGGTTCACGTGCCTGTTAGTGAAAGAGAAGAAACTATTCCTGCAGCTTGGCGCGCGTCTAAAATCTTGCAAATAAGACACAAATCTGAGAGGAAATAGCAATAGAATTGTAATACGGGCATCCAGTTCTGAGCGAAAATCTTAGGAATCATGTCATAGGCGATACGGCTAGCAACCCATCACTATTTTGATTCCCCTTTCCACCTATTCGCCCCAATCATGCTAAACGTGGCCTTTAGGTCTTGTTACCTTAGGCTCTGTCTACCCCATAAGGGATAAAGACGTGATTTATGTATGTATGTGGGTATCATATTGACCAGTTTCAGCTTAGCTAGTAACACTAATCGTAGGAAATGAAGGTATATATTTGCCCTTGATTTTCTGTTGTTACACTATCCATTGAACTGGATGATTTGGTTTTTGTGCGTCGCCAAATACAACGGTCCAATAGCCACTGTGATTGTGCTAATCAATTTAGTGTACTACGTGTCACTGTCAGGACAAGTTAAGTGATATTCTGTCACCAGTCGTCATTTACTTTTTATAGAGAAATAGCTTCTGCCCGCGACTGCGTCCGCGTAGAATTAGCAATTGACATGTTTATCGCTATACCGCGGGAACTATGCAATTTTCCGAGATAAAAAGTAGCCTATGTTTAAATCTAGGGTACCAGCTATCTACGTTCCAAATTTTATCCAAATCCGTCTAGTCGTTTTAGCGTGAAGAAGGAACAAACATACACACTCACTCACTCACATCGTCACATCGTCACAAACTTTCGCATTTATAATATTAGTAGGACTAGCTTCTGCCCGCGACTTTGTCTGCGTAGAATTAGCAATTGACATGTTTATCGCTATACCGCGGGAACTATGCAATTTTTCGGGATGAAAAGTAGCCTATGTTTTAGTCTAGGAAACCAGCTATCTCCGTTCCAAATTTGAAGCAAATCCATCCAGCCGTTTCAGCGTGAAGAAGGAATAAACATACACACACTCACATCGTCCCATCGTCACAAACTTTCCCATTTATAATATTAGTAGGATTAGTAGGATTGTATTTCTGATGCAAATGACAATAAAAGGAAGGATCTAAGTATAAATCGAAATTAAATACTTTCTTTTACACCAATGCGACGGCTAGCACGAGAGCGCGCGAGAGCTGTATTGCGCGCGAGATAGACTACCCATCTCTTTCTATACTTCATTTAATTTAGAATGAGAAACCACAATAACATTATATTGCGGCTGGTCAACTATTTCTTACCTAGCTAACAGTACAGTGCAATAGTTTGGCAGCCGCAAAATAAAATTGTTTTAATGCCACTTTATTTGCGTGGCGTCAATTGTTACTCTAGTACAAATCTTAAAGAGATTACAATTCACGAGCCGCAATATAATGTTGTTGTGGTTTCTCATCCTAAATTAAATGGGTTAATATACATAATAGTTAAAAATGTATAATGCGATTTACTCAGAAAATTGCAAATTAACAGAATTGCTATAAACTAAACCTAACCTAACCTAAACCAATCTATAGATTACGCTATAAAAAAAATCATATACCTAATAGTTTCACAGAAAATGGCATTATATATTTTGAACTATTATGTGTTTTAACCCATTATACACTTTAAACTAATATTCTGATCCGCTCCCAAAATGTTTGCAGTTGGATTACAATACCAAAATGTTACTACACCTACAAGGCTATCTCTACTGTCTCTACATTTCTTTTCATGTCTTACGCGCCGCGCGTTTCGTTACAGAAATTTCTTCGCATTAATCACTGAACGATTGTAAGGCAGTTAACTGGTTCTTATTATGTACACTCGTAAGTATGGCATTGTTATCAATGTTATCATGATTCTATACACACATACAACAATGCTGTTTTCATTTCATTCTATACTATTAACGTGTTTACTCGCTGGACGGATTATTTCTTGTATGACAATCGACACTTAGGATAAATGATCCTGGGTTGAAAAAACCCAAAATAGTTACATTCTGGAAAAAAATGTTCATATAGACTTTTTTTTTGGAAAACGCTGTTTGTCGACTAGTAAGTAAGGAGTTAGTTGGTGAGATTGAATAAGGTCATGCTGTTCTGATGTATCCCTCCACAACCATGTAACATATACAGGATGTATCAGATACCCCCTAACAATAATCCACTGGGGTATATAGCCATAGCTATAGAAGCTAAAAGAAATATTTTTTAAAAAATTGGAGTAATTTTTTTTTTCTATAGGAATGGTAGTATAGTAATCATTCCTATAGAAAATATAAAAAATTGTTTACTCCAATTTTTTTCAAAATATGTTTTTTAGCTTCTATAGCTGTGGTTATATACTCCAGTGGATTATTGTTAGGGGGTGTCTGATACACCCTGTATATTAAAAAGTAGAGTTTTTTTTTTATTACCTACAGATATTTGAGAAAAACAACACGACCTTTAGAAACATCGACAGGATACATTTCACAGTTATTAAGACGTTTTATCTGTCAGTCTGTCTAAGCCTTCTCATCATACAAATGCCTGTGCCCAGCAGTGGGACGTATAGACGGTAGATGATGGTCTGTCAATAGGTATCCAACAATTTTCTGGATTGGAAACTAAACTACTAAACACTTACCACGAACCAGTGACACCGTAGCAACTATAATAAGTAACGTCTTCATTGTAGTGAAAAAAACTTTTTAAATTTCCCGAGTAGCTCCGTCCCGCTGCGCAAGAGCAGTCTAACTGGCGATCGCGGACACAATGAGATTAACTACTTACAGCATACTGGCATTGAGAGATCCAATTCAATGACTCTTCCTAGCTGTTAGTGGCTTAATTTTAAAGGATATAAGTGGTGTTTATCTGTCACACATGACTAGTACAAGCGGATGTGATTGATGGAAAATTTACATTAAGTCTTTCTCTGATTTCGTAATTGTAATCATAAAATGGTTAGCTAAAAAATCGACCAGGTGCGATCCAAACGCGCAGACGCACACTGGTTCAATACCAGGCTTTCTTAAAATAGTACCTATATTGTTAAGCTTATTGATTTCCGTTTTCTTTTATTGTTTTATTTTTCTTTTATACGTGCTGTGTAGTTGCAGGCTAGCAACGTCGAACAGGATTAATGAGTGCGTGAGCGCCAACATTCCTTCGGAATCCAAAAGCTAATCGGTTACCTACTTAATTGACATGAAATGTATATCTATTTCATATTTTTTATTTTTTTTTGTCTTCGACATTGGAGATATTGGAGATTAATTAATTTATTTGACGGTGGAGGCGTTCTACACCTCCACTGAACTTGAATTATTTCTATTAGTTTTTTTCTTTCTTTCCATACTATACTTTATAAATACATCTGTACTATAGACTAATATAAATTTAAGGCTTGGGGACCATATACATCCTTTTTATAAATGTACCTATGTACAATTTATCTTTGAAAAAATGACTTTCTGCCAAGTTTCTTGCGGCGTATTCTTCTTGGCAATGATGGTATTTCCGAATGCACTTGGTAGTTCCAAAAAACGACATGTAAAAGAGCCCTTGGCGGCCATCGAGGGAATGGGGGAAAATCTTAGGCACTATGTATTAGGCGATGCGGATAGCAACCCATCACTATTTTGATTCCCCTTTCCACTTCCACCTATGCGCCCACAATCATGCTAAGCGTGGCCTTTGGGGTCTTGTTATCCCCGGCTCTGTCTACCCCGTAAGGAATAAAGTGTAATTTCTATCTTTCTCTGGGATGTGAAACTGACCCGTTATTTACAGCTTTGGTACCATCAGCCAAATATATGGTCTACCACCCTAAGGTTAAAATTCCTTTTCACCTCACTAGCTCGGAAAGCACTTTTTGTTTATTTGACAGCTATTGAGAAAATCGCTCTTTATTCACTTGTGGAGAAAGAGTTTTGACCACAGATTAGAAAGATATAGTACAGGGTTTTGACATTTGAAGGGAGCTTAAGTGATATTTGACAGCTAACAAAACGTAAAACGTTAAAAGTGCTGAATTTTTAATATCAAAATTAATGAATTGCATCGAGTAAAAAACACTCAATACAGTTTTACAACTTTATTTTAATTCATAAATATCAGCATTCCACATTAACCTTCATTCTTGTTGTAAAAACGGATAAAATGTTCTGACAGTCAAGTAAGTCAATATGCGAACAAAACGCAACCGAAATTTTTTTTTATAAAATTCATCCCTTGTGGGATAGGTAAAGGAATTATTGTCCATTCAGCCATATTAAAGATTTTAATGCCGGTTCACTGTTTGTGCTGACAGTAGCACTTGATGGTCCCAACGGAAGACCAGCGCTGGCTGTAGGCCAGCATTATGCTAAGGTGGAACCATTTCGTGATTGTAATGCTGTTACTTGTTTTTTTCTGTAAGTAATTTATATCACGAATAAATGTTTTCTTTCTTTCAAATAATTAAAAAAAAATTAAGTCAAAACTATTCAATTAAGCCGTCAACGTTAAATATTCGCATGTTTTTCTAGTTATTTTGTTATTAAAAATGAGTGATAGTACCTACAAACCCTTTTTCTTATTTTCCTCGCTGTAGTGAGGTGAAAAATTTTGTGTTATACACGGGTGAAAAGTTATTTTACGCCTCGTGTGTTGAAACACTCGCTACGCTCAGGATTCTATTTTTGAACCACTCGCTTCGCTCGTGGTCAATCATAGAATCCTTTCGCTAACTCGTGTTTCAAATGAACACTCGCAGGTAAAATTCAACTTTCCCCCCTTGTATAACAAATAACTATTGCACGTCACAATATGTAACGTTGATAAGACAGGCTGTCAACTTGAAAGTTCGACTTTAGCGACATTTTCATTTGATAGGAAGTTGGATGAAAAGTGGTAGACCACATATTTGGGCGACCGTACATAGATACGTAGGTCTGTATGTTGTTTTTCAAATGACAGCTGTACCTACATCTGGCAACGTGACCGTAGAAATGATTTGATCGACTAAGTTTAGTCCTAGATTGACGGTCGGCGCATTATAGACCGCGCATGCCTTTAATAGCGGAAATATACCAACGACTGTTGTTCAGAGTTCTTTAGTACTAGTGTTGCCCAAATGCAAGAACAAGACGAGACTTAGCCAGTCTTGGTCTTGGTCTTGCGCCAATACACCTGGTCTTGGTCTTGGTCTTGGTCTTGCGCTCCCAGTCTTGGTCTTGGTCTTGGTCTTGCAGCAAGAGTCTTGCAAGTCTTGCAATTACCTATTAGTCTATTACTATTTATTAAAGTTTACTTTAAATCTTAGAAAAACGTATTAGAATTGGAACATTGTGAGCTTGAATTAACATAGCCATAGTAAAGATCAAGCAGATTAATAAATAACTGAAGATTTTATAAGAAATTCGAAAAATCAACTGACCTATATGTCGTTTTCCATGGAAGTAACTGTTTCTTAATAAACATTTATGATTTATAAGCTTACATTTGCTAAAACATGTAAAAAAACAAATTAATTACAATAACTTGACTGTATTTTAAAGAACAATACTTATCTGTCTAGAAAGAGATTGAACCCTCAACTTATAAGAAATTTAATAAAAGAGTTTTACGATTTATCATTTATTTGAATATAAAATAAAATACAACACAAATCAACAGCTGATTTGATTCTAATAAGTGTTTTGCAAAATTTGATCTATCTGGATGATTAAGCCTAAACGAGGGTAGTTTGGTAATATACGAATGTGGGTACATTTAGTTTATTTATAGTTTTACAAATTAGTACGACGTTGGTTCGCATGTGCATCGGTTGTGCTCTAACTTTGAGAATGATCCCGTAGAGGGATCGAAACACGCGTCAGTGTTTGTGTGGTGTTAGGATTAATTAAGTTTGTGGGATTTGTGTGCGTTTTGTGTGGTAGTAGTGGTGGGAGGGCTTGCATGCAAAACGTATATATTTCGCACAGGCTTGGTTAACTTGCACGTAAGTAGCAGAGTAGCAAGGTAAATATTTTGTGTTCATTATTTTATTAGTTTTGTAGAATTTTTTTACACGTTTCAAGTATATTTAAAAGTGGCTACAATATTTATCAAACGGGTGATATTTGAACACTTTTTTGCTATTTTTTCTTGTAAAAACTTAAGAAATATAATGACTAAATGTACAATAATAGTACCTAAGTAATTAGTTTAAAACCATATAAGTAATCAATATTATAATATATACTTACTAGAATGAATTATTATGACATCTACTACCTATCCTTACCATTTTATCCTAATCATAATACTACTTGCGTGATCAGTATAATGTATTCATTTTCATTCTAAGCACTCTGAAACTTATTTATTCTTTGGAACACCTGTAGGTACTCTTAAAATTCGAAATTATTTTGCATGAATAGTGTCAAATGTTATGATTTCGGCGCGGCGGCAACGATTGTTTTAGATTTCAAAAGAAGCCGCCGGCGCGTGTATCATAACCATGTACTTCCGAAAAGCGGCAAATTTCTTTGAGAAGTAAGTACAAAACCTTTGATGCCGCATTATCAAAGTACCGATGGTTAAAACATAACTATGCATGCACTCAGTTTGATTTTAATAGATATTTTTTTATTCGCTATGTTTATGGTATTAGTCGTAATGCGCATAGGTCCAGTTTTTCATATTCTTTGATATAGTTTTTTGCGTCTCATAGAATTCCTAAGCGTACCTACCTATACACCGAACTGTTACACCTAACTACTCCGTGAAATAGCGCTAAGTCCTAGCTGCAAGACGCAAGAGTCTTGCAGGCTATGTCTTGTTCTTGCTCAAGTCTTGCACGGTCAGTCTTGGTCTTGGTCTTGCTAAAAATACGCGGTCTTGTTCTTGGTCTTGGTCTTGCAAAAACGCAAGAACAAGACCAAGACTGCAAGACCAAGACTGAATTTGGGCAACACTATTTAGTACCTAATGGCATGGAAGAAATGACGATCATATCCGACACGTTTTGATCGCCACCGAGCAACGGTTGGGCGAAATGTATGAGATCTGAGGATTAAAAAAATACGCTCTTTAAAATATTAGTGAATTTCGATACATTATTTTATTTTCTGTATATAACACTATTTACAACACTACAACAAGACACTAAACAACAAGATTTTAAAACTAACTAAAACTAAAACTATAAGGTAAATACGTCGCCAAAATATTCCGCCACAGGCATCGACCCCAAGACTCGGCCGCGTTGCCTCTCTGAACTACTATTCCTAGCCTTTGAAAGAGGTAAGCGCCAGCCCTAGGGTTACCTCTGGCCAGCACTAAAAGTGTTAAAAGATCCTTAATACGAGCATGTTAAATATTAATTAACAATTATATTTTCTTACTCTGAATAACGAACTCTATCGATCGTAATGAAACAAATAGCATCCTGCATTACATTTGAATTTTACCATGAGCTTTTCGGCGAAGGAAATCATCGTGAGGAAACCTGCACACATCTCCGAAGCGGTGGTGTGTGTGTGAAGTTCCCAATCCGCACTGGGCCCGCGTGGGAACTATAGCCCCCAGCCCTCTCATTCTGAAATGCAATTAACTAATTCTTCACAGATGAAGTCGCGGGAAACAGTTATATCTTCCCTGCATGCTATTGTGACCACAGAACATTTTCAAGATTCACGAAACCCTACGGTCTGTGACGGGTAAACATTTTACGCACATTTTCCACAAAATAAACGAGGATTGAAGAATTCCCGTTCATTTACCCTCTTCAAACATTATTATGGCAAAGCGGGGAGCGCTCGAAAAGTTATACTCCATAAGGAATTTGTTTCAGAATCTTGATACGATTAACTATCTATTTATGAAATGGGAGCTTTTGGCTTGTGATATTGGGTTATTTATGGATTACAAAAAAGTGTATAATACAATACGTACATACATAGCTGGGCATTAACTCGTTAATCCGTTAATCGTTAATTAACGAAGTTAACATTTTGATTAACGGATTAACTTTTAAGTTAACTTTTAGAAATGTTAACGGACACGTTAACTTCCGTTAATATGCAGAAGTCCGTTAATCGTTAATCCTATGCCTACTATTTACCGCACGGCACCGCGGCGCGGCGCGAAAAACAGGTTCAGACAAGGTATGAAACGACAAGTGCCGGGCGGCGAGTGGCAGCGAGTGAAATAAAAACAAAACTAAATTAAAACTATATATATTTTGCCGGTGCGTCCGAGTGAGAAAACTGCGAAGAGATTTGTTTCGTTTGATCATTTCATTACTTAGCGCAGAACCTAAACCAACAGGTTTTATAAGTTCACTAACGCAACGATATAAAAATGCAATTTTACTTATATTAACGGATTAACGATTAACGTTAACTTGCGTTAATTCTTCCGAAATGTAACGCTTTAACGTTTAACGAAGCTAACTTTTTTTGTAGCGGATTAACGATTAACGAAGTTAACTATTTGATTAACGGTGCCCAGCTATGCGTACATACACAAATCACGTTTTTATCCCTTTACGGGGTAGACAGAGGTAACAAGACCTAAAGCTATATACGTGTAGGTAGTAGAAAAACGTAAAAAAGCCGTGGCAGCCTAGTGGTTTGACCTGTGGCTTCTCAAGCAGACGGTCGTGGGTTCGAATCCCGGCGGGCTCGCACCTTTGAGTTTTTCGGAATTTATGTGCGATATCTCATTTGAAATTTACCATGAGATTTTCGGTGAAGGAAAGACATCGTGAGGAAACCTTGCACACAACTGCGAAGCAATTCAATGATGTGTGTGAAGTTCCCAATTCGCACTGGGGCCGCGTGGGAACTATAGCCCAAACCCTCTCATGATGAGAGGAGGCCTGTGCCCAGCAGTGGGACATATATAGGCTGGAGATGAGTAGAAAAACACTGATTGCGACACTGATCCGTGCGAAATTAAAGTAATCAAAATAAGTCTGATAAGAAACAAAACGTAAGATAGTTTTCTTGATGTTATTTTACCTGTGCCTGTGCCTACTTGTAACTCCTCAGGTGGCAGAAGTTGTGCTATCCCCTTTCCTTAATTATGTCATATTTTGAATCGGGTAAATGCGTATCCGCTGAACAATGGATATGAAAATTATGATACTACTGCTGTCGCCAGCGACTTCGTCTGCAAAGAATTCGTTTATCGCTATCCCGCGGGAACTACGCAATTTTCCAGGATAAAAAGTAGCCTATGTGCTATTCCAGACTGTTCTCTATCTATGCGCCGAATTTCATCCAGATCCGTTGGGCCGTTCTGGCGTGATTGAGTAGTAACAAACAAACATCCATCCATCCATCCAGATGGATCCATACTTTCGCATTTATAATATTAGTTAGATTCTCTTTGCGAGTAATATTAATGGAATCACAAACACAGGCGTACACGGTTTCTGGTTTGTCGTTAAGTAGGTATTAAAAATATACGTGGTAATCGTCTTGAGATTCTTCGCATTAAGATATCACGTAAAAGATAAGCTGGGAAGACCCTAAATAAAAAGCAATCACAAGAAGAGTTGAGAATTTGTCCCGAATATTTTTCGACTTCCTTCCCGACTTTTCAGTTTACATCCAATCACGAAGGGAATCATCGGGATTCAATTTGGCGGTAAACCGAAAAATCTGATTGGAAATCATAAATCGCTTTAGAATTCGTCCTTTTGGCCGTTTTAACTAAATAAATTGTAACAGGTTGGTTTTGATGGAAAAATTGTTAAAGCGTTTTGAACTTTGTGTACGGCCGAGGTCAAGAGCAATGATACTAATGCTTTATTATTTACGAAAGTAGAGCGAGGGAAATGTATGATCACGCCCCAACATATAGAACTCTGTCGCAATTGACAAACCAGCGTCACTCAAACTCGAGTGACATGTCACCTTATTGCGATAGGGTTCTACGATGGTACTACGTGCGTGATACATTTCCCTTACCATACTGGTGATTTTGAGAGAAAGTCTGTGTCCAAAAAACGTGATACAGGCTGCAAATCCGCATGTTTTAAATAAATTTGGATTCTCCTGGACTTTATTCTTTTGAGTCGTCCACTCTTCGAACGATCGTGGTTCGTAGATAAAGAAATGAAAGTTCAAATTATGTTCATGGAGGACGTTATCTCTGATTCCCATTGCCTCCTTTGCGATGTTTCTCCTCCTGTTGCGATGACACATGTCACCACAGATGTTTGGGTTACTGATTTTAAAAGGTTTGTCCTGTCCTGTGATTCTCTTCCCTTCCACCTGGCCTTGTACCTTCAGACGCTCATTGGATCCCTCGTTTATGATATGTGTTCGAAGAACCCTGAGCATTCGCAGTAGCACTAGCACAGTTAACGGAAGTAGCACTTTAATCTTTATTAACAACCTCAATTAACTTATAGAACCACTTAACTAATGAAACTTAAACGCCTACAAAAAATAATGCAGCAATAAAAAGCACTGAGAAAACTTCAGGCGCCACGCGGGCGCTGCGGCTTGGCTTATGGCATTTTATTTTATGCTAACACTATACTTGGCTTGCTCGTCGAAATATTTACGAAATATGTGTATTATATGTTTTTTTGCGTGAGCGATGGAAATGCCAATATAGCAAAATCTTCTACGTAAGTATACATAGACAGTTATCTATGGGCTACGGGTTACTTAAAAAAGATAAGGTTTAATTTATGAATATTCGATAGTTTCAGCATCATCATCATCATATAATCTCCAGCCTATATACGTCCCACTGCTGGGCACAGGCCTCCTCTCAGAATGAGAGGGCTTGGGCTATAGTTACCACGCGGGCCCAGTGCGGATTGGGCACTTCACACACACCATTGAATTGCTTCGCATTTGTATGCAGGTTTCCTCACGATGTTTTTCCTTCACCGAAAAGCTCATGGTAAACTTCAAATGAGATATCGCACATAAATTCCGAAAAACTCAGAGGTGCGAGCCCGGGATTCGAACCCACGACCCTCTGCTTGAGAGGCCACAGATCAAACCACTAGGCTACCACGGCTTTTAATAATAAATAAATATTTGACCACCTTCTCAATGAGATAGTATAGTTGAATTACGCGTTACTTTGCATAGGTGGCCATAACAAGTCAATTTAGTAACAGCGGACCACGACATCATAACAAACGGCTACGTTCATACGACACAGTATACCTAATACTTCACACAACTTAACTAGGCACCACAAACACCACATAAGACGCTAGCGCGTTTCAAACTCGATCTGAGATCATTCTTAAAGCTACGACTCCACCTAACCGCCCACAACGAACACAAGTCAACCTTTTCATAAGAAAGCTGTCTGAGAAACCCTGCACTATCGTATAAACTTTACTCAAGCCAAAACTTTTCCGAAATATCTTCTCATTTCTTATTTTTAATGTTTAATCCCAAACAGCACACACTCCCCGTAGCAAACTATATCAGGATACCACCAGTTAATAATTAATGGTATGGATGGTTAATAGGCACCTCCTTACTCTTATGCTGCTTAACCTGCTATGGGTGGTGTATGGGTAAAAGCACGCATCACGAATTGATGAGGATCCAGGTCGATTCCCGGCCATAGCTTTACTTTTCGGATTTGTCCATGTGTTCTAGTTATCAGTGTCGTTTAGAAAAATAATTTCTAACGGGTAAACTGTAAAAATCTAATCTAACTAATATTATAAACTAGATGAAAACCCGGCTTCGCTCGGGTGAAATTTGAATCATAATACACTTGTAGGTACAAAATGTAGGTAGAATGTGTAGCCATTATTTCGAATCACTGTTTATTATTTTAATACAAAAATAGGTAGATGTGATAGCATTCACAATAACTGAAATTATCTGCAAGAATATATCCGTGCATGGCGTGAACAACTTGAGTCCAAAATGGCAATTTTACAGGGTGGCCATTTTAAAGTTTGAAAATCCGTTTTTATTTTGAATTGGGAATGCATGATTATTTTAAGAGTGTGTTTGGTGATTTTTCTATTGATACGAATAACCATCCTTAGCTACGGAAAAAAGTTTCAGATTTGACGACCGGATAGTCTAGTGGTTAGTGACCCTGATTATGAAGCTAGAGGTCCCGGGTTCGAATCCCGGTAGGGGCAGACATTTGTATGATGAATACGAATGTTTGTGCCCGAGTCATGGATGTTGTATGTATTTAAGCATGTATTTATCTAAATTATATAAGTATTCTTATCCGTTGCTTGGTACCCAATAGCACAAAGCTTTGCTTAGTTGGGGACTGGGTCAGTTGGTGTAATTTGTCCCATAATATTTATTTGTTTATTATTATTTATTATTCCGTCGAGCCATATATTTTATCAAAATAAAAACATTTTACTCAGTCACTCGGCGGCCTCTATACGGCTGATAAGCACTCTCGGTAAGCACTACGCCAATGACATATAATTTTTTTTTTAAATTGCTGCATGAATCTGTGGTAAACGATGACATTTGTAGCTAAAAAAAGCAACGGCTAAGTGGCGCCGCCTGTAGATTGTTTGTGTTACTACCATACATGGGGAATAGACATTGTTAATTTTTTTTAGTATGCTCCAATTCGAAAACCATTTGGAGGAAAACCATCAAATAACCGATTTATCTTGTCCGATTTCAAAAATACTTTACGATTCCAGATATTTTTGTAAAAGTACGTAGTAAGTTTTGACCTTTGTTTGATCTAACGACTATACTATAAAAAAAAAAAATTCTGCCGGGATGCAACAATGACTCGAAATATAGCCCCAACAAAATCATTGTGAAAATCAGAGAAGGTTTGCAGAAGAAATGGTGTACGCAAGCTAATGTGGAATATTTCAAAGTTTACACGATGCATTGTTGCGAAGACCATTTTAATGTAAGTAGAAGCCAGGAAAGATGTGCAGGGGTGAAACGAAAAAGCAAAGACAGCACGGAAAACAATAACAACGCCAACGAACGGAAATAATTTCGAACACGCGAACATTGTTGACATTAAACGTGAGTTTGCCATTAAATTCACACACATCTACAGATCTATGACGTTGACATATAGACAAAACCTTTTTTTATATGTCTGTACGAAGGCGATTGGGATCCTGCCAAAATTAACAAATTATCAAACAGCGAAAAATATTTATATTTATTATTAATAAACAAAGATACGTAGAAGCATAATATTCAAGTTAGTTTCTTAAAAAAGTCCATTCTATCAAATAAAGGTGTTAAAAGCACAGCTTAAAAAGAATGAACAATGCCAATTTCAATAAAAATTACCATAGTGGTTTAGTAACACGAACAATCTACAGACGGCGCCACTTAGCCGTTGCTTCTTTTAGCTAGAAATGTGATGACATTTCTACTACAGATTCAAGCAGTTTTTTTTTTAATTTGATATGCATTGGCGTACTGCTTAACTGCCGTATAAGGGCCGAGTAGTGATGTAACGAATATTCGCATTCGCATTCGCATTTGCGAATATTCGCATATTTCTGGATTATTCGCATTCGCATTCCCATTCGCAAAATTACTGCGAATGTTATGCGAATATAAAAAAAAATTGAGGGTATCTAGTAGTTGTTTAATTATATAATTTTCGCCGCCCGGTAAGGGAGATAGCCCCATTGGCTTGGCGCTAAATTAAATAGCCCCTTCTGGCAACATAGAGTGGAATGACATTTCAATCAGATGCGTTCGTTCGTCTCAACTCGGCTATTCTAGGAACAAAAAAACAAACGCGTACTTCGTTTGTTCGGGACTGCCACCAAAGTCACCAAGCCATAGACAAATGGTGCCAAATTTTAACAAAAACTGAATATTCGCATTCGCATTTGCATTCGCTAATGTCGAAAATATGACATTCATTACATCACTACCGCCGAGTGGCTGAATAAAATGTTTTTATTTTTATAAAATATATGGCTCGACGGAAAAAATCGGAAACTTTTTTCCGTAGCTGAGGATGGTTATTCCTATCAAAAGAAAAATCACCAAGCACTTTTAAAATAATCATTCATTCCCAATTATTCTATTTTTTCTATGGTTATGTTGGCCAATCTCAGGTTTAAGAAAAATCGCACGGCGTATGTGCGCTAGCATGAAACGGAACGTTTGTCGTCCTCCGGTGTCAGTTTCGCGCTAGTCTGTGGTGTCCAATATGGCGACTGCGATTTGTCCATCAGCACCGTTAGAATTTCACAAAATACTCGACATTCCGAATTTTGCGGATACATGTTGTCGACTCGAAATTTTTATTTTTTCACGTTCTATCATTCGGGCAACGTTTCGATCGAGTCTACCGTAACCGGTCACGAAATTATTAATATAGATGCGAAAGTATGGATGGATGGATGGATGGATGTATGGATGGATGGATGTTGGTTTGTTACTCAATCATGCCAGAACGGCCCAACAGATCTGGATGAAATTCGGCACATTGGTAGAGAAAAGTCTGGAATAGCACATAGGCTACTTTTTAACCCGGAAAATTGCGTAGTTCCCGCGGGATAGCGATAAACGAATTCTTTGCAGACGAAGTCGCTGGCAACAGCTAGTAAATACATAAATCGAGAAGTAAAATTCTAGATTCTTTGCTAGAACCTCCTTACTCCTCTGTTCTGTCACTTGAAGAGAGACCTGTAAAGTGAGGTAGGTACAATTACAATAATTATATCTCCCAACCGAGTCTACTTAAACGTCAACTTTCGCCAAGCATGTTGCAAGCGTCCCTAAGCAAAGAGTGAGTCAATTTATGCAATATGTACGAAACTTTGCCAACTTAGTCGTGCCATCGCAACATTTCATAGTGAGCCTAATGCAGTCACAGTGAGGTTTAGTGGAGTTTGATTCGAGTAAAGTAAAGCTGGTGATTTGTAATCTATTACTTCGTTCGGCTTGGACGGTTGCATCCGTTCTGATCGCCAGGGATTACGAGTATTATCCCAGTGCGCAAGTCTTGTGTAATGTCACTCTATTGTTCCTCGCTTTCCTACCGGGATATTACAATTGTGATAAGTGCAATAAGTTATTTGTTCGTGATCGACGTTTGATGTAATGTTGGATGTGGAAATTACAACATTTGGAAGTGATTTGATTGCTGAACTGTTTCCGTTGGACCAGCGACTCATTGTTAATGTTAGTAATTTAGATAGGTACTGTGATTTGTTTTATTTCAGCTGTTTCAAATATAGAATTGCCGAAGTTATATTTTATTTAAGTACATAGAGTAGTCACATTATGTTATAGACCAGCTCTTGTTATAGCAATTTAAACGTGCTCGGGGAATTAAAAAAACTGTCGCAATATTTTTTGCTGAGATTTTGGAAATTAGAGATATTTATACCTACTCAGAATCAACAGTATACTGATTTTCGTACGCGACGAGACGAACTGCAACTCAAGTTTTCACACATGCACAGATTGCTTTCAGAGCATACGGAACGGAGGTAACAAAATCGACAGCGAAAACTACTATGTAAAATTGGGGACACATATTTTCTCTTGTATGAGAAACTATTTTTATCCAGAGCAGAAATAACCAAAATTTCTAAAATGTGAGATGTAGACACATCCCAGTAAGTATACTTACACCTACATAAACCAAGCGCATTTGCATAGGTAGGTGCCTGAATATTACACTAAGGCTGGATTCGACCAAAGTTTTTATTCCAGGAATAACACAACTTACTCTCGCATCTTAAAGTCAAATAGTATGGCGTTTTGGTCGAATCCAGCCTAAGAAGCTTATTTTATGATTTAAAGCTAGTTTTACAAATAGTTAAAAGTGGGAAATTTAACTGTACGTGAGGCTTTTACTCTGAAAGTTTAAGAACTACTAGTTTAGAGGACATTAAGGAAGTAGCTAATTAGTAATAACTTGGCACGAAGCCATTGTGGAGTATGGCTATTTGGCAAAGTCACGTGCACGGCGTTTTGGATGCTAAAAGCCAGCTAAAACTGTATAACGCCTACTTTGGGAGATGGAGATGGCTCAAAGCCATCGTTTGACGAAATGTTTGTATCCATTGGGAAAAATACACTCGTCAAAAATGTCTAGGAATATTTTTTATCCATAGACCAGTTTGAAAATTTCAATATACCTAGGCATATTACTACCACGTCAAAAGATCAATTTTGTCTAGAGATATAAAATATCCTTAGACATTTTTGATGTGTATAGATAGAATTACATACATACATAATAATTATATTATATACTAGCTTCTGCCCGCGACTTCTCCTGCGTAGAATTATACATGTAAACCTTCCTCTTAAATTACTCTATCTATTAAAAAAACCGCAACAAAATCCGTTGCGAAAATAGTTTTAAAGATATAAGCACACATAGGGACAGACAGAGACAGTGAAAAGCGACTTTGTTTTATACTATGTAGTGTATTTTTTTATGTGTCGTTTTGTGTCAACAAAATGTTCTCTTTCTTTCTTTCTTCTTTGTTGATATGTCAAGAGCTACCCCTACCGCTACGCCTACCCCTATGCCTACCCCTATGCTTACCTCTACGCCACGCTACTTCCCCGTAAGGGTAGGCAGAGACTACTTTGAACTAAGGTTGAAGTATATAATTTATCAAAGGTTTAATTGTATGTACAGTTGAAATACATATAACAAAAAATGTTGGACTAGTATCGGGAAAAATCGAAGCTGTCTGGGATGCAAATTTTAATTCTGCGCGGACGAAGTCGCGGGCAACTATACTTCATTTAATTAAGAATGAGAAACCACAATAACATTATATTGCGTCTGGTAAACTATTTCTTACCTAGCAAATAGTACAGTGCAATAGTTTGGCAGCCGCAAAATAAAATTGTTTTAATGCCACTTTATTTGCGTGTCGTCAATTGTTACTCTAGTACAAATTGTAAAGAGATTACAGTTCACGAGCCGCAATATAATGTTGTTGTGGTTTCTCATTCTAAATTAAATGAAGTTATTATAAGAAGTAAAATGTGTTGAATAGGCAATGGACGTATTTTACGGTGCTACGGAATTCTTACCTTGCGAAATAATAATACATTAATTTTGTAAAGAAATTTTTACAGCAATGCGCAACATTACTCCCCTGGAAGCGCTTTGTTCTACAGACTTCACTTAGGTTTCCGCATACGAATAGCGTCGCAAGTTAAAACATAAAATTTACTCTGAACTACTCACACAACCATTTTGGTTGCTGCGAACAAGCTGTTACTCTGCACTTTACGCATTCTTTGCACTTTACGTTATTACACTTTGACCAATAAGAATAGATACCTACCTATACACAGTCCGTGAGGTCTAAGGAAGCCATACGAGTTTGAGGTACTATCGGCCGATTCAAGTATCAAACCTATAAGAGTGAGCGAGACAGTAAGTTAAACACAGAATACAGATACATAGAGAAAATTATTTATAACATTATTACATGATAACCAGGGCACATTAAACATATACAGGGCTATTTAGTCACACTAACCCAACTACACCGAGGAGCAAAAATGACGGGTCACTTTTCATACAAAGTTCTATGGAAAGCGACCCATTTTTTTGCTCGTGAGTATACCTGCTGCCTCTAGGAAGTGGCAGTGGGCGGGCCATATTTGCCGTAGGTCGGATGGAAGATGGGGAAAGAAGTTGTTGGAGTGGAGACCACGAAAGGGGTTCAGGTATGTGGGGAGACAGCCAGCAAGATCGACGGATGATTTGGTGCGAGCGGCTGGGAAGGACTGGATGCGGAAAACTCGGGACCGTACAGAATGGTCTAAAATGGAAGAGACCTTTACTCAGCATTGGGTAGATCAAGGTTGAAAAAGAAGAAGAAGATACCTGCTGAATTATTTCGGAAAAAAATGAAGAGTCTGTTGATTATTGGTTCAATTAAATTACTCCATTATTTTCATGGCACTATTAATGCTACTGCAAGATCTTGAATAATCTAGTGTAACAAATTACACTCTGTTAATGTTAATCCAACTGTTACTCAAGCACCCTCAACCGGGCTAACACCCGGATCTCAACAACCTAAACCACGCAGATTGTTTCGTACTAACTCCATCGCTACGCCTATGAAAACTAACCTTCTGTTAATGTAGCTAGATCGTTAATCCAAGTATATAGTTGAAGGACTTGTTAAATAACCGTGTTTATGTGGCCAAGTGTGTAATGCATGCAAGCCTCGCTCTGGTAACGAATCGGATTCAGTTGTGGGCCTTCCCGAGTTGACGCGTTTTCACAACAGAAGGTTATTGGCTGTTGTGTAATTACTCGTGGGTTCTCTATATCGATAAAGTGAAGGATCTTTTTCTTTATTGAATTAAGTAAAAAACCGGCCAAGCGTGAGCCGAACGTGCGCACGAAAGATCATTTGCACATCGAAACAAAAATAGTTTCTTGTATAGACGCCCTTTATTATTGTGTCAGTTGTTAATTGTGTGATTCGTTTCCATCATCATCATCGGTACCATCATTGGTATCAACTAGTCAGCTAGTGTAAAATATTTCTTACTAATTTAATTTTGGAAAATCGTGAAAATTGCGTTACCTTATAGATGTTACGCAGACAGGGATAGGACCACTTGATGCTACAGTACCATCAAGTAATCATCGAAAAAATATGTCTGTCATGTCCCTAAAGCTCCTGTAGTGTAAGTGCGTCATTTCTCAGTCAGACACGTTACTATTTTGAATGTATAGATTTAGATGTTAGGTATGAAAATGAAAATGAAAATGAAAATGAAAATGTATTTTATTGAACATTCAGGAGTGCATAATGAGAAGGTTAGGGACCTCCTAGTAGGTATGCAAGATACCTGTAACAGAAGACCCCAATTGCGCTTCTTGTCACACATTGTGTCTATTGGGCTCTTGGGGTTTGGGGGTTGTAGATATTGTCACATATGCAGAACAGCTTTTATTTTGTTCGTTTTTAGCTTGTTTTAATTATTTTATTAAATCTGTTTTCTGTTTCTCTCCCTCTTTTTAAATATGGGCTTCACTGTAAACCAGCGTTGCTGCAGTTTAGTGTGGCAACATTATGCTGAGTGGAGACCCTTTTTCGGTGTCCTTCTGGACCATCACAAACTGTATTAGTATAAGCAATATCTTTAGTTAATTATAATTTTTATGGTGGTGGTACCTTGTGAACCGAAAAAAAATATTTTTCTTTCTTTTCTTTCTTTCTTTCAATTCTCCAATAAAATGCAGCAAGGTAATCAGACAATATTTTCAAAGTCAAAGTCAAAGTTCTTTATTTGCATAACCATATATTAACCATATTTTCATTTTCTAAGATATTTCTAATTTATTTCTAAGGTATACTCGTCATGCATACATATTATGTACTATGTATGTCGGTAATTTTCGACCATTCTAATTACTTACACCCTTGGACAGGGTATCCGGATGCTCGATTGGTCACAAGTCACGAGGATCTATGGTGGCCTCGGTCTGGTAACGAATGCAATAGTTTATTCAGCCGTGGGCCTTCCCAGCTGTTACTTGACGCATACTCATTTTCGCAATCGAGTAAGTGAGCTCAATGTTATACCGATTCAAAGATTTGACGACGCGGTTGGCGTAGTTGGTAGTGACCCTGCCTGCGAAGCAAGCGTCCTGGGTTCGAATCCTGGTAAGGGTATATATTTGTGTGATGAGCTCGAATATTTGTTCCTGAGTTATGGATGTTTCTATCTATATAAGTATGTGTATCGTTGTCTAGTACCCATAACACAAGCCTTACTAGCGCTTACTTTGGGACTAGGTCCATTTGTGTGAATTGTTCCCTAATATTTATTTTTTCCTGATGGTAAACTAAGGGCCTGTTTTACCACTCTCTGTTAAGTTCCAGTTATATTAAGCGTCAGTTATGTATGAATCCGTCTCTATGTATTACTAAGAAACAGACAGAGACCAGTAGTTTACCAAATTTTGAACTCTTTTCACGGAGATATGGCCATTTCAAACTAGTAATACAATTCTCTTTTAAGAGAATTATTCCAAAAATTCTAAAATGAATTTTTAGTAGTTATGATTCCCGACTACATTCCTAATTTCCAGACTGTAGTAATTATGGTTACTAAGATAGCAGCGAACTTTTTTTTTATACGACAAGGAAGGTAAACGAACAAGTGGGTCACCTGATGGTAAGTGGGCACCACCACCCATGGACACCCGCAACACTAGAGGATTGCAGATGCGTGGCCAGCCTAGAGAGCTAGGATAGAGCACCTCTAGTGCCAGTAATTTTACCTTAAATCTTACTCTATATGCCAGAAATATAAATAAATCCCATTTATTCCCTATCCCATATCAATAAACGATGCTCAAGAAATTATATTGATTCAAACTTTCGCGATTTTCACACATTATAAATAACAAGTATTTTTGTAAATACCTCGACGTTTCGGACGCGACTTTGCATATTTACAAAAATACTTATTATTTACGTGATTAAGTCCCGTTTTCTCAAGAAATATGTCTGTAGCTTTAGTGGTTTAGGCTGTGCGATGTTTATCAGTCAGTCACGTTACCTACCCTTATATAGATAGGTAGGTACCTACATATAGATTCCTATCCAAAGTTAAAGTAAATACCTACCTATCTATAAAACGTACTTCTGGGGAAGCCGGGGCAGATCGCTTGTGAAGTAATACAATAAACCACCCGTATAACTAATGGCTCTTCTCCAAAATTAGCCCAGAAATAACGGAACCTTTGCAGCTGCTACAGAAGAATTAACCAACAGAGTTGTAATACGAGCTGTCTTGTTCTACATCAGTGATACATCACTTATACCGCACTAGCGACAGTTCATTCCATTAAATATCCTCTTTAAAGAACAAAGTTTTTTAAATAAAATTTTAATCGCATAAACTTACCAAAATTAGCCCAGAAATAACGGAACCTTTGCAGCCGCTACAGAAGAATTAACCAACAGAGTTGTAATACGAGCTGTCTTGTTCTACATCAGTGATACATCACTTATACCGCACTAGCGACAGTTCATTCCATTAATATCCTCTTTAAAGAACAAAGTTTTTTAAATAAAATTTTAATCGCATAAACTTACCCCCTATTCATAAATGCTCTATAGGCTTCTGCTAACTTAGCAATCGTTTGTCCTTATCTGTGAAAAGTAAACGTCAATGTGACAGATAAGGACAAACGATTGTTAAGTTAGCAGAAGCCTACAGAGCGTTTATGAATAAGGGGGTTACAGTTTAAAGAGTGACCCGGGCCAGGAGAATGTAATAAGCACAACGAGTAACAAGAAAAAGTTAATCGACCCAAAAACAAATAAGCTTTATTCATTATCACGCAATAATTGTCATTTTAAATTTTCAAGATATCGAATAAACATTTGTTATCGATATCCATCATAAGACCTACCTGCTTACTCAACTTGTGTCTCACGCCTTCGTCCGTCATGCAACCTCAATCAGGGCGCAGGGGGGCTACTCCGAAATTCGATTTCCAAAGTTCGTATCACGCCGTCCCTCTCACTCTCAAATTAGAAACTATTAGTGAGAACGGAACGGCACGAAACGAACTTCGAAAATCGAATTTCAGAGTATAAGGCCAGCAATCGCCGTAGCGGCTTGTTAAAAAAAATTCTAGCACTCTATTAGCTAATTCCTCTAAGGCACCATCCTTATATTTCAGATACAGCCTTGAAAGCGACTAAAATTAAGATTTATGGTCAGGTGTCTGTTTTCTTTATAATTATTTAAGAGCTTCGGGAGGAGTTGTTTTTGTCGTTGCGATGTTTAAATGAACCATTATGCGGGTAGATTTTATGAAAGTTGGAAACAATCGGTCGTTAAAGTACATTACTGCAGAGGCCGTGAAGTAAGGGATTGCAGGACGAGATTGGGGTACACGGCCGAGTCGTAGACGAGGCCGGATAAAGCGAGTCCTGCAATCCCTGTTTCCGGCCGAGGATTGTATAGTGCTTTTCTCAAGCAATGCGAGGAAATCAAGTAAAAATTGTTTAATTAGCCGCATTTTTAATTTTTGAAACATGCCATTTAAACAAACTATTGCTCGTGCCATGTTCCCCGCGCCCCGCCCCGCGCCGCCGCGCCGCGCCGAGCGCACCCGCCGACCGCGCCACATTACTTCTTGGCCTAGGCCGTAAATGTGAACTTCTTGGCTTCATTTCGACCGCACCATATTACTTCTTGGCCTAGGCCGTAAATGTGAAACTTCTTGGCTTCATTTCGCGACATTAACGCGTACATTTCCGAGCATGCTTGAGAAAAAGATTTTCTTGTCCGTGATTGCACATAGCCTAGGTTGTGATTGCTTTTTGTGATATTGCAAATACACTTCCGAGGAAAAACGGATCACTTTTCTCGTTATTTTTACTGTCAGTGTATGAGCACACACTGTAGTATGTAGGTATAAGAGTTTTTTAGTCTTTGCCTCAAGAATGATAAGGATCCGAGTTCGACTCCCGGCCATAGCTTTACTTTTCGGATATTTCTGTGTTCTAATTTTCAGTGTCGTTTAGATTTTTTTAGAAAGCTTGTAGAAAGAACCACGAATTGCTACAAAATCTAATCTAACTAATATTATAAATGCGAAAGTATGGATGGATGGATGTTTGTTTGTTACTCAATCACGCCAGAACGGCCCAACGGATCTGGATGAAATTCGGCACATAGATAGAGAAAAGTCTGGAATAGCACATAGGCTACTTTTTATCCCGGAAAATTGCGTAGTTGCGTAGTAGATAAACGAATTCTTTGCAGACGAACGAAGTCGCTGGCAACAGCTAGTACATACATAAATCACGTCTTTATATTTTACGGGGTAGACATAGTCTAGGTTAACAAGACCATAAAGACACGTTTAGTATGATGATGATGAAAATATGTCGTACCTTGTGTACAAAGCTGAGAGTAACCCAATTATCTTATTTCAATAAATATCTGTATCTCGCGGTAGTTTTATATCCGGGTCCCTTTTTGTCCCATAATATTCGTTGGTTATAATAATCGTTCTTTTTTTTTGGTCATAGTCATAACACATGAAACCAACACCAACCAAACCATGCATTTTTCAGAAATTTTTAAAAAGCCATCAGCAGAATGTAGTATGTATGTTAGGTTAGGTTAGTACTATCAATTCTGAAAAATTATTTACTGTTTCAGATATAAAACGCTTTATGACTAACGAAAATCATGACAAAGCGATTCGGAACTTCAATTTTACGGGACAAAATATAGACCCTTATATCATCTACTTACACAAACGTAGCGTAGGACGTCCTCAGATTCGGTGGAGCGAGGATCTTCGCAAGGCGGCTGGCGAGAGCTGGTAGCTTATTGTCTAAATCGCTCGCAATCGCCATCGTGTTCATTTTGACAGTTCTTGTATGAATGTGACAGCTAGCTGATTCCGATGCCAATTGTCAGCCCATACATGAACTGTCAAAATGAACACGATGACGATTGCGAGCGAGTTAGACAATAAGCCTACTGGATGAGAGTGGCCGAGGATCGTGCTCAGTGGCGTGCCATGGGAGAGGCCTATGTCCAGCAGTGGACGAACATAGGCTGATGACGATGATGATGATCTACTTACAACGAAGAACATTCAACTCCCTACGACAATAAACGAGCTTTAATCGTGGCTACACAAAAGGTCGAAAGAAAAGCGATTGCATGCTTTATTCAGACTTATAAATGGGTGTAATCCATCAGAGATACAAAGCTATCGCGGCCCTTATCAGCTTCCGTCTGCCGGCGCATCAAAAAGCTCTCTAGCTAACCAACGCGTGGACGCCGTCCAATACTGGTCCAATTTAGGAAACCACATCAGATACTACTTGGAAGAGGAAAAATCCATGTTTTGATCTAAAAATACATGGATATTTTTAATATAGAACTACTTGTCGTTGTTGTTGTTGTTGTTTTTAACTGTCGGACCTTTTCCGACGTAACAAAACGTGAGTAATCCGGTTATTTACATTAATACATGGATAGTTTGGCATTGCAAACATACATAACCAAGGTTACTGAAAATACGACATAATCATTCGAGCTAAAGCTAAATATTTTAATAACGATCCAAGTTCATCTGCGTTTAACATACTTACATAAATAAATCACGTCTTTATTTCTTACGGGGTTGACAGAGCCTAAGGTAACAAGACCTGCAGGCCACGTTGAGCATGTTTGTTGGCGTATAGGTGGAAAGGGGAATCAAAATAGTTATGGGTTGCGGGTTGCTAGCCACATCGTCTATAATATGATTTCTAAGATTTTCGCCCATATCCTCGGGCTTTTACCGTCTACGCGGTTAGAGATGCAACTGGTACATTCTATGTATTTTCTTTGCTCCCAGATCAGCATGGAAGAAAACAGGTAGGCTGCGTTTAGATTGTCAAAATGGTTCTAAATTACACTTCCCGTTACAGTACCTACTTAACCTACTTTAGAGTGGGTTCAAAATTGGGAATGCGTTTTGCGAATAGCATGGAAAATATGGTTCAACCTCAAGGTTTCTTTGTCGCCCTCCACCCAACGTCTTCTTTCTTTCAAGGTGCGCAACTTTTTGTATAGGTGAGGTCTACTTATGTTAAACCTAGAAAGTATCTGTTAGTAGATTTAACTCCAAAAGGCGATGGATCAGCAACTAACTAATACAGACGCGTTCCAAACGAACCTCGCCCGGCCAGTGGTCGCCGCGCTCAAACGGCAATCATAACTCGATCCGTCCCCTCGCAGGCATTACGCGGAACCAGGGTTCTTGCCGTTTGGCGTCGCGTGCGGCACGACTAGGCACTAAAGACGCCTGCCTCCGTGCAATGTCTCCTAGCGAACGGACCAAGTTATGTTTGTCTGCGATTACCCCACAAAAGAGTTTCATTTAGACCCCTGACCCTGATAGCGTGAGTGGAGGAACTCGGCCCTTCGCCGACTCATCCACTACTAATTACCTATTCTCTCGTGGCCTTGCCGCATTTTGCACGAATAGTGCGGAAGAAATTGTTCCGTGTTACTATGTAACAGTCACGGAATTAAGTTCGAAATATTACTAAAACGGCACGATTTGGTTGCAAATATTTCTTGCAATTTTAGGGGTAAAACTAGAACTTTTGACACATTAATGCTTCTCGTGGTTTTAGTCGCCTGTGGTTAAGATTTGACGTCAAAATAAAAACACATTTTGCACATTTTTAAACAAATTGTTCAGAACTATATGAACAGTAGATTTTGTTTATGGTTGTTTTTATTCTTGTCTATATACAAATTTGATTGATTGTCGTTACTATTAAAATGTCCTAATAAAACTGGTGTTCTATAAACACATTATATTTTATTTAACGTTATCGTAAGCCTAATTCCATAATATTTAAAGCTACGTCTATATACGCGGCTGCGTCGGTAACACAAATCTATGAGGCAAAGACCACAGTCTTAAATATTTCATAACTTGCTGTTGCCCGCGACTCCGTCTTCGCTGAATCCGCTTATCGCTATCCCGCGGGAACTATGCTGTTCTTTGGGATAAAAACTGTCTTATGTCATTCCCCGGGACGGAAACTATCTGTGCACCAAATTTCAATTAATTCGGTTCAGCGGTTTAAGCGTGAAAAGGTAACAGAGAGACAGACAGAGTTCCTTTCGCATTTATAATATTAGTAAGGATTAGTAAGAATAATCTACACGCCAGAAGTTTCTGAGAAACAGTCTTGACTTACAGACGGACAATAAAAGACACAAAATGTTCCTTTTACTCATAACTTTTTCAGGTAACGGAACGATAAAATTTATAAGTACTCGCCTCCTAAATGTATGCTGTGACACTACAATTCGATGGTGCAATAATAATAATATAGCCTTTTTATTCCGAATTCGCTACAATTTTCAGTAAGTACCTACATGTTGTTGTTGTTGTTTTTTTTATTAAATTGTCGCGTAATTCGGCGTGCCGCATGGCCTCCTTGATGCGATGGTGCAATATCATGTCGTAATTACCCCACACATCTGCCACAGAAGGCCGTATCAAATGTACGTGAAAACCCAACCTTGAAACATTTATAGAGTAAATACTCCTCATTCAGTAACAGTGGAAGTGGGAAGTGGGGCGTAGTGGCCGTGAATATTATGTAATTATTGTAACGTGTACGTTCCATAGTTAAATGTGATTTGTGTCAAGTTCACAAATTATTTCGCTTTAATTATGATAAAGCATTGAGAATGAAAATGGTCGCGGCACGCTACGGGTTTAAGCCGCAATTGGTGTTTGCTGTTTTTAAATTGTGCAGAGTAAAATATTACAGGGAATTTTCGCATTTATTAACTTATTACTTATTACAATTAATTTATTACAGGGAATGTTTGGGAATAAGGTTGATAACAAAACTTTGGAAACAATTCTATTTTTCCTAACAATTCAAACATATACATTTCATGCCCACCACAGCAATGTGAAAATTAGCTAGCAAGATTAGTTTAGTTTAGTTTAGTTTATTATTTATTCAATACAAAAAATACATTGGTCTAGGTACATAAAATGTCAAGCAAAGATAATTCATATTGAAGTCGTCAGAAAATTAATAAGAGAGAATACAAAGTAAATGTCACAAAAATAAAAAATACCAATACAATAAAAAATATAAATATCAAATGACACAATAAAAATACGCAAAAATAATAATTATAGTTTTCCACTAGGGATCGTCAGAAGTACAAAATGAAATTTTAATAAAAAAATTCAATAATTTAATTAATTAAGTAATTGATTTGATTCACTTTTAAGGTTTCTGATAAAATTATCAAGCAAAAACTAACAACCTATCACCCTAAACGCACATATACCTTCTCCGTTCCGTCGTGAATAAAAATATGACATAGGTACTGAAATTAAATGTTATACCGAGCAGCGCTCGCTTAACAAGAGTGGGTGTAATGTTGAAAATCAAACACAGAACAAAGTTTTGGGTAAATTTAGTATTGCCTTAACGAACCGCAAATACCTATACGAAAACACCCACCGAAACAATTTGTAAATTTAACGGATTTCTCTATTTTCACTCAAATTTGGGACCTTAAAGGTTCGCTTCCATAGACACTGTAATGGATAGGAGCAAATGAATGGATTGTAAACGATATGTGAATTTTAATGAAGATACAATAGAAAAATTCGACACAATGCAATCAGAAAAGCAATCAATAGTGACAAAGTCGATCATATCTAAAGGATAAAAAACCATACAGTATAAAAAGGGAATAAAAATACGAAGAGATTGTTACAGACACTTAAACATAGACATTAGGTAGGTACACTGAAAAAAATGTTTTCTAACTGTGTGCCTTTTTTGCACAGTTAAAATTTACACAGTTGAACTAACGTATATTTCAGTAAGAATAAACGTTTTCACTAGGTTGGAGTAACTGTTTTCAAACAGTTAGAGGCAAACAGTTAATTTAACTGATTAAACCGTTAAAGGTACTGATTATTCAGTAAAAGTAACGTATCATAAACAGTAATTTAAACGTTTTCACACGGTGAACGTTCCAACAGTTACTTTAACTTTTCTAAAATGTTACGTTTACTGTTTGAAACGTTACATATAAATGTATAATCAGTAAAACCAACGTTTCGTTACAGTAACTTCAACGTTTCAAACAGTTACAGTAAAACAATACTGTTCAAACATTTACTTTAACTAATGGAAACAGTTAAAAGAACTCATTAGTCGGTAATAGTAACGTATCATAAACAGTAAACTTAATGTTTTCACACTGTAAAAATTCCAACGGTTACTTTAACTTTTTGAAAATGTTACGTTTACGGGTTAAAACGTTACCTATAAATGTTTGATCAGTAAAATCAACGTTTCGTTATAGTAACTTCAACGTGTCATACAGTTACAGTAAAACAATACTGTTTAAATATTTACTTTAACTGTTTGAAACAGTTACTTCCAAATGAATGATCAGTAAAAATAATTTATCATCACAGTTACTTTAACGTTTTCTACAGTAATAGTGAAAACCAGTACAATCAACTGTTCACTCGGTTAGTTTTACTGTTCAAAGCCATTAACTTTTACTGTTTAAAACAATTAATTTCTAATGATTGACCAGTAACAATAACGTTTTCTTGCTGTTGTTTTAACTTAACACACAGTTATAGATACAAAGTGTACGTTAACTGTTTAGTCTTTTATTTTAACTGATTGAAACAGTTACTTTCAAAAGAACTGTCAGTAAAAATAATTGATCGACACAGTTACTTTAACGTTTTATACAGTTATAGTGAAAATCAGTTATTCCAACTGTTGGCTCAGTTCCTTTTACTGTTCAAAGCCGTTAACTTTAACCGTTTGGAACAATTATTTTCTAATGATTAACCAGTAAAAATAACGTTATCTTGCAGTTGTTTTAACTTCACACGCAGTTATGGATACAAAATGTACATTAACTGTTTATTAATTTATTTTATCTGATTGAAACAGTTACCTTCAAACGGATTATCAGTAAAAATAATTGCTCGACACAGTTATTTTAAATTTTTATACAGTTACAGTGAAAATCAGTTTTTCCAACTGTTAGCTCAGTTACTTTTACTGTTCAAAGCCGTTAACTTTAACCGTTTGGAACAATTAATTTCTAATGATTAACCAGTAAAAATTACGCTTTCTTGCAGTTGTTTTAACTTCACAGGCAGTTATAGATACAAAACGTACATTCATTGTTTAGCCATTTATTTTTACTGATTGAAACAGTTACTTTCAAAAGAACTGTCAGTAAAAATAATTGATCGACACAGTTACTTTAACGTTTTATACAGTTATAGTGAAAATCAGTTATTCCAACTGTTGGCTCAGTTCCTTTTACTGTTCAAAGCCGTTAACTTTAACCGTTTGGAACAATTATTTTCTAATGATTAACCAGTAAAAATAACGTTATCTTGCAGTTGTTTTAACTTCACACGCAGTTATGGATACAAAATGTACATTAACTGTTTATTAATTTATTTTAACTGATTGAAACAGTTACCTTCAAACGGATTATCAGTAAAAATAATTGCTCGACACAGTTATTTTAAATTTTTATACAGTTACAGTGAAAATCAGTTTTTCCAACTGTTAGCTCAGTTACTTTTCAAAGCCGTTAACTTTAACCGTTTGGAACAATTACTTTCTCATGATTGATCAGTAAAAATAATGTATTTCTTGCTGTTGTTTTAACTTGACACACAGTTATAGATACAAAACCTACATTCATTGTTTAGCCATTTATTTTTACTGATTGAAACAGTTACCTTCAAACGGATGACCAGTAAAATTTATTGATAGTCACTGTTATTTAAACGTTTCATTCAGTTATAGTGAAAATCAGTTTTTCCAACTGTTAGCTCAGTTACTTTTACTGTTCAAAGCCGTTAACTTTAACCGTTTGGAACAATTACTTTCTAATGATTGATCAGTAAAAATAACGTTTTTCTTGCTGTTGTTTTGACTTGTCACACAGTTATAGATACAAAACGTACATTAACTGTTTATAAATTTATTTTAACTGATTGAAACGGTTACCTTCAAACGGATTGTCAGTAAAAATAATTGCTCGACACAGTTTTTTTAACGTTTTATACAGTTATAGTGAAAATCAGTTTTTCCAACTGTTAGTTCAGTTACTTTTACTGTTCAAAACCGTTAACTTTAACCGTTTGGAACAATTAATTTCTAATGATTAACCAGTAAAAATAACGTTTTCTTGCAGTTGTTTTAACTTCACACGCAGTTATGGATACAAAATGTACATTAACTGTTTATTAATTTATTTTAACTGATTGAAACAGTTACCTTCAAACGGATTTTCAGTAAAAATAATTATTTGACACAGTTACTTTAACGTTTTATACAGTTATAGTGAAAATCAGTATGCTCAACTGTTAGCTCAGTTACTTTTACTGTTAACTTTAACTGTTGGAACAATTGCTTCCTAATGATTGATCAGTAAAAATAACGTTTTTCTTGCTGTTGTTTTAACTTGACACACAGTTATAGATATGCCACAGGTAACGCCATCTACCATATAACTCGAGGATTTCGAGGTAAGCAGGAGCAGTTCGATTCAATATCGAGACCGAACGTGTTAGTTCGGCGAGAGAATTGTAGATGGCGCAACTGGTGACACGCGGCTCCTGCCTGCACAAGATGGCGATTGTAGACTTCCCTTTTTAGGCCCATATTAGACTACCATTTATGCTACTAATGCTACTAGATAATAATAGTATTATAAATGTGAAAGCTTGTGAGTATGTATGTATGTTTGTTACTTCTTCGCGCTGAAAGGGCTGGACGAATTTGGTTGAAATTGGCAAAAAGTTAGTTTAAACCTAGATACAAACTAAAGTATACTTTTTATCCCAATATTCCCAAAGGGAAAAAACCAGAATTTCAATCTAATCTACAGCTATGAAATACATACGTTAATCTATGAAACAGTACCGTGACTGACTGATAGACAATGCACAGCTCAAATTCCCACGGGATAGGGAAAAAACGGGATTTTTCATTCTACTGGTCGTAAAAAGCTAAAATTTGGCACGCAGCTTCCTTGGGGAGTGTTGGGGAGCTTTAAGAGAGGATTTCTCGAAATTCCATCGGGAACGGGAAAAACGGGATCTTTCGTTCTACTGGTCAGAGAAAGCTGAGATTTGGCATTTAGGGTCCTTGAGAAGTGCAAGAGATTATGAGAAGATTTCTCGAAATTCTAATGGCATAGGGAAAAAACGGGATTTTTCGTTTTACTGGTCGTAGAAAGCTAAAATTTGGCATGAGCTTGTTTGCGGAGTGTAGGAGAGCATTAAAGTGGCGCCGAGGTAATTTTGAAATAATTGCGTTGATTTGATTCCATGCTGTGTCGTTATTACCCTGAAGATTTAGTTTACAATCAATACGTAAGATATTTAAGGATTCACTCTACATACGTTTTAGAAACACAATTACTTGTAGTTTCCTCTATAGTTTTTTTTTAAAGTTACATCTTAAAAACAAAATTAACCCTTAGTATACTCAGCGGCATATTTAACGGAACACAAAAAAGTTAGCAAAACCCATACTTATGCATGACCAGAAAAAAAAATAGTTAGGTAACTATGTACCTACACTTTTTTTGTGTTCCGCTAAATATGCCGCTGAGTGTATGTCGTAAATACTGCACGGAAAGTCATCAGTTTTTTAATGATAACATAACGAGATGTTGTCTTACATTTTCAAAATTTGTATTGTTTTAATTCATACGAAGAAAATACCTAAATTCGCGCGCGCTCTGCCCACTAACCAGAGCCGCCACGCGTCCCTCCTGTCTGCTTTGGTTCTGCTACGGCCCAGTGAGCTTAGTGGCTAGAGTTTACGATTGATTTCATAACGTAGCAAAGAATTTTCACATGCGCATAAACGGAGCACAGTACCAAAAACTCCCACGAAAATGGGAATAAACGGGATTTTACGTTCAAAGTCGAAGCTGCGGAAGATGACTTAAGATTTAGAACGTACTTAGGTTTCTATGAAGGTCTTAAGTTGTACTCCGAAGTGACATCCCGAAATTCCCATGGGAACGGGGGGAAATACAGGATTTTACGTTTACAGTCGAAGCTGCGGAGGATAAAAGACTTAATATTTAGAACGTATCTACCTAGGTTTCTCTGAAGACCTGTACTCCGAAAGCACGTTCCGAAATTCCCACGGGAACGAGGAAAACTGAAATCGACATTTTACATCTCAGCGCGTATACGCGAAGTCGCGGACAAAAGCAAAAACTAGTTAATCATATAGATATGAAATCATAATTGTACGCTTGCTGTCAAACAGGATCCCATATTGACAAATAGGAATTATATAAATAAACTATTATTAACTATTTAAGTACCTGTTATTACACTGTCATAAATTCTGCATATAAATATGACTCCTACCTACATCTATGATTGTAATTTATATGATGACTAGCTTTTTCCCGCGACTTCGTCCGCGTAGACTCATTTATTGACAAATAGCTTTTGCCCGCGGCTTCGCTCGCATGTACCAGGAGTATTTCAATCCCGTTTTTTTCTCGTTCCCGTAAGAATTTCGAGAAATGCTCTCTTAATGTTCCCTACACTCCCCAAGGAACCCACTTGCCAAATTTCAGCTTTCTACGACCAGTAAAACGAAAAATCCCGTTTTTCCCGTTCCCGTGGGAATTTTGGAAACTCCTCTCTTAATGCTCCTCTACACTCTCCAAACAACCTAAATGCCGAATTTCAGCGTTCTACAACCAGTAAAACGAAAAGTCCCGTTTTCCAATTTTGAAAAATTATCTCTTATAGCTTCTCTACACTCTTCAAGCAACTTACATGCCAAGTTTCAGCATTCTACGACCAGTAAAATGAAAAATCCCATTTTTTTCCCGTTCCCGTGGGAATTTTGGAAAGTCCTCTCTTAATGCTTCTTTACAGTCCCCAAGCAACCTACATGTCGAATTTCAGCTTTCTACAACCAGTAAAACGAAAAGTCCCGTTTTTCCCGTTCCCGTGGGAATTTCAGGAAATTGTCTCTTAGTGCTTCCCGACACTCATCAAGCAACCTACATGCCAAATTTCAGCTTCCTACTACCAGTAAAACAAAAAATCCCGTTATTTCCCGTTCCCGTGGGAATTTTGGAAAGTCCTCTCTAAATGCTTCTCTACACTCCCCAAGCAATCTAAGTACATGTCGAATTTCAGCTTTCTACAACCAGTAAAACGAAAAGTCCCGTTTTTCCCGTTCCCGTGGAAATTTGTGTGTGTGTGTGTGTGTGTGTGTGTGTGTGTGTCAGGTAGGTATGTGTGTTGTTGTTTTCGTAATCAGCGACCCGATAAACCGTACAAACAATACTACCCACTATAATATAATAATAATAATACCCACGTTGATTTTCAGACTTTGTCACCCCCTATCCCCTTTTAGGGGCTGAATTTTCAAAAAACCTGAAACAGGTGTTTACTCATTTATCGTTAGGAATACTCCTGTGAAGTTTCGAGTAAAATAGTCTAACTAATCTTGTTTCCCCATACAAACTTTGGACCCCCATTTAACCCCTTTAGGGGTCGAATTTTGAAAAATCCTTTCTTAGTGCACCCCTAGACCTTATAAGGAACCTACGTGCCAAATTTGGAATCTCTAGAACCAGCGGTTTGGGCTGTGCGCTGATATGTCAGTCAGTCAGTCAGTCAGTCAGTCAGTCAGTTTCTTCTTTTATATATTTAGATTTTCTAATATGGGCCTTACCCGACCCGACTGTCGCAGGAGGGTTATGTTTTTCTAGCGTATGTATACATGTATAGTACACCTTAAACCGTTTGACGGATTTTATTTAACATTTGAGGTGTCATTGTTAGATTTGTCTCAGTTACGGGAGTAACGTAGGTAGGTATATAGTTATAGAAATAGCCTTACAGGAAATCAAATAATAAATAAGTACCTAGTCGTAACAAAACTAGAGCAAAATAAAAAAGTAAATTTATTAAATCAAATCAATGCAATAGTTAAACGTGCTGCTGATTTTCACTATAACTGAATAAAACTTAAACGTTAAAATAACTGTGACGATCAATTGTTTTTACTGATCATCCGTTTGAAGGTAACTGTTTCACTCAGTAAAAATAAATGATTTAACAATTAACGTACTTGTTTACGTTTTATTGATATATCTTAAGTACTTACCTATCTATGTAGGAGAGAACTTTACTCCGTACTTACTCCGAATCTGTAGGTACTTACTACGAAAGCGCTTCCCGAAATCCACACGGGAACGGGGAAAAACTGAATTTTTCGTTTTACATCTTTAATCGCGTACGAAGTCGCGGTCAAAACTAATAAGTAGGTATGTATATCTATAAAAGATGACCGTTACTGACACGTACAGCACAGCCTTAGACTTGAAATTTGGCAGACATATATATTTTTGAAACTGAGCGGATACAATAAATACCTATAAAATTAAGTAGGTATTGTCCTTGACTGAACATTGGAAGTTACAGACGTGTACAATTCAATTATAGGTAAGTATGGTATGTACCACAATATTATTTGTGTTTTTGTTTATTTAAGTAAGTACTTAAGTACTTAATTAAAAGCATAATTCATAAATTCTAATTGGAATTTATGTGCGATATCTCATTTGAAATTTGCCATGAGCTTTTCGGTGAAGGAAAACATCGTGAGGAAACCTGCACACAACTGCGAAGCAATTCAATGGTGTGTGTGAAGTTCCCAATCCGCACTGGGCCCGCGTGGGAACTATAGCCCAAGCCCTCTCATTCTGAGAGGAGGCCTGTGCCCAGCAGTGGGACGTATATAGGCTGGACTGGCTGGATAAATTCTAAAAGTCATCCCAAACGCTTGCACCCGCACCCTAAGCCGGCCCCCCGAATCTCCCAAACTCCAAGGTCGCGCGACGTGATAACAAGAAAGTGTGCCTAGCTTGTTTCAAAATTTTAAATGAATTTAGGTACGTAGGTTGGTATAGTCGACCAAAATAGCAGAAATAGGTAATTCAATAACACTAAAACTACGTAATGGAAAACCCTTATTAACTTAGTCTACCTAATTAGTTTTTCCGAAACAGCTCTAACGATTTTGACGAACATATTTCAACGTGTGGCCGCTAAGCAGCATTAATTGCACATGACATGGGTAAGTAAGATTATTTTTCGCTTACGGTCAATAATTATGCTTCTTAAGTACGGTTCCGTGGCTTCCGTGATCTAACCTGTACGTTTTTTTTTGTTTCAGTGATAAAGTAGTTTGTTAATTCCTCATGTACCCTACAAGTATAAGTTGAATCCTTTTTAATCTCATTCAATGAACTCCATCTTGCAAATGCCGAAATGGGTAAGATTATTCTTCGCTTATATTATACGGTGGTTCTGTGTTAAGCGCCTATTACACATGGTTAAATTTAGGATGCTAAATGATTTAGAAACCTAATTTAGTAATCGTGTTTAGGAAGAAAGGATCCTAAAAAATATCCTAATTAGAAACAAGGATGGTTTCTGACAAGCTGAATGGTTTAGCATGCTAATTAAGAACGTGTAATAATATCAATAATATTTAGTGTAGTTAGTCGCCCTCGCCACGCACACTTGCCTGACGGGGCAGGGGGACGTGTCGGATCCAGTGACTAAATTCAGAATAGTGTAATTAATCAGAAGCGTTCTAATTCAGAAGCGCATTCTAATTAGGATGACTGAATTTAGCCATGTGTAATAAGCCTTTTAACTAACCTGTACGTTTTTATTTACAATACACGCATCATCATTTTGTTCATTAAACGCATTGAGTTACCTATTACAATGATTAAATATTGACGCGAAGCTAGACTGATAACAACCACTTTTCACTTACATTACTTACAGTGCAATTCCATATTGACCTGACGTTAACCTGATGTATTTTTTTTTGTTTTAGCGGCTATAAAAAAACTTTGAGTAATCCCCTTTGTCCTCACTGTCCACCACCCTGGTAAAAATTTATTTTGTCTAAAATTTTCTTAAGATATAAAAATAATAATTTACCTATTGCCAATCTGGAAAAAAATACCTAGTTAGATATTTGTAATAGTTTAAATTAAATTTTTAATGGTAATAGTTTTTTACTGCAAGTGGGCCCAGTTAAAGTTACTGTTGTACATTAAAAAAACTCAATCTTGATTAAATGTATGACATACCTGTACTTTATGAAAGGTTGTTAATGGACCAACAATAATGTAACAACTGAATCTAGTTTATTAATCTTCTATTGTATAAAAATGAAATGCGTTTGTTAGTCGCGTATAAACTTGAGAACCGCTGGGCTGATTTAGCTGATTTTGGTTTTGAAAAAATGTTTGTCATAGTCAAGGGAAGGTTTATACAGTGAGAAAATATTTTTTTAAAAAAAGGACAGGGCGAAGCCGCGGGCAACAACTAGTTATACATAATATTCTATGATAATTATAATTACTTTTCAGATACTTAAACCTATTTCTGCATAAAATTGGTATGTCAGTGCTTTTATTTCGCTGCTGCATTGAGAGCCATCGGAACCAAATATTTCAGTTAGTATACAAGCATTTTTAACTAGCTTTTAGGTACCTACCTACCTACCTAGGTATATCTGATAGAATTTAAGTTGAGGTGAATGGATTATCAGATCACGCATAAAGTCATTATTGTCGTGTTTATGAATGTTGCGTTAATTTGATTTTGATTTGATTTTTTATTGTTTAATACCTAGTTTTTTTGCTTTCAAATCAAATCTCTTCAGACAGTATTTGCTTTATGTGGCAGTAGAAGCACATGGTCACGAATAAAATTCCGAATTCTGAATATGACTTTGAATACAATTACGACAACTGTTTATACAGTTGGCGCAACTGCAGTGCGGGGCGGGGAGGGTGTTGTGTGTGGCCTGATGGCGCCCGCGCTCGCGAGACGCGTCGCGTCATGTTAGTCTTAGTGTAGCGACTTGCGTTGATGGTTGATGTTGGAGCATGAACCATATAATTAAGTTCGCACGCAGCGATACCTATCCTATAGGTAATTGCCTCGGCCGTTCCGTCACCAGTGTTAGCGCGAGCCCCCCGTTTAATTATTATTAAGTTTGTTTTTTTTTTTCAGTAAAAGTGTTCGTTCGTTCAATCAAATGGAAGTCGATTCAACTTTAACGATATCTTCATTGCTTAAAACGTGGGGTTTTGAAAGATACGCGGAAGTATTTCTTGGTAAGTAAGCATAATCTCTAATTATTAATTTAAGTCAGTAAGATACGTTTAATACATATAACTTAGAAAACAAAAAAAAAAGTCAAAAGTATTTATTGTTTAAACATTTACATTAACTGTTCATACAGTAAAGTTAGGTTACGAGTGAAGATTACAGTACAGGAGGCGGCACGTAGGAAAAACGGTGAGGGGAGATGCGCAGTATGAAAATGATGTTGTTTTTCATTCTGCGCATCGCCCCTCCACGTTTTACTTACGTGCCGCCACCTGTACAGGTATCATATATATATCAGGTAGATATGTTGTATGTATACAAAGCGTGTATGAAACTTGTTGTTTGAGGTAAAGAGTTTCGTACTACTAGTTGGGTTAGGGTTTAGCAAAAAAAAATCATTTGATTTTTTCCGAAATTTCCAACGCTAGTTGGAAATATAATGACAAGCGAAAATAACGGGTCATTTTCCTCACGAAGTTGTACGAAAAGTGACCCGTTATTTTATTATAAACCTTTAATGTAAATAACTACTTTACTGTTAAATTTTTGTCTTTTTAGAAAATGAAGTCGACATAGAGGCGCTGGATCTACTAGATGACCATCAAATCAATATTCTTATCTCCGTAATTAGACCACAAGCAACATTTAATAAACAATTGTACAGTTGGAAGGCAGCCCGACAGCCAGCGATAAATAAAGAAGTAAGTAGGTATTTTTACTATTTTTATTTCACGTAATGATTGATTACAACACTTAGTCAACTTATTTGCAATTTATATAGAGCACTAAACAAAATAGTATTTTATAAGTCATGAATTTCATAGTCAGTGCACCAAACCCATTCATTTAGAATTGCGTATATTCTGCGTCAATCCAATTTAATTAAAGTGTAAACAAACCTATTTCATCAAAATTCTTGCATAAACATGCACTAGATTGAATCAATAAAACATTCATATATTTCGTGTCTTTTAACTTGATGTAATGGTAATCACTTTTTTCACCAAAATTCACTTAATTTGACTACTAATTTGATATAGCCTAGTGGTTAGAGAACCTGACTATGAAGCTTGAGGTCCCGGGTTTGATCCCTGGTCGGACAGATATTTGTATGATGAATATGAATGTTTGTTCTCGAGCCTTGGATGTTTGTGGAAGTGGCTGTGACATACGGACAGACAGACAGACAGACAGACATGACGAATCTATAAGGGCTCCATTTTTTGCCATTTGGCTATGGAACCCTAAAAACCATTTTAATATTTTACAGACTAACAATGAAACAGAAGACATCCTACACAACATTGTCTCTTTATGTGAAGGAAGTATACCAGGGTCACCTCTGTCGACAGCATCCACCTCGGGGGCCTCATGTATGTCTGAAATACTGGCGTCGTGTGACAAAAAAAAATCGGTTTTAATTTTCAGCAAAAGTATTTCCAGCAGAAAATTGCTCTGTTTACTGTACCTCCACCACAGGAGCAGGACGAGCTCATGGGCGTTTATTTGACACTGTTACAAATTTGAAGGCAAAATATAGAAGGAATTATAATATCAACCAAGGGCGTTGCTTGGATAAAACTTTAACTCCCAAGTTTGCAAAATCTCATTATAGCTTAACATTGGACATACGAGACTTGATAGATACAGAAGGTCCCCAGGAATTAAATACACAGGAAATAGAAGAATATTTGGAGTGGCTAAAATAATTTGTGGACAACTATGCCCTGTGTGCCGAAAAATGGAAAAAAATTAATGGACCGCGACTGCAACAAGTACTATCAGAGACCGAAACAAGTGCAGACTTATTTGAAACACTTCCCGTGTCTAAAACGATCTTGGGGCTACAATAATTAGTAAGTGCTACGCAACGTCATTATTTTTATATTTATGCCAAGAGATATATTTATTTATTTATTTCCATTGTAAAGTGATGTTCATAAATATAACGATGTTACAGTTTTTGTATAATAAATTCAGTCCATGAATCGCCCTGCAAAGGCACACAATAAATAATAGTAACAAAAGTTTAACCTATTCTAAAATTAATAAGTAAATTATGTATATTAAATTAATTAAGATTAATTTAAATTAACTTAACAATTGATTGTAATGATTTTAAGACAAATAGGTACTTACCTTTACACAAAACCTGCCTTCCTATTTAGGTAACCCCGTAACTAGCTTTTTTAACATTTAGGGCCTGTTTCACCACTTTGTTTAAAGTCCGGATTAGCTTATTCATAACCTTATCCGACAGACAGTTTAAATTTTTACTTCTGACTTTTACATGACTGTATAGTTTAGTGGTTAGAGAACCTGACTATGAAGCTTGAGGTCCCGGGTTCGATCCCTGGTCGGGGCCGATATTTGTATGGTGGATACGAATATTTGCTCTCGAGTCTTGGGTGTTTAATGACTCGTTTTAAAAAAAATTGTACATAGTTAAGGGCTTAATTACAACAAAAATTAACAGATTCTTTTGTGTTACAACCGTTTCTCCTTTATTCCATTGCAATAAGGGTGAAAATGTCGTAACACAAAGGAATCAATTGGCTTTGGTTTTAATTAAGGCCCTAAACTATGTACATGTGTTTTGAAAACAACTCTAATATCTATTTTAGTATGAATAAGTATGTATTTATCTATATAAGTATGTTTATTCGTTGTCTTGTACACATAACACAAGCTCTGCTTACTTTGGGACTAGGGCAATTGGTGTAAGTTGGCCCAAAATATAAAATATATATATGTATAAGGTTATGAATAAGCTAATCCGGACTTTAAAAAAGTGGTGATACAGGCTCTTAGTCCGTTGAAATGTTTTTAACAATGACAATTTTTTGCAGTTAATAGAAGATTTTGATACATGGTATCCTGGGAACGAACTGATCTTTCAAAATAAGTTTGCATTACTCAAGACCAAGTTACTGTCAGCAAGTGAAAAAATTTCGGGAAAAAGTACATTTGTCACTAAGTTCAAAACACTGGCTAAATAAAGGTGAATATTTTATCTGTTTTACCTACTTTAATAATAGTACTAATCCAGCCTATTTACGTCCCACTGCTAGGCACAGGTCCCTCAAACTGAAAGAGGGCTTGGGCTGTAGGTCCCACGCGGGTCCAGCGTGAATTGGAAACTTCACACACTATTAAACTGCTTTGCAGGTGTATGCGAGTTTTTGATAAATAAATATATTTTTTAAATATAATTTTTGATAATAATTTCTTGAATAAATAAACCTACATTTGTATAATGTGACTGTGTCTAGTAAAAGGGGCCACTCTGAGGGTTTTAATTTACGAGTTGTAATGCATTTTTCTGAAATTAGTGAAGATTTTTGTTACTAATCGGTTATTCATTTATGTTATGTAAACAAACATGCAACTAATTCGCTACAGTACCTACCGTAATGTTACTTTAGTGTATGTCACGTCTCACGCTCAGGTATTGAATCACTACTTAGTATAAAACAAAGTCGCTTTCCGCTGTCTGTCTGTCTGTCCCTAGTATGCTTAGATCTTTAAAACTACGCAACGGATTTTGATGCGGTTTTTTTAAATAGAGTGATTTGAGAGGAAGGTTTATATGTATAATACGCAGACGAAGACGCGGGCAGAAACTAGTTAACTAATATTTGTAGTAGGTAGAAAATTTATTTTTGCTCTTATGACTACCTAACCAAGTTTTTTCTTTGAATGAAATAGTAGGTTAATCCATTTAACTTCACGGCGTTCGGTGTTTTTCATTAGATAGCAAATTTTACCTAGTTTTAGAAACTACTAATAACTCCATACCGCTTAAGTGGTCCCTTTTACTAGACACAGTCTCATAATTATGTATGATACTTTGCAAATTGATTTCGATAATGATCTAAATTTGATTATTTTTACAGATGCTGATTCCCAGACGAGCACGCGTATCAAAACTTGATATATATTTATCCGATATATACCTATCATAAAATATCGTATATTTTGAATCCTTTTGAGCAATAAAAGAGAAAATCATTCGTAATAAAGTTATACCTACTGAAACGTTGAGTAATCCTCGAAAAGCGTGTATTTCTTACACCTTACACAATAAATTTGTGTACCAAATGAAGTCTGTCAAGTAAGGATTATGAAACATAATATTGTATTATATAACTTTAGAGTAGATAAGATTAACCTAGGATTCCCGACCAAGAATCATCTAGGCCTACGGTAAACTTGACTTAAAGCTTCGCTCTTAAAGCGTAGAGACTACCACACGTGCAAACACTCACTTGGAAACTGTAAGTATAAGGCCCATATAATTTTGAAGCAACTGTCCACCGCATCGCTTATACAGGGTGTATCAGACACCCCCTAACAATAATCCACTGGGATATATAACCATAGCTATAGAATGTAAAAAATAATTAAAAAAATATTGGAGTAATTTTTTTTTCTATAGGAATGATTACAGTTAATACTACCATTGCTATAGAAAATATTAAAAAAAAATACTCCAATTTTTTTAAATATTTTTTTAGCTTCTATAGCTATGGTTATATACCCCAGTGGATTATTGTTAGGGGATATCTGATACACCCTGTACTGTACACGATACCTCGTAAACAATGTCATCGAACACGATGTATCTTGTTGTTATTTTTTCGAGAGGTCCAGCAACAATGACGTAGAGCTGGATAGTGATACCTAGATCTTTATATTTTTCTCTTCGCTCTTTACGAGCTTCATTAAGCTGTGTTTCTTCTTCTATGTGAAGTATAAAACTGTCTAACTAAAACTTAGGTGTAAAAAATAATTATATTTTTTCATTCTTAACTGTCCTATTTGGTAAACAAAATTGTAACCTCAAAACGTCTCATTTTTGTTATTTTTTAACTATTTCATCGTAATCGTGAATAAAGAAACTGGAGATAAAATATCAGCAAAATTATGTACAAATTATTGCCTCAGGTTTATTTGATAACATAATAGAGGCACACCTTATTCTTTAGAATTTTGTTTACCAAATAGGACAGTTAAGAATGAAAAGACTTTATGTTGACAGTGTAAATTTGAGGTTTATCATATGCCCATTTAAAATGTACATATTTAAATACAACACTTATTGTAAATTGTGGTCTGTTTAATTTTGTTTCGGTCTGAATAGTATTTTAACACCAGGTGCAGTACTTAAAGCAATTTCGGACTGATAGGTCTGGTAGCCTCCGAGTTAACAGACTCATCGTATGATATTTTCTACGCATCCTTGTATGATACGTAACATGCTGTACTACAAAGGTGCGAGTCACGAAAGTGTTTTGCCCAAAAAGTGTTAAAGTACTTTTCGAGCTGACTGTAGTATAGTACCCCTTCACGTTGGACACTGTTCTGAAGTTCTACAACAGTGATATCAACTGAGGGTACAGTTCCAGAAACTGTGTAGACACAGTTGTAGGTTACTGCTTCTTCGGTACCTGTTACTGTCTCTTAACAGTAAATGGTACTGCAGGAGCAGTAACCTACAGCTGTCTACACAGTTTCTGCAACTGTGCTCTAAGTACCAAAAACTGTTTCACTACAGTAATTGGTACTTAGAGCACAGTTGTAGATACTGTTTCTATACAGTAGACGGTACTTTGTAATCAGTACCTTCTACTGTGTAGAAACAGTATCTGCAACTGTGCTCTAAGTACCAATTACTGTTTCTCTACAGTAATTGGTACTTAGAGCACAGTTGTAGATACTGTTTCTATACAGTAGACGGTACTTTGTAATCAGTACTATCTACTGTGTAGAAACAGTATCTGCAACTGTGCTCTAAGTACCAATTACTGTAGAGAAACAGTAAAAACAACCGAGTGCTCAGTTCCAGGTACTGTTCGAACACAGTAGTCATTACTGTAGCAACAGTACCGTTAACTGTGTAGAAACAGTATCTGCAACTGTGCTTAAAGTACCAATTACTGTAGAGAAACAGTAAACACAACCGAGTGCTCAGTTCCAGGTACTGTTCGAAAACAGTAGTCATTACTATAGCAACAGTATCGTTAACTGTGTAGAAACAGTATCTGCAACTGCGCTTAAAGTACCAATTACTGTAGAGAAACAGTAAAAACAACCGATTGTTCAGTTCCAGGTACTGTTTGATCACAGTAGTTGTTACTGGAGCAACAGTACCGTTAACAGTGTAGAAACAGTTTCTGTAACTGTGCTCACAGTATCAATTACTGTGGAGAAACAGTAAAAGCAACTTAGTACACAGTTACAGAAACTGTTTGGTCACAGTAGTCATTACTGTTGCAACAGTACCATTAACTGTGTAGAAACAGTATCTGCAATTGTGCTTTAAGTACCAATTACTGTAGAGAAACAGTAAAAGCAACTAAGGACACAGTTACAGAAACTATTTTGTCACAGTAGTCGTTACTGTAGTAACAGTACCGTTAACTGTGTAGAAACAGTATCTGCAACTGTGCTTTAAGTACCAATTACTGTAGAGAAACAGTAAAAGCAACTAAGGACACAGTTACAGAAACTATTTTGTCACAGTAGTCGTTACTGTAGCAACAGTACCGTTAACTGTGTAGAAACAGTATCTGCAACTGTGCTTTAAGTACCAATTACTGTAGAGAAACAATAAAAGCAACTAAGGACTCAGTTACAGAAACTGTTTCGTCACAGTAGTCGTTACTGTAGCAACAGTACCGCTAACTGTGTAGGAACAGTATCTGCAACTGTGCTTTAAGTACCAATTACTGTTGAGAAACAGTAAAAGCGACTTAGGACACAGTTACAGAAAATGTTTGGTCACAGTAGACGTTACTGTAGCAACAGTACCATTAAATATGTAGAAACAGTATCTGCAACTGTTCTTTAAGTACCAATTAATGTAGAGAAATATTAAAAAGAACCGAGTGCTCAGTTGCAGGTACTGTTTGATCACAGTAGTTGTTACTGTAGCAACAATACCGTTAACAGTGTAGAAACAGTTTCTGTCACTGTGCTCATAGTATCAATTACTGTGGAGAAACAGTAAAAGCAGCTAAGGACAGAGTTACAGAAACTGTTTGGTCACAGTAGTCGTTACTGTAGCAACAGTACCGTTAATTGTGTAGAAACAGTTTCTGCAATTGTACTCCAAGTACCAATTACTGAAGAGAAACAGTAAAGGTAACCGAGCACACAGTTAAATAAACTGTTCCTTCGCAGTTGTTGGTACTTTTAGAAAAATATAAATTAACAGTTATTTTTAAGTATGATACAGTTATAATCATCAACAGTTAAAATTACTGTTTTGTATGTAACTGTCCAATCAGTTAAATATAACTGTTTATAAACAGTTAAAATATAACAGTTAAATTTACTGTTTTGACCTTAACTGTTTTAAAACAGTTACACTAACTGGTTATTACAATTGGCTCCATTTTTACTGCGCAAAGCAGTATGGTTTAATGGAATTCCAGTTAGTCTTACTGCTTTTTTTTTTCAGTGTACCCATAGATTTTGAATACGACCATCACATTGATGTGGCGTGTATTTTGATTAGATTCGATTCTAAAAAATACTGTTTCTATGAAAGCACACCCTTCAGAGATCCCTCTGTAGATGCTTTAGTAATCAAGATTGCTGATAGTACAGTACAGTACCTACCTTCATTACTCTATGCAAGACTGATGACGGTAATTTCACGGGCTAACATACTTTTATCGCAGGAACGCAACAATGCCAGCGCTTCTACGCTTAGGTACTTAGCAGCAGCAGGATTAAGCAAGCGAACGGTTATTTAGTATTATCATAAAATGTGATCCTTGCATTTACCCATATCAGAGGCCTTACCATGACGTCTTAGTGCGATTCAGTTTAGGTCCGCTCGCTGTCAGATTCATACTAAAAGTGACAGCTAAAACTTGAACTGAGTCGGAATTAGCACGTCATGGTAAGGCCCCAGGTAATATTGATGCGTATCGCAGCGAATCCGGTTATTTGGAAATCCACGATCCTATATTGGCATATCAGTATCACAATAATACTGACCGTCTAATCTAATCCATGCCAAGGAATACAGCTTTCTACAAAGTAGCAATATTCCCATGACGAGCTGTTTGAACAAATGCCTAACTCATTTTTCTCAACGGTTTCCATCATGTCACATTGAAAAAGTACAGGTTTCAGGGCCAGGCCTGTCCGCGTCAGCATTGTCCACTCGGATCCCATTTGCCACAGACCGTGACGTGATATGTGTCAAAGTGACAGGCGAGTGAAAAAGTGCTTTCAGCATCCCACAACGCCCCTCCATCAATCTCCCGGGGGTAATCGATTGAACTCTACTATCGGTGCTTCTACTCGATTGGATTCAAATCGAGTAAACAACGCGTTAATAATAATCGATTTTTAAGCTATTCTAAGTTGCTTTGGGATACGTCTTTTGTTTCGGGACAAAATATTTAAAGTCTTAACAATGACCTAAGTTACTTGCAGCTTGCAGACTTTGCAGTGCGTCGCATCAAGTTTATAATCATAATAATAATCATAATCATAATCTTTTATTCATTTGTCCAACATAGGTAATTAATGTAGATCTCAAATACATTTTGAGTATCACTATGTGGTGCCCCAGGGCATACAAATATGTCTGTTTACATAAATTATATGCATGTAGGTACGCGCCGCATGCATTAACATTTCTTTCATAACTTTTAACTACTTAATTATCTATCGTTTAACGATGACTATGATGACTTTGAGGGTGCGACCACACCGCCGCTTAAAAAACGGTGACGTTATGGAATCGCAACAAAATGTATGAAGAAACGGTGAGAAAACGTGACGGATACGACACGTCACTACGTATACGCGGCGGTTTGGTCGCACCCTGACTTCTTAAAAAATCCGAATTTCCGAAGCACTTTAGAAAAACAGTTTGGCATCAAATAAATGCCAATGGATCTCCCTGTTGGTCGTCTTTAGTGGTCAAGCAGCCTAAGGTTGCTTTCAAATTGAAAAGCTTTCTAGTAACACAGTCAAGGAGACAATAAAAATCTTTGTGGCGCATCAAAGGTTCTCTGAGGAGGTCGTCAAACAAAAGGCGTCTGACATTGTAAGACGTAGCTGCCGGAGGGACGGGCGCCATGCCTGTAAACTTTAATAGTTAACAACACTGTTTAATTTTAATTATGTCGTATTATAATACTACTTTTTGTCCGCGGCTTGAGTATTTTGTAAAGCAAGCAATCAAGCGAGTAAGGATGCAAGCAAGCGCGCAAGCAAGTATACAAGCAAGCGTTCAAACAAGAAGTATCAAGCGAGTAAAGATACAAGACTGCCATCAAGCTAGCAAAAATCAAGTTGTCGTGGAAGCAACAAGCGTGCAAGCAAGCATGCAAGTAAAGATGAAAGCAAGTTAGCTGTCAAGTTTATGACCATACAAGCATACTAGCAAGCAAGTATGCGAGTAGTAATTTTGACTTCACTTTTTATTAAGTCTGAAGTTTCTACTCGTAGGACTAACATTCTAACTTTGGTGTAGTAATTTTTATGTTACTCATAACTCAAGCGTGTATCGACACATTGTTCCATGAGAGTAGGGGATGGAATAGATCTGGAGCACCCTAGAGTGTCCTTGTCAACAAGAGGTCGCCTGAGTCATCGCGTTACACCTTATTAACTTTCGCGTAATGTATTTTCCTGTAAATATATTGTTTTCGAGCAACTTAAAAAGGTATGGACCCAGTAACTTGTATGGATTTTCATTGCATTGTCATGAATGAGACTTATATAGTAACAACAATTTAACTCTGTCTTAAGTACTTAAAACTATGACAATTCATAAACATTTGCGGGTGGTAGGGCCTTGTGCAAGGTCCGTCCGGATCGCTAGCGCTACCACCATATTACTCGCTAATCCTGCCGCTAAGCAGCAGTGCTTGCACTGCTGTGTTCCGGTGTGGAGAGTAAAACAGCCGGGGAAATTACGAGCACAAGAGGCAGTTCATCTAAGTCCTCTAGGTTGGCAACGCATCTGCAAACCCTCCGGGGTTGCGGGTGTCTATGCTATGGGCAGTGGTGATCGCTTATCATCAGGTGACCCACTTGCTCGTTTTCCTTCTATTCACATAAAAAAAAACATGATGACAAGATAAAAGTTTATTTATCAAAAGCAAGTAATGATTTGTCCGACTTCTTTTAAGTACTTATTAGCTTATACTTTACTAGCAGTCATGAGAAAATAATTACAAAATTGATTAGTATAATTCTTAACAAAAATAAAACTGTCAAACTTAAACCTAGCTAAGGGGCCATTCAAGTATTACGTAAGCAGATTTTTTACAATTACTTACCCCCTCCTTCCCCTTGTCAGCAAAAGTAAGCAAACCTCTTCCCCCCTCACATGCTTACGTAATCATTGGTATTTTTCTTTTAATGTATTCTGTTTTGTATAAATTTGTGGGTGTGTAAAAAAGTAAATAATAACTGCTGACGTAATCACGATATCGACCCCCCCCGCCCTCCATGTCATCAAAAATAAGCAAAGCAAAGACCCCCCCCCCACTCCCATCAAGCGCTTACGTAATACTTGAACGCCCCCTAAAACTAAATTGAAATAAGAACGAAAATAAAATTTCTGAACTAAAACTAATTTAGTCTTGACCTAACTTTAACTTAAAGTAAAAGAGATATGAAAGTGATGACGTCGCATTTAAATTAGTCCACGTGCATTATGGACCATAACTCCGTTACCACAAGTACTTGCACAATCGTTGAATATGAATGTCCGGTCCGTGTCATAGAAAACGGTCATTTGTGCGGTTAAAGTTTTGTGGTAAAACCTTAGAAATCCACAGATATTGCGTAAAACAAAACACTTCCTTTCTCCCGTCGGTTAAAAATCAGACTGGTAGAATGGCTCAAAAGTACCTAATTAAATTTTACGAAAAACGGCGAAAAAGACCACTTCCAAAAACTCATTACGACAATCTGTAATTGTTTCTTTCCCGATGATTAAATAGCGAAGAGAAACCGTTACATTTTCCTTCGCGATCGTTCATTTTGCTTTGTTCTAGTCAAGTTATTAATAGTCTGTGTCCATCGTAAGGAAAAAGATTTAATTTCAGAACGATTTCTGACTTTCGGAATGTTTGTAGGGTCGGTAAACTTTTAGGGGAATTCTTGAAAAGTTTATTTAAGGAAATTTTAACCTCTGACAATATCTCTTGTTATTATTTGAAGCTTAAGCAATAAACCTATTAGTTCATTGTTTAAAATATAGAAGTAAAGCAAGATTAGTAAATAAGGGTATGTAAGGGTAAAATTAGTAAAGTTTGGCTCTAAGTATAGAGCCAAACTTTTTGTTCAACCCAATTTATAACACAGCGTCATCATTATATATGGTTCACATCCACCTACAAGTCTTTTGTTAACAAGGTAAATACATACAAACCCATTATAGTTACATGTGTAAAACATACCTATCGGTCATTTTCTTCGGCACTTACCAATGAGTGATCCTATCCCGTCAACCTCATGCATTTTACAAAGCCCGACCCAGGTGTGCACACTTACTTAAAGTGCCCTAACACGCTCTGCATCGACCCACGACAAGAATTTTAAGCGACACCCTATTCAAAGGGAGCCTTGTACAATATCACTAGATAAATGAGTTATCCCGTCGTGTGCGGGAACATTGATTCGAATTGAGTTAGTAGCCTAAAATGGGACCGAATGGCATCCATCCACGTTTCTCGGTCGTCCTTATTTCGAAGATGATATTTTCTTTGTGCCACCAAGGTTATCAAAGATTTGAATCGTGAGTACCTATCTTCCCTGTTGGTTTGGGAGGTAAAAACCACAATGTACCAGCTGCTGTTTCCGCGCAGATCATAAAAGGCCATCGAGGGAATACGCGAAAATCTTAGAAATCATGTTATAGGTATATATATATCACTATTGTGATTCTCCTTTGCACTACAAAATGGATAGATTATAAAGTTCTTGTTGCTAAATCATTGTCTAATGTTATATCGTAATAATTGTTTAATCCAAAACTTAGTGGAATACCTGCACGCTCCTACACGTGATTTAGCGTTTAGGATCTATTTATGAGTTGGCGGTATCTATTCAGTTCATTGTTAGAAACTGTCCAAGTAAATGTAACAGATGAGGAAAGTTTATTTGGTTCTGTTTTGTGGGAATACTCCTATAATGTTGATATTAAATTTGGTGACTTTGTCTTTTAAACTTACTCATAAAATGAATAAAAAAATGTATTTTTAAGCTTTTCCTGAACGTTACATTCCAATATAATAACACGCCGCTAAATGGAAATTCTATGCTTGAAGTTAGCAGCATTCCATTTCTTTCCAGGAAAATAATTATTAATATTCTCCATTCCCAAGGCACATCTTTATGTGGCCCTCTGAAGACATTTGATACATTCAATCGAAAATGTTAAGTTGCCCGCGTTTTCCTTTTGAAGCAATAATATGTTAAAGAGATGACGTGCAGAATATTTGACTTGAAACGAATATATTAGAGGGGCTTATTGAGGCATGGGAATACGCTGAATATTCGAAGAATGTCCCTTTGCATCTCGCGCACCACATTCCTACGCGATAGCAAGCCCGGTATTATTATATTTATTAGGACTGGAAGCGATTAATGCGTGTAGAAGTTTCGCATGGAAAGTGGCTTCAACAACCATGCTCTTACCTTCGAATAAAGCAGCGGCAATACACAATTTTCAAAACGAAACCATCAATACACTTAGGATTATCTTTCTTTTTCATTTCTTTGGGGTATATAAGTACCATGACGTCTTAACGCGAGTCAATTCCGTTTCAGTTTAGGTTCGCTCGCTGTCAGATCCACACTAAAAATGACAGCTAAAACCTGAACTGAGACGGAATTGTATCGCATTTAAGAGGCTGACAACACCTAATTTTGATGAAATTGATTGTTAAACACTTTTTTAAGAAAAACTGCACACAAAAAAAAATACAAAAGAAATATAATGTTAATTTTCATCATATTTCAAACACGCTAGACGGGCTCTATACATAATTGAACAAAATCAGCTCGATAGAAAATAATTGCAAAGATTGGTCTTAAAATCATCATTAAACGGTTCTATGTCTTTATTTTTTCGACGTATGGGTCTGCAATTAAAAACATAAAGTCAACATATTCACACCTAAACGGCTAACGAGTCATATTTCACAAATAATCCATACTTTTGTTTATAATCCATACTTATGATTTGTGTCTTATTTGCAAGATTTTAGACGCGCGCCAAGCTGCCGGAATAGTTTCTTCTCTTTCACTAACAGGCACGTGAACCGTATGTGTGAAGAGTGGCGCTGCTCCAGGTCATTTGCTGTTGACAGCGCCTTAAGACGTCATGGTAAGGCCCCAGGGCTATTCAGTTCAATTAAACCAACAACCTGCTGAAATACTTATTTTGGAACGAATTTAACTTATACATACGTACCTACATAAAGCACGTCTTATCTTTAGAGTTTTATATTTAGACAGAGCCCAACAACAAACACAACAGCCGGGGAAATTACGGGCACAAGAGGCATTTCATCTAAGTCCTCTAGGTTGGCAACGCATCTGCAATCTCTCCGGGGTTGCGGGTGTCTATGGGCAGTGGTGATCGCTTACCATCAGGTGACCCACTTGCTCGTTTGCCTTCCTATTCACATAAAAAAAAACAACAACAACAACAACAAACACAACAACAACAACAACAACAAGGTAACAAGACCCAAGGGCCACACTCAGCATGATTGTGGGCATATAGGTGGAAAGGGGGTTGCTAGTTGCTAGCCGCATCGCCTATAACATGATACCTAAGATTTTCGCCTATTCCCTCGATGGGTTTTTACCATCTCCGCTGGAAGAGAAGCAACTGGTACATTCTATGTTTTTTCTCCCCTGTTAAAGAAACAAACATAATCACCTACACCCAATTTACACAAGCAGAAAAAAATGCAATTGTAATTCAATACATTGTTAGGCAGTGATGAGAGCGAGTTAAAAGTCGTCGACCCAGCGCCTCAATGCATTCGCATTTATTCATCTAGGTAAAAGTATTTGTTAAAATATGCTGAAAGCGTCTAAACTGAACTTAACAGCTGTTACCTATTTCAACATTTTCAACCTTTAAAGAAGTTCCTCGTTGCAGCGTGAAACAACATCAAAAGGGCAAACTTTAGTCGCTTCTTACGCGCGGATTTACGGACGTCACTTGTTTCGACACCACTACTTCGAAGTCGAGTCGTCATGATAGTTGTACATAATATTCTAAGAAAAGCGGATCTTGCCTTTGCGTCAGAATGGCAGTGTGTTGCACATATAGATAGTTACTAACTATTTTAGATTAAATCGGCGCTGAAATTGCTAAAACAACACGGAATTTTTGCAGGTGTCGACGCGTGTCAAAAATAAAAAGCGTTACTCGTTTCAATTAAGTATGATTAAGTATTCAGTAGAAATATAGAGTAACGAAATTCAAGATTGACGACTTTTTTTAGGCTAGCTTCACTGGCTGCTGAACCATCAGCCAAATATGTAGTCTGCCACCTGAAGGATAAAAATCCTATGCACGTCATCTTACTATCCTATACTTAATATTACAAAAGCGAAAGTTTGTGAGGATGGACGGATGGAAGTGTCTATGTGTGTAGGTATGTTTGTTCCTTTTTCACGCAGAAATCACTAGACGGATTTGGAAGAAATTTGGAAAGGAGACAGCTGGTACTCTAGATTAACATATACCTAGACCACTTTTTATCCTGTAAAATTGCACAGTTCCCGCAGGATAGCGATAAACATGTCAAAGGTCGTAGCTGCCTAATGTAAGTCTAATTCTACGCAGAGGAACTCGATAAGAAATGATGGTCAACTTGAAATTTCGACCTTAGCGAGATTTTCACCTGATAGGAGTTGGATGAAAAGTGGTCACTTATTTGGCCCACCGTACAATATTTTTTCATACTTTGTTACAATTCACTCTCAGTTGTCCGATCCCTGTTTGTATTTTGGGGTAGTTTTATACCAATCAAGCAAACATATGTAATCTATTAAACCTAATATACCACCAACAAAGGCGGAATGAACATCAATTCCATGTGTCGTCTACGTCAGGTGCGTATTATTATGTCGAGAACAGATCGTACGTCATTTGTTTCGACATGAAATACGGAGAACCGAGTGGTGTGACGTCACGCCCGTCGTAGTGTCGGTTACGAATGAAATTGGGAAAGAATGAAGAGGAAACGGGTTTTGTGGCTCATTAGTTTTGTGGTTTGGCCTGACTGATAAGTCAAGTGGACCGATACGTTTCGGGTAACGCATCACATATAAAAAATGTTTGAAAAACACCGGCGGTGTAGTGTAGAGTTCCTTAGGAGATATAGACGAGACGATTTTTCTTAGGTATGTACACGTTGCGAGCCCAACATAACTTAGTGACACTCATAATTGAAAACTTCTTTGTCCTAGCCATTTCCCATTATTTGGGGTCGGCTCTCCTCGTTCTGCGGCGCCAGGACGGTCTGTCCTGGGTTGTCGAGATGTTTATTTGGGCAAGCTTTAAGTCTTTGTCCACCGTGGACCACCAGGTGGCTTGTGGGCGTCCTCTGCTTTTCCTATTATTTGGCAGTGCTAGGGCCTGTTTCACGACATGGTCTTCAGGGCGTCTCATGACATGACCGAGCCATCGTAGGCGGCTTTCGGTGAGTTTTTCTGCTATAGGCGCGACCTTGAAACTTCCTCTGATGTGCTCGTTTCGCACTTTATCGAGTCGAGTTACACCTGCTGCCCATCTTAGCATCTTCATCTCGCTTACGTGCATTTTCTGTTCGTGGGCTTTCTTTATAGCCCAGCACTCTGCACCGTACGTCATGGCTGGTCTGACTGCGGTTTTGTAGATCTTGCCTTTGGTTTTAATCGGCATTCTTGTGTCACATAAAACCCCCGTCAAAGCCCTCCACCTCTGCCATCCCACGCTTATTCTATGGGTAACATCTGCCTCGATGTTCCCGTCAGCCGTCAGTATAGAACCAAGATACTTGAATTGGGATACCTTTGGCAGTGGGTTCCCGTCGATAAGAATCGAATTGGAGTTGTTGGTGTTGCCACTGAATGCGCACTCCAAGTACTCAGTTTTACTTCTGCTGATTCGGAGGCCGCTGTTTTCCAGCGCGAGTCGCCACTTCTCGAGGGTGCTTTGGAGTAGTTCGGCATCTTTATCTATGAGGACTATGTCATCTGCATAGAGCATACACCACGGTAAGGGAGACTGAATGTCCTTTGTTAAGTAGTCCATTACCATGTTAAAGAGAAGAGGGCTCAGGGCTGAGCCCTGATGGACGCCTACCTTGACTTCGAAGCTCTTGCTTAGCCCGGCCAGGCTTCTCACACTTGTGCAACTTCCGCAGTACATGTCCCTTACCAGGGCGATGTAGCATTCTGGTATACCTTGTGCTCTCATGGCCTGCCACACCAGTTTCCGAGGCACTCGGTCAAACGCCTTTTCAAGATCAATAAAGACAAGGTGTAGATCTTCGCGGTTTGCCCGATGCTTCTCCATGATGATTCGGGTGGCCTGGATAGCGTTTGTAGTGGATTTGGACGGTGTGAAGCCATATTGGTTTTCAGATATGACAACGTGTTTGAAAAGGCGGTTATTGAGTATTTTCTCCCAGACCTTGAGGGTGTGTGACGTCAACTTAATCCCTCTATAGTTTCCACATACACTGACATCCCCTTTGTTTTTATAAAAAGGTACCAAGTAACTTTGACGCCACGCCTCTGGCATGGTGCATGAAGTTAGGATAGTGTTGAACAGCCTCACAAGCCACTCCAGTCCCGTGCATCCCAATCTTTTCCAGATATCTGCGGGTATTTCGTCAGGGCCTACAGCTTTGTGGTTTTTCATTTGCGCTACTGCTAGTTTCACTTCCGCTATTTCGATTCTGGGTGCTGGTCCAGCAATGGGCTGCAGCGGATGCAAAGGCTGGCTGGGGAATTCCTCGTTCAATAGCTTTTGGTAGTATTGGCACCATCTATTTGTGATACTAGCATTCTCTGTTAGGAGCTGTCCATTATCGTCTCGTATGTACTTATTGACCTTAATGTCCAGCGTGGACTTGTGTCGCTGTTTGGCTAGTTTAAATACTTCAGCATCGTTTTTAGCGTCTTCAATCCTTTTATATAGACTCTCCTTTGATAGCGCAATTGATTGGGCCACTACACATTTCGCCAATTTCTTCGCCTCTTTGTATCCAATGCGATCTTCTTCGAGTTGCGTTTTTTGCCACAGTTGCACATAGATCTCTTTTCGTTTTTACTACCTTTTTTTCGTCATCGTTCCACCAGGTAGGGTCCTTGTTGATATTGAGGCCGCCCTTAGATACTCCTAGGATGGTAGCCGCGTTTCTTCGACACATAGTTTCAAAGTTTGACCACATTGGTTCGGCGCTGTTGTTATATTCGTTGTTCATATCTTCTTCCAGGTATTTCTCAAGTTTGCTTACTAATTCATCGCCCTGAGCATTGTAGAGTTGTTGCCATTTAATTTTGGGGGTTTTATCTCTTATTGTTTTAATCGGATTTGGCAGTGTAAAGCTTGTGACCAAAATCCTGTGCTGCGAGGTAAGTCCATGCCCGGGTATTACTTTGCAGTCCCTGAAGTTCTTCAGTAAGGTCCTGTCTGCCAAGATGTAATCAATCTGTGTGCTGTGTCCTGAACTCTTGTATGTTATTAGATGTTCGGCCTTTTTTTGGAAAAATGTATTGATTATCGAAAGATTATGTCTCACACCAAAGTCCAAAACTTCCTCCCCCTGCTTATTAACTGTGCCATAGCCGAAACCTCCGTGCACGTCTGGGTACGAGCGGTGGGTAGCTCCCACGTGACCGTTTAGGTCTCCTCCAATATACTTCGCTTCGTTGGTTGGTATCTGGTTGATAAGATCATCGAAGTCTTCCCAGAACTGGTCTTTTTCTGAAGCAATGCAGCCCTGCTGAGGGGCATAGGCTGAGATGATATTTAGTGGCTGCTGTTTATCCATGGCGAGTTTCACGGCAATGAGGCGGTCGCTTTTTCTCTCTATGTGGATAATCCGTTGTTTAAGGTTAGGGTCCAGCACTATGCCCACGCCGTTCCGAGTGTTAGTCACACCGTGGTAGATAAGTTGATAGCCCATTCCTATATCTCTTGACTTAGAGCCCTTCCATTTAGTCTCCTGTAAACAGCATGCATTTATGACTCTTCTGTCCAATATTTTGCTTAGTTCCTGGCTTCTACCATTGAGGGAGCCAAGGTTCCATGTCGCAAGTCTGATCTTCTGAAGAGTGGTTTGCGAATACGATTTCGTTTTCTTGTCGGAATCGTCGCTTCGGGGGTACGCCCTAGCATTATTATTGGCAATCGTATTCGTATCCGAGGATGCATCCACGTCGCTTACGGGGGACGCCCTAGCATAAGACTTATTTCTTATAGTTGTACCTTTCATTTTGAACGAGGAGGTGTAATTTGGCTTGAGTTTTACGGCCGGTTGCCACCTGACGCCAAGACTGTCGTTCCGTTGCAGAGCGTGAGCGCCGCCGTTGGTCCATTTGGACTCATCCGCCGCCATCTCTTCTGTGTACTCCAGCCCAAATACACAGCACTGTTGTCGGCCTCGCCTCCGAATATGTCAAAGAAGCCCGGAACAGGGGTTTGATAACGGAGTTTCCGTCTCCGGCCTGTTGGTCCGCGGAAGCTATTTAATTTCACTTCTACCCTCCTGGCGCCTCCTGGGTGGCTGCACCAGGCGAGCGTTCCACCATCCGCCACCTATGGACGCGTTCCCTAGGGGTGAGGCTCCCCCGAGAACTCATAATTGAAAACTATAATACTTAATTCTTTTTTAGACACGCGCCGACAGCTTTCAAATTTTTGGTCTCGTTTCAGTTATATTATGTCAACGCAATGATGTCAACGTCGATCTGGGGCCTTACCATGACGTCTTAATGCGTTTCAGTTTAGGTTCGCGTGCTGTCAGTTTCATACTAAAAGTGACAGCTAAAACTTGAACTGAGTCGGAATTAGGACGTCATGGTAAGGCCCCTGATCTAACGTAGCAGGTACGAGTACCTATAGGTGAAAAACTTAAGTAAATGACCTGTTCTATTCTATGTGTGAGTAATCTGTGCGAATAGACAAATTGACATTCCAAATTAGAAAAATCGGCCAAGTGCGAGTTGGACTCGCGCACCGAAGGGTTCCGTGTCCGTATCTATAAATATCTATAAACCAGTGTAAGCAGGTCCCTGCTCCAAAGCAAAATGTACGCAATGTGGGATCACTTTATATTGGTCACTGATATATACAGACATACATATTAACGGTTTTCGCAATTATTTCTTAATCTGTGCTATAAGACCTACCTTCATACCAAATTTCAAGATTCTAAGTTCATGGGAAGGACCCTGTAGGTTTTGATTCCCTTGCGAATTTCGAAAATTTGCGGCATAAACGAATGTTTCTTTTGATTGCGTTGGCTTAGAAGTTTGATTTTTTCACAGCTCCAAGGGACAGTAGACCTGAGTATTTGATATAAATTTCAGCTTGATACCTCCACGCGTTCTTGAGAAAAAGGGTCTTGACAGACGGACGGACGGACAACAAAGTGATCCTATAAGGGTTCCGTTTTTTCCTTTTGAGGTACGGAACCCTAAAAATGACCCATATCAGGTTCTGTACACTGCTACGTACAACAGGTCATTTACTTAAGTTTTTCACCTATATGTACCTATAGTTAATGGACGTACTCGTATATCTATAGAGTAAACACAAAATTGAGAGACTAATGACGAGGCAAAAATAATCCCAATTTGTTTGAGATGAAAAAAACAGCAATGAAATTAAACTTTCGATACAGGCCTGAAATACGCGTTGATAATTCTAGAACAGCTCTGATGAAAAAGAATATTTTAGTAATGGCTCGTAAAATACTTAACGGACTACCTGAAGATTGGCTAAATGCAACATTAAATAATTTCAAAGGAAAGCTTTTTAACTTTTTATCTGAAAGGTATTATAAAAGTGTTTTTCTCAAGCATGCTCGGAAATGTACGCATTAATGTCGCGAAATGAAGCCAAGAAGTTTCACATTTACGGCCTAGGCCAAGAAGTAATGTGGTGCGGTCCAAATGAAGCCAAGAAGTTTCACATTTACGGCCTAGGCCAAGAAGTAATGTGGTGCGGTCGAAATGAAGCCAAGAAGTTTCACATTTACGGCCTAGGCCAAGAAGTAATGTGGTGCGGTCGGCGGGCGCGGTCGGCGCGGGGCAGGTGTGCGGTTAAACATGGCGCGAGCAATAGTTTGTTCAAATGGCATGTTTCAAAAATTAAAAATGCGGCTAATTAAACAATTTTTACTTGATTTCCTCGCATTGCTTGAGAAAAGCACTATACAATCCTCGGCCGGAAACAGGGATTGCAGGACTCGCTTTATCCGGCCTCGTCTACGACTCGGCCGTGTACCCCAATCTCGTCCTGCAATCCCTTACTTCACGGCCTCTGCAGTAATGTACTATTAGATTATTTTAATGGCAATAGCATGTCTACATAAATAAATAATTACTGCCAACTGTACGTATGACATAATTTTATTATTTATTTTAATTTTTTGTGTTTTAATGTTTGACATAGGTAATGTATTATCACGATTATTCTTCTTCTTCTTCTCCTCATTAATGGCGGCCGTAAGGCTTGGGCCTATGTCAGTATTAATAAAAAAAATCAAAAATCTCGTGACAAAATGTCGGCAACGTTGTACGGTAATATGGTCAAAAGACCCCCCTCCCCCCTGTCGGGCTCTTAGCCAACGGATAATGATAGATATCCCTCAGAATCTGCCAGGAAATTATTAACCGAAGCCCAGGGTGCACCGGACCAAGCACTGCTCTTCCCCTCGGACGATCACGATTATTCATAATTATTGTATTGTAATGTTTGACATAATTATTCCTATATTGAGGTTAGCAGCCAGGTGACATTGTAATTTTGATTTTCGTATGCCTAATGGGGTCATCATGGCCATTTTACAACTATTATTATTATATATGTCGAAGACTAAGGGATGGATTGAACTGTCATGTTAGTCGGTCAGGACTCAACCGAGCTTTATGCGTAGCCGAGCTTAGGTCACCATCTCGACCATCTTCAAGGTACATTAATTGAGATAGAAATAACAGCACACGTGTTTCACTTGTACAGCCAGTCTTTATTCAAATAGCGCTTACACAAAGGACTCAGGACGATCACACACTCTAATAGACGAAACGTGGAGAGTTCTGTGCTTGCGCCCACTGACTGGCTTTAGACGTCTAAGCTCTACCGAGTCTCGATCAAGAATGCCTTCTCCTTCTCACCGTCCTCAGATGTAACTCTGTCATTTTACTAACATTGCAGGTAGTTGCAACTGAGCCAAGCACAGACCACCCCCAAGCGATACCCGACAACGACCAGTTGTCATCGCTTGACGTTTCATAAAAGCAATAACTAATGAGGGTACATTCAACAAAGTACTTTAACTATCATAAGTTTAGTTATTCTAACGACGCTCCGACATATTATGATGACGAAATAAACGTATTTGTATTTCGAGGCTAATTGATTTTTACTAATAAATATGATTTTAGCTCGAAAACTGAAGAAATTTGAATGTGAATGAAGCGCAAATAGTTTGTCAGGTAGCAAGTGGAACAAAGTAGTCTCTGCCTACCCCTTTAGGAAAGAGGCGTACTGTGTACATGTTGGCTCGAAACCTTGAAAGGGTCTGATTGGTTGATAAATCTTTTCGATCCTAGAGCCCAAAGCCTTTATTAAAGATAAGTTAAACACAAAACGGAAGTTGGTTAAGCGTGAAGCAGAAGATTTTCGAGATTAAAGGGTCCCGGTGCAAAGTTTCGTAATCCACTCAGAAGTTTTGAATGTCGAGTCTCTTACGTAACAATACGTTCATTGAATAATTTCATATTACTGTTTTGTAATTTTGGAAGCTTAAATTTAATACACTGTTGGAAGAACTGATGAGATTTCTTGTTAATTCTAATGTGTTTTACATATGAATGCACTCTTTTGAACAGACACAGTTACAAATACACGTATGATCACAAACAACCATAAGGTATTTTCATTCTTACCTGTCCTATTTGGTAAACAAAATTCTAACCTCAAAACGTCTCATTTTTGCTATTTTTTAACTATTCCATCGTAAATAAAGGAACTGGAGATAAAATATCAGCAAAATGATGTACAAAATATTACCTCAGGTTTATTTGATATCATAATACACACCTTATTGTTTGGGTGGATTTTTGACGATGTAATTTGTGTGCCATGCTAAACGTATTGCACACAAATTACAACGTCAAAAATCCACCCGTTTACAAAAATTTGCACATTGAGGTTAGAATTTTGTTTACCAAATAGGACAGATAAGAATGAAAATACCATACACAGGCACCACTTTTCCCGTCGTGCATAAAACAAATATAAAGCAAGTAACTTTTACACGCGGCTGTGCATCATTTTTGACATCAATGACTTTTAGTCATCCGACCAGGGGCCTTACCATTACGTCTTAATTCAGTTAAGTTCGCTCGCTGTCAGATTCATACTAAAAGTGACAGCTAAAACTTCAACTATCACAGTTGGTAATCACTAAAAAAAATTCTAGGCTTTTAGTTTATTTCTGTATTTCTACTCAGAACCACGAGCACTATCGATCCTGATAATCCTGGTATGAGAAACAAACGTTCCTAAACTTCTATACATTTTGTGGTATGAATTTTAGTTCCATTCCGTTACCGTACAGACTTGTTATCAAGTAATTCTATAGATTTTTTTTCGCTCAAGGTCATGAGTACCCGAAACCGACGAGCATGTATGAAGAGATTGATGAATGTGGATGAAGCGAAAGAGGTATGTCAGGATCGTAGCAAGTGGAACAAAGTATTCTCTGCCTACCCCTGTGGGAAAGAGGCGTGACGATATGTATGTATGTTATGCATGTATGTATTTTTTTTTGCTTTATTTTAGTTTTAATTGAGATTTATCTTGTACATATAATTTTATCTATAGTTCTGTTGTTTATTTTAAGTGTCATGTAAATAAATTATTTATTCTATGGAAAAGGCAATTTTAGGACGCTTTTGGCTTTTAAACTGTTCAGTTGTGAACTTACCTTAGTAAAAATTGTAGTGTAGAGTCGCAGTGGTTGCTCTCGATATCTGAGTACAAGGGAACCGGAGACCACTACCTTAATACCTACTTGAAGGAATTCCGTAGATTGCATCCTTTGTGGAGCTGAGACGCAGTCCCGCCCGGTCATTGACTGCATCTAGCTTACAATCGGCGTCGCAAACTTTAGCGACGCCAGCAATACAAGTGCAGTCAGGTTTACACTTTACACAATGAATTTAAGTTTTGTTATTTTGACGTGGTCCGCGCAAGGTGCCTAGCTGGAGACAATCAATGTGTCGATAAAATTAAAGAATCGGTTGCTAGTGACTAGTGATTAGGGAGTTAGAGGTGGCGGATTCGATTCCTGTCAGACGAAGTACCCTGACTTCTATGAAGATATCAGGTACTGTAAGTATAAATAAATTATGTGCGAACGAAGAAGTACAAAATAATTCGTTTGAAAACAGTAAGCTTTGTCATGAAAAAATGGCCACAAAACCAGTACCTATGTTGACTTAGAGACTTTAATAGTTTTAAGTAGTTGGTGTACTTATTCTTTTGGGCTAGAGACTGGCGCCACTTAACAAACCTCAATCCGATATGTAAATACGTTAATATCATACACAACTTTTCCTTTCCAATAACAAAATCGCCGCCTAAACCGGTCCTATCACTTTCCTCGCATTAAGACAGATATAACAAGCGAATCATCTCATGAGTCAGAACGATAGCTTTTTTGTGTGCTTTCTCCCACACCTGTCCGAAAGGGGCACGGATCACGGATACGAACACTTTCCACCGAGGAAATGGGGGCAGCGTTTTGCATGGCCTTGATTCAAGTAGGTACCTACGGAATAGCGCGCCGTTTGCAGTCAGCCAAAGGCAGTCTCTGGCTGACGGTTCGTGAGAACGTACGTAGTGCCGCGCGAGGGATCCAGCGACGCGAGTGGCAAAGTGCACCGTGAAAGTGTCAGGAAAGTGATTTGTGACTGTGAGGATATACCTTAGCAAATCTGGAGCGACACAGCCAACCAAGGTGTGTTATTGTTTGTGTTGTCCCCTGATTTTTCAATGTCCGAGCGATTTGTAAATGTTTTAAGGTTTCGCGCGTTTGTCTGCGCTAAAAATGTGAAAGTTTGCGTCTGGTTTGATACCGTCGGTATCGTGATATGGTCATGCTTAGCTGGTTGCAGTTTTGCTGTTTATTATTTTGTCTAGCTGCAGTCTTGACGTAGGTAATTATGTGAAAGTTTTTTTAGCGTGTTTTGAGGTCCGTTCACTGTTACGAACTACTCATATCGGATTTATTTACAACACGTCGTATCCATATTGTTAACAATTAATATCATCGCATTGTTTTGATGCGCTTCTGGCAGTTATACTATAGACATAGAGAACGGTTCAGTTATTCCATCTCACTAATGAAACAAATAGCTCAATGTGTGTCAAAATAAAATATGATGATATGCCATTATAGGTCCATTAGACGCTACACGGAACTGATTAAGACATTCCTTAGCTTGATTCTCAAATTCAAAATTGCCTGTCTCGGATACAAAGTTGCAGTCAACATTTGGCTTCTTTTAAATTTCAAGTATCTAACTAATATTATAAATGCCAAAGTATGGATGGATGGATGGATGTATGTGTGGATGGATGGATGTTTGTTTGTTACTCAATCACGCCAGAACGGCCCAAAGGATCTGGATGAAATTCGGCACATAGATAGAGAAAAGTCTGGAATAGCACATAGGCTACTTTTTATCCCGGAAAATTCCCGCGGGATAGAGATAAACGAATTCTTTGCAGACGAAGTTGCAGGCAACAGCTAGTATTTTTATAAAATAGTCAATTTCAATTACAAAACAGTAATAAATATTAACGGATAACGGCTCGAGATGTTTCGGACTATATTGTAGTCCGTCCTAGAGCGTTTGCCTCGGCAGGAGTGACAAACACGCAAACCGAAACGAATCGCTCCCGGAAACACCCGGAAATACTACAAATTCGTGAGTGATCCATTTTCACAATGTTCGAATCTCACGCTAGTTTTATGTTAAAAACTATCAGACCAATAGAAACTTTCCAATATTAAGTATACACGAACTTGTTTATTATGTTAACGTGTCCATAACACCGATTGTTAGTTTTTCAAAACAAGCGTTAGTATCATCATAACTCATACTAGTAGTAAGTATCGCGTATAATTGATGATGTAATTCGTTATTAGACGAGAAATGAATTCTTGTTAATTCGTAACGCCTGTCAGCTACTGTAAGTATTAAGTACTTAAACAATTACCCCCGTATTCATAAACGCTCTATAAGTTTCTGCTAACTTTAGCAATCGTTTGTCCTTATCTGTGAAAGGTAAATGTCACAGTGACAGATAAGGACAAACGATTGCTAAGTTAGCAGAAGCCTACAGAGCGTTTATGAATGGTGGTTAAATTTTAATGTATGTTGTTACGTTTTATCAAACATTTCAAAAGCGGTACGTGTACGTAACGTAGTGCTGAAAATTCAGTGACGTCAACAATTTTCCTTAAACGTCCGGGTTATGTTGTCGCTGACCCAGGCACGCTAAATAACCGGGTACAAAAGGGTTCTATTTGGAATCCTTGTTGACTTTATTTTCAAGCGCTTGCAACAAAAACCAGCACCTTTACTCTCTGCGGCTATTCTTTGGCGCACGACGAAACGCTGTATTGTTTTTCCTTACTTTCTGAGCGTTCGGAAAAATTGCAGCTGTTGATACAGTAAACGTTATTTATTTAAGAATTGAGTTTTTTCAGCACGTTAGCTCAAGCTTTTTTATTTCCGTGGAAAAATACTTGGTCTGTAAAAATCATTAAATATAGGTACTTGAAGCGAAAAGGTTCACTACTCCTGCTTCTATGAAATTAAGCAGATTGTAAAATTAAATGGCATTAGTTATTAAAACAAACATCAAAGACATTTAATATCAATCTATCGACATGGTTTGAACTGATGTTTTCATACCAAATTGCGAAAACATAAGTCTAAAAAACTGTTCTATATCGATGATATAATTTTTACATTTCCTTTTTTGTTTTTAGTATATTAGTGTATTAACTAGCTAACTATGACAAGCAAACATAGCTTTGTAACGATATACTAGTTATTCATATTTAACCGATAGTTATGTAGTTTTGCTTGGTATTTTGTGCGTGCATGAATCAAGGTTTAAAAGTATAGAGAGCTTTTAGGTACATCATTATTATTGTAAGTATTTTTATTTTTGTGTGAAGCAAATCATGCTGCCAACTATGTCGAGACATTGTCGGCGGACCGGCGACTTTGTTGTGACGACCAAAAATTAAGGGCTGCTAAATTCCCGAAACTCTACCAAAATAGCAAACCAGGTTGCACAGATAACACTGCCAAAGTTTAGAACTACGACTGCGGTTGAATTGTGCTAAAACTACTCCGAATGCTAGTATTTTGGTCGCAACTCGCAACGGAAATTCTCTAATGTAGGGAGTAACCCTGTCGTTAGGAAAATGTCCGAAACTGTTTTACATCCGACAGGGTGGAATTAGACCCGGTTAGTCCCTCGCAGATGAAAGGTAATTTTCATTAGACAAACGTTATCATACATTGGTCAAAGGATTATTTCATTAAAAAATGATACTCAAAGTGCTCCAAGAACGTTTAGTTTTCAGCAATTCCTTTAAGAAGAAAATTTCGAATAAAAAATAAATTAAATCGATTCATTCCGTATTTTATAGGTAATTAATCAAATAATGACTGCTTTAACAGTCCTTTAGACATTTATGTTGTTGGTAATAAAATTTAAAGAATTGATGTCATTATTACTCATAAAAGCTAATGTTAAAAACTCAATATTGTACCAGGCACGCGCGAGTCGTGTTTTGAGCGTTGAGAGTTCCGAGACAATATGAGGTAATTTCACGTTATAGGCAATAAATAACTGACTGAACTTTAGAGCAATTAAGTGCCGTGGAATTATTAAACTCGTAATTTTGATTCGTCATTAAATTAAGTTTTAGAATGTATTTACATTTTAATTAGGTAGTAAACATAAATCAGGGCTCACTATAATGTTTCACCGACGAACGTTTGCAAAGACTTCATTTGACAGCAATTTATTTTCTGCTAACATAATAATATTAATGTTTACTTAATATTAATAATATTAACTTTTTGGAAAAGTTATAAAACAAACCCAACCTAACCGAATGTGAGCCACGCGACAAGGTTATTAAATTTAGAAAAAGTATGCCTTTGTCAAATGAATTGTTTGCCAAACTATAAACATTTGTCCAAATTTTTTTCGGTCGAATGACCGGATACCTACTACATACAAAGTTTGGAATTTTCTTTTCGAAATAGTTATTATCTTAGTTGTGTTTTCATAGATGCGAAGTCAGACAGAATGTGATACCTAATCACATTAATCGTTGTTGTTGTTGTAATGACATGAATTTGTAATACGACAAAGTGACATAAATTTCTCCTAATCTGGTTTGATTCTGCACGAATCCACTCCATTTCCAGGCAAGCGGGCTTGAACACAAAAATAAACCAAATTAGTGACCTTTTGTGTCCACACATTATCTAATAACATATCCTTTGTTTTCCTGCTGTAAGAATTGCTTCATCACGAGACACAAAAACGCATTAGTGTTAATTTTTTTCTTTGTTCGATGCTTTATTACGACCAACACTTCCCTTGTTACACTGTCTCTGTTCTTATTTATAATACTAAATATTTATGCAGCCAACCTAAAAAATGTAGTCGTGTGGATGTAAGGAACACATTTAGAAATGAGACACGTCTCAAGAAAGTGCTTCGTCAAGATGAGGGCGCTCCATTGTGTGGAACCTGGTGGAGTGACAATAGGCCTCTAGTTAGTTGCCTGTAGGTTTTAGTCCGCCGTCTAATTGGAGACAAGTTTTTTTGTCTAGTTTATGCGGGAACGTGGAAGCAGTAAATCGGGAGAATGTATTTCCGCAATAAAAAATGTAACTTGCTCTATGCTCGATATTCGCTATCATCGTTTTCACTCTCCCATTTCGAAGATGTACTGTTTCAATGGTAGCATAAAAACGTAAGGTCCTCTGCCGCGAGGATTCCACAAAAAAGGCATCTGGTTTTGTAATTCACTTAAGTAATTGTTTGGTAGAGTTTTAAATCAATTATTTGAACGTCGCGAGGAACGGTACACCAAGCGGTTCAAAGTTTAAACTATTATGTGTCTTTATTTCTGACAAATTTGCAGTCCTTCTTCTTGAAGTTCCGGGAAGGACTATGAACTAGAACTACTCCGAAGTATGTCGTCACTACATAGTATAAAACAAAGTCACTTTCCGCTGTATGTCGGTCTCTCCCTTAAATCTTTAAAACTACGCAACGGATTTTGATGCGGTTTATTTTTAATAGATAGAGTGATTCAAGAGGAAGGTTTATATGTATAACTCTACGCATACGAAGTCGCGGGCAGAAGCTAGTTATATTAATATTATATTGAGTGATCAGTTTTAGTTCGCAACGCTTGAATGTCACGGTAGTTTTATGTTAAATATCATTTATATTTTTACGATATTTTACGATTTCTTAAATCACAGCGCGCTATAATAGTTTCAGCTTGAAAAGAAAAGTTATCACAGAGAATCTTTCACGTCATAATTATTTTATCGCGTGTAGCCAAATTTCGTTCCCCTTTTATAAAGAAGCCTGAGCGTACAACAGGGACTTGATTATTAAATTCGCGTACCTTTTTTCCCTTTTTAAATAGTCTCATTATAAATACTTGCCGTGAACGGCTCCCAGCATTTCAACCCCTGGCTTTTAATTAAGCAGAGAAGGTTAATTGCCTTGGAGCGAATAAAAAATACTGCATAAGCCAATCGCTGAGCTAATAAGTTTTTTTAGGATTACCTACCTAATTGAGAAAAAAGTTCTGAATTGTAATAGATGAGAAAATAATTCTTATTCGGATAAGTAACAAATTTAGTACAAAATGCTAGAATAATGTAAAGGAATACGAAGACTTTTGTAGAGACTTATTACCACAGTATATATATAAGCTAAAGCAGTAGGGAAGATAGGCCTACTTTTTGAAATAAGTACCTACGCTCCAATAAAGCGTTAGGGTTGTCGATTTAATTTTTATTAAATTGAATAGTTTTTTTAACCAAGGTAGGATAGGTAGGATAACTTGTCAAATACCTACCTATAGGTATTTGACAAGTTATCCTTCAAGTGTAGTTTTCTATAATATATTAGTACATATACTATAGATGCAAGATGATAACAATGAAAGTCCGTAGAAAATTTTTTCACCAAAAACACGGTCTATAATATACGGTAACTACTTACTTATCATCTAAACAGCCAAACGTTTTATTTAACAGAAAAAGCATTTGTCGGAGAAGTGACATCCGACATTTCTCGTTATAAAAATAATATATAAATTTTATTTCATAATAATATAGTATCATTCTTACCTTTCAACAAACGATTTTAAAAAACGAAAGTTCCGGTTTTGAAGAAGCCGAGTTCAAGCAGCCGTACACTGCGCAATACGCTCTTGGCATGTTTAAAACAAACACGGCCGCTCGTCTCAATGCGCCACGCGCGACTGACGGCACCGCGAGATCTGCTTAGGGGCCGTGTAAAAGCGCGTGTCTATGTGTGCGTTCGTTTCGACCGATTTGTTCGTAGATTCCCTACTGCTTGTGCTTATATGTACTGTGCTTATTACCATAACGTATCAAATATTTGTGTAATGGTTTCGTTAATATCGCGTTATTTGGTATATCAAATATCAAAGTACGAGTAAAATAATGTCTTATTTTCACCACTGAAAATAAAGATAAATAAATTGAGTAGTTTTATTCCTGTTGAAGAAAGTAAAAAATGCAATATTGTGAAGACAGAGTTAAATATTGACATTATAAACCACTGGCGACGTCTTCAAAGTTAACATTTTAGTTCTTCACTTTGTGTCATGTCCCCATCTTATACTGCTCGCTATTTCTTTTACCATTTAGGTATCATTATTTAATTTTTTTTTGGGTTAAAAGAACTGTACATTTATTAGTGATAAAACAATGGTGGTTATTAAAAACAATGTATAAGTACAATATATGGGCTTCTTCATGGACACCATTTGACGGGCAATGGGCTAGCAGTGATGTTCTTGGCGAGCGATTTAACCAGTAGGCTTATTGTCTAACTCGCTCGCAATCGCCATCGTGTTCATTTTGACAGTTCTTGTATGAATGTGACAGCTGGCTGATACCGATGCCAATTGTCAGCCCATACATGAATTGTCAAAATGAACACGATGGCGATTGCGAGCGAGTTAGATAATAAGCCTACACCCTACAGCATAACAGTCGAGAGCACGAATACTATGCTCACCGACGTGAACATTCGGCTGTTATTTCATATTATTTATTTATTATTATTTATTTACTTACTAGCTGTTGCCAGCGAATTTGTCTGCAAAGAATTCGTTTATCGTTATCCCGCGGGAATTTTCCGGAATAAAAAGTAGCCTATGTGCTATTTCAGACTTTTCTCTATCTATGTGCTGAATTTCATCCAGATCCGTTGGGCCGTTCTGGCGTGATTGAGTAACAAACAAACAAACAAACATCCATCCATCCATCCATCCATACTTTCGCATTTATAATATTAGTTAGATTATTTTTCATTTTTTATTCATTTGTTTTTTTTTTCGTAAATATGAGAATCCACGATGGTTAAAATAAATCAGACAGAACTAATATTTAGACACTTATGCTAGCTTCCACTAATGACTGAAAAGGGTAATAAAGGTAAATTATTTTTGTGAAGACTACGAGACTCACTGAATTAAAGTGACCTTGATCATTAAATACAGGAAACCTCATTGAAACATTATACCTTCCAAAATTTTGTTTGTGTAGGCACACAGTAGACGCGGATCTAGAACTCTAGAGTTAGAATGCCACTATGCTACACAATGGTACTACGTGAATGTTCATATAAATACAATTGATTAAATACATTATAAAAAGCGTCCATTGTCATCCCTGTATGGCCCGGACACGGTGCCGTATCGTGATTGAACCAAGCCCTCTATCTCGGCAAATACAAATTGATCTATGAAAATCGAGTTACTTTCTCTATTCAAATTCAAATGAGCTCAAACAAAGGTGAGGAATGTATGGAATTGCGTTTTTGGGGATTATTTGGCATAGTGCCTATACCTACACCTATAAGGAGTCTGAGAATAATTCTAGAAAATTTCACAAAGTGATTGGTTATTTTAATTAACACACCTGTAGGCTTATTGTCTAACTCGATCGCAATCGCCATCGTGTTTATTTTGACAGTTCATGTATGGGCTGACAATTGGCATCGGAATCAGCTAGCTGTCACATTCATACATGAACTGTCAAAATGAACCCGATGGCGATTTCGAGCAAGTACTGGATAGTTGTTTTTCGTAATTTTGGATTCAAAATTAACCGACACCTTAGACGCCGTGCACTTTGAACATCTACCAATGAACGAAAACATTCGTCACAGTAAGAACATCCAGTAAAACGTTTAAGATGGTGTGGACATGTTGTGCGTATGGCTGACACGAGGTTTCCTAAAGCTGTCTTCTTCTCAGAGTTGAAAGAATGGAACGAGTGGTGGTTAGTTTTTGCGCTATAAGGACGTCCTAAAGAGGCACTTAATGGCCTGTAGCATACCCCAGGATGGTTGGGAGGAGCTTGCGCGACAAAGATCACAATGGCGCAACTCTGTTCATAAGGCAGTCAACAATTTTGAAGAGCTCCGTGTTGAAGACCTCGAAGCCAAACGCCTTCACAAAAAGATCCGCCCCAAGCCTTCCTACACGTACACCTACAACTCCGCGGGTCAGTTGTACTGTGCGCCGTGCCACCCACCTTTAAAACCAAATTTGGTTTCGCCAGCCATTCTCGCTCTCACCTCTGGAGCTAGTAGGGCTCGCCGTTGATGGATACGTCAAAGAGGACATGATGACACCAACCAATGAACGAAAACATTCGTCACAGTAAGAACATCCGGTGAAACATTTACATAGACGTGTGCTATAACTTTACTAAGTCAACCATCTGCTGAAAAGTATTCCGGATTTAACAACCATGCATGTAACCCAAGTAACAAGCAACGTTTAGCAAGACTGAGGGCGTATAGGTGGAAAGTGGAATCAAAATAGTGATGGGTTGATTCCTATTAGAGATTAACCGACTAGTCGGGTAGACGGCAAAAACCGTAGTCGGCCCATCACTAATTCCTATAATTTTCGCCCATTCCTTCGATGAGCCTTTAACATCTGCGCGGGAAGAGAAGCAATGCACCATCATGCTGTCATGGAAGTGTGTGACTGCTAAGAATCACGTTTCACTTTCGATAGTGGTTATTAGAACTTACCTCTATCTTAATTGTTATCCGAAACTTTGTTAATACTCAGTTACCCAAGGGGCGCCAGCCAGCGCCCGGTACCAGGCCGGGGACTCTCGGACGCACAAATTACCAAGCAGGGATCAAGTTTTGGGTGTCAAGGGAGCAGCTAGAGATTTGTAACGGCAGAATAAACGGCCATGCTTATTTTTTTTAATCGTCATTTTTAATAGGCTGTTTGGTGTCCCACTGTTTCCTTTACTACCCGCTTTTGCCTTTTATGAGGCCACAACCGTCCGGTTTAAAAAGTTCGAAATCTCCGGCCACGATTACTTTTTGATACTTTTTGATAAATAATCTGCCGTAAATGAATGCTGAGCTTTTAGTTGGCAAAAAATAAGCGTAGTAACAATGTCACGTGACAGCTAGTCTAGTAACAGATAGAAAAATAGAAGGCTTACTCACCTGCTCTGGGTGGTGTAGCGGTATAGTTATAGCACGCATCACGGAATGACGAGGATCCGGGTTCCCGGCCACAGCTTTACTTTTTAGATATTTCTGTGTTCTAATTTTCAGTGTCGTTTAGATTTTTTTTTTTCAAAATCTTTTATTGTATGAGTGTTAAATGGACTGTACCTAAGCTGATGAAGCTAATTAAGTTAATGATGCTATTTTATTTTAATGGACACGACAGAACTGTAATACAGCAACAGAAGAAAAACAACTGAAGTACCTAAGACAAAAAGGAGGTAAAGAAACCATAAGAACTATCGGAGCCCCTCTTTTGCCTGAATTTCAAATGCCATAATGTAATGTTTGCCATAATGATCATTTGCCATAAGCCTTTTTTTCTCTGAAACTGTATTTTTTTCAGGAGCATTGTAATGGCAATCCTGTAGAACTCTATAGGTTAGGTTAGGTTTGTTTCATAACAATCCTGAATAATTAACAAATAAAGAGAAAAAAGGGTTATGGCAAATGATCATTATGGCAAACAATACATTTATGGCATATGAAATTCGGGCAAACGATAGAGACCCCGGTGCAGATTCGAACGAATTGTGAACCTCTTTTATTGAAGTCAGTTAAAAATATGATAGACTAGCTTCTGTCCGCGACTTCGTCTGCGTAGAATTGGCAATTGACATGTTTATGGCTATCCCCCGGGAACTATGCTATTTTCCGGGATAAAAAGTAGCCTATTGCTTAAATCTACCAACTATCTTCGTTCCAAATTTTATCCAAATCCGTTCAGTTTTAGCGTGAAGAAGGAACAAACATACTCACTCACTCACATCGTCACAAACTCTCGCATTTATAATATTAGTTAGATTTCGCAACATCTATCAAACTGAATTATGCCGTCAATTTACCTAATAAGGAACGTTGCGAAGTTCCTGCCCATGCATATCTAATTTAATAAGCGACGCCGTCGTTCTCGCAAATAAAGAAAACAAATGAACATCAACTCGTACACCAACATTGTCTGGAACAGCTCAACCGTATATCGTTATATTTTGATACAATGCAAACGTATTGCATCATAACTTCTGATACATTGTGTTTGAAAACATTCAAATTATAATTTATAATAATTTATCTACATCTATATTCTCCGTTCAATATGTTCAGAAACGTTTAAAAAAGTCTTCATTTATTTTGTCTATGAACAAAATAAAGTCGTCATTGTTTCATTCTTTCGAAGAGCAGAAAATAGATAAGTACCTACGTATTTTATTATTGTAGAAAAGTCATGTATACTGTATAAGTTATGAGACATGATTTTATATATGACATTATTATATTTAAGCGATTAACTCAGGATTATAAGTCGAGGACGATCCGACTAGTTTCGATATTATGGGAAGATCTTTTTCAACGGGAGCGCGTTCGCGTCACTAGTCGGAGGGTAAATACACATCCAAATACATAAAACTTAAAATGTATAATGGGTCGAAAGACATAATGGTTCAAAATATAGGTATGTATAATACAATTTCCTCCAGGAACAACCTTAACAGGATTGCTATAAATTAAACTTAGCCTAACCTAACCAATTTATAGATTACACGATCAATAAGGTTCGTCCAGCTAATAGTTTTACCGAAAATTGCTAATGCATGAACATTACGCATTTCAAACTATTTTGGCCCGCACCTAATCGGATCATCCTTGACTTAAAATCATGAGTTAGATTGTCTATTTTATAGTTTTATAACTTAAATTACTCTGCAAAACACATTACGTTCCGACATCGCATCGCGTGCCAAACCTCAGTTCGCACGGGACTGCATTCTGCTCAGTTCTTTATTTACGGTCCATTTACCCTATTCCAGCTCCAATAAGCAGATTATGTTCACGTGAATTATACTAGATTATTACCCGTGGATTAACCATAGATATAGTACACAATAACTACGTTAGATTAGATTGGCGCTGGAACGAACGAACTGGAGACGAGATCGAAAATTTTGACAGCTGTCGTTGTGTGCCATAGAGAAAGAAGCATTGCTTCTTTCAATTAAAAGTGTTACTGGTTCTCTCTGGGTAACAACAGAAAATTGATCTCGTCTATCTATCTCTCTTTGACTTACCCGTATTATTAAATCGCTCTCTTTCTTGCATTAACCATCCATTGCTTTATCTCTTACGGGGTAGACAGAGCCTATTAGTGTATAGGTGGAAAGAGGAATCAGAATGCTAGTCGCATCGCCTATAACATGATTGCTAAGATTTTCGCCTATTCCCTCTATCAACTATAAATATTAAATTATAACCATAGAACGGTAATTGAAGTGGGTTTAGATATAATATCGATCACAGGCGGAATTTCTGAGCGAAATACATTAATGTGATTAGATGAAACAAACCTTTTAAAGTACTTAAAGCGTTAAAGTGGACACGAGAGGATATTTAACTAATCGCAATGTAATACAACTACTTACATATCTGTTATACCTGAAATCATTTCACGGTAACAGACAGGTATTTTCATTCTTACCTCTCCTATTTGGTAAACAAAATTCTAACCTCAAAACGTCTCATTTTTGTTATTTTTTAACTATTTCATAGTAAATAAAGGAACTGGAGATAAAATATCAGCAAAACTATGTACAAAATATTACCTCAGGTTATTTGATAACATAATACACCACCTTATTCTTTACAAAAATTTGCACATTGAGGTTAGAATTTTGTTTACCAAATAGGACAGGTAAGAAAGAAAATACCATAATTATGTAGTTGACCAAAAAATTCTTCCTACCACCCTAAGAATCAAAAGGTCCAATGTCAAAAACGTCAAAGATTATTTCATTCACAAGTCAATAAGACAATCCTATTGTTCTTTCTGACGTAGGAACTGTCATAAGAAAAGATAAAAGACTTTTGCTCATACATCTAAAGAAATCATTTAGACGAGCGCATACAGAGGCCGTATAATTATGCCGCTTGCGATATCGCTATTCCCTTATTTCGCTTTCAATTTCGCCAAGGATTACAGAAGCGTATCATGTCGTCGCGTAATCCCTTAGTGATTAATTTGAAATGCCGCTTGCTATACGCGCGACGTGTATCCCAAACATAGGGGTCTCCGAGGATCTATTTAAGCGAGAAACCCACGACAATTTGTGCCTTGTAAAGTGCAAAGGTCGCCGTTGGCATTGCCTTAAGTTTGTCTACGAATTGTCTACACATTTTTTTATAAAATACTAGTAAGGTTGAAGCAGCAATCAAGCACAGCCAGATTCAAGAGTGGTAGGACGACAAGGTAGCAACAGATATCAGATATACCATAGATTACGCAAATGCGTCTCCACATTTTGAAAATATGAAGATATTTTAAGGGCGGCGCCGGTGCCTCCCATTTGAATCGTTAAAATCGTAGCAAGTCGGAGAGGCATCGGTGTTATTCTGTGGTCCCTGGGCAGAGACAATTTGGTCCGAGGTCCTGAGTACAGGTGGCGGCACGTAAGTGAAACGTGGAGGGGAGATGCGCAGTATGAAAATGATGTCGTTTTTCATACTGGGCATCTCGCCTCCACGTTTTACTTATGTGCCACCACCTGTACCTTGATTTTTTTGGATTGGAATGTGAAAGTAAGAAGTTGGAGATGAGGTTATGGATTTAAAAAACCCAAAAATCCTTATCAAGTCGCTTTCCGCTGTGTGTCACTATGTGTGCTTAGGTATATCTTTAAAACTACGCAACGGATTTTGATGTGTTTTTTTTTAATAGATAGAGTGATACAAGAGAAAAGGTTTATGCTCCCGTGCGAAGTCGGGGCGGGTCGTTAGTGGACTATAAAACCCAAAAAATCTAATATACTTAGTATGGAAATGCTATAGCATTGATACCTCTATTGTATCCATGTCACTAGATTCACTGACCATAGTAATTGAGACGTTAACGAGACGGTTCACGGTTTGTTACAAATTAAGAAATTTCACTTCTTTCACCTAACCTAACTAACACGAACATGCTAATTGAAGTTTCCTATAAAAACTCAGATTTCACGGACTATTAACACCAACAGTGTGAAGTGCACCCATAAACAAGGAAAACAAAAATCCAGTAATAAATACAAGTGTTAACGCCCGCCATAATGTATTCAGGTTTAGTAAACATGCTTACAAAACGGCATTAACAATTAATTGGCGACATTAATAGCCTTCAAAGTAAACAAGATTTATTTAAGGTGTACATACGGTTCGTAAATCACACTGACCGTGGGTATTGTAACCAAACTTAAGTGTTGTATACAGAGTGTGTGGATGATATTCGGACTTGTTACGCGTACGTTTAGCACAAGTAATCAATGACCACATACACTTAATTGTAGATTTATGGTCCTTGGTATAATGTAATCTTCTTCTTCTTTTATTAATATGGCCTCATCGATCGATGCGATGATTTCGCCAATGTCGAAGTAATAAAATATACTTTATTCAAAAATCTTGTGACAAAAATGTCGACACGTCGTACGGTAGAGCACGGTCAAAAGACCCCTCCCTCCCCGTCCGACTCTTAGCCAACGGATAATGAAACCCCTCGAAGACCACCAGGAAATCATTAACCGATGCCCAGGGTGCACCGGACCAATCACTGCTCTTCCCTCGGACGGATCCAAAAACGAACCGCAGCTCTTGACCACACGCGGAGGTAACCCGACTCGCACCCCATGTTCAATGTCATTTGTACGAGCTTTACACATCATAAACTATTTTTATTTATGCGTCAGTGTGCCAAGCAGTTGTTTTCTGCTTTGAGACGTACTGTTTTTTTCTGCTATGAGACGTAACTGCCATCAAAAACGGCAATTCACTTAACAATGTATAATTATGCGTGTATTGCAGTATGAACCCGACTAGCGGGCATTGGAATAAATAAATCAATGTTGCTTACGGGGTTGCGAAAGCTGATATCTTTGGTGGACAGAACATAAGACACATCTTCGCAACTCAGGACGCAGTTATAAGGCAGAGTGAGATAGAAATATACGCTCACACCGGCGAGCAAATATAACAGGTCACTTCTCATACAAAGTTTTAAATAAATAAATATCTTGGGACAATTGACACCAATTGACCTAGTCCCAAACTAAGCAAAGCTTGTAATATGGGCACTAGACAACGGATAAACATACTTATATAGATAAATACATACTTAAATACATATTAAACATCCAAAACTCGAGAACAAACATTCGTACTTTTCATACAAATATCTGCCCCGACCGGAGATCGAACCCAGGACCTCAAGCTTCATAGTCAGGTTCTCTAACCACAAGGCCATCCGGTCGTCGTTTTGCTCGTCAGTACACAACCACTTCCCTCAGTTTGTGATGATATTGGCTAACGTTTAGAACCCCTACTAATAGTCGATCCGACACAATCTGATTAGTGGACCTAATACCGTGCTCTCTATGCTTGTTATCTAGGCCGTCACTATCCGTGCACTCTCTCACTTACATATTGGTTGTTGCACGCCTATCTTGAAACAACTGCCTCACTTACACGTTCACGGACACGTGCAGTTCAAAGGCGTCATCTGCTGGAGAGTGTGCCCTTGGACCTAAAAAAAATGCGTCAACGTTCCCTCAAAAATGTATGTAAACTCTTTATTGTGCAAAATAAACAAGGCAAATACAATTGACAAACATGCACAGAGAAAATGTCATGATTCCTAAGATTTTCGCCCATTCCCTCGATGGGCTTTTACCATCTGCGCGGGAAGAGAAGCAACTGGTACTTTCTGTTTTTTATTTACTCCCAGACCAGTATGCTTATTGTCTAACCCGCTCGCAATCGCCATCGTTTTCATTTTGACAGTTCTTGTATGAATGTGACAGCTAGCTGATTCCGATGCCAATTGTCAGCCCATACATGAACTGTAAAAATGAACGCGATGGCGATTGCGAGCGGGTTAGACAATAAGCTTGCAGCTTGGAAGAAGTAGCTAGTTGAAATAGCCAATCTGCCATAAACGAAAAACTAAACCAAATAAAACTTCTGCTTGCGGTCCTATCAGCTCCACCAGCACGACCTTCAAACTCCTATATTTCACGAGTTCCAGGTGCCTTCAAAGTCCCCGTTTGTCGTGACAGCCGCTCGATCACGGAGTTGGCTTTATGTCGGCAACTCACGCGATACTTAACTTTAATGATAATTTGGAATTTGATTAAAGGTGTACTGGCTTCCGGGGGCGCATGCCGGAATTATTATGTAATGTTGGTTTTGGTTTAGTTCATAGCTATAGAATTACAGTTTGTCTATAAAGTCGTGGCATTAAAAAGTGGCAACATTGTAGTGTAGTCCCGTTTTCTTATACTTACGTATAGATTAGAAAAGGACGACACTACAGCGTTGCCACTTTTTAATGCCGCGACTTTATAGACAAACTGTATACCTAGTAGACCGGCAACGCAAGAGAACGAGCGATACAATACGCGCATTTCAGGAGATAGGTAGACGAGATCATTTTTCTGTTGCACCAATTTTTAAAACCAACAACCTCTATTCTTAACACGTCTCAAACCTTTTCTGGAAACGTATGCTTTGATTGTGTCTAGGAAAGGCAAATGTCTAAGTGATAGGAAGACGGATGAATGCTAAGATGATTTATACAGAGTATAGGTATGGTGGTTTCATTTCAAATATTCTCTTGGACTATATTGAAGTGATCACCCCTGCGCTACGCATTAGTATTAGTAACTATGGTACTACGTCTTGGCCAACTGAACCGTGATTCATATTCTAATTGGTTGGATACATAATTTGGGTTATTCGGGGCGCTCTCAACCGACTGATCAAACGATTTAATGCCTCTGAAATTTCGAATAACTGAGTGACCAAGCTTTACTTAATTAGTGTTAGCAAAATTGTTTTCACCGTCAATAGCCCCTATTCAGTAAATATCGTAGAAATCACTAGCGCCGTATTCGAGATTTTGAAACGTAAATATATACCTAGTAATTACTTAGATTCTGCCCGGCACTATAAACATACAAACACGCAGACAAGCATGAAAACATGCAAGTTCATTTAACTTACCAACTATGTACCTACATATAACTATCATGATATAACTACAGTTTCAACCAAAAATGTATACTACGTACCTAGTATCTCTAAATCAACAACTTATGTACCTTTCGTTCCACGCACCTTGCCAGATACGCAAATTTCCACATTAAATTACGTATCTGGCAATTTGCGTATTAATTATTTGGTAAAATGCGTATCTGGCAACGTGCGTCGAAACTCGAAAGGCTTATGTTGTATGTATCTACACTAGAGGCTCGCATTCAAATATGGCGAACAAAATTAAATGAAGTTCACCGCCAGAAATGATCAAAAATGGTTGCAAGACGAACATTAAAATTGTACTGACTCTTCTAAAGGAACTTTCTAAATGATGGTAAAACCGCATCGAAATGCATTAAGAGAGGTTACCTACACAAGCCACACGCGGCCGCTTCATTTTATTCTGAGCTCAGCATGTAGGTACAGCGCAACGCCAAACGCTACAGCATTTTTGCATTTATATTTACATTTCTTGCGCTTTTATTATTCACATACACTTTGAGCGGAACTCATTTAAAATATTTCCGCGTCGTTTGCAACAAAAGTAAGAAAATACAGTGCAGAGTACTTACTATGAGTATGAACTTTCATACTTAGATGTTTTACATATACACTGGTTGGTACAGCTGGGGATTCACCTTAATGCGTTTCAATTTCGACTCAGTCATGATAAGGTCCGTCTAAACTGCGTAAAACATTTTATGAAGTCTTCATCGCAAGATAGTCGTATTAGTTGTTATTATTTTTCGGCCAAGAAATGCCTTTATCTCCCTTAGGTTCAATGCAATTTGTATGCTTTGGATCATTAAAGACTTCAAGTCGCTAACAAGTTAAAGCGACATTCTGCCTTATTCTATTTTCTGATGTACGAGGAGGCATTGTCATAAGAAATTGTAAAGCACTAACTTGCTCCACAATACTATCTAGGAACCATGTCATTGTAAACTTAAATATAACTTGCCTCTAACAAAACGTAAGTCATCAGGCAAAGCGATATAATATCTTTCTGTCGCGTATGAAGTCATAAATTCTGGTTATATGTGGACACGTAATTCATATTCAAACGGAAGCTCGTAGCATCCTCATCCTTGGAAATCAGAATCGTTATTCAACTTGGATAAATCTCGCTTCAACGAGTAGAGCTAAAAATGTCTTGTTTGAAGCAAAATTGACAATTGACTATCGGAAAGTAAAACATTGCAACACTTTTTACAACGACGCTATTATTATTGTTACAACTTGGAGATAATGCAACCCTGCCACTAAACGCCTACTACTAAATGCCCTGAACAAAACGCCTCATTCAATAAATAAATTACTAAATGTGATGGTGATCAGACCTCCTGACTATATTAACGAACAAAAAGAACGGTTCGCCTTTGTAATTTATACACTGATATAATTTATGGACGATCCCTCGGAAAATCTTGTTTTTTGCTACCGTACTCTACCGCGATCATTTAAATTTTGTCGCCGACACCAAAACTTTATCTTAACCATATTCGTGTGAGGTCCATAAAAAATAGACATTGGCAAATCTCTAACGTATATCTACGTTCTTTTATGTCTCGGACAGACTCAGATAAATGGCCAGGGTCAACGTTCGCGAAATACCAGCTTTACAAGTATTTTATTTTCAGATTCTAAGAATATTTTCGTCGTTTGTCTTGTCGAAATGTCTTCTTTGAGCGAGTGGATTCTAAAGTTGGCTGTGCTTTGAAGTGGCAAAAGCCTTATTGTTTCTGAAATAAGAAGTCCCCAACGGAAGGAAACATACCACGATCTAAAACGAAATGTAGCGAATTTTAGTAGGTAGCGATATTGTTTTTTTATTTATATGAATAGGAATGCAATGATGCTGTTTGGTTTGTAAAACGAGTGTTTTGAAAGAAAGAAAGCGGGAAAAGAAGCAACTGGTACATTCTATGTTTTATGTTTGCTCCTGGGAGCTCCAGTACCAGCATGGTTTACATCCCGAAGAAAATATGTGGTAAGTACAGTAAGTGTTTTCTTTTTCTAGTAGGTTCTTAATTTGTTTTCCACTTTTATTTTCATGCCCTTCACGTGCGTGACAATAAACTAATAACACTGAATGACTAAACTAAAGTTAAACTACGATGAAAACTAATCGCAAATTCTCGATTAGTTCTTGAACAAACAGTCATTAGCCAGAAAAGACGTTTAATTAATTAGTTCTCAAGCACTTTGTACACTTACCGAACGTCGAACTAATCGGTAACAGCCTTAGAGCATTCAACCGAGCAGAGTTCCGTCTTCCAATAATAGTTGAATCTGTAAAAAAATTGGCCGGCCGTTTATACATTGTGTTGCGCATTATTTCGAAATACTTTAGTACATACCTATGTGGTTTAGGATTCTTTTTGATGGTGGATAATAAATTTTTCCAAACAATGGTCAATGATGGAGGGGTGACTCAATTTCGAATCAAATAAAGACGTGATTTTATGTAGCTACCTGTGTATGTATGGTTTGCATGACGTTTAAGTTAATGTTTTGATATATTTTTTTTAATAATATTATATGCACCTAATTAAAACGTTATATTAAAAATTACACAGCCAGGTTAACAGAAAATTTGACTAACATATTCGTTTGGTTACTGGCAGTCAAATTTGATAATTCAGTTCGTAGGAACCTACCTTTCCAAGTTGAATTGTACTATAGGTACGTCATATTCCACACCTTCCCTCGATCGACCCATTTTTTTCATAGAAGTTAGTGCGCATTATGTCTCCGGTTGGTTAAATGCTTTAAGATTGCAGCAGATTATTTGTACAGCAAAAGTTCGTAACTAACTCAGTAACAGGAAGAACAGGATAGTTTCCCGCGGTGGCTGTAAGAAAAACTTGCGACAGCGTATATAAACCATTTTGTTATGTAACTTAAAGGAAGTCTGGTGCTTCCTCATTTTTCATTTACCGCCGTATCTCAGCTCAGCTCTCGCCTTGTTACAGTAGATACCTAATGATGTAGGTAGTTGTGTTTACGAATGGAATGAATCACTAAGAGAGTAGTAAACAAAAAAATTATTTAAATCCACAGGTGACCATAAGACTGGCTTGTTATTTGTATTTTTTTGTGAATTGTATCTGTTTCTTTATATTTGTACAATAAAGCATTACTTACTTACTTACTTACTGGCTCTTTCCTCGGGCAACTCATAGGCAGCATTGCTATCCAACGAGGAAACGCAGCCAGCATTATGGGCACATTGCCTAATGACAATGATCTGGGCGATATTTGTAAAAATAGGTATTTAGGATCAGATTAAGGTAGTTTAAGGTTTTATATATAGGTATAATTTTTTAGATCTTGTAAAATGTATATTGATATTATCGATTAAGTATATTGTATTTCTTTTCTTCTTTCTTTTTTCATAAATAAAGTACCAAAGTTTAACTTTTACGTTCAGATATTATTTATTCCATGTTATTGTTTGTAAGGCTTCCGATGCTAGCATAAACAAATAAATAGCTTGAATCTCTATTTTCTCTGTAGGTAAGTGAATTTAGTATATTCTTAAGACAAAATGAATATCTTAAAGGTTTAAACTTTTATTTCGTTTTTCACCTGCCCCGGTGTCTGTGTGTGTCTAATCAAAATCTGCAATTTAAATATTATACAGGGCGGGATTGACTGAATTTTGGTAGACATAGTGTATGATGGATGACTATGCAAATACACTCAACAAAAAGTACATACGAGTACAGTAGGTAAAACAGTTTGCATTAAAATTGTAAGTTCAATACAAATGTATTACCTGCATTCATTTTTATTTTACGAGTATTGTGTCTAAATAGTAACGCTAGATTAGATTAGAATGTTTATTGTTTACTACGACTCTATGGATGTACCTGCATATTGTTATTCCGAAATAATTAATTTTTATTCGCATTTAAATTTAAAATGTACATATAACAAAAACTCATTTGAGCTATAAGAAATATCCTATAACACTCAAATGTCAGAACCTAGTTTATAGATCTCAATTACCCGCCATATAATACACCTAGCAAAGACTCAAATCGATATGGTTTCCATTCCACAGATCGTCTTTTGTTTTGTTTGTATTTTATCCAATGCGCCGCACTTAACGTGAGTAAACCTAAAGCCAAAGTAAGTGCGGAAAATGGAGAAAACAAAGGCCCCTTACAAGTGCGACTTACGCATCTACTTATACCTACATTATACATTTCCATATCCCGCGAACTCAATTCAAAACTCGAGCCTAAATCAACAAGCTCCGCTTTGTCAGAATATCATCGCAATTTGTACTAACTTTAGTAGCATAATTGAAAATTTGCACTGTGGTCATATTAAACTTTACGCGTTAACTTGACGTTAAAAAATTGGCGCTTACGATTTTTTGACTAGTTGTGGCGGTTTCGCAAACCGGTTATTTGTAAAAACAAAGCCGTCTCGCGTGGGACCGGTTCGCTTTCCGTGCCCCACTGACCGGCTGCACTCCCCTTGCATATATTTATATAGTATTAATAATATCGATAAAGTGTTTTGAACTTGTTTCATACTGAAAGCGGTTCCGCGTTTGTAGGTTGTACCTAGTAGGTTATGTTCGCTGTAATTTCTTTTGCTAAACCAATTTCAGAATTTGAATTGTTTTTGTAGATATAGATGAAATACAAGTAGTGAAGTACTTTCGTTATTTAAATTAGAGTTACAATTCTGATAAATAATAATAATTCTAATCCCGTTTAGCATAGTACTAGTTCATAAGAATATTAATTATTGTACGCCTAACTGGCAGATTATAGCAGTTGTTATAGTGATAATATATGTCTAACATGTATAATTATGTACCTATAATAGCAATAAATGAGTTTGAGTTTGAGTTAGAGTTTGAAAGCGAAGCAAAATGACATTTTATTGTCAAGTGGCGGTTGCCCGGGACTCTGTGTAGAATTCTCTTATCTCTATCCCGCGGGAACTATGCGATTTTCCGGGATAAAAACTATCCTTTGTCCTTCCTCGGGACTGAAACCTGTATCAAATTTCATTAAAATCGATTCAGTGGTTTAGGAGTGATAGCGTAACAGACAGACAGACAGAAGTTACTTTCGCATTTATAAGTAGGGATTTAAGTCTCCTAATTTTCATGTCTTAATATAAAAGTTATTTTTTAAATTTGATATTACTATATTCTTCTTATTATTCATATTCACTCGTAGTCTTTGCATATTTCAATTATTATTATTATTTCTTTTTTGTATTTCAATTGACGATCCTTTTGTGAATTACTTATGTTTGACATTTAATTGTATTGTATTTTTAAAAAGGTGACAAATAAATCTATCTATCTATCTATCTAATCTACCATAAGAGACGTGATGTAAGTGCCACATTGAAAACACCAAGTCTAAACAAAAGAGAGTTAAGTGCAGCCTTTGAAAGCTTTCCTTACCGCAAAGCAAACGCGCTGTCTTATGTTAAACTTCTCAGAATTCTTTGTTCAAACCATAGTTCATGTGTGAATATTTCAATGGTTCTTTTTGTAAATAATGTATTCACTGGCCGTCATCCAAAGACCTTCTCCCACATGGTAAAAACCAAGCAATTTAAAGCGCAATAAACAAGAATTAACCAAAACTGGCTTCTATTACGTGAACAGTAAAGGACTGCAGTATTATTTCGAGGTGAATAATAAACTTGCTGATATTATATTGTTCCTGGCATGGACCCATGTTGTATGGTAATCGAGTTTGAGTTTAGGATTTGTTTATTGTCTTTAGTTTATGGGCGCGTTAAATCTTGCACCGGCCAGAGCCACTTGCAAAAGATATTACTTATTCAAAAATGATTATTGATTAACTTTAGCCCAGGCCTTTGAAAATAATAATAATAAGTATATTTCAGACATTTGTAGTCCATATTTTGTTAGTGTTTCTTTGAAGACCAAAAACTGTCGCTTACGACTAATATCATTTGGCTTTCTAGCTAAGCGCCAACAGAAGATTTATACCGTTGTATATTATTTAATCCACGGAGGAGGCCTATGCCATGAGGCACGCCGAATTGACAACATTTCATTTTTATAACACCTGAAAATGTACATATGGTTCGAAAGCATTTTGCCTCCTGATCACTGCAATATGTTTATATAATTTTAATATCGCTTATTATAAAAAATAAAAATTAATTAAAAATATGTCCTAATTTTACCAAAACTACCACAGGATAGGTGAAACGCCTTTGCCTTTTTCACGAGAAAAAATAAGCGACCATAATTTTGGATATGACAACTTCAAAGTACAAGGGGGGCAACTCTGAAATTCTATTTTTGAAGTTCGTTGAATACCTTCTCTCTCACTCTCAAGTTAATGACTATATTAGTATGAGCGGAACAGCACGAAGCTAACCTCGAAAATCGAATATCGGAGAATAAGGCCTGACATTGACAATTTGAAATTGACGTCAGATTTTTTTCTATACAGAAAAGACAAAAGGATAAGTGTATTCTGTGATAGTATCGGAGTTACGCCCTTTTAGAATAAGTAAAAATTAATAAATTAATTATAAATTAAATACAAACCCTAGCGAAAAAATTAAACTGTCAGCATGTTCATCTTTTCAAACAGAATACAGTGAACCATTAAAATTATAGGCTCAGAAATATGAAATGTTGTCAATTACGCGACAATTTAATAAATAAACGACAATAACAACAACATGTACTTACTGAAATTATAGCGAATTCGGAATAAAAAGGCTTATAAATAAATAAATAAATATAATTTTGAAATTGTAGAGTAAATGGACACCGAGCATTTTGCTCCAAGTTTTGTTTTCATCGAATTTTGTTTTAGCTACAACGACTTTCGTCCTGGGCCCCGATTTTTGAAAGCACATCACTCGAAAGTGATATAAATCTGTTTATATCTTCAAAACTACGGCTCTAATCAAATTTTTGCCTAGTTCACATGATTAATGAGAGCCGTAAGTATCTTCTAAGCTGCTCGTATTTCAAATTCAGCACAATTTTTCACCACTTTCGAGTGGTATTTTCACACATGTGCTTTCAAAAATCGGGCCTCATGTGACACTCAAGAATTCTCTTGAAAATTCCTAGACAAACATCTCTGTACATATTTATAAATGTAGAGCATTACGACACTACAAAACGTCTCGGCACTTTGTCGTATAAATACTGGATGCTTTAGGCTCAGTTTAGACTCGCTAGAAAATCCAGTAAGTTGCATTACATTGCGGCGGCTTCTATAGACCAACCGCTTAAGTGAGTCCTCGCCTGCGGGGCACAGCGGCGCGGGGTAGGACGACAAAGGGGGCCGAGAGGTGCGGGCGGGTAGTGTGCAATAATTTTCCCAATAATATATTTTCTGATCATTTTCAATTTAAGTGTAACTTATCCTTTTTTCTGATTTATTTTTTATTTTTTTTTATGTGAATAGGAAGGCAAACGATTCCGACATTCTTTTTCATAAATACCTATGGGTCATCATAAAAATGGCAATAAAAAACTTATGCAATACTAATTTTTCGTCGTCATCGTTTCAAGCCGTCAGCCCCACGCATCCGCAACGTACTGCACATGGCACCCGCATGATTTTTCCAGGATGTGTAAACTGAGCTTTATGATAAAGTAAAGCATGCATGGACCGTTGCTTTTGTAGTAAAAATGTTGACCCCATTCGAGCGTCGTGTGTTTTGTCTTTATGACTGCCGTAGTACTAAATTTTAAATTATGCTGTTATGTCAAATGAGTTGTAGGAAATGGCTGAGATAACTAGCACTTGGATGTCTGCTTTAAGTGCATTTAAGATGACACGAGAGAAAATGCACTAAAATTCATATACATGACATGATGCACTGACGTACCTATCAGTGGCGTGGCGTCCATAGAACTCGATTCCCACCGGCTTGCCTATTTTAAGGCAATTGGGCAATTTATTGTGCAGAATTTGAGGAAAAGGCTAGTTAAGTTCCCTTCGGCTTGCCTTCTGATATACTTGACGCCACGCCACTGGTACCTATCCAAAGTTATAGGCCGGCTTATTGTCTAACTCGCTCGCAATCGCCATCGCGTTCATTTTGACAGTTCTTGTATGAATGTGACAGTTAGCTGATTCCGATGCCAATTGTCAGCCCATACATGAACTGTCAAAATGAACATGATGCTGATTGCGAGCGAGTTAGACAATAAGCCTACAGGAGATGAAAAGCAGTCCGTTATTTTTGCTCGGCAGTAGGTACTCGCATTATCGATCTTTTAGTAGAATTTTACGACTAAATAGGTAGGTATAAATCCGGTCGGAGTCCGCGTGGAAACTACGAAGAAGAGAACACGTGCCCACCAGAGATGATTATGCATTTAAAAACTAATCTAACTAGAAAGAAAGAAAGAAAGAAAGAATCTGGATGAAATTCGGCGCATAGATAGAGAAAAGTCTGGAATAGCACATAAGCTACTTTTTATCCCGGAAAATTCCCGCAGGATAGCGATAAACGAATTCTTTGCAGACGAAGTACTCAGCTAGTATAAAATAATTACTTATTCGTGAATAATGTTTTTATACTCTTTTACAAACATGGGATATCTTTTGTTCATTTCTTAAGCGAGATATTATATATGTAATCATTCCTCGCCCTCGGTACCCTTTTATTCACAAAAATACTTTGTCTGTGTCTGGCTAAGGTAAGTTCCAAGGTGGCAGATAAGGACAAACGAGAGTCGAGTTTAGGGTAGAAGCCGGAGCTGCGCGGGCGCCGGAGCGTTCGGCCCGGTCACGAATACCGTGGTAACGGCGCGGGCCACTGTTCTAGTGCGCCTGCGCGTGGCCCAAGCCACAGACAAAGAGGTTTACTGCAATTGGCTGAAACCGTACGTTAGCCTATGCCACAAAAAATTCGGCAAGTGAATATAGTATCCAGTGATAGCAGAGCCCTGCCTCTTAAGCAAAATCTGCCAGTGTGAGGTCATTTTATATTGATTTCTTACATAGATTGACAGACATAGAAATATTCTGTTATTGTCATAGCGGCAACAGAAATACATCATCTGTGAAAATTTCTACTGTCTAGCTATCACGGTTCATAAGATACAGCCTGATGACACATACAGTTTGCCTTCCTATTCGCATAAAAAAATAAAAAATAAAACAGGCGGTCTTGCAAAGTCTTAGTAATAGAGTCCCGTTTTTACCCTTTGGGTACGGAACCCTAAAAGGGTGTCAAAAAATAAAGCACGTTGATGTCTCTACTAATATTGAAGCTAGAAAAAGTCAAAGTCAAACTTGACATAATTATCCGACTACGGTTAAGCCAAAAGGAAGAATGATTTTAGTAATCTATGTATGTTTGTATGTTCCACCGTAGTGCCTAAACTACGGGACCGATTTTAATAAATGATGGGGCAATAGATACATTAATATAATGGTGAGGGTGACATTTTACTTAAATCAGGTTCTTTACGTAGTCGCCGGGTTATAGTCTTTTAATTTTGACATAAAATATAAGTTTATGCTTTACTGACGACTTTACTATTAATTTACGTATTTACAATCAGACATTCAAATAGATCGTCATATAAAATCATAGATCAAATATAGGTTCGATTGAAACAGTTGGTGTGTGCCAAAGGAGAAAAGATACTACTAAGTCTTGCCAGCAACGACCAAGCAAATAGCATATATTACTTCCGACTTCTACAAGTTTCTTTTGAAAAGTCAACACGACTTTGCAAATAGTTCATAGTAGGGATTGCAATCCGGATAATCCGAAATAACCGGATAAATCCGGATTTTTGTCGCCTTTTATAGATTCGGATTTTTAGCATAAAAATCCGGTCTTTTCGGATTTCAATTACAGTTGACAAAGTTGGCAGCAGAATTTCCTATTGAATTTAGTTTCATTTCATTCATTCATGCGTTCGTTTCGTTCCCCGCCACGTAGCACTATCTATCCCTCTCCCCTCCGCGCTTTACTGGCTACCTCATACCTAGCTTTAGATCTAGCTAGTCGGCCGGTCCGGTAGTACTTGTACTGCAGACACAGCAGTACTGGACTGATTAAACGCGGATTATAAAGATTTTTGCAGTTTTATTTTATATATTCTTAGGGATTTTTTTTAAAAAATAAAATTGAACACCATTAGGTTTCAAAAAACATGTATTTACATGAAAATTTCAAGATATTAATAAAAATCCGAAATATCCGGATAATCCGGATTTATACAAGTTGATAATTTGTAAATCCGGATTTGAGAAAAGAACCGGATTTTGCAATCCCTAGTCCATAGCATTACCATTCGTATGGGTAAAGTTTTATAGCGAAATAAATTCAATGCTTCGCTAACGGTATCTGATCTCGATGCATCAGATGCAGTTATTTGCCGCTATAGGGTAAGTGTACCGCGCAACGGTTCATAACGAGGTTATATCGGGAGTGAAATGGGGTAAAGCGCCCGATAAACGATGTGTAATTTTTTGACGTGACAACCTCTTATAAATTGGTTTGCCGGGTGACACTTCAAGAAACTGCGTTACGCTCCGCTCACGTTATGCGCTCACAATGAGAGCGAGTGAGAGGCACGCGTCCCTTCCACTCGGGCATGGTTAGCCCGCCTAAGAGCGAGAGAGACAGACATAAAAAGTGAAAGGCCACTCAAAGTCGTTGTCACGTAAAACTTTCGCTCGTGTACCGACTTTACAGGCAACCAATTTTTTTTTCAAGTCAGGGTTTTAATAAATTGAGCGCTTTTTGGCCCCAAAATTACAAATAGGACAATTATTACAGACAGTTAAAAGTTCGATGTAACTACCCAATTTGTTTTGGATATACATAAGTAAGGTTTAGGTATCTACTGTTATTGATATGTTATACGTGCCTTTTGTGAAATAAGGATGTTTATGGCAGTTTGATTTATGTGTAATTCACTGTATAAAGGAGCTTTAATGTTTTCCTTCTTTTTACGACCACTTAGGAATATAGAGCTAGAATTGGCAACGACATTAACTTTTTCTGTAACAGTATTTTCCTCCCAACCAAGTATAGTGACGGAAACTTTATTAGTTTTTTTTCTATCATCTGTTTTTTTGACCGACTTGGTGACCTATGTTTTCTTAATTAAAACGATCTACGGTAGGTATTTAAACACATTCGTTTTTTTATAATATGTGCGCCCCTGCTGGGCATAGGCCTGTTTCATGACACATCTACTTTTAACTTTAAAATGAGTAATCCTAAAATATTTTTCTTCCACAGGTAAAGACTATAAGAAGAAAATAAGGAGTTTGTAACTAAGTAGGTATTTTATTATTTATATTATACTAGCTGTTGCCAGCGACTTCGTCTGCAAAGAATTCGTTTATCGCTATCCCGCGGGAATTATCCGGGATAAAAAGTAGCCTATGTGCTATTCCAGACTTTTCTCTATCTATGTGCCGAATTTCATCCAGATTCGTTGGGCCGTTCTGGCGTGATTGAGTAACAAACAAACATCCATCCATCCATACTTTCGCATTTATAATATTGGTGTTAGATTAGATGATTTCAAAGGATAGACTGAGTTGACAGACGGAAAGAAAGACTTCCTTGGCAGACACTAAAATTGACTACGAAAAAAAAGATAAACCGGACTGCAAAATCTACTGTTCGACCGATCTCGAAATTTGACAGCTCTATTTCATAATTCTAAACTTAGGCTAAACTGCTAATTAAGGGAAGAAAACACTCGTTTTCCCATTGTTATTCATAAAAAGATTTAAAACAGGTCGCGATGCTAAAACATAATATCATAGCGGGAATCTGGGCCATAAATCTTTGCAGCTTGGCCAAATCGCCAAGCAATAAGGGATGCCAAGTGGGTCGAGCCAAATTTAATTGAAACTTGAAATTTTCATTTGGCAAACCGAACTGGCTGTGACAAAGTTATGTGGAGAAAAATAAGAATTGTGACATCCAATTTATTTGTTACGGCAGCTCCAATTCAGTATAGGTACTTGGGTTTTTGCTTTTAACACGTCATAAAACTTTCACAATACAATATTAAAAAAGTTTCGCCCATGAAACGCTACGGATTTCCAATGTGTGCATTCTGCTCTCAATTCACAGTAAGATTTTTGTATTTTTAATACTTACACCCTTTTTACATGTGCCAAATTTAAAGTCAACTGATCATTTTGATTAAATCGTTTATTTTTAGGTGAGCATAGTATAAATTAATTTAAAAATTAGGATACAAATTTAATTTGTAGTCATAACCCGTCGCATTTACGGCCCAGATTAAGTCATAACCTAAAACCATAACCGTTGGATATAAACACAATCCTTAAAAATACAACATTAATTCGACCGAGTTACGCGCCTAGCATTTATAAAGCACTTACCCCGAAGGTTCCGTCGTGGTTAATTATTTTATTTAATGAAAGCTTTAATGTCGCTACATTTTATTTAACATTTATAGCACCCTTCAGGCAGCTGTTATGAAAAGGTTTAACATTGGTTCCAATTTAAAAAAAATGGTCGAATGTATTTCAGAAAATCTATTAGAGGAGCAAACTAAATTAAATTAAATTTGGTTAGATTTACTTAATTTCTGAACGACACTGAAAATAAGAACACATAAAAAAATCTGAAAAGTAGAGCTATGGCCGGGAACGGGAGATTTACTTTATTCATTTCATAGATTTTCATATAATTTTGTTTAATTAGACGAAACCATCATTAGACCAACGCTACATTAGGTCAAAAAAATTTTCGGCAGCACGGATGTAACTCGCTTTCCTCTAGTCTAGGCGTGTAGTATCAGAGCGATAGCGATATCAGCGATATGCGAACTCGCTGTCGTCCAAAGTCTACTTAGAACCCAACAATGTAGCAGACAACTGGTAACAAATGGCATAATAAATCCATTGTTACACAGGGGCTTGAGCCAGACGTTCCTATGTGTAATGGCGCACGTAGCAAACGTCCGAGGTATCAAATAGTCCCGCTAGCGAAGTGTCCGAGTGCGCTAAATGTCCATTACTCAAGATGATCCCTCGAAAAGAGTTGCGTACATAAAGTGCATATATTTGTGTGTCTTGCAAAATAAATAAATGTTGTCTTTTTTCTTTCTTTCTTTCTTTTAATGGGTCAAAATACAGAATAGTTGAAAACCTGCAAAATACGCAATCAAAAAAGTTCTAGTAGCTAATTGTTTCACCGAAAATTTGCGTTACGTATTTTTTGACCCATTATGCATTTCAACTTCATGTATTTTGATACGCTCCCCCAGTGGTCATCTGCTTGGATTTTTCTGACCCTCTAGTGTCAAGTTTTTGAGTGACCCGTATACCCTATTTTGATATAACGTAGGTACAAAATTCGTTAAATCGTTTGTAGCGTGAAAGCGTATTTAAATTACATTAAAATATCCGGACTCTTCCAGGAAATCCTTTTTATCTCACGCCTTTTCAATTTCTAAGTATGGCAACCCTGCGCGCAACCCGTCTTAGGCTCTGGTTCCTCGGGGATTACCCCAATTCAGACCCTAGTTTGTTCTTGTATAAGATTCATTGCAGCGAAGCGAAGAGAAACGTTTGACCTTCGTACGTATTAATCGCACAAAAAACGGCTAAGTAGCTGTTCAAATAATTAAAATAAATACCTACCTAGTTTTTTTTCTAAATACATAATTTAAAGTACACATAAATATTCCACAAACGGCCATCTGTGAATTTATTCATATTCATATTGGTTAAGTACTGATGTAGACAGGCATAAAAAATAACCGATTTTTCTCGTTTGTTGTACCTATGTACTGTTAAGGCCTATACTCGTACAGTCAAGGGCATAAATATATATTATGTACGTTTCCAAGACGTCAAAAAAATCTATACACCTTAATGCTACTAACAATAAGGTCGGTGACACATAAATAGGTATTTGACATGATGACTGTATCGATATTTATGCCTTCGTCTGTACTTTCTTACAAAAATTTCAAGTCTCTAGGAGTGTTTTGTATGGAATCATTTTTTCATATGTACTTAAATGTCTGTATCTTTTGACTGCGTTAACTTAGCAGTTTCATTTTGTCTCAGCTTCAAGGGATTGCAGACTTGAGTATTTGATATTACAGCGTTCCAGAGACAAACTAACAGACGGACAATTAAAAGGTTTTTTTCTTCTGTAACTTTTTTCTTTCATATATTTGACAGGGAGATAAGCGCGGCATTACGCCCCCTGTCACAAAGTGGTGGATTATTGTAGACACGAAACAGCTTAGTGGATTTGGCAGCCCGTGTGTTACGCAGCGGCTATTGTACAACATCGCACGGGATTAACTTGTCGCTTACCCTTTTCCTTTTACCGTAATTCCAAGTGCAATAAAGCAATGTATATAACTGAACATAATCAGGGGCCTTACCATGACGACTTAATGCGATTCAATGTTGACTCAGTTCAGGTTTTAGCTGTCATTTTTAGTATGGATCCGACAGCGAGCGAACCAAAACGGAATCGGAATTGAATCGCGTTAAGACGACATGGTAACCCCCCAGGGAGCTGGGCCGCAGACTGATACATAGGGGCTGTAATCATAATCATTTATTTATGATCCCCGCTCTGGGTCGTGGCTGATTCAAAGGGTTGCCATTGCCGTCCAAAGAGGCCACGCGACCAGCATACTGGGAACCTTTGAGCCAGGCACGAAACGGGGATTATATAGGTTAATTTTCATTTATATCTAACTTTATTTTACTCTAAACCCACTTTACTAGTTTTAGGGCCTGTCTCACCTCTCTTTAACTGGCAGTTATCTTTGATTCCGTCTCTATTTATTACTACGAAACAGACAAAGACGTCATCATAGATAACTGACAGTTAAGTAGTGGTGAGACAGGCCCTTAATGTTCTTTACTGTTATTTAATTTAATAAATTCATACAATTTACATTGCGCATTATGATACAGTCACATAAACTACTATTATTGAAATATTACTATTAAAGTTTAGAAATTAAATTTCTAACGGTAAAACGTAAAAAGTAAACATTAAAAATCAAGAAGTAAATTTCTTGATTAATTTGATATTTCCTATCATTTGAAAAACAGCGCCTTCTCTCGTCCCTGGTGAGCAGTACATGTTCCACGGGAGTTTGTAATTGTGTCGTACAGACACATCATTCAAACAGATGACACTTAGCGACAAATATTCGCATAGTAACAAGGTCACGTGACAGTTGGTAACAAATAGAAAAATTCGGAGGCCTACTCACCTGCTATGGGTGGTGTAGGCGTATAGCACGCGTGTCGATTAGAAATTACTATTATTGAATCAGGCGTTACTTTGCGGAGGTCCATTTCAATGAACAAAAAACATTTACCTTAATTAATCCTCCCGCCTCCCGTAATGTCTCGAAGAATGCACCCTACGCACTTCTGCACGTCTAGCACGAGAGCCCACAAGAGTCGCGTCGCGCGCGTGATAGATCCATCTTTTTCTTACAGTTCGTTCTAGGATGAGACGGGTAATCTATCTCGCGCGCGACGCGAGTCTTGTGGTCTTGAGCGCTGTCGTGCTAGCCGGGCTGGTAAAATAAAACATCTGGGCCCTATTTTATAAAGCTACAAGTTAAAATCTACAAGCGGAATTCTCTTTCAGACCCTATGTGTTAGATAGAGACTTCCGTTTGTAAATTGTAACTTGTAAGTCTTGTAAGCTTGTAACTTTATAAAACAGGGTCCTGACTTGCGCGTGTCAATACAACTATTTCCATCCATTGTTTTATAGTACTTGGCCGAGGTCGCTGTATTTCCTTAGAACTTCAGTAGTGATTTTCCAAACGGATGTTCAGGTCAGCGATCGCTGCGAGGTTACCGGACACGAGGCTTCGAGCTGCAATCGGACACAAAGGGAAACCGACACGTAATACTGTGTAAAAACGGACAAGTACGAATCGAACTTGCGTGGTGAGGGTTCCGTGCGATTACCGTGAAATTTCCAAACGAGCAAGCGGGTCATCTGATGGAAAGTAGGTAATCACCGCTGCCCATAGACTCATGATATAGGGCGTTAAGAGCGTAACTGCCTCTCTCGTTCTCCCGCCAGCCTTTTGACCTCTCTCTCTTTTTTCTTTCAAATGATACTTAAAACACTGTTTCGGAACGCGGCTTTACCTGTCTGTGGAAGATCAACATATCTTATCTGTGGCATGAGCATGGTTCATGGACTATGGTTCATATGGTTGATTTGTTATTAATATATTTTTCCCAAATTAAGTAATGTGATTGTTACTAATGTGGTTACTAACAGAATTAAAGACTTCAGTGTTCAATGCAAGGTTTTATTTATAAACACTGAAACATGGTGTCAGAGTGAATCAGTTAAAATAAGTAAAAGACTAATAATACAAAATGGAGAGTGAAGAGCTGAAGCTAATCCTTAAACAGCAAGCTCAAATAATGGCTACTATGCAAAGTCAAATGCAAATGCTACAGCAACAGATGGCAAATAAGTCAGGCATTAATGATAACGATACTAAGAGCCGTGTCAATGTTCCGTGGCCGCAACCTTTGGAGGTTAGCTCGGGCGAGCCGAGTGAAAATCTAAGCTTTTTTAAGAATGGATGGACGAACTATTGCCTAGCTACAGGCATGAATAAATGGGGTGATGATAAAATGGAGTTGAAGGCAGGACTCCTCATTAGTGCGATTGGAAGTGCGGCCATGAAAAAATACATGGAATTTGGTTTGACAAATACGGACAAGTTATCAGAGGAGGCAATATTAAGCAAAATGGATGAAACAATAAAGAAAAAGACCAATGTTATTTATTGCAGGTATATTTTTAATGCCCGGAACCAATTGATTGAAGAGAAATTTGAAGATTACCTTTTAACACTTCGAAAGTTAATCAAACCCTGCGATTATGGTGACATTGAAGATGACATACTACGAGACCGCATAGTGGTTGGCATAAAAGATGGTGAGGTCAAGAAGGAGCTACTTAGAGAAGCTGATTTAAAACTAGACTTAACCATAAGTATCTGCAGATCAGCGGAAACAGCGGCAGAACAGCTGACTACACTACAGAGCTCAGAGTGTGAAATAAATGAGATAAGCAAATATAAAAAAAATTATAAAGAGGTTCAGCAGTGTAAATTTTGTGGACAAAAACATATTTTTGGACGCGACAGATGCCCTGCCTATGGAAAAAGGTGTGAGGCATGCAAGGGTCGAAACCATTTCAAATTGGTGTGCAAGAAAGATGGTCATCATCGTGCAATTAGAGAAGTGAGAGAAGATTATAATTCATCAGAAGAGGAGCATGTCATAAAAGCTATAAGAGCTAATAAAAAATCAGGACATACAGAGGCTGAACTGTTATTCAAAATAAGAGGAAAGTTGATTCCAGTATTCTGTACTCTAGATACAGGGGCACAGGTGTGTGTAATGAGTATAAGTGATTACAAGAGGCTGACAGGATCGGAGGATGTGTCGAGTCTCGCTACGCCATTACATAAGTTAAAATGCTACAATGGGTCGGAGCTGGTTGAGTATGGAGTGGCGCAGTTGGAGTGTGTAAAAGATAACAAACATTATAGGATCGAGTTTCACATTGTAGAAGCAAGCCATGAACCGCTTTTGTCTGAAAATGCTTGTTTGTCTTTGGGTCTTATCAAGTACTGCAACTCTGTCAATTCTGGCAACATAAAGGACAGGGCTAAAGCTATTGAGTTGTTTAAAGAGTACAGTGATATCTTCGAAGGATATGGCAAGCTCCCGGGTGAAGTTTCACTGGAGATAGATGCATCAGTGCCACCCCGCATACAATCAGCACGAAGAGTTCCTATGGCAGTACGAGAGAAGCTTAAACAAGAGTTACACCAGCTAGAGAAGGATGGCATAATAATACAAGAGATGCAGCACACTGACTGGGTAAATAATATTCTGATTGTACATAAAGATTCCAAGTTCCGTATTTGCCTGGATCCTATTCCTTTAAATAAGGCATTGAAAAGACCCAACTATCAATTCACAACACTAGATGAAATGCTCCCAGAACTTGATAAAGCAAAAGTTTTTACTACAGTAGACACTAAAAAGGGGTTTTGGCAGCTGGGTCTAACGGAAGATAGTAGTAAATTAACCACCTTTTGGACGCCATTTGGCCGTTTCAGATGGCTTCGACTGCCCTTCGGACTCTGCTCGTCACCGGAGATATTCCAACAGAAGTTATCCAGTTTGCTTAGCGGACTTAAAGGAGTGGAGATTATAGCAGATGATATCCTTATTTATGGAGTAGGTGATTCTACAGAAGAAGCCATAGTGGACCATAACATAAAATTAGAAGAATTGTTTAAAAGACTGCGAAAAATTAACTGCAAGCTGAATAAAGATAAGGTACATCTCTTACAATCTTCAGTTAAATTTTATGGGCATGTTTTAACTAGTGAAGGAGTAAAGGTGGATGAGTCCAAAGTAATGGCCATAAAAAATATGCCTACTCCAGAATCTGCCAAAGATGTCCTAAGGTTTTTGGGTATGGTAGGATATCTTGGTAAATTTATAAAAAACCTTAGTTTCCAAGCTAACAGTCTCAGAAAGCTTACTAGAAAAGACACTGAGTTTCATTGGTCCCAGACAGAGGAAATGGAATTTAACAATATTAAGAAAATTATATCAGAACTGCCTACATTAAAATTCTTTGATGTGAATAAAAATGTTAGTATAGAATGTGATGCAAGTGAGTTTGGATTGGGAGCAGCTCTGTATCAAGATGATCAAGTGGTTTGTTTTGCTTCTCGCTGTTTGACGCCTACAGAAAAAAGATACGCTCAGATAGAAAAGGAAATGTTGGCAGTTGTTTTTGCATGCACCAAGTTTAACCAATACATTGCAGGCAAAGGTAAAGTGACTATTAAAACCGACCATAAGCCTTTGGTTAATATAATGAATAAGCCACTCATTGATGCCCCTAAACGCTTGCAGATGATGTTAATGACTCTCCAAAAATATAATGTCGAACTGCAGTTCATACAAGGAAAGGACAATCATGTAGCAGACACTCTATCTCGAGCACCTATAGTAGAGCAGTCAGATACTGTATATGATCTAGAAAGTGAGTTAAGTCAAAAACAGGTATTTAAGCTAATTAGTGAACATTCAAAGATTTCATTTCTCAAAATATCAGACAAGCTTATAATGAAAATTAAAGAAGAAACTGAAAGAGATCACAACTTGCAAATTATTATGGACAACATCATGAACGGTTTTCCAAGATATATATCTGATTGGCCTATTGAACTTAGAGCTTTGTATAAATTCAGACATGAACTGTCAACAAAGGATGGTCTGATATTCAGAAATGATCAGTTACTTATTCCAATAAGGCTAAGAAAAGTAATGACAGAAAAGGTTCATGTCAGTCACAATGGAATATCTGCTACACTCCGTCTAGCCAGAGAAAATATCTTCTGGCCTGGTATGACTGTAGACATTAAGGAGCATGTAGGAAAATGTAAATTTTGTGCAGAAAACGCTGCATCCCAGGAGAGACAGTCTTTAATGAGCCATGAAATTCCTATGTACCCATTCCAATATATATCAATGGATGTATTTTCAATCAACAATTTAAAGTTTTTAATCACAGTTGATCATTACTCGGATTTTTTCGAATTAGACCCGCTGAGTTCCTTGACTACTAGAGAAGTAATTCAGATATGTAAAAAGAATTTTTCGCGCCATGGAGCACCACAGAAGGTGTGCTCAGACAATGCTACTAATTTTAATAATGAAGAATTTAAGAAGTTTGCAGAAGATTGGAATTTTGAGCATGTTACTTCGTCTCCACATTTTCCCAGCTCAAATGGAAAAGCTGAGGCAACAGTAAAGGTGGCGAGGAGGCTTGTGGTTGCAAGCTTAGAGACTAAACAAGATCTTTGGTATAGTTTACTTCATCACAGAAATATACCTATAGAAGCAGACAAGGTCAGCCCAGTGCAAAAGCTATTCTCCAGACGAACACGAACAGGTCTACCTTGTGTTTTAGATCATTTGAAACCAAAAGTTGTACATAAAGTTCCAGTTTTAATTAAGAAAAGAAAGGAGAAGGTTAAGGAGCGTTATGACAGTAGAAGCAAGGGCTTACCCAAACTTGCATTGGGTGAGAGTGTCATGGTACAGTTGCAGCCAGAGTCTAGTAAGAGATGGAGCTTTGGAAAGGTTGTACACATACACAATGAGCGCTCATTTACTGTCCAGGTGAATGATAAGTTATACAGACGCAACAGAGTTCACATTAAACCGTTCCTAGGTGATGTAACACAGACAGAGCCAGTTGAGAATAGAAGAGTGGCGCCAGATGAGCCACAAACTGAGTCTTCCTTTTCAGATATTTCAGGTGTTCCGGTTCCAGGTTTTGAGGTAGTACACTACCACAGTCCCAGGGTACTACAGTCACCAGTGCAAGCCCAAGCGGCTCCGCGCAGAGGTCAGCGACTGCGTCTACAGCCCAGAAGACTGCAAGACTATGTACTCTACCAGTAGACCTAGTTTAGAAAAAGAAGGAGATGTTTCGGAACGCGGCTTTACCTGTCTGTGGAAGATCAACATATCTTATCTGTGGCATGAGCATGGTTCATGGACTATGGTTCATATGGTTGATTTGTTATTAATATATTTTTCCCAAATTAAGTAATGTGATTGTTACTAATGTGGTTACTAACAGAATTAAAGACTTCAGTGTTCAATGCAAGGTTTTATTTATAAACACTGAAACAAACACCTTATAATTTTTTGTATAACAGTTAGTTACTATTTCTTATATTTTTAGTTAATTGTTGGTAGGTTTAGTAATTTTGGAGATTAAATAGCTTTAAAACTAATATCTATCTTAATAGTAAGTAGTATATATTTCAGATTTTCACAACAGAGCCCTTTCGCGTGACGTGTTTGCAAAACTTTTTGTAATTTTGTCCCCAAAAGTGGTCATCATGTTTAAAATTCATTTGTCTACGCTACGTTGCACGGTAATTTTTGTATTACCGCATATTTATATGTTTATGCACCACATTTTAACTCTATCGATCCAATAGTTTTGCAGCAAATTGGCTGTAACATGCGGACGGACCGACTCCTAGAAGGGTTCAGATTTTTTTCCTTTTAGGCTACAGAACCCTAAAAACAGTAGGCTATAAGGTTGATGTCATATACGAGAAGCCGTATTGTGTAAAACTTGTGTCGAGTGCTGAGAAGAGCCATATTTTGTGTGATGTTACTGGTGGATGGAACGCAGTGACATTATTAAATTCCCCCGAGTAATATCGCAGTTTTATGAACGTTTTTCATCTCCTTAACGGCCTAAGCACTCTAAAACGCCGCCATTATGTTGAGCCGCCAAATCGTAAAGTTTAAACCACGTCTATAAAAAGTCATGAGGAAGTCCGTAAACGTAAACCCTAGGGCACTGGCCGTTTTCTGAGCGACACTTTAAAAAATAAAATTAAAAAGTTAGTTTATCTCTATCTCTGACACACGTATGGTTTAAAATTGGAGTGCGAGCGGGAAGTGATGAAGGATGTTTCCGAAGTTGCCATTCTTTCCAGCCAGTGTTAGTGTGAGGTAATATTGTAAGCGAGTCACGTAGAGGAAGATTGTCGAGATTATTGTGTTTCTATTCTACAAACAGATGGCTGTTTGTAAACAGATATTGAATATAACTTACCGAGTGATAGTACGTGGTGAATGTGTTATAGTTTACAATAGTTTGCATACAATGACTAGAATCAGAAATATTTTTCAGCATTCATAGTACATTGGCATGCATCATGTTTTTCATTGAGCCTGGGTTCAGTTATTAATCGGATTTAATTATAGCAATTTTAAAACTATGCAGTCTATGCACCAATAATCAAGCCATGTTTTTTTTTTTAATTCTGTGATACTCGATACCTTGCAGCAGATAAACCCAGCTTGATTAATTGAGATACCAATTCTTTTTATACATTTTGCGAGCGGGTTAAATAACTAGATATAATATGGGTAGAGCTTGAAATTTTTTAAAAATATACGTAAAAATTGGCCCTCACTGTATGCAGGGTAGGTACGTATAAAGTTAAAAATGTATAATGGGTTAAAATACATATTGGTTCAAAATGTATAATGCCATTTACTCTGAAAATTGCAAATTAACAAAATTGTTATAAACTAAACCTAACCTAACCTTAATCAATCTGTAGACAACACTAACATAAAAGTACATCTAGCAAGTAGTTTCACAGAAAATGGCATTATATATTTTGAACCATGCATTTTAACCTATTATACATTTTAAACTTTATACATTCTGATCCGCGCCCTTGTACTCAATGTTGGTAATTTTGTATGGAGACTGGGCTGAGTATATTTCTGCCAATTTCTAAAATCTAAAATATTCTATAAAAAAATCTAAAGGACAGTCGACTGAATACGCTCGATTCAAAAGTCCCGTCCTTGACGAGGTTCACTTTGAAACATTTGGCGAGTGCAAAAAAATAAGCATAACACACTGGAGGCTACTAAAGTACGTAAAATGTACGCTAACGGCAACGCTGGTATTTTTTGCGTCAACAGACGTTGTCAAACATCAGTCGTGCCGTGGTAATCGGCCGCGGACAGCGGCTCTCTCTGCGGTTTCACTCGCACGGTATGTCGCATGCGCAGCCGGTGAAAGTGTAGATTAGTACGGATTAAATACATTTATCAGATTCACTATAATAATGACAAATTGTACGTATAACGTTACTTATTTTTAGGTTTAGTTTTAAGTTTTGCTACGCCCTATACTTCATTTAATTTAGAATGAGAAACCACAATAACATTATATTGCGGCTGGTCAACTATTGCTTACCTAGCAAACAGTACAGTGCAATAGTTTGGCAGCCGCAAAATAAAATTGTTTTAATGTCACTTTATTTGCGTGGCGTCAATTGTTACTGTAGTACAAATCGTAAAGAGATTACAGTTCACGAGCCGCAATATAACATTATTGTGGTTTCTCATCCTAAATTAAATGAAATATAGTAGGGTCCATGTTTGTACTGGCTAGAATAATATGAACATCTTGTAAATACCATGGTTGCAATAAATGATTGATTGATTGATTGACAAATAAATGATGTTGCACGGGCACAGCGGTTGTTAAGCTGCCGGCGATCTACCTTAGGAAATAGAAGTGGGTATAATTGACTTTGGGAAGTCGGTGGATGCAGGTGGCGAGTTGTCGTCCATTGTGGTGTGCTAAGGGGGAGGCTTTTGTTCAGCAGTGGACGTCTTCAGGCTGATGATGATGATGATGATGATAATTTGACTCGCAGCTTTTGAACTTAACCAACAATCATTGCAAGTTGCTACAAGTCCTACCTATAGTCTATTTATTTTAGCTTAGCTAGATACTAAATTGACAATTGCAAATGTCAAATTGTGAAATAATGATACCAGCTTTTATTGTTTAGTGGTGTACTCGAAACCATCGACAATGTTTGTGGTCTGAAATACAAGAGGTTTGATCGTGTTACATTTTAAGAAAAAATAAGATTGTATCATAATCAAGCAAACTTAAAGGTTTATTAGTTTATTACACTAGCTTATACATACAAAAATCTATACAAAATTTAATTTATCGTTAACTTTCGATAGTGGTGGCATATCACTATTTTTGAATTGCAAAAAACAGGCAACACAGGTAATGTCATTTTAGTATCTAGCTAAAATAAATAGACTATACGTACCCATATTTGAAACTAGCAGTTGCCCGCGACTCCGTCTGCGAACACGCTTATCGTTATCCCGCGGGAACTACACAATTTTCCGGGATAAAAACTATCCTATGTCCTTCCCCCGGACTTGAACTGTCTCTGCGCCAAATCTTTAAAATCGATTCAGAGGTTTAGGCGTGAAAGCGTAACAGACAGACAGAGTTACTTTCGCATTTATAATATTAGCAGGGATAGCAGGGATTCACGGTTTCCACTATTGCTTCATCGAGCGCTAGTCTAAAATCCCCTCCCAACACCCAAGGGTGTTGCCAGTATTCTGTTAAAAACCCATGTTCCCCCTATATTGTTTCACAACAAAGTTGGCAAGCCTAGCAAATTGCCCTTTAGTTTTAATAGTCTCCCCGAACTGGACTATGAAATTCATGAGCGGAACCCCAAGTTTTGCTGCGGTTCAGTAATGAACACAACACCCTGTCTGTGCTGTCGTCGTGATGCATAGAGGACTTAACCTATAGAGTAATACGGGCTGTCCAATCCTGCAACTTACATACATATTAAACACCTCTTTATCCCTTAGACGCGGGGTAGATAGAGCCTAAGGTAACGAGACCTAAAGGCCAAGTTTAGTGCGATTGTGGGCGAAGTGGAAAGAGAAATCAAAATAGCGATTTGTTGCTAGCCGCATCGCCTATAACATGATTTCTAAGATTTTCGCCCGTTCCCTCGATGGGCCTTTACCATCTGCGTGGGATGAGTGCAGCTGGCAAAATCCTGCAACACTTGTAATTTTCACTACCACCACATTGGCACAAGCTTTTTTGCTATAGATTTTCCTTCCCCTACATCCACATGGAGCAAAGACATTTAAGTACTCTGAATCATGATTGGGTAGGTAGATTGCGTGTATTTTCTTACCACCTTATTCATAAACGCTTTATATGCAAAAATAAGACTGACAGACTGGTCTGCTAACTTAGCAATCGTTTGTCCTTATCTGTCACTTTGACATTTACCTTTCACAGATAAGGACAAATGATTACTAGGTTAGTAGAAGCCTATAGAGCGTTTATGAATAAGAGGGTTAATATCTCTCGGCATTTTCGGAATTTCAAATGTTTTCAATCACATTTGAATCCGAATGGCATACACTGGCAATCGGAAAATTGCATGGCCATTTTCTTCTATGCTTTAGCAACAACCAGTACCTACAACTTACCGCAACCCGACATCAGTCGATTCACGAAGTTTGACGAATTTGAAAGTACCAGGATATCAGTATGCTTAGTGAAGGATTTCGGTCACAAAATACGTCTCGATCACGTTTGCTTTAAAATGTCAAACACTATGAGAACAGTTTGTTGCCGTTTCGATCCGCAAGTGGCGCTGCCAATTTTTCCATAGTAATTTACACGTTTACGTGAACGCGTTCGAGACGTTTATTTGGGTGAAAACCCACACTAGAGGCTCAGATCCTCTAAGAGCTTATTTTGAAAAACAAATGAATCGCGTTCTATTTTTGAAGTGTTTTTTTGATGAGTCGTGGAGCAAAAGTACCTACTAGGGCATCAGCACATTGTTAGAGGTCTGTCAATATAGATAATACGTACGTTTTTTTTATAAGCGGCCAGTAGCCCAGTACGGTACGCGTCTTGAGCGCCATGGATGTTACAACATTAAAATCTAATCTATGAGGCTGTTTTCACTTCTGCCGGCACTCCCGGAGTGCTACCCGTCGCTTTTTTTTATTAAACCACGCAACGACCTTACATTTAATTTAATATCGATGTGGATTGTAATACTTGCTTGCCCAATTCTATTATAGGAAATATCAAATTAATCAAGAAATTTACTTCTTGATTTTTAATGTTTACTTTTTACGTTTGTAATTGTGTCGTACAGACACATCATTCAAACAGATGACGCTTAGCGACAAATATTCGCATAGTAACAAGGTCACGTGACAGTTGGTAATAGATAGAAAAATTCGGAGGCTTACTCACCTGCTATGGGTGGTGTAGGGCAGGGGTATAGCACGCGTCACGGAATGATGAGGATCCGGGTTCGATTCCCGGCCATAGCTTTACTTTTCGGATTTTTCTATGTGTTCTAATTTTCAGTGTCGTTTAGAAATCCAATTCTATTAGTCTGCGTGAACTTCGACCGACCTATCATATCGTATTACATTTGACTCTTCTGGTCAATTCGTCTATAATGTGATGTTTAGACTAAGCGGAGTTAAATGGATACGTTGGTTAATATACTTGCGATGGATAAAGCAATTGTGTGGAGGGATTATACACTGTAATTATGAATGAAGTTTTTACCTGCGCCTCCAGAAAGGTTGGTTATATTTAGGTTCTTTCATTTTATTACTAGCTTCTGCCCGCGACTTCGTCCGCGTACAATTAGACTTAAGAACTGATGTTGATAGTATCTAACTATATATATATAATATTATAAATGCGAAAGTATGGATGGATGGATGGATGGATGGATGGATGAATGTTTGTTTGTTACTCAATCACGCCAAAACGGCCCAACGGATCTCGATTAAATTTGGCACATAGATAGAGAAAAGTCTGGAATAGCACATAGGCTACTTTTTATCCCGGAAAATTGCGTGGTTCCCGCGGGATAGCGATAAACGAATTCTTTGCAGACGAGGTCGCTGGCAACAGCTAGTATTCTATAAAAATAAAAATTATTTACATTGCGATTCTAGGCAGAAAGTTATGACCTGCAGGCTTATTACGTAATTCGCTCGCAATCGCCATCGTGTTCATTTTGACAATTCTTGTATGAATGTGACAGCTAGCTGATTCCGATGCCAATTGTCAGCTCATACATGAACTGTCAAAATGAGGACGATGGTGATCGCGAGCGAGTTACGTAATAAGCCTACTGTATGTTTATCGCTATCCCGCGATCGTATTTCAAAATAAGCTCTTAGAGGATCCTGATATCCTGGTACTTAAACTCTCCCTCCGTCTTACGTCTGTCGCGAAATTATCATTTTTTACCCATCCCAAAAAGCGCTCAGCGCCGCAAAAGAAGTTTTCAATTCAAAAAAAAATTTTTTCGCATGCAGCGCCATCTTTGATGTCATGACAGAAACTAACTCTAAGCCGGAACGAAGTTCTGGGTCAGCTTCAGCTAGTTATCAATACTTCATGCTTTTATTAGTGCTTGTGCTAAATAGGCAGTACTTGCCAAGACTTACCCAGTATTTAGAAATGGCGTCGCTACCGGGTGTAGGTACGGCAGTGAAATCGAGAAAGCCGGCGCACACATCAATGACCCCGTCCACTACTAATATGCTTGTAACGGTGGCTCAACACTTCGTTATTCATACTACACCACACTACCGAGAAAAATATTGGAACACTTCCGTTTACCATCCGAATAACAAGGCATTTTGGCACCACCAATGGACAGGACATAATAATATACCGAGGGAAGAATGGGTAAAACGAAAAGTCGAAATAATTTGCTGATTGTAGAACTGTAGGCTTATTGTCTAACTCGCTCGCAATCGCCATCGTGTTCATTTTGACAGTTCTTGTATGAATGTGACAGCTAGCTGATTCCGATGCCAATTGTCAGCCCATACATGAACTGTCAAAATGAACACGATGGCGATTGCGAGCGAGTTAGACAATAAGCCTACTGATTCACACCTTCGCGATTTTTACACATTATTATAAGAAAAACGGTCCTCTCGAGACCATGGATGCAAAGTCGCGTCCGAAACGTCGAGGTATTTACAAAAGTACATTTTATTTAAGGTATTTTCATTCATACCTGTCCTATTTGGTAAACAAACTTCTAACCTCAAAACGTTTCATTTTTGCTATTTTTTAACTATTTCATCGTAAATAAAGTAACTGGAGATAAAATATCAGCAAAATTATGTACAAAATATAGCCTCAGGTTTATTTGATGACATAATACACCTTATTTTTGACAAAAATTTGCACATTGAGGTTAGAATTTTGTTTACCAAATAGGACATCAGGTAAGAATGAAAATACTTTACGTGATTACGTCCCGTTTTTCTTATGTACATCGGTTGTGCTCTAACTTTGATAATGATCCCGTAGAGGGATCGAAACGCGCGTCAGTGTTTGTGTGGTAATAGGATTAATTGAGTTTGTGGGATTTGTGTGCGTTTTGTGTGGCAGTAGTGGAGGGAGGGCTTGCATGCAGAACGTATACATTTCGCACAAGCTTGGTTATCTTGCACGTAAGTAGCGGAGTAGCAAGGTAAATATTTTGTGTTCATTATAATAATCATTCACGGGACTTCCATATCCCCAGAAAATATTAGCGATATTGCTCGTTCTACCCTCGAATTACTTTTACGAGCTGTCAAAATGGGATTCCCAAGGCAATAGCAAGCTGTGACGTCTCTTGCTGACAGTGACAGCGCAAATAACCGACTATTTTTAATGAAATAGTGGGTTCAAGTTCAAACCCACGACGCTCTGATTGCCATTGGTCAAACAGCTAACCACGGCTTCTGTTTAGCTTTAGTTTTTATGAGGGTATAAAAATATTACGACCTAGTCGTTCCGGCTACGAAAATTTAATTAAAATAGTAGGTTATATACGTCTGATAGAATGACAGTTGAGACAGTAGTAAAGGCATCCAATGGACGTTAGTATCTAAACAGTAAAAAGCAGGTCTGTAGGCTATAAGCCTAGAGTTAGACAATATGTCTAACTCGCTCGCAATCGCCATCGTGTTCATTTTGACAGTTCATGTATGGGCTGACAATTGGCATCGGAATCAGCTAGCTGTCACATTAGTACAAGAACTGTCAAAATGAACACGATGGCGATTGCGAGCGAGTTAGACAATAAGCCTACAGCTCATCAAGGTTTTATGGAAACTGAGTTGGTAGAGATAGAGAATTATTTAATGTCAATTAGCTAGAAATACTAAATAGTACACTGTGTAATATTCAACCAATAGTTATAAAAACTAAGATATATTTTCAGATAAAACAAAATGTAAACTCTATGGACATAAATCGTATCCGCAACGCAGGCTTCGTCAAAGCTAAAATAAAAAAAAAACCGCAACAAGCTTCGTCAATAACAATAACAATTTTAATTACAACAAAGCGGATAACTCACGTCTAAAAAGCCGGAAGAATGCTCCGACAATTGTTACGGACTAATCCCACCATCGTCGATCCATCGATTCCATCGTTTGTTGTAATTATGTTTGAGTCTCACGGTAGTTTCATGTTAAAATAACAATTTTGGTAGATGGTGTTGATGTTGAAACACTGAAAAACAGCGTTGCGGCTTGCCGAAACATTATGCTGAGTGGGGCCCATTTTACACCATATCGGTACTATTCTTAAGTATATTTTATTTCTTCATATTTTAAATCTACGTGATCGAATGTGTGTAAATAAATGTTTCTTTCTCACTCACTCTCTCAGCTATATAAATTTTAAAAGGTCAAAGTTTGCCACTAGTGTAGGTAGACAAGTTATTCAAAGTCATTGTCGATAAACAATGTATTTTTATTGGAGGCTGTATAGCGCCTATTGTACTGGCTTGATGTAATCCATACATGTTCAAACGGTTGTCTAAGCAACATAGAATGTTTGTTTAGACATAACTACTATGATTGTACCTAGAGGCTGACGTGCGTACGTCGTGTGTGTTTTTTAAATATTTACACTTTAATATACTATTTACTGTTACTCTGGCTGCTCATTTCCACATAATCTCATTTATTTTCAACAATAAGCCTTTTATTATACATCCATTACATCCACAGGTTTTAAAATTATACATGCGAAAGTTACCCTGTCTGTCTGTCTGTTACCTTTTCACGATTAAACCGCTGAACCGAATTCGTTGAAATTCGGTATACAGATAGTTTCCGTTCCGCAGACGGCCTCCCTCCGGCGCCATGGCCCGACGAATGTTTAAGCAAGTAGCACATCGCACATCACATCAGTGACGACCGAATGGTTCACTTTATGTCCACTATTCACCATAACTATGGAGTGACCCATCACACTTGTTCTATACAGCGCTATTGTAAATGAACCGGCTTTTCATCGTTAAGGATGAAGCGAAGCGCCGAAATATTACCTATACTATTAATAAAAGCTATCATAAACGCGGCCTTTAGCCTTTAGGTTTTGTCACTCTAGGCTATGTCCACCCCGAGAGGGATAAAGACGTGATTTAAGTATGTATCATTATTACATAGTATAAAACAAAGTCGCTTTCCACTGTCTGTCTGTGTGTCCCTATGTATGCTTAGATCTTAAAAACTACGCAAAGGATTTTGATGCGGTTTTTTTAATAGATAGAGTGAGATTCTAGAGAAAGGTATTAAAAAAAAAATCAAAATTATTTATTTTTATTATGTATAATTCAACGTTGACGAAGTTGTGGGCAGAAGCTAGTATTTATATAATATAATTATAAATACATAAGTAGTGTAAGGGCCGATTTTTCAATCGTTAGATAGGGATAGGCCCTATTCGACGAATAACTCTATGGGTATCTATCAGTTGTGAGTATCTGAGGATTGAAAAATTTACCCTTAGTCACATTTATTGGGAAACGAAAAAGAGATGCCCAAATATGAAGCAGCAATAAAACTTGCATGACAACGTCACTCAATCACGTCGTTGGTTCATGCGTGGCTTGCATGCATGAACGCATTGTGCATGAAAATAAACGTATGCATATTGTTGTTTGGACGGCACTTTCCAGTGCAATGGGCCGCGAGCGCCGACCTGACCCACAATGAAAACTTTTGAATTCAGATTCTGTTTACAATATGGTATAAAAACGCATATAAATGTGTGAAAAAAAACACCGGGTAGCACTCCGGGAGTGCCGGCAGAAGTGAAATCTACACACATACACACCCATGCAAAAAGAAAAAAAAAATACACGAGATATGAGCTGCGGTCACCTTAGAGAACACAACACACTGGTATTCCACACCTTATACTAATAGGCCAAACAGACATACGTTAAAGCGACGAAATCAACGTAGGTACACATCAAAAATCGAACGCGACTCTAGCTTCATTCGTATTTTAAATCAAGCTCTTAGAGCAGTAGTTCCCAAAGTGGTCCAGGTGGACCCCCAGGGGTCCACGGAAGACTCGACGGGGGTCTACGTTGGGCGTGACCAAAAATGGGGGTCCACAATCGCAAGCGGGGGTGCATGAAAATTAATTTGGTTGATAGTGAAGAACTAAAATGTTGGCTTGACTTCTCCTATCAATATGCCTTATAGGCCATAGGCAGATAATATTTTAGGAAGCTCAGCGACTGTTACTCGTAAAACTTGCATTTTCCATATTCAGTACAACGCGTCGAGACACACGGAAATATACTATATTTCTTTTTACCACTACGAATGGGACGTTTTCTGAAGAAAATTTGTGAGAATTGATTGGTTCTTGTGCTGTGACTCATTGTAGATTTCAAGAAAGTAAAGTAGGATGGAGTCACCCGCAGCACAAAAATTAAATTTAATTGTAAATTTGTTTAGTCGACTTTATTTTCAAATAATTAACCCTATCAAGCAATCAATTCTAACCAATTTTTTCGAAAACTGTTAATTTATCGTTGAAACTGCAACAACGCAAGTTTCCATAGATAGAGCTAATCTTAATTTTTTTTTCGAGATTTAGTTTATAAATTAGTGGTAATGTAGCTGCAGGGGGTCCACCGCATCCAGGAAGTGGTCTATGGAACAAAAGAGTTTGGGAACCTCTGTCTTAGAGGATTCTGATATCCTGGTACTTATACTCTCCCTCCGTCTTACGCCTGTCACGAGTTTAAAATTTTTTACCCATCCCAAAAAGCGCTCAACGCCACTAAAGAAGTTTTCACTTCAATGATACCTTTTGTATATGAAAATGGGCTAGTTTCGGTAGGAATGACTAATAACTCCCATTTCGGGGCACCTCCATGATATTCAGGCTTTTGTACACACATAATTCACGACTTTATCCCTTACGGGGTAGAGCAGATACCTGTCAAATTTCAAGTCCCTGGCACCACTGGTTCAGACTGTGCCACAGAATGAATATCTTAACTGTTTTACCCTGAAACAGTGGTTAAAAATAACAGGTACTTACTCCCACTTCTTTTGCCCGTATTAAGTACCTAGTACCTACTTAAGGAAAACAGTTAGTTAACACGCAAATATTCATATTTATGCAAACTTAGCACGAAAATACTCTTCCAACTGAATTCAAACCTGTCGGAATTCTATTAAAAGAATTTGTGCTTCTCAAAATTACTTACGTACTCCGAAAAGTTTTCCGAAGTACTTATCAAAGTCATCGACAAAAGTTTGAAAGCTTGAGGGTAGAAATTTGGCAAAACCATACTTACATACGGAGTTCAAGATATCTAATTTCGAGATCGTTTAATACATACATTAATCTTAATATTCTTAAGGCCTCTACTTATTTTCATCTCGCATCCGAAGTTATAGCGTGTACTAGGGCCTTACCAATGATGTCTTAATGAGATTCTGTTTAGGTTCGCTCGCTGTCAGATTCATACTAAAAGTGACAGCTAAAACTTGAACTTAGTCGGAATTAGGACGTCATGGTAAGGCCCCTGTAAGTAGTACAAGAAAGTTAATTGAGTATTTAATTCACCAAAAAGTAGGCCTATTGTGTCATTTAATTTAGACATTTGAAAGTGTATGTCATTCCTGTCAATCCGCCTAACAGTATGTCACGAGTCAATTACTTTAACAATACATTGTGTAAATAGAAATTTGCATACTAAGGCGATTTAATAAAGTTCAACTTTTACTTCTGAGTTTGTTTTTAATTTCAAAGGTTGGTATTTACTTTGTAATCTGATTAAAAAGGAAAGCGTACTCATAATAAAAGTTCATAAGCCTTTTTAAAGGTCTTTCTGTAAGCTCTCGGAGCTTTTCAGTAGCAAATTTAATTGAGGACAAAACGATTAAGTGTAGCCTAGCTTTCCTTAACTTTGTAGGCTTATTTATTTATTAAAAAGTAAATAAGTGTCGACTGTTAATTAGAAAAAGGAATGTAATACCATTTGCTGATAATTAGGGCTACAATGAACAATTAAACGGGTTGTATTGGGGGAAAAAATGACACTGAAGCACTGAAGCTAAAGTACCTAATAAGTAGGTACACTACGGTTAAATGGTAGGTGATCGGGGCAAGAGAGAGAGAGAGATACGAACGAACCAAGATTACGTTTCGCGGTAGCCCACCTGGTTAAGATCGTGGGTTGCCATATGCACAAAATCGTTCGTCGTGAAGGTCCTTGACGGCATAATGTCCAGCACGGCTGTCTTCCGGCTGATGTCATGATGATGATCATGATGATGAACTCGATCTGTCTTGAATAAAGTTACTTAATTTTATTTGACCAAGAAAGCTAAAGTGAAACCGCGGGTCACTTCCAAGTGTTGCTGGCTCGATTCGTCATCGGCATTCCTTAAAAGTCAACAATGATTTCACTTTCGTCTGGAGTTCATTGTCACTGATACCGTTTTCAATGTTTCGTGACTTCGCGAAAAGGAGAGTGTTACTGGATTTGCATTTTGGATCGCGTCCAAGCTGAGTATATGTGAGAACTAGCTTCTGCCCGCGACTTCGTCTGCGTAGAATTATACATGTAAACCTTCCTCTTGAATCACTCTATGTATAAAAAAAATCGCAGCAAAATCCGTTGCGTAGTTTTAAAGATCTAAGCATACCTACATAGGGACGACAGAAAGACAACGGAAAGTGACTTTGTTTTATACTATGTAGTGATACGAAATATTATAAACGGGATGTGAACCGCGATTACCTTTATTGAGCTCCCGATATTGACCGTGAATCATTAAAAACTCTTATGTAGTGATAGTGATTGTCCATGAAGTTATGTGAGTATTTAGATACAAGCTTTAAAAACTTCAAAAATGTAGCCTTAAAACGTCAATTATTTCCAAAAAGAACGTCATAAATAATGCATGCAATTAACAATAGCGCTGATAAGAGTTTTTAATGATTCACGGTTAAGTTCATTCGAAATATTATAAGCCCCGTGATCATGATGCATGCAACTGTATCGAAATATCGGGAGCTCAATAAAGGTAATCGCGGTTCACGTCCCGTTTATAATATTTCGAATAGCGCTGATTTTCAGAACTAAATAAAACATGATAAACAACTAAAAAAGATAATACAAATCTTAATTTTATTGATAGAACACGCGTCTTACAAATACGCTTTCATTTCGGAAAATGAAGATAACGAAAACTTATTTTTTTAATGTCGGACTTAAACTAAAACTAAAAACCCATAGGTTTTGGGTCACTGTTTATTATTTATTAGCAAAACAAATGTCATATTATACAACTTAACTGATTTAAATTGTAAAACCAAAAGGATGGAATACGTAATCAGAAAGTCCATTATGAATTTTAATGAGACTTAAGACTTCGACTTTAAGCGTTGACACCATAGCCGCCTGGTGGTCAGGGGGGTTACCTACTCCGAAATTTGATTTTCCAATCATACTGTCCCTCTCACGATCCTATCAATGGCTATTAGTGTAAGCGGAATGGCACGAAATGAACTTCGAAAATCGAATTTCCGGGCATAAAGCAAGGCCAGGGATGTGTTCTCGAAGCGAAACTCTTCCATGAATTCTGTTGCGCTTGTTATAGACTTTTATAACTTGACCCATGTTAGTTTTCGTCGCAACAAACATAACTTTGAACGTGTTCGCGACGATTGACGGTGACGTAAAAAAAGAAAAAAAAAACAATTTGCAAGTTTTTGTGAAATTAAATTGTAAACAATTAATATCACTCTTCAAAAAAAAAACAAACAAAAACCGCACGGAAGTGAAACTCCGAGTCTGTACTTAAACCTAAACCAAACAACTAATAATGCAGCCGTAATCAGATTACAATTGAATAATTTCAATAACAATCCACTGTGTAACCTTATCGCAATCAATGCTATAACTATTTCCTTAGCAGCCGCAGCAACAGCTCATTGCGACAAACGCCTCCAGTGGGTTCCGAAGTTACGATACTCTACTACCGCCAAATGCCAACAATGACGCGATCGACTTCCGTCAGTTACTTAAAGGAAACTAACGTTGCTCAAGCTACGATTAAGAAATAAACATTACTATTACTTGTTCTTAGCAAGTCTGCTCAGTGAAACCTAAGTTTATAAATAAACGAAAAGTTTTTTTCCCCGGCAACCCTGTCTGGCACTCGGAAAACTTTTTCGTTTATTTATAAATTTAATTAACAATAAGTTTTTAACGTTACTAAACCACCGTAGGTTCTTAACTTAGCTCAGTCAGAAGTATCTTTTTAATTGGGGGCGGCAAATCTTAATAATTAAATAAATTACAATTTCTGACCATGGCCGTGTCTAAATGGTGTTGACGGCACTAAAATCTATTTTCTTCTCCCTATTACTGCTATAACTTTTAAACTAATTTGATCTATAGTCTAGTTACGCGGATTTAAACTTACGTCGGAATTACATCATACACACTTTTCACAAGTAGAGTTTCCGAAGTAGTCTAAGGTTCCGCTTCCGTCCTACTCTAGCTAATGCAGAACAAAAGAGATAGTCAATGCCATACGAGTTCTTCAAACAATAATAAGCAACGTATTTTTTTTTTCTCTAAATCCGTACAATACACCCAAACATTAGCATACGTTACATGTACGTCTCGCCTTTCACCACACCACCGACACGCCACGCGCGCCTTGCGTCACCGTTGGGTTCTTTATAATGAACTCGTCAACTACATTACTCACTGCGTCGAAATTTACCTCACAGCATTGCTTAACCGTAGCGGACACCTAAAACACCTCATTCCTTTTCAAATCGTTAGGAGTTCCAAAGTTTCTTTTTAAAGTTTTAATGAAGCAGATTGCAAACTGCCAGCACTTTTTACGGTTTCTCGTTAAAAGTTGATTTTAATTCGGTTACAATTTTAATCAGTTAGTACTTTACTTAGTTAAAAGTTGAAGCTTAACCTTTTAACGCAGACTTCTCGAAATTAAAAACTTCGTGCTCGTCATTTTTTGATTCCTTTTAATATCTAAAATTTTTAAAAACTGTCTTATCTGCCATAGACAATGTGGAGCAACGATTATTTTTCTTTAGCGTCCTGCTTTTTCCAATAAAAAAATAATGGCGCAAGAAATAAAACAGAGTAACATGATAGCTTATTCAGTTCCGTCGCTCTTCCGCTGTTTTTCCTACAAGGGAAAAGTGTGTAAAGCGTGGGAAGAAAACTCTATGGATCATTCAGTTAACACCACAAGGAAGATGTTTCTATAGAGAAAGGAGTACTAACAACACAATTAGTGTAGGCGTTAGTTAATGATACGCGTACCTTATTATCCGTGGTACTTGGATTAGAAATTAGAAACTTGCTATACAATTTAAACAAAGGCATATGAAGCCAGCCAAGAAGGTTACTGTCATACAAAACTTTATTACATAACTAGTTGTTGCCCGCGGCTTCGTCTGCCGAGTATTCGGCGCGGGAACTATGTATAAAGCGAATTATAAAAACCCTGCATTGGTGTCGCCACTTTATCTTTTATATGAGAACACATAATATAATGCATATAGAAATAAGTTCCGAAATTTTCCGCAATATGGCGAGGGTTATTATATTTCTGGTCAGGCTTTACCTACACTCTTTGTCAGTCCCTAGTTAAAAAAAAATACTCCCAATACTTCTGGTTCCTATGTAGGCAGGTTTAGGTTAGGTTATTTTAGTTTTACATCGGTCCGAAGGGCTAACATGATGGATATTTTTTTTATTTATTTATTTATCACCACACAGGAATAGGAACTCTGTTGATACTGTTTCCGTGCCCATTGGGATCGGGTAAAAATGCGACTGTGGAACTAATCGGATAATTTTGTCCGTAAGTCCTATTAAAATTAAATTAATAAATCAATAAAATTTTCTGTCCGTTTATTCCTACTATTAGGACTGAACGGTGGACCAAAACGGACTAGGTATATCCAATTTTCGGGAATGAAAACTATCCTGACTATTTCCTTCCCAGAGTTTCAATGTCAAACTATCTCCACACCACAAACTTTATAACGATCGGTAACTAAGCTTGAAAGCGTACTAACAAAACTCACATTTGCATTTATTAATATTAGTTAGAAAAAGCAATTTATGAAGATAACTTTGTAAATGTTAATAACGTTTTAACTTCGTGCAGTTATTTCAATAAACGCGCGAATGGCGGGAAGTATCATCATTCACTTGACAGTTGTGACAATAGAGAACTAAACAAAACAATTGAATGCCGTTGTTAATTGTCACCGGCCAGGTCGATGACCGCTGGAGAAAGTGCTTTCCAATCGCTATTAGCATGACTACTTGCGTCATCGAGGTTCAATGTCATTTACATTGGTTTTAAAACCACGGAAACAGTTGGGTAACTTAGAACATAAGGCGTGACGTGCAGGGGCGGATTCAGGTGGGGGGCACGGGGGCACGTGCCCCCCTCCCTCCCCGACGGTATTTTTGTGTACAGTCGAAGGCATAAAATATCGATACAGCCATCATATCAAATATTTATATGTATTATGTTGTCATCGCAACCATCAGTGCCGGTACCTAACCTATCCAACTTGCACTTAACCAGCTTTTTCCCATTTCTTGGTCGTACTTTCCTGAGAAGTAATAAACAAGGAGCATTACGGTACGAATAGCGCCTTTGCGTGCGATTTGTTCAACGTAAAAATAAAGCCCAGTCTACTGGCACAACTACTTGACATCCAGGCCATATTTTCTTCCCCCGAGTATTATTATGACGCACACATGATTCATGACGGGAATTGTACGAACAATGCACAAAGCGCATACCACACTAGTGTTGGGGTTACACTAAGGTTACACTGAACAGAATGAACACAAGAAAACATGGGCCGAATTTAATACCGTAACTTAGGTCGTATAGTGATGTAAAACGTGGTTCAAGGCCCTCGCCAAGTGTTTATAAAATATTAGTGAAATAAATTACTTATGTGCATTGTTATTAATCGTCGTTAATCAAATACTATAGGTATTTTTTTTACTGGAAAAAGTTCCTAAACCAAAGCGAGCTTACTTAGGTTCTAGTTCTTAAAGTCATCTGCAAAAAAAGAGTGAGACAGAAAAAACACTTTTTTCACTACACAATCTCTGATGGTCAGGTGGTCAGTCAATTCATTATTAATGTGATTCTGAACGCATCGTTTAGGCGGGAAAGCCCGCAAGTGGCGCGAGGACGCATGCGCGTACGCTCTGAATCACGATGCGTTCAGAAATAAGACGTGATCGAACTATTAAAGTTGTGGAATGGCTGACTGACGTTTTCCATGTAACTTGACAAGTTAATGCATTGACCCCATTTCCAGTTCCTGCTGGAACAGTTGCCAACTTTAAAAGCCTTATTGGATGGTTTGTAGCTCGCACGCCCGCATCAAAGTGTACACATACTTATTTTTATGGAGATTGTTTGCGAAGTAGCTTTTTCCAACTCTTCTAACGTTGATCGTTCACACACTTGCTTGCACTTAGATAACTGTTTGAAGAATTAATTGAAAATCAACTGTGTTACTACGAAAACTTAGACAAACTTTGAACACGTATTAAAATTAAAACATATCATTTTAAAGAAACCTGAACCTAGAGAATCAGAGACGTGTTTGAGTTTTTTGTGATCCATACAAGACTAATTCTACTGTCTAACTTTACTGAATAGATAAACTTTCATAACCATTTGCAAACTCTATATTGGTAACTTGATCTTAGATTTAGGGCCGGTATCACCACTCTCTGTTAATGTTTAACTTAAAATACCTATCTATGGTGCCGTCTCTGTCTGTTTCGTGGTTTTAAATAGAACTTAACAGAGTGAGATGAAACATGCCCAAGTGCTCACATTATTCTTCGTTCTCAATTGTCATTATAATTAACAAATGAACAGTAAACACCATCAACCTACACCCACAGAACACAACACAAAACAATCTGAGTATAGATGGTTTCGTGCGCTCATCGCAGTAATGTTCCCTCAAGGCTGGGCCTTATTGGGCATAGATTACAGCGGGCCTTATTGGGACACGGATTAATCAGGCGTTTGTAGACGTCCTGATTTAGTGCCGTGCGGATTATCGCATGCGGCACAATTAATGCTTCGGTGTGACCCTTTGTGTGCCGAGCCTTGTTAAATGCATAAATTAATTTGAATAATTAGAACTTTGAATTAAGGTAGTTTAAGTTCGCCGTGTTGGCTATGTTAGCTGTGTTGGCGTATTTGGAGGGTTACTCTAGTTTAACGTACACTAGTGTAACGTTACTAGCTTTTATCTTCGGATTTGTTTTCGTAAACCATAGTTTTGGGTTTCAATTCAGGGATTCTACTAAATCTCTGAGGGTACGAAAATGCAGGAAAATCCTTAAGCGGCTGAGATTTCGGGACTTTACATGCGTAAATACCGATCCAGTGAACATCGGGATAAAAAGTAACTATGTGCTATTTCATCCAAATCCATCCAACCAATTTCATATTTATTATATCCACAAACTCAATACTATATTCACAATGCTATTAAATCCAGACTAACGTAATAAACTGCTGAAATATTACGGGAAAAAATCTGAGAGACTTTGTACAGTATTTATTATAGCTTGTAATGTTTTTTGTTACAGAGCCGTCGTGTGTAATGCAGCTATGGCGGTCGCGGTGAGGGCGGCGTTGCTCTGCGTTTGCGCAATGCTGTTGCATAGCGGTAGGTATAGGTATAGGTACCCATGAATGAGTGCCATTAAGCCTTCTCTGAATTATCACTGGCTGATAAAGATCTTGAAATTGTTCGAAATAAGTCATAGTTAATTTATCCTTTAATTTTCAAAGTATTCTTGTCAAATTTCATCAGTTTTAGTGAAGTTATTTTACCGTGAAGAGGTAGTAAACACACCAATAGAGAGACATTAAAGTAGTCTTGTTACCCAGGGCACTGCGTCCACCCTGTAAGAGATAAACACGATTAAAGTCAAAGTCAAAGTGATTTATTTGCAAAAATAGGTGAAACTGGTTACAGTGATGGTCAAAATACAATCTAATCTAACGCTATGTTAATATGTATGGTAACAATGACATTGTTATTTCTATTCAAATCGTATAACTGAACACTATTGTTTCCCCACAGCAAGCGCGGAGCTAATCGGGCGGTGTCCTGCGCAGGCGGCGTGCCCGGCGCGCGCGGCGCCCTGCGCCAGCGACGACGAGTGCGGGGAGCGCGCCTGCTGCGACACGACCTGCGGGAAGGCTTGTGTGGACCCCCTATATACAGGTAATGGGCAGAAGGGAGTAAGAGGATAATTATGGTAGGTCTGTAACTTAGGGTGCACTCAATGAAAGAACTGTGTTTATCTAAGTAACCCACTTGTACAGTCCAGAGTTACAACATTAAATCGCTAACTCGGGGTTAGGTTTGACAGTTCCATACATTTTGACACTCAGTCGCTAACACCGGTCCGTGCAAGTGGCCCTAAAAGTGTATTTGGAGCGACATATCGTCGGCTGTAGGTCTAATTGGCGTAACTGACAAAATACGCAAAATGAGTTGAGTATACAGTTTTGTTCAGAATTTTCCGCTCTTTCGAATGGTATTATTGAAAAAATTCTAGCTTTAAAAAAATGTCCCTTACTCTAATTTTTTTCAAGGGGTTCTTGTCGGATCAGCCTCACAAAAACAATGTATCTGAAAAATTATTAAATATAGCAACAAAAACTGGTGTATTTACCGCCGCCAACCCACTTTGAATAAAGTAAGGATCTTTTCAATCAACGAATTACCTTTACATGGTTAATTATCGAAGAAAAACATAATAAAACTTGCCTTACACTAATGTCTCAGTTATTAAAAAAATACGCATCGCTTTTACATCAAACCGACTGCAAGTGTTTCGAAATATTTGTCCCTTACGCCGATTTACATTCCCATACTTTAAGCAGTGCTAACGTTACACCAATTTGATTCGAATTATATTTGAGTTTATTGTCTGTTACGCTAATTTGATGCGAATAGTATTTAGTTTCATTTTACGTTAAACCAATTTGATCGTGAAACTAATGAATATTTTATCCGTTACCTTTATTTACAAGCACATCATACTTCATAACACAAGATAAGAGCGGACGTGCTTACATTATTGTTATTCTTTTCTATCCCACAACGTCTTTTGAGTGTGAAAGAGAGGATGCGACACACAGCACACGGGCATCAAAACAAAGCTCCGTAATTCTTTAAGCTCAGTGCACGTTCACCTGTCGTTTGGTTTATTAACTACAACCTACCTTCTTACGACATCATGCACGGAAAAAAATTACTTAACTATATCTAAATATTTTTTCTGCGTTCGTTATCGTTAAGACCTTTCTGATGAAACAATAGGTAAAAACAAAATAAAAATAAACAAAACGGGGGCGAAGCCTCGGACAACAGCAAGTCAATATAAGAATGTTACTTGTGTGTACAGATTTATAGTGCAAAAATATCGGTCACCGGAACACTCGATGGATGATCACATTGATAGAATTGTAATTAATGTTAATGAAAGCACTGACGAATCTAACGATAATATGTCTGACTGTGACTCAGATTATGAAATGGAAAATTTTGAAAATATCGATCCAAATAATCCAGTAGATAAAATAACAATGTAAAGTACCTATAAGTATACTAACGGGCCTAGTATGAAAACCTTCATGTCGTTTGCATCCCTCTCAAATGCATATTTACTTACATACAAATTTTCATAGTAGCCCCATATGTAGATGTTGTTTTTAAGTAGGCAGGTATTGAGTTTTATTCTTGTAAACATTTCCCAATAAGCTTTATTTTGTTGTATACTGACTTTGTTTTAAAGTGAAGATAAAATGCTTTGATTATAATTTGTTTATAATTATACTTATAACAATAGAATATTCGCGGGTGGTAGGGCAAGGTCCGTCCGGATCGCTACCACCATCTTACTCGCTAATCCTGTCGCTAAGCAGCAGTGCTTGCACTACTGTGTTCCAGTGTGGAGAGTAAGACAGCCGGGGAAATTAGGTACGGGCACAAAAGGCATTTTATCTAAGTCCTCTAGGTTGGCAACGCATCTGCAATCCTTCCGGGGTTGCGGGTGTCTATGGGCAGTGGTGATCGCTTACCATCAGGTGACCCACTTGCTCGTTTTCCTTCCTATTCACATAAAAAAAAATAGAACTGTATTTTCGAAGTTACTGAAGGTGTTGTAACATCTCTATATTATACAATAACATTTTTCACTTTGACATCACTTCATCACTACATAGTATAATACAAAGTCGCTTTCTCTGTCCCTATATACCTATGTCCCTATGTATTTATGTATGCTTAAATCTTTAAAATTATGCAACGGATTTTGATGCAGTTTTTTTTAATAGATAGAGTGAATCAAACAGTAAAGTTCCATATTAATGGATATGAAAACGTCACTCATTTAATAAAATCATCATTGACAGTTCGGGTGACATCGTATTCCAATTGAGATCAGAGTTTTCTACTTCGCTACATCTCACTACATCCGTATTGTTGATCAATAGATAGTAGGTAAAAAATATTTACCGCCAATGATGCGGTATGGGTAAATTATTTATACATATTGTTTTATTTGATAACAATAAAAAAAAATGTTTTATTCCAATCAACTCTTACAATATACAAACAATAATATTGCACGTAAGGGGCAAAAACAACCACACACACTCTTCCAATACATTTTTATACGTCTTAAATGGTTTAAAAAACCAAAAAACAATTTAAAAATCGCTTTACACTAAAAAGGTGTACATCTTTTTTGTTCAGGAATCCCTTTATATTATTTTGTTTTCATGTTATTTTTTTCAACCATCGTCAAACACTACTTTGTATTTCATGCATTTTTTACATAAACACCTATGCACCATTTTGTATTCAATGCTTTCTTTTCGTCAATCCCTGTACACTATTTTGTATTTCATGCATTTCTTCAACTAGTCCTTTACCCTGTTTTTGTCATTATTGTTGGTTCCAACGTAGAGGTCAATTCCACGTAAGGGGCAAGACTGCAAAATACTTGGCATGTAAGGGACGTTACTGTCGAAACAAATTGATGTAAGGGAAATCTAATTTCTAAAATAGCCGCAATACTTTAATAAATGTTACACATAAGGATAGAGCACTAAAATCTAAGATTATGTGTGAAATCCGATCTAAAAAAGATTCGTTATAAAAAAAGTTATGAGCCATTTACTCCGAAAAAAAACTTTGATTGGCTCTCCTGAAAAAACGTATTATATCAGTTACGCCAATTAGACCTACAGCCGACGATATAGAGCTTAGAAGTTACTTTATTTATACAGACACTGTTTCGTCTTAACATTACATACACAGGTGGTTGGGTTAGTTAAAACCCCTGAACCGGAATAACCGGGTAGGTCTTAGTGATTTTCAGATTTTTTCAGTTGTGGTTGACAGTTTTTTCCATAGATTGGTCGATGTTTAAAGTGTATTAGGCATCAAGGTCACCCTTAATTTTTGAATCAAAAATTACGATGACAAATCTTCACAGATGTACGTATACAATAGCAAATTATACTAACCTAACCACTAGCTGAACTATTCTGGAATAACCCTAAGATATCTCGCATGGAATTTGTCACTTTTTAGTATACTAGCGACCCACCCCGGCTTCGCACGGTATATGTATTGTAATATAAACCTTCCTCTTGATTCACTCTATCTATTAAAAAAACCGCATCAAAATCCGTTGCGTAGTTTTAAAGATTTAAGCATACATAGGGACATAGGGACAGAGAAAGCGACTTTGTTTTATACTATGTAGTGATTTAGTAGCTACTTAATTTAGAGCAGCCTTTAATTAAAGTAAAAGTCTGATTAACCTCAAGTAATTATGCCAATTGAGTCATGGCACTTCATCGAACAAGGTTATGATTTAACATTTCCGCTCCAGGCTGTGAGAACATCAGGCTGTCATCAGAGCGGATATCACGAGCCCTCGCGGCTGAGAACAGTCGTGGAGGCCGAGGGCTCATCAAGGCGGTGCGGGCTCCGCGCTGCCGCACCTCAGACGGAGAGTTTGAAGAGATACAGTGCGACAACGAGATCGTGAGCTCGTGCTGGTGCGTCGACCAGGCTGGGTTTGAGGTGAGACAGCTTGAGCATGATCAGCTAAAAGACTGCTAAAACACATGCACGAGAACCGAGAACTGCGCGAGATAGATTATCAGTCTTTTTCTTACTGTTCGTTCTAGAAAGAGACGGTTAATCTACCTCGCGCCCTCTCGTGCTAGCCGGGCTGCGTGAGGTCTTTTAAAGCCGCACCTTAGACGGAGATCTTGAGACAGTCTGCCTCTATTGTTAACGTTTTTTAGAACAGCTGAAGGATGGCTAAAGTAAGATCAGATTGCCTTACGAGGCTCCAAAAAAGGCTGTTAGTTCTTAGCATGACGCTCAACTAGTGGTGTTTGTCACTTTGGATAGGTAGAGATTTTGATCGACTTTAAGATCAAGGGCCTACCGTGATCTATTAAAGCGATTCAGTTTAGGCTCTAAACTGAACTGCATCGCTATTTCGTACCACGACATGACTTTTTGACTTTTGAATAAACATATTTGGTTTTCAGCTTCATCAAAAAATACTTGTCAACATTCTCTTAAGTCAATATTAGTCTGTATTTATCGCTTTTACCTTTGCCTTTCTCAGAAACCGACAACACGTCTATCCACAGCAAGTTTCATTTATGAATTAAGCCATCATCTTCAACAAACACTTTATCCTACTCATCCAGGTGCCAGGCACCCGCGCGCCCGCCGCCGGCCTCGTCAACTGCACCCGCAAGGCGCCCTGCGCAGCACACACGTGCCGCATGCTGTGCCCGCTAGGCTTCGAGCTGGACGCGCGCGGCTGCCCGCTCTGCAAGTGCCGGGACCCCTGCGCCGGCGTCACGTGCCCCGGCCAACTGTCGTGCCAGCTAGAGGAAACGCCGTGTCTACGACCACCTTGCCCACCCGTGCCTAACTGTAAGTAATTCTGACCTGTCCCCCTTTTAACCGTGGTCTCGCAGTTATTAACCCACACGTCTACGGGTATGAAGTAATCTTCTTTTCCGTAGACCCACTGCTCTAATTTTAATTTATCATTTTCAATCAGTAAGCTTAATTGTCTAACACGCTCGCAATCGCCATCGCCTTCATTTTGACAGTTCTTGTATGAATGTGACAGCTAGCTGATTCCGATGCCAATTGTCAGCCCATACATGAACTGTCAAAATGAACACGAAGGCGATTGCGAGTGAGTTAGAAAATAAGCCTACTGGTAGTTTCCGTTGGCCTGCGGGTGATTTCTCAAATAATTTGTTTCCTCGTAAACCCAGAAATGGCTAGTACCAAATTGCGTTACTTTATCAGATCGTAACGACACCTGTGTCGACCAGCTGTTCAGTTCAGGGAGATGATTTTCCTTCGGCCACCTTGAGTTTCATAAGAATTTCAGCTAATGTATCCACCTTACCCTAACTTAGAAACAACCTTCAATCTACTTCAACCAACAATCGTTTCTCTCACACCATCTGTACCACACAGCCTCCAATAGGTGCGTATAGCCTTGATTTAATGCCTATTTGTTAACTTAACTAGAGATTTACGATTGCCACTATCAAGAAGAGTGTTTTAGCTTATTAGTAAAGCACGATATCTACCTGGGGCCTTACCATGACGTCCTAATTCCGACTCAGTTCAAGTTTTAGCTGTCACTTTTAGTATGAATCTGACAGCGAGCGAACCTAAACTGAAACGCATTAAGACGTCATGGTAAGGCCCCTGTTAGCGCATTTTGTGCACGTCGTTTGCCCTGTTGCACACTGGCTTATAAGGCCCAGTGGTCCTTACACGACAACATTGCGTGATACTACATCGATCCTTCAGTATGACTGGTCAAGGATTTGCGATGCAGACCGTCATGACTAAATAAGAATTGGTATTGTTATTCAAACAACGGGTTCTGCTAATAAGGCTTCAAATCGTGGTATCAAGAAGTGCAATATATGTTGAAGTAACTAGAACTAGTACGCTGAAGGCATTTCTAGCGAAACTTTCTATAGTTAATTTCAATGTGCTTGTATCAATTCCAGGTAAACGAGCAAGGAGCCTTCAGAACATCTGCCCAGCAGGCGAACCGCTGCTGATATCAGAAACCAGTCGCCCCTTCCTCTGCGGAACAGACCCTGGCAAACCCAACTGCCCGCCCCTCTACAAATGTCTAGTTGAATCAGGTAATCGATTTCAACTGTATTCATCAGGCAAATCTAATATCAGATCTATAAATGGAAATCCAGAACATGCTCATAAATCTATTCGGAAACAGCATAATTGAGTTTGAGTAGGCTTTTGATGTAAAGACTTTTGTTTAATAAGAACGTACTTATTGTTGTGAACAATGAACACATTAACACAACCTTCAAGCGATACGATACGCAATTGTTTTTTGTTTGCAAGCAATGCTTCTAATGCTTCTCAAGGTCACTTTTATTCTATTTAACATTAGTTTATCATCGCAGGGAACGATTACGGAGTATGCTGCCCAGCATCCCTGGAGCTCAAAAAGGCTGGAACATGCCCAGCCCCGACTAACTCAGACCTGGACTGCGGAACCCCTTGCGCCCACGACCTCGAATGCCCTTCCATGCAGAAGTGCTGCGACGGCGGCGAGTGCGGCAAACACTGTATTCTACCACAGAATGTGACCATGTGCAATCAGCAGAAAATGCTGGCGGAATTGCTGGTGATCAGTGAGAAGGAAGGCAGGGGATACGTGCCGCAATGCACAAAGGACGGGTCGTTCGAATCCAGGCAATGCTCAAGGAATGGATTGGTTTGTTGGTAAGTGCTTATTCTGTATCAAGAAAATACCCCGTCTACGTATATATCCCTTAATGTATTGACTCCTTGAAATTAAGCAGATTATGGTGTATTCAGTATTTACTGCGACGTTGTAGAGTCCGCTTTTATGTCTCAACCAACAATTCCATTCTAAAATTTACAGGTGCGTGGACACAGATGGCAACAAGCTCCGTGGTTCTATGGGACCATCTCCCTCTGTCCAATGTTCAGAGACGCCGCGCCCTGCTCGCTCTGGCGGCCGAAGCCTCGACTCTTGCGCCCGAGCGCTCTGCGCTGGTGTCTGTGAATATGGATACAAGAGTGCCAATGGATGCCCGACGTGCGAGTGTGACGACCCTTGTGAAGGCTACCCTTGTCCAGAAGGGGAGGAGTGCATCAGGGTTAGAGACGCGGACTGTACCGGCGAGTTGTGTACAGGATATCCAGTTTGTAAGTAGCACAGATTAGTAAATAGCTCCCTTACAATACAATTTACTAAATTATACTTAATAGCAAAAATAACGGGTCACTTTTCATAGAACATTGTATGAAATTAAAGTGACTGGTTATTTTTGCTCGTCAGTGTAGTTTAAAATCCATTTTTCATGCAATTTTTCGAGATGAAATTTTCTTGCCAAATTTCATCAACACATCTACTATACACAACACCAACATGTACAGAAGTTTTCTGTAAAAAGGTGACATATTGATAGACTGACAGGGAAACTGAGTTACTTTTGAATTTTTATTTCGATGACGTCTACTCAGTAGACATGGTAATGATGAATTCATGCGACCAAGAAGAAGAAGAATTCATATAGTAGACTACTTAGATGCGTATTAACTTAGTGCCAAAAAGGACAAAAAGGATGAGATAATAGTAATAATAATAATAAAAGATATTTATTCCAGTTTTTATTCGAGACTAGCTTTTGCCCGCGACTTCGTCTGCGTAGAATTAGTATTTTGGGTAGCTTATTCTTAGTGGTAGGCAAACATTCAATTAGAGCACAAATGAAATATAATTACCCTTAGGGTATTGCATCTTCGTAGTATATTTCACTCCCCTATTCACATCTTTGACAATTTCTATAATCAAAAACTATTCTATTCCCTTCCCCGGGACCATAAGAATATCCATCCCCGTTTAAGTCGTTTCATCGGCTTCAGCGCGAAGAAGGCAAAAGACGGACGCACTTTTACATAAGGGGAGGCCCTTGCCCAGCAGTGGGACACTCAATTAGGCTAATAAAAAAATAATATTCATACATCAAGTAAGTACCTAGTTATTTTTAAGATTTGTTAGTTTTCTAAGTGACTTTAACGCCATTTCATGCCCTAAAGATATGAAAAAAAAAGATAGCTACTACCTACCATATTAATTGTCAACCCAATTTTGCCCCCCTCCACAGGTTTTATTTATTTTTCTGTCTAATAAAAAGTCTAAAAATAAAGCTCCTCCGTTTCTCAAGGTCTATTTTATCTCTGTACCAAATTTCATAAAATCGGTTCAGTGGTTTAGGCATGAAAGCGTAACAGACAAACAGAAAAACGAATTTACTTTCGCATTGATAATATTAGTAGAGATAGGGATTATCATAAAATATTTTTTTGTAAAAACCGGCTAATTGCGAGTCGGACTCGCGCACCGAGGGTTTCGTATAAATTAGGCAAGTGAATATGATATCCAGTGTTAGCAGAGCCCTGCTGCTCCTAAGCAAAATGTAGGCAGTGTGAGGTCATTTTATATTGGAACCTAAGACCCACCATCATACAAAATTTCAAATTTCTAAGACAACTGGAAGTACCTACCTAACCTACGCAATATTTTTTGAGAGCACGGCGATTTGTATGAAAACACCCTTTCTAATGACTGTACCTTGTGATTGTATAGATTTACTCTTTTTACAACTGCAGGGGACCGCAGATCTACTGTATCGGTTATTTTATTAATTTCAACTTTATACCTATACGCGTTCCCGAGAAAAAAGGACTTGACAGACGGACAACTAAGTGATTCTGGGTTCCTTTTTCCCTTAAAGGAACCTTGAAAATAGATACTTCCTAGGTACGAATAATTTCATTCATATAGCGTAGCGACATCTATTAACGAATAGCGGAACTAATTAACCATAGTAAACTTTATTATTATTCTGTTGCTTAGTATTATTACAACATATTACATGTACTACATTGTTGAACTCAGGACTTCTTCCTCTTTCATTTGGTATCCCAATAAATAATGTATCAAAAAATATTTTTGGTGGACCCCCACTTTTTGTTTCATATCTCGACTTCTAGGTGGAATTTCGAAAAAAACGCGACATGGGATGTTTAAGTTAGACCTCCAGCAATACAATAAAAAAACCGCATTCAGTTTGGTGCTGTAGTTTTTGCGTAGCGCGGTAACAAACATACAGACAGACAGACAGACAGACAGACAGACAAAAATTCTAAAAATTGTATTTTTGGCTTCTTTGGCGCTTATAGAGGCCCTTAGTTTATTTTTTCTTTAATATCTCTTATGTACAGACATCGACCTGTTACAATTTTATTATATACTGTGTAGATTTAGGCTAGTTTGAACTCTTGACAACCTCCTCACCATCATAGCTGATGCATTTGTGTTACTCAAATTCGTAATTCTTCTCAGGCCGTCCTCGAGTATCGTACGAGAACCCGTGCGAGGTGGGCACGCCAGCCACGGACGACGACGGATCAGTGGTCGGCTGCGGCAGCGACCAGGACTGCCCCAACCAGCATATCTGCACTCGCACCAGACGCAGCGGAGCAGCGCTGTGCTGCCCCGACCCGAAATCTGATAATTCCACTGACATTGATTCTATGGAGGTGAGCAGAGTTGTGAAGTATTTGAAATACTTGTATTTAAAATACAAATACAAAATACGTATTTTGGATTTTGTACTTAAATACTTTTTTTATAAAGTATTTTGTATTTTATTTGAAATACTATTCGAGACGTATTTTGTATTTGTAAAATGGTTTGTAAAATACAAAATACTTTTTTATTCTTAAAAAACAAAAAATGGCCACTAGTGGCGCAGCAGCTTTGAAAGTCTATGCGCAAAATGACAGATAAAACAAAACGCATATAAAACCTGACCAATAATATATGAGGGACCCCTCTTGACAATCCTCAAAGTCACTGTTACGTTTTGCAGTGTTGGCAGCTATTTCATTATTTCTGTGTTGTTCGCTCGAAATGTCTTTAAAAAAATGCCAAAACAAATTGTATTTAAACAATATGCCGTGTAGGCAATAATACGTTATTTTAACGATTCGTATTTAAGTGATTATGAATGTATAAATGACAAATAAAAATACAGAAATAGAAAAATATATTTATAAAAAACCGGTAGGTACGTAAACAGCACTACAAAAAAGATGCCATAACACAAGCCTTACTAAGCCTTACTTACTTTGGGACTAGGTAAATTTGTGTGAATTGTTCCCTAATATTATTATTATATTATTATTATTATTATTATTATATACATAGATCACGAATCACAAAGATCTGCTACTGAGATACGAGTAGGCACTCATAGGCACTCGTTCATATGATAGGGATATAGTTATCTATGGGCTATCATGGACCTTATAATCTGGCGCAAACACTACACAGATTACCAGTATTATGAATTTGCTTCAAGGAATCTTATAGTACCCGCATAAGTGAAAATTTAAGAACACCAGACATTTTACCTTGATAACTGATTCAACCAGGCGGTACTTGTAGATCAAAAGATCCACGAACGGGTCGAATTGTATCCGTAGGGACCCCTAGTTTTAAGATAAGATAAGATAAGACTCGTAGTTCACGGAAGTCCAAATATTAATACCAAGGCTTGTCAAACAAACATTTACTTAAGACTAAAGTATTTCCACTTGACATTTTTTCCATCAGTCCGGGAACTCTTGCGCCATAACCATAGAATAAGTAAGAACATAGTAGAACGGAATCTCCCGCTCCGGCCGGACTCAAGGTCACGATATTACAGTACTCGCTAAGCGAGCGACTCAGTCAGGCTGCCACAGCCGGCGTCGCCGCACGCGCGTTTGGCACTTAAACTACTACTAGTTTTACGTGAGCCTGTATGTATTTTATTTTATATTTGTCGGTAAGTAATACTTACTGAAATCATCTTAAATGGCTTCATTTGGTATGGCACTTGTAATAACTTCTTACTTAGAAGTACCTATCTATAATATGTAGGTACTTACCTAATGATTTATAAATTTCATATTTTGTAAAACTAGAATAAAATAATGATTTCAAAGTAAATAAAAACTTATATTTTAGCGATATTATCTGTAGACGTAGGTAAGTATAATATTTAACGGTAAGCAACCCTAGCAATACGCATGGACGACAGAGGGGTGTAACGACGTGAGGGGGGAAGTAGGTATATAAATGGCGGCGTTTTGGACGCGGTCAAAAGAGATTCCGTTCTACCCTGTTATTATCTATTCTATGCCATAACCCTCAAATTGAACCCGTTTCCAGTTGACCATGGAGTCCTGCGGGCCCGAGGCCGAAGCCGTGTGCGACCACAACTCGACTCTGAGCTGCGCTGACGGCGCCTGCGACGACGGGCTGGCGTGCTGCACGACCAGCTGCGGACCAGTGTGCGTTGACGCAGCCAAGATGAGGCTGCAGACAGACCGCGTCGATGATACGCCTACTAGTGAGTTTACTTTAGGCGCTTTTTTGACTGATATTCTTCAGCAGACTAAGCAATAAGTTCATAGCACGGTGCCGTGACGAACTGAATTCTCTAAGCCGTATTGATAAAGCGATTTGAGTGTAGGTATATGGAAAGCCGTGGTAGCCTAGTGGTTTGACCTGTGGCCTCTCAAGCAGAGCGTCGTGGGTTCAAATCCTGGGCTCGCACCTCTGAGTTTTTCGGAATTTATGTGCGAAGGTTACATTTGTAATTTGCCATGAGCTTTTCGGTGAAGGAAAACATCGTGAGGAAACCTGCACACATCTGCGAAGAGATTCAGTGGTGTGTGTTGGGTTCCCAATCCGCACTGGGCGCGCGTGGGAACTGTAGCCCAAACCCTCCAATACACGGAGGAGGCCTGTGCCACGGGGCGCGCCGAATTGCGCGACAAGTTAATAAATAAACGACAATAACAACAACATGTACTTACTGAAATTGTAGCGAATTCGGAATAAAAAGGCTTATAAAAAAAAAAAAAAAAAAAAAAAAAAAATATGGAACCCATCGGGGGCCTTACCATGACGTCCTAATTCCGACTCAGTTCAAGTTTTACCTGTCACTTTTAGTATGAATCTGACAGAGACCGAACCTATCGAATGCATTTTGGCTCAGTTAAATTTACTTACATTATTTTATCAACTTGCTTTTCTGATGGAAATAAAGAATATTTTCGAATAAAGCAGAAAAGCAAGCAGATGTGGGTGGATGACACTGGCACAGAACCGGGCAAAGTGGCGTGAAAATGAAGAAGCCTATTCTCAGCTCAGCGATGAATGTGGCCTGGGGGGATTCTATTCCGATTCAGTTTAGATTCGCCCGCTGTCAGATTCAGATTCATACTAAAAATTACAGCTAAAACCTGAACTGAGTTGGAATTGAATCGCATTGAGACGCCATGTTAAGGCGAAGGGATAGGCAAATGACCTTGCCCGTTTGTGACGTGGCAAGCAGTCCGATCAACGCGACATCTGTTAAATAATCGACGCGTGAACTCGATGCGAATGGGCGCGGGCTGATGGATTGAAATATTGCACTGTGATGTTAGTAGATGGCGCTTGCTTTAGTTTTCCGATTGCCTACACAGACACATCATAATGTTCAAATCAGATTTTGCTAAAATAATAAAAAAAATTAACATTTCGGCATTTGTAACATGGCCTTTAAGGTCTTGTTACCTTGGGCTCTGTCTGCTCCGCAAGGGATAGAGACGTTATTTATGTATGTATGTGATATAATACATGAGAAAGTTTGTGACGATGTGAGTGAGTGTGTATGTATGTTTGTTTCTTCTTCAAGCTACAACAACTGGACGGATTTGGATGAAATTTGGAACGACGACAGTTGGTACCCTAAATTAAAACAGGCTACTTTTTATCCCAGAAAATTGCAGTTTCCGCGGGATAGTGATGAACGTGACGTCAAAGGTGTCCAGAGTCTGTCTAGAGTCGCAACGTAAATTATTATTGCAGAATAAAGTAAAACTTGAACGTGTGCGGGAAAGGTACAGAATAAGGTATGGTTTTTCCAATGATTATTTTCAAAACCGATATCTGAGGGTCCGAGAGGTCCCCAAACATAAATCCGTTATCAAAAATGAAAAAGGTGGCCACCATTTTGAATTCTTTGAGTTTTGGACCGATTATTTTCAAAATCGATATCTGAGGATCCGAGTGGTCGTCAAACACAAATCTGCTATCAAAAATGAAAAAACTGGCCGCCATTTTGAATTCTTTACTTTTTGAACCGATTGTTTTCAAATTCGATATCTGAGGATTCGAGTGGTCCCCAAACATGAATCCGTTTTTAAAAATGAAAAAAGTAGCCGCCATTTTGAAAACTTTTGTTTTTGGACTGATTGTTTTCAAAATCGATATCTGACGATCCGAGTGATTCCCAAACACGTATCCGTTATATAAAATGTAAAAAGTGACCGCCATTTTGAAATCTCTAGTTTTTGAACCGATTGTTTTCAAAATCGATATCTGAGAGTCCGAGTGGTCCCCAAACATGAATCCGTTATCAAAAATGAAAAAAGTGCCCGCCATTTTGAAATCTTTAGTTTTTGGACCGATTGTTTTCAAAATCGATATCTGACGATCCGAGTGGTTCCCAAACACGAATCCGTTATATAAAATGGAAAAAGTGACCGCCATTTCGAAATCTTTACTTTTTGAACCGATTGTTTTAAAATTCGATATCTGAGGATCCGAGTGGTCCCCAAACATGAATCAGTTTTTAAAAATGAAAAAAGTGGCCGCCATTTTGAAATTTTTTATTTTTGTACCGATTGTTTTCAAAATCGATATCTGACGATCCGAGTATTTCCCAAACACGTATCCGTTATATAAAATAGAAAAAGTGACCGCCATTTTGAAATCTCTAGTTTTTGAACCGATTGTTTTCAAAATCGATATCTGAGGGTCCGAGTGGTCCCCAAACATGAATCTGTTATCAAAAATGAAAAAAGTGCCCGCCATTTTGAAATCTTTAGTTTTTGGACCGATTATTTTCAAAATCGATATCTGACGATCCGAGTGGTTCCCAAACACGTATCCGTCATATAAAATGGAAAAAGTGACCGCCATTTTGAAATCTTTACTTTTTGAACCGATTGTTTTAAAATTCATTATCTGAGGGTCCGAGTGGTCCCCAAACATGAATCCGTTATCAAAAATGAAAAAATTGCCCGCCATTTTGAAATCTTTAGTTTTTAGATGGATAGCTTTCAAAATCGATATCTGAGGATCCGAGTGGTCCCAAAATATAAACCCGTTATCAAAAATGGAAAAAGTGGCCGCCAGCTCAGATATCGATTTTAAAAACAATCTGTTCAAAAACTAAACATTTCAAAATGGTGATGACTTTTCTATTTTGTATAACGGATACGTGTTTGGGAACCACTCAGATCGTAAGATATCGATTTTGAAAACAATCGGTACAAAAACTAGTTTTTAAAATGGTGGACACTTTTTTCATTTTCAAAAACGGATTCTTGTTTGGGGACCACTCGGATCCTCAGATATCGATTTTGAAAACATTTGGTCCAAAAAGTACAGAATTCAAAATGGCGGCCTGTTTTTTTAATTTTCGATAGCAGATTTGTGTTTGATGACCACTCGGACCCTCAGATATCGATTTTAAAAATAATCGGTCCAAAACTTAAAGATTTCAAAATGGCGGCCACTTTTTTAATTTTTGATAACGGATTTATGTTTGGGGACCTCTCGGACCCTCAGATATTGGTTTTGAAAATAATCGGGCCAATACTTAAAGATTTCAAAATGGCGGCCACTTTTTTCATTTTTGATAACGGATTTATGTTTGGGGACCTCTCGGACCCTCAGATATCGGTTTTGAAAATAATCGGTCCAAAAACTAAAGATTTTAAAATGGCGGCCACTTTTGTCATTTTTGATAACGGATACGTGTTTGGAGAAAACTCGGATTCTCAGATATTGATTTTGAAATCAATCGGTCGATAAACTAAAGATTTCAAAATGGTGGCCAGTTTTTTCATTTTTGATAGCAGATTTGTGTTTCACGACCACTCGGACCCTTAGATATCGATTTTGAAAATATTCGGTCCAAAACTTAAAGATTTCAAAATGGCGGCCACTTTTTTCATTTTTAAAAACGGATTCATGTTTGGGGACCACTCGGATCCTCAGATATCGATTTTGAAATCAATTGGTCTAGAAAGTAAAGAATTCAAAATGGTGGCCAGTTTTTTCATTTTCGGTAGCAGATTTGTGTTTGACAACCACTCGGACCCTCAGATATCGATTTTGAAAATAATCGGCCCAAAACTTAAAGATTTCTTCAAAATGGCGGCCACTTTTTTCATTTTTGATAACGGATTTATGTTTGGGGACCTCTCGGACCCTCAGATATCAGTTTTGTAAATAATCGGCCCAAAACTTAAAGATTTCAAAATGGCGGCCACTTTTTTCATTTTTGATAACGGATTTATATTTGGGGAGCTCTCGGACCCTCAGATATCGATTTTGAAAATAATCGGTCCAAAAACTAAAGATTTCAAAATGGCGGTCACTTTTGTCATTTTTGATAATGGATACGTGTTTGGAGACAACTCGGAGTCTCAGATATCGATTTTGAAATCAATCGGTCGGTAAACTAAAGATTTCAAAATGGCGACCAGTTTTTTCATTTTTGATAGCAGATTTGTGTTTCACGACCACTCGGACCCTTAGATATCGATTTTGAAAATATTCGGTCCAAAACTTAAAGATTTCAAAATGGCGGCCACTTTTTTCATTTTTAAAAACGGATTCATGTTTGGGGACCACTCGGATCCTCAGATATCGATTTTGAAAACAATTGGTCTAGAAAGTAAAGAATTCAAAATGGTGGCCAGTTTTTCATTTTCGGTAGCAGATTTGTGTTTGACAACCACTCGGACCCTCAGATATCGATTTTGAAAATAATCGGCCCAAAACTTACAGATTTCAAAATGGCGGCCACTTTTTTCATTTTTGATAACGGATTTATGTTTGGGGACCTCTCGGACCCTCAGATATCAGTTTTGAAAATAATCGGCCCAAAACTTAAAGATTTCAAAATGGCGGCCACTTTTTTCATTTTTGATAACGGATTTATGTTTGGGGAGCTCTCGGACTCTCAGATATCGGTTTTGAAAATAATCGGTCCAAAAACTAAAGATTTCAAAATGGCGGCCACTTTTGTCATTTTTGATAACGGATACATGTTTGGAGACAACTCGGATTCTCAGATATCGATTTTGAAATCAATCGGTCGGTAAACTAAAGATTTCAAAATGGCGGCCAGTTTTTTCATTTTTGATAGCAGATTTGTGTTTGGGGAGCTCTCGGACCCTCAGATATCGATTTTGAAAATAATCGGTCCAAAAACTAAAGATTTCAAAATGGCGGCCACTTTTGTCATTTTTGATAACGGATACGTGTTTGGAGACAACTCGGACTCTCAGATATCGATTTTGAAATCAATCGGTCGGTAAACTAAAGATTTCAAAATGGCGGCCAGTTTTTTTATTTTTGATAGCAGGTTTGTGTTTCACGACCACTCGGACCCTTAGATATCGATTTTGAAAATATTCGGTCCAAAACTTAAAGATTTCAAAATGGCGGCCACTTTTTTCATTTTTAAAAACGGATTCATGTTTGGGGATCACTCGGATCCTCAGATATCGATTTTGAAAACAATTGGTCCAAAAAGTAAAGAATTCAAAATGGCGGCCAGTTTTTTCATTTTCGGTAGCAGATTTGTGTTTGACGACCACTCGGACCCTCAGATATCGATTTTGAAAATAATCGGTCGGTAAACTAAAGATTTCAAAATGGCGGCCAGTTTTTTCATTTTTGATAGCAGATTTGTGTTTGGGGAGCTCTTGGACCCTCAGATATCGATTTTGAAAATAATCGGTCCAAAAACGAAAGATTTCAAAATGGCGGCTACTTTTGTCATTTTTGATAACGGATACGTGTTTGGAGACAACTCGGATTCTCAGATATCGATTTTGAAATCAATCGGTCGGTAAACTAAAGATTTCAAAATGGCGGCCAGTTTTTTCATTTTTGATAGCAGATTTGTGTTTCACGACCACTCGAACCCTTAGATATCGATTTTGAAAATATTCGGTCCAAAACTTAAAGATTTCAAAATGGCGGCCACTTTTTTCATTTTTAAAAACGTATTCATGTTTGGGGATCACTCGGACCCTCAGATATCGATTTTGAAAATAATCGGCCCAAAACTTAAAGATTTCAAAATGGCGGCCACTTGTCATTTTTGATAACGGATATGTGTTTGGAGACAACTCGGATCCTCAGATATCGATTTTGAAATTAATCGGTCGAAAAACTAAAGATTTCAATATGGCGGTCTTTTTTATTTTGATAACGGATCCATGTTTGGGGACCACTTCGACCTTCAGATATCTTTTTTTTTCTTCTTTCTAATGATAGACTATACATTAGAGTACTACTAGTTTAAATATCAAAATTTTTCATGCAGTAATTCCTACCAAAATCCTATTTCCCATGCTGTTCGCTAAACAGCAAGTAAGTATCAAACCATCCTGCCACTAAGTTCCCAAAAAACGGATTGAAAATAATCACTTAACTTAATATAGGTATTACGTGCGACGCGAACTAGTACGACTTTTTGAAGCACTGTTTCGCGCCTATTCTGTGACTCAAACAACATGCTTAGCCAAACCAATATGAAAAAACGCGAAGCGAATTTTGGCAACGTCGCGTCGCTTACGCACTGCCGCCACCGAGCGAACATGCAACGTTGCTTTTTTCTTATTATTTTCATACATCTTATCCAAATTATTTTTTTATTTATTTATCTATTATTTTTTTATTTTTTTTTATTAACATTTTTGGTTTTATCTTAATATTATTTCATTGTATTATCTTTTTAACATTTTTTTGGTTTACGAATTTTTTTGTACATTGAAAAGCGCCTGATTGAATGTGCGGGCAAATATTGCGTTCGCCCTTTTCATAGGCTCAGGGCAGTACTACTCTCTAAAGCCTTATTTGTTGGCTAATTGAAGCGAACGCACCGTGGAATTTTAATTATGACTTACTAGAGTAACCTCGTCGAGATTGGTAGCAAACAGATTTGTTTCACCCGAGCAAAAGTTGTACAAAATATGTTCGAGACTCTTAGGGCAAACGAATTTTTGTACTAACTACGACATAAAGGAATATGTTTTCGCCGGTGAATTCTAAGTCAAGGCATGTTTTATAGAATGTGCAGTTTTCAAAACCCCAAATTGTGTATTATCGCCATAAAACATGCACAAAAACAACCAATTTATGAGCTTTTGCCTATCCCTTCGCCTTAAGACCCCTGATTAGACAAATAGATAGATAGCAATAAAGATTTCTTGAACCATTTTTTCTCGTCCGTCGTCGTCGTCGTCGGTTGTTCAGGCAGGACCGGTCCGAGTGGAGAGCCTTGGGGGAGGCCTATGTCCAACAGTGAACGTCTTTCGGCTGTCATGATGATGATCATGATTTTTTCTCGTCTCAAGTATCTAAGTCCAGTTGTCCCGGGAATCCTCGCTCCGTGCCATGCCAACGTTCTTACTGCCTTTCCAGTGTGCGAGTACCTCCGCGACTTCGACGAGAAGATGGAAGGCACCGTGGACGGGATGAAGCTGGCCCTGCCGGCGCCAACGTGCACGGCTGACGGCTCGTTCACCTCCCAGCAGTGCGCGCGCGGCCGCTGCTGGTGCGTCGACTCGTTCGGCACGGAGATACCCGACACCAGCACGAACAACGCCTCGGCTGTGGACTGCGAGAAGTAAGTTGTAGTTGTAGCAATCAGACTTTAGTACAGTCTCGCCTTATACTCCAAATGTAGAAATTCGAACTATATGTGCCACTGTAGTCATTCATAGAAGAATAAGAAAGACGGTATGAGAAGAACTTCGAATTTCGATGAACACTAAATATTTACCTTGCTCCGCTACTTAACTTACGTTTACTTACTCATTAAGTAGCGGAGTAGCAAGGTAAATATTTTAGTGTTCATTATAAATGGACCTCCGCAAAGTAACGCCTGATTCTATAGAATATTTCGAATTTCGAATTTGGGAGTAAAGCCCCTGGTTAACTAAGGCATTTGCATAGAGAAACGATGAGTTTCATCCTTAAGCAAACGGCCTTGAACCGTAATAGTTACATACTTACTTGAGCACGAAGCTGAAAAATGCAAAGAAAATCCACAAACAAAATAAAGTTATTAGTCAAAAGGGTTCATTTATACTCCAAGTCGCACTTAGCTTAGTTTTTTCTAAGTTTCCTGTTTAGCTTCAAGCCCATTCTAAACAGCGTACAATTAACTAACTACCTATACTATTCGCATCCTCCAGGCTCCGCGAACAACTGGCCTGCCTGGACCTCACTTGCCGCATGGGCTGTGACTACGGCTTCGAGCTCGGCAGTAACCGGTGCCCGACGTGCCGATGCCGCGACCCCTGCGCCGGAGTCACCTGCGCTGAAGGCCGCGCATGCGCCGTTGTTGATGTCGCCTGTGACGCTGACTACTGCCCGCCTGTACCTGCTTGTGAGTATATGCCTATACCCGCCAGTCATACTTACATACATATATAAGTCACATAAGTATTAGAAGGTTCTTACGCGTTTGTACAGTCGCTATCGGATACATCAGAGCTGTCTAAATGCTTGAAAACATCTGAACATGATCTTAGACGATTGACTGTATTCCGTTAGGACCCGAGCTGACCGGGATAATATACCGTAGCATACTTTAGTCGTAACCACATTCTGACGTCCGCAGTAAGTGGATGAATTTGTATGTACAAACGTGTGTTGTAGCGTGCTAGTACCGTCGCATATCCTAGCCTGTACGTTACTTATAGGTACTTTGCTTATGGTGCTGGTCATGATACACGTCGGCATAGCAGGCTGTATCTCGCACTATTTCACACAACGAACATTTATTTGCTTGTGCCAGAACTCAACGATGTTCCGTTCTTTAGGTCTTCCCCGTAAACCAGGCCAGTGTCCGTTCCTGGTGCCCCACACGGGCGCGTGCGAGTGGTCGTGCCGCGGGGACGCGGAGTGCGGCGCGGGGGAGCGCTGCTGCGCCACCGGCTGCGGGACCGCCTGCGCGCCCGCCACGCACCACTCGCCGTGCCAGCAGCGGAGGTCACTCACCCTGATCAATTCCAAAGTCGTCTATAGCATTTGAACGTGAGACGGAGAAAGCTGCGCTACCCGCGCTCCTCTCACGCACCGCTCACTGTGCCACTCTTAGAATAAGAATCATCAATGAAGTTGGCATAGTCACACGAGTGTATTTAAGCCTCGTAAAAAATTAAATTAAAAAAGAATAAGAACCCGTACTTCCTTTACATTATCAACCTTCAAGAATATCTGAGGGTTTGGTGAGGGTTTGGGTTTGAGGGTTTGTCTGAAAAGTTTGCGAGGTAGTCCAACCCAAACATGGATGTATGTTCTAGAATTTGGCTCAACCAAAACTCTAACGAAGCTTAGCCTCCGCGGCTGAGGAGTCAGTCTATACTTTTGTAAAATCTGGGTTGCCAACTTATGTAATCATTGAAATAACAAACTTTTTTCCTTAACAGAGCGTTGGCGCTACACACAGCTGCTGAGAGCGGCAAGCCACCGTCATGGCAAGACGTACCGGATTGCAAGCTGGACGGTGCCTACGAAACTGTACAGTGCCGCAAGTCGGACAACAGCTGCTGGTGTGTTGACAGCGGCGGCAATGAGGTGAGGACAGTGTGGAACGCAGTTTTTTTGAGGAATCAAAGGAACTCTTAAAAATATTAATGTAAACAAACGGATAACTCACGTTTTATTACGTCGGAAAAGGTCCGACAGTTTCGATCGATAAAACGTGAGTTATCCGTTTGTTTACATTAATATGTCTAAGCCTCACAGTAGTTTTATATTAAAAACTCTTAAAAATACAATGCAATGCGTGAATTACCAGATTTAAAACATCAAAGGAAGAAATGTTCCAATCGAAAACCCCTGGTGCAATCACTGGCAACACTTAAGTGATCATTTACTGTCCTAGTGTGGTACCTACCATTTTTTTGTCCTGTTTTCAGTGAGACTAGAACATAGGGTCCAATTTTTGTCACACTTTTAAAAACCCTTTTTCCTTAGTTACCTGGTACCCGCGTCTTCAACACTACACCATCTTGCGACGCGCCAGCCCCCTGTCCGGAGCCGCGCTGCAACGAGGAAGAAGTCTGCGCCCACGGCAGACAGCTGGACAGCCAGGGCTGCCCCACCTGCGAGTGCCGGGACCTCTGTGCTGAAGCCAAGTGCCGACCCGACGAGACTTGCGAGATCGTGCCGTTGGAATGCGAGGTAAATTTTTTGACGATGTTTTGCAACTGACCTCCATAAACTAGACCCTATCGGAGTAGGAACCTAACAAAATGACCAAGTGCTGTGAACTCTGAGCTGAGAGCAAGGGACGGAATGAAAACTAATTTAACGTCTTTGATGTGCGGGGAAGCTTCTAAAAGTTCTAAATCCTTGCTGAGGATTTACAGAAGGAACCACCGATACTTACTTACACACCTACTATTTGAATATCCAACTATAAACATGGCATCAAAGGCCGATTAAGTTGACATGGACACAATCATGACCGTGGCCTCGTTCTTTTATCATTCCCATCACATTTATTATTTTCTTTCACCCAGGCGGACTCTTGTCCTCCCATCGTCCGCTGTACACCAACCCCGCAATGCCCGGAAGGCGAGCCGCTGGCGGTTCCAGGCGGCACTGACATATTGACGTGCGGTCCCAACGCTGCCGCCTGCCCCTCGACGCACGCCTGCCGTTTCGCGCCGCATGACACCAGACCGCCGGTCTGCTGTCCCAAACCACGTAAGTTGATGACAATCTAAGCTTGTCTACTATTATTTGTCGGGCTACTGCAGGCCTTCTCCTTAAGTTCTAAACAACAAAACAAACAATACTTTCTACGGGAGCGAAGTGTGTCACAGTGGTGACCATGCAGGATACTTTACATAGATGGATATAAGGATTAGTATCGGGTTATATTAAGGGTTAGTTGATTGGGTAAATCAAATGGGCCTTGAGACGCAATATGCAATTTCTTTTCGGCTCCATATCAAATCCTAGTTAGTCTTTGTAATAGAACCATTCTTATCTTAGGCACGGTGTGCTTCGACGGCAAAGACGACGGTAACTGCACAACCACCACCAGCTTGAATGTGACGCGCTGGCACTTCAACCACGAGAGGAACCGCTGCGAACGGTTCAAGTACCACGGCTGCTCGGGCAACCACAACAACTTTAGGACCAAGGAGGAGTGCAATGCTGTGTGCCCTGGTGAGTTTAAAAATAAATGGTAGCAAATAATAAATAAGAATAAATAGATACTGCGATGCTAAACAGATTTTATGTACCAATGTCTTTCGTTGCATCAGTATCTAGGTCATAATAGTTCCCAACATAATAGCCTATTAAAATTACTCAAAGCTTAAGTCAAATCTAATGAATTACTTACGTCTCAATACAGCTGCCGGTGCCAAATTGACCAAGCCGAAGGAAAATGGGATTCGAATCGAAGCAGAAGGCACGTGCCAACTATTACAATATGATTGTATTTTGTATGCATTGGGTTACGTTTACGTATTTAAAAAGGGGATGATAGCACTCGATTTTTGAATAGCACGTGAATGAATCAGATATTATGTTAATGTATAAAATTACTAACAGGGAATTACATCTTGAAAATAATATGCTCTGTTCAGCTTTTAAAGAATACTTTTACTGAGAATTTAAAGTCAATGGATAATCTTTTATCTGCGGTGATGGAATGTGTTTTTATTCTTTTCAAGTAACAAAAAACACTACCCTTTTGCCTTGCTACTCCGCTAACGCTACGATGCTACGTTGTGGCAGCGGAGTAGGAACTGTTAATTGAAATTGACCTCCGCAAATTTTCTCTTTACTGTATTATCTTCTTTGCTTTGTTTTTACTCCTTTGACTTTTCATTCTGATGTTGTTGGTATTGTTGTCCAAGCTACCTATTTGTTCTCTGCGTTTTAAATTCACTGCGCATGTATCTTTATGTGATACTTTTCTTTGGCACCTTTCACTAAAACATGATCTCTCATCTGACTTACTTTACTTATTGCCTCATTATCCTGCTTTCGCTGAATTTATTCTTCTTTTTTTTAACCAGTACTTTAATTTTGTGTCCTACCTACTTAGTTACTCCAAAATTTTCACCTCTGTGTCCTTTTTAGTTATTTTTCTAAGTTGTACTTAAATAGAAAAGTTAGAAATAAATCAAAAGGAGATGGCATCGGAAATCTAAGCATCGGAAGGGTATTGAAGAAGACTATTATAGTAATTTTATTGAAATACGTAAACGTCAAGTGTTCTGTTCTGAGACAATCCTCGAAATCCTTAAAATTGTACAATCTTGAAGCATACATACCGGAGCAGAAAATTGTAATTTGCATGTCGTTCCTTGCGTCGACTGAATACTGTACTGTTTTGTATCTACCATAACATCCTGTACCCTATTCGTGAATGTATTCTAGCAAATAAACTATTCTATTCTATTCTATTCTAAAGATTTTAAATGAGTCATATTAAGTATAGTTAAAAATTGCAACAATTAGATTAGGAGCAATTTAGTTGTGGGTAGGTCATTACTGGTCTCACTCTACTGTGTGGCATAAATAACTGTTTTTTGGCAAGCTTGTGCTGGTGAACTTTACGCCCGCTTCTGAGAAAATATTTCAAAGAACTTTTATTTGAAGTTACCTAATTTAACTGGATGTTAACTTTGTTACCTTTCAGTTTTGAGTCCCTGTGAGAGGCTGCGAGAGAAAAACGAAATAGCCGAGAAGAAATACGGGAAGGGAACGTTCATTCCGAAATGTGACGTGGCTGGTGCGTGGGAGTCTGTGCAATGCATGACACATATCGGTGAGGACACAAAAACCTTCACCCTTATAAACTACCTACTACCTGTTGTCCGCGACTTCGTCGGCAAAGAATTTCGTTAGGCCGTTCTTGCGTGATTGAGTAACAAACAAAAATCCATCCATCCATCCAGACTTTCGCATTTATAATATTAGTTAGATAATGGGAATTAGATTCCGTTAAGCTGACTGGGCCCATAACCTAACAAGACTTAAAACTCAATTAATTAATTGCAAATAAACATCTCCCAATTTTTTTTAAAGTCCGTACCGTAAGACTCAGCTGTAAAGAAGTGTGTGTAACCATAAAAATTAAAAAATTACGCACGCACTTGAACAAGGGATTATTTCTGCAAATTCATATTCGATTTTCGAAGTTCGTTTCGTGCTATTCCGCTCACACTAATAGGCATTAATTTGAGAGGGAGAGGGACGGTATAATACGAACTTCGAAAATCAAATTTGTACCATATGTATGATGTATTTCCAAATACGACACTGTAATCTGTTCCCGTTCCACAGACGTGTGTTGGTGCGTCAGCTCCAGAGGCGAGCCTCTGAAGGGTTCCCTGGTGCGAGGAGCTAAACCCTCGTGCAACTTCCGGCAGGCGCGCAAGTGGGCTCCGAGGGACCACATGGATGAGAGGGCCCGAGCTGATGAAGGTACAGTCTACTAATAAACTTAGGTCTTATTTTGCAAACGATTTCCTCACTTAAGTAGAGTCTGTCTAACGAAAGCTGAACCCACTAGTTATTTGATTGGCAACTTTTGTCTCTAAGTGTGTCTATCTGAGGTGTCATGTTGTATGTCAAATTAATCATGTGTTATCCTGTCATGATTTTTTGAAATTGTCGCGTTTTTACAGGTTCAGCTTTCGTTACACAGACTCTACATATCTAGTTTTGTACACAGTTTAGGTATGAAAAGTGGTGACTTATGTTAGAACGACCGTACCAAAGATGAGAGCTCGCGATCGTATATACCATCTCTTTCAAACTTCATTCTTTACCATTTGACAAAAAGGAATGGTTGTAATAAGGCATATGATTTAGAAAAACATAGGTCAATAGAATCAAGACCGCGGATATATAGCTGGTAGAGTGCCTGCCGCCCGCACCTCTCTCGCTCCCTTTGTCGTCCCACCTCGCGCCCCTGTGCTGCGCGAGCGAGGACTCTTGTCTGTAGTGGACATTTGTTGTTAACTGATCAGTTAAGTGGCTGTGTCCGAGCTACAAGCCGTGTGAATCAGCGCTCGCTACTTATGCCCTTGTTTAGTTCCACATACACTTGGCCATAGTCTCCTGGGTACGTAGACTCTTCTGACACTTCTGATATATTTGACTCTGCACTGTTACAACATTCACTATCTTTTTCATCGATGAAGTTTCTTCGCTTTCTGGTTTCACATCTGGTTTCTATTTCGTTTATGCAATTCATACAGGGGCATGCCATTTAATCGTTATTTAACAATTTGCACACTTTGTAATGTTGATTTAAAACGCATTATAGCTAACATTAGTCAAAATAGCAAAAAGTACAAAAGTGGAAGAAAGATAGAAAGACAAAGTAAGCAGAATGGAAGTACGAGAAGTAGCAAGAGCGAGAACTAGTATGAAAGTGAAGATTAGAAAAATTTTCAAAAAATAGTCTCCGACTACGTTGGAATAAAAAAAAACGCATTTATAAATCTTCTTTACAGTGTTAGAAGAACTCATAAGACAGATGACAGCGTACCGCGTAGAAGAAATCGAGGAGTACGACGATGAACTGGAAATGAATGGTGCCCAAAGCGACGAGCCTGCTGATGAGGCTGGCGACGAGGCTCGGGCTCGCGAGCCTGAGGAAGTGGCTCGGGGGGAGGTGGTGGAACCGAGAATCGTGGAGAGCGTCAAGCTGTTGGACCTGGATGTGATGGAGAAGACTCCGTTCAAGACCAAATGCCAGATGCTGCAGGAGGAGGCTGAGAACGGTAAGTGGAGATTTTAATGGTCAAATAGTTGGGTTCCTGGGGCCTTAGCCTTACCATGACGTCCTAATTCCGACTCAGTTCAAGTTTTAGCTGTCACTTTTAGTATGAATCTGACAGCGAGCAAACCTAAACTGAATCGCATTAAGACGTCATGGTAGCCCCTGGGCTTTGCTGACTAAGCCTTAAAGTGATTAGTACCTAAGTAAGTTAAAGGGATTTTTATTAGTCAACCTTAAGAGCGTTTTCACATTACTCGATATCGGGGCAAGTTGTATGAAATAATTGTAAGTAACTGCCTTTCACATTGTCCGCCGCCGGTATTCAGTCGAACTAAAATCACCTGATAAAATTTTCCCAAATATTTTTAGGAGCAGTTTTTCACTGATGTATTGAGAGAGAGAGAGAAACATTTATTGCATTATTATTTCATTTATTGCAGGCACGGAGGGGCCACGACCGCGCTGCCTGGCCGACGGCTCCTTCTCCCCGCGGCAGTGCGCCCGCGGCCGCTGCTGGTGCGTCGACGCAGCCGGCCAGCGCCGCTCGCCCGCCAACATCCCCGACGCGCCCGCGCCTGATCCATGCAGTGAGTACATTCAACTAGTTTCTTCTCTAGCCTATACACTCGTACGTGGGAATCAGTGAAGCTTCAGTAACATTTCGTACACGTTAAAACCTTTGGGTGCCGAAAACTGGTGTGACTTTGGCCAAGGAATTTGAGGCCAACATGAAACAAGCTTTAAACAAAAACCGCCTAGAAATAGAAATTACCACAGCACAAAGATAAGATCTATGATTTGGGTGTCATGGCAACAATAAGCTTCATAAAATTATGCCTACTTTGCTGCTAGTATGTATTACTCTGTACCTATGGTACCATCTATAGGTACGTTGAACACCAGAGGATTGCAGTTGCGTTATCAGCCTAGAAGTCTAAGTGCCATTAATTTAATCGGCTGTCTTATACTATTCACACCGAAACACAGCAGCGCTAATTTGGAAGCAAGATTAGCGAGTAGGTATAAAGCCATCCTTATACATACTCGCTTATCGCTACCATTAGCGAGCGATCTGTATAGACTCCGCGCAAAGCCCCTACCACCCTCAAATCGTAACGTTTACCTCTTACAGCCCCAACGCAAGTCGAATCAGCGTCTTTAGAGTTGGAAATAATCGGTACTGACGCTGCGGTAGCGGAGCACGCACGTGTACTGCTATCCGCGCGGCTAGCTTCGCTCGGCGCGAGAGTGCCCGTCGTGATGTCCCGGGATAAGAGTGCGATGAAGCTGAGGGCCATGCTGGCAGGGCCCAGGGCTGTGGACATCGTGTATCATGTTGAGAACTTGGTGAGTTATTACCATCATCGACGTCAGCCGGAAGACGTCGACTGTTTAACAAAGGCTGCCTAATTACAACAGCCGGATAACTCACGTATAAAAAGCCGAAAGAATGGTCCGATAATTGTTTCGGACTATACCGTAGTCCTTCCTCAGAGAGCGCTTGCCCGCGGCAGCGAAACGAACACTGCGCGCCAACGCTCTGCTCGCGCGGTTACTCGGCGCAGCTGACATCGGCGCACAACTACCCTCATTTTTATCGTCATTTTTATCATAGTCCAAAGTAGGGCAGCACACAACACTTATCACGTCACTTTGTAAAGGTTCCTTCACACTCACCGTTTGGTCAGTATTTAAAACAGTCCCGGGTACGGGTTCCGGTTGTTGTAATTATGTTTGAGTCTCACGGTAGTTCCATGTTGAAAAAGGCTGCCTGCCTGTTGAATTTATAGTTTGCATTTGTTACTCATATAATATCGATAACATAATACTTGAACTCTTTCAGGTCAAACAAGAGAAGCTGTCAGGTAAGAAGACAGCGGGCGCTCTCGGCGCTGACGTCATCCGCAGCGAGTACCGCCTGGCTGCACCCGCGCCGCTCGTACAGCGCGAGATACTCAGCGAGTCCACTGTACGTACCAAACAGTTCGATCCTATTAGTTCATCGATTCGACAATAGATGGCGCTAGAGTGACGACATAAAACTTTTAACATGAAGTCGTCCGCCATATATTTAGTTCAAAATTTGCTTTCATTTTTATGTTAATAATTTATTTTCTTACCCAAAGGATCGACAGTTGATAGTAAAATACATAATTTAAGTATACTCGGATCGGAAAAAAACCACATAATTCCGGTTGTTGTAACGGACCCATAAAATAAAACTGACTTATTTTTTCAGGTATCAGCATCGACGTCTTACCACACCGCGCTGATCGTGCTAGCAGCAACATCAGCCTTCATCATCAGCGTACTTTGCGTACTAGTGATGCTGTACCGGGGTCGCCTGCAACGAGAGCCTCATAAAGCAGAGAGGTTCATGCCCCCCGCGCCCCCCGTCTACGTACTCTCACCAGACGAGAAGGCTGAACTAGCGATGGCTTTACACCCCCCTCTACCAATACCCCCTGAGCCCGACCACACGAGAGTTTAATTCCAAACTGTTCAAAAGTCTGATTCGTTTTTGTTTTTAGGTTAGGCTCTGTTCTGTACGAGATTGAACGGTCGAAAATTGATTGCATGTTCGTGCTGAATGAAAATGACTGTACCTACCTATTATGTACTGTACTGTACACGTATGTGCGTCTAATGCAGGTAGTATTGACCAATAAAGCCAAGCCTTGAATTTATCTCTCTCATTCTTTTTTGCAAAAAAATAATTGATCCAATAAATATTTCGAAACTTGGACCACAAGCCACTTCACGCTAGATTCCGCTTCTATTTGACCCTGTGCTGTGTTAAAAAAAAACACCTGACGTTTAGCAGTCGTATTTTCATTATTTATATTGACAGGTAAAGAAATAATGGGGTCCAAAAATACATGTCTAGGACGTATGACGTAGTGCGATTCTGGGGGTCTACTACCAAGTTTAAAATTTGAAATTCGTGTCATACCGTCCGTTTCCTATTAAACTAAATTTGAGTGAACGGGACGGTACGATACGAACGTCGAATTTCTAATTTTGCAGTGTAAGACCAGATCGTTTCCTTTGCCAAGTCGATTCAATCGAGTTTCGGCCTTGCATTGATAGTATTGTAATTATAAGTTACTTTAAGGTTTACTATTAAGCAGTGTACAGACGTGCGTCGGTGGATGCGACGCACGCCTATACATACTTTAGTTCCTCTCGTTGGGTCACGCTCTTTCTTGGTACGGCTGGCTGAATAAGCCGCATCTTTTTTTAATGGCAGTACCTAAATTACTATCCCCCCTACAGCAATGAATTATATCTAAAACAGACCTTAAAACAGTAGAAATTAAATCACATTTTTGCTATAGAATATAATGGCAACTAGTTACATATTTGCAATAAAATTTTTGTATAGGTATGCTGATGTGATGTGATTCTTTACTGGTGCGGTTTTGATGTTGTATACTTTTTGGCGTCCCCCATGATAAATAACATAACAAAGACGCGACTCGACGTAGAACTAATCTAGTCTGTTTCTTTTCTTCCATCTTATCATCTCAAAAACAAGATCATTTCCTCTCGCACCAATTTTGTAAATAACTGTAGTTATCTATCAAAATTTTCACGTCTAAGAAAATGTTGGTTGTTGAATAAGTGAATTCCCAGTTGTACCTACTTACTGTTTTTATTAAAAGCAATTTAAGAGATTATAAAATATGAATTTACTTGTATGTATTATAATGTTTACTTACTTAATAAAGGAATAATTTTGTAGATCGTTTTCTTTATCAACTCCTTCATTTTTATATATTTTTTATATAAGAGAAGTTAAGAGAAGAATACCCCATGTGGCAGTAATTTCACCAGCTGTTTTACTCTCCATACCGGACCAGGGCTGAACAGTGCAAGCATTGCTGCTTAGCGGCAGGACGAGTAAGACTGTGGTAGCGATCCGGACGGACCTTGTGCGCGAGGTAGTAGTAGTACCAGCCACAAAACGAAAGAGGAACAATTACTTACTTCTTCTCATCTCAGTCAGTATCTCACCATTCTCGCTAAAAAGAAGTGTAGATAAGTAGCTTAGAAAAATAATCATACTAGCTGTTGCCCGCGACTCCTTCCGCGCAGAATTCGCTTATAGCTATCCCGCGGGAACTATGCGATATTCCGGGATAAAAACTGTCCTGTGTAAAGGACCCGGGACTGTAACTATCACTATACTAAATTTCAATAAAACCGGTTTAGCCGTTTTGCCATGAAAGAGCAACAAACTTCCAAACTTACAAACTTTCACCTTTATAATATTAATAAGAAGTAAGAAGATATAAAGCGCTGCCCGATGTTTTCATAACAAAGATATTAAAGAGTCATAATATTTAGTTTAATTAGAAAGTGCTTTAGAGATCTGCTGCCGAAAATAGGTTATGGACCACAAAGTTTACAACTTTGTTTTCTCTGTGCTTTGGTATGACATGCAGCATTTTAAAACCTCGGGGACCGAAAGTTCCAGCAACCAGGCCACAAAATTCCAAAAAAAAGGTACCGAAAGTCATGAAACTTATGGGCTAAATCCCTTTAGCTTTGTCCGAAAAAAAAAAACAACAAAAAAAAAGGTGAGTGACAAAATAACTACAATTATATTTAATTAAAACAAATAGATATAAATCCCTGTGTATTTTGTACGATAAAATCATTTTGTTATAAATTTGCCATCATTGCGATTACTAAACGGTTAATCTAATCGAACAGTGTAGTGTTGTCAAAATGGAAAAACGCCATTGATAGTGACAGTTGCAACTGTCACCTCACTGACAGTCGCGTACGGCCTAGGAGAGGACTTCGTTTTCTTTCACATTAATCGCTTCAGAATGAATCAAGAAGGCGCACAGGCTTGTTGCGCCGTTTGCAGCAGCAAAACAGTTAGGAGATGTTCGCGCTGTCTCAGTATTAATTATTGTAATAAGGAACATCAGCGCCAGGACTGGAAAAGACATAAGCCCGAGTGCATCCCCAAGACTGCAAAACAAGGTTCGAGCAGCAATAAAAACGGTGAAGCATCAACATCCAGCACAGACGTAACGAGAATAAGGGATTCGTTAGACAGATTAGCCAGCGGAGCGAGCAGCGAGCCAGAAGCCCGAGAACCCGGTAGTGCAACAAGTGATACGAGACGTTTGAAAAAAACGAGAAATAAAAACCCGAATAAAGAGGGTAGTGTTAGTGAGAAACATAACTCGGTGGACTCGCGGCAGAATACGGACGTGTTGACGAACAATAGCGTGATCTCTAGTGTTTTATGTGATAACAAGGACAAGGTTAAAGGCAGTGCCATAACTTACGAGGGCTCGTCAGAACAGGACATTTTAAGTGAAACGGCTCAACAGTTAACTGCTGTGGACTTTTCCACGGGAAATTCTATACACGTAGTTAGACCGGCCCAGCCCGAGTCCAACATGTTGGCAGTAGCAGGCTACTCGGGGGAGCAAGCTGCCCCAATGAGGGAATACCCTGAAGCGACGCTTCAAGGGACCTCTGCACCTTTTGCACAGCCTCAGAACAGTTTCTTAATGGACCCAAATGATAGGTGGTACGATATTTGCCAGCAAGTGATTAGGGACATGACCCAGTATGGGCTGTGTGTGTTGGACAATTTCTTAGGCAAGGAGAGGGGACACTTAGTGTTAAGAGAAGTGCTCAACATGTACAAGTCTGGAATATTCCAGGTAAGCCACATATTACATATGTATTTTTATGTATTGATATGTTTCTATGATAGATGATAAGATAATCATTTGTTTGTCAATGTGTACCATCTTAGGCCTCATCTTCGCCTTCCATCAAGGGAGACTGAAGTCAAATTTAAGCCTATTTTATGTAAATAAAATAAAAATAAAAATGTAGAAAAAACACTGTTGTTCCGCTTTGGGCTTCAAACCACAAAATTTCATAATACCCTATTTACTAATACCCCTAATTTTCAAATTACCATGGGCTCATAATGTGGCGACGTCCACATGTGAGGCCGAGTATGTGAGCTTATCGTCAGCTATGAAAGAGGCAGTATACTTAAATAGCTTGTTAAGACAAATTGCCCCCTGATTGTCTACATGTAGGGTTAACTGTGCCAACTTACCAAGTCCAATTTCACTTAACAAGCTATTTAAGTATACTGCCTCTTTCATAGCTGACGATAAGCTCACATACTCGGCCTCACATGTGGACGTCGCCACACACTTTTGCTTCTGCGACTTCCACGAAATGCACGCGCCACCTAACATGAAAGCATAACCAGAATAAGACCGTCTATCTAATAAACATCCTCCCCAATCCGAATCAGAATACCCCTGTAATGACTTGCCTGTTTTTATAAACACAAGTCCGTATTCTATAGTTCTTCTCAAATATCGCAGCACACGTTTTGCGGCCTTCCAACATTCTTCGTTTGGACAATTTAAAAATTGTGCCAATTTTGCAACACTGTTTGTGATATCAGGTCTTGTCCCTGATGATAGGTACATCAAAGATCCTATAATTTCTCTATATGGATACTGTTCACTTTTATCACATGTGTTTTCGTTTACAACAAACTTATTTTTCACTTCCATTGGCGTGGAAACGGAATATTTACAGTTATTCATTCCATATTTTGTCAACAAATCGGAAATGTATTTTCGCTGTGACAATCTAATGCCACTGTCACATTTTTCATACTCTATTCCCAACATGTATTTGACAACTCCGTAATCTTTTAATTCAAACTCGGTGGCCAGTATCTTTTTAAATTCTTCAATAAATTCTCCTTTTTGGCAAGCTATTTGGATGTCATCAACATACACCAAAACAAAAAGTTTTATATCAGAATCTATGTCTTTAAAATAAAGACACGGCTCATTCAACGATTGTCGCAATCCCATACGTTTCAATTGTTCATCGAGTCGTATGTTCCACTGACGACCGGCTTGTTTGAGTCCATATAGCGACCTTTTCAATCGGCATACATCACCTCCAGCCTTTAAATCGTTCAACATCGTCTTAGCTCGTTCATGAATTTCAGAACCTTCTGGTTCTGTCTCTATTAACTTTACTATAACCATTGTGGGGACAGCTATCTCAACGTGAGAAAAACTTTGGTTTGTTTAAACACCGTTTATTGTATCAAAGCAACTGTATAAGAAGGAATACAAAATAGAAGTGACATTGCAACACAACAATCAATAACAACCAATTTGACACAGAATTACTTATTCTTTTTTATTTGAATGTGGGCATATTAAAACCTATCTCAATACATAATACCTATAAATACCTAAAAAATCAAAATGTCCCTTGTAACAATTTGACATTTTAGGTCTTTTTAGGTATTATGAGCCCATGGTAATTTAAAAATTAGGGGTATTAGTGAATAAGATATTATAAAATTTTGTGATTTGAAGCCCAAACCGTTGTTCTTGGCTGGTTTTTTTTATTGCAAAATGCTTTTAAAAATCAGCAATTGTTATTTGAAAGAACACAACAATATAATTCACTATATCCCATTCTTATTAAATTTCATAGTTAGTTGCTGTTACTTATTCTTTAAAATAGTGTTTCCCTAGAAAGATAGATAAATAACAACAGATTTTTCTCTACTTTGCTTGTATTGACTTTATAGTGTTTAGCCAGAGTTCTATTTTTTAAATTGTTAAACTGAAGACTGTAATATCATTAATTTAATATTTTATTTTCACTTTGCATTAAAGCTACTTTGTAATTGTTCTAGATTATGCCTATTAAAATTCCTTTCTTTTATCTCATGATATTAGTGTTATTGTATGTGATTAGCAAAAGCATTGCAAACATCTGATTGTTGTTATCAAAGATAATTCAGAGCCTTCGCAAAAACAAGGTAATGGAAGATATATTATAGATTTGCTGGGTTGTATTCATATTTCTTTGACCAAAAACATCAGCAATGTCAAACTCTTTGTGCTTAAATAATACAAAAAACTGAGTTACGCTTAGTTTAATGATAAAATCAATCAGCCTTTCCGCTCGGGCTTGGGATGAGACACTGCAAAGTTATATAGATTTTTTTTTAATACACTTTCATAATTTTATTTAAAAAAAAGATATTCTTCTGTCATTTTATTACTTACAAATGCTGAGGTACTGTTTAAATAGGTATCTTTAAATAGCAGCTCAAGATACCAGAATCAATATATGCTACCAAATGTGCTATCCCTAGGTATATCTATTTATGGTTGTCCTTCTTGGTCAGACATTGGGTATCCACATCCTGAATCTTGCTTTAACCTCCGCAGGCGGGCCAACTCGTCTCCAACCCCAGTAGTACGGAGGCACAGACAGTCCGGAGTGACAGGATCACCTGGATTGATGGGAAGGAGCCCTACTGCTATTATATCAATAAACTAATTAGTCAAGTGAGTACTTTGATTTTTTTTTTGTTTTAATTTCTGGAGTTTTGTGTGAGCATGACACACTATATAGAGGACCCTATGGCAAAATTCTGCAACAGTATTTTCGAAATATTTAAGATATTGATATAGATATCTTCCAATCCTACCCACATCGCGATATATTTATATTTTTATTGTATGTTGTACCTGAGGCCCTGTCCGCACTGTAATATTTCACGATGCGATTTTTTCTCGAAATTCTGAGACACTTTGCAACTTATAATAGCCGCTTGATGCAAATTGAATGCGATGAGGAGGTGCTGATTTGGTCCCGCACTGCGATCCCTTAAATTAAAAAAAAAAACATGGTTCAAACCTCATCGTAATTTTAGTATTAAAAAATCCAAGTTAATAAAAAATAAAAAAGGTAGGTATTCTTAAAACATTTTGCGCTGTGCACATTGCCAAATTACGGGGGTTTAAACACGGAAATAGAAGTCGCGCGGTGAAACATCGCAGTGCGGGCAGGGTTTTACTCTTGCGCCGGAGTTGAGATGCCTCTTGGCACGCGAAATGTCCCCGTCAGGGTTTTCCCCGTAGACTCACACACGTGTGAGAAAAATCGGTCAATGTTTACATGTTTCTTTTGCATATCATTATTGTATTTGTTGACAATACAAAAGATTAACCAAGTAGTTATGACCTGGGCCGATCTTGGAAACCAGATCTGACTACCTACTTTGAGAAGTATTTTTACAAATGTGATATCAAACTAGGATTTTAGGCTAGGCTTGTGTCCCAAATAGCTTGTCATAGGTATCTCATATCATTACAAAATATAGGTTCTCGAATAGTAATGCGTAATCAAAAGCACAACATTTGAAGGAACATGTCTGTTAAATATAAAGTTTCTTTATCGTCTAATCTGCTAGTTTTAAATTATCCTCTCTATTACTTATCTATTCTATATACTGTTATAATTATCCACTAACATGCCATATTTGAAATTTCAAAATTTCGGATAATCCTTTTTTAGTGCACCTGCATTCATGATCCGTGAGGAATATGTTTACCAAATTTCAAGTCTCTTGAGGTCCAGTGGTTTTAGGCTGTGCATTGACTGTCAGTTGGTCATGTAATTCTTTCGTAGATATGTATTTTATGGTTTTATAAATCAGCAGTGACTGTATTTGCACCTAACCTACCTTCGTATTGTCACGTATGTTTGCCACTTGTAAATAAATAGGTGACTAGATAGAGGTGAACCTTCAATGAGTACAATGTGAATCATTCTTTCCTGTTTACATTATTGCAGTTGCATTATACAGTTAGAAAATATACTATCTATAGCTAACTACGAGTATGCTTGTAAAATCGACCTGACCTAGTCCTGACTGATCATCGACGCACAGCGTAAACTATTATATTAAGAACGCTGCAAAGTGGAATATAGGTTGGTTTTGTAGCGTAATGAAGGACTATGAATGGGTTTTGCATATTATTTCCCTCGGGATAGGGAATTCCGGTGCGGGGCGGGGTCAAAACAAGTGGTATCAGAGCAATGTAATAGAATCATCTAGGTCTTCTTCAATGTGATTCAATGCCTTCGAATCCATTGTCTAACTATACCAACTCCTGTCTCGTAGGTACAGTAAGGGAAATGTATTCGCGTACCACCATAGGTCCCTGTCGCAATTGACAGGCCGCCGTCACTCAAACTCGAGTGATATGTCACCTTATTGCGATAGGGTTCTACGGTGGTACGTGAATACATTTCCCTTACTGTATGTACTAAAACTGCTAACAGTAAATCGTCGGGGATAGTGCAATACCACGTAACTAGAACTGGTAAATACTGCGTATCTACAAAACACCCATAGTGCAATACCACGTAACTAGAACTGGTAAATACTGCGTATCTACAAAACAGCCATAGTGCAATACCACGTAACTAGAACTGGTAAATACTGCGTATCTACAAAACACCCATAGTGCCATACCACGTAACTAGAACTGGTAAATACTGCGTATCTACAAAACACCCATAGTGCAATAATACCACGTAACTAGAACTGGTAAATACTGCGTATCTACAAAACACCCATAGAGCCATACCACGTAACTAGAACTGGTAAATACTGCGTATCTACAAAACACCCATAGTGCAATACCACGTAACTAGAACTGGTAAATACTGCGTATCTACAAAACACCCATAGTGCCATACCACGTAACTAGAACTGGTAAATACTGCGTATCTACAAAACACCCATAGTGCAATACCACGTAACTAGAACTGGTAAATACTGCGTATCTACAAAACACCCATAGTGCAATACCGCGTAACTAGCACTGGTAAATACTGCGTATCTACAAAACACCCATAGTGCAATACCACGTAACTAGAACTGGTAAATACTGCGTATCTACTTAACACCCAACTTTATACTGGATTGAACTGGTATATTCTAATCAGGATTTTACGTTCGTTGCCGGGAAATCTTTATTTGGCTACATTTTTTTAGATACGCGGTATTAACCAATGCCAGTTACGCGGATTTTCCCTATAGGTATTGTGCAGATACGCAGTATTTACCAGTGCTAGTTACGCGGTATAGCACTATCCCCGACGAAATACACGTGTAGTATAAGTTATAGGTCCAATGTCGTCGAGGTATTTTTATTTTACAAATAGATAAGGACAACGTATGAGTAAGCGGTATTTCAGGTTTCGCACAGTCTGGCGCCGCGTTATCATTATCAGATTAGGAATATCGCCATTATAAAGGTTTTATAGAAATACCAGCTCTTATCGCACCGGGAAACGTCCTATATCACCTCGCGAAAAACTGTATCAATGAAAATGGATTTTGTGAATTAAAAATACATAGATCTATATATTTAGTCAGAGACTCGTGTTGTGTTTTAAACGGGTACTCATCGGTGAGCTCTGAACTGTTGCATGTTACAGTAGCCAAAAACTCTAGTGTGGTGTGGCTCGCGAGCCTGCCACACACTAGGGTTTTTGGTTACTGTTACTCATACCCGGCTCTATAAACTCAAAGATCAAGTCGTGTGATTCTCAAAAAAAGCGACGCGTAGCACTCCAGGAGTGCCGGCAAAAGTGAAAACAGCAGCTTAGATTAGATTTGTATGTTGTAACTTCCATGACGCTCAAGACGCGTATCGTACTGGCCGCTTACAAAAAAAAACGTACGTATTATGTATATTGACAGACCTTTAACAATATGCTGATGCCCTAGTACTTTTGCTCCAGGACAACAAAAAACACTTCAAAAAACGAACCCGATTCATTCTTATTTCAAAATAAGCTCTTAGAGGATCTGATATCCTGGTACTTAAACTCTCCCTCCGTCTTACGCCTAACGCGAGTTTAACATTTTTTTACCCATCCCAAAAAGTTCTCGGCGCCGCTAAAGAAGTTTCCACTTCAAAAATCTAGTACGGGAACTATAATCGCTGCGCTTGGGAGACAATCATAATTTAACCCGCAGGCAGAACACGGAATCAGGTGTCTTTGCCATTTGGCTTTTTGTATGACCGACGACAAAACACGAAAGACACCTGACTCTTTGTAATGTCTCCGAGAGAACGGGTCAAGTTTTGATTGTGACTCTTGAAAGCCTATATAGGCAGATTCCCGGAATAAAAGATTCTGTACAAATGTACCTCTGTATAGGTATAGGTATGGTAGGGAATGCCGGTGCCGGTAGCGGATACTAGTAATTAATTTTAATTTGTTATTTCAGGTGGATAACATAATTCTAAGGGCGAACAAGATGACAAACAGCGGAAAACTAGGAGACTACACCATCAACGGCAGGACGAGGGTAAATACAACTTATATTATACCTTTCATAATTTATAGCAAATAATGGAGATAATGTCACTGTTTATTAAAAGATATGGAACTGTAGAGTACGGGAGTCTTTTCCAAACTTTATTCCGTCACGAAAATAGTAATAAATACCTAGTCAAAATAGTCATGCTCATGATGTTCATAGTTGACAAGTGAACATGTCATCAGATATGATTTGATTGCAACACATTTTGAAATCTCTTGTGAACAACCGCCTAATGTCTCTGAGTTCACATCAAATAGTTCACTGGTTCAGAGTGTGGACGGAAGTGCGTCAAAAAAGTGTTAAGTGCCATAAAAAGTAGCTTCTCAGTCACTCAGTGACGTTTGCTAAGTCGTCTCGGCATTTGGATTAGGTACTATATTTTGATCGAAAAGTAAAAACGTAAGCTGGGAATCCAACCTCATTCCGTGATGAGTGCTTCACCATAGGCACACTGATCCGTGCGATAGCCTTCACGGTGAGATTCTTTAATGTGTTCTTGAAACAAAAATTGGAATTTGTGTGGTGTATCCCCTCGCACTCTACACAGCAGTACTGGAGTCTGGAGATTGTAGTTGGCAATAGGCAGTCCCTTGGTCGTCTTTTACGACACCTTCAGAAAGGGCTTAATCCGTATTATTCTAAAATCGAGCACTGAACGGACTAAACGACATTGCAAAAATACGATCATGGCAATTGAAATGAAAATGAAAAGGAAAAAAAAAACATGTCTCATTCACGAGATATTACGTCACTTTATTGGGCTACCTGTTGATTCATCACGTGCAACAAGTTTAGTGGTGTCTGTTAAAATTTATGATTTGAATAAGATCGAGAGTCATGGAGATTATTTGAGAAAATCATCAGTGTTATCAACACTTTCTAGTATTTTCCCAAATGTGAAACACTATCTCGTACAGGCCTTGTACTCCGAAATCCGATTTTCGAAGTTCGTTTCGTGCCGTTCCGCTCTCACTAATAGTTATTAATTTGAGATTGAGAGGGACGGTGTGATACGAACTTCGAAAATCGGATTTCGGAGTTGCCCCCCAGTAAGTAATTAGTTTTCGGTAATACCAAAACCCTATTCACACATTCATATTTTATGATTCATATTGGACTCTTGCCGGTGGAGTAACTGCCACTTCTCTCGTTCTCCCGTCAGTCTTTAGACCTCTCTGTATGGTATGCTGACGTTTTCCATTATTTCCACTTCAATCCCTTCTTCTTGACAGTGGGCTTACACTTCCACAAGGTAAAATGCCGTAAAAGGGAGATTTTGTAAGTAAGTTAAGTATATTATATTTCAAATATTTACAAAGTAGCAGGAATGTTGCTCAACCCTTAACGCAGGGAAGTCGACCAAAGATTTGCTATAACTGCCTACTAAAATCTTCTAAAACTTCTTAATTGAGAACCATCATCATAACAAGTTAGGGACTTTCCTGATCGACCATAATATTATTTAAGTAGATAAAAACATAAATGCTGGTGATAATGATGACGATTTTGGCACACTAACAAATAGAAAATGGATTAGCTAACCGGCTATACGAAGAAGGCTAGTTATGTGAATATACGATTTGTTTATCCTTAAAGCAGATACAGTCACCTTTGTAAAATATACTATTACTTAACATTATAGTAAGGTGTTTCAAAAATCTTCTGAAATATTTCAGCACGTTGTTGGGTTACTTTGACTTAATAGCCCTATAAATGTTTTTGTATTTTTTTTTTCATACATTGACTGATGTTCAAAATGAACCACGTGAAAGACGAAACTAAATTTTGTAGATATCAAAAATTGTAACGTAAAATCATTGTAATTTTGCGACACCTCGTCTACTTGGAAAGGGTAGGTAAGTGGAAATAGGTACCGCAATGGCGGATGCACATCGGACATTGGTTTACGTAGATGCAGTCATGTTTACGATTTGTCATCGCGAATATCGCGATTAACCGGCGATCAACATAACATTGGGAAATAAACACGAGTGCAGTAACCCCGATCAATAATATTATGCCACGGAACGCATAGCGGGGGTGACTTGATGACGGAATAAAAATGCGATGTGTTCTGATGTTTTCACTTGTATTTGTATATTTAAGTATACGCCCCAGCTTCGCGTGGGCTATCAAACTATACTTATAATGAGTATATGGCATCTGCTAAATAAACAAATCTATGTTGTCTTGATACTTGGCTCCAGAAACCAGTAAATTAAACCGACGCTGAAGTTTTGCGCTTCATAAATTTAAAGTTACCATTTCGCCTCGATAATACTAGGCTCGATGTCGAAACAATTACGTGTCCTAGCGATTTGTAATACATTGCTGGTGCTGTCAATACACCGCTGGCACACAAGAGTGTCTACCAGTAATGTATTTTATAGAGAATTTGTTAATCGCGCTAGTCGCGCGTGGTGCGTGGTGGCCGAGGTATAAGAGAAGGCTGATTCGTCAAAGAATAGAACACGACTGATGTTACTAACTGTATTGCATATTACAATTTCTTCACCGTATATGTGTGCCACCTACGTAGTCAGAATGTTGCCCCAGTTACGTTTCATTTTGGCAAGCATGTAATACTGACTGACAGTCTGTAATGTGTGAACACGTTATACCAGTTCTTTATCACCCTTTATTGACACTTAAAGGTGTAATGGCCTATACATATGCAGAGCTAATGACTCAGATATCGACGAAAAAGTTTAGCTCACGAGATTTGAGAATGTCATGTTGTATTCTGTTTTGTTGAGCGGTGTACGCCTCTTAGATTTGATGTATAAGGCCTCTTGACCTGATTTTTTTGTTTAGCTCATCCAGATTTGCTTCCGGTGATATGGCCAGTAATTTTACTCCAGGGAACTCGATGGTACATCAAATCATAATTACTAAATAGGTATATTTTTTGCGATATCAAGTTACAAAAGATGGGGACTGGGAGCTGTGGCATTTATTGTTCGGAACAAATGAAATGACACTGTCTACCTATTTAACTTAAGACCATTACAAGTAAATCACATTCTGTCAGCATTATCACTAACAAATATTGAAAACAAACGCACATCAAACAAGTTTTACGACTGTACCTTGAATTTGAAACATCTTACCAACACCGTTGCCAATTGCTCTACATGGAACTACAAATAAATCGCAGTTACGTAGAAGTTCTCGCCGCGTTATCATACATTCAAGAGCGTATCGCATTAGAATCGCCGCCTTTTGCGATAATAACCAAAATAAAGGCGACGCATGCGCTTTGCGGTTTTGCGTACGTGACTCCGAGCATGGCCGCCGCGGGGGGGAAGCGACGCGCGGGGACATTGTAAACACTGAGCGAATCCCACGCGCCCACTGTTTACAAACTGAGCTTACGTTTTTACACAACCATTTTGTATAGACATAACGTCTTCTTACTGAACATACACGTGTCAAACAACGACTGGGATCTCAGCTGATTGGTTTGTGGGCTTATCGTAAATGCGGAATTGACAGAAGAAGAATTTGCAATCGTATAAACGAGAACGAGTTTATTAATATTTACTTCTGGCCTTAGAAGAGACTTGCTTTGCTTGGCATCGTGTCGTCGTTTGTTGAGTGAAATATCGAAATCTTTAATAGGTACTACACCTAGGTACTTAAATTCTAGTCTAGTTCTTGCTAATATCCTATTTCTGCTAACTATAATCTGATTTAATCTATTCAGATTTTACTGGCTGACAATTAGGCCAGTACGGGAACGTGTTAATTACCCTGTAAACTCACAAAACATACAAGTCAGTTTTTTTTTTTATACTGGTAGAGTACATTATGTACTAAAGGGGAAAAATATTTTCTAACACTTTTTGAGTTTGCGTTAGGTATTATTTAAGTTTTTGTTAGTAAAGCGTGTAAATCCTGAGAAAAATTATACAAGTGTAATTTTTCTCTACTAGATTATCGGATTTAACTATAAGAACATCACCTGTAGTATTCTAACAAATTTGTCAAGTGCTTACGTCAGCATAATTGGAAACTCGAAAAAAAATTATAAATCTCTAAAAAAAACTTACAAGTGAATGGTGGCTGCTGAAATGTATTCAAAACTGTCAAAAGTAACGACAGTTTTGAATTCTAACACATTTGTTAATAGCGTATTTTTTTATCAACAGTGTAATTTTCAAAATGCTCTATTTTCCTTAAAAGAAATCTCATAATTCTCAAGTCGGCTTATTTGATTCGGTTTCATTATAGTAATCTATAGGCAGAAATTCTAACGAATTCATCAATAGCTTTAGATTCTATTAAGTTATCAGTTATATTCATAATTTAAACTAGCGCGCGCATCGCGCGACTCGCCGCAGCGTGCCTGTCAGCCAATCACGTAATACGAGTTAGCGCGCTAACACAAGGTCGTGCCCGCGTTGGGTGTAAAAAATGTATACCTAATTACTTTTTGTTTTCGAATTATTCACAATGCTTGTATGTATAAATAAAAGTGAAAGTAACTCTGTCTGATATCTTTTACGGCTTGACTACTAAACTGATTGCGATGAAAGTTGGTATATACCTAAGCTATGGCTGTAGGGAAGAGCATAGGAAATAGTACACAGTATATACACAGTACGTTATGTATAATGTATAAGTGTTTTGGTTTTTCTTTTAATTTGCATGTGTCGAAATAAATAAATAAATAGGCTAGAAAGCCTGGATAGAAATCCAGAAAAAATACCCTGATCCCGCGAAAACCACGATAAAGAAATACTGACTAAAAGAGAACTAAGTTGTGGACAGAATATATTACTAAGTATGAATTTTAAAACAAAGTAGTAAGCGGCGTCTGTTTGTTTGTCTGAACGTGATAAAACTCAAAAACTACCGAACAAAAAACGTCGAGTTGACAGCTGTCAGATGTCAATTGTTGTCAAACAAAAAAACTTAAGGTACCCAATTACAGTTACTTAGAATTTCGAACCAGTTCTTTAATCAAATAAAGCACATGTCACCGAAACCAAGCCAGTTGAAAAGTACTATAATTCATAATTAAATAGGAATCCCATAGATAAAGTTACTTTTTACGCCAATGTTCCTTGTAAGTGTGGGATCACCTAAAAAGTAGACGAATAAGGGTTGATTGAATATTATTATTTATTTAACTAGAAATGAGACATGTCAAATCAAATCATGTGTCGTTCAAAGGTTAACTGGAAGAGATCCCTTTTAGGGATAAGTTCGCCTTAGTGCATTTGTGTTTTCCTGTGTTCATCTTTTTCATGTGTTTTATGTACAATAAAGAGTTTTACATACATACATACATACATACATGTTTGACTGGAACTCGTTTTATTGTCAAGAAGCTATGTAGTATATTTTGCCTGAGAACACAAAATTTAAATAAAGTATTCATTTTTCAATCAAAATCGACTAGGAACTATGGTAACGGCACCAGTGTTGGACAAGGACCCAGTAATGGACAATGTGTCTTATTAAATAGAATCTAAGGGATAGTCATTTATTTATTTAACAACAGTCAATTTATAACCACATGATTTTTAAAGTAAGAATGAAGTGTCCATTACTGGTGCTTGTCAGCTTAAAGTGTCTAACACTGGTGCCGTTACGTTAAAAAGTTTTAAATACAGTAAAGTAATAACAGTAAACTTTGATAACCTTTGATTTTTCCGATTGGGGTGATTCCTTGACTAATATTCATTTTACTAGTACCTGTTACGATTACTCGTATTTGTACAATAGGTACTTACAGGTCAGACCATGACTACTAATCAACATTTAATTTTTTTGTGTTCTTGGAAGTATTCATTCATAAAATGCGAATATTTCCAAGAACTGCTAGCTTATTACGTACGTAGCTCGCTCGCAGTCGCCATCGACACATTTAGACAGTTCTTGTTTGAATGTGACAGCTAGCTGATTCCGATGCCAATTGTCAGCCCATACATGAACTGTCAAAATGAAGACGATGGTGATCGCGAGCGAGTTACTTAATAAGCCTGCAGCATACAATATCACATCACATCAGCCCGGTTAGCACGACAGTGTAGAAGAGTCGCGTCGCGCGCGAGATAGATTACCCGTCTCATTCGACGCCGACGCCGGCGACTCTTGTGCGCTGTCGTGCTAGACGTGCAGGCTTTATTATGTTTCAGGCATTACTTAAATTTACTACAGAAGTAAACTTAAACAACCTTTGATTTTCGATTGAGCTGATCCCTTAACAGAGGATCACTATATTTTAATTTAGTATTCATTCATTTTACTAGTATGACGATTATTCGTATTTATACAATAGGTACAGTCAAGGGCATAAATATCGATACAGACATCGCGACAAATATATGTATACATCAACCTTGTTGTAAGTGACATAAAGGTGACGCCTTGGGCTTGGTAACGTACATATATTTATGCCCTTGACTGTATAGGTCAGACCATGAACTCCACATATTAATACCCTTAAGAATATGTGATAGTTAAAGGATCAGCCCAAACAAAAAATCAAAGCTGTGCCTCCTGTGACAAGTGATACAAGTGCAAAATCAACATTTTACAGGAGAGCGAAAATAAGATTTACAAAAATCTGATTTGTGAGCCAAGGGGGCTAGCATTTACCGAAGCACTTTTCTTATACATGAAAAAATATTCTATAAACGTGCATTTAGTGTTTTTCGGTAAATATTGTAAGTTCGAAGAAAATCGCGAAAAACCTGTATCGTACCTATTGAAATGTCTAATTTGAGGAAATAAAATATGTTATAGTACTTCCAACCATTTATTTTCTCGATGACAGAACTACTTGATAGTTATAGTGTTGTAACCATATAAGTGATCAGTAGATACGATATCGATCTAATTTCAAAAAATTCTCTGTCATTATAGAGGTAATTATTTCATTTCATTGTTGATTACCTATCTATACTTATGTTATAAAAAGATGAAAGATTTGTACGTTTGTAATTAATAAACTAAAAACTACTGGACAAACAAAAATTATATCACCATTAGAACGCTACATCATTACTGAGTAACATAGGCTATTATTTATCCCGGGAAAAAAATTACAACGCGTACAAAGTCGTGGGAACACATCTAGTTAAATATACACAATACCGATACGATATCGATATTTCAATCATAACATCACGATGTTTATTGCCATAGAATGTAACTTTATTAAAACGTTTATTATTTATCAGCATATATAGACTCAATTTGTCTTAGATGAATATTATATGGGATCAAGGAACAAAATTAGGCAGTTGCCGTATTTTTCATACCTCGCATTTAAATCGAGAAAATAAATGGTTGGAACTACTATAGATGATACAAGTTCAGTTATATCATGGTGTACCCCTGGAGCACCCATAATACCTCTTGGTGTAAACTGATATAAGTACATGAACTCGTAAAATCCTATAACTCAGCGTTATATGTTACCAGTTCAATGTTGCTTGAAATAAAACATAAAACTACTAATAAAATGGATTTAAAAAAAAAAACAAATTGTTCTCGCATTGGTAGGTACAATGTTAAGTTGTACCCTGGGTCTGGTTTTAGAAAAGTTGGTCAAAAGCGATATAACTGCTGTAGTTATATCAATATTTCCGAAAAAAGTACCGAAAAATTAAATGTGGAAATAACTTATACCACAAAAGACGAAAATAGCCTTTAGAGCAATACCATAAAGGGGGTTACAACTTGATATAGATCAATTTGCACGTTTTTTTTTCCACCTAGAAGTACGTGAGATAGACCAAAAAATTCAATATTTTTCTGATTATTTCTAAATAAAAACACACAAAAGAGTACAAGTCGAGTTATCACAGAAGGTTATCAATGTTTACTGTTGTTACTTCACTGTATTTAAAACTTTTTAACGTAACGGCACCAGTGTTGGACACTGTAAGCTGACAAGTACCAGTAATGGACACTACATTCTTACTTTAAAAATCATGCGGTTGAAAATTGACTGTTGTTAAATAAATAAATGAGTATCCCTTAGTTTCTATTTAATAAGACTCATTGTTCATTACTGGGTCCTTGTCCAACACTGGTGCCGTTACCACTTAGTCAATTTTGATTGAATAATGAATACTTTATTTGAATTTTGCGTTCTCAGGCAAAATGTACTACATAGCTTGTTGACAATAAAACGAGTTCCAGTCAAACATGTCTCATTTCAGTTAAATAAATAATAATATTCAACCCTTATTCGTCTACTTTTTAGGTGATCCCACACTTACAAGGAACATTTGCGTAAAAGTAAGTATCTATGGGATTCCTATTTAATTATGAATTATAGTACTTTTCAACTAGCTTGGGTTCGGTGACATTTGCTTTATTTGATTAAAGAACTGGTTCGAGATTCTAAGTAACTGTAATTGGGTACCTTAAGTTTTTTTGTTTGACAACAATTGACATCTGACAGCTGTCAACTCGACGTTTTTTGTTCGGTAGTTTTTGAGTTTTATCACGTTCAGACAAACAAACAGACGCAGCTTACTACTTTGTTTAAAAATTTATACTTAGTAATATATTCTATCCACTTTAGTCAGTATTTCTTTATCGTGGTTTTTGCGGGATCAGTGTATTTTTCCTGGATAGAAAGCCTATTTATTTATTTATTTCGACTTATGCAAGTTACGAGAAAAACCAAAACACTTAAACATTATACATTACGTACTGTGTATATACTGTGTACTATTTCCTATGCTCTTCCCTACGGCCTTAGCTTAGGTATATACCAACTTTCATCGCAATCAGTTTAGTGGCTAAGCCGTAAAAGATATCAGACAGAGTTACCTACTTTCACTTTTATTTATATACATGCATGTGAATAATTCATAGTTAATAAGTCTTATATACATTGTTACTAACCAACCTGGACTATTAATGTAAGCAGACTGAAATAAAATTAATTTGAATTTTGTATTTTGATTTTGAAAACAAAAATTACTTAAGTAATAGATTTTTTACACCGAAGGCGGGCACGGCCTTGTATCAGCGCGGCTCGTACTACGTGATTGGCTGACAGGCACGCCGCGCCCGGCTCGAGCGAGTCGCGCGATGCGCGCGCTAGTTTAAATTATGGATATAACTGATAACTTAATAGAATCTAAAGCTATTGATGAATTCGTTAGAATTTCTGCCTATAGATTACTATAATGAAACCGAATCAAATAAGCCGACTTGAGAATTATGAGATTTCTTTTAAGGAAAATAGAGCATTTTGAAAATTACACTGTTGATAAAAAAATACGCTATTAACAAATGTGTTAGAATTCAAAACTGTCGTTACTTTTGACAGTTTTGAATACATTTCAGCAGCCACCATTCACTTGTAAGTTTTTTTTAGAGATTTATAATTTTTTTTCGAGTTTCCAATTATGCTGACGTAAGCACTTGACAAATTTGTTAGAATACTACAGGTGATGTTCTTATAGTTAAATGCGATAATCTAGTAGAGAAAAATTACACTTGTATATTTTTTCTCCGGATTTACACGCTTTACCAACAAAAACTTAAATAATACCTAACGCAAACTCAAAAAGTGTTATATATTTTTTTTACCAGTAGTACTCAGTACATTCTAACCGTCTACAAAAAATAGCGCACTTGTGAGTTTTATGAGTTCAATTTGCTTCCCGTACTGGCCTAAATCCAAACGGCAGTCGGGCGCCGCTTATAAAAATAGAATAGAAAAAGTTTCGCGCGTGCCAGTCGGTAGTGGCAGTACGGTGTTCCATTTTCAAATTCGAATAGGTAGCGGTTGTCGCTGGCCGGAAATGACATTGGGACAGGTCGTGGTTGCCGACATTGATACGGCACGGCAAGGGTGAATTTAAAAATAATTGTGACCAGGATGATAATTGACTTGCTTGTTAGTGTAGGTCAAGTCTTATCTGGACAGACGGAATTTCTGAATTCAGGTCACGCACTGAGGCAATAAAGAATTATTCTATAGTCTTTAAGACCACACCAGATTATGTTACTAATTTAGTGCAAACTGCAAGCTGAGACATGGTTCTATTCTAAATTCTTTACCCTTCTTTCTAATCTAAAGTCACTCAATCTTTTGGTTAAGTAGGTACCTACTAAACGTTTTCCGAAACCGGAATGAACCGGATCGTATGATTCAAATTTTAAATGTAATAATAAATTATACGAGCCCTAAAAGGGCGTACGTGATTCTATGCTCGTATGCAGAGACAATCACAATCTGCCGCTTGTAAAGGTACCTACCTATTAACTGGTACCTATTAAAAGGTAACTAAAAATCTTTCATAAACTCGTCACGTTGATCTGTCTGAATACCCTTGCAGTCATTCGTACTCTATAATTAGGTATAACATAACTTTAAAAACTAGATTGTAACCTACTCTGAAAACGTAGTACTGTAATGCATGTTAAACAATCGTTAGCTAGAATGTGAATAATTAAACTTACCTAGTTGTATTTAGACTTTAGCATTATTAAGACCGACTAGGTATGACGGATATTTAAAATGTCATAAATAAATGCTCTTTATGTGACATCCGGTATAAAACACAAAAGTGACAAAGGATCATACATTTTTGTTACATGATAATTTCCTTATGAGGTGTAAGGTGTGTAGTAATTGTGGTTGCATAGAACAAAAGGCATAATTTATTTAAACGTCTATTTGTCTCCTACTCAATTGTCTTCTGAAGTGAAACCTTTGCATTTTTTTTAATTATAATAAGCCTTAAGGCTACAGAGTTGATATATCCATTGAATATTTACATCAAACCGGTCCGAAGCCCTTTAGGCTAACTGCGAAACCTGTCTATCTGCACTCAGGGAATACCCGGCTACATAGAGCATTAGCTCAATCGTATTAACGATCGTAACAAGACTACGCTAGCGTCTAGAAATCTGAGCTAGAAATGGAGGAAAATCCGTTTCTTACCCGTAGTCTTATCTACAGTTTGTCCACCTGGTTTTCGACGGTGCTCCGCCCAAAGGGCCCAAGGACGACGCTCTTTGAAATAAATAGAATTAAGGCATCGAATTTAAATGAAAATAGTTAAATGGCGTAACTTATGGGTGGTATATGTGCATTACCTACCCTACCTGCATTGCATGATCTCATCGTCTAAGGGAAGACTGGTTCAGAGTACGGGCCCTCCCCTTTTTGGCGCGGTCTTGGCGGAAGCCGGGGCCACGGGAGGCGTTAATAGTGAAACCCTTGTGGCATTGGCATCTCACTGATGGCAACGCCGGAGACGTTGTAGTTTGGGCATACCCCTTCTGGACGGAGTCCCACATACCCTTAGGCATCCCCGTGCCTAGGGCATCCATAAAGATTTCCTCTTCGTTACAAATGATAATAATAAGTATATGAATTCCTTGGTCGACTTATAACTTTCACCAAGTTCATAAAACCTCAATTGTTATTCATCCAAACACCTATCGTGTGGCGTTACTCTGAATCGGTCAGTGGAGCCTATAAACGAGTCGTTGGCTTGTGGATGAGCTTATCTGCCAGCTATGCGTGACTAACTTGACACAACAACTATTGTGATTGGGACACGTGCCTGTCATAACATATGGGCATGCTTATTGCTGCGCGTGTGTGCGTAGGTAAATCACACTGAATCTTCAAATATTCGCATCTCGTTTTTCGGCTTTATTTGGTTAACGTAGCTGTCTGAATCTGAAACAGCGGCCAAAAATACAGTACTTCCGATCGCGTCGCGGATTACCGGATCAGTTGTGCAACTAATCCACCAATGTGTGTCCACTACGAAATGGTTGTCAATTGTCAACCCAGACACGGTGCCATAAAGTTTGTTGTCGCTAAAATTTTATTGTGTTTATGACTTTTTGTGTGAGGTCGCCGGTATGTGATAGACCACCCAGTGTTCGCGGGCACAATAGGTTGGATTGGAATAGATTTCGTAATGTACTTGTCACCTACGCTGTGAAGTTATAACGTACACATTGACAGTATTGCCACGTTGTGACGGGGGCGTGTTAATAGTTTTTTTTTAATATGGCTGACCTGATCTAAAATACCCTTTACCGCCTAATTAAACAAATGAGGAAACCGTGATCGCTCAGGGTGCTGGGTTCACCGGCTCAAAAGCTGCTCGTCTCTCCCCCTGCTTCTAAACTTAAGAAATAGAGACTCGCACCCCCAATCCAAACTGCACTGATCTCTTATTGAAGAATTTTATTGGTAGCTGTCAAAAGATTTGGAAGTTTTCTGACGTAACAAACAGCTCGAACTTTTACGTACGTGCACCAATAGAATAATTTGTTCTCTTAGCATAACTTAGTTTACCCGTAAAGCTAAGGTATGAAAATAAACAGTCCCTATTGGTATACACATCCTTAGCCACGCAGGTCAGGTTTGTGGTGGGAAAACAGCCTTCAAAATTTCGCTACTAATCCTTGCTCATATCATAACGTTTACATTCGGTTCATGGTATATTTAAAGTTTTAAATCCTCTTCCAGGCGATGGTGGCGTGCTACCCAGGTTGCGGCACACACTACGTGAAGCATGTCGACAACCCCAACAAAGATGGCCGCTGCATCACCGCCATTTATTACCTGAATCTCAACTACGACAAGGTCCGCTGCGGGGGCATGCTCAGGTCAGTTCATAGTTTAACGCCTTCATTAAATAACGTGCACAAGGTGACGTCTACAACCCGCACAAAGATGGCCGCTGCGTCATCGCCATACCTATACTTAAATGTCATTATGTCAACGACAAGCATCATTCTCAGGTCAGTTCATAAAAAATGAGCCTGTTAACGGCGCCTACGTTGAGATGATTGATGTTGTTGCGTTGCGTTGAGATGTATAGTATACAGATCCAACAAAGTTGGCCACTGGGCGTCACTACTTGACAGAGTCCGTTGAATTGGCATGCTCAGGTCAGTTCATAAATGATGAGCCCGTTCATTAGAGGCCATGTATCCATAAATTACACTAAACGTCTTAATATGAAAATTAAATAGTTTGTCACCGCATGCCCGTTTGTTGGTTTTAATATAAAGAAAAGACAACCCCGCCCGCCCTTTGTGACATAATCTATGCATATCCCCCTGCATTACGTATCCAACCCCAACCCAACATAGATGGCCTATACCCGCTTAAATACCTCTACTATTATAAGTGCAGCAGTTTCGGAGTTTACCCCAATACAAACATACCATACACAATTACAATACAACAATACAATCACTACATAGTATAAAACAAAGTTGCTTTCTCTGTCCCTATATCCCTATGTCTCTATGTCCCTTTGTATGCTTAAATCTTTAAAACTACGCAACGGATTTTGATGCGGTTTTTTTTAATAGATAGAGTGAATCAAGAGGAAGGTTTATATATGTATAATACATGCATAATATACCGTGCGAAGCCGGGGCGGGTCGCTAGTACAATATAAAACTAAGTATAAATGAAATTTTGTTTTTTATGTACAGGGTGTTCCCAGAGGGCACGGACCAGGTAGCTGACATCATGCCGTTCTTCGACAGGATGATCTTCTTCTGGTCGGATAGACGGAACCCGCATGAAGTTCAACCCGCTTACGTCACTAGGTAGCTATGACATTTACTCATAATACCCAACGACAAACCCTAAAGACCACGAGACCGCTGGTCCATTAAAGATTTGGGGCCATTCAGTGACCAAAGAAAATTGTCTATGTTTCTCTTTCTTTTTTTTTTCTCTCTTTCTACTTCAGAGTCAGTCATGCACACAACCATAAAGCATCATGACATGATAGTAAGTGCCGGCACGTAACTCTAGCGATGACCGTTGATGTGGGGTAGTCGAAAATAAGGTATCGCGGGGGAGTGCGGGTGTCGCGGGCGGGTGTACACCACGTTCGACTTACGTGCCGCCACCTGTATCCGCGCTCTATCCTCTGCCGAAAAATATTACAAGCAATGCCAGAATTGCCCACATATCAAATTTTTAACCAATCATTATTTTGTTAGAGCTAGAAAGAAGATAACTTTTTGTTTCATTATGGGTTATGGTTAAAGAAAATTGTATGCTTAATTGAGATAAAAAGTGGCCATGTGAGTATTGGATTCGTACAAATATTGTTTCCGTTCTTCCGTTCCACTGTTTTTAGGGTTCCGTACCTCGAAAGGAAAAAACGGAACCCTTATAGGATCACTTTGTTGTTCGTCCGGTCCGTCCGTCCTTCCGTCTGTCAAGAACTGCTGAAATTTATATCAAATACTCAGGTCTACTGCCCCTTGGAGCTGTGAAAAAATCAAACTTCTAAGCCAACGCAATCAAAAGATACAGCCGTTTATGCCGCAAATTTCCGCAAATTTTCGACAATCAAGGGAATCAAAACCTACAGGGTACTTCCCGTGAACGCAGAATCTTGAAATTTGGTATGAAGGTAGGTCTTATAGCACAGATTAAGGAATAATTGCGAAAATCGTAAATGTCTGTATAATATATCAGTGACCAATATAAAGTACCCCACACTGCGTACATTTTGCTTTGGAGCAGGGCTCTGCTTACACTGGTTTAATAGATATTTCTAGACGGAACCCTCGGTGCGCGAGTCCGACTCGCACTTGGCCGGTTTTTTTTGTTTTAAGGTTGTATTGTGTTTCACGTGAATTTTATGTATTTTTCAGATATGCTATCACGCTGTGGTATTTCGACGCCAAAGAACGGGAAGAGGCATTAAAACGGCACCACCGTATGTAGCATTTTTACTACCTAATGGAATCGATAAATCGATTTTGGGACTACTTTGACAGTTTTTAAATAGCTATAAAATCGATATTTTCCATATGCAGTGAATGTTTGGAATGTTTGCAAAGGCGATCGATAAATATATGGATTGGAAGCAGTAAACGCAAATAAAAATGAATGGTTTCGTCATTATAAGTACTACTTTTTAAAGTCACCCTGTAAATCAATGTCACCCCGGTTTACGCCTCACGTACTTATATTTCCTGGCCGCAGAATTTTGAACTTACCCGGGACAGTAGTCGTCCATAATGTTAATTAGGAACAGTGATACTCACCGACTGGACATTCCGGTAATAAGACAGTCCCCGCCGTAGGGCGCTTATTATCTTTGCCCTTTGCTCTGTCTGTGTAAAGACGGAACGGAATCACAAATCACATAAATAGTCCCATATCTTTAGTAAATCTTTGGTAAATGTTTAGTCATTGCGTGGCATAGTAAATATATGTGTATTCACTGTTTTTTTTACAAAAAGAAACTTACCTAAATGACTGAACTTGTAGGGGATAAAGGGAAAGCTCATCACTAGTCATCACAATATTCTTTCGTACTGCATGAAAAAAGGTTTAGTATCACTGATTCTATATTCTAATGTTATCCTGAATGGGCCATAGAACTAGACGTAGACACAGTATATATAAAAGCTAAAGCAGTAGGGAAGATAGGCCTACTTTTTGAAATAAGTACCTACGCTCCAATAAAGCGTTAGGGTTGTCGATTTAATTTTTGTTAAATTGAATAGTTTTTTTTAACCAAGGTTTGCCCTACCTATAGGTATTTGACAAGTTATCCTTCAAGTGTAGTTTTCTATAATATATTAGTACATATACTATAGATGCAAAATGATAACAATGAAAGTCCGTAGATTTTTTTTTCACCAAAAACACGGTCTATAATATACGGCAACTACTTACTTATCATCTAAACAGCCAAACGTTTTATTTAACAGAAAAAGCATTTTTCGGAGAAGTGACATCTGACATTTCTTGTTATAAAAATAATAATAATAATATAGTATCATTCTTACCGTTCAACATCAGCAGGGAGTTTAACAAAAGAAAGCTCCGGTTTTGAAGAAGCCGAGTTCAAGCAGCCGTACACTGCGCAATACGCTCTTGGCATGTTTAAAACGAACACGGCCGCTCGTCTCAATACGCCACTCGCGACTGACGGCACCGCGAGATCCGCTTAGGGGCCGTGTAAAAGCGCGTATGTGTGCGTTCGTTTCGACCGATTTGTTCGTAGATTCCCTACTGCTTGTGCTTATATGTACTGTGACGTAGAGTTCTGATACGTAGTATACTAGGTTAATTATGATCTCTATTTTTTTTTTCAGAGAACAACCCGAATGCGAGCAAGTGATATTGGCGTTCTCGCTCGCACAACAGTGCGGGCTCGACCTTCCACCCACCAATGGCGTTGCCACTAAACCACCAGTACTAAACTCTTACACAGTACAGTAACACCGTTTGCAACTCGACTTGGACTGCTCCACGGTATAGAGATAAAGCGATAAATGTAATTTCAAATGAAGCCGCCCTAATTATAGAATTAACGCACACTAAAGTGAGGGATTTACCACGTATATACATGAATATAGGCGTATGTATGTGTTAGACTTTATTAGAGGGTTGAACCCTGAATGTGAATATTTCTGATATACCTACTGCAAATTAAAGATTTAGATATTGCGAAAGTTTAAAAAATTATATTAAGGCCACATCATGAAATTCATGAATACTGTTTTTATTAAAGTCAGTGCTGAGATAATTGTTTCTCTTAAAACTAACTGGTACTTGTTGCTGCGAAGCGGAATTATGAATTTAGTCGCGTTTCAAAGTATTTTGGCGTTTTATGCGTATTCTAAAGCAGTTCGGACGTGTTTGTTAGCGAGGTAACGTGTATTGGAAGTAACTCACACGCTGGGCAGAAATAATGTCAGTCACCGTCCGCTGACGGGAATCTAGAAATAGTGACATTGTTCGTCGGCCACCGGGCTGCGATCGTTGTCAACTAAGTATTATGAAGTTTTTGTTTATGTTACGTTCTGGTCGAGTTCCTTGTTGTGAAATTAAACGAAATATTTAGTTGAATCTTGAGTTTTGAACGCAGTTTTTGTGAACGCTGTCCAATAGGGTTACTCTTGGGTTACTTTATGATTATGCTGGCCTTTATGCATACAGAGTGGGAAAAGAAGGGTATATACAACATGTACCTACCTTAATTATTAGTGTCAAGCGAAAATAGTTATACCTATTTGCATTCAGTTTTTGGAAAATAGGACAAGCTCCGTGAAAAAATAAATAAATATATTTCTGCTTTTTCCGTGCATTCTTGTTTTTAGAACCGAAATTTCATTACTAGCTACTTTCATATTTCTCCTTGACTGTTTGTAAAAAAAAACTGTTAATGCAGATCGGCATAATGTAAAAAGTTAGATATTATAGTTATAGTCTCCCAATACCATTTTCGCGTGGCACTGGATATTGTGTCCCTTTTTATCTATTTTTGTTAGACAGCAATAGAATATCGTCCAACCAGATTATTTGCAGGGCCATTACGAAAACACAACTTTGTTATCCACGTCGGCACCCAAACGACAGCGGCCACAAATGCGAACTTTAAGAATAAAAAGTAAAAACTTTAAAAAGGTAGACGTATTTCATTTTCATAAACCATAAGACCAAGTGGTTTTGGAACGAAATACGCCTTAGATGAAAATGACGTCAACTAGTGATGTTACGTCTTCAGGCATATTGTCGATGTTTTATAAGATTAGATATCGACGTAATCAATATACTTGTGTCCTAAGATTTGGTAGCGCGGTTAGGACTAAAACATGAATGTTTTTCATTCTATTATGATGTAGTTTAGTGATACATTTGCAAAGGATAACTGGAATTAAAAAACATTTATGTGGGACAAACTTGGAAAAATGGCTTAGTCTCAATTGATAACCTATTTGTAATTCATCCATATTGACATCGGAATACAACTGTATAGATATTTTATATTTTTTATAGGTTAAACGGTTGCTCTGTCAATGGACGGAAAAGTCATTATTTAGCATAGTTTTAAGTAGTAATTTTTGTTGTCAATTTCGTGTATTTCTACGGACCACCCGTAAAGTATTATATTGTTTTATTTTGACAGTTCATTTAATTCATTATTTTATCGCGGTTGGTACATCCGCTGACAGGTTTTCATTATTAAGTTTCATGCAGTGCAATAATATTATTATTTTAACTCTTTATTATTCTCGTATGTTTTCTGTCTTTCATTCTCTTAATATTTTTTTTTTCTGTAAAAAAAGATCACAATTTTTTTAATGTCTTTTGAAGTTCAGCGGATACAGCCTAAGACTGAATAAATAACTACCATTCAATTTTGTAAATGATTGTCATTTTTTAAATAGTCTCTATTTATTTTTTATTTTATTTACATCATTGTACAGATAATATTCAATATCGTAACTTGTAAGCCTATTGAATTAAAGTTGGATATCGTGTAACAATCGCGTAAGTAAAATATGACATTTATTTAAAAATAGATAGTTTGACGTGTTTTTGAAATGATATGTTACCTCATTAAATTATGATAGTTAGACGCATGTCATTATTTTTACCGTATTTGTAGTTATCACAAAATTGAATGTAAAAATAATAAACGTTTTCAAAGAAAATTTGTTTTCTTTCCTACACCTCTTATAAAGTTCACTTCGCCGTTTGTGAGTCCGACCATATAGATAAAATTCTAATAACTTTGGTAATTAAATTACGCAGAAAGTAGCTCCATCATTAATTTATATTTTTGTTACACAATGCAGTTTTATGACGCGAACGAAAGGGACAAAACATGATATACCTACTTACTCGTAAATGAACAAGAAACAAGCCTACTTACAATCCAAAATCCCAGATTGTGAGTTCGTACCCCAACCCAATGCATACTGGCTAGTGAAGTGACACTCATCATCAAAACTTCAAACAATTTGTCACTTTAATTTTTACTACTGTCGTTTTTATAAAAATCAATATTGTTTGAGAATATGAACAGGCGCCGAGTACTGAGTGTAGTTGAAGACACATGGGGACGAGGGACCATCTTTACTGACGAACCAGAGGATACAGATGTAACGAAAGTAAATGCGTAATGATTCGATTCTGTGCTATACTATTACAATATAACTTGAATTGGGGCATTACGGCATTACGTAAATACGACAGTATCGAACAAACGAGTCTTTCTTATACTTATACACCCGAATTAGAAGTTCGGATTACGCAGTCCCGCTTACACAGATAGTATCTTTAGGAGAGTAAAAGGAACAGGATTGTATGGTATTTATGTGGGACCACTACTGTGTTATCGATGGTCTGACTGTAGGCAGGAGTACAGTTAAAAAAATCTCCTTTTGTCCGGAATGGAATACCATACTTCACTGAAACTATTTTTTTATCTTAACTACAGAAATAATGTACCTAAGTACTTAGCTGTTCATTTTTCGTAATAGTAATTGTTGATTCCGGAAAAATTAAGGCTTACTTTTTTGGCTGCAAATTGGTGGTCCACCCACAGAAGTCACACGATGCGATTTTCATTTCTCGTGAACGTTTTTAGAAATATTTTTGGCGGGAAGCGTATAATAAAATAAACTTGATGCACTTTAAACTAGTGTTGCGACTGATGTTGTGGCTGAAAAAAAAACATCGATTAAATTAATCGTTTCAGGAGCCACAGAAGGAAAAGATAGAATTACTTACGAAACTTCCGAACTTACCGGATGAAACACAAGATGAGCCAGAAGAGGAGTATGGTGTTGACGATACTTCATCGGATGAAAATCTTTACAAGTAAGGCCTATCAGTGCTAACTGATGATTAAGACAGTCTACACTTGTTATTGTCGACTCATATTTTGAATGAAATTTGTATCCATAAATTTCATCATCATCATTATCATATCAGCCATAGGATATAGGCCTCCCCCATAGTCATCCAGTTGCCTCGGTTTGAAGCGGCTTGCATCCACCATGAACCCGCGACTTTAACCAGGTCATCCGTTCATCTCGTTGCTGAACGTCCTACGCTGCGCTTGCCGATCCTGAGAACCTTTCGGCCTCAACAATCATCTGTTCTCCGTGCTATATGACCTCCTTGTTCTTCTACTTAACTCCTCATTTCTGATTCGATCCCGTAGAGAAACCCCAAGCATATTATAGCATAGCGTTCTTACTGTTGTTACAGGTTACCATACTTTCAGGCATCGCTATTTGCCACTGTACTTGAAGACACTATTACTGAATTACGAATACTTGGTAAGCTAGCTAAGAAATTTGAATGGAACCATCATGAAAATTATGCCCTTTCAACAAAATGTTGCTGAACATTTATGAAAAATAATTAAAGAACAATTTGAAATATTCTATTTTTTTTTATAAACTCTGATGCCAAATCTACCTCACTTTGCAGTTGAATGTAACACAGAGATGCGCATAAGCAAGTTAGAGTCTGACATGGGTTTGCTGCTTGCGCTTAAGTTCGGTGTGAAACAACCTGAAGTCAAAGATGAGCTCGACGGCATTGACTTTAACAACCTCGGATGCAATGAATATAAACTAAATAAGCTCGATGCTGACAGGTAGGTAACTCTTTAATTATCAATTGACGGTATATTTAGATCTTACGATAGTTTTATTTTATTGCTCAACGTCTGACTTGCTATATTTTTTAAGGAAATATCTCGGAGATGTTTTACTTTCATCGTACATGGATTTGTCACTGAGCAAGAGCTTCCAGACACTGGCGATGCATGTAAAGAAAATTGTTGACCGGGATAACTACCGCGCCATCCTGCAGGAAACTGAGGCTAAGAACCGGGTGTAAGTTAATATAGTGCCATACTTAGTTGACATGGATGTGGTAAATGTCTTTAGGTTAGTTTAAGAAATTTCTCTGACATACTATTCGATCTCTAACTAGACACTTAATCGTAATCTCCTGAGTAAGTTACGTGTAGGAAAACGCATAGGTATAAAGTACTTTAAATTATTTAATTTGCTTTCTTGTAGAATGCGAAAAGAGCTGAATCGGCAGCTCCGGCAACAGCGTAATCACATAAAATCCGTAATTTATGATACTGACGTTATTATTGATGACCTGAAAACACAAGTCGAGGTACTTCCCAACTTAAATACTTTTTATGGTTACACTACTAGTGGCCTTACACAGCTTAGATAACTTTCCTATATGTACACTTGCTTGAAAAGTGTCCATTCCGTTTGGTATTATTATTGCACTCCAATATCCCCAAACCATATGCTTATTTCTCTCCCGAGCATTATCCTGCCTGCGTCTACATTTTTCAAGTAGCTCGTGTTTTTTTCAAGGTTTAACCTTTGATAAACAATAACTATAACAACAATAACAATAATAAAACAGTTATTGTTTATCAAAGGGTTTAACAGTGGCGTAACTACCTAGGGGCTAGGTGGTGCAGTGCCCCGAGGCCCTCAAGCTCAAGGGGCCCCTCGAGTCCTTAACAGAAGTTATATTTAATAGTAGTTTAGATAGTAGTGGGGCACCATTTTTTTATTTGCACCAGGGCACTCGGTTATCTAAATATGCTACAGGGTTTACAAGATATAATACTCGATGAAATGTCAAACAAATAATTCTTTCTTGATTACAGGATGCGGCATTGAATGCCGAAATTCGAAGTCGGTATGTGGACAACTGGCAACGGGCTCGAACTGAGCAGCACATCCAGACTATATATGACGAAGAATACGGGCCGTCAACTGTTATTGAGTACTATAAACAAAGAACAGATCACGAGCAAAGGGTTCACACGGAGGTGGAAGTGCTAATCAACATCTGTATCAATGTATGTTGCAAAGCTGCAGTTATTGTTCACACTTAAACTAGTACAAAAGTTAAAGCAGTTAGTATTAAACAACTAAGAGGGCCTGGTGTTTTAGGAAACTCTGGAAAAAGTCGAGGAGTGGATGAACAAATATGATAAGGATATGGAAAAGATTGATTTAAAGATCCAAATCAAGAAGAACGATTATCAGAACGCTTACGACAAGAGAATCGGTTTGGAAGAAACGGTAAAATAATTACAAGTTATTAGCCATGGTTAAAATATCTTAGGCACAAAATAGGGACACAAACTATTATCTTACACATGGGAAATAAAACATGTAGAGTAAAACTTTCATAGTGGATCAGACTTTGATGAAAGTTACTGATCATAATTATTCCTTTTACAGATTGAGAAACACGACAAATTGATGAAGGATTGGATACACTTCAAAGACGAGCGTGAGAAGGCTCGCCAGTATAGAGAGAAGATGACGAAGTCTGCCATTATGGTGCAAGCGTGGTGGCGCGGCATGCTCGTACGCCGCCAGCTTGGACCTTACAAAGCATCCAAAAAGAAGGGGGGAGCAAAGGATGACAAGAAGAAGAAAAAGTAGATGACATAAAGTATCTGTGAAATAAAATTGTTTTTGATCAATCCGAGACTAAATTTCAATAATTAAATGAAGCGAAACTACTTAACTGTGATTATGTATATTCCTGTATATTCTGATTGGGAGATTTATTAAAAAAATCAAAGAGTACACACGTCGCACACGTCCAAATAATTAGCTACAATGAAGTATGCGTTACTTGCTTGGTGACTTGCTAACTTTTTGAGGGGACTTGAGATAAAAGTACCAAGTTCGTTACCAAGACGTCAAAAACATCTATACACCTTTATGCCACAAACAATAAGACCAGTTGTACATATATTTGTCGTGTTTGGCTGTATCGATATTTATGACCTCGACTGTACATGCGAAATCGATATGTCTTAATATCAGTATGCTGAATTTGAACAAAATTGGTGGTGTATTTAAGAGAGAAAGGTACCAACTTAATATATTTATGCAATTTTTTTTTCTCCTATGCTAATAATTCTCATCACTGTCCTAATTTGAATCGGAATGAACTGAAAACAATATATGAGAAGCAGATTTATCAATCGATAAATTATTCTATTCTCCCTTTATGGCGGCTGTAAGGCTTGGGCCAATGTCAGTTCAAATGACAAGTATGCGGTTGATTCTGTCCACGTCAACGAGTAAGCAGCAGCAAGGAAATAATTTTGTAATTTAACCCCTTTTCGGCTGAGTGCTGATGTGGAGTCACCCTAGGACAATCGATAAATTAAATAAAGTTGATGAAATCGATTATTTTGACAGTTGAAATGTATAAGTTACATCACTACTCTCCAGCGCCGCAAACGTCAATGGAGTCACGTGACCAGTTCGGCCAATCACAACACGCGTTTAAAACTGTCTTCTTATACATGTCTGTTTATCAAAAAGTTGAATTTTCAGCTTTATTTACTAATAAAACATGCCTAAAAAAGAAAAGGTGAGTTCAAAAAGCACTTAGAAGATTAAAAGATAAAAGTGTTTACCGGAAGATTACAACTGAATGCTCATAAAATATAAAATTTGTGTTATCGGCATTTTGCTACGCTCTTCTTAGTCTTCTTACACGGAACGTAAGTATGTACATGCCATGTCAGTCGGTTCGTTGGTGGTATGCGATTCTGCATAACATAAGTTAATAAAATTCGTTTTGTGGCCAAAATATCGGTGTGAAGTGTGAGTTTCAGTGGGAAATATTATTACAGGAGGAGATGAAGACGAAAACGGATAAAAACAAGAGTGGTGACAGCGATTCTGAGGTAAGTTTATAATGATAATCGCGAGCTGCCAGTTCGCCAACGGTGAATATTTATCTTGCAATCATCCGTAGTCAATTTACAAGACAACTCTACTTCCTTGTTTTTGTGCGATTCCGATGAACGTTGGACTTAACGTCGTGCCTCTTTGGCAATTAAAAACCAATTATTATTTATTTTGAATAAGTAATTGTAGTTAAAGCGTATTCTTGTTAGATCCGTGACGTTAAAATGGAATTTTACTGTCTTAGAAGGAATAAATCCCTTACTGCCGAGGCTATATGCTAATAACTCTATTTAATATTTAGATATTGTACTGTAAATTATAAATACCACCAGAAGGCTCCATGTCGCATTATATTTTGTGGTATTACTTTTAAAATTTTTATTCAATTATTGTTTGTTTTGAAAAAAATTACTGCCAAGTTTCTTGCGGCACATTTTTCTTGGCAATGATGTCTTTCCGAAGCTCTGAGAGTTTACAAAATAGAAATGTTAAAGAGCACTTGGAGGCCTATTAGCAAAATAAATGTTTTCATATTAGGTGTTACATACTTGTACCTTATAACTTATAAGCACTGTTGGTCCTGGGATAGATGAGGATGTCATTGCTAAAACAGTCTTTAAAAAATTTGCACATTATTAATATTTGGTAACAGTAACTGTGTTACCTTTTTTTGCCATTAGTACAAATATTATTGCGGTGTCTAACCAAACTGTTGACAGTACCAGAAAATTGAACTTGTGAGCAAGAGGGCTAAGAGTACCCATAAGTAAAGGAACGTTGAATGCGATGCGATTGTGGTTTAGAGTGTAATAAACAATACAACTCAACATCTTCAGCAATGTCAGATTTAGAGGTCTGGAGGCCTGATGGCAACAAATGAGTAGAGGCCTCCTGGGACCCAAATTATTTTCCTTCCCAAGTTGTTTACTAGTGTTTATTAGTCTGTTTTTTTTTTGACAAACCAGTTAACCTGTCGTAATGCCGGGCACAGGCTTCTCATATCAACTTCCACAACTCACTGGCTCAATGTAAAATCCCTTAAAAATATGTCATAATCAAGGGTTCTAATATAGTGTATGTTATGTAAATACACTAGATCATGAAAAATATTTGTTTTTTCTACTGACAGTCATTTCTTGAACTATTGTTTCCATAGACCAGTTGTATTACTGTATCTAATTGGTTTCAAGTTAAGATGTCCCAAGAATTCAGTACATTACCTTGATCAAAACATGTGGCATTAATTCAAACTTCGATTGATATTTAAGCCAAAATCACCTTATTTTCGTAGGTACTAAAAGTGTGTGTGAGGTGAGGGATCTGAAATCTTAAAACGGTTGCGACGTAATTTATGAATGGCTAACAGATTGAGGAAAAAATCCTGGCTTAGGAACATCCGATAGTGGATGAGCATTGCCAGCGTACAAGAGCTGTTTCGCCTGGCACAGGACAGGGATAGCTTCGCTAAGCTAACGGCCAACCTCCAGTTATGGAGAGGCACCATGAGAAGAACAATTTGTAATAGAATTACTTAATAACTTAATAGACAATGTCGAATAAACAAGGTTTAAAACGCGAGAGTGCACGTCTTCGCACGTCATCCATCTGGATGGATTCACAATGAAGCTCCTGTATTAATATAATAACCAATGTTCATTATTCGACATGTATAATTGAAGGTAAAATATTATTTGGTTCCCCTTTCCACCTAGGTATTCGCCCATAACATAATCATGCTAAACGTGGCCTGTCTTGTTACAGGCTCTGTCTACTTTGTAAGGGATAAAGACGTGATTTATTATGTAAACTGAAACGGAAACCGAAATTCGCTGTCAGAACACTAGTTGTAGGGCTCAGCTAACAGCCTTTTTTGCATTTATTATTATTTATTTATTTATTTTTTACCTACAGTAAATCCTTTAAGTGAGTCCGTGTGGTTTCAAAATAGTCGTCATTATTATTAATTATGTAACAATTCGTTATGTCTTAATGTTTATTTAATACGTCGCATTTAATGCATTTCTTATCATCTGACAGCCATATTAACTTCATTCCATTCCGAGCCTAGTGCCAAAACCCTAGAACGCAAATCAGTTCGGTCGCATCACAGTTTCACAGTACACTTAAGTATTATTGCTCACTGTATGTAAACACGAGGATTTGGCAACATCAATGATTTCTCCGTAGTACATGACGACGGTTTATGAAAACGCACGCGTTCACCGTTGCCCGTTACCGAAAAACGGTGCGGTTCTATATTTAAAAGTTTGATTGCCGAAATGCCGCATGTGCGTGTGACGTCATTTGTTTTGTGCAGTTGGCAAGGCTGGCTGGAATATTTACTTTTTTAGTTTTTTTTTTAAATCTGCAAGTGGGTGGCCGAGCCCCCGCGCGTGTTATTCCGATTCCGAATCTAAAATAATTGCAAATTCACAATGTGCCATGACTATAGGTACAATATCGTTTGACTCTTCGCTCTTCTATACGCGGAGTAGGTGCTTAACGTTGAGAGCGATAACGGGCATTGTTTTCAAATCAATTAGCCATACATGGTCATATTCATATTTCTCCGGAATATAGAAAAAAAAGATATTTAAATAGGGTCATTTCGCTGGTTTTCGTCCACTTAGTGGAGTTGCCAACTTTCCAGCCCAAAATTATGATGTTCAGCTAATCCAATGAAATTGTGCAATATTTTTATTTGATGCTAATATAGTGTTTTTGAGTTTAGATTAAGTAATAATTAATTGTATGTTCTGTTTTTTTTGTTAAAAATGTTTAAAGCCAAAATAGTGGATTTTGCTAGATTTCGTCCAGAAATGTTGATTTTCGTCCTAATGTGAACTAGTTTTCGTCCACTACTACATATGTAGGAAGAAGAGTCTAAACGTATTCTATCATCTATAATTTTACTTTTTATTTAAAGTTAACATAATCTATCACTATCAGTCTTGATTGAATTACTTAACACAGTATTTTTCATCTTTAAATTGAACGGACGAAAAGTAATGCAATATTTAAGATTTTTTAATTTTCGTCCACTCATAAGCAAGTGGACGGAAATATAATACAGAATTTAAATCATTTTTAGTTTCCGTCCACAACATTTAAATTTTATTTTAGGCTTGTAACACTGACAACTTAGTGGACGAAAATTAAGTTTCTGATCTAGTAACCTAGAATGATCATTCCATAAAAAAGACATCAAAATAACTTTGTTTCTGTATTATAAGAGACCGATTGAAATTTCATCTCGTTGTTTGGGTTTTCGTCCACGCGGACGAAAACTGAATATATTACGAAATAGGTGTTTTAGTATTAGTCCGGCCGTTTAATATTAGTACAATATAAATTAAGTATATATTACACGTGGTTATCTGTTAATTATGTCTTAAATAAGTTATACATGCCAAAAACATAACTTAGTAAAGCTAAAAACAGTGAAAAAACTTAATGTGAAGATGCCTCTTGCCGCTGCTTTGCTCACACTTAAGACGATGTCCTCGTACTAAGAAAGGAAGCGCCAACTAACTTGATCTTTTATTCGAGACACAGATTGTCAAATAATATTTGATGATGATAGAACTGTTCGTTTCCTATCAAGGACTGCAACGAGTCCAAACATGCACAGTTGACTGTTTTTATATTGCTATTTTACGTATTTGTTAGAAACATCGCAGGCTAATGGACGAATACTGGAGCTGGACGGAAAACCAGCGAAATGACCCTATTTATAAATTACTGGCTGCGCTGCTGCCTGCGGCTTCGCCCTCGTTAGTGTTTTGTCTCACCGTTTAAACATTCCCTGGACTTCCACAAAGGTTTCAAAACCCAAATTATTCAAATCGGTACAGCCGTTCTTAACGAGACTAACCGAACAGCAATCGGCATCAAATTAATAAGCTAGCTCAGCTATAAAAGGCCAGGCTGTGAAGTTCTCAATCCGCACTGTTCTGATAACTTAGTCCAAAAAACCCTCTCGTTTTGATAGGAGGCCTGTGTCCAGCAGTGGAACGTATAAATGCTAGAAATGATTTCGCTTGTAAAGGAAAAAGTGGGAGGCATATTAGTGTGTAGGGACGTGATCAATGGGCGCGTGCGCGGTGCAATGTTGATAAAACTTGTGAATAAGAGCTATCGTGTTACACGGATTGTTGTCTTTGTTTCTGTTACAAAATAATAGTTTACACTTTTGCTGTAATGAATGAAATGATTCGCGCTTGGTACATGTTAGGTTATACAGTCAAGTACTCAAATATTTGTACTATTTAGCACCTTATGCCGTTGTAATCCGCTTAGCCGTTCATTAAATGAATGAAGGGTTTTCGCGATTTCTTGTTCCTCTTCTCCCTTGGTGAGATGTCATGGGATTTGGCTCGACCTCCTCCCCCCAACCTCATGTGAGATTTTAAAACATGCGTATTTTGGGTTCCGTAGTCAACAAGGAACCCTTATAGTTTCGCTATGTCCCTACATCGCGCGTCATTTGCCGAGACCAAGTGAGATTGGGTAAGACCCCCCCCCACAAATGCCTCACGTAATTTATGAATGTGTCCTCTCCCCTATACCAAATACTTACGTCAAATGATAATGTATTATGAAATCTAGCGACCCGCCCCGGCTTCGCACGGGTTCAGTGTTTCTCTACTAGGTATATTATGCATGTACCTATTCTAATACATATAAACCTTCCTCTTGAATCACTGTCTAGTGTCTATTAAAAAAACCGCATCAAAATCCGTTTTAAAGATCTAAGCATGCATAGGGACAGACAGACAGCAGAAAGCGACGTTGTTTTATGCTATGTCGTGATGGACTAGCAGGTCTTTCAATCCTACTCATATCGTGGTCTAATAATACAATTTGTCGTGCCCATCATTAATATCAATTAATTAAGTTGTGTGCAACATCTATCCGTGTCTGACATATTGCCAATTAATATAGATCCCGTATCATGCTGTCCCCCGACCTTCATATACCACGTGTTTGAAACGTTTGCACCTTTCTGGACTAACTATACATATATGTATATACTTATATACTATGGCGTTAGGTGAACTCGAGACTGTTATTACTTACTACTTATGTAGTTTGAAATAATTCGCCACTGCTTCGTAATAGGTATAGACTAAAACTTTCACTGATTAAAAAAAAATTGGTTCTCAGTTCGTCAGTGTTTTTTTTATTTCGGCTATTATTATTTTGATTGATTGTGTCAAGAGATCCTATATGAATCTTATACAATCGATTCAGTAATAATTTTATTCATTTTTGAAGTTGGTTAATGTTTCTGTACAGGGTGTATCAGATAGCCCCTAACAATAATCATGGAAACTGGGAAAATCCTATGTCCATGCATATAAAATCAGCGCGGTCTCGAATTCCCCAAACTAGATTCTGTCCTAGTATCGAATAATTGTTAATATTTTCGAATGCTTCAGTTTAGTTATACTTACTTAGGTAACTTACCTAACACTAACACATACTGTGCCGTAATTGAACTGCCCCTCGGACAACAGCTCGTTACGAACTAATTCATCTATTCTTGGAAACGCGGACTCAATCGATACGTCAAATAAGGATTCCAATAAATACTGTGTTTTCCACTCTTCGTATTGCTCTTCGCAGACGTTACTATTTTAGGATATTTGCCAATTAACTTAATTTTCACGTAGTGTTGAATCAACTTCGTTATGTTTATTTTGTTTTGCTGAATTACATAAACTGGTAACTGTCCCAGTTTCGTTAAATCGTCTAAACTTTTTGAACACATGCGAAGTAATCAACCGTGCGACGGTCTTGACAGATATGAACAGAGCCCCTTTCATTGGGTACTTATGGTCGGAAGTGATCAATAACTACCAACTATCTATCACATAGCTTAGACCCTATGCTGTCATCTTCATAATCTTCATTCTTTGTGCGAAACTGCACTATCTTTTTTGAAGTTTTTAGTTTGGCTTGGTTTTTGTTTATGGGTTTAAAAAGGTATTTGATTATACTTTTGTTTTCAAACTAGTGTCTTTGATGTGTGCTCCAAAATAGGTGTTCTAAATAAAAGTAAAGGTGCGCATTGCAAAGAATCAAGCGCGAATTCTAAGCTCTAACTAACACGAAATAACGATCACATCCTGACTGGTTGATACCAAAGAATTTAACACGTATAATCTGAAATCGGTTCTGTAGTTCCAAGGATCTATTATATCCTTTCCTTACACGTATAAATCGAGGTAACGTCTGGCTTACTTCAACCTTCGCGACCTAATAAAGTTGGCCGTTTTCACCGCCAAACCCCTTGTAGTCTGCACTTTTTCAAACATAAACAAATCTATTAATATCCTGCCGCTTTGTTTGCATATTTCAAGTGGGCGCGTACTACTGACGTTAATTGCGTTGGCGCAACGCAAGTCATCTGGTCTATTTAGAGTCCAGAAAATTTGGTATACTGCAATATTTGCAACAAAGTTCGCAATTGCAGAATGAAGAGATTTAATGCTGCTGAAGTGGTATAGTAGCTTCGAAATGTGCCTGAAAAACGGTTCTATCTATGAGTTTAAACGACCTCACCATGCCGTTGGCTCATCAGAGAATGTACGGGAATGATTCCCTTAGAACAGCGGTTGTCACACTTTACTGGCCAAGGGCCACATATGACAGTGTGAGTGAGTTCCAGGGCCGGGCCGCAGAGTATATGAAGGCGCTCCAAGAGCCTTTACCCACTTATACATATATATTCAGCTTATTTCGTTATTTAAAACAATTTACTTTGCCGCGGGCCGCACAAATAACGGCCACGGGCCGCAGTTTGACGACCACGGCCTTAGAAGGAACATCTAAATTACATTGTTAAAATAAAGTTTGCATGCAGCTTGCGCTAATTTAGTAGGTGCAAAGTTAAAAATCAGTTGTGTGCTAAAAGTTTGCATCAGAATTTAAATTTAGAGGAGACCGCGTATGATGATGTCAGAGTAAATGCGCGTTGTAAATATTGGAGAACATTTAAAAACTCAGTTTTCATTATGTACAAACCTTCACGTGTGATTTAGAAGTTCGCTTCGCTTCGGGATAGATAAGTTGCAAAAGTTATATTAGGCTCTCGTGACCTTTGTACGTACGCCGAAGTATCGATATATCAATTAGGCTAAATGATGTTTGTTGTTGTTGAAAGGTTTGGGCTTGTTTGGTCTGAGATTAATTGAATTTGGTAATTTTGTTCAGCCGTATCGACTATATTCGATGCGTTGCCCTGAGAACAACACAGTTAAAAGTAGAAAAGAATAAAAGAAAAGATGAACTAATTTTCAAAATAAGTACAATTTTTGATGCTTTTGCCTCTAACATAATGACAATTATAAAGAAAGTGACGTTTTCTAATTTTTACTCTTTAGTAGGTACTTCCATATTAGACGAGTGGGATAGAAGTAAACAACAGTAATATAGGGGTGTCTCTATCATACAGACTGATTAAGAGTTTGTGCAAACTGGGCTGCAAAGTCTATTAACGGATAAATCTCTAAGGATCGAGTTCCTTAGTTGCTTGAGGAAGTACGGATAATGACGCCAAGTTCTAAACTTGCTGGAAATATGACAGTTTTATTAGGTTATGGAACTTCGGAAGTGTTCGTTGTCACTTTTAATTAAGGAAATTTAAATTACATAAAGCGCGGATCATATTCTGAGTACTCTGACATGAGTTACCCTCTATTTCTAAACGTGAAAGGCGACAAGTGATTATGACAATCGGAATACATTGCTGGCTTGCGAAGTTCCGTCTTGAGTCTGGTTTCACATCAGCTAGGATAGGAAATGTATAACGAAATATCACTGTCGTCTTAGGGGTCAGATGTAAAAATATTTGCTGATCGTAGCGGTTTAGCACGTGGGAGTTTACAAAAATTCCGTGGAATTACCAAAAATTACATCGTGTACTTTATTTACGTACGTTGAATGAAGATTATGCGTGCAAAATATAATGTCTGTAAACTTTGCGGTTGACGTTTCTGGATTTTATATTGCATAAATCCAGATCTCGTGGGAAATCTATAAAAAATAGTCTACAATACACACAGTCGGACAGACATGCTCACAAACTTTCGTATTTACAATATTGATAGGAGCCCAAAGGCTGTATACCTATTGTCTTTCGCGCGAGCATTTCCAATCACCACCATTCACCACCTATGTTTTTTTTTTTTTTTTTTTTTTTTATTTATTGGGAAAGCAAACAGCCTACAATAATACATTAATTATTAACACATAAGGGTGAAACGTAAGCCAGTAAAGTTTCCACTAATAAATCTACACATAATCAGAAATTGGTACACAAAATCTTAACAATCTAATGACTCTAAGCCAAAATACACTTTTGCATGCTTAAATTTACGTTATATTCTATATGGCATCTAAAAATATGCACAAAATACAAAAAGGAAAAGTAAAAATAACTAACCACTTATGTGGTATTTCTTACCGCAGTCACATAAGTGCTATACTTCTGATGAAATATATCAGTGTGGTTGTATCTACTATTATGAGTGGAGCAAGCTCTTCTTAGGAAACTATTCTTTGAGTAATTTTTTCTACAAAATTTCACAGCGAAGGTGTTCTTGGAACGAGTACATAGGCCAGAGCATCTTAATAATATTTACCCTAATCCTATGCCGTTTGACAGAAAGATAGTCAGTGCATTATGATTCCGAAAACGTTAGACAATATATTCAGTGGTTATCAATTTTTACACGAAGCTTTTAAAGCAGTTATGTTATGACTCATCGAATCGAATGTTTATCTTGTAGAGAAAGTTCTTGTGTTTTGCCCAAACCAGGAAAGTGATAGGTCTCGCTGGCTAGGCTCTGGGACAACAACTTTTACAAGCCGAGACACAAATATTAACTTTCTGTGTAAAACTTTAAACTCTTCCGTGCATTTGCAGACGTACCGTATTGATTTTCGGAATGTTCTGGTTGTAGCGTAGTCTATTTGTGTCGTGGACTGAATTTTTCAAGAAAATGTTGATGTCTGCGACGTCTGCTGCGAATTTTAGCGGTCGTACACTGTCCATCATCTTCAGAAAGGTTCAGGTGAGTTATAGTAAACAGCCTATAAATCTATCAACTTCGCTTAAGAAACTTTTACGATTCAGTTGCCTGCCATACCTGTGAGTCAGTTTCATTTTGCCGGATAAATATTTTCAGTGGATCTTATTTTCATTAAATTCGTGTCCTTTTTCGACCTTCTGTCTGCGGAAATTCTTGGAACGGGTCTGAATCTTAATGGAAAGTTCTGCTCTTCTAAAAGTTTCCTAAGGCATTCGTGCGTTGTAAATAAAAGTCCCAACGGTAAGTCTCTAAGTCTCTAACCCTTGAATACTGGCCATTAGCATTGATCCGGGTAAGACCGTGTCACCAATACCTAAACGCAGAAAAAGGAAAGAAGCGCCTGCCGTAATCACCTAAGGTCACGCATGACTAAAAAAAAAACAAAAATGTTTTCTTCCAAATTTGAAATTTCTTCTCACAACAGACAGACGTGTCCAACCAGCATGGTGCTTTGATCGTGTTAATTTATAATGCCCATGGTAACGGTTCCCGCTTGGCGTCATCGCGCCGTCTGCCGCCGTCGATTTGCATATGCAACGGCACATGACCTGATCACATCAGCATAGTTCTGGATATTCGAACCCGTCGCCTTTGATTCCGGTGCAAATTTAAAAACAAAACGTGTAAATTTTACGTTCGATGTTTCACATCGACGCGAGGCGAGCCTGAGCTTCATTTCATTGTTGCATTTGTGATCTTTGATCAATGAATAGTGATCAATCGATAGTCCAGTCACTATCGATTGTCCTGTTACTTTTAGTACTACTTTTCCTAAATGTAGTCCTATTTAAACACTTAATTTTGGATATAATGTTATGATGAATTTGAATTAAAAATACATACATAGGTATATGGATTTATACATAATAGATACACTTATTAACATCAAAAGTATATACGTAGCTGTTCAATGTATAGCTGTACTGTGTCTTCAATGTTCATAATGTGTATAGCATCTTTAGACTGATTGTGTAGTCATGTGCAAACATATGTAAACACCAAACGTAAAACGTCAAAACAAAACGATGTAACGTCGAAATCAGTCCAACTGAGCTACAATGACATAAATCAATGCACAAATACTTGTACTCGTAAAATTTATAACATCCCTTGAGGGTTAAAAAACGATAATATGATAAGTGTCTGTGCGGTTAGTATCGATACTATTCTGCATTAATAATATTTTTTATCGATTCGATAGCATCATGCAACGATTAATACTGTAGTAGAGACGTAATTGCCTTATAAAAACGTAATAGCGGCGTAGATATGCGATAATGCTAGTACTAAAAGCAGTATAGAAAGGTAAAGTGTGGTAAAGGCCTGCGGCTTTGATTGGACACTATACTTGTCAGCAAAAATATTGTACTTTTGTGTTCACATCTGCCCTGTGTATAAAATGTTAACAGAAATGCAAAAAGGAACGATATAAAACATTATGACAACTGTAACACGACGATTGCCGACGGAAATTGATTAAATAAACGTACGTAATTGGTTCTACGTAAGTAGGCAACTATATGTACAAAATTAGATAGGTATTAAAAAGAAAAATGGATAACTTTACTTTGCTAAAGCAATCTAATCTAAATTGCTAGGTCAAATCATGCAAAACAATCACGCTCCCTATTCATGCAGTCCATGTTCGAGAAAATAACCGCATCACAAAACAAAAATCATCGGAAAAACAATTGAAATGACAACCAGAACCCCCACCAACAGAGTATTCCGGACACGTGTTTCACCTCTCCGAGGAATCCTTGGTGGATGTTCTCGCTTCGACGAACGGTCGAAGAAGCGGAGTAGCAAAGTAAAGTTATCCATTTATTTTTCGACATGGACCTCTGCAAAGTAACGCCTGAATTGATACAGTAGATAGGTATTATTGAAAACATGCCACTCCAATTTAAAAACAGCCTTCTCGAAACCCATACCAATCATCGACGTCACGACACTACAAAACTAGCGACGTGTGTTATGTTAATTTACATAGTAACTTTTTAAGAAGCCATTACGCAATCTTTTGTTTAACAAACTCGCTATTGGGCAGTGGTTTAAATAAAAGTTCACTTTAGTAGTAAATTATATGTATATTTCCAATATACTTTTAGGAGAGGTGTGTCTACTCGGTATAGCAGTTCTTAATAGACTAAAATATGAAACAGTGCTATGAAGCAAGTTCATAATCCACTTAAAAGCATTATTTACATTAACAATGAGAGAGAAGGACTTATACATAAATAAGTATAAGTTAGAGTGAAATGGATTTGTTTTGGTATTGCATTCCAACTCCAACACGCCCCCTCAAAATAAATCCTAAAATAAAATTTAATCAAAAAATGCTCGGTATATAAGTACAATATTTGAATCACACACTCTCCATGTTCTGGGGAAACAATTATTTACATGGTCCAACATTTGTTGCACAGGATCAGGGAAACCCAGGAAAACCTGATCAGACCACTGCATCTTAACTGTATGTCTTATGTCTATAATTTCTTTATTTTATTATATTATAGATCTAATTATTTACAATATAATTTACAATAAACCTAGTTTGTTCCTCATCTCGGAGAAACGCACTGTCGGTAACGACTTCGTTAAGATGTCGGCCAATTGGTTACCTGTGGACACATAAAACATTTTAATCACATTTTTCTCCACCTGTTCTCTTGAAAAGTGATACTTTATATCAATGTGCTTCGATCGTTTGTGGCTGGTTGGATTATTAGCAATGGATATACAACCATTGTTATCCTCATAAATAGGAATCGCACTTGGTATTTCGATTTTTATGCTGTTTATTAACGATTTTAACCACAAAGCTTCCCGAACCGCTTCAAATAAAGCCATGTATTCTGCCTCAGTTGATGAAGCTGCAACTGTAAGTTGTTTCTTTGTTTGCCAGCATATTGTGCATTGTTCAAATAATATAAACAAATATCCCGTCGTGCTTTTTCGGTCTACCTCGTTACTACCCCAATCAGAGTCGACAAAGCCACTTAATATATTTTTGTTTATGCTGCTGCAGTCGCTCTGAACGTAAGTTAACTTGAGATCAATAGACCCTTTTAAATAACGCAACAACCTTTTTAGGTGTGACCAAAGTGATTGGTTGTTTTTGTTAGCGAACCTACTCAAGATGTTTACTGCATAGCTCAAGTCAGGTCTCGTGCATAGCATAATATACATCAAGCACCCGATAACATTTCTACAAGGTGCCTTTATTGTTTCACTACAATTTAAAGAGTTAAAATCCACTTTGCTTTCTAAAGGTGTGCTGACAGGGTTACACTCACTCATGTTGAATTTTTTTAAGATTGTTTCTATGTACAGTCTCTGGTCTAATGTTATTTTATTTTTAGACCGCTCAACTTTTATTCCCAAGAAACATTTGATTTCTTTTAAATCTACCATTTTAAACTTGTTCATCAAGTAATTTTTAAAACTAATCATGGTATTAATGTTTCCTGTTGAAATTATAAGATCGTCCACGTAAAGTAAAACGTAAATGTTGTTCTGAATGTCACCTACATCCAAAATATAAATGCATCTGTCAGCTGATGAATTTAGAAAACCCTTTTCAACTAAAGCTTGTTCGAACGTACGGAACCAACATCTTGCAGATTGTTTTAAACCGTACAATGCTTTATTTAATTTACAGACGTAATTTTCGTGACTTGGAATTCCTTCAGGAATATTCATGTATATTTCTTCTTCCAGTTTTCCGTTCAAGAATGCTGTTTTAACATCCATATGGTGGACAAGCAAATTAAATTGATTTGCAAAAGCTAATATAAATCTGAAACTTGTAATTCTAGCAACAGGTGCAAAAGTTTCATTGTAATCTATTAAATATTCTTGACTGAAACCACGAGCAACTAAACGCGCTTTATATTTCAGGGGTTTTCCATTTTCATCAGTTTTAATTGAAAATATCCATTTACAGTCGACGATATTTCTGCTAGTAGGTTTTGGAACAAATGTCCACGTTTCGTTTTCGTTAAGTGATTTAATTTCCTCGTTAATAGCTTGTTGCCATAAGTGCTTATCATCCCTTGATTTAATTTCATCCAACGATTTAGGTATTTCATATAAGAAAGATGAAGCAGACAACAAACAATTACCAGAGATATCATCGTCTTCATTGTAGGACACAGAGGGTAAATTTTTAATTCTATCACTTCTTCTAAGGTCATGTGAAGTCATTTTACTGTGTGAAGGAGACAATTCATTTTGAAATGAAGAGCAGTCTGAATGCCTATCTGTTTCACTTACAGATTTATTAGGTAGTGGACCTAATGAGGTAGGTTCCGTTTGTTTCAGGTAATCAGAATTATTAAGCTTCTCAATAAGCTTGCCAGAGTTTTCAATACCAGAATATTCCGATATTATACCTTTAGACTTCACTGGTCTACTTGATAAGAAATTCATCTCATCAACAATTACATCTCTGACTTTTACAAACTTTTCATCTACCACATCCCACACCTTATAACCATTCGGTTCATAGCCAACCAAGATCCCTTTTAAGGATTTTTCATCAAACTTGGTTTTCCTTGTTTTGTTATGGAAATAAACAGTGGAACCGAAAATCTTTAAATATTTCAATTGAGGCTTCTGATTGTGCCACAACTCAAATGGTGTGTTTGCTATTTTCAGTGCTTTGGTGGGACTGATATTAATTAAATAAGTAGCAGTAAGCACAGCCTCACCCCAGAATGTTTTATCTAATTTCGCACCAGATATCATAGCGCGACTGCGTTCTGTAATTGATCTTATCATTCTTTCAGCAACACCATTCAAAGCTGGTGTATGGGGCACTGTTAAGTGGTAGCTAATACCTTTTTGCACACAGTACTCTTTCATTTCCTTTGATAAATATTCACCACCATTATCACAGTACAAATTGACAACTCTCGAACCAAAATGAACTTCACACTTTCCTACATAATCTCGAAAAGCAACAAAAACTTCTGATTTATGAGTTATTAAGTATGTTGCACAGTAGTGGGTATACTCATCAACAAAGATAACGAAATAGTTTTTGCCGTCAAGTGTTGTAGGAGTGATGGGACCACACACGTCACTGTGCACGTTAAATAAAGGTCGTTGCACTATTTTAGATTTCGATTTATTAAATGGCAAACATGCTTGTTTTCCATTTATACAAGCTTCACATAACTTGTCGACAGGTGAAATATGTTTTATTGTTTCAATATCACGAAACATTTGTTTGTTTTTAATTTCTAAAAACTTAGATTTGCCAATATGACCTAATCTTTGATGCCATAAATCATAGTTTTTATTTTTATTTACGACTTTATTTAATGAGCAGTCAGTGTTATAAGCATATTTATTTAGTATAAAGTTAATGCCAATTAAATTGTTCAAACACTCACCCTTTATTACCATCTTACCATCTTTGTAGATTTTGACATCGCCGTTCATGTCAAAAACAACAGTCATTCCCGCCTGTTGCATCTTTTTAACAGACAACAGATTGTATGGAATATCTGAGCAGAAAAGAACATCCTGTATTACTCCTTCGCTTCCAGTGTTGCTTATCACTGGTAAGTCGCCCTTTTTTGTCGCTGTTATGAATGTTCCGTTCTTCGCAACAGATATCTTTATTGGCGTTTCTAGTCTCTTGAAATGTTCTGACAAATCTTGTCTATTTATTAGGTGATCAGACGCTCCGGAATCCAAAACAAAAGTGATACCATCTTGATTTTGATTATCACTACAGTATTCTCCTGTCATGAAGGTAAAACCTGACATGTTGCAATCTCCATCTGCAACGTTTACTGTTTTGATCGTTCTATTATTAGGGTGTTCTCTTGTAGTAGCGTTTTTTATTGTAGTAACAGTTTTTCTGCAGGTGGCCCTTCCTTCCGCAACAATGGCACTTCATCTTTTGCAATTTATTTCTAATTTTATGTGAATTCTTCAGAAAATTTTGTATCTGGAATCTGTTTTTACTATTATGTTTCGCTCTCCAAGTTTCAGCCTGCAAAACCTTCATACTATTGTCTCGATTCTCATTTGCTAATTTGATTTCTTGATCTAAAAGCCTTGTTTTGACAAAAGTCAAAGACAATGTGTCTTCTGCCAACGTCTCTATGGCTGTAATGACTCCATCATACGACTTGGGAAGAGTCATGAAGAGATGGGTGATTTTATCTGCTTCTTCTAATCTAGCGCCAGCTGCCAATAAGTCACTAATTAAAGTGTCAAAAGTTTGGAAATGTTTCATCAAACTCTCTTGACCTTGTAACTTTAAATTTAAAAGTTGTTTTCTCAAAGCTAATTGAGTAGCTATACTTTTTCTTTCATATATACTGTCTAATTTGTTTAAAGTTTCTCTCGCAGTACTATCTTCACTAGTCAATCCCAATAATGAATCTGACAAATATTCAACTAACGTATTTTTTGCCACTTTGTCTTGTGCAATCCATTCATTGTCTCGCTGTACGGGAGGTTCATTGTCTATCAGTCTTATCAGACCAAGTTCACTTAACAAATTGCGTATTCTAAGCTTCCAAATACTGTATTTCTCCCCATCAAATTGTTTGATATTTCTCTTCATTATAGTACCATCCATTTTAAATAGTCACTAGATTTATCACTAAAAGGCACTTATTTTACTTTAACTTACTGGCACAGTTTTTATTGTCACTTCACTTAATTACACAGAATTTAACTTTATTTTAATACTGGGCCCATAACCTATTGGGCAGTGGTTTAAATAAAAGTTCACTTTAGTAGTAAATTATATGTATATTTCCAATATACTTTTAGGAGAGGTGTGTCTACTCGGTATAGCAGTTCTTAATAGACTAAAATATGAAACAGTGCTATGAAGCAAGTTCATAATCCACTTAAAAGCATTATTTACATTAACAATGAGAGAGAAGGACTTATACATAAATAAGTATAAGTTAGAGTGAAATGGATTTGTTTTGGTATTGCATTCCAACTCCAACACTCGCTACATAGCAATCGTATAAGTCAATAATAGAAACACATATCGATTACACTACGGCCCTACCAGAGCTCTTAAACCCGTACAAATTCCTCGCGCTATCGACCTCTGGTTATGTTCTGACCTTGACAGTCTCAGTGTCTTATATTATAAATTATAGATTATGTTTGATTGATTATAAAACTTTTGTGTTGATTAATTTAGCTGTATTTGAACGTAGTATTTTGTTGACCCGGAAGAATCATATTAGTACTATCACTAAGCTAATAATAACAGGAATCACGCGAGCTAAAAGAATTGTTTATTTTATGAGATGGGTTATTTTATATCACAGAGATTGTCCTTCAAAGGATCACGTAGTGGTTTGCTCCATCTGACTTCAGCGAATCTTGCCGCTAACAGCAGCGCAACGCTAACCAGCGAAATTACTATCTACTAATTTGCATCTAGGCTGGCAACCTGGCAACGCATTTGCAATTCTTTTGGTATTGCGGTGTCTACGGGTTGCAATATTCACTTATATACCATCAAGTGACCCATTTGCTCGTTTGCCACCCTATTTCATGAAAACGGACGGACGGGACGGGGGGAACGGATGGGTTCTGCAATTTTGTAAAATGTATGATTTTTTTAACACCACTCTTTTGACCTTTCAAAATGATGACTGGAAAGCCCACTGGTTTGTGACCCTGACTATAAAACTAGAGGTCTGGTGTTTCAAACCCCGGTTGGGCATACGAATGTTTGTACCAGAGTCATGGATGTTTCAATTGTTGTATTTTTTAGAAGTATGAATATTTATCTGTTTATGTATGTTTATCCGTTTTGGCTTGGCTAATTATGCCTTTTCGTATTCCATGTCCCATTTTGCTGGCAAATAAATCAATAAAAGTCTGAGACTGCTCGATCAAGCAATGCCACTGCAATGAATAAGTCGTGTTTGGTAACCCGAGTTCTGTCAGTCTGAATAAAAGTGGAAATACGAGTCGACGTTGATAAATTTATTCTACTTTTGAAGCAAGTTCAGCAGGTAGTTTTTTTTATGGTTGTTACACAAATCCTAGACTACGCGAGGTAAATACAACGTAATAAGTTTAATAACACGTATTTTTATTCAGCAAGGATTTACAAATATATTTAAAAAAAAAATTTAATCAACAGTAGTGAGAAATCTGCCATGCTGGTCTCGGAGTAAAGAAAAATCATAGAAAGTACCAGCTGCTGCTCTTCACGCGTAAATCGTAAAAGTCCATCAAGGGAATGAGCGAAAATCTTAGGAATAATTAATCTTATAGGCGATGCGGCTAGCAACTCAAAACTATTTTGATTCCCCTTTCCTAAACCTAAACGTGGCCTCTACTCGTAGGTCTTGTTATTCTATTCGTAGGCTCTGTCTGCCCCGTAAGGGATAAAGGTGTGATTAATATGTATATGTGTGTATGTAAAGAGATAAATTCAGTGGTAGTGGTAGATACATATTAGCAACTTTGACAGAATTTCGTTGGTTTTTATATAGGTGGTCGGTCTGTCAGTTTGCTCTAATTTTCATGACTTTGTCACAGGCAGACTGAGCTTCAAATTTTGATCAAAATGTAGGCTCTATTCACTAGCCTTCATCATATCAGTTTCTAGTGTTTATCATTGGCTACTATGATTAGTAACATTAAATACTGGAGTGAAATTTTGTTATGTCTAGCTATTTTAGACCTATCTGATAATAGCTCGTTGGAAATAGATAAGGAATCAATCAGGACTATCGCGAATATCGATCGTCTCTATTTGCACCATCATAAAAAAGTTTTCTATCAGCTCATATGTGTACTGTCGTCTACATAATACAGAGATGATGCTGCTTTATATCTGGTAACGGATATACCACAAAAATGCTGATTCCAAACTTAATTAATTCAAACCTTTAGCAAAACATTGATCCAATTATATACTCGAATGGAGGTTAATTTTGTTATTTCTTTATGATTTCCTACATGCCAACTAAAAATTGTTTTGCATATTCAAATACTTTATTTATTGGAGTCCATATATACACGAGCTTGTGAGGAATTGAAAGATTGTAGAATATTTTTATCGAAAACATAATTATTATAATTTTATTCAAAACGTACGCTATCAACATATCAACCAATGAACCGTAGCGTAACAGACCGTAGCAGTTTTGTCTTAATTTAACTTCATAATCATCATTCATAATTTAAATCTCTCAGAAACTATGCCCTACTCTCTCGTGATGTTTCGAAGGGTTAAAACTTTTAAAATTCTAATCTTAGGTTGCGATTCGTTCTGCCAACATTGTCTGAGGATCCTTTCACATTGAGCATGCATCATCGAACACTTCTGCACCCCACGTCGGACTATTCTAGATTGTTCTAAATATACGTCCCATCTCATCAGAGTCGGTTCCGGTCACCGCGGCAACATTGACATTGAGTCCCACGCTGACCTACATACCACTGGCTTAGGGTTGCCAGAACGCAATCTGACACTGCATAAGAGTAAAATATAAAAGAACCCTTAAAATACCAGAGGGGTTACCATGACGTCTTAATGCGGAATTGAATCATTCCGATTCAGTTTAGGTTCGCTCGCTGTCAGATCCATACGAAAAATGATAGCTAAAACCTGAACCGAGTCGAAGAGTCGCATTAAGAGGTCATGGTAAGGCCTAAGGTTGAATTGAGTGGCGATAGGTTTAACCACTGGGTTTTTTCCTACTAATTGAGAAACTTAATGTGCTGTCTGAATGATTTATCAACGTTAAAGAACAAACCCTTGGACTTGGAAAGCTGAAACGTAATTAGCTTAGACTTTCTTGATGTAGACAAGGAAGAAGGAAGTATTTTGCAAAATGCCACGGAATATGAAATTGCAACGGGAGCAAAGCCGCAGACACAACACAAGGTAGTTACTATTAAAAAACCATTGTCCTTGTTTGTCGTTGGGAAATAATGGTCAAAGACAACGACCGCTGGAAATCCAAATATTAGAAGTTCCAATTGACGAAAAGGACCGCGTACTGAAAAGACAAACAGTAGGCCCAAGTTGCAGAGGTGTCTGGTTTGGGCGGTTGCTTTGCTTAATAGGTTACACTAATTAGGACAGCAACAAAGAATGAATGTTTTCCAGCTGATAATGAATGAACTGTTAAGATGTTCTTGATTACTGATGCCCTTGTTACCGCGTTGGCAGCCCTACACGTCCCTTTTTATTGCATTGCATATCGTAAACTACCACTCTATTGATATTCCGAGTATTTTTGATAGCGTTTGCTTTTAATCCTCTTTGACTGCCGATCGATGTGTTTGAGGGCAAAGTATGTCAATTGGGTACTCCCAATCCGGACAAAGACAGTCGATTTCGGTACCCGTTTTATGTTATTGAATTATGTCAACTTATGTATGACCTACTCCTTACCTACTTTACTTTTAATTATTACTTTTCTGGCATGCCATGGCCTGGTTTCAAAACTTTGATCGCACGTTTTACTGCACTCTTCGGTTTAAAGATCAGTAACAAGCGACAGAAATACAAACCTATAAGTAGGTCGATTGATGAGAAGAATTCGTATCCATTATTAACTCTAGCGGCGTTTTATTTAACCCTTAAACAGAACAGGCCACACTGCTACCAAATCAATTGCGAGTATTGTTTAGTGATTAATACTTTTTGAGTTAGTCGAATTTACTAAGGACACGCTTAAATATGTATCATGTAACTAAACAAAACGTAAACAAATCCATCTGGTCGATATGTTGCATCTGCCTTGATAAGGGTTGTAGTATTTACTAAATACGCTATCAAACCCCTCAAATCACACCACTTTAAGTCAACGTTTTAATAATGCTCAGGCTGTTAAATTTGACAACTCGGAGTTACCGTTTACATGTCTGCAACATTTCAGCCTATCCCATTCAGCTATATATCATATCCATTGTCTCCAGGGTCGTCCAGAGAAGCCGTCATCGCTAGCCTCAGGCCCTCCGCCCCCCGCGGCCATCGTCCCTCGCTCTGCCGACGGCCCGCGACCCCCAGGCTGGAACGGCCAACCGCGGCGGCATGGCTCCAGCCGGTTCAATGTTCACAATCATAATCAAGAGCTGGTCAAGCTACCACCAATAAAAGGTAAGTTTGATAAAACAAATGAAGCGTGTTTATTAGTAGTTCACCGGCGACTTCTAGGTCCGTAGCTGAAACGGCTAGACTAAGGAGCATACACAACTCCCAAGTTACGAAGGTTACACTAGACGCTTAGCATAAGATTGTGACGAAACATGGTAACGTTCAGAGTACAGAAGCTGGCAGTATTGAATTCTGGTTGATCTGTGCAATAAATGAGCTGGTGGAATAATTGGAAAATAAATTCTAAGTAGGCTGACACAATAAAGACAATTCAGCACAAATTAATTAGCCTCCTTCTCATAGCCATCAACCTAGTATACATAGTTAATAAACAAAAGGACTTCTAGATTGCTTTTACTTGCAGAATACGTGTCAAATAATTTGGTTCAGCGGCCTTGTTTGTGCTCTCCAACTATGGCTAGTTCCTTTGTGCCATTTTCACACGGTCCTTCGTCACCGACAGTTTATTAGCAAATTGACGTTAACGCTTCCTTTTATCTTTCGTCACAGAATTATTCGCGTCACCAAAAAGGGCCCTTTCTTTTCTCTATATATACTGTATTGTATTATATTTTCTTCGCGACGTTTTCCCGACGGAAGCCGTCGGTTGCGGGGAAATGGAAAGCGCCGGCAACTCCGATACAGTTTGTGTGGCGCTTATCTTGGTTACGATTTCATTTCAAAAGTTGATTTGAAAAGTTCTGCGAGAAAACGTAACCAGATTGAGTTGAACGATCATTCTTTGGACGTAAATGTAAAAATTATGGAGACGTAGAGAATATTGGGTATGGGAAATATAAACGGGATATAAACCGCGATTACCTTTATTGAAAACCGTGAACCATTGAATATGGGTCCTCGTAGCGTCAACAAACTGATCCACTGGAACGTGATTTATATTTATTTTAGGCATCCTTTGAAAATCCAGTGTTTATCATCAATTATCATGTCCAAAGATGTGGCCATTTTAAGTTGATACTCATGGTCACGCACCAAAACGACTTTGTAAAAAGAAAGCGGAAACGCTAGGTATCGTGTGACGTAGAGCTAACTGCTTTTAAGTATTGAGAATGTTGTTTTATAAACGTTTATTAATATTAGGTACGTTGTTATGCCATCTGAGCACAAATAAAACTTCAAAACCGAACGTTTCTTCGTAGACGTAAACAACTCGGTTCTTTGTCGCTTTGATCAACTGAAACCGTTGAAAACAATGCTGACATTTATTGTTCTATTTCCTTTCAACAGTTGTACATAATAATGTACATTACAAAATGTTTAAAAGGAATTAAGAAATGGAAGGTCTCAAATAGCTTTTTGTTTGTAAGTTTACGGTGCGCATGATAAAGTTTTCCTGACAGGTCTATGACAATAACCAAATTAAAAAAATTGCTTGAATATTAGTGCGACTTTGGCAGAATCATCGACAGTTTATCGATGGAGCTATATCGCTTAAAATTGAATTGAATTGTGTACTGCGATTTTATATTTCCTTTTTCATCTTGAAAGTTTTATCGACGCACCAATTATTGCTGTTACTTAAAGTAAATAGGCTTCTTAACATAGCAATCGTTTGTCCTTATCTGTGAAAGGTAAATGTCAATGTAACCAATAAGGACAAACGATTACTAAGTTAGCAAAAGCCTATAGAGCGTTCATGAATAAGGGGGATAAAACTTAAAAATCAACTTGGACAGGATAAATGCAGGGTGTAACAATAGTGAAGTCAGGAATGTCAGTTGTGGAGAAAATTGCGTTCCTCGCTTTCCCAGTATCTGTTTAAGCGTTCGGATAGCCGAATGGGAAACTGATGTAAATCCGTGTTTATTTAACACATTAGCTGTTCCTCGCGAAGTCGCCTGCGTTTTAACACATTCCCGGGATAAGTAGCCCAGCCCATGTCAACCAGGGATAGCGTAGCTTACCTTTTAATCCCTTCTTCCCTACGAATATTATAAATACGAAAGTAACTCTGTATGTCTGTCTGTTACGCTTTTTTAACCACTGAACCGGTTTTAATTACATTTGGTACAGAGATAGTTTGAGTCCCGGGGAAGGATGTAGGATAGTTTATATCCCGGAAAATCGTATAGCTCCCGCGGGATCGATAAGCGAATTCTGAACAGCTAGTGAAAAATATTTACCATAAGTTCGGTAGTTCCACTTATTATCATTATCACTACATACAAACAAATAAAGTTTAACGTCTACCTCTTTATTGAAGTATCTCGTAGTCTCGTTTTGTAACGCGCTCAACCTGCAATTTTAAAAGCAAATAATAAAAAACAAGCATTGAAATTACATAGTAATTTGCTACGTACATTGTTTCCTACAATTGCTATAATAGCGTCGCGATCTTGACATTGGTTTGACCACAAATAGAGAAATAATCGACGCATTGTTGCTATTACGTGCATGGTCATTCCACGGCCATTTGTAGCGCCAGAGATACCGAATATACCCGTAACATTTCAGCTACCGACCCGTGTTCCAACTAATTTGTCCAACCCGAAAATAATTATGACATTATTTTGAATCAAGCAATATTTTAATACAAAAATAAGTAGGTGAGGGTAGTTAGGTATCTTCATTTGCTTGAAGGGCAAAATATCCAGAAAAAGGGGTCGAAGATCAGTTGGATAAATTGTAGTTGGATCACGGGTCGGGAGCGTTATTCATATAGTGACTATAGATATATATTTAAAATTACTGACAAAAAAAAATACGAGCTTTTTGTTGTTAAGTGTACCCACTAGCGTTGTCATCCATTCTACTACATTATGTAGCTATACCAAATTTTAAGTCAATCGGGCCAACCGTTGAAGAGTTCCCTCCTGCGAAGACGGTTTTTGGCTTTTTCGTTAGTAATTTCACCGATAAGGCGTTTGTGCACTACACGGAATTTTACTGTCCGGAGTCCGATTTTTTACGGAATATAGGTACAAATGCAAACTGCCATATAAATTTGTACCTATTCCGTAAAAAATCGGACTTCGGAGCTCCATGTAATGCACAAGCTCCCGTAGTCTTAATTCCCTCACCGGAACACTGTGGCGTAAACACAGCCTGGCCAGGCCATAGAATTAGTGAGATGATAGCGATCGGGACAGACATCATGGGCCTTATCATATTATTGTAATTTTTGACTGTAGTGTAATTTTTTATGTATGGATCTTTAGTTATCCGAAATAAATGATGATTATTATTATTATTATTATTATCATGACGTCTTAATGCGATTCAATTCCGATCGAAAGTTGGATCGCTTGCTGTCAGATCCATACTAATCGCATTAAGACGTCATGGTAAGGCCCTGGCCCCACCCACAAAATCGTGTAAACAGGCTTTAACACATCCAAACATTGTGTTGTGAGGTGCGGAAGCCAATACGCACACACTGGCTATTAGATATATTCTATCTATGGCAACACACAAATCTATAGGCTTATTGTCTAACTCCCTCGCAATCGCCATCGTGTGCATTTTGACAGTTCACGTTCACGTAATGGGCTGACAATTGGCATCGGAATCAACTAGCTGTCACAATCATACAAGAACTGTCAAAATGAAAACGATGGCGATTGCGAGCGAGTTAGACAATAAGCCTACAGAACCACAAAATAGGTCAAATGATCATCCATCATCCCTAAGGTTAAGGTCGCGCTGCTAAAACATAGATAGGTTGCAGAATAATAATAATAATTTATAAATTAATAAATTACTATTATTATGATAGGATTAAACGAACTTACCTGAAGTGAAGTTCGATCCTGATTATATGAAGTACTTAGTCCGAGATAACTATGTAGTTCCGTCCTTTCTTGCTACATGAACGCGACGTATAAAGACACCATAGAACAAAAAACAGCACCTGGCAACACTAATATCATATGTCAATCATTACGTTTAGAGTCATCATAATAGGGCCTAGGGGGATAGTAAGAAAGTGACTATCCGTGAGGAGGGCGGGAGGCTCCCTTATCTCGGACTAAGTACTTCATATAATCAGGATCGAACTTCACTTCAGGTAAGTTCGTTTAATCCTATCATTATATTCGTACTTAGTCCGAGATAACTATGTAGATGTTTAGAGAAAAAATAAACATATAAATATCCCAACTAAATTTCAATATTAATTTTCTTAATAATAAAACAACAAGAACATAATTATTTAAAACAACAAAAATCAGTAACATTACTTCTTATAATTTTAATACCACAGGAAATCCTTAGAAAATCAGCCTTTGATAATTCACATTTTACATTTAAATTTTAAATCTTAACATTATTCTAATGAATAATTAGGCAATGCCACAGATTGGCCAAATAAATCTTGTGCATTACACTCATTGATGAGAGGTCTGTTATAATGTCTCCCAAAGGTAGGCGACCTGCTAGACCACCCAATAGCTTTTAAAATACTGACCTATAAGGTATGCTCGCGACGATGCTGCGTGCCTAATTGAATGTGAAGAAAACTTATTGACATCTATACTACTGTCTTTCATCAATCATCACTAACTTGAGCCATCTACTTATTGTTTGTGTTGAAGCTGGTTTGTGAAGTCCCTTTACAGTCAAAAACAATTTAATGCAGTCACTATTCTGTCTTAAGTCATTAGTACTTTTCAAATATCCTAACATGGTCTTTACAGGGCAAATGTCTGGATTCTTACGAAAAAATGGTAGAGATAATTTATTCATAAATCGTCTTGGAGCTGAGGTTTTTGAATATCCGATAAAAATATGTCGACGCCCTCTTCAATTTGTTTAATCTTATTGTAAATAATTAGCGACAGCGTTTGGACTAGGGCTTGCACTCCGAGATTCCGGAATCTCGTAATTCCGGAATCTCGGATGATTTTGAGCGATATTTCAATTCCGGAATTGATCAACTCAATATCGATAATTCCGATATTGATAAATTTGGGACAATTTGACAAATAAAACGAGGTATTGGCATTGTTAATTTTTTTAAGCTGTGCTTTTAATCCTTTTATTTCATAAAATCGTCTATTTCAAGCAACTAATTTTAATATTAAGCTTTTACGTACTTAGATTTATTTTAATAAAATTTTTTCGCTGTTTCATAATTTGTTGATTTTGGCACGATCCGATCCGACCGATCGCAATCGTCTTCGTTCAGCAATAAAAAAACAGTTTTGTCTATGATTTTGTCGATACATCAATACATCAGATTTTTCCCGACTCCTACCCTACTTAAATTATAGTGGTCTTCGCTAGGGCTTGCACTCCGAGATTCCGGAATCTCGTAACTCCGGAATCTCGGACGATTTTGAACAATATTTCAATTCCGGAATTGATCAACTCAATATCGATAATTCCGATATTGATAAATTTGGGACAATTTGACAAATAAAACGACGTATTGGCATTGTTCATTTTTTTAAGCTGTGCTTTTAACATTTTTATTTGATAAAATTGACTATTTCAAGCAACTAATTTTAATATTATGCTTTTACTTTGTACTTAGCGTTATTTTAATAAAATTTTTTCGCTGTTTGATAATTTGTTGATTTTGGCACGATCCGATCCGACCGATCCCAATCGCCTTCGTTCAGCAATAAAAAAACAGTTTTGTCTATAATTTTGTCTATACATCAATACATCAGATTTTTCCCGACTCCTACCTACTTACATTATAGTGGTCTTCGCAACAATACATCGTGTAAACTTTGAAATATTCCACATTAGCTTGCGTACACCATTCCTGCCGCAAATCTTCTCTGATTATGTTAGGGCTATTGTTCGAGTCATTGTTGCATCCCGGCACATTTTTTTAAATAGATAAATATCCATTGTGTATTACAGTTTTATACTTTGAATTTGTTTTTTATTTTATTTCTAACGTTTGTAGATTAAGTAGGTAGGAATGTAATGTTACTTATGATGTAGATGTGACAATGATAGCTGACAGTTACCGTAACTAAACTTTTTTATTTCATTTTTGTGGCAAACATTTAATGCCCGATTCTGCCAAAAAACCGGGTCGTTCGGTCAAACAAAGGGCAAAAGTACTGCAATCATAAAGTATTTTATTAAGTATTTTTGAAATAGGACAAGATAAATCGGATAGTTGATTGTTTTCCTCCAAATAGTTTACGAATTGGAGCATACTAAAAAAAAATTACAATGCCAATTCGCAAGATTCGCAACGCAACGCAATATTTATTTGTTTCCACGCGACGCTACGCCTCGTTTGAGTCTTACCTGCTCACCGCGATTCATGTATTTTTTTACAGAAATCCAAAGGCTAATTGAGCAAACATTATTAAAAGACTGATTTTGTAACGAAAACGGCGTGTTATTAAAAAAAAACTGCACCTTAATTGAAAGAAAACAAAAAAGAGTAATTCCGGAACCAGTTCCGGAATTCCGATATTGGGTTAAATTTCCGATATTCAGTTCCGGAATTGAAAACCTTCCGATATTGCAAGCCCTAGTTTGGACCCTCTGTCCTGTAGTTAAAACTAATAAAATAACATAATAGACTTTAAAGTGAGCTCTCTTTAAATTTAAAGTTTCTAAAGAATACCAGTGTTTGAGGTAAGACAGAACAGAAGCCGAGTCCCAGGTACTTAAGTATTAAGTATACATGGGCGAAGTTTATAAACTCCCCTAAACCAGCGTTTTATTCTATCGTCATTACCTATATGGCTACCTAAAATTAAAAACAAAGCTAACTTATAGCAATTCAAAGTTTGGTAGCAGGCTCCTCTTTGAAATACTAACATTAAATATGATATAATCTTGGGTACAGAAACGTTTACTAGATCTTCATTATGAGTTCCACTGTCGTAAACATGAATCATACTGCTAAGGCTACCATAACATCAATTGCAACATTAGGTAGCATTCTTCTCTACATTGATTCCCTGAAAATATTGAGGTCACCAGGGTAAGTTAAAGATGTAAGGGATGTGGTGACCGTACCTCTGAGCCTATGAGAGACTTTAACAATGGATACCAGGTTTGAGTAGGCCGTACTGGAAATACTAATACATATTCCTGTTGCGCTATCGGGTTTAATTTTACACAATACTTTTGAGAATAGCGAGAATGGAGAGAATGCATAAAAGAACTCCCTCCATTTGACTGTAAAGGCGTCAATGTTCCATGCAAATGGATCCCTGTGCTAGGAAATGTATTTAACACACTTTCCATTAAACCGAGAAGCAAACAGAACAATAGATGGATACCCTATTGACTCAAGTATTGTTTCAAAAACTTCATGTGGTAATTCCCGTTCTGTATCCTAATTTGAACTCCAAGATTCATAATCTGCCTCCGAGAGTTATCTTTAAAATTAATATTATGATGCAAGAATCCATAGATGTCTTGCTTCATACCATTTCCAAATTTGTCTTGCAAGGTTATTTAACTGTGGAAATTGAATAGAACCCATCCTATTTATATAAGAAATGGCAGTAGTATGTAGTATTGTCAATTCGTAATAAAATCTTAATTTATCTCCGATCACCTGTAAAGCATCCTAGAGCCAAATATACCGCTAATAACTCCAGATAATTAATGTAATTTTTCTTTTCTTCTATTGGTCAACTTCCCTTAGCACTCTTCCCATTACATACTGACCCCCAACCAGATAAAGAGATCTGAGAAAATCTCTAAAGCAAAACTATATTACTTTATGTGGCAACACATAGTCTTACTATAATTCTTCCACCATGTAAGATCTTCTTTAGCCTTCTGGCCAATGGTAATAATGTTATCATAATTAACCACAACTATTCCAAAGCCACAAATTTAGCTCTTTCAAAAAAAAAAAAATATATATACTTATAAGATATTGGATTTTAGCGTAATTTAATTTTACTAAGTTCAAAAATCATAATATTCATTTAACATAAAAACGGTTTCTAGATTTTTACCGAGCATAAGCTTTAAATAATATAACATTCATTAGTCATAACAACAATTGCAATAATTTCATTTGAATATTCGGTTATTCAATATAATGATTAAAATCCATACCAACATTTATAATAATGATTAGAAGGTATAACATGCAACATATAATTATTTAATTAGTAAGTAAATTTGGCTGGTGCCAAACGCAAAAAAAAAAAAACATTTGATTTGTGCGAGCGAGCGAAGCGAGCGAGCAAGACTACTCGGAGCAAAAGCGACTCGGATAGGTTAGGTTCAGAAGGCTAAGGCGGGAGCGAAGCGCAGCGTAGCTTCCGCCTTAGCCTTCAATGTTAGTTTTTTTTTTTTTTTTTTTTTTTAAATTTGCTGTTGCAGGTTTCAATCATTATCCTCAATGTTTACACAAAAATTATTTAACTTTGATTAATAATGCTGCATGATTATTATGCAGTAGGTACCCTAAGTATGAATAAGACAATTATGCAAATTAATATTATGATTTTAGAAATTCGGCAATTTGTTTGCATATTGTTTTTATATGATCTCAATATTTCGACGGATTGTAATTCTGATATTTTTGTTATGAGAAATGAACATTCGCACCATAAGTTATTGCCATATATACTGAAACTAAACTTCCTAACATGCAAAGTCCCTAACTGAGTAGTAATCTAAATCTAAATATTTCTAAATTATCATCAGCAGTCTTTCCTTGTATCTGTAGGGGCTAATATCATCTTTATAATGTATCTATTTGGAAAACTAAAATTCTCTGATATTAGGTGAAGTAAAAATACTTTTTTCCCCATTTATGACAAAACTTAGACAGTATATGTCTTTTAAAAATTTAACATTACTGACACATTCATCATAAGTTGAGCCCAGACAAATCAGGTCATTGAGATGAATCACTTCATGTATAGCATATGCTAGTATGCATTAATATTCAGTCTGTCAGTCTTTCTTCGATAAGTTGTTAATAACTTCACCCAGACCCGAGATTGCCAAGCCCGTTTCTTACTGTCTTTCTTGTAATAAGATATCCCGTGTCTATGGAGGGATTGTTTAATACTCCGTTATTGTGTTGTAAAACTGGTCATGCACCTTCTGTCTATACTGTTTCTCACCAGTATTCGAATCACCCAGTGCCGACAAGCTGTCAGCCACTTCTTCGATTCACTTTGATCAGAAATAATCAGAGTTTCTAATTCTCAGGTCAGATTCTGGGTCCGGCTCTGGTATTTGAGCTTAAATATATACAGGCAAAAAGTAATTGAATAAAAAACAAACAATTTGTTTATCTCCAAACAATTTAGTTAGGTTAATAATGTGACAGACAAGTCAAGGTTTGACCCAATACTATCCAACGGATAGATAGTAAAATCGTCACACGATAATGCTTTTAAACAGAGTTAATTTGAGCTTAAATATATACAGGCAAAAAGTAATTGATAAAAAACAAAAAAAAAAATTGTTTATCTCCAAACAATTTAGTTAGGTTAATAATGTCACAGACAAGTCAAGGTTTGACCCAATACTATCCAACGGATAGATAGCAAAATCGTCACACGATAATGCTTTTAAACAGAGTTAATTATACTCAGTCTCACTACAGTGAGGCGTATAAGTACAACTTTCCCACGGAAAGTAGGTACGTACGATCTCATATCTTCGTAACTATTTTTTGGGAAAAACTTTCCCGTTGTAATAAACTTATAATTATAACGAAGAGAGATGTATATTTCTTTGCCTAAACCCCCTGTATTATAATATTCCTAATCACTTACCCTTTGGAGAGGCCGGTGGTGGGAATTGCGTCATAATTTTTCGCCATCTCTATCCAGCCTCTTCTCTAATTGCAGTATTTTCGTTCTTGTTCTGCTTTCCTCCACATCTCTCATTCTTTTTGGCATGGTGCAGTATAATATTTTCGATAACGATAACTGATACTGTAAAATGTATTTTTTCCCGAAAGAAAAACCAATTTGCGTGTCAATTGCATTCCAGCGCGAAATGACGAATGATTGACATATGATATTAGTGTTGCCAGGTGCTGTTTTTTGTTCTATGGTGTCTTTATACGTCGCGTTCATGTAGCAAGAAAGGACGGAACTACATAGTTATCTCGGACTAAGTACGAATATAATTAAGAATGTTTTCTAAATCTGATGTATTGCTACAAGTTAGGTTGTAACGTGGTCGCTTGGTCACGTTGTATCGGCGGTCGATGGTACCCGAAACGGAAACCCGAATGGCATTCTAAGAGCCCACGGACTGTATGTTCACTTTGGCTTTTGACAAACAAAATATTTTTACTAAGGGCCTGTTTCACCACTCCTTAACTGTCAGTTATCTATGATTCCGTCTATTTATTACTACGAAACAGGCAGAGACGTTATTATAGATAACTGACAGTTAAGAGGCTGACAACACCTAATTTTGTTGAAATTGATGTTATTTAAGCACTTTTTTTTTAAAAACTACACACAAAAAAATATATATACCTATAATGTTAATTTTCATCATATTTCAAACACGCTAGACGGACTCGATACATAATTGAACAAAATCGGCTCCATAGAAAATAATTGCAAAGATTGCTCTTAAAATCATCATTAAACGGTTCTATGTCTTTATTTTTTCGACGTATGGGTCTGCAATTAAAAACATGAAGTCAACATATTCATACCTACACGGCTAACGAGTCATATTTCACAAATAATCCATACTTTTTTTTATTTCTTCTTATTTGTGTCTTATTTGCAAGATTTTAGACGCGCGCCAAGCTGCCGGAATAGTTTCTTCTCTTTCACTCACAGGTACGCCAACCGTATGTGTGAAGAGTGGCGCTGCTCAAGGTCATTTGCTGTTTACAGCGCCTTAAGGAGTGGTGAAACAGGCCCTAAGAGTAGCAGTAATTACTTACCTAGGCGACCGATCAAAGCTTGGCGTTTTCCCAGAGGTAATCCTGCTAGATCGATTGTTTACAAAAAAACCCTTACGTAACAATCGAAATAGTTGCAGCCGTTTCCAAGATCCTTGAAATCAATACATACATACATACGTACCGTCACGCCTCTTCCCCACAGGGGTAGGCAGAGACTACTTTGTTCCACTTGCTACGATCCTGGCATACCTCTTTCGTTTCTTCCACATTCATCAATCTCTTCATACATGCTCGTCGGTTTCGGGTACTCTTGACCTGATCTTTTTCCAAAACGTCCTCAATTTGATTACGGAACGTCCGTCTAGCTAGGCCTTCCCCTCCCAACGCACCCATTCACACTCCCCATATAAATCTGTATAAATTTGAAATAAATAAATATACGTAAATGTACAAAAATTGCTCGTTTAATTAAAGTAGTAACCGCTGAAAGATAGCACCGCGTCCTCCCCTCCACACGATTACAGTCATCCAGTGTAAAGTGGCTCGCGTCCGCTAAGCTTTTTGCTCAACATCCCCCTCTTTGTGATGCATTCCGTTTCCGCCGCTTTTCAACGCTGCTTACTTATATACCTACAAATCGTATACGTAGAGTTGTATTGTATACTGTACAGTATAGTCAAGGGTGGGGGCTGTACGGGCTGCTGCCGCCTGCCAGTACCAGTACGCTTTTGTCTTGCGCTATAGGGTTTATTAGTGCCAGCCGGCTTTTGTTTTCGTCTAGAAATTATGCGTGGCTGATTATGTATGTGTCATGTGTTTATATTTGCGAGATGAGTTAGTTGTAGGTACATTTGTTCAGTTGTCACTGTTGCAGTTTTATACATCGTCATCAGCCTATAGTACTCCACTGTTGGACATAGGCCTGTCCTAAAACGTCTTCGATGTCCTTCAGGTTCTATTGCATGCGTAAACTATCTATAGTATTAAAAATACCAGTAATCACCGAATATTTACAAGTTGATACTTCCATGCTGGTCTGGGCTGGGAGCAAAGAAAAAACATTGAATGTACCAGTTCCTGCGTAGATGGCAAAAGTCCGTCGAGGGAATGGGCGAAAATCTTATAGGAATAATGCGCGATGCGGCTTGTAATGCAAACCCACCACTATTTTGATTCCCCTTTCCATCTATACGCCCACAATCATGCTATGGGTCTTGTTACCCTATGCTCTGTCTACCCAGTGAGGGATAATGACATGGTTTATGTAAGTAGATACTATAAAACGTAATTTCTAAACGACACTGAAAATTAGAACACATAGAAAAATCCGAAAAGTAAAGCTATGGCCGGGAACTACAAAACGTGTACTGTAGTTTATGACAGGACTCTTAATATCACTTGGCGTAGGCATATATTTTTACAAATGTTTTTGTATGTGAGCGAGAGAGCGAGAGCGTGAGCCTATTTGAACATTTGCATTGCATCATAGCTTTTAACTTTTTATTCCGTTTCCAACTTCGCAACCTCGACGCAAACTAGACGTTCAACTACTCGTAACAAATGCACAACAGGATCGCCAACTTGAAAAGTATAACGAAACAACTTTCCAAGTTTCGTGAAAGGCGCGGCCGTCTATCCTTTGGGTTCCGCATATCGATCGATCGCTCCGCTAGACTCATTTATTGCTCAGTAATGGACGTGTGTCAGACAGGGGGAACGACTATCCAGTTTGATATTTTAATGTGTTTTTTTAAAACCTCTGTGAGCGGCATCCGACCTAAGCTTTTAAACAAGAAATTGGCGTATTCAAAGCAGATAAAACTTGACCGATTTGGCTTTTTGTTGACGCTAAAATATCACCCTAGCTTTAGACAATGGTCAACTAACCAACTAACTAATTTGGCTCAGGGACCCAAATAGGGTCTTGGCCTCCGACACGAGAGAACGCCATCTGTCCCGATCGTGCGCAGTTTCTTGCCAGTCGTCGACTTGAAGACGTCGCAAATCCGCCTGGACACTGTCCCCCCAGCGATACCTGGATCGCCCAACCGGGCGGCGACCAGTCCGGTCGTCCCACGTACGCTCTCTTGGCAGCACGATCCAACAATGACAATGGTCAGATACTACTAAATAATCCTGACTAACTGACTCTACAACGCCCAGCTCTACACTCCTTGGATCTACAAAACCACTCTTCACTACATAGTATAAAACAAAGTCGCTTTCTCTGTCCCTATATCCCTATGTCCCTCTATGTCCCTATGCCCCTTTGTATGCCTAAATCTTTAAAACTACGCAACGGATTTTGATGCGGTTTTTTTAATAGATAGAGTGATTCAAGAGGAAGGTTTATATGTATAATAACATCCATTATACTATTTATAGTGGAGAAATACTGTTATTTTTGAGGTTTCTAATTGCAAACGCAGGCTGAACCCTACGAGATTTATCAAAATAATGTACTAAAGTATTGTACACATTGAAAAGGTCTACAGAAAACTCCGCGATGCTATATGTCTATCTCTTATGGATATCCCACAATATTTTTTTTTGTCATTTACTTTTTACGACAAAATAATGGCTAATTTTCGAAGCGATTTTAACCAATACAGCATTAATCCTTATCCAATTAAATACCTTAAATACATTGTTGATTTAATATAAATCTATATGGCCCTTTACAGCATATGATTTAAATGAATATTTTCGAAGATATTACACATTTAAAAATTGCGGGACGGAGCGTTTGCGGCGATACCGGCTGGCCGGGGCGGCGGCAGCGTGCCTATAATTATATCGGAGGCATCGGAGCCCGCGGGTTTTTCTGTAGTGTATTGAGTATCAGCATTGCACCCGTGCGAAGCCGGGGCGGGTCGCTAGTTATGATATAATCAAGGAATGTCTTAAAGACGTACGATTTGTAATTCCTATGAGATAACAAGTTATGCGTCGGAGCCAAAGACGCAGCGCGAGTAGGTATAGTCTACTAAGAAGTTCCCCTACAATCCAAAAGTGGATGTCAGTTATAAGGCTTAAAACATTAACCATTTCGCCGCAAAACACTAGTGTCACTAGCAACTGTCAACTTTATCTCGTCAAATGAATCTGCATTTTACACTGCCACGTACTGATTTTATATCAAGTCAACGACGGCGAAAAAGTTAAAGACTACTTTAACTTACAAGTATCGTCAGAAGTTGGAATAGAAATGGTAAAGGACTTTGCTTAAACGTCTGAGAGTTAAGCTGGCGTGCGTGAGCGCATATCGCAGCCGCATTGCGAACCAGGGGAGTTGCTACGATATTCAAATAATACATCTCTCTCACTCTTTTTAGTGTAAGCGGCATGAAACCTCGAATTTACGTAAGTATGCTAAAAGCTACTGAGCCCTTTTTATCTAAATCTTTTGGGTAACTTTATCTCCAATATCTGGAAAAAGCTCGTCCGTATTCATTTAGAAGCTGCCTCGCGTTTATTATGACTAACATGAGGCTATAAAAACCACAGTGTTGATATGTCTAGGTCGTCCAAATACGCCTATTTTACTGCCTAGCCCGTAATATCTACTTCTTACGACCTCGATAAAGGCTATACAGGTATAAATCATGGCCATGGCTCAATGTGGCAGATAAAGTATCTGCCAGATACACTAGAACTTCTAATACTAGTTAACGGGAGTCTTTAGTATTTATAAGCTGTTTTCGCTACAAATGTCTCGGAACACTTGTTCGATAGTGTAAAACACAATGAGAACAGTATGTTTAGTGTAAGTTTCCGGTGACAAATTACGTCTCGAACGCGTTTGCGTTAAAATATCAAACTACTACTTACTTTGACTTTTTTGCGCATAATATTGACTTCTTGCCTTTTTTTGTAAAGTATTCCTTTCTGTACCAGGTTAGCTGGAAGAGATACCTTCTTAGGGATATTTTCGCCATTTGTTTTCTGTGTGCTTCTGTATTTTTTAAAAATTTTATGTGCAATAAAGAGTTTACATACATACATACATACATAAATACATACTATGCGGTCAGTTTGTTTCAGTCCGCAAGTGACGCTGCTAATTTTTTCATCGTAATTGAAACGTTTACATGAACGCGTAGGTACGAGACTTATTTTTGTGTCAAAAGCGTACATTAGAGGCACAGTTTGAACGACAAAGGGGGGTATCTGGTGGGATAGTAAGTGAGCAGCACCACCCATGGACACCCGCGAAACCAGAGCGTTGCAGATGCGTGTTGTACTTCATGTGCCAGTAATTTCACTGGCTATCTTAATATTCACGCCGGAACACAGCAGCGCTTGCACTAGTGCTTGGCTGCAGGCGGCAGGGTTACACAAGGCTCTATTCACCCGCTTGTTGCAGCGTTTTCCATACTAATTGTGACGTTTATGCGAACGCGTTACGTTAACCTTTTCGCCGCCACGTCAAATACAAGAGACGTCGCCCATACGCCAGACTTCTTTATTGCGATGCCTTAAGTTGAAACTAATCCCAATAGAACGAAGGTTGCTTTTGCATTGAAGTAAGGGATGTATTGTATATAGAGGTAGTTGGCGTTGAACCGGTAGTGTCGTTGGCGTCGAAAAGATTAAAGGCTTTTATTTTTCATTAACGAATACTTGAACCAACTTGTTGCTGCCAACTCGTTCTAATTCTTTATTCCTTGGTAAATTTTCTAAAGTGAAACATCCACCCACCTCTTAAAGTATAAAAAAAAAACAATTATGTACCCATTAGAAATTTATTCTGTTTTGAGACGTTCGATCGAGTCTTGACTATGATTATTTTTATGATGCATTCCCTCGTCATTGCTTAAAGTTGTGGATTAACAGGATAGACGTCTATGCGATTAGTGTAGCATCCCAGTCTCGGCAGGTTGTGCTGTGTAATTAGATACACTTTTGCGTTAACCTGACTAGAGATACTTAAAATAGGGCCAACGACCTGCAGATTTGTTGGGATAAAACTAGGGAGTGTCTCATGTCGGTTGTCTACCCTTTTCAGCTTTATCCTTTTAAGTTCTAGAGTAAAAAGATCAGGTTATTTTAACACACACTCCTAGAAGTAGTACAATTTTTTGTATTTATTCAGACCCAAAGTGCTTATTAGGACACTTTAAAATGTCAAATGGCACCAAATGCAAATTACCAATATTTATCATGAACTAGCTGTTGCCCGCGGCTTCACCCCGTTCCAGTTTCTTTTTTTTACATTTTCCAATAAAATTCAGGTATTTCAACTGCTAGATCCAACGTGTCACGCGATTATAGCCGCGGGTCAATGCCATTTTACAATAAACCTATGAAATTCTGTCGGTGTAATTTTTTTCTCGATAAATACTCTAAACAACTTAAGGTATCAACTTCTATAAACAGCACCATTAATTAAACTCCAAACCAATCATTGCCCGTCCCGTGGGTCCAATTCCAATATGTTACGTAATTATCTATAAATGCCAAAATACTTGAGTGGGATACTCCCTCCCATTGGAAATTGGAGCGATGGAGGACGCGTGAACGAACTCTGACCTATATAGATGTATGTTTACCTTGTGTTGTGTACTGATACCATCAAATAAATAGAAGCTGTCTAAAGTAGCCTTATCATCATCATCATTTCCGTCCTATGTAGGCACGGCCTACAGCTGGGCACAGCACAGCCTCTCAGAGTGCGCAGGGGCAGTGCGGATTCGGAACACACCATTTATGTAATTGCTTCCTCGCGACGTTTTCCGTCACCGAAAAGGCACGTAGGTAAATTAGAAGCTCAAAAATTCCGAAAATCCACCGGGTTTGAACCCACGGGCCCCTGCTTGAGAGGCAATAGGTCAAATCAGTGGACTACCACGGCTTAGAGTAGTCAATGTGCTCAAAAATAATTGACACACACTTTGAACACCTAAAGAACACCGATGCGTCTGACGTCGACATAAGACGACTTTTTAATGATTCACGGTTAAGTTCATTCGAAATATTATATCAGGAGCTCAATAAAGGTAATCGCGGTTCACATCCCGTTTATAATATTTCGAATAAGACGACTTTATACATCTCCAATTTGTTTATTTGAAGGTGGGAGGCGTTTTGTATACCTGCATTGAACGTACATTAATTTTAATGTTGTTTTGACTACGAACATCTCTGAGACAGTATTAATTAAATCGGGCGCCCTTTACATCCCACGAAATCGATGTACTTAGAGACAATTATAAATTTTAACGTAGATTCATTTTAATGTTGTTTTAACTAAGAACATCTCTAAGACATTAGTATTACTTAAATCGGGCGCCCTTTACATCCCACGAAATCCTTCTTGGCTATAGTATAAAAAAAAGCTACAGGTAGCACTCCGGGAGTGCCGGCAGAAGTGAAAACAGCAGCTTAGATTAGATTTTAATGTTGTAACCTCCATGACGCTTAAGACGCGTACCGTACTGGCCGCTTACAAAAAAAACGTACGTATCTATATTAATAATTTCGTGACCGGTTACGGTAGACTCGATCGAAACGTTGCCCGAATGATAGAAAGTGAAAAAATAAAAATTTCGAGTCGACAACATGTATCCGCAAAATTCGGATTGTCGAGTATTTTGTAAAATTCTAACGGTGCTGATGGAAAAATCGCAGTCGCCATATTGGACACCACAGACTAGCGCGAAACTGACACCGGAGGACGACAAACGTTCCGTTTCATGCTAGCGCACATACGCCGTGCGATTTTTCTTAAACCTGAGATTGGCCAACATACCTAACCATAGAAAAAATAGAATAATTGGGAATGGATGATTATTTTAAAAGTGCTTGGTGATTTTTCTTTTGATAGGAATAACCATCCTCAGCTACGGAAAAAAGTTTCCGATTTTTTCCGTCGAGCCATATATTTTATAAAAATAAAAACATTTTATTCAGTCACTCGGCGGTAGTGATGTAATGAATGTCATATTTTCGACATTAGCGAATGCAAATGCGAATGCGAAATTTCAGTTTTTGTTAAAATTTGGCACCATTTGTCTATGGCTTGGTGACTTTGGTGGCAGTCCCGTACAAACGAAGTACGTTCCGTTTGTTTTTTGTTCCTAGAATAGCCGAGTTGAGACGAACGAACGCATCTGATTGAAATGTCATTCCACTCTATGTTGCCAGATGGGCTATTTAATTTAGCGCCAAGCCAATGGGGCTATCTCCCTTACCGGGCGGCGAAAATTATATAATTAAACAACTACTAGATACCCTCAATTATTTTTTATATTCGCATAACATTCGCAGTAATTTTACGATTGGGAATGCGAATGCGAATATTCCAGAAATATGCGAATATTCGCGAATGCGAATACGAATGCGAATATTCGTTACATCACTACTCGGCCCTTATACGGCAGTTAAGCAGTACGCCAATGCATATCAAATTAAAAAAAAAAACTGCTTGAATCTGTAGTAAAAATGTCATCACATTTCTAGCTAAAAGAAGCAACGGCTAAGTGGCGCCGTCTGTAGATTGTTCGTGTTACTAAACCACTATGGTAATTTTTATTGAAATTGGCATTGTTCATTTTTTTTTAGCTGTGATTTTAACACCTTTATTTGATAGAATGGACTTTTTTAAGAAACTAACTTGAATATTATGCTTCTACGTATCTTTGTTTATTAATAATAAATATAAACATTTTTCGCTGTTTGATAATTTGTTAATTTTGGCAGGATCCCAATCGCCTTCGTACAGAAATATAAAAAAAGGTTTTGTCTATATGTCAACGTCGTAGATCTGTAGATGTGTGTGAATTTAACGGCAAACTCACGTTTAATGTCAACAATGTTCGCGTGTTCGAAATTATTTCCGTTCGTTGGCGTTTTTATTGTTTTCCGTGCTGTTTTTGCTTTTTCGTTTCAGCCCTGCACATCTTTCCTGACTTCTACTTACATTAAAATGGTCTTCGCAACAATGCATCGTGTAAACTTTGAAATATTCCACATTAGCTTGCGTACACCATTTCTTCTGCAAACCTTCTCTGATTTTCACAATGATTTTATTGGGGCTATAGTTCGAGTCATTGTTGCATCCCGGCAGAAAACATTTTTTTATAAATATCCATTGTTTGTTACAGTTTTATACTTTGAATTTGCTTTTATTTCTAATGTTTGTAGGTTAAGTCAGAATGTAATGTTATGATGTAGACGTGACAGTGATAGCGTGACAGATACCGTAGCTAAACTTTTTTTTTTTCATTTTTGTGGCAAACATTTAATGGCCGATTCTTACATAAAACATAAAACCCGGTCGTTAGATCAAACAAAGGTCAAAACTTACTACGTACTTTTACAAAAATATCTGCAATCGTAAAGTATTTTTGAAATCGGACAAGATAAATCGGTTATTTGATGGTTTTCCTCCAAATGGTTTTCGAATTGGAGCATACTAAAAAAAATGAACAAGGTCAATTCCCCATGTATGGTAGTAACAAAAACAATCTACAGGCGGCGCCACTTAGCCGTTGCTTTTTTTAGCTACAAATGTCATCGTTTACCACAGATTCAAGCAGCAATTTAAAAAAAATGATATGTCATTGGCGTAGTGCTTATCAGCCGTATAGAGGCCGCCGAGTGACTGAGTAAAATGTTTTTATTTTTATAAAATATATGGCTCGACGGAAAAATAAATAATAATAAACAAATAAATATCATGGGACAAATTACACCAACTGACCCAGTCCCCAACTAAGCAAAGCTTTGTGCTATGGGTACCAAGCAACGGATAAGAATACTTATATAATTTAGATAAATACATGCTTAAATACATGCTTAAATACATACAACATCCATGACTCGGGCACAAACATTCGTATTCATCATACAAATGTCTGCCCCTACCGGGATTCGAACCCGGGACCTCTAGCTTCATAGTCAGAGTCACTAACCACTAGCTAGACTATCCGGTCGTCAAATCTGAAACTTTTTTCCGTAGCTAAGGATGGTTATTCGTATCAATAGAAAAATCACCAAGCACACTTTTAAAATAATCATGCATTCCCAATTCAATATAAAAACGGATTTTCAAACTTTAAAATGGCCGCCCTGTAAAATTGCCATTTTGGACTCGTCAAGTTGTTCACGCCATGCACGGATATATATTCTTGCAGATAATTTCAGTTATTGTGAATGCTATCACATCTACCTATTTTTGTATTAAAATAATAAACAGTGATTCGAAATAATGGCTACACATTCTACCTACATTTTGTACCTACAAGTGTATTATGATCCAAATTTCACCCGAGCGAAGCTGGGTTTTCATCTAGTTATCTATATTGACAGACCTCTAACAATGTGCTGATGACCTAATACTTTTGCTCCACGACTCAAAAAAAACACTTCAAAATTGAACGCGATTCATTCATATTTCAAAATAAGCTCTTAGAGGATCTGATATCCTGGTACTTAAACTCTCCCTCCGTCTTACGCCTACGCAAGTTTAACATTTTTTAGCCATCCCAAAAAGCGCTCAACGCCGCTAAAGGAGTTTTCACTTCAAAAATTACACGTTATATTTCGTACTGGTTTCAAAGGTAACTATTGTAGTATGACCGACGTAAACCTTTTACCCTGCTGACCTAGGCAATTATTGTGGCTCTCGCTCACCCTGAAGCAAATAGGAAAGGCATGAATATATAAGATCTGGAGTCGTATACCAAAACCTATGCTTTAGAAAATGTCTCAATACCCAATTTCGTACGTAAAGACGTGGCGATAGCCGAAGGAAGGCGCGTGATGTCATTTGCGGGGTAAGGCTTAGCACGCACTGCGGGTAAACGGGAACGGTTTTAGAAACGTTAATAATTTACGAATAAGTGTAGGCAGACCCCACATGAGATGGTCTGCTGATGACTTAAAAAGTTACGCCGGACCGTACTGGCTCAGGAAGACAGAGAATAGGACAGAGTGGAGGAGATTAGGAGAGGGTCACACACATCCAGCAGTGGATAGAGAAAGCCTGAAGAAGAAGAGCATGGCATGGAGCATGGTTTTGAATAGTGGTGGTCGTTATTACAACAGCAGATAACGTAATGCATTATTTGCAGGCAACGAACAACACATTATCGAATCGTCAACTATCCTGTTATCATTATTCGTTGTCTGTTGTCAACGTTGTTCATACGCACACTGTTGCCGCACTTTGCATAGAAGCGCAAGCGAGTGTGCAACAAATCAAGTGTGCGAGAGATAGCGCTATACGCGCGAGCTCGCATCGCAATCGCAATTCAAATAACTGACTTTTGGTATCATTATTAGCTGTTGCTGTTTGTTGTCAGTCAGTACGATAACAAACAAGGTAACAGAGCGTTGTTTTGCTTTTGTTCCCGTACGTTTTTATTACGCTGCGATCGCGACGAAATAAGTATAACAATTATTTAATAATAAGTTCATTATCGTTTTGTAAAACAGCAATATAAAAGGATAACAGACAACAGTTTACAATAACAGCTATTCGAGAATAACACAACACTGTTATTCATTTTTGCAAAACAGCCGTTATTGCCACCACTAGTTTTGAATTGTAAATGATGTTTAGTCTTAATTATTTACACTACTGTATCACATGTTTACAATTTGTTTTGTGTGCCAAAGTTAATAAAGAAATAAATAAATAGAAGAACGTTTCTAAAACCGTACGGGTCTCCTCCATAAGCGTACGCACTTACGATTCTTTTTCAATAAATTTTATAATATGAACTAGACGTGCTACATTTTGGCTTGCGGTTTGAAAACATGCGTGTTTGTCAATCCTACAGATTATTTATGGTGGGGTGAATGTTCGAGCGTTTCGACCGCTCTCGACAAAAATCATTGTTCTTCCACGATTATTACCATAATGAAGGACACATCAGAACGACTTTATACAAACTAAAAGTAGCATTGTTATATTTATATAAATTAGTTTCCATATTAAAACTAATCTCTTGAGTATCATTTATTTTAACAATATTTGCTGAGAGAACAGTGACGAAAAAAATGCTGTAAAACTCTAAAAGGCGATTTATCTAATCAGTACGACTCGGCTCTATTTATTACTTGCAATAAGCCAAAACCTATACAAACTGCTGATCGACATTCTATAGTGGAATCAAAAATCGTATCTTGATTGGTACGCCGTTGGTAGCTTCATCTGAACTAAAACCGCTTGCGTTTATTCGCAGTGTGTGCTAAGCCTAAGATGGTGATTTTTAAACAAATTCGATGCCTGGAATAAATATAGGATGCAAATATAGTGACTTCTGTTCTGGCACCTATAAGATTATACTTTCAAAATAGCATGTTGAACACTTGAACATAATGCATTATTGGAGGATACACGAATAAGATACCGAGAATAGCTGCGTGTATCGTGTTGCTATTGTTTCTCAATAATCAGTTCACTTGGATAATTAACTGTTCGTTGGGCATGCAAGTGTCCCCGCCAAGTCGAGCACAGCTGTACCATCCTTTGCTCGAAGCAATTCACGGCTCGACGACTCCCCTGTAACCTGTAACTTTGTTCTAACCTTTTGTATTTAACCTTTGCTTGTCGAACTTTTTGGTCAGTTCAACAGTTTCTGCGTTGTGTCTTAAAAAAAATGGCCTCACATGTTATGGTTACGGCTTGAGTCTATTCACAAGCTAGTATTAACAATGTAATTTTAAAAAACCCAACTAACTCTAGCTTTTAGATACAACATTCATCTATTTATTGCTATGTTCAGTACCTACGTAACTGCGTAAAACCTAAAAAATCTTTTAAGCATGCTCATAAAAATCTCCGATGATACTTTTCTTAATGGTCATGGTGCCTATTATGCCGTTAGCAGGGATCTAATCGGTCTTATCTTTACAACTGACTATTGCAACCTTGTCTTGTTTAACATAGTCTTAATATTGTTTAGCAAGGATTCGCGCCAAGGCTGCATGGTGGAACGCTAATTCTGTGACCGATGGTGATTTTTTTATGGCTACTGTGGTTGCTGTAAGTTCAAAGGGATAACTTATAGGATAAATCCAAACGGGCTTCCGATCATTTGACCGACAAACTTTTGATAATTATGATTTTGTAATGAATGATAGAGCTGTTTTGCTCTTTAACCAGTACTTAGGCATAATTTCTCAAGTTTCTTAAAAGAATTCTTGGCATTGTGTCCCATTAACATTTTCTTGGAATTGTTTATTTCCTTTTGTACTCGCCCCGAAGTCTTTCTTCTTTGTTATGATGTTTTTTACAACCCTCGCAATAAATACTTAGAAATATAGGTACCAAATAATTTCCGCTATTTAACGTCTACAAACTGAACGTAACGCAAAGCAAATCGTCAACATAACGAGCTCATAATCTATTTTTAACGCCCCTTTTATCTCCCTTGCATTACCTGTCACCGGGACGCTTCCGCACCAAACAATTTGTACGCAATTAAATCGATCGATAATCTTATAGGAGCAGCGTCTGGCATAGCGTCCCGCATTGCGCAAATTAACTACCAAAAGAGCGTATGTCAGTCACCAGTTCTTAGGCGCATACTACATTTTGGAAGGTCACCTCGACAACCCCACCCAAACAAACTTTGCCCCCGTTATTGTGCTGTTTCTAGGAAACTCACCCTCGTCTGTATCCATATTTTTATGATAGTGTAGGCGGATCCGCGTTATATTTTCAGGGATTCCAGGAATTGCTGGTAATACGAGCTGAATTGTTTTAATCAGAGGGGATGTTATGTCTCGGCAGAATTGTACTCTTTATGCGAATATACGTAAAGTCTAGGACAGTTTTAGCTTGTGATTCGCCGGTGATTGGGGATGAGTCAAAGGAATACCAAGCTTCACTTTGATTTATTTATTTCGTTACTCTCTATCTAAAACTCTGTTTTCAATCGCGATAAAAATCGCACTGGATCAAGTTAATGTGTATAAGAAGTGATCAATCAGTCGCCGCGCCGTATGTTTGTTTCATCACAGCATCACTGGGCTTAAGTTTCATGGCCATTATCACAACTACGAAGATTCTCATTTCGACCGGAAGTTCTAGTTTGTCAAGTTGCTTCGATAGTGTAATCCTGTTTTATGTGGCGTGCCAGTTGACAATCATTGGCAGGCTAATTTACGCTGCTACCCTACCCGCCCCTTTTCCGCTACCCTTTAGCCGCTGCTTAGCATGATACGCTTAACTTGAGCTTGTGTTATCTGTCTGTCCTGTTTTAATTGATCAAATGTGAAAAAGGCAGCAATCTCGGATTTTTCTACAGCTCTAACTATAGGTTAATTGAAAACGCCTAGCAACTCTTTCATGTCGCTCAGTATTTATGCAAGGGTCATAGTCAAACTGCACCTTTGCATGTTACGTACTGCATGTTACGTACTCGCATAATGAACGTAGGTATGAGAATAATATTATTCTGTTCTGTCGTCTCACATTTCCGCTCGAGCTGGGCCTTACAAACAACTGTATCATAAAATATTTTCACTGTGTTTATTGAAGGGTAAAGTTTCATGACAGGTTTGTGTAATCGCATAGCGTTGTATGAAGATCCGATATAGTATCGTACAGTACAATACAGGTGACGGGGTAGGCACAAGTAGAATTGTGAAAGCCATGCGGCAGGGCTGACCCTAATGACGATTTAAAATTTTAAATATACTCCCTGATTTTCGTGTCCAGCTGATGAAGTAATGAAAAACATCAATTGTTTTTCATGATGTCGATTGTTGAGATTGTTCAAATCCATAATATGTTTATTTGCCATTATAGTAAGTATTGTAACTCTTAAGTTTAAACTGCACTTCCGGTTGATCTTCTGGGAAATGTTAATGTAAATGGCGTGCGACACGAGGCGACAGCCCTAGCGGCTGAGGTTGTATAGAGCGGTTGTTGCGTGCCGGCGGGGCGGTGCGCGCGCACGGTCGGCGGCGCGGCGCGGTGGCACGGCAGTCCGGCCGCCCCCGCCGCTCGCTCCGGTTCCGGCGCAGCCGGGTGCTGTGGCTCGGATGCCGATGCCGGCCGCCGCCTGCGATGGTCCACGCCGGGCCGGCCGCGCGCGCGCCCTCACGCGCTATGTTCACCGCCGCTGAGAGCAAGCCGCGTCGCGCCGTCTCGCCGCTCGGTATACCCAAGTCGCCGTCGTTCCACTCGGGACTCGACCTCGTCGCGAGCCAAGCGACCACCAAGCGCTCCGAAAGCGTATCGGACGTCGCCCGCGCGTTCCGCTTCGCCCTGTTCGCGGGCTCCGGTGCCGCGAACGGCCCCGGCGCCGGCATGGAGGGCCAAGGCGCGCTGCAGAAGGTGCCTTCGCCGCCGGATGCGCGCAGCCCACCTCCTGCCACCGTCACGCCCGAGCGCCTCACGATGCCACCGGCTGATAAAGAGAGCCTCATGGTCCAATTGCCTCTCCTGAAAGGTTCGTCGGCATTACGATAAATGACGCGTTCACCTTGAAATTTTCAGCCGCACCGCACCACTGTTTACAAGCGGATCGACGATGCTTAACCATTCGTCAACCGTGTCTATTTTGGTAGCCAGAATCTAAGCGCACGATAAAAATAATGATGGTGTCGGTGCCGGGTCGTCGATCGTTACGGAACTGATGTTGATGCCGCTTGTTGCCGGCGTCTGCACAACAGATGCGTAGCCTCAAGCCGCCCACGGCTCGTCACGCAGCCTTGACTCCAGAGACATGTGACCGAGTTGTTCAACACACCTACAAAATCTATACTCTCTATGGTCTATACGTAGTCTGCAATCTACATGCTAAATGGCGAAACTGCCGCAGAAATATATCGACCCACCGCTGGCCTGAGGCCGGCCCCGTCGTTATATATGCCATGGGAAGTAGCAGCGCCCTTGCGCCCTGCAGTCGATTTCCCATTGACATTATTCATGCGGAGCCGGTGCTTTGCTAAAAATAGACAAGTTATAGTTCTTGTCATACCGCGTTAGTGCTAACGAAGATAATTAGTTCGCGGAGGTCACGTGCCCGTTTAGAGAGCACCGGCGAGGCGGAGTATTTGGTCTATAAAATGTCTTAAGTCGACTGTTTTTGTTTATTCTCAACAAATGGAATAAATATGTCTGCTAGCAAAGACGTTAGTTGCCGGCTCACTCCGAGATGATTGGGTGAAAATTTACATAAATTTTCTTACAAAAATATTTTAGTTCGATGGAATGGGTCATATTAAATTAATATTACGTGTTCATGTTTTTAAAATACTTGAGGCTAAAATGCTGTTTTATTTTTAAAAGGGTTTACTTTACTTGGGTTGTTGGGTTAACTTGACTTGGCTGAACGACCCTGTTAACTAACTTTTTCTATTACGTATAGGCAGTACGCATTACCATATAGGCAACAATACGCTTTGCATTATTGTATTATTAGTTGCGTAGGCATTACGGGGGTAGGTAGGTTCAACATCAAGATACATGAAATCAATGAACCAATACTTAAGATTACCTTTACAGGAGTGTTTACATACATACATCCGTCACGCCTCTTTCCCACAGGGGTAGGCAGGGATAGGGGGTGTTTACCCTAACTAATCAATGCCTGTTGATATATTCCGGAATAATTATAAGACTCTTGCATTTTAGAAATTGTCCATAAACTTATTGTCACGCAATTTTCATAAGGAAGATTTAAATACAAATATTGCAAATGTTATGCTTCTCATCCATATTCAAGTTAATTTCCTTATTTGAGTGGTTTAACGTCAGAATCAGACTAGATCACACATTCGTTGAATGTTTTGTAAAGTATGATTATTCATTTTTAAACTTTAGTCAAATCATTCTAATTAATAACAAATATTTTGCAAGATTTCAGACTGCAACGGGGTTGTGTTATCAATTTAACAGTATAAGTGCGGGTAAAATGGGATCAAAAGTGCAGTCACTTTTAACCACACTGCATTGTATGTAAATAAACAATACAACTACTATTGTACCTAACAGATTAAACGACTACTAGGCAACTTAAAGAAAATTACTCACCATAATCTGATGTTCCTGTCTCGTTTGCAAGGAAACCGGACCGTGGCAAAGGCTTTAATCTCGTCACGCGATTGCCTCTTATCTGTAATGCTTTGCCTCATTATGACCACAGGCACTGCTTTTGTGTTTATAGTTCGTAATTATCGCTATTACACAAAACGGGCGTTAAAAAATAAGAATCAACGTAAATAAAAAAGTGATCTTAATAATGTACGCGCGTAACCTGTACCAAATTGGATAATTACTTTTTGTCGTGTTCGTTATATTGTCAGGTAAGACAAAACACAAATAATAATAATAAAAAAACTAGAACCTGGGCGTAGTGGCGGGTAACAACTAGTTTCGACAAAAAAGTCTCTTATGTACTCGTATTGCTTCTGCCATTAAATTCTAGCAAAACTGCAAAAGTACTAGACTAGGGCATCAGCACATTGTGAGAGCTCTGTCAATATCAATATTCAATATAGATAGTACGTAGATACGTTTTTTTTTTTGTAAGCGGCCAATACGGTACGCGTCTTGAGCGTCATGGAGTTTACAACATTCAAATCTAATCTAAGCTGCTATTTTCACTTCTGCCGGCACTCCCTGAGTGCTACCCGTCTCTTCATACTATGTAGTGATGAGTACACCGAAAGAAACTAAACGAAGAGCGTTCCGTCCAAAATAGCTTTGCTCGAAATTATTGGGGTGTCTCTAAACATCACCCAAACGTATATAAATTTAGGTTAACGACTGCAAATGTAACTTGTCATCGTCTTTCCAGACGCACCGGCAGCAGAGCGCGAGCAGCTATTCGTGCAGAAGCTCCGGCAATGCTGTCTACTGTTCGACTTTGCGGACGAGCCGCTATCAGACCTCAAATGGAAGGAGGTGAAGCGAGCGGCTCTACTGGAGATGGTCGAGTATGTGACGTCACAGCGTGGAGTCGTCACAGAGGCTATATACCCGGAGGCGGTTAGCATGGTGAGTGTCATTAGAGCTCAGCCTCTCGCAACTCTCGAGGTAGAAAACGATCGACCGACGATATGAAACGAAGGCGAATTTTTGAAGTGAAAACTTGTTTAGCGGCGCTGAGAACTTTTTGGGATGGGATAAAATGTTAAACTTGCGTCAGACGTAAGACGGAGGGAGAGTTTAAGTACCAGGATATTATCAGATCCTCTAAGTGCTTATTTTTGAAATATGATTGAATCACGTTCGATTTTTAAAGTATTTTTTGTTGAGTCGTGGAGCAAAAGTACTAGGGCATCAGCTCATTGTTAGAGGTCTGTCAATATAGGTACTACGTACATTTTTTTTGTAAGCGGCCAGTACGGTACGCGTCTTGAGCGTCATGGAGGTTACAACATTAAAATGTAATTTAAGCTGCTGTTTTCACTTCTGCCGGCACTCCCGGAGTACTACCCGTCGCTTTTTTTTCTACATAATCTAAGTTTAAAAGAACGTTGAAACTACAAAGCAGTAGATAATTGACGGTATTCGAATTTAGGCGGGTTAGAGTGTTTTCGTCTGCGTTTCATACTAATACGAGTTCACGCTTTTTGTAAGGCACTCCCGTCTTTACACGGTAGTGATTATATTCTCTTTGGTACAGCTTTTATTCAATATTTGCTCCTGTTGGGTCTCAAATAGTAGCGTAACAATATGGTGGCAGGATGAGAAAATACAACGGGCCCCTAGCTCTATGGGGTCAGAAGACCGGCTCAAAAGGGACTTTGATGGACTTCTATACCCGCGCCTGAGGAATTTACCACGGGCCCTAGATATAGTTACGATATTGATTTTAATGTAGGGACTAGGGAAGCGGGCAGCTCTGCTAAAGATGGTGAAATACGCGACGTGACGTCGCAGATGAGTGCCTTCACCAGAATGTGATAATGTGAAATCATATGTTAGGAGGATCATATGAAAGGTGGATTTTTTAATTTAGAGTAAAGGTGGTGAAATTAGTTGTCAAGGTATAGGATAGATTGAAATGTATTTTTTTCTAATGCCGGCATTAGCTAAATTATAATAAGCTATTGAACTTAAAATGTTTTTAAAATAGGTATGAAGACGCTTGTTAATGTCTGCCTCTGCGATTCCTTAACTATAATAAACACTATTGTCCTCGACAGTTTGCGATAAACCTATTCCGGACACTACCGCCTTCATCGAACCCGAACGGTGCCGAGTTCGATCCGGAAGAGGACGAGCCCACGCTGGAGGCGGCCTGGCCGCATCTGCAGCTGGTTTACGAGCTGTTCCTGAGGCTGTTAGAGTCGCCAGACTTCCAGCCCAACGTTGCCAAGAAATACATTGACCAAAAGTTTGTGTTACAGGTAAGGCACCTATGTAAGGTATTTTCATTCTTAAGTTTCGTAACTGTCCTATTTGGTAAACAAAATTCTAACCTCAATACGTCTCATTTTTGATATTTTTTGACTATTTCATCGTAAATAAAGGAACGAGATAAAATATCAGCAAAATTATGTAGACAATATTGCCTCAGCTTTATTTGATAACATAATACACATTATTTACAAAAAATTGCACATTGAGGTTAGAATTTTGTTTACCAATAGGACAGTTAAGAATGAAAAGACCTTAGATCAAATTATTAATTACTAGCTTCTGCGACTTCGTCCAAGTAGAATTAAACTTAACTAATGTTGATAGTGTATTTAATTCTGCAATAATTATTAACGTTGCGTTGCGACTCTAGGCAGCTACGACCTTTGACATGTTTATCCCTATCCCGCAGCAACTATGCAATTTTTAGTACGTCTAAACGGTCTATAGGCTTCTGCTAACTTAGCAATGGTTTGTCATTATCTGTCACTTTGACATTTACCTTTCACAGATAAGGACAAACGATTGTTAAGTTAACAGAAGCCTTTAGATATAGAGCGTTTATGAATAAGGGGGTAACAGTCTTAACCAGTAGGCTTATTGTCTAACTCGCTCGCAATCGCCATCTTGTTAATTTGACAGTTCTTGTATGAATGTGACAGCTAGCTGATTCTGATGCCAATTGTCAGCCCATACATGAACTGTCAAAATGAACACGATGGCGATTGCGAGCGAGTTAGACAATAAGCCTACAGTTCTAAAAACGATGATAGCGTGCAATGGAATGTTAGAAATGTTAATGCAAATATGAAAGCAGAAAAAGTAAATGAAATCTAGAATGGCATCGAATTGACGACAATATTTCTTCCATAATTCCAATCAATAGCCTCACACGACCTCTGCGACAGACCGACAATTTGGTGTATGTTTGTTCGTCACTGTTGCCCTTGACCGCGGCGTGTGAATAATTGAACGATTTATTACTTTTCGATTTGTTTGCCGCATTTCTATGAAGGTCATCTGCTAGGTGGACTCCCGTTTCTTATTATAGAAAGAGTTCGTTTTGTATAACGGGTCGTTATTTTTATGTTGTAAATATATTAGATTAGATTATTTATTCATTCAATAGAAATTACATTATACATGTACATCGTCAAGTAGAATTTAGATTGAAATCGTCAAGAGTAAATAAAATTAAATAATACAAATCAATTGAATATTAAAAAAATGACAAAATCAAAAACAATAAAGACAAGTAGCCCATTAGACTCGTGACTTAGCTTAGTTATTACAAAATAATCAATCCTAGGTGTACTCAAATTTCGCTTCCGTGTATCTGTCTGTTTTGTGTGGCAGTAGTGGAAGGAGGGCTTGCATGCAAAACGTATATATTTCGCACAAGCTTGGTTATCTTGCACGTAAGTAGCGGAGTAGCAAGGTAAATATTTTGTGTGCATTTTAATTTTAAATGATTAATTTATAAAAAAAAACCACGACGTGGTTCAAACGTTATAAAACAACGGATTGCTCGCGTATATTTTAGTTTAGTGGATACAGCCTTGCACTATGCGCATCAATTTAGATTAATAAACTACTCTTTGGCGCCAAAATGTGGTTATTTCACTTTAATTTGGTCTTCAAGTCAAATTTCTATAGTAAAATGAATGATTCTTCCTTGACGCGTTTTCCTCGTGTAACTGCATCATAATCGCCTTGTCATTATTTAAAGCTTAACATTTTTATGGCTCCGTAATCCTGTTTACATACAACCCTTAAGATTAAGCTATTTATGACTTCTTACTCATCCCAAACATATAATTATTCTCAATGTAATATTTATTTGTTCCAGTTATTAGACCTTTTCGATTCAGAGGACCCACGAGAGCGGGACTTCCTCAAGACGACGCTACATAGGATATACGGCAAATTCCTAGTGCTGCGTGCCTATATAAGGAAACAAATTAACAACGTATTCTATAAGTAAGTAAATCATTTGTTTCTTAGAAATAGTCCTTATTTTGATAGTTTTTTCGGCCTATTGCTCCTAATTTTGTCGGAATATGTGAAGCTGATGTTAAAACAATGAAGTACATTTAATCTTGGAGAAGTGTATGAAAACCGAAGGATACTGGTACTTTTAATTAACTATATTAACATGGTAGATATAACCATACATTGCGAGCGGTCTAAGAGCAAAACAGAAACAATGCGTAGTAATCAGACGTAAATAAATAATGTAACAAAAACATTTCCCATACGTACGACAATAGGCCAGTTCTGTCGCCGCAGGTTGTCGATTAATGGCATTTAATGATAGCTTATGTATTGATGATATCTGTCATTTATACGTATTATTATGTTGTCATTAAATGCTATTTATAAGATCTCTGACAGACGGTGGAGAGAAAGGTAATTGATTGGCTATCGTGTTGCTGACAACGGCATGGTGAAATGATGGGATGACCAGCGCTTATCGTTGTCTCACGGGATTGCCGATGATGAAAAGTAGCCCTATAATATTTTCTGGCATATACATAAACTTAATGCGAAAAATCAAAACTGGTGCAATTTAGCATTTTAGCATTTAAAAAAAAAAAAAAAAGCTTTTTGACACATAATTTTTTAATCATTGGTGTTTTTTTACTAGCTTTTGTTTTTGGTGTGGCAATGAACGATTACTTGGGTACCTACTTTCTTTCTTTCAATATGCAGTCGATTATTCAGGCGTAAAAATATTCTTTAGGTACATGCAAACATCCTAACCGAGATTCGCTACTGGATATTGTACAAGTTTCCTCGTTTTTGCTCAATCATAAATAACTATTATAATGTCGTACTGGACCCTCTTAGTCTCGCGTCTATCGCACAATTAAGCAAGTCAAAGGCCACCATAAAGATTCCTAGAGGACCTAATAGAGCTCAAGGTTAGTGGCGGTACGTAAACAACTCTATTTCCACCGGCTTGTCAAAGATCTCTCGTGTTCTATCGCTATCACTCATTCAAGATTCTACTGAACGTCACTGTAAAGTTTAACATTAAAACTTAAACAAGGTTTCACTGTATACAATATAAGGACCGCGGGGGCCGAGAGAAGTGCGGGCGGCAGGCGCACTACCCGCCCGCACCTCTCTCGGTCCCCTTTGTCGTCCTTTGGCGCCCCTGTGCCGCGCGGGCGTCTATAGATGTCTTAGAAATTGTTCTGGAATGTTTCAACAGGTGGGTTGGGTTAGGTAGCTTTATATAATGGAGAATTTATTCGTCGTGAATAAATACTCTTGAATCTTTTGTTATAGGCGAAATAAACAAACAATAACAATGTCTATTGTGTATGTGAACGCGAAAACAAAATAATCTTTTCATTCAAAGCTTATTTAACTTCGTAATTCCTTTTCCACCCCAATCGGAGAATACAGTGTTAATTTTATTCGTAAAGTTGCCAGAATCAGAATAAAGTTTTCGCTTATTCATTGTCCATCCAAAAATACAAACAAAGGAGTGTTTTCAGATAAATGTTCGCTACAGTTAACCAAACACCTGTCGGCCTCAAGCATGTGATTATTTAATATTTACTTGAAATTATGAATGGAGACGAACGCGAGATTATAACATACATTGTGTTTTCAAGTAACAAAGCGATGGTTTATTTTTAACGTTTGAAACGTATTTAATTTTGAGAACTTAAATGCTAAATTAGACATTATTTTGCGGAGGTCCATGGGTGGTACAAATATTTCTTGTTGTTAGTAGTAGGTACAGTTTATTAGAAGAAATTTAACATGCTTAATATATGACCAATTATGGAAGGTGCTTAACCTTTCGCCGTCACGTCAAATAAAGGCGACGTCACCCCTACGCCAGACTTCTTAACGATTAGTTGAGTTGAACCTAAACCCAATGGTTGTAGGTTGCTTTTGCATTGAAGTAATGGACGTATATATAGGTTGTTGGCGTTGAACCTGCGGTGCTGATAGGTGTCGTTGGTGTGGAAAAGGTTAACGGTCAATTTTTAAATCCTCAGGCATTTTCTTAATGTACACATGCCCGTAGAATTACTCGTCGCATAGGGCCTATCTGACAATTGTAAATTCGGCGCTAAGTGAATGGTTTGTCCAGGTTTATCTACGAGACGGAACACCACAACGGTATCGCCGAGTTGTTGGAGATCCTCGGCTCCATCATCAACGGGTTCGCGTTGCCGCTCAAAGACGAGCACAAGATGTTCCTACTCAGGGCAAGTGGCAACATTATTCGTTATTAATTTATTACGTTCCGTGATCAAATTGGGGACGTTTTGGAAAAAGGCCAGGTCAAGAGTACCCGAAACCGACGAGCATGTATGAAGAGATTGATGAATGTGGATGAAGCGAAAGAGGTATGTCAGGATCGTAGCAAGTGGAACAAAGTAGTCTCTGCCTACCCCTGTGAGAAAGAGGCGTAACGATATGTATATATGTATGTAATTTATTACCAACTATAGAAGTACCTATATTGCATACATATGAGTATAAAATATGTCTGCAAGGTTTCTTTGAACACTATAAAGGTTTTCATTATAATTTTGGATTGAAAATTAAATCACCCTATTGATCTCTTAGGTACACTTTGAATATGAACCGACGTGTGAAAAAAATTATCAGCCACAAACAAAGTCCTGAAAGGTTGTTCTGTTGAATCCGTCTTTATTTTTTGTCTACATTATAAAGTTCTTTGGCAGATTTCTGCTATGTAAGTCAAATGGTTTGGGCTGAGCTTTATGAGTGAGAATTGAGGTTTTTTTTTCTTAAGATAATAATCCGATGATTAATTTTAATAATACTTTTGTTTTCAGGTACTTCTGCCGTTGCACAAAGCGAAATCGCTATCAGTGTACCACCCGCAGTTGGCGTACTGCGTTGTCCAATTCCTAGAGAAGGATCCGTCACTCACACAACCCGTAGTTAGGTTAGTGCGAATAATATACTGAAGAGCAATAACAAATGGGTGACTTCGCATAGAAAGTAGTATGAAAAGTGACCCCTTACTTTAACTCCTGATTATAGATTTAGCTGGGAGTTTAAGAAAAGGCGTGCTAAAGAGCCCTTGCCGGCCTAGCAAAATAAAAGTATTTTTTTATAATACCCACTTTTTTTAGAAATACTAAATTTAACCTTTACAACGCCAACGACTGATATATTCGTCGGAGGACACAGCGTAAAAGTAACCTTAACGCAATGTCATGAGTTTTAAATTAGCTTAGCAAATTCGCCAGACTTGTCGTTGAAAAGGTTAAAAAGACGTAACGCCTAGTTTACTGTACACGTGCCGGCACGTAAGTCTAGCGCTGACGTTTCACGTGGAGGGGATCTGCGCATGTGTTCTTCCTACGGATACCTTATTTTATACCTCTGCGTATACAAGGTCAGCGCTGGACTTTCGTGCCGGGGGTTCTATTTTTGTTTTGCAAATTGACAGGAGACATTTTTTTTCAGTCATTATTTCTTAAAAACGGTCTAACGGGCAATTGAAGTTGTGCAAATTTATAGAGGTCTGAGTTTGGTGTGATATTTAATTCGAATATAACATTGCCAGGCGCTCGAATTAATTAATAATGATAGCATGGCATACCAACTGGAGGGGTTTCGTTGCTCTATAAATTGTGTACCTATTTCGGTAGCTAGCTCTCAATCTACAAATTGTTACGGCATGATATTCTGCTGTACTTTACAGGGCATTATTGAAATACTGGCCGAAGACCCACTCGCCGAAAGAGGTGATGTTCCTCAACGAGATGGAGGAGATTCTGGACGTGATAGAGCCCGCCGAGTTCCAAAAAATAATGGACCCCCTGTTTCGGCAGCTCGCGAAATGCGTGTCCAGTCCGCACTTCCAAGTGAGCGCCTTGTCTGTTGAACGCCATTTTTGTTTTAACATAACTAGTTGTGAGATCCTATAATTGGCTTCATTAGTACTATAGAAGTAATTTATTTTGTATTTTATAGCTGTTGGTTCTACAAAAAAAAAAAAAAAACCAGGGACTTTACCATGACGTCTTAATTCCGACTCAGTTCAGGTTTTAGCTGTCATTTTTAGTATGGATCTGACAGCGAGCGAACCTTAACTGAATCGTATTAAGACGTCTCGGTAACCCGCAGGGATTCCCCATGTATGGTTTAGTAACACGAACAATCTACAGATGACGCCACTTAGCCGTTGCTTCTTTTAGCTACAAATGTCATCGTGTACCACAGATTCAAGCAGCATTTTTTTTTATTTGTTATGCATTGGCGTACTGATTATCAGCCGTATAGAGGCCGCCGAGTGACTGAGTAAACTGTTTTTATTTTTATAAAATATATGGCTCGACGGAAAAATCTGAAACTTTTTTCCGTAGCTAAGGATGGTTATTCCTATCAATAGAAAAATCACCAAGCACTTTTAAAATAATCATCCATTCCCAATTCAGTTTTATTTTAATGATTTGAATCTTAATTCATAGGGATCATGTTATAGGCGATGCTAGCAACCCATCACTATCTTGATTCCATTTTCCACCTATACGCCCACAATGCTGAACGTGGCCTGTAGCTCTTACCTTAGGCTCTGTCCACCCCATAAGGGATAAAGACGCGATTTGTGTATGTGTGTAATTATTTGCAGGTGGCGGAACGGGCCCTCTACTACTGGAACAACGAGTACATAATGTCCCTCATATCGGACAACGCGACTCACATCCTGCCTATTATGTTCCCGTCCCTGTATAGGAACACGAAGAGCCATTGGAACAAGACCATACACGGGCTTGTGTATAACGCGCTCAAATTGTTTATGGAGATGAATCAGAAGCTGTTTGATGAGTGCACGCAGCAGTATAAACAGGAGAAGCAGAAGTGAGTACCCCTTTCCACCTATAGACCGACCGCTTAACTGAGTACCTCGCGCGGGTACAGGGGCGCAGGGTAGGACGACAAACGGAACCGATAGCGGTGCCACACGGCGGCCACGACGTACAAAATCCGCGTTCTGAAATGAACACAGGCACGACGTCGTCTGTACACGCGTCAATGTGTGCGTAAGATACACAGGGCTGTCTATCGCAAAAACCTAGTACTATAAGTACTACCAATGACATAAATACAGGTACTTATAATGAAGATATGGCTTAGATCTGTGCAAATAAATGTACTTAATCGTTATCTATTTATTTAAACTTACTTAAAATGTGTCTGTCTGTGTATTTAAGCATTATTATTTTCAATTACAATAGATGTACGACAACAAACTTAAGCGAATGATTCTGTAGTTATTTCATGTATTAATCGCGATAATTTCAGAAAGCATTAATTTTCTAATGTTTTATAAAATGAAGTAGGTAGGATAGGTTCCCGAACTTGTGACGTGCGGCCGACATACATCGCGTTGCCAGCAGCTTTCCGGCAGACTGCGCTTGAGGGGTGGGGTAACTCGAATCGGTGCGGGGCGGAGCGTGGCCATTCTGTACGTTAGTACTATTATATATTCTGTGGCGGTGCGGGCGGTAGTGCGCCTGCCGTCCGCACAGAGAGAGGCCCCCGGCCATTCTAACTAGGATGCTAACCTAACCATTCAGCTTGTCAGAAACTTCCTAAACGCGATTACACTTTACTAAATTAGGTTTCTCAGCCTGAATTTAGCCAAGTGTAATACGCCTTTAAGGGATGAAGACGTGAGTGTGCGTGTGTGTGTGCAGGGAGCGCGAGCGACTGGCGCAGCGCGAGGAGCTGTGGCAGCGGCTGGAGGCGCGCGCCGCCACCGCGCCCGCGCAGCGCCGCGACCCCGACCCCATACAGTTCGCGGACGACGCGCCCGACCTGTCCTACTCGCGCATCGTCAGCGAGGCCAGCCAGGTAACGCCGTCCCGCTCGCACAAGCCCTATGCTGGCTATCGCCGGTCTGTTCCCGCTATGCTGGAGGCGCAGATCCCCTCCACGTAACTCATCATCACTATACTTACGTGCCGGCACGTATAACTGGCGTTGGTTAATACCGCGTATCTAACAAAATGTAGCCAAATTAAGATTTCCCGCCAATGAACGTAAAATCCTGATTAGAATATACCAGTTCAAACCAGTATAAAGTTGGGCGTTGTGTAGATACGCAGTATTTACTAGGGCTAGTAGTTACGTGGTTTTGCACTATGGGTGTTGTGTAGATACGCGGTATTTACCAGTGCTAGTTAAATAGTATTGCACTATGGGTGTTGTGTAGATACGCAGTATTTACCAGTGCTAGTTACGTGGTTTGCACACATCCCCGACGATAAGTTATGGGCGCGCTAGAAACGGACGCGTGCGATGCATTACTTATTTAAGCCGCTTATGGATCCCAAGTATAACGAAGTGTAATAGTGCTTCCATCAGAGCTACTTTCGGCGGTCTATAAAGGGACGAGGAAGACTGAAAGTCGACGCTTAAGCGACCCTGTGCTACGAGGCCATCCCCCCCATGTCACAGGGTTTACTATGAAGATTACAATTATTTTGTTCATGTGTCACAAATTTCAAGACCTCCCCCTCTCCTAAATGTGTGACGTACTTTATGGATGGCCCTACCTTTGATTGTCGATAGTGAAACGTGTCGTTCTTGTCCAGGCGCGCAAGCAAGGCCTGACGTCGCCGAAGCCGGCGCCGCTGCTGCGCAAGAAGTCGGAGCTGCCGGCGGACACGGGCACGGTGGCGGCGCTCATCGAGCACCAGCGCGCCGACCAGTTCCTGCCGCCGCCGCCAGACCCCGAGCACTGCTAGCCGCGGGTACGGGGATTCATGATTGACATTGAAAGGAAAATGCGGAACCCTTATAGGATCACTTTGTCCGTCCGTCCGTCTGTCGAGAACCTTTTTCTCAGGAACAAGGAGGTATCGAGCTAAAATTTATATCAAATACTCAGGTCTACTGTCCCTTGGAGCTGTGAAAAAATCAAAGTTTTAAGCCGACGTAATCAAAAGATACAGCCGTCTATGCCGCAAATTTGCGCAAATTTTCGAAACTCGCAAGGGAATCTAAACCTACAGGGTACTTGAAATTTGGTACGAAGCAACGGCACAGATAAAGGAAAAAATGCGAAAACCGTAGAATTTTTACAGGTTTGTACGGAACCCTCAGTGCGCGAGTCCGACTCGCACTTGGCCGGTTTTTCATGTTTACATTAAAAGCTCATTTATGTAATAAACAATATCAAAATAAATATTAACGAGGATAAAAATTATAAGATGAAAAAATTGAAGTCGTAATTTGCTACTAAGTCGTAGGTTAGTTAGCGGTCAGCATTGAAAAAAAAATTCCTAATGAAATATGAAAATATCGTGAAAAAGATGACAAAAAGTAAAATAAAAAGTAATATCGGTCAAGAAATACGGAAAACTACTAATTCGTCAGCAATTAGAAAGATCCGATATGACATGTGTGATGTGACGTCATCTGTCGCAACGCCCATATGAACTCCATATTAAAATTCCGTTTTTTCTAGAAAGACATAGAGACAAATCTTTGATAGTTGATATCTCGGTTGTTTTCAGTTTTTTACTATTACTATAATATCACCATAAGATGTGTTTCCCAGGTACACGACGGCAGGACGTGTGACAGCGACGTCGGGCGCGCGTGTCAGGTCGCGACCGGAGTGCGCGGGACGCTAAGTGACGTGCGACGCCTTGTGGTCTATACTAAAGTCTCGGCGGCGTACTGAGCTCGCTACCTAAGACCCATTAATAAGAGCAAATATGATACAAACATACAAAAAAGGGAAAAGATGCAATCTATAATTATTTGATTTCTGGCTGAACAACCTTAGAGCCAACGTCACTTCAAATTTGTAAAAGCCTAAGCGTAAGGCTTGCAACATTTTAAATGTCACATTTGACAGCTGTCATTTCAATGCAATTTGTAGCCTAAAACGCGGTTTTTCACTTAGATTGTACCGGATGACAGATGTTAAAGCTAAGACTTGCAAGATCGTATAACCAGTGTTGCCAAAATAATGCTTTTGGAGAAACTTTTTTTTCAAGACGATAGACACTGAAGTGCGGCAGAGTAAAAAATAAACTAGGAGAACTTTCTTAATAACTATCAAATTGTTTACTTAAAGCTTGAAACAGCTACGAGTTTGCATGAAAATAGTTCTTTCATCCCTTTACTACTCTCTAATGTGGTAACCGTGAAAATAACGAAAAAAATGACGTTTTGAACTTGTTTTTTAAACGGAAGCATGGACGGCTGAGGCGATCAGCTCAGTGCCCCGCCGAGTGGGAGCGACACACTAGTTAGCGCATATTATAAACGTTTGTAGTTCTGTTGATGTTTTTATGTGACATGTCCGGCGATTGAGCGTTCACGTTTATCTAAAAAGATCATCGAAGCAACGAGATCATTTCTACAGGTTATAAAAATACCATTGAAGCCGAAGGTTCAATGGTTCCTTGTAAAGAGTACAACCTTAACGAGAAGAGAACAGCTATAGCTTTTGCAATTCATGATGGCAGGTAAGCTTTATTTCTGGTGAACTCGTATTAGCATACGTGTCAAAGTGTGTGGTAAGTTACCATTGGTAACGAAAGCGGGTATGGTAAGTATAAAAAATGAATAGAAATCTCGCTCGAAAATCGCTCCGTAAGACACGCACACATTGACACGTAAGCAAATACTTGTTTACCACAAATAAAGCTCGCTTTCCATCGTGAATTGCAGGAGCTAAGTGGGTGACAGACGGGCGAGTAAGTTCGCGTACTTACGGCTCGACGTTAATCGCCTGTGTCAGTCTAAGTACGCGTACTAGAGTAAAGTACAGGCGAGTAAAGTCGTCGAGCCGTAAGTACGCGAACTAACTCGCCCGTCTGTCAACCACTTTATACGTATTCGTAACACGACGCATAACAGTGACCGCTTACTCGCCGGCCGTTCGAATGTGATTTGATGTGAAAGAATTAAGTGTTGAATCATTATCAATGTATCACGAAGCGCCGGCAAGCTTGTATTACTTAAATTATTTTTATATAAATAAAATAGTTATGATATGATACACCATTCCACTGCGGTACCACCTAAGGCTGAGGCGTCATTGAGGTAGCGGCGATTCAAAACGCATTTTTACAACGGGAAACCCAGAACATTGGTAATGCGACACAGCCTAGTGTAGTAAGATCAAAAGGCCGCAAATTCAGAGAAATATGAGATATTTTGTTCCTGTGCCCTAGATCTACCCGTTATAAACGTAAGATTGTAAAATACAGCAAAATGAATATTTCTAAGCTACCTTTAGCGAAGCCTTGGTCTATCGCTGCGAGACCAAACGTATGTAATTACATAAAGTTTTGCATAAAAATCTTGATGTGCCACCTACTCAAGGAACTTCTGATAAGCCATGTGACGGACAACTTCAAATAAACCTGTTTCAAATCATACGCTAAGCTGAAGGACGCGGTTTATCGCTTCACAAATGCTTCATTTCTTAAACTCATAATTTAGCAAACCTGTATTATCTTTACGAAAAGTTATAAAACTAACTTAATCTACTACAAATTAGCAGATAAAGGTTCACCAAATGATGACTTTGCCAAATGATGCGTCTGTCAAATGTTGATTGCTAAAATCGTAATCGCTGCTACTGATACGCTTTCCGTGTCCGAGTTTTCGCGTGAGCAAAAGAAAATCATGAGTGCTCTTTATATGAGCGACGGGTGTGGAAAGACCGAAAAACGAATACGGATAGCGTTGCGTAGTTACACTTTACAGCGTACATTTAATTGATAAAATATAACATTAAACGTGAAATGAAATGTGTAATTTTAACCTGGCGGCTTTTTTGTCCTGATGCTTTTGCGTGAGGTTAAGAGCCTGTTCTATCTCTGATAACTATCAATATGATACCAGCACGTGCTAGAGTGCGCCCGAGATAGATTACCCGTCTCTTTTTAGAACGAACAGTAAGAAAAAGACGGGTTATCTATGTCTCCCGCGCATTCTTGCTAGCTGTGCAAGAATTTGTCAGAATTGTGAAGTAGACCCTAAAACTAGCCTTGGTTATCGATCCAGATTTGCCTTAAAGATTGAACGTTATATCAACATTTGTTATTTTCACGTACATCGTTTGGTCCACTCGTGTTATTTAAATACTTGATATACGGAGCCATTTATAATGTAGACCTGTAATTTATTGTTTATGAACCAAATATGCATTGACTTTTAGTTATAACCACGCAACGAGTTACTTGATGCTGTGTTTGAGGTATTATCAACTTTTTATCGCCCAGCGCGCATCAAATTTCAAGGCTATTCAACCATTCATTATAGAAAGGCAAACGTCAACTATATTTACTACTGCTACAATGATTTTTTAATCGTGAATAGTAAATATCATCGAACAATTTGATTCCTGACTGGCTGACCCACAGAACGTTCTCACAGTAAAGGCCACGTGGTTTTCCTTGTCAGTTAAATGTTATTAATTATCACTAAAACTTGCTGTGAAAGGGTTCCACTGATTGTGGGCGTAAAGGTGGAAAGTAGAAACAAAATACAAAACAGTTTTGCTGCCTTTTTGTTCTAATGGGGCAAACCTTACCAGGAGATTATCTAGAATATAATAACTTGAATTTGAAAAGTTTATAAGTACCTTAAAAACTGGTATAAAGTGGGTGACAGACGGGCGAGTAAGTTCGCGTATTAACGGCTCGACGACTGTGCGTCAGTCTAAGTACGCGTACTTTTAGAGTAAAGTCGTCGAGCCGTAAATACGCGAATTTACTCGCCCGTCTGTGACCCACTTTAGGGCACGCATCAGTAGCTCGTTACTGTTTTAGAGGGATAGCGTACACGTGGAGTTAGCCATAGTTTATGCCTTAACTATAGATATAAATAGAATAATCATCAGGTAAATGGCACTCACGGTTAGGCGTTTTGTTTGCTGCGCTTGCGCGGGCGTGCCACATCTTGCCGCATGCCGCATGCCGTGCCACAGTGCGGCGGTCTGCGATGACGCATGGTGTCGCTTGGTTCAGTCGCAGATAGCTTTACTGTTTTAAAGTCTGCTAGTAATTATGTCGTCTGAAATGTAACCTGTGTATTGTAAATGTTATATTATTTACTTTTGTTTCGTTATTCTCGAAAAACTATTTTGATACTTTTGAGTTATTGATTCTACGTAACCTAAAATCCAGTCTAGTCTTGCAAGAAAAATTCTCCAAGTTTATTTACATTTCCAGTATGCCAGGCGCCTATTACGCCAACATTGACAAATGTCAGTGACAAGTGACGGTTCTGTACAGCAAACTCCACCAGAATCTACGCGAGTTGGCTTCATATTGACTACGCCTTGCATTTCGAATTCTTACATGTCGCCGATATATGTCGAGTTTTTGGAATAGGGGCCAGGACGTGATGCGAACGGGTTAGAAGTGGTAGACCCAGTGCCATAATGTAATGCGACTAGCAGGATATTTCTTGTAAAGTTTAAACTTGGCTCAGTAACCGTGACAATATTATTAGATTATTACACTTGTTGATACGTATAGTATATTGAGGTATAAAAATTAAAATTCTGTTAACCTTTCGCCGCCACGTCAAATACAAGAGACGTCACCCATGCGGCAGACTTCTTTATTGCGATGCCTTGAACCTAAACTCAATTGAACTAAGGTTGCTTTTGCATTGAAGTAATGACGTTAATAGGTCGTTGACGTCGAAAAGGTCAATGCACCTCTTCCTGTATAATGCGGCAATGTGGCACTGTTTTTTTTTGTTTATTTGTGTGCACAGGCTTTTAGTTCCTGGGGGGCTAATCCGAAATTCTATTTTCGAAGTTACCGTCCTTCTCGCTCTCAAATTAATGCCTATTAGTGTGAGCGGAACGACACGAAACGGACTTGGAAAATCGAAATCGGAGTATAAGGCGTGTTTATTTGCGTGTATGGCGTGCCAAAGGTTTGGTCGAGATTTTATACAGTTTGGAACTTTGGATACACTATAACAAACGTAAGACGGAGATGTGTTAGGATGGCGGGCAATTGGCGTGTCAGTGTCAATGACCTCGAACGTACATACGCGTGAAATGTGGATGGAATACATAAATTATGATACGAAATTAATAAGACAATTTTATAGATGAATGAAAATGTTCTGTGTATGAATGTAAAGATTGATTGAGCACCTTTTTAAACTATTTCATTTATAATTGAATCCCATTATCTCAATCCTTATATTAACCCATTAATTAAACAATGTATGATTAATATAAAATAGGTAATTTTACACTGTACACATTCTTTTGTATTTAATTTATTGTTTTTAATGAATAATCGTGTTTATTTTCGTCTATGTTTTGTGATGAGACAGCAAGTGACTGGTATATTTTGTTTTTTTTTTTTGTTAATGTTAGAAAAGTGCAATCGATCATGCTTCTCGGGTAAACAAACAATTTGAAAATAAGTTTTGAGGACTTGCCATTACACACAAAATGTAAATTTAAAGTAAAATTGACCATTAGGAATAGGTCAATCAATTTCCTAGATAAGTGATGAAGTTAACTCGCCTAGCCAGTACAAAAGGTTACATAGATTTTTTACATGTTAGTAAATGTAGCTTTGTTAATAATACAATAAGCGAGCATTTACTACAAATTGCGAGACTAAAATTATTGTTAATGCGGACCTGAGTGACCTTTAGTCAATGACCTAAAGCTAGTATTGCTAGTAATCCCTAATCTTGTTGAGATAAGGTTGCATTTTGATGTTTGATGATTTAGCGCGAGCTTTGTCTTTCAAAATGTTCTTGTGTATTACAATAACATATCCTAAAGCGTTCAAATCAAACAAGGGTATAAAAGGCAGATAGAAATATCTCTCTTGACCAGAACCACAATGACAAAAAAATAGTCTCATATAAAACATGTGTCATGTCTTTATGTTATATTTTTATTCTATTACGTATGATTTCCAAATTATTTAAGTATAAATAAGTATTGTGTATGTATGCAGTCACTTGCTACGAATGAACTGTCTGAGTGTTTGCACGCATGAATGACTAGACTCCGTTAGGACAGTGGCGGGACCCATTTGATAGTTCTTATGCATTTAGAGGTAAAAACTATAAACTGTCTCCTGCCACCGTTACTACTGGGTCTGGGAGTTACCTCACTTAGCGAATCATTTGCCACGCTGTTCGAAAAATTGATAAATTTTGTATAAATATTTATAACGATAATGTAACTGTTGAGTAAATTATAACAGATGATATAAGGTGCTTATGATTATCGTTACAATACAAAGTTGTGCATATAGCCATGCGTTTTATTTCGACATTTGCACCCTTACGATGCAGCCAAACTGATGGTGAAATGGTGATGATGCAAGCTTTTTGATAGCTGTACTGTTTGTTGACTGTAGTTGCATTGTCATCCATACATTTTAGATCTTTAGTAGTGTCCGACCGAAACACGATTTTTAGCCGAAACCGAAACCGAGTATTCGGTTTTTTTCTGATTTCGGCCGAAACCGAAATTTTTGAAGATGTATCATATCAAACAAAATATTCAAAATTACTGTACAAATCGTAAGGAAAAGGTAATTGCAAGGATTTCAAGGAGTATGAGAACAGTTTCTGTTACTTTTTTTGTAAAACAAAATAAAAAAAAATTGTCGCTGGTCCCAGCTGGGCCGGCCGACTGTGCATTACCTATACAGCGTGCCCGAATTAAGCCGAGCGCTCCCGATGCGAGTCTGCGAAGTAATTTCGGTCCGGCCGAAGGTTTCGGCCGGATTCTGGCCGAAACCGAAACTTCGACCGAAATCGAAACCGAAACTTCGGTCGGACACTAATCTTTAGTAAAGTGGAATAAAATGTCAGTGGGCCGTTTTTTCCAGATATTATGACTGACGCATCTCTCAGGTTCAATATTACAAGGTTCTACGACTCACTTTTCTCGGAATAAAATTTCATTGTCATAGTGACATTGATCTAAATTAATCTACCCTAACAGTGAAAATGTAACATGAAAGAATGATGTAAGTTTCGGCGTAGCGGTAAGGTTCGGCTGTTTTTTGGGTGAAACCAAAACCTCGGTCGGACACTAATTTTAGTCTATTACCCGTGGTCCACGTAATTTGATGTATCCCCAAGTCAATCCGACCTCTAGAAGTGCGTCAAGCTTATGTTCAAAATGGTTAGAAAAAAAAATTACGATATTCTTAAAAGTCGACAAAAAGTTTTGTCTATCTCTAGGACTTTGAGGTCTAGTTTTAATAATCATACAGGATACAGGATGGTTCTGGAGACGTGATCAAGATAAGTCCTACCATATTACTGTTATATTAAAAAACAAAGAAAATAACAGGTTTTGTTCAAAACTATTTAATCGTTATTTCATTATCCTTACAATATAACATAAATAAAGTACAGTGTAAACAGTATATCCTTTTATACACATTTGTAATAAATAATTACAATATTTATTTAATCTAAATTTCATCACATTAGAAAGTTTATAGAAACGAACGCAGCGCCATAAACTTATCTGACCGGGTGGTCAAAATTAGAAATAATGCTGCAACGCTGTAATGTCAGTTTTAATTACAGCAATACTTATACCATTTTCATTCTTACCTGTCCTATTTGGTAAACAAAATTCTAACCTCAAAACATCTCATTTTTGTTATTTTGTAACTATTTCATCTTAAATAAAGGTACTGGAGATAAAATAACAGCAAAATTATGTACAAAATATTACCTCAGGTTTATTTGATAACATAATACACCTTATTCTTTACAAAAATTTGCACATTGAGGTTAGAATTTTGTTTACCAAATAGGACAGGTAAGAATGAAAGTGGTATACGTTGATGTCGCAGTGTAATAAAAATAAATTTAGTGGTACTGTATTCGATGTACCATCGAACTAATTGATTCCTGACTCACAGTGGAACCCTCTCGCAGTAAATGTTGTAGTAACGTTACATTGGTTGTCAAGGAAAATCATGTGACATTAACATTTACTACGAGAACGTTCTACGGTGGGTCATGAATCAAATGGTTCGACTTTACAGTGCGAGACATCCAACTAAATAACCATTTCATGAATAATTCCATAGCCTTAAAATATTGCGTTGATTCAAGAGTGTGAAATAAGGTTTGACCTTAAATATTGTTGTGCAATGAAACAACAAATTTCCCCCGACAACAGCGAGTTGCAAGATTATAATAATAAATTGGAAAACTGGATCGAGATTAATTTTATCTAAAAAATATAAAATGTTTGCTACGTATTTACTGAAAAAAAAAAAACACCTTAAAAATCTATCAAAGATAGTTCATGGTGGGTGTGAAATTCCTGTTAAAAAACTGAGAATCTCTTTGAAGGGGGCACGTGCCCCCGACCTGCAGTGAAACGTTAAAGTCTAGTCATATATAGGTTCGTAGGCCCAAGTATATGCGTCGATATTTCTATATTTCTGTATAACAAAAGATTATTCAGTAAAATATTCTTATAAAGAAACAAATAATCTCTTAGAACGTGGATACCTGTAGTACAAAATTCTTAACAAAAGCAGATTATAATGCTAGAATGCTTACAAATAGAACAAACATTCGGACGTTACATAAATTCGTCATAACTGAAAACTAGCGCGCTGACATTGGTTAGGCCCATACAATAGCCCATCTAGATAGCCGTAACTAAAATTTTGTTCGAGTCTTTCCTCTGGACAGTTTACATTCAGTATTATTTGTCTTTTTTATTCACCTGGACAATATTTAGCCCCTTTCAACATGAAACTACCGTGAGACTCAAACATAATTACAACAAACCGGATAACTCACGTATAAAAAGCCGAAAGAATGCTCCGACAATTGTTTCGAACTATTTCGTAATCCTTCATCAGACAACGCTCGCCCAGCGGCAGCAGCGAAACGGACACACGGACTACGCAATAGTCCGAAACAATTGTGGGAGCATTTTTTCGGCTTTTTTTATACGTGAGTTATCGGGTTTGTTGTAATTAATATTTAGCCCGAAAAAAAGTTTGTTGATGATGAAACTTAAAATCCATAGGAAATAAGAAAAAAAATGGTAGGTACTTCTGATTTTCAAGCTTTTAAAGAAGTATACATTTTGTAATAGATTAAACTAGCATCGATGTAAAACAATCCTTGTGGCCAAGGAATACAGTTTCATTTATTTCTTAACCTAGAAAGAACTGCTTTAGTGGATTTATTAAACTAGATTGGAGTCAGTTATGAGTCAACATAGTACATTACTGCAGAGGCAGTGAAGTAACGGATTGCAGGACGAGATTGGGGTACACGGCCGAGTCGTAGACGAGGCCGGATACAGCGAGTCCTGCAATCCCTGTTTCCGGCCGAGGATTGTATAGTGCTTTTCTCAAGCAATGCGAGGAAATCAAGTAAAAATTGTTTAATTAGCCGCATTTTTAATTTTTGAAACATGCCGTTTGAACAAACTATTGCTCGCGCCATGTTCCCCGCGCCGCCGCCCCGCGCCGAGCGCACCCGCCGACCGCACCACATTACTTCTTGGCCTAGGCCGTAAATGTGAAACTTCTTGGCTTCATTTCGCGACATTAACGCGTACATTTCCGAGCATGCTTGAGAAAAGATTATTTATAATCATAGTTACGGACTTGATAGAACATATCATTCAAATTCTAGACATAAGAATCAGTGAGATTTATATCTTACTGTGATTAGGTATCGACTATGTATATACTAAACTAAATCACAAACAGCCGAAAAAGTCCAATTTCGTACATCTTTGGGCTTTGAATTATAAAAATCCGTCTTTATTTTAATTTATCAACAATAGAATTTGTTTCATTATAACATTTTTTTTACATTTATACAAGTCCTATACATATTTACGCTTATATGTATATCTGATTAATAAAAAGTGTTGGACATTTTCCTATAATAAGAGTTTTTAATGATTCACGGTTAAGTTCATTCGAAATATTATTATTTATCGGGAGCTCAATAAAGGTAATCGCGGTTCACATCCCGTTTATAATATTTCGAATTTTCCTATAACTTTTATAGGGCGAACCCTGCCACGTTTTCTTATTTATAAATCAGCACATTTTTAAGCGACACAGTTCACCATAAACAGGTTAGTCTCGTGGTCCCACTGTTATGCCCCACATAAAAATCCTCACTAGAGATAATAAAATTAGGTTAGGTTTGTTAGGTATCCTCAAATGCCCATAGGGCAAACGGAATAGAAATAGGAGCCCCGCGAGATCGGGGTTCCGTCGGTGGAGTGTAATTAGACTTTTTTATAACAGTAGGCCCACGAGAACTATAAACGTAGGCTGCTGTCAATGTAGAATTTAAGACTCAAAGACAACAGGGTAGATGCAGTGACCACTGAACTAAGCAAAATACAGCACTATGTCTTCGGTTCCTGTCATGTAAAGCCCGATCAGGAAAATAAGAACCCGCTGTACAACTCTGTCGCAGTGAGCCACCGCTGTACTTTTCAAGGAAACCACTGTGACGTGTATTGTAATATGGTTCTACTGCGTGTTCTTATTTTCCTGGTCGGGCTATACTTCTCAATGTAGGTACTGTTATTTCCCTTTGGTGCTACTGGTTGCTGACTACGCTATTATGATACCCGTTAAAATTTAGTACTGTTTGCGTACAGTAGGACCTTGTGATCTTCAGCTCTTGCTACCTTAGGCTCTCTACCCCGTAAGGGATACGTGATTAATGTATGCATGTATGTAAACTTGGACTGATAGGACCCGCCTAGTAAAAGTATCTGACTATCTGAAACTGTACCTAGCCAATGAATCCTATTGCTGCACTAAAGCATACAGTGTCGCCAGGGTAGGCGCATACAAATAGGGAATATTTATGATTTTTTTCATGGCTTTCATTAAAAACTCATATAATGTAAAAAAAAAAAACTATAAAAACAACCGAGATATAAGCTATCAAAGATTTGTCTCTATCTCTTTTTAGAAAAACGAAATTTTGATACGGAGTTCATAAATATGGGTCTCGTCTCGTGACAAATAACGATGTCATATCGGATGTCTCTTTCTAATCGCTGACTAATTAGTTGTTTAAGGGCCTCACCACTCCTTCTCAGTTATCTATGATTCCGTCTCTATTTATTACTAAGAAACAGACAGAGACGTCATCATAGATAACTGACAGTTAAGGAGTGGCGAGACAGGCCCTAAAACTCATATTTTTCGTATTTCTTGACCGATAACACTTACGATATTTTCATCCTTTATTAAGAAACGTGTTAATACATATTCCCTATTGTGATGCTCCCTCCCGCCTACCCTGCTGCCCTACTTCCTCCTCGCGCTGACCTGATGCTGCAGCTCCTCGATCCGATGGTGCTGCGCGGCCAGCTGGTCGTTGAGCCCGGCCACGTGTTCGGTCAACATCGACATCTGCTGCTCGTAGTTGTGGGACGTCGAGTGCAACTCCTCCTCCTGCACAGTTCAACGACCGCGAATATGGTAAACATATTTCAAAGAGGCTAACGGCCTGTCTCACCACTCAGTTATCTATGATGACGTCTCTGTCTGTTTCGTAGTAATAAATAGAGACGGAATAATAGATAACTGACAATTAAGGAATGGTGAGACAGGCCCTAATAGACGCCATAAGAAGCCGTGGTAACCTAGTGGTTTGACCTGTGGCCTCTCAAGCAGAGGGTCGTGGGTTCGAATCCTGTAGGCTTATTGTCAAACTCGCTCGCAATCGCCATCGTGTTAATTTTGACAGTTCATGTATGCATGTGACAGCTAGCTGATTCCGATGCCAATTGTCAGCCCATACATGAACTGTCAATAGTTAGACAATAAGCCTACTGGTCTCGCACCTCTGAGTTTTTCGGAATTTATGTGCGGAATTACATTTGAAATTTGCCATGAGCATTGCGGTGAAGGAAAAACATCGTGAGGAAACCTCTGCGACACACATCTGCGAAGCAATTCAATGGTGTGTGTTAAGTTCCCAATTCGCACTGGGCCCGTGTGGGAACTATAGCCCGAACCCTCCAATAAATGGAGGAGGCCTATGCCATGAGGCACGCCAAATTACGCGATAATTTATAAAAAAAAAAAGAAAAAGACTACATGTATTGAAATTGTAGCGAATTCGGAATAAAATAGGCTATATTATTATTATTATTATTATTGTTATTAAAATAGGCTATATTATTATTATTGTTAGTATCGTTGTCCAAAGGGGGAATGCTGCTAGCGTCTGAGAGGTGCCTTAAACTAGGGACCGACAAAGAGTGTGTTTAAAATGACAGATAGTGAGCCACCATTCTTCTGTAAGGGAGACCTGTGCCTAGCTCTGGGACGATGACGAGTAACGATAGGGATAGCTTACCAATCTGCTGATTGTTTTATGTTTGTCCTCGATCGTTCGCGTGTCCGTTTCTCTATCCCTCTCCATTTCCTCGAACCTTAATCTCAGCATCTCACACTGGAAAAGGCAAACAGACTTTATAGTACAAACTTTTCCACAACAACAAAGATTTACAATTTTCTTATTTTTTTTGCAGCCTCTATTTGAGATTTGGCACAACTACTCCCAAGTCTTCAGATCTCTTCTCAGCTCATTAATGTAATAAACAATAAAAAAAAAATTTTTTTCAAATACCTACCTAAAAATAATCGAGGTACACGATAACAAAGATTTCTCTCTATCTCTTTCTAGAATTTTAATATGAAGTTTGTATGGGTGTTGTGACAAATGACGTCACATGTCATATCGGATCTCTCTTTCGAATCTCTGACTTGTCACAGTTTAAATCTCTTATATTTTCCGTATTTCTTGACCAATATTACGTTTATTTTAACTTTTTTCCATCTCTTTTACGATATTTTCATATTTTATTAAGAAAGGCGATATTTTTTTAATGCATATTCCCTACTAGCTGTTGCCCGCGACTTTTTCCGGGATAATCAGGATAAAAAGTAGCCTATGTGCTATTTCAGACTTTTCTCTATTGTGCCGAATTCCGTGCAGATTCGCTGGGCCATTCTGGCGTGATTGAGTAACAAACAAACATCCATCCAAACTTTCGCATTTATAATATTAGTTAGAATGTATATTCGTGCGCGTCTTCTGCTTCAGATAGAGGACCATACAATGGTGAACAAACTGTATACTCACCTCTTTCACATAATGTTCAGTCTTACTCTTCAAATGTTCCCTCTCAGTCGCCAGCTCGCTCATTTTATTCCTAAAGTACGTCGTCATCCGATCCTCTCGCGTCTGTATCTCGTGTCCGAGCAGGAAAGGCACCTCCATGCTACCCAGGAGCCCGGTGACTCTGCCCTCACCGTCCACTGAGGTTTCCGAGTAAAAGTTGAAGTCTCCGGAATCATGACCATCGCCCCTCCTCTTTTGAGACGCTGATATATGCTTCGCTATTTCTAATTTTAAGTTCTCATTCTCCATTTGAAGGAGCTCGTATTCCATTTTCAGTTTTTGATTCTCCTGAAAATAGCATTAGTGTTTATTAAAAAAAAAATTGCAAACTGCATCAATTTTGACTGTAGGTACTTTTTTTTTTTTTTTTCAAGCGACATGGTATAAGGCAAAAGAGCATGTGGATCATCTGATGGTAAGTGAGCACCACCACCCATGGACATACGCAACACTAGAGGATTGCAGATGCGTTGCAAGCCTGGAGGAGTACATAAGATAAAATATCTCATCCAGTAATTTTACCAACTTTCACTCTCCACGGCGGAAAACGGCAAATGGGTGTACCTCCCAAGGCATACCTGTTCTATCGTATGCGCGCGCGCACCGAGCTGCTCGGCGGCGTGGAGATCATCCACAGAACCCAGCGCGTCCTCACTGCCAATCTGTTACACAATTCTCCGTTAACCCTTATAGCTTTAAATAATAATGATCAATACATATTGTAAAATATGCTTCCGATGCCTCATGACCAATTTAATACCTCCATGTTCAAGGATCTTGGACAGATCCAAAACTTGACAGACAATATGATATAAATAATCCGTTTTCTTGCACCAATTATATCAGAGTAGGTATCATAATAACTTTTTAAACCACAGAATCGACGTACTGAACAACAAAAATATTTACTATACATTGCGCAAAATTGCACAAGAAACATAATACAAATATGAGTTAATCCATAAAAATAAACACCAAGATAAGATAAATAGAATTAATCATAATATTTTCCCAATTTATATTAACTTCAATCTAATCTACACAAAAATAATGAATGTGGATGAAGCGAAAGAGGTATGTCAGGATTGTAGCAAGTGGAACAAAGTAGTCTCTGCCTACCCCTGTGGGAAAGAAGTGTGATGGTATGTATGTATGTATGTGTAATCTACACCAATTGTATAAAGAGAAAAGATTTATAATTTTGTATGTATACCTACATGTTTATAATTAATTACAAACATACAAACACACAAAAATACAAATCTTTCCACTTTATAATATTAGTATAGATAAAATCAAAAACTACTGGACCTATTTCAAAACTTCTTTCACCATTAATGTATAATCCCCAAGTAACAGGCTATATTTCATGCAGCGCGGACGAAGACGAGTTTAACAGCTAGTCAATAACAGCTAGTGTTGGTCGTTATTACAACAGCAGATAACGTAATGCATTATTTGCACGCAACGAACAACACATTATCGAATCGTCAACTATCCTGTTATCATTATTCGTTGTCTGTTGTTAACGTTGTTATTAGCTGTTGCTGTTTGTTGCCAGTCAGTACAATAACAAACAAAACAGAGCGTTGTTTTGCTTTTGTTCCCGTAGTTCCCGTACGTTTTTATTACGCTGCGATCGCGCGCGTTGTATCGTAACATTCGTAACGTAACGAAATAAGTATAACAATTATTTAATAATGTTTTTTTTTTTTTTTTTTATATAAGAAGGGGCAAACGAGCAGACGGGTCACCTGATGGAAAGCAATCACCATCGCCCATGGACACCTGCAAGACTTGGGGAATCACAGGTGCGTTGCCGACCCTTTCAAGAACAGGAAGGCTCGCTTCATTATAGTTTTGTAAAACAGCAATATAACAGGATAACAGACAACAGTTTACAATAACAGCTATTTAAGAATAACACAACACTGTTATTCATTATTGCAAGACAGCCGTTATTGCCACCACTAATAACAGCTAACAACGTTCAACACATCTAGCACTATTACCAAACTGCCTGCCTCCGACAAGAAGTCACCGTTACAGCTGGCCAGGCTTCCGGACGGTATGTGCTTGTTGGGGGTGCCTCCGAGCCTCTCTTTCTGGGCCTCCTCTAACGCAAACTGCAGCTCCTGGTTCTTATTCTTGAGTTTAGCAACTTCACATTTGAATTTGCTATCACTTTCGCTCATGTGCTTCTGATAATCTTCTAGAGCTGCTTTCAATTGGGACAGTTCAAACACCTTGTCTGAAAGCTGATAGATTTAATGCATCAGAGAAATGATAATTATAATTACATTAATTAAGAAACTCATGAACTCATAAAAAAGTTAATTGATTTAGCCACAACCTATGTGAACTTGTTCTGAGGCTAGGAGGCAATGAATAACATAATTAAATACAGGCCCTGACAGGAATCAAACACAAGACTTGTCAACAAATGTTGTAGTTAAGGTTGTTTAATCGCTAGTCCAGTTATCTAACATCAGTTTAAGAGAAATCACATATTTTTAATTTATCTTAACAATTAGCAAACTCGACAACCATTTTACTTAATACAAAATTTTTCAACCCTGATTAAATTTTAAAATTGTAAGAAAAATTTACCTCTGAGGCATACTGTGCATTTTCAATAATCTTCTTTTGTAGTTCTTCTTGTAAAAGACCTGAGTCCAACGCCGGCACAGAGTTGCTTGTGGTCGGCTTGTCATCCTTGCTCTTTGTCTTCTTTGTTGATTTTAACTAAACAGATAATATGAAAGCAAAGGCATACTTTATTAAACTGCATAAGGACCTAGGTTATCCATAGTTAATTTATTTTTTAACCCGAAACTGTTACAAAAAAGGTATCATAGATTCACAGCAAGCGTAAACCTCATTTGTTTATCTGTTGCTGTGATTTCTAGGTAAATTCAATTATGTTTATACAGCCTTAATAGGTTGAACACTGACCTGTAAAGCTTCCAACTCATCCTGCAGCACAGACACACGCCGCGTCAGTTGCTGATTCCTGAAAGTCAGCGAGTCAATCTCCAACTCCCCTTTCCTCAACAACTTCTCCTTTTCCTTCAAATTCTCTCTCAACTCATTCGACTTCGCTTGCTCGTCCAAAACGCCCTTCTTCAACACTTTAACGTGCACTCTCAGCTGCAACGGAAACAGTAAATTTAGAAATTGCCGACTACATTAGGACACGATAACGAGCTGGCCATACCTTTGAATATTCTGAAGCCAATTTTTGGTATTTTGCCTGAACGTCACCCGTAGGTAACCCTTCCATGGTTGAGTCTCACGTTGACATCGACATAACTGTTTGATGATGGATTTATAATCTATTTGCTTAACAAAATATTGTTAAAACACCCACTTTCCTGTGAAAGAAGTGACACAACATACGCAAATCTGACATTAGTTTTTTTTTTAATGGCAATACGTTCTGTGTGTACCGCATGGCATACAGACCGGGCCAACATAAGAAACCAATATTGAGGTATTTTCTGATATACCAGAAAAAAGCTTTAGGGTGCAATTCTTGATTTGAATATTTTTTACAAAATTTTGTAGTTCAGTGTTTTTAAAACAGACAAGAACACAAGAACAGTTTATTTTTTTCTGGTTTCTGAACGTCCTATCAGAAAACGGGGGAAAACGCAGATTATCATAGGTTTTTTTTTACAATGGCAACACCACGTCTGTTGATGTGTCGTGACTGTCTCATTGGAAATATCAATATTTAGTATTTTATGAAAGAAAAACAATAATTTCAGACCAATTTTTAGTATTTATATACCTCTTAATATACCGCATCTTTCAATGCTTAAGTCATGGACGACAGGTCAGTTGTTTACGAATGAACTTCATCGCAACAGGTACTGGCGAGTCGGGAACAATGCAAATTTTGACTTAACTATTTGTTATTCCACAGAATCATGGATTGCAGCAGTTCTAGTTACGTGGACAGTGAACACGAACACCCGCGAAGCATTATACACATCGATATAGACTGTTTTTACGCTCAAGTGGAGATACTGCGGAGTCCGGAACTGCGCGCTGTGCCTCTTGGCGTTCAGCAGAAGAATTTCGTGATCACCAGCAACTACGAGGCGCGCCGCTGCGGCGTGCACAAGTGCATGCTCGTCAACGACGCGCTCAGAGTCTGCCCTAACCTTAAGCTGGTGAATGGTGAAGACCTGCAGAACTACAGGGCGGCATCTAACAAAATCTTCGAACTCCTTCTGAGTTGGAAATGTCCCGTCGAAAAACTGGGTATGGACGAAAATTTTATAGACGTCACAAAAGTAGTACAAGAGAAATTAAAAAGTGTGGATGTAAACAACCTTACTGTGCCTGGTCATGTATACGAGGAAGCGAGCACCGACTGCGCGTGCGGCTGCCACACAAGACTGAAACTAGCATCACAAGTAGCCAGTGAGATGCGGCAGAAAATATTTAATGAACTAGGATTTACTACATGTGCAGGTATTGCACACAACAAACTGCTTGCGAAACTGATCTGTCCTTTGCACAAGCCCAATGATCAAACTACCATGTTCCCTGAGCATGCAGAGGGATTCATGTCCTCCCTGCCCAGTGTTCGATCCATTCCAAGTATAGGATCTAAGACAACTGAAGCACTCATTTCTCAGAAAATTATTACAGTAAATGACTTGCAAGAAGCACCTTTAGAAATACTGAAGAAGCATTTTAACAGTGACATGGCTGTCAGACTGAAAAGCCTTAGTTTAGGGAATGATAATACTCCAGTAAAACAGTCAGGGAAGCCTCAGAGCATAGGGCTTGAGGACAGTTTCAAGACCGTCAGTGTCAGGAGTGAGGTGGAGGAGAAGTTCTCTGCCCTGCTGCAGAGGCTGCTGGTGCTGGTGAGGGAAGACGGCCGCATTCCCGTGTCGCTGCGCGTCACACTGAGGAAGAAGGATGCCAAGAGACTGAGCAGCCACCGAGAATCCCGGCAGTGTCAGATCTCACCCTCCATCTTCACAATATCCAACAGCACTTTGGCAGTCACTCAGGCTGGCCAGCAGAAACTCCTGACCATCATCATGAGATTATTTAACAAGCTAATTGACTTGTCCAAACCATTCCATTTGACATTAGTCGGTCTGGCATTTACAAAGTTCCAGGAGCGTATGACGGGAAGGAGTTCCATAGTAAACTATCTCATGAATGACATATCCGTCCAATCTGTACTTAATTTGCAGAGTGACTGCGATACATCAACAACCTCAATGGACTATTCGGCTGCATCACCCAGTAGTAGCACTACAACTGATTTGTCTGATGCAGAAGTGGAACCTTCGCCCAAAAAGCCCAAAAAAGTAAATTGGATAGCAAAAAGGAGATGTCTGTCCAAAAACGAGGTTGCTTCGCCAAGCAAACTGAAGGTAGGCGAGCTGAGGCTTAATTCAAGGGAGCTGGAGAAAGTTTCAGAATTAAGGCTGAACTCGCGAGACAGATCCCTGACTCCGCGAGCCAGTCCTGCAAAAGACAATATGTCTGATAATTCAGACACAATGAAAGACGTAGCAGAGGGCGGGAACTGTGATAGCTGTCCTAGTGATGTAGACAAAGAGGTTTTTAATGCGCTCCCTTATGAGATGCAGCAGGAGCTGAAGACCATGTGGAAGAACCCTTCCGGCTCCGGCGTCGCCCGGAGCAGCCCCAGGACCATGAACAAAGCAAACCCGAACACAATCTTAAAATATTTTGTTCCACACAAATAGTATTAGTAAGATTTTATCTTGTTAATTACTTTAAGTGATAAGTGAATGGTTTCTATTTTTTCAAATCATAAAATTTTTATTCTGATCAAATAATACATGTTTACGTTAAAAATAATGTTTTTAATTTTTTCACCCTAAAATAAAATAAAAAGCTATGGTTAGGATATAAATGTGCATATCATTTAATATCTATACTTTTTACAGCTTCTGTAACCATATTGCTAAGTTCCTTATACTTGTGCACAGCGTGGACGTCGACCCGGGCGGTCTGCGCGAGCGCCGCGAACGACGCGACGTCGACGCTGAGTTGCAACCGAATCTTCTCCCCATCTGTAGTTCCAACACTCTCGCTGCTCTGCTGCGCTGTCTTCTCGCGAATTTGCTTCAGTCTTCTCAGTGACTCCTCCGTTTTCTGAACGGATGTGAGCACATCCTCCACATATTTGTAATATCTACAAAATGTGATAACAAAATTAGATTAAATTTCAAATAAAGGAGGAACAGTAGAGTGAAATAAATCATAAATCATAATAGAATAACAAGTTAAACTTTAACACAAAAGTGACTGAATAAAATCAAACATTCTGACTTAGTCACTCCCCTAAATTTGGCACAAGATAGTAAATTAACACAGTAGTTCTAGAAATATTTTAACATAAATTTGTTGAGGAAAACAGGTACATAGACCTAATTAGCAAATAACTAACACAATCCACACGCAAGATACTCACGACACTGTCATGACGTTGAAAAGAGCTTCGAAAATTTCATGAACAAATTCATTGTCTAAACTTTTCCTTGCATCTTCATGGAATTGGTGTATTTCTTTAGACACTACATCAATGTAAGAGCAAGGTCTCGTGGGGACGCTGCGATTCGTCTTCCTGTATAGCCTTGGTATATCACTGACTTGCTTTAACTGTACATTGAAATAATCAAACAGTTCGTTCACAATGCATTCTCTAATCTTGTGTTTGGTCCCTTGTAATACTTCTTCGGTGGGCCTCAGACTGTTTTTCAGCAGATCTTTATTCTGACATGATATTTTTGTTTCAGCATCTTGTAGAAATTGTGGAAGTCTCTGCAGGAGGGTTTGAGTGTCTATGTAGATGCTTATACAGTTGTCTATGAGGGTTCTATTTACATTGGTAGATTCTAGTTTTGGTGATGTTCTCTGCAAAACAAATTTGTTGTTAATCCTTGATGCAATGCTGCAAGAGTTAAAGTTGATTGTGCATTCCACCTTATAAAAATTATTTGTATTACTATAGATCCACAGTTAAAATTTCATTTTCATTACAGGTAAGAAAATAAGTGAAAATGTTTTACCTGGTTACAGAATGTACAAGCCCAGGTAGAGTAACGGGACAGCAGCTGTAGCGACAGCTTCCAGAACTTGTGAGCTAGTGCCTCTATGTACACCTCCTCAGACCAGCACTGCTGTATTGCAAGCCAACAGCTGTAGGTTTCTTTTAGCACCCAACCATCATGGTTCTCTTTTGTTGGACTTATTTGTAAAGTCGCTTCATAGCTTCCTAAAAAAAAATGATATTTCACATTTTTTTAACCTGATTTAGCCTATGATGGAATAATTTTTGCCAATTATCTTACAAATATTATTAAAATAAATATTATTATAATTATGCAGCTAGCAACCCATCACTATTTTGATTCCTCTTTCCACCTTACCCTCAATCATGCTAGGTCTTGTTACCTTAGGCTCTGTCTACCCCTACCCCTATGAATGTTTTGTTTTGTTTGTTGTTTTACCTTACAAATAACTCATACAATACCTGCTATCTCTTGGAACCGTATCTGAAAGTAGACTGGCAAGTTCCACCGTCTCTGGAAGCTCTTATACTCTGCTGTATCATGTAACATCTTCACCATAGCTCTATCACTGCAGTACTCCTCCAACTTTTTCACAAACCAAACACTCTCATTATACCTCTTGTAAAATATTTTGGGGTTGCCAGGGGCAAAAATGGAAGCCAAATTCACCTCTAGCCTGCTTTCAACCTCACACCAGAAACAATTGACTAAAAACCTATAGGGTTTAGTTAGGAAAGACATCTTGGAATGTTCCATTACTGTGTGGAGTAACTTCAGTTTTGTATCTAAAAGAGCTAAGATTTTTTCGTAAATGCCCTGAAGTCCGTCTTTATTCCGCTGTAAAGCTGGTTCCTTGATGATGTCTTGCAGTAACGGAGCTATTGCTTTTTTCCTAACAAGCATTTCTGTTTCGGCTACTCTATCTAAAGAAGACAGAGTTAATAGGGCTTGTAATAAATTCGGCTCATCACTGTCATTCCAAAATTGAAACAGCAAATCATTCAATTGCTGAACAAGTTTGTTTTCAATTACACTGAACTGTGTTTTCTGATCAGCTTTTATTAAATTGTCACATTTGTGAATGGTGAACTTTAGCTGGTTATATTGCATGGCAGCCCTGTCAGCCAATGCTATTTGGTCATGCTTCTTCTTGTTAGAGATGTCTTGCAAGATGTTTTCCAAGGTGCTCAAACAGTTTATTGTTTGGCTGTAGTATCTGAGTAGTTGTTTTTTTTTCTGCAAGCCATGTCGCTGATTGAGCCACATGGACAGTTCTTTCATGGCATCATCCAGGCATTGCTTTACACTCTACAAACAAAAAAAAAACATAAATTTTGTTAGTTTGTGAGTTTATTTTTAATTGTTTTGATTTGAGACTGGAATAGTCACGGATTTTTAAATTGAGATTTAGTTGAACATTGCATTGAATATTTCAGTCTCGTTTAAATTGCAAGTAATGATAACCTTACCAGTACTTCTTCATTGAGCTGTGTTAGAGGAGTCTGGATTTTCGTAATAGCCTTATCAAAACCAATGAGCGTCGCTGACAAATTGACGAAATTGGCGTAATCCTTATTGATTAACTCTATCATTGCTAGCCTTAACACCTTCAAGTAGGCGCCCAGGTCGTCCCGCATACTCTCCAGGGACGATACATTTTGGTGCTCTGCGAGGAAGTTATCCACGGAAAAATTCGTCTGGAACAATCCCAAACAGATATAAAACACAGTCAAACAGCGGCTAACACTTCATTAAAGTTTATTACTGATTAGATGGGACGAGTACCTTGACGAAATCATTCCGATCGAAACACAAGCCTCCCGGCGCCGGGGGCAACGTGAACCCCGCCGTATCGTTTTCCATATTATTAAACTATTGGCATTATGATTAAAAAGGCACCATCATTGAGAGGAATAATTTAAGTGTTTAAATTATCTATGTAGATCGCCTTCATCGGCGATCATTTTGACACCACTGACGTAGACATGGGGGTTAAATAACGTCACGGTGACAAAGTCACCGTGACTCGCCTTCAAAACGTGTCACTGTGACTTTTCACAAAATAACAACGTTACAAAATCACATACGTTCCTTACTGTTCCTTCCTAGCGCCTAGCGCAAGCAGTGACGAGACGCGATGCAGTGACAGTGACTGACTGTGACGTGACTCGGCTCTAATCGGGCTTAGTCGGGAGTGTTCGGATTCGGAACTTCGTGGCGAACATCGGATGATGCCTGCTGGCTGAGAGCGAGTGAGACAGCGATAAAATTATGAATGCTTGCACACTCATCCGTGTCAGTTGTTTTAATGAAGCATACTCGTAGAAAAGGATGTATGTTATGTATGTATGTATGTATAACTCTTTATTGTACCTACATAAAACACATGAAAAAGATGAACACCGTCCATAATGATGATGATGATGATGATGATGATTATGATGATGATAATGGCTATGATTATGATGATGATGATGACATGATGATGATTGTGATGATGATTATGATGATGATGATGGCTATGATGATGATGGCTATGATGATGATGATGATGACATGATGATGATTGTGATGATTATGATGACTATAAACTAATTTCCCAAATGTATTTATTTTTTACTTATAATGTGCGACAGTTCTAAGCCTGTAAAAGTGTAAAGGTTATTTTGGATCAACTACTTGTGTGACAAAATCACGTCATAATAGCACTGCGACAATATCATATGGTGATATGAGTAACCGGCGTGACAAAATCACGATGAAATAACAGTGTGACAAAAATAACGTTGACACAAATATCATGCAGTGACACGAGTAACAGGCGTGACAAAGTCACGGTGACTTTTCACGGTGACTTTTTTGGAACGGGATCGTCAGTCACTGATATCAAAATGTAACGCTTTTCCCCATGTCTACACTGACGTAAGCTTGACACATCACACGTCAATAGAAGGAGCTGTTCGAGTCTTGTTAAACCTGCCATAAGTTCGCTCCGAACTGTACTCCGTAATTGGATTATTAAACTATTGGCATTATGATTAAAAAGGCACCATCATTGAGAGGAATAATTGAAAAGTGTTTAAATTATCTATGTAGATCGCCTTCATCGGCGATCATTTTGACACCACTGACGTAAGCTTGACACATCACACGTCAATAGAAGGAGCTGTTCGAGTCTTGTTAAACCTGCCATAAGTTTGCTCCGAACTTTACTCCGTAACTGGCGCCACTACACTACCCAGATAAAGGTACAAGTTACAATTTACAAGCGGAAGTCTCTTTCTGATGTGTTAGATAGACTTCCGCTTGTAAATTATAACTTGGATAAAATACTTAATATATCTCGTGTAGCGGTGCGGTCGTACGGAACTCAAATGGAAAATGTGTTTTTTCATAAACAACAAAAGTCTTTATAATTAGCGTTATCATTTGGTACATTTACACAATAGATTAGTCAGATTTTTACAGATTAAAGTCAGATTTTAGGGTTTAGATTTTTTTTCAGATGAGGTACAAAATATGCGTCTAATAGGAACAAGATGACTCAAGCAAGAGAGAGGGAAGGGGAAAAGGAAAACTTATCCTACTGAATGGCGCGTAGGCGCGCGCGGCCTACTTGTACTATATCTTTCTAATCTGTGGCGCGGCCAGAGCGCGCAACAAAACCGTCACTTACACCCTCTAAGTTGTTTTGACAGTCTGTCAACTGCTGCCTACCTGAGCCACTAGATGGCGCGATACTCGTTTTATCACTATCATCACTACACTACATAGTATAAAACAAAGTCGCTATCTCTGTCCCTATATCCCTATGTCCCTTATGTATGCTTAAATCTTTTCCAATCTCTTGATGCAGTTTTTTTTAATAGATAATGTGAATCAAGAGGAAGGTTTATATGTATAATACATGCATAATATACCGTGCGAAGCCGGGGCGGATCGCTAGTAAGAAAATAATAGTCCATCACGATCAATTATTGCATTAGACACATTAGGTACACTAAAAACGAAGTGCACTACAGATGCACATTTCAAACTTAAGAGGGTGCATCCGTGCTGAGCTCGCAACGTCGCATTTTTGGTGATTTTTTGCGATTATTTCACAGAAATTGAATGAAAGTATCAAATATCCGTCTGTAGTGCACTTCGTTTTTAGTGTATTAATGTATCTAATGCAATAATTGATCGTGATTGACTATTATTTTCTTATTAAACGAGATATAGTATTTTATCCCTTTAATACGAAAATAAAAGTCCATCACCATTAATCATTGCATTGGACACATTATAACACTAAAAACGAAGTGCACTACAGACGGATATTTGATACTTTCATTCAATTTCTGTGAAATAATCGCAAAAAAACACCAAAAATGCGACGTTGCGAGCTCAGCACGGATGCACCCTCTTAAGTACATTCAATTTCCGTGAAATAATCGTAAAAAAACACAAAAAATGCGACGTTGCCAGCTCAGTAGGGATACCTAAACGCACTTAAAATAATTGGCTATAAATTGTCATATTATATTTTGATTACTGTCAATAATGTGTACTTAATCATCCTGTAGTAATGTGGAAACACAATAATTACTTAGTATACTTATGAGAATACTTTGTCATGACAATTTTAGCGGACGACAAAGTTATTAGTTTAAATTTCGACCTGGGAGTTTACGGACATGCAAAGCATGGCTAAAACAAAGTTAAACCTCGGAGATATGTACTTTTACAGAGCTAGAATCATTATGTCAATTATGGGTGTGTGGAACCCTCCGAAAAACGAGTCTATTTTACGAAAGCTGTATAGATATTTCATGTTGTCTTTGCAGCACTTCTTTCTTTTATTCCAAGTTATTTACATGGTCGGAGTGATGGGGGATTTAGAGGAGGTCTCCCAGTCTTCCTTCCTGCTCTTTACCCAGGCGTGTCTGTGTTTCAAGGTCACAGTTTTCCAGGTCCGCATAGATTCTTTTAGGGAGCTCTTGGCCCAAATGAATTCTGATGTTTTTATGCCACGGAAAAGAGAACACGAGGAGTAAGTTTTGTCATATTTAAGTCGCTGTGTTTCAACCAGAATGACGAGTACGAGTACTTGTGGTAGGTAGATTATTCCTTTTTTTTATTAAGTTATTATTTTATTGGGGTAAGGAAGTAGTTTTATATTGAGGATTGACTCAGAATCACATCCCAAAAATCACCTAAGGCATAATCCCTAGCCATAGCTGGGCACCGTTAATCAAATAGTTAACTTCGTTAATCGTTAATCCGCTACAAAAAAAGTTAGCTTCGTTAAACGTTAAAGCGTTACATTTCGGAAGAATTAACGCAAGTTAACGTTAATCGTTAATCCGTTAATATATGTAAATTTGCATTTTTATATCGTTGCGTTAGTGAACTTTTAAAACCTGTAGGTTTAGGTTCTGCGCTAACTAATGAAATGATCAAACGAAAGAAATCTCTTCGCAGTTTTCTCACTCGCACGCACCGGCAAAATGTACCTAGTTTTAGTTTAGTTTTGTTTTTATTTCACTCGCTGCCACGCGCCGCCCGGCACTTGTCGTTTCATACTTGTCTGAATCTGTTTTTCGCGCCGTGCCGCGGTGCTGTGCGGTAAACAGTAGGCCTAGGATTAACGATTAACGGACTTCTGCATATTAACGGAAGTTAACGTGTCCGTTAACATTTTTAAAAGTTAACTTAAAAGTTAATCCGTTAATCAAAATGTTAACTCCGTTAATTAACGATTAACGGATTAACGAGTTAATGCCCAGCTATGTCCCTAGCCTAGTAGATTATTAAGGAACCGTTTTTTTGTGATTCTAAGTAGAAAAGTAACCCCTAACTACTAACAAAATGAAACTACCTTGAGACTCAATCATAATTACACAAACGGATAACTCACGTGTAAAAGTCGAGTGATGCTCCACATGTTTCGGACTAGTCGTAATCCTTTTTAGGAGCGCTCGCCCCGGCGGCAGCGAAACGAACACTAGATACACTAACTGGACACTAACGAACACTAGTCTAGAGGAAGGACTACAATCTATAGTCACTAGCATCACTCGACTTTTATACGTGAGTTATCCGTTTGTATAATTATAACCACTAACTACTAATAAGTATACAATTCCATTCCAGCTCCTTCTCTAACTATGTACTAACATTATTGACACCAAAAGTACCAATATATACTGACGAGCAAAAATTGTATATAATACCTAGAGTTGTATGCAAGCAAAGTGACCCGTAATTTTGTTCGTGAGTATATTTAGCTAAAGTGGTGCTCTTATGTTTTTGGGGATGTAGAATCCTCAAGCTGCAGGCGACGAGGATCAAGCGCCTCCTGCTGGGGTTCATGATCAGTTCGCAGACCACTTGCAGCTTGTTCGCACTGAGGCCGCTCTTTGACGACGCTAACAGGAACTTTCCTTTTAAAATGTGGTGTGTACCTACCCTCAAGTATTTATGTATAGAGTAGGTATACTCATACTCATTTATTCATAATAATTATAGTTATTACATGTCATTATACCTGCTCATCATCCCTATAAACATGCGAAATATCCGGGAATGGACTGGAATCACAAGTGCAGCGGAGCTTTTCAACCTGGCCAGAGACCGCGTGAAGTATGCGGACTTGGCTGCTAACCTTCACTAGTTGGAGAGGCACCATAAGAAGAAGATCATCCCTATAGGTAGAAAGTAGATGATGATTATGGGTGGGGACGCCTAGCTGGGTCAGGCGGGCTGTCGATCCTCTTCTGCGATCATTCAGCCCAAGAAAGTAGATTATAATGTCTCAGTTTTGCGTGGTTCCTTGGGGTAAGGCCTGAGTGGACGCTCAAGTTGGGCGTGCGGCGGGCCGGGACGTGCGGCGTGCATGTTAAACAAATGAAGCTCATACTATTCATACTGGTGTCCTGAGTTCACGCCGCACGCCTTTGCCGCTGCCAGCCAAGCTGTACGTCCCACCGAACGCTCCGCTTCGAGTGTCCACTCCCTCACGCCTACATTTAGGGCCTGCTTCACCACTCCTTAATTGACAGCTATCTATGATGACGTCTCTGTCTGTTTCGTAGTAATAAATAGAGATGGAATCATAGATAACTGACAGTTAAGGAGTGGTGAAATAGGCCCCTAAGTGTGGTTGAACATGAACAATCGTTCAAGCTATATGGACGCATACGCTTTATTATATCTTGCAATGAGCCAATATCACCTTGGCACCATCGAAGCCCGTGGGCTGTTGGATGTTAGTGAAAACAGCACTATAGTGTCATCCTCGTTCGACACCGATGTCGGATCAGATAATGAGAAAACGCTCTTAGAATGCTCAACAACAACTGTTACAATATCACATTCTCCATTGGCCAGGATGCCGGTGAAGCCCGACCACTCTCCACAGTACGAGATGGGCTTCCTTTTCCAGTTGCTAACGATTTCTATGAGTGCATTCATGTACTTCGGTGTGGACAGTGTCTGCCTCTCCATGGTTATCTTCGGGTGTGCGCAGTTGAAGATTATAAAGGAGAAACTGTTGAACGTGAGTACGTGGGTTCTTGGATCTGTTGGGTATCACTGGCTGTACAGCATGTCGATTCCATCGCAAAATTCTTTAGCTGTTCTGTTTTAATCAATTTTTTGTTATTATGTTTGGTTATTGGAGTGTCCCACAGCAGAGCATAGGCCTTCCCTTTTTTGTCACTTCGGCCCGGTCGAGGGCATGTGCGTCCAAGTCATCCCATCATCTTCTTTGCTCACTTTGTAGTTTTTTTGCTAAAAAATATTTGTTTTCAGTCTTAAGTAACAAAAAAAGTCATGATTCACACCCCATTGTAATTTTGGAGTCCTAAAAAGTATTTAGACTTAATAAATCATGTATAGTTTTCCCGTATAAAATACACGTAATTTATATTCAGCTTTATCTTCAGATTAAATCGATCGCTGAAAAAGGAGCCAACAAGTCGATAGACGTAAAACATATTTTGAAGGACAATTACAGGATATTAATCGAGTGTGTGGTGCAGCATCAAGCTGTTGTTAAGTAAGATGTTTCAATACGAATACGAGGTCTCTAAAAAATTATATGTTTGTGTAGCACACAGGCACCTAGCCGTCTTGCACCTAAGGTTGTGTTTGTGTAGCTGCAAATAAGTACTAATCAGATTTTGTGTGCATTAATCTTCCAGGTTTGTCAAACTTTTAGAGAACACCTATCACGCGCATCTGTTCTTCCAACTCAGCGGAAGTATTGGCTTGATATGCATGACAGCATTACGCATTTTAGTGGTAAGTTATACAGTTATACACAGCTCGATGACATTGCGCGAACACCAAGACAAGAAGTAATTATTAGGCACCACGACATTACCCTAGAAGCATTTACTGTGTTGTGTTGCCACAAAAAATTACACAAATGAGATACCTGTACGATTAGTTATATTGGTAAAAGAATTTTCAAAATCGTTACTTACTAAAACTTACTAACTTTACCGCTTTATAATATTAGTGATTAAAAAAAAGAACTTTTTCGCGCTGACAACATTGTTGGCTGCAGGTGGATTGGAAGAGCGTGCAGTTTGCGTCGATGGTGCTGTATCTATCGGTGATGTGCAGCCAGCTGTTCGTGTGCTGCTGGAGCGGACACGAGCTGACCGTTATTGTGCGTTTGTATATCTACCCTACTTCGAAACACCATTTCATCGGGGATAGCGGGGATAAAGGGATAAAATAATGTCTCGTTTAATAAGCAAATAAAAGTCCATCACGATCAATTATTGCGTTAGACACATTAAAAACGAAGTGTACTACAGACGCACATTTGAAACATTCATTCAATTTCCGTGAAATAATCGTAAAAAAACACCAAAAATGCGACGTTGCCAGCTCAGTAGGGATAAACGCTTTTAACCAATGCCGGTTACGTCGTTTTGCAACAGTGGTGTTGTGTAGATACGCAATATTTAGCAGTGCTAGTGGCGCGGAATTGCACTATCCCCAACGAATTTAATTTTAAGCAATCCCTAGAGTATTTTCATATTATTCGATCCGATATCGGTGTCGGACGACGATAGTACCGACACTGTAGTGCTGTTTTCGCTAACGTCAACATATTGGTGTCTGAGCGGACAATGTGAAACGCTGGTATACATTTAATACATTTTACTTGCTTGACATCGTATCGGTGACCGATGGCGATACCGGATCGGATAATGGTAAAACGCTCTAAGTGCCCAATTGGGGCCACTGGCGCCCAACATGGGGCCGCTCATTTGACGTGTTTTCTTATTTCATGGAGTTAAAATATTTTGTATCTGTTTTACTTATTAGTGTACCATATCACTCAAACATTTCATACTGGTCAGAGAAGTTAATTAATATTGAAGTTATAATAGGTATAAAATTTAAACCGATTGCTTTTTATTTCGATATTGTTCGGATCTGCGTGTCCAAAGTGCTCAATTTTATCAATGTTAGTTCACTTCAGTACCTACTTAATTTAGTTTACATTTGAAGTCGGTTAATATTTCTGTCCTTACTTAGAAAAAAAGTTGAAGTAACTAATTAACAATTATTTTAGGATCTCTTAGGTACAGTTAGTGACCAAATTCTCTACCTCTATATCTATACCCTTTCTTTCCTCATAGTAAAACCAATAGTAACACATGAAAGTTAAAAGTTCAACAGTTTTATTTAATCTGATGGCAGAGCTCGGAGCTCCACACGATCCTGTACCAGTGCTGCTGGTACGAGCAGCACGCTCGGTTCAAGCGTGCGCTGTTGTTCGCTATGATGCACATGAGTCGGCCCCTCGAGTTCCGCGCCGGCCGCTACGTGCCGTTATCGCGACAGACCTTCGTCACGGTAAGGATGGCTAAGCTTATTGTACCTACTAGAATATAATATAATAGAATAGATGGAGTAGCATCAGAGTAAGGCAAGAGTAGGTATGTGTCGCGGTACCTATTAGTACATGAAACCGTCAGTTTTTGAATTAACCTTGATGATAAGAAAGCCTACAATGATGTTCAGTTTTAAATAAATAAATAATTAAATAAAAAATATTGCCAGTGACCGGGTAGGTACACAAAGAAACAAAAATTACATAACGAATCAAATTAACAATAAGTACACAAGTTTAGCAACGGGTACCAACCAATGTTTTGCAGAAAGGCCCCTTGATGTGGTATATCGCAGCCCCTGCGCGAATATAATAGGTATCGGTTTTTATACCTATCGTACAATTTAATTAAGACCCAGAGTATACAGGGTGCTAGAAAATCAGATGCGGATATTGTAAGGATCGATTGTTGTTATTAATTGAGATTGCATTTTTGATAATTAAGTGGTTTAAAGCATACTTAATTAGTTAAAGTAAGGATGAAATGAAAACATACTGTTTTTCATTGACTCTTAGGTTACCTATTAATTACATAACCTGAAAACATTCGCATCTAATTTTCTAGCACTTTATATACGCAAAAAAAATTTTGTTGCAGATTCTGCGCATGTCTTACTCGTATTTCGCCGTGTTGAAGCAAACCAACAGCCGAAACGAGATATTAGACAACTAATAAACCCTAACGCTAATGACTACTCATGATAGAACACTTACACGCTTTCACTTCTGAAAAAGAAAGTTACGTTGTTATGTATTAGGTACCTCGTTTACCGCTGATAATCTAACTAATATTATAAATGCGAAAGTATGGATGGATGGATGGACGGATGGATGTTTGTTTGTTACTCAATCACGCCAATACGGCCCAACGGATCTGTATGAAATTCGGCACATAGATAGAGAAAAGTCTGGAATAGCACAAAGGCTACTTTTTATCCCGGAAAATTAATATAGCGATAAACGAATTCTTTGCAGACGAAGTCGCTGGCAACAGCTAGTGTTTTAAAAATGGCTTACCTGAAATTAGGGAGGAGAGCGTGCCCACCCCAGATGGTCTAGTGTCCTCCTAAGGATGATAGGTTGCCGATTCGCAATGCTATAGTATAAATACTTAAGTTTGTAGAATACTTATTTACTTAATCCAGTGAAGATAAGCTTGCAAAGATCACTTATTTATTAAATACGAAAGGGGACTCCCATCATATTATTATTAGCGTGGTGCTCATCAAAATTTAAACAGCTACCTACGATTTAACGTACCGTTTGAGCCATTTCATTTAAATATGCGGTAATTTCCCAAATTACATGAAATGTCACAAAACAAACAGGTAATAGCATCAGGCATCATTTAACAATTTTAACCCATTATGAGTAATGACAGTTTACTTCAAACTACTATCCTTCGTATAATTATTTACTTACTGTTCTAAGCAATTTGGAAAGCGTTTATTTAGCATTTAGCTGTTAAATACTTAGAAAATGTATGTAAGTTTGTCACAATTAGTGTTTGCTAATTTGCACCTTCGGGAGTTTGTAAACAAATTAAAGTTAGGATTTGTTCGAAGTTTGCCGCTGAATTTTATAGTTCGTTTCTTATACAGAGTGTGTTGAAATCCAAGCTTTATTTGATTAATAAATAGAAATAGCTAGACAGATAGGATTTGTATAAAATGTTAACAATTTTTTAGCCGCAAGCCTGTATTTTTCCATCACGCTAACTCGATACATGACCTATACTGTGTAAACTTTAAGTAGGTACTTAAGTATTAAGTTAAAAGCACTAATATTTAATAAAACCGATTTTAAATTGCTCTTTCTATACTCAGGAGCAAATATATCGGGTCACTTTTCATAGAACCTTGTATGAAAAGTGACCCGTTATTTTTGCTCGTCAGTGTATATCTCAGCAGTCTGTTGACTTATCTAAGAGTTACTGCTTCACAATCACAATCTTTTCGTTTTCTTATGTCCACCTCGTGATCCGGAAATCAATCTGCTCTGAATTAAATGAAACGAGTTCTAATTTTTTTAGAGCTGTTTCCTATCTTAGAAAAATATACTTCCGCTTATTTAGCTTAAAAGTATCACTAGGTCCAAACGGGCTCATAGAGCGTGCAAGAAGAACGACCGTGTCTATCTATCTCGCCCTAAAATACGCATTAACATAATTAACTATACGCATTAATTCATCGAGCGAATATTACCCACGGTGGATATTGAACACCCTTTACAGCTCCTTCAGTAATCTCCAAAAGCTTGACAAAATTGACACTAGAACTTATACTTTCAATCGGACAATACGAGTATGTCGGACAACGTTGAACTTTTTCTGAGCCGTCCGAGAAACATTCTCGGATTCTTCGGAATATGGCTACAACCAGCCAGATTCACTCTACTTTATACTATCTACACGTACTTTATACTGCTAACGCAGTATTCTTTTATTCTGTTTGAGTTTATTTACATAGTAGGTGTATGGGGGGACATGGACGCGGTCACAGAAGCTTCGTTCTTACTCTTCACGCAAGCGTCTTTGTGCTTCAAAGTTACTAGGTTTCTTATTAATAAGGACAAATTGGTTGTGCTCCTGCAGTTAATGGAAGAAGATATATTTAAGCCACAAAACAAGGCACACGAGGGGTAAGAGAAACTACAGTCATCAAAAATATCTAGGGATATTTTCTATCCCTACATCCCTAGACAGTTTTGAACATTTCAGTATAGGCATATTACCTATTACCGAGTCCAAACAATTTGCCTAGGGATAATGATTATCCCAAGGCTTTTTGATGTGTGTATAAATTTATATACTTATACAAGGTGTCTCAAGGTGGCCTAGTTACTTTGATTGAACATTCCTAAGGTTTTTTATCATAATTTTGAATATAAACTGAGTCATCCTTATGACGCCTTATACTTACACTTTAAACATCAACCAAGGAAACATTTGCGAACCATGCCATGATTTAAAAATCCTCATAAATATTCTTCTTATTTGTGGCGTATCAGGTCGTCATTACGAGGACAACTTTGCCAATGTCAAAGTAATAAAAATATATTCTAAAATCTTGTGACAAAATGTCGGCAACGTTGTACGGTAATTTAGTCAAAAGACTCCCTACCTCCTGTCGGGCTCTTAGCCAACGGTTAATGATATCACCAGAAACTGCCAGAAAATCAATAACCGATGCCTCGGGTGCACCGGATCAAGCACTGGTCTTCCCCCCGCACGGACCCAAAAACGAACCGCAGCTCTTGACGATGACGACACGCGGAGGTACCCGACTAGCACCCCTCAAAAACATTCACTGGGTGTTCAGTTAAACTAACCCGACGAATTGCTGAAGAAGCGGTGTATTCTTGAATGAGATTATTTTTCACCCGTTTCTCCTGAGTAATTTATCGCATTGTCTCTTTTTTGACAGATTCCTAAGCACCCGATCGATATCAATAAAGCGACTGTGCTCGTTCTTCCTGATGAGTGCCTGCACGACTTGCACGCTATGGGGGATGGTCCCAGTGGTCGATAGCAATGCAGGGGAGCGCTTCTTTCCCTTCCAGATATGGTACGTGAAATGCCATTGGGTTTCTCCCTGCAAAATGAAAGGCTATTTTCAGATTTTAGTAATATCTCGCTGTTTAAATTTGGTTTAGGATTAGGAAAACAAAAATAAATCTCATTTGTTTTAGTTAAGTGCGATAGTTCATGTGCTGAAAGATTTATTTACTATCTACAATTTCATCAGGTGATTAAATTACATACCTTTAGTTTATTATAGTGTGTATTTTTTAGATAAACACTGTTCCCTTACGTTTTTGTTTTCAATCACTTTACACCGAGCTCTAACATACCGATAAATTGTGGCCAGAGCAGAGACGAATGTGCGGGGGCGTCTTTCATTCATCCGTTTCGTGGCTGTTGTAATAATATCTGGGCTATCTTGCTCTAGAAAATAGGTACTAGTGGATACAATAGTGAACCATCGTAGAACGTTCTCATAGAGATCATAATAATTTGCTTTATCACTTATCAGGCATTGCGAAGACACCCGGATAGTAATCAGCGCCAGTCCTTGATCAGAATATAGCGTGGTTCTCTTTCGGCGCCCTCCGATCTACGGATTCTACACCCCTCGTGCTAAGTTACTTTTCACTCCCCGTGCCAACTGATTTTGACGCCCTTTGCTATCTGGCGCTAGCCGCCGCTTCGCTTGCTCTGTCTTAGGACCGGTCCTTATATTAATTGTGGAAAGGTTCCACGTTTCTCGATTCAATTGCTTCGATTGTTCAATGCTGCGTACAGGATGCCAGTGGGTCCATCGAAGTCTCCACAGTTTGAGCTGGGCTACTTCTACCAAATGTTAGCTATCTACATCAGTGCGTTTCTCTTCATCGGCGTCGACAGCGTCGTGTTGTCCATGATCATGTTTGGTTGCGCTCAGCTTGAGATTATCACGAATAAAGTGGAACAGGTATGTTACCAGCTGGTTACTCTCCTGCTTTTGTTTTTCGATCCTCCTTAAAGACAGTAAAAGCGTGAAAGGCTATCTGACAATTTGTTTGCAGATACAGCAAGTACCATTGTCCGGGAAGATGAAACAGGTAGAGTGCGAACAACGAATCCAGGAGAATTACAAATTATTTCAGGAATGCCTGAAACATCATCAGGCTGTGATACGGTCAGTGGTCTTTGCGGTCTATTTTATTCAGTTCTATAAGGGACTAATTTCCAACTTAAAATTCCAGATTCATAGACGTGGTGGAGGATACGTTCCACGCCAACATTTTCTTTCAATTGAGCGGGAGTGTGGCCATCATCTGCATCATCGGACTCCGCATCTCAATCGTAATTAGTATCTCATTTAAACCACCCAATTTATTTTAGAGACTACATAAGTAGCATGATTGCAGATTTACCCTGTGGGGTTGTCAAGCAGAAAACGCCAGTAGTTAGAACTTTACGGGCCTAAGCTGTTTCACCAGTCTCTGCCACTACAATGATGCCGTCTCTGTCTGTGTTATACCTAGTAATATAAACGTCATAGAGACGGCACCATAGACTTCTTTGTCGTCACACTCTTGGCAGATTGGTCATGGTCGTCGTATCAGGGGAGAGCGTTACAAGTTACACAATACGACGCCATTCCTCCCGTTCTGTATAGTCAAAGAAACTACCACTGTGGAACCTTGTCAATGCAAGTGTCATGTTGACATACCATAAACAGCCGTGATGCCAACGAAGTTATTGTGATGTTGTTCATCGAAGGTTTCACAGAGGTACGCGATTCAGTTTCCTCGACCACACATACATACCAGTGGCGTGGCGTCAAGTATATCAGAAGGCAAGCCGAAGGGAACTTAACTAGCCTTTTCCACTAATTCTGCACAATAAATTGCCCAACTGCCTTACAATAGGCAAGCCGGTGGGAATCGAGTTCTATGGACGCCACGCCACTGATACATACATACACACACATCAGCTACATTACACATCTGATACAGTATACATCTGATAAAAGATACATCAGAAACATGGAAGGCGGTAAAATTAACAATGTCAGTTGGTATATTGTTCACTTTTTTAACAATGTCAGTTGGTATATTGTTCACTTTTTTAACAATGTCAGTTGGTATATTGTACACTTTTTAGGTAGAGCCGGGTAGCATGCAGTTCATCTCCATGCTGAATTACATGATGACGATGCTGTCACAGCTGTTCCTGTACTGCTGGTGCGGAAACGAGCTGACAATAAGGGTATTCCGTCTTTTTAACGTAGATAATACTTGCACACAGCTTTATATTAAGTTAATTCTGCGGTTGCTAGTGTAAATGCGAAGTCGTTCGCCGTCGTCGGTGCGATACCTCTTTTTACGTTACTGACGAGACTAGTGTTGTAAAAGACTCGAGTTGTGGAGTCCTAATTTTGTACACTCGACTCACTTAATAACGGACTCGGTGAACTCGAAGACTCCGAGTCCCGAGCCGTGTCGAGCGTGAGTAAATATGGAGCCATAGATAGAAGATAATTACGGGGCCTTACCATGACGTCTTAATGCGATTCAATTTCGATTCAGTTTAGATAAGCATTATTATTATAAACTCATTATAACAAATCGACTTCAAAAAAGAGGTTCTTAATTCGGCAATTTTTTTAGTGCTTGCTACCTCAGAACTTAAACATTATAACTACTTCTTTCTATTCTAACCACTAGGCTATTTGGCGACCGAATAGCCTAGTGGTTAGAGAACCTGACTATGAAGCTCGAGGTCCCGGGTTCGATCCCCGGTCGGGGCAGATATTTGTATGAAAAATACGAATGTCTGTTCTCGAGTCTTGGATGTTTAATATGTATTTAAGTATGTTTATCCGTTGTCTAGTACCCATATCACAAGCTTTGCTTAGTTTGGGACTAGGTCAATTGGTGTCAATTGTCCCAAGATATTTATTATTTATTTATTTATAAACAATATCCAAACATTAGTTTTTCATTTGAAAGGATATGCCTTCAGAGTGGTTCTTCTTGGTTTTTGTTCTCGGTTAATTTGATTATCCTTGCCATCGAATTTTTCCTGTAGGCTTATTGTCTAACTCGCTCGCAATCGCCATCGTGTTCATATTGACACAGTTCTTGTATGAATGTGACAGCTAGCTGATTCCGGTGCCAATTGTCAGCCCATCCATACCATACATGATCTGTCAAAATGAACACGATGGCGATAGCGAGCGAGTTAGACAATAAGCCTACTGTTAATATGATCCTGGTTATCACATCACGTCATCACAAGCAGTACTTAACCACTTATCTTCCAGAGCGAGCTTCTTCGTGACGTGATGTATCTGAGCCCCTGGTACGAGCAGTCCAACCCCTTCCGTCGGCTGCTGTGGGTAGCTATGGAGCGCATGAAGCGACCGATACTCTTCAAGGCAGGCCACTACATCCCACTGTCGCGGCCGACGTTCGTCTCGGTTAAAACTTGCTGTTTATGCACCCCTAGTACCTAGTCCTAAAACCTAACTCGCTAGCAATCGCCATCGTGTCTATTTTGACAGTTCTTGTATGAAATTGACAGTTAGCTGATTCCGATGCCAATTGTCAGCCCATACATGAACTGTCAAAATGAACACGATGGCGATTGCGAGCGAGTTAGACAATAAGGGTGCGACCACACCGCCGCTTAAAAAACGGTGACGTTACGGAATCGCAACAAAATGTATGAAGAAACTGTAAGAAAACGTGACGCATACGGCATGTCACTGCGTATACGCGGCGGTTTGGTCGCACCTTAAGCCTACTACTGGTCTCATAATTTCAAATTCGAAGCGCGGTATCTCGCTCACACTAACAGTGTTTAATTTTAGAGTGAAAGGGACGGTATACGAACTTAAACTTAGATACGCTTTTAGCTTGTTCTGTGTTAAAAAAAGTGCAATTGCTTGTCATCGTTTAGCTGATATTTTTGTTTATTATGTAGTATAATCATAATGAAAGAGGTACCAAAATTTGATACAACTGTTTCAGATCCTGCGGTCTTCGTACTCCTACCTCGCAGTCCTGAACCAGGCTCAGAAAAAATAAAAGAATGTTCACAAATTAGTTGTTTATTTATAAACCGCGTATCACATATGCGTAGTGTACAGTTACGACATTTTAGGCAAAAGTGTGCTTAGTTTATGAAAATTATGAAAAAATACACTTTCTCGTAATACTCAACGATACTTATAAAAATTTTAGTCGAGTAGATAAATTCGTGCGCTTAAACCAAACTTGAACAATAGCGAATGCAAACGTCAAACAATTACAACCACGGTTTAGAATATCAAATTACGACCCACTTGAATCCCATCAAAACTGTATCGTCCCGTTCTATCCTGTGCATTTAGAAAAAGGAAGAAACTGTTTTAATATCATAACCTTACAAAATGACACATGGGTTAAATATTAAAGGAGTTTCTTTAAAAAATATTTATCCGAAGCGACAGCCCAGAGTTTCCGTTCCGCATAATACTGTGAATGTCTCAATTCTCGTGAGATAGCTAACTTGGTACAGTTAGCGTCAGAAATACGATATCTTACGCTGACTTAATGTGCGTCCTTTTCTGTTTAATACAACCAGAAAGTGACGCAAATAGCAGCATGTTTGTACGTTTGTGCAAATAGTAGATTTAGAAGAAAACGACACAGAGCACAACAGGGACTAAGGAATACAAAATGGGTTTTTAGACTATACGAAATTAATCAGTATGCCTCTGTTCTTAAATAATAATTATAATACACGAACATATCTCTACTAATATTTAAGTATTTGAAGGTTATCATTTCAAGGCGAAAAGTTACTCGGTTTATTAAGTTTTTAACGGAATTTTACGTTTTTATATCAGAGTTCATACAAAAATTAAAATGAATATAATCGAATTCAGGCACAGTTTAAATTCGCATAGCCTCTTAATTTAAAAAAAAAAATTGCTTAAGCAACATTCACAATCCAAACTTTTCATTGAAACATCAGTTTTAAAAAACCACAAGTAATTAAATTGTTTAAAAAATCACGAGGAGTCATCTCATCGATATAGGTAACAATCAGTCGATTATTCTTATTCCATAAAATAACTTTAAAAAGGGAAATATATTTTTGGCTGCCAGTTACACCGTCAAAAGATCACACATCTGTATTTATATGAAATATCACGATTTTTAATATTAAAATAAATTAGAACAAACATCAGCCAGCGGTAAGGCCAGTTAAAGATGTAATTTGCCACAATACAAAATGTAAGACAAGAAAAGCTCACATTAAGTCCGATCTTACATGAAGCCTTATCGTTTTAGAGAAACGGTGTAACAGCAAGCTTTAAGCGAATTTTGCATAGCAAAATTGACTTACAAACATTAAAACTGTGCGTCAAACAAATATGCATTATTAGATTTTTTTCTGGTTCAATAAAAGCAGTGATTATCATTGCCAAGCTATGACCGCTACTGGAAACGTGCTTATTGAAGAAGTTTTAACAAACAGAAAAATAATGGCAGTACGATTTACATAATAGGTTCATTCTTAAAAAAAAAATGTGTAGAATTTTTCATATGAATAGATTGGAATTACAGCTTCAATTAATATAGTGGAACGGTATAATTGACCTTAAAATTTCGTCAATAATTACAATAGTTACACGGTGGAAAAGTAGCGGAAAGCTTGGAAATGTATAATACAAATAAATAGTGATATCTCTTGACTGTTGTCAAGTATTGTGATTCGTCTTGAGCCAGCTCAAGTTCGACAAAAAACAAATCAACGGAAAATTATTATAGTTATCATCGGTGATACGTTACAAGATATGAGTATCAGTACATATTTCATATACCGTGATAAATTCATTTAGCCCTGTAAGCAAGCTTATTTCCAACGAGAAAGTCTGCCATCGAGTTTTGGCAACATTTTCATTTATCACCAGTCCATTTTGTTACGCAATGGACCATGGACCCCATTTTTGAAAGCACACATCACTCGGAAATATCAACCGTAAAATTGTGAGGAATTTAAAGCTAATGAATCTCGACAACGCGTCGACAATTTTATTTCAATTTTGTTTTTTTTTTTACAGTGATGTGCTCTCAAAACTCAAGCCTCAAACCATGTCCTCAAGAAGTATATCGTGTGTTATAAAAAACATTAACGTTTCATGAACTCGTCAAGTGAGTCTGTCTGAACAACCCCTATAAAGTTTCGTACTATAGCAAGTTTAAAAAATATTAAAAAAAGGATGAGAATTGCATGTAAAAGTTCGTTAATTACTTTATCTACGTTATTTAATTATTAATTTCAAAACGACACTGAAAATTAGAACACATAGAAAAATCCGAAAAGTAAAGCTATGGCCGGGAATCGAACCCGGGTCCTCGTCATTCCGTGACGCGTGCTATACCCCTACACCACCCATAGCAGGTGAGTAAGCGTTCGAATTTTTCTATCTATTACTAACTGTCACGTGACCTTGTTACTATGCGATTATTTGTCGCGAAGCGTCATCTATTTGAATGATGTGTCTGTACGACACAATTACAAACTCCCGTGGAACATCTACTGCTCACCAGGGACGGGAGATGGCGCTGTTTTTCAAATGATAGGAAATATCAAATGAATCAAGAAATTTTTATTTCTTAATTTTTATGTTTACTTTTACGGTTTTACCGTTAGAAATTTAATTTCAAAACGACACTGAAAATTAGAACACATAGAAAAATCCGAAAAGTAAAGCTATGGCCGGGAATCGAACCCGGGTCCTCGTCATTCCAACATAAAAACAAGTAAACATAAAAATTAAGAAATCAAATTTTCTTGATTCATTTGATATTTCCTATCATTTGAAAAACAGCGCCATCTCCCGTCCCTGGTGAGCAGTAGATGTTCCACGGGAGTTTGTAATTGTGTCGTACAGACACATCATTCAAATAGATGACGCTTCGCGACAAATAATCGCATAGTAACAAGGTCACGTGACAGTTAGTAATAGATAGAAAAATTCGAACGCTTACTCACCTGCTATGGGTGGTGTAGGGGTATAGCACGCGTCACGGAATGACGAGGACCCGGGTTCGATTCCCGGCCATAGCTTTACTTTTCGGATTTTTCTATGTGTTCTAATTTTCAGTGTCGTTTTGAAATTAAATTTCTAACGGTAAAACCGTAAAAGTAAACATAAAAATTAAGAAATAAAAATTTCTTGATTCATTTGATATTTCCTATTTAATTATTTGCTAAAATATTCAAACCGACAATCTTGACGGGTATATGAAATAATCTATGATGCTTTTTTTGACACTGTATATGTAATATTTGAGCTCACAAGCAACGAAGTGACATTTATTGTCAAAGTCGCTTTATTGCTACGGCTTAATAATATAACTTTGTGACGAGATAAAGATACAAGCACCTCGTTGCTGACAAAGAATAAGCACACTTATACGAACAAAGATAAAATTCATTTAACACTTTCTTGGATACTACTTCGAAATTTCGCGATACATCTCAATAAATACGATCTAATAATAAACACAAACAAATAAAACGCAGTTCATCTAACTTCGATAATCGCAAACAATCAACAGATACAAAATAGCGAATTTAATTTTTATTAAACACTTTGAAGTTAAAAAATACACAACCAATACTTTAAAACAAGTCAAAATTACATTTAACGTCTCTCATTTGCACACTTGCCCTATTCCTTTACACAATCGGCCAATCTGGCCGTTACGATATTTCAAAACACTTCAAATTACAAAGCGACCCGCTTTAAAGAAAATAACTAAAATTATTCTATCTAGGAGCATCTGCTACGTCACACTACTTTTATAGATCTAGGAATGGTAGGAGTTAGCGTATCTACAGACTACGTCACGGCATGATTTCCCAGAGTTATATCATAATATATGATAGAGGTGATGAAAGGTACTGTAACATTGGTTTCTGATGTCCAAAGATATTTTAACTTTATATAGAATGGATTGTTTCGAGGGTTGAAAGGAAAATTTTCTTAAGTACCAGGTTACAGAAGTTAGCCAAAGTTTTTTTATCCTTTTTATTACTTAGATGATTTCTATTCTGTCGAAACAGTTATCTTATCATTTATCCAATAATGCCGTCATCCGAGGCTCAATTAAGGAGAGTTTGCAAGTGAATTTTGCATTTATTTTTTTGTTAATGTATTGGCTACACGAAGATTTTATAGAAACTATGCCACAACGTAGTAACTACAAGGATTCGAATATTTTCTTACAAGTACCTTATTATATGAAATGAGTTTTTTTTCGAAACCCACGATGTAATTTCAAAATTAAACTTTTATTTTTTTTGACGTCTTTTCGAAATATCTCTCGCCAGAACATTACAAAATTAATTACAGATCACAGAATCGCTGTGTTATTGTTATTCTAAAACAACACACGAATCTTTCTCCCTTATGTTCTTTACTGAGTACGAAGAAGCAACGGATCACATTCGCATAGCAGTTTCAGAATTGGCGTTACCGTAAGAAAATATCCGATCCCCGGGCGTTACGGAAGTATCTAATATTTATGTAAATATACACTACAGTAAAAATATAACTACTACATTTAAACAGCACTAAATACCTACGTCGCTGTCTTATTAGGAAATCTGTTAACATCTAAAGATAATAAAATATGTTTTATTACGTTATTTTGGGCTTAATATTGGCTAGCGAAGGGAGCGAAGATCTAATCGTACTGAGGTGGTGACGATATATCTAGGGATAAGGCTTAATATAACATACAGTGCGATAGCATCTAAAAAGACCTTTCGTTTTTGGCTTGCTGTCTCGTTCACTCGTCTAGGACCTCACGGACTGTATGACATTAGTAGTAAAACGATAAAAAAAACATGGCGACCGCATTCCGGTAAATGCACAAAATGGCAGTGTTCTAATAATGATTTCCCGTTTCTCACGCATATTTTACGGTACAAAATACAAATATATAAAACAAAGACAAGCCAAAGACTAAAAAAAATCAAGGTTTAGCGCAACTGACCCGATCTTAGATTTTTAATAGTTATAGCGTCAGTTTAAAAAAAACGGAGTCCGGTATAACTTCTTGCAACGAGTTTGTTTATCTATATGTACTGTTGTTGTACGTAAAACGCATGAAAATATTAGTTTACAGGACAACAGATGTACAAAGGCGAACGTATACCTAAAAGGGATCTTTTTCAGGACATCAGAAACAAGAAAATCACGCCTTATCCTATAAAATACCACCCGCCATTTATACTAATTTTACAAGATGAAACAAATATTCTACAGTATGATACTGTCAGGATCGTCGCACTATGTATGGCACTATATTAACGCGTGGTCCAATTGATATCGTCCGACAATGCTACTACGTTATTGTAACTAAATTTTACCAATATATATGTTGATGCAGCTGCGCTACGTGGAATTTCAGCAAGATATACATACTTAAATATATCAATATCATCCATCCTACACATGTATACCAAATTTCAAGTCAATCCAATCACTGCAAGTCGGTCAAAGTACATTGCATTCAAATTTCAAGTTACATACTTCACAGCTTATGAAGTAATGATAAGACGCTAAATTCATTTCTGCGCATTCAAGGTCACGCTCAAGATGTTTCCCGGCAACTGTGACCTCCTTTCGGCTTTACGGGTAGTTTTGTAACAGCCTGTAGATCCTATATTGATAACAGCGACATCTAGCGGAATTTCCACGTACGACCACACCGCTCGTTAAACACATTGACACGTTTGATTAAACAACTAACACGTACGGCTAAAGCGAAACCTGTAGGCTTATTGTCTAATTCGCTCGCAATCGCCATCGTGTTCATTTTGACAGTTCTTGTATGAATGTGACAGCTAGCTGATTCCGATGCCAATTGTCAGCCCATACATGAACTGTCAAAATTAACACGATGGCGATTGCGAGCGAGTTAGACAATAAACCTACAGAGCCTTACCATGACGTCTTAATGCGAACAGTTTAAAAGAAAGAAAGAAAAGAGAAGGAGAAACATTTATTTACACACATTCGGTACACTTAGAGTCTTAGATATAAAACAAAGGAGAAATACAATATATTAAGAAATAGTACCGATATGGTGCAAAATGGATCCCACTCAGCATAATGTTGCGGCAAGCCGCGACGCAGTTTAGGTTCGCTCGCTGTCAGATTCATACTAAAACTTGAACTGAGACGGAATTAGGACGGCATGGTAAGGCCCCAGACCTGCACTTAAAACCATTTTCCCTGCTGATGAGATACATGTGTGATACATACAAGGTCTGTCAGGATCATTCTGGAATATTCTAGCAGGGCCCTACTTTATAAAGCTTCAAGTCACAATTTAGCGGAAGTCTCTATCTAACACATAGGGCCAGAAAGAGACTTCCGCTTGTAAATTGTAACTTTTAGCTTTATAAAATAGTGGGGTTAGTTTGAATAAATAGCCCTGGCAATGTTTTCCAGGATTTTTGAATCATCATCCCACTGCTGGGCACAGGCCTCCTCTCACAATGGGACGGCTTGGGCTACAGTCCAGTGCAGATTGGGAACTTCACACAAGCCACTGAATCGCTTCGCAGATGTGTGCAGTTTTAAGTAATCTAACTAATATTATAAATGCGAAAGTATCGATGGATGGATGGATGTTTGTTTGTTACTCAAGCACGCCAGAACTGCCCAACGGATCTGGATGAAATTCGGCAAATAGATAGAGAAAAGTCTGGAATAGTACATAGGCTACTTTTTATCCCGGAAAATTGCGTAGTTCCCGCGGGATAGCGATAAACGAATTCTTTGCAGACGAAGTCGCTGGCAACAGCTAGTATCGCATATAAATTCGGAAAAACTCAGAGGTGCGAGCCCGGGCTCGAACCCACGACCCTCTGCTTGAGAGCCCACAGGTCTAACCACTAGGCTACCACGGCTTTTGGAGTCGAACTAACCCAAAAACCCAACCATCTGCTGATATACTGGAATAATTCTGAGACTGTTTTGATTGAATACAAAACTGACGCATTCCAAAATCATTTGCCATTTTATCTAAAACCAAAAGTCGTTCATTATAAGGTTTCAAATGCAACAGTGTCTTATTTTGAAATGTGTCGCTTTTTGTATTTAATCAGTTGGTGATTTTAAGCATAGGTCTGGCATCAATAGAAGTGGCTACCCGTTGTCGATCTTTAAGTAATATCTACTCATAAGATTGAAGCGTATTATGTCTATTGGTAAGTGCATCTTAAATAATTATATATTATCAATAAATACAGACATTGCTTGTGATAAGTCAATAAAGACATTAGATCCTTTTTTAGGGACTCAAGTTGACAGTGATTATAAACCTATGGTAGGTAGGTTTGAACTCATCCATTTTTTTTAGTAGCTAGGGGTGGTAAACGAGCTAGTGGGGCATCTGATGGTAAGTGGCACAAGGTGACAAATGCGTTGGCACCCTTAAAAGCCAAGATAAAATGTATTGTATTGCACATCTGCCAGTAATTTTACCGCACTGCTGCTGACAGCAGGATCAGAGAAAGACGGTGGTAGAAATCCACAACTTGCCACAGAATAAGTATGCCATACAATAAAACATTTACTTATTATTATTATTACTAGGCGGGGACTTAGGGAATTAAAAGTCATTGTTCGTTGCAAAATAACTAGGTAGGGACAGTAACGCGCGACTGCTATTAGCCTGCCTGGCAGGATCGCCGGTTGAACGTACCTAAACTGCGGAGTGTACACCCCCTGATCTTGCACAAGGTTACAATATAACCCAATTTCTTACTGTATAAAAAATTAAATTTTATTTGGGCACTCAGTGGATGCCCCAGGATGGCTATCGGCGCTGCGGCCGAGGCGGAGATGGCGGGATGACTTTGACACGCTCTCGAGCGATTGGCCAGACAAAAGTTTGGACAGCTGCGTTGGAAATCTAAGGGAGAGATCTTTGCTCGGCACTGGGACAATATTACGGCCATTACGGGCTAATATTTTTTTTTTTGGTAAAAATGTTACAGACGTTTCGTTATGCACTTGTAGTTTATATGTTTTATTGCTACACACAAACAATGCCTGACTTGTCTGATTAATCCGGTAATCTCGGCAAGAAATAAAAAAATAACGATTGAAAAATAAGCTCAAAAATAATGTACGGTTAATGCTGAGTAATTGAGGAATACATATATTTTTATGAATGGACTATGAGAACCCTCTTACCGCACTTCTTGGCATCATAAAACAGAGGTTGTGTTCAAAGTAATCTAAATTTAATTCAATCTTTTCAACGTCAAATGTCCTATAAAATTATTGGAAACTCCATCACTGCTCGTTTGTAGTTTCACTCTTGGTCAGTTAGAAAAGGACGCAAGAAACGACAAAGCAACATGTGGCAACTTTGGTAGATTGCGATGTAATAGCGAATAGCGACCTAAGTGCGTTTGTACAAGGTCCATGTTCGCAAAAAAAATTGTGAGTAATATCGACGAGTATTTCATTTGGCGTTGAAAAAGATGCGATTTAAATTCGTGTAATAAAAAAAATCGATTCGCTAGTAATTAACTCTAGTTCGGGTAATACAAAGTGGCAATAATGAATCAGAAGCAAAATTAATTTCCAATTCAAATTTTAGCCGAGCTACTTAATAAAACTATCCGATCTTGTTCAATCATCTATAAATACATATTTTAAAATTAAATAAGTTCAAATTTTATGCTAAATACAATTAATTGCAACATATACATACCTAAATATACATAAAGGTTCTACATATAAAATGGTTAACGTATTTTGTACAATGATTCCATGGTTTGTTCGTCTGTTAACTAATTTCAATAATGTTATTTAACATTTAAACTTGTTTAACGTTCGTGTCTTTATTACACAGCCGTTGTTGATTAATAATAAGTCAAATGCCGCAACCTATCCCAAGAAGCCAAACGTGCTATTGAAAAATATATCTTCTCACTACAACATAAATACCATTCTCGTTTGACTCTGGACGGGCTTTAGGCTAATACAGCCGGCGACATTGAAAGCGGTAAACATCGAAACACTGAAAGCTGAGTCTAAATTCATTGTAAATTAAATTTTATGAGGATAAAGCTTGATATCCACTAAATAAGCATTTTTTTATTGAGTAGTACAAATTGGAAAACATTTTAGGGTTATTGGGATGCAATAGACGGTCAATATTCCCCTTACTGTACAGTGGGAAGCCGTCATGGTAAGCAGCGCTTACAAATTTTCTTCCGTCGCGTTCCCGCTGCCTACCCTAGCGATCCACTGCACGCCGCTGTGGTAGAACACGTACTTATAACTAGGGGTCTGTAGGGTTAGTACGAGTACGTAAACACTAATGTCAAGTAATACTAATAACTAATAGGAAATGTCAAAATATTACATAATTGTGATTGTCTAAAATGTATTCAGATTTCGGATAATGACGTCAGAGGCTGCTTTAAACACTGTTTATTTCACAAATTTATCAGGTTGTAGTAAAATCATTAATTATGTCATGTCAAATTGTAAGTGACTTGCCAGTCCGAATTGAATTCAGTAGCAAAATCCAATCGTAAATATTGAAGAAATGTTCTCACGTGAACAAAGTACAATGCGGACCGCAGTCTCATGCTACGTCAGTTTGGAAATCAAATCAAGATATTTGTTTTTTTTTATGCAAGAAATATAGTTCATTGCAGGATCCAATATTAAAAAAACATACAAAACGATTTCGATTTCCTCATTAAAACAAACAAGCAACCCTAATTATCTATTCACCATTTTTTTCTTGACTATAAATCAGTCGAATCAGAGTATTATCTGTGGTTGTGTTCATGACGTCCAAGACTAACCCTGCAGAAAAGTAGCATGTTTTTTTAACAACAGTTCATGGCAAGTTCTTTTATTACGTACTGAAGTTATTCTAAGGATTAAATTAGGCACTTGAGCCCATTTGCTTTTACGCGGGCAGTTTTTCACTCAGGTATCATTGTGGACAAAAAAAATCGTAGTTTTTTTTTAAACGAAAGCCAATGGAATCAAGTGCCGTAACACATTGTAAGACAGGTGATGCGTCTGACTAGATGATTCGGAAGAAACATTTAAAAAAAACTAACATTAAAATTTAAATAAACATGTCAATAGAACAAGTACTTAGTGTTAACTTCATACTGGATATCGGAGATTCATACAATATTTGAGCGAAACGCGTTCATATTTCCTCCCTAACGGCTTTCTTACAAATAATGACTCACCATTTGTCACATTGCCGATACCTGTAAAAAAAACTCGATCAAATTTTGTAAAAGGACCAGCTTATGTAAATCTAGTTCAGTATCGACAATACTGGCTTCAGTCTGAGCATACAAATTGATTAAAATTATATTTGTTTAACTTAAACTTTGCACAAATAATTTTAGCACGTCTCTAATTGGCTGTATTATACCCCCACGGACCATTCGGTCCAACCCCCCCAAGGGTTTACGCTCCCTAAGATTTACGCCACCCTAGGTTCACGCCCCCCTGGGTTTATGCCACGCAAGATCTAACCCCTTATTCCTTGTTTGGAAAAAGGTCAGGTCAAGAGTACTCGAAACCGATGAACATGTATGAAGAGATTGATGAATGTGTGAAGGTATGTCAGGATCGTAGCAAGTGGAACAAAGTAGTCTCTGCCTACCCCTGTCGGAAAGAGGCGTGACGGTATGTATGTATGTGTGCGTTTCTCTGCTATTTGTTTCCGCTACCTACTTCAACTGTCTCCAACTTATTTCTAACTTCACACTTCTGAATTTTTTCTAACAAACGGTTCTGCATCAGTGCTGCAGGTGTCTAACAGCTCAGCGTAATGCTGAGCCAGCGACCGTTTCACTTTTGCGGAGACACACAACGCTGATGATCTAATATTCATATCTGTGTTTTTTGTTTTTGATGTTTCTTTTCTATAAAATTGTGTGTATGCTCTTATATTTGTGTGTCTTGCAAAATGAATAAATGTCTTCTTTCTTTCTTTCTAACTTTGTCTTAATGGTTGTGGCAGAGATCGCTATTAAGCGATAAGACCGTCTATTGTTGACTTTGTTCTGTTTCTGTATTGTTTTGTAAATCCCACTATGGCTATAGATCAACCGCTTAACTGAGTCCTCGCCCGCGTGGCACAGGGGGGGGGCAGGCGCAATACCCGCTCCCACTCTCGGTTTTCTTTGTCTTACCCTGCGCCCCTCTACCCGCGCGGGCGTCACTCAGTTAAGAGCGTGCATCCCTTCCCTACTGAGCTGGCAACGTCGCATTTTTGGTGATTTTTTCCGATTATTTCACAGAAATTGAATGTAAATTTAAAATGTGCATCTGTAGTGCACTTCGTTTATAGTGTATTAATGTGTCTAATGCAATAATTGATCGTGATGGAGCTTTATTTTCTTACTAGCTTCTGCCCGCGACTTCGTCCGCGTAGAATTAGCAATTGATATGTTTATCGCTATCCCGCGGGAACTTTACAATTTTCCGGGATAAAAAGTAGCCTATGTATTAATCTAGGGTACCAGCTATCTTCGTTCCAAATTTTATCCAAATCCGTCCAGTCATTTTAGCGTGAAGAAGGAACATGAACGATGTGAGTGTGTATGTTACACTCACATCGTCACATCGTCGCTCACTAACTTTCGCATTTATAATACTAGCTGTTGCCAGCGACTTCGTCTGCAAAGAATTCGTTTATCGCTATCCCGCGGGAACTACGCAATTTTCCGGGATAAACAGTAGCCTATGTGCTATTCCAGACTTTTCACTATCTATGTGCCGAATTGACAACATTTCATTTTTATAACACCTGAAAATGAATATATGGTTCGAAAGCATTTTGCCTCCTGATCACTGCAATATGTTTATATAATTTTAATATCGCTTATTATAAAAAATTAAAGATAATTAAAAATATGTCCTAACTTTACCAATACTACCACAGGATAGGTGAAACGCCTTTGCTTTTTTCACGAGAAAAAATAAGCGATCATAATTTTGTATTTTTGACAACTTCAAAGTACAAGGGGGGCAACTCTGAAATTCTACTTTCGAAGTTCGTTGCATACCTTCTCTCTCACTCTCAAGATAATGACTATTAGTATGAGCGGAACAGCACGAAGCGAACCTCGAAAATCGAATATTGGAGAATAGGGCCTGACATTGACAATTTGAAATTAACGTCAGTTTTTTTTCTATAGAGGAAAGGCAAAGGGATAAGTGTGTATTCTGTGATAGTACCGGAGTTACGCCCTTTTAGAATAAGCACAAATTAATAAATTAATTATAAATTAAATACAAGCCCTAGCGAAAAAAATAAACTATCAGCATGTTCATCTTTTTAAACAAAATACAGAGAACTATTAAAATTATAGGCTCAGAAATATGAAATGTTGTCAATTTCATCCAGATCCGTTGGGCCGTTCTGGCGTGCTTGAGTAACAAACAAACATCTATCTATCCATCCATGCATCCATACTTTCGCATTTATAATATTATTAAGATTAAACGAGATATAATATTTTATCCCTTTAATACGAAAATAAAAGTCCATCGCGATTAATCATTGCATTGGACACATTAGCCAGCTCAGTAGGAGTGCACCCTCTTAAGCGTTCAGTCTATAAATGGGACCTTACCTGTACGTGTTCAGAGCCCGAGGTCCCCGTACTGCACGGACCACTTCTCGTAGCCGGCCAGGCTGTGCGGCGACACGGAGGGCCGGATGCGCTTGAGCGCGTCTAAGAAGTCTTGGAACGTGATCGGCCGCACCAGCGAGAGGTCTAAGAGGCGCACTTCCTCTGGGTCCAGCTCTGGAAGGTTACGGCATAACAATAAATAAGAACATAGTAGAACGGAAACTCCCGCTCCGGCCGGACTCAAGGTCACGATATTAGAGTACCCGCTAAGCGAGCTACTCAGTCAGGCTGTCACGGCCGGCGTCGCCACACGCGCGTTTGGCTGTTTGCCGGTTCCGTACCTTCATCTTGGAAACGCACCTAATGATTTATAAATCTCATATTTTGTAAAACTAGAATAGAATAATGATTTCATAGTAAATAAAAACTTATATTTTAGCGATATTATTTAACAGTAAGCAACCCTAGCAACACGCCTGGACGACAGAGGGGTGTAACAACGTGAGGGGGGAAGTAGGTATATAAATAGCGGCGTTTTGGACGCGGTCAAAAGAGATTCCGTTCTACTCTGTTATTATTTATTCTTATGGTTTTGGGACAAATTACAGTGGGTTCTTCAGGGTTGCGTACCCAAAGAGTGCTAAAAGGACTGTTTTGCTGTCTCCGCTGTCATCCTGTCCGTCAAAGGGTATCATTTGAACTTTAATGGTTAGACATTAACCCCTTATTCATAAACGCTCTATAGGCTTCTGCTAACTTAGCAATCGTTTGTCCTTATCTGTGAAAGGTAAATGTCAAAGGGATAGATAAGGACAAACAATTGCTAAGTTAGCAAAAGCCGTTAAGCCGAGCGTTTATGAATAAGGGGGTTAAAGTCTACAACAACATGTAAATAAGATCGCAATAAACAGGCCAATTATATCACTAGGCCAAACGCACATACGTTAAAGCGACGAAATCAACGTACACTTCAAAAATCGAACGCGACTCTACCTTCATTCGTATTTTAAAATAAGCTCTTAGAGGATCTAATATCCTGATACTTAAACTCTCCCTCCGTCTTATGCCTGACGCGAGTACATTTTTTACCCATCTTAAGAAGTTTTCACTTCAAAAATAGCTCGAACCGAGCACAGCTCGCCAGCCAGCTCCCCCCAGCTCACCTCTGATGGGCTGCAGCGCGGCGTCGCGGCACAGCGCGGTGAGGTCGCTGCCCGAGTAGCCGTCCGTGAGCGCCGCGAGCCGCGCCAGCTCGTCCGGCGCGAGCGCCGACGCCGCCGCGCCGCGCACCAGCACGCGGCGCAGGAGCGAGTCGCGCGTGCGCAGGTCCGGCAGGGACACGTACACACGCTTCGGGAAACGTCTGGAAACAATCGGAGTTGACTATTACACCCCCCTCTTGCGAAAACATCGAGCACCTATGGTTTTTCAGATTTTTACTCGTTTACTCATTTATTTAGCTAAGTATTACAGCCATGGTATTACAATGTTGGTAACTAATTCTAAAGAAGTTTCACATGGACCCCGGTGGGGTATAGCAATACAATAGGTCTGAATAGGTAGTACTATAACAACCAAATGTTACAATTTATCGTCTAAGAAATCAGATACGGAGTAGTAGCATTTCTCTTCCAGATTTTTAGGCATAGAAAGTGTTTTTTTTTTTTTTTTTTTATACGAATAGGAAGGCAAACGAGCAAGTGGGTCACCTGATGGTAAGCGATCACCACTGCCCATAGACACCCGCAACCCCGGAGGGATTCAGATGCGTTGCCAACCTAGAGGGCTAAGATGAAATGCCTCTTGTGCCTGTAATTTCCCCGGCTGTCTTACTCTCCACACCGGAACACAGCAGTGCAAGCACTGCTGCTTAGCGGCAGGATTAGCGAGTAAGATGGTGGTAGCTATCCGGACGAACCTTGCACAAGGCCCTACCACCCGCACATAAAATAAAAAAAAAAACCATTGGTGCCCGTTTTTTTGCAAGGGAGTGTATTTGGGCCATTTTTACGGTTCCGTACCCAAAGCGTAAATAAAAATGGAACCCTATTACTAAGACTTCGCTGTCCGTCCGTCTCACCAGGCTGTATCTCATGAGCCGCGATAGCTAGACAGTTGAAACAAAAAGCGGCCGTTTTGGTTTTGTGCAAGTTTTTTGGGACAACTATAGAACGACAAATTGTATACACTGATTTAATACATATTATAGGTATTTCCTTAATATCTAAACCTTCGGAAATTATTGAAAACTAGCTCTTGCCCGCGACTTCGTCTGCAAAGAATTCGTTTAACGCTATCCCGCGGGAACTACGCAATTTTCCGGGATAACAAGTAGCCTATGTGTTATTCCAGCCAGACCATAATCTATCTTTGTTCCAAATTTCATCAAGATCCGTTAAGCCGTTCTGGCGGGAGAAAGTAACAAACATCCATCCTCACAAACTTTCGCATTTATAATATAACTAGCTGTTGCCAGCGACTTCGTCTGCAAAGAATTCATTTATCGCTATCCCGTGGGAACTACGCAATTTTCCGGGATAAAAAGTAGCCTATGTGCTATTCCAGACTTTCCTCTATCTATTCGCCGAATTTCATCCAGATCCGTTGGGCCGTTCTGGCGTGATTGAGTAACAAACAAACATCCAACCATCCATCCATCCATCCATCCATCTATCCATCCATCTATCCATCTATCCATCTATCCATCCATCCATACTTTCGCATTTATAATATTAGTTAGATTAGACTAGCTGTTGCCAGCGACTTCGTCTGCAAAGAATTCGTTTATCGCTATCCCGTGGGAACTACGCAATTTTCCGGGATAAAAAGTAGCATATGTGCTATTCCAGACTTTTCTTTATCTATGTGCCGAATTTCATCCAGATCCGTTGGGCCGATTGAGCGTGATTGAGTAACAAACAAACATCCATCCATCCATCCATCCATACTTTCGCATTTATAATATTACTAGGATCGATCTAATTTAGGAGATATAAGAACATTTTCGAAGCGGTGCTAGTGTCGCCAGATGCTGACCTGAGCGCAGCCTCGTCGAGCTCCTGCGGGCGGTTGGTGGCGGCCATCACGACGAGCCGGTCCGCGCCGGCGGCGGGCAGCCCGTCGAACTCCACCAGGAACTCGGTCTTGAGCCGACGCGACGCCTCGTGCTCGCTCGACGAGCGCTCGCACAGCAGCGAGTCCACCTCGTCCACGAATATTATGGACGGCTACAAATGTATTGGTAAACCGCTTAGTCCTCGCCGGGTTCGGACTATTCCGTAGCCCTTCATCAGAGAGCGCTCGCCCCGGCGGCAGCAAAACGAACACTGCGCGACAACGCTTTGCTCGCGCGGCTACTCGGCGCAGCTGACATCGGCGCACAACTACCCTCATTTTTATCGTCATTTTTATTATAGTCATATCAAAGTAGGGCAGCACACAACACTGATCACGTCACTTTGTAAAGGTTCGCTCACACTCACCGTTCGGCTTCGGCTGGGTAGGACGACAAAGGGGACCGAGAGGTGCGGGCGGGTAGTGCGTCTGCCGCCCGCTCCTCTCTCTCGGCCCCCTTTGTCGCCTACCCTGCGCTCCAGTGCTGATGGTCCCATCGGAAGACCAGCGCTGCAGGCCAGCATTATGCTGAGATGGGACCATTTCGTGATGTACTCGTATGTATAATTACAACACACCGGATAACTCACGTATAAAAGCCGAAGCCGAACGGTGAGTGTGAGCGAACCTTTACAAAGTGACGTGATCAGTGTTGTGTGCTGCCCTACTTTGATATGACTATAATAAAAATGACGATAAAAATGAGGGTAGTTGTGCGCCGATGTCAGCTGCGCCGAGTAGCCGCGCGAGCAAAGCGTTGGCGCGCAGTGTTCGTTTTGCTGCCGCCGGGGCGAGCGCTCTCTGATGAAGGGCTACGGAATAGTCCGAAACAATTGTCGGAGCAATACTTCGGCTTTTATACGTGAGTTATCCGGTGTGTTGTAATTTGTAATTATGTGTGAGTCTCACGGTAGTTTCATGTTGAAAGTACTCGTATGTACTCATGTTTTTTGCTTCTTTTTTTGTTTTTGTAATTTAATTATGATATATCACGAATAAATGTTTTTTTTCTTTTTTCTTTCAGTGATCTATAAGTATGTTTGTCCGGGTGGAATCTCGCAACTCAATTTTGAAGCAGATATTTTTAACCGATTGCGCTGAAATTTTGCATACTTGTCGAAATCAGATGACAATACAATAATCTGGTAGTAGAATTCTGGTGGACCGGTCAGGACCGTCTCCGCAGGAGGGAACTCTTCAACAGTTGGTCTGATTGACTTGAAATTTGGTACACATACGTAGGACGCATGGCAATAAAAGTACAGTCGGCGTGATCATTATTATCCATCTCCATCTAATATTAGTGGCACTGCTGGGCAGAGACCTCCTCTCGTAATGAGAGGGCATGGGTCCCACGCGAGCCCAGTGCGAATTGGGAACAATATTTTCCGTCACCGAAAAGATTGTAAATTACAAATGAGAGCTTTTCGACGAAGGAAAACTGTACGTGTGCAAAGTTTCCAAGCCTCACTGGGCCCGCCTGGGAACTATAGCCCCCATCTCATTCTGAAAGGAGGCCTGGGCTCAGCAGCGGACGTAACAGTCTAAAGATGACCATACCTGCAACTCCCTGGCTACTTGAAACAGTGCGCGGACCATTTTCTCACCGTCGCCAACGTACTTGCTGGTGAGAGTGGCTGCCGAGATGGAGAAAAAGGTGGCCGAACACTCTGCGGCCACGCAGCGAGCTAGCAGCGTTTTGCCTGTAAACGGGGCCTATTTAAGTCTACACCAGCACAACAGCTGGCACAAGTACGCGCGGGGGCTGTGTCACGTGCATGATATACTCGCGTTTTCTGTCCAATCCTAGACGGGTGGTTATGGTATATCTCGCGGTGGGGGTCGGCAAAATATCACGAATGATCACGATGGGGAGGGGGCTGTCCGAGAGTGTAATATGTTTACACAGCAGGAAATCAAAAAATAACGTAATAAATCAAGTTATTGCTGTTTTAATTAACTTTTCCTACTCCTGTACTATTATCTGTGATTTATGTTATCACGAGCACCACTATAAGAACACTCATAATAAGACTTTGGCTAAGTCTATATTGTCTATTCTCTCTAAAAGCACTTGTTGGCTTATGGCTCTAAAGTGCTCCATCGTTAACTCTGCCAGCCATAGACTGCCAGATCTAGGTAAAACTTTTACAGGATCAACATTAAATTTACGATGAAAATGCATGGCTACCAACTTAACAAATTATTTAATTCGTACGGTTTTTTATAGAACTAGAACTTTCTGAACGAAATGCGTAGCTGCCAACATAAAAAACAAGATTTTTTAATAACGTCACTGGCAAGTTGGTAAACGTTTTGGCTAAATGCGCCAAGAATGCAAGGCTATAAAAAAAAAGTAAACGTTAATTAAAAACAAAGTTTACTATAAACAAACTTCCAATTTTTTCGTTAGTCGTTTTCATGTTTCCCGCTTTTGTCTGGTTTGTTATTTGTTATTATTTGATTGCAATAGTTTTAACAAAGTTTTGTAACGTATCATAAAAAAACATGGATGAAAACGATATTAACTCAACACCGCAAGAAATATCCGCAGCGGCCCAGGAAGTGATGGAAAATTTGTTGCCTAGAAAATCTCAGCAATGATAAAACCTAGGTACGAGAATTTCTGCGTGGAGACTGGAACACTGGACTTCTTCATTTTTGGAGAACGTATTACTCTAATTTAGTAAGTACCTACCTAGTTAGTCGTAGAAAAAATATTGTATGCAACGTTGTATTAGCAAGTCAAAAAAAGCTCGTGGCGTATTTCTTACGATGTTCGCTACGCTCACATCGTAACCCACACCACTCGCCTTTTTTGACCCCTCTAATACAACTGTTGCATAAAATACTATAATTCATACCTAAGTCCGAAAAATACACGTGATCTTGAATGGGGGGAAGGGGTAGTGTTTTAATCACCAAATATCACCAACTGGGGACAAAAGTAGACCATAATTTCTGGACGAGCCCCTACCGGTGGGGACGAAAGGAAAATTATCCCACATATCTCTATAAGGGGGGGTATAGAGGTAGGGATAGATGGAACAGGGGAAAAATTAGCGTATTGTTTGAGTTGCTCACCATTCCCGGGTGGTCCAAACAGCAGCAACCCTTTAGCTGGTGATCTGAGGCCGGTGAAGAGCTCCGGCCGAAGTGACGGGAGGACCACCATCTCTTGCAACGCTTGTTTAGCGGCCTGCAAAAGTTAACTTAGAGTTAACTTTCGAATGATTGAAAGGGCAAAAGACGCAATAATCTACGGGGAAATGCATTTTGAAAGTTCATAGCATGCATATTTGAATATTCAAATGCTGGTGTGAAATCCATACTTATACAAACACTAGCTGTTGCCAGCGACTTCGTCTGCAAAGAATTCGTTTATCGCTATCCCGCGGGCACTACGCAATTTTCCGGGATAAAAAGTAGCCTATGTGCTATTCCAGACTTTTCTCTATCTATGTACCAAATTTCATCCAGATCCGTTGGGCCGTTCTGGCGTGATTAAGTAACAAACAAACATCCATCCATCCATCTATCTATCCATCCATCCATACTTTCGCATTTATAATATTAGTTAGAAGTTAGATAACGATAACACAAAGCAAAGCAAAGCTACCTACATACATAAAACAAAATCGCTTTCCGCTGTCTGTCTGTCCCTCTGTATGCTTAGATCTTTGAAATTACGCAACGGATTTTGATGCTCATTCCCTCGATAGGCTTTTACTTTTACCATTTGGGCGGGAAGCGGCTTTTTCTTTGCTCCCAGACCAGTAGGCTTATTGTCTAACTCGCTCGCAATCGCCATCGTGTTCATTTTGACAGTTCTTGTATGAATGTGACAGCTAGCTGATTCCGATGCCAATCGTCAGCCCATACATGAACTGTCAAAATGAAGACGAAGGTAATCGCGACGCGAGCGAGTGACGTAATAAGCTTGCTACATGGATTACGTGTAAAATTCTGAAAATCACTACCTATGTCCTGTCAATCGTTCAAAGGTTAACTGGAAGAGATCCCTTTTAGGGATAAGTTCGCCTTTGTGCATTTGTGTTTTATGTACAATAAAGAGTTATACATGAAAATCATTCGACGTCGCACTCACCTCTTGCCCGGCGATATCGTCCCAATGCACCTTCGGTCCGCCCTCAACGATCTCGTCCAATATCAGCTGCACCAGCTTGGGGTCCACGCCGCGCACGCTCAGCGGCTGCGGCGTGCGGCTGCGCGTGGGCGTGCCGCGCTGCGAGCCGGCCGCGCGCCGCACCGGGGACCCGCTCGCCGGCACCTGGTACGCGCTCTACGGTCACCGGGGACACCAGGCGGCGGTTAGTGGGGGATGGGGTGACGTGAGCGTGTGCGGGGTTGTGTGTGATGTGTGTAATAACTAGTAGTATAGTAAGGTGAAGAATGAGTGCGGCGGAGATGGTGATAAATTGAGAATAATTTAAGAATGATCATAGCATGTTTCAGGAAAAATTAGACAATCTGAATCGGCATTGAATTAATGAATGAATGTTTATAATGATACAAAAAGATATCACAAGAAGTACAATAAGGTTACATTGGCATATCACAAGAAAGTCTTTGCTATACGGAACAGGGTTCGGTGTCTAAAATGACGGACGTTTTTCTTTCCTTTAACAAAAACCTAGGTACATTTAAAGTTAAATTACAGCCTAAATACATCATACATATCGACTTGTTGATAATGAACACCGAAGAGTAACCTCTGCAAAAGGTAACTCACTGACAGTTGTCTCTAGTAGTTGGGAGCAGTAGTGCTGCAAAGACCAGCGACCCGTGGACCGCGGTTGCGGTCGCCATGTTATTACTCACTGACAGCTGCTTTTTGACGGCGGGCGGCGTGGACAACGGCTTGACGGGGTGCCGGGTGCAGTTGGAGCTGTTGGGCCGCGAGGACGAGCAACCCATGGACCGCGGGAGCGTTTGCCACAGTTGCGGACGCGACGTTATTACTCACCGACAGCTGCCTCTTGACGGCGGGCGGCGTGGACGCGGGCTTGACGGGGTGCCGGGTGTAGTTGGAGCTGTTGGGCTGCGAGGACGAGCGACCCATGGACCGCGGGAGCGTCTGCCACAGTTGCGGACGCGACGTTATTACTCACCGACAGCTGCCTCTTGACGGCGGGCGGCGTGGACGCGGGCTTGACGGGGTGCCGGGTGTAGTTGGAGCTGTTGGGCTGCGAGGACGAGCGACCCATGGACCGCGTGAGCGTCTGCCACAGTTGCGGACGCGACGTTATTACTCAACTCACCGACAGCTGCCTCTTGACGGCGGGCGGCGTGGTCGCGGGCTTGACGGGGTGCCGGGTGTAGTTGGAGCTGTTGGGCAGCGAGGACGAGCGACCCATGGACCGCGTGAGCGTCTGCCACAGTTGCGGACGCGACGTTATTACTCAACTCACCGACAGCTGCCTCTTGACGGCGGGCGGCGTGGATGCGGGCTTGACGGGGTGCCGGGTGTAGTTGGAGCTGTTGGGCTGCGAGGACGAGCGACCCAAGGACCGCGGGAGCGTCTGCCACAGTTGCGGACGCGACGTTATTACTCACCGACAGCTGCCTCTTGACGGCGGGCGGCGTGGACGCGGGCTTGACGGGGTGCCGGGTGTAGTTGGAGCTGTTGGGCTGCGAGGACGAGCGACCCAAGGACCGCGGGAGCGTCTGCCACAGTTGCGGACGCGAAGTTATTACTCACCGACAGCTGCCTCTTGACGGCGGGCGGCGTGGACGCGGGCTTGACGGGGTGCCGGGTGTAGTTGGAGCTGTTGGGCTGCGAGGACGAGCGACCCATGGACCGCGGGAGCGTCTGCCACAGTTGCGGACGCGACGTTATTACTCACCGACAGCTGCCTCTTGACGGCGGGCGGCGTGGACGCGGGCTTGACGGGGTGCCGGGTGTAGTTGGAGCTGTTGGGCTGCGAGGACGAGCGACCCATGGACCGCGGGAGCGTCTGCCACAGTTGCGGACGCGACGTTATTACTCACCGACAGCTGCCTCTTGACGGCGGGCGGCGTGGACGCGGGCTTGACGGGGTGCCGGGTGTAGTTGGAGCTGTTGGGCTGCGAGGACGAGCGACCCAAGGACCGCGGGAGCGTCTGCCACAGTTGCGGACGCGAAGTTATTACTCACCGACAGCTGCCTCTTGACGGCGGGCGGCGTGGACGCGGGCTTGACGGGGTGCCGGGTGTAGTTGGAGCTGTTGGGCTGCGAGGACGAGCGACCCAAGGACCGCGGGAGCGTCTGCCACAGTTGCGGACGCGAAGTTATTACTCACCGACAGCTGCCTCTTGACGGCGGGCGGCGTGGACGCGGGCTTGACGGGGTGCCGGGTGTAGTTGGAGCTGTTGGGCTGCGAGGACGAGCGACCCATGGACCGCGGGAGCGTCTGCCACAGTTGCGGACGCGACGTTATTACTCACCGACAGCTGCCTCTTGACGGCGGGCGGCGTGGACGCGGGCTTGACGGGGTGCCGGGTGTAGTTGGAGCTGTTGGGCTGCGAGGACGAGCGACCCATGGACCGCGGGAGCGTCTGCCACAGTTGCGGACGCGACGTTATTACTCACCGACAGCTGCCTCTTGACGGCGGGCGGCGTGGACGCAGGCTTGACGGGGTGCCGGGTGTAGTTGGAGCTGTTGGGCTGCGAGGACGAGCGACCCATGGACCGCGGGAGCGTCTGCGACTTCATTAGCGGGCCGGAGCCGCCCGGCAGCCGTCGCCCGGCCGTCGTCAGTTTCCGGCCAGCCACTGTTACGGACGCCATCTTAGTTTTTACACTTCTAGTTTAATACCCCTCCCTATAGGCTGTAGTCATAGCCCATGATGAAGTTTAGGTTTTAAAAAAAAGCCCATGTCACTATGTCATGCGTTTTTCAAAAGCGTAGTTGCCACAACAGAAAAATTGCCATGGACTATGGAGTTTTTCAGCATTGTTCTTTTTAATTAGGACCGGGGACTGTATCCAGGACTAAGCAAACATAGTCCTTCTGTTTATTGCCCGCGCAAGTATTTAACGGTAGCACAATAGACAAATGAAGTGCAAAAATAACGTCATAGTTCTATTTAAGTGAGTTAGAATATCGGACAAGGCTACGTCTCTGAATGCGAGGTCTTGCTTAATGAGTCGATCAAGGAAAATTCCAGCAAATTTTCAAGATTTTACTATATTTTAGCATGCACATTTTTGATAAAAATAAGACGAAACGCGACGCGCCGGATAAAAGTTACAAAAAGTGCATGAAAAATGGGTAAGTTAATTTATCTTTAAGTACCTACATAAAAAATCTCAACCGAATTGCCGGAAGCTATAAAATAATCATGCATTCCCCAAAACGCGAGTCAATACATCGCAATAAAAATCGTCATGGCACGGTCCCGTCACAAACACGGTCAACCGTCGCTGCGGCGAGCGTTTACGCATTTTCTCTATTCATTGCGTGGTTCTCCAGGTAAACACTGAGCAGCATACGTCTCGGCCGCGCAATGAACACTGAACCCAGAGGACGCTCACAGCATCGACGGCCAATACCTACCTAGTCTTAGACAAGCCGTTAGAGCTTTGTTAGGTTAGGGTTAGGATCGAATTACTCAAATCAATAGGACATTTCTCTGCGGAAGCCCTCCAGAGCGGAAAGGGTGCGCCACCGACGACCTGTGACAGCTCTAGTCAGATGGAATTGAGTGTTTACGGTTCAATGGACACCCCTAGTTATTCCGGTTATTGGAATTTGTTTACGTCAAACGCTAACGCGTGAGTTAGCGTCCGATACAAAAATGGAATGGAATTTTATGAACATGTGTCTGCTGGTATTTCGATGTTTACAAAATCTTCTTGGACTTTCGATTAAGACAAACGGGCGTGAAATCTTACTCATAGGTAAAGCTTATGTTTAATGAACTAAGTGTTACCCGCGACTTCGTCTGCAAAGAATTCATTTATCGCTATACCGCGGGAACAACGCAATTTTCCTGGATAAAAGTAGCCTTAAGCCTACGTGTTATTCCAGACTATAATTTTTTTTTTATTTGATTAGGAAGGCAAACGAGCAAGTGGGTCACCTGATGGTAAGCGATCACCACTGCCCATAAACACCCGCAACCCCGGAGGGATTGCAGATTCGTTGCCAACCTAGAGGACTTAGATGAAATGCCTACCGTTTCTTCATACATTTTGTTGCGATTCCGTAACGTCACCCACCGTTTTTTAAGCGGCGGTGTGGTCGCACCCTAACTACTACACAATCGTTGTTAAATCAAACAATGACCTTTACAAGAACAAGAGAATCTTTACTCAATCCTTTTGTTTATTGAGCGTCAGATTTCATACGCTCCATACAATGAGCAAAGCAAATTCGTACCACACAAGTCGAGAGGACGTATTACATAATTCATACATACAAGGAAAATAAATTCAAAAACACTGCCTGTATGTTTCATAAAAAAAAACAAGATCAAACTAATATTATGAATGCAAAAGTAACTGTCTGTCTGTCTGTCTGTTACGCTCTCACGCTTAAGCCACTGGACCGATGTTAATGAAATTTGGTACAGATAGTCCCGGGATAGTTTTTATCCCGGAAAATCGCAGTTCCCGCGGGATAGCGACAAGCCTTTGAAGTCGGTTAAAATGTGTGGGAAATTTCAGTGATGACAAACCATTTCGGATAGTGACCAGCAAGCTTATTCCGAAGTTAAAAATTCGAAGTTAGTTCCGTGCCGTATTCTGTTCTCATAAGGTCCGATTTAGACGAGGACTATTTTAAGGCCCCGTATAAACACTTTAGGTGCCATTTTTTCGCGGTATGTCGCCGAAAGTGTTTATACGGTGCCTTTTTTAGGCGCCGAAATTTAGCCGGCTGAAAATAGTCCTCGTCTAAATCGACCTTAACATCGCCTATAACATGATTCCAGTCTTGTTATGGATATCCATATCCGTAACCGAAACTATCGGATATCCGAAATAAAAAAAATATCCGTAACCGTAACCGAATCCGAAATAAAAGTTTTGGATAGTTTCGGATAGGGCGGAGTCTAACTAAATACTACAACTCGTACGAATTAACTGTGCACTCCGCTGGAATGCGACACCTCTCCCGCTACCTAATGACGTCACAGCGCGAGGTGCACAGCGCAATATCCGTAACCGTAACCGAACCTATAGGATAATCCGAAATAATTTAATATCCATAACTGTAACCGATATTATATTTTACCAATATCCATATCCATATCCGGATCCGAAATTATATATCCATAACATCCCTGCATGATTCCTAAGATTTTCGCCCATTCCCTCGATGGTCTTTTACCATCTGCGCGGGAAGAGAAGCAACTGGTACATTCTATGTTTTTCTTTACTCCCAGACCAGCATGGAAAAATATAATACATACATACCGCCACACCTCTTTCCCACAGGGGTAGGCAGAGACTACTTTGTTCCACTTGCTACGATCCTGACATACCTCTTTCGCTTCATCCACATTCATCAATCTCTTCACAAATGCTCGTCGGTTTCGGGTACTCTTAACCTGACCTTTTTCCAAAACGTCCACAATTTGATCACGGAACGCCCGTCTAGGCCTTCCACTCCCAACGCACCCATTCACACTCCCCATATAAACCGCATCCTGGCGGCGCTATCTGACGGGTGGGACTCGCCCTTGCTTCAGCGATGGATGAAGCTCCACGCTCCTTTACTGTAACTGTGCCTAATTAATATAAAATAATACGTACTAATATTAGATTATAAGCTTATTTTTACTGTTTTTTACACTAACCCCTATGGATTCTGTCCGAAATAAATCTATCTCTATCTATCTCTATCTCCAGCCTATATACGTCCCACTGCTGGGCACAGGCCTCCTCTCAGAATGAGAGGGCTTGGGCTATAGTTCCCACGCGGGCCCAGTGCGGATTGGGAACTTCACACACACCATTGAATTGCTTCGCAGTTGTGTGCAGGTTTCCTCACGATGTTTTCCTTCACCGAAAAGCTCATGGCAAATTTCAAATGAGATATCGCACATAAATTCCGAAAAACTCAGAGGTGCGAGCCCGGGATTCGAACCCACAACCCTCTGCTTAAGAGGGCACAGGTCAAACCACTAGGCTACCACGGCCTTTTGACCAAACCAACTACATAATATAAAAGACCATGCATATGCGGTGGAATATCAAGTGTGAAATAATTTAAATGTGACAGGATGCTATATAGTGTATACCCAGCATTGAAATTTTCAAATATTGTCATTAGTCATTCGTTAAACGTCAAGGGTCAGTCTCACCTTACGGCATCAATCCGCTACCACACCAACCGCACCGGACTGATTAAATAAGCATCAAATACCAATAGCAAAGCACAACGAATGGCAGGACCTTATCCAGGGCCCGTCCGGTTCGCTACCATCTGTAGTGTGAGCTGTGCCACACACACTCTCCCAGTTTTTAGCCTATATAAACGTACCACACACATCTCACACATCACACACACACATCTTACTCGCTAATCCTGCCGCCAAGTAACATTGCTAGTGGTGTTCTGCGGTATGAAGAGCAGTCCGGTGAAATTACAGGAAAATGAGGTGCTTTATCTTTGATTTTAGCCCTTTATGGGCAAGGCATCCGCAATGCTGCGGTGCTACGGATGTCCAAGTGCAGTCATGATTGCTTACTATCAGTTAACCCACTTCCTCGTTCGCCTTGCTCTTTTTCTTGTATAAAGAAATACGGCTATCAGCCATATTTATGCAAGAAAGCTTAAGCGACGTGCGAAAAAACCTAATAAAACATTTTATTTTAATATATAAGAAATCGCCAATCATTATTCGCAACACTGCCCAGTTTCACGCACAACTTGTAAAAAATAAATCTAAACGAACGGTACCTATTTGAAGCATCGAACATTCCACGTTAATCGTACAGTGCGGTTGGTGTGGGCCCGTTTACATACCGTGGGCGTAATTTTTAAACGCAAACGCTACAAGCGAATAAGAAATCTTCGTATTTGTGTCAAGGCACTCCCACACGGCAACTGGTACGGTTATGTAACGTATCTTAACATATTCAAATCGCATGTCACAGAAAAAAAGCAAGCAGTGAACCCACGTGCAAAAAAAGCCAATTGTGAAGGGTTAATAAAGTACTATTATGTGCCGAGTTTCAGCTTTTGAGTCATTCAGGGGTTTGGAACCGTTGTCTCGAAGGTTAAGCCGAGTACTCATGAGAGCTGTAATTGTACTGCAAGTTACATTAACCAAAAAGCCTAGGGACGTCGCGTTGTGTTTGGGGCAGGCTAGTGTCACGTTTACTTGAGTTTTTGGTTACTGTAACGTCACAGTCACGGTTACAGCTTGCAGATGAATACCCGGCTTTACGCAGACTGCTCTAGTACAGAGATGGCCAAGCGACTGCCTAGTAACTTTCGGTAGCCCACGAGAGCGAAACTAAATATTACAAGTATAGACTAACTTCAATATAACATTTAGTTCTTTGCAACTTTGTTCTTTCATGCAACCAAAAACAGGTTTAAGTTTCCAATTTAAAAAATCAGTAATGCTTTTGCCAGTAGACCGCTAGTTTTGAATGTCAATGTTGACCGTATGCTTCAAAATTTGTATATTAATTCACTCTGTAATAATAATATTATTTATTTATTTATTTATTTATTATTTATTTATAAGCCTTTTTATTCCGAATTCGCTACAATTTCAGTAAGTACATGTTGTTGTTCGGCGTGCCTCATGGCATAGGCCTCCTCCGTGTATTGGAGGGTTTGGGCTATAGTTCCCACGCGCGCCCAGTGCGGATTGGGAACTTAACACACACCATTGAATTTCTTCGCAGATGTGTGCAGGTTTCCTCACGATGTTTTCCTTCACCGAAAAGCTCATGGCAAATTATAAATGCAATTTTCGCACGTAAATTCCGAAAAACTCAGAGGTGCGAGCCCGGGATTTGAACCCACGACGCTCTGCTTGAGAGGCCACAGGTCAAACCACTAGGCTACCACGGCTTTTTTTTTCTTTTTTTTTTTTTCTGTAATAATAATAAGAAATGAATAAATAAAAGGTTGGCCATCCCTGGTCTAAGTAATAACAACAAATAGCCCGCGATATGCAGGTTAAAAAAAATCGGAAACTTGCTATTCGTCGAGAAAACGGTTGCGCAAAATATGAAAGCTTTCGAAAAGAATAACTCCAAAGTTAGTTACGGAGAAGTATTTTGTAAGGATGATTTAGTGACTCAGTTTTTGTTTGATTTTGCAGTAGGTTAAGTCAAACGAAGCTAAGCGTTATGAACATTTATCGCCGAGAACTTAGCCCTGTCTCTATTATACTAAAGGTAAACGAACAAGACGGCATTATCACCATTGATCTGAAGACAAATGTCAAAATCATGAGAAAAATTTGAAAAATTCCTTTTGTTTTAACTTTTACAACGCGACCGACGTAGCGTTTACGTCGCGTGAGCGTCAATCGCGCTGTAGGGCTACACCGAAATTCGAATTTCGAAATTCGTATTACTGTCCCTCTCACGCTCCTATAGGACCATTAGTGTGAGAGGAACGGGACGAAACGAACTTCGAATTTCGGAGTACAAGGCCCGATTTTGACGAGAAGCGCTAAGTTGTCCGTGATAATATACAGGGTGTCTTAAAAATATCCCGTAATATTTCAGCATGGTTAAATTGGCTTGATTGAACACCCCTTCTAAGACTTTTTATTACGACAAAATTTACGATTTTTGATTCAAAATTAAGTACATATTTCCATTTTGAACATCGACCAAAGTATATAGAAACGTCTAAACTTCCAAACGACACTGAAAATTAGAACACGGAAAAATCCGAAAAGTAAAGCAATGGCTGGAAGTCGAACCCGGATCCTCATCATTCCGTGATGCGTGCTATACCGCTACACCACCCATAGCAGGTTTACTTAATGAAGTCACGTCATGTATGTTCATTTGACAGTATAGAAACATCTGTCGACAACAACTAAAACATTGACTGCAAGCAACGCATATAGGCGTTAGACTTTCGCCCAGTATCACAATCACAATTTAGCAATCATTTGAACGGACATGTGCATACCCAGGCGTCTTGTACGACAAGCAGTGAATGTGTTAAAAATCCTGCAAAACAACTAAAAGGGTGGACAGTCCAATTAACCTATCCTCATGCCGAAGTATTTGGGATTAATTATAAGACACGGTGTAGAATGGAGGGCATTACTGGTGCTCTACCTTCGGTTGTTGCCTTCGTTTGACCACTGTTACTTTCTGTGTGGGCGAGCAACGTGGTCTTGGATTTCTCTAAGGGCCTTCGCACCTTTAGAGGGGACTCCGTTGGTTTATTCTCGCTCCGCTCTGGTTCAACCCCCAACTTACTGAGGGCGACTAGGTTCGCTATTCGGAAAGAAATTATCTTAAAAACCCTTTGGGCATCGTAAACTTTGTAGTGTGGTGACAAAATAAAAATGCTAGCATGCAACATACAGCCACATTGGAACTTAAAAGGCATTCAATAATAGCTTGAAATTATAACTGTGAATTTTGAGCGAGTTTCGAGTTGATTCTATTGTATTCAGTAACAGATGTTGCTCTAAATTTGCAACAATCGGTGATAACATTAATCTAGATATCTATCTATATTAATAATTTCGTGACCGGTTACGGTAGACTCGATCGAAACGTTGCCTGAATGATAGAACGTGAAAAAATAAAAATTTCGAGTCGACAACATGTATCCGCAAAATTCGGATTGTCGAGTATTTTGTAAAATTCTAACGGTGCTGACGGACAAATCGCAGTCGCCATATTGGACACCACCACAGACTAGCGCGAAACTGACACCGGAGGACGACAAACGTTCCGTTTCATGCTAGCGCACATACGCCGTGCGATTTTTCTTAAACCTGAGATTGGCCAACATAACCATAGATAAAATAGAATAATTGGGAATGGATGATTATTTTAAAAGTGCTTGGTGATTTTTCTTTTGATAGGAATAACCATCCTCAGCTACGGAAAAAAGTTTCCGATTTTTTCCGTCGAGCCATATATTTTATAAAAATAAAAACATTTTATTCAGTCACTCGGCGGCTTCTATACGGCTGATAAGCACTACGCCAATGACATATCATTTTTTTTTAAATTGCTGCTTGAATCTGTGGTAAACGATGACATTTGTAGCTAAAAAAAGCAACGGCTAAGTGGTGCCGCCTGTAGATTGTTTGTGTTACTACCATTGACTACTAATTGACATTGTTATTTTTTTTTAGTATGCTTCAATTCGAAAACCATTTGGAGGAAAACCATCAAATAACCGATTTATCTTGTCCGATTTCAAAAATACTTTACGATCGCAGATATTTTTGTAAAAGTACGTAGTAAGTTTTGACTTTTGTTTGATCTAACGACCGGGTTTTATGTTTTATGTAAGAATCGGCCATTAAATGTTTGCCACAAAAATGAAAAAAAAAAAGTTTAGTTACGGTATCTGTCACGCTATCACTGTCACGTCTACATCATAACATTACATTCTGACTTAACCTACAAACATTAGAAATAAAAGCCAATTCAAAGTATAAAACTGTAACAAACAATGGATATTTATAAAAAAATGTTTTCTGCCGGGATGCAACAATGACTCGAACCATAGCCCCAACAAAATCATCGTGAAAATCACACCACAGTTTACCACAGATTCAAGCAGCAATTTTAAAAAAAATGATATGTCATTGGCGTAGTGCTTATCAGCCGTATAGAAGCCGCCGAGTGACTGAGGAAAATGTTTTTATTTTTATAAAATATATGGCTCGACGGAAAAATAAATAATAATAAACAAATAAATATCATGGGACAAATTACGCCAACTGACCCAGTCCCCAACTAAGCAAAGCTTTGTGCTATGGGTACCATGCAACGGATAAACATACTTATATAATTTTGATAAATACATGCTTAAATACATACAACATCCATGACTCGGGCACAAACATTCGTATTCATCATACAAATGTCTGCCCCTACCGGGATTCGAACCCGGGACCTCTAGCTTCATAGTCAGGGTCACTAACCACTAGACTATCCGGTCGTCAAATCTGAAACTTTTTTCCGTAGCTAAGGATGGTTATTCGTATCAATAGAAAAATCACCAAACACACTTTTAAACTAATCCCCAATTCAAAATAAAAACGGATTTTCAAACTTTAAAATGGCCGCCCTGTAAAATTGCCATTTTGGACTCATCAAGTTGTTCACGCCATGCACGGATATATTCTTGCAGATAATTTCAGTTATTGTGAATGCTATCACATCTACCTATTTTTGTATTAAAATAATAAACAGTGATTCGAAATAATGGCTACACATTCTACCTACATTTTGTACCTACAAGTGTATTATGATTCAAATTTCACCCGAGCGAAGCCGGGTTTTCATCTAGTCTAGAATAAATACAATTAAGTTTTTCAGTGGTAGCTCTAGTTACCGTAATAATCTATCTGATATTTAAATAGGTATAAACGGCAGTATGATAGTAGACTTGGCAGGATGCATCTGTATCATGTTATTGTTTACTTATCTACAGTGGCATGCCCCCTTTTATGTTACGTACACGTCAATGCACAACAGAAGAGAGCTTTGCATTTCAAATACTAAAAAGTAAACATATTCAATAAATTTAATTATATGCAAAGATAATTGAAGACTCAAACTCATAGTTTTGTGGAATGGAATGTAAGACGGTGTGAATGAGACGGATGATAGAAGAGTGAGAGACTGAATATTCGATTTGAAGAATAAGGTGACGTATGAAAGATGTTGAGTCAGTCTGCGGTACGATTTCAATATGTAAATATGACTAAATTGGTTTATTTTATTCATTTAGTCCCACACTTTAATTTGAAAAGGGAGTCTCAACTATCTGAATATCAAATGAATGGTAATGGGGTTCCTCAAGGTAGTATTTTAGGGCCACTTTTATTTTCAAAATAGATAAACAAATGGCTAAGCTCAAAAATCATTATGACTTTTTTTGGATATACCACATTTTCATTTTTACTTGAATACAGTAGAATCAACTCTTTATAACAAAATAACGGTAAATACTTCATACCAAGGAAGTGTAGACGGTCTTTGGCCATTCCGAGGTTGGTCTTCATTTTGTCATGAAGTCGCTGAGCGCGCTGCCATGCGTCCCCTCGGCCACCCCAGCAGTCTACCGCAATGCCTCGCTCCAACTCATAGATGCCCTTCTTGTAGAGCTCTATTGCTAGCTCTTTCTGACCTGTGTGAAGTGGAGTAAGAGAAAATTGGTGCTAGGGTGTCAAGATGGTTTTATAGATATTATTGAGACACTTAGTCACACATTATACCATGAAATTAATGTCTGGTTGAAATCAGTGGGTAACATGAAATTGGTTTTTAATACAGCATAAAAATCATTACAGTATTTAGACCAGTGGTGGGCAAACTTTTTTCATGGCGGGCCAGAAAATCACAGATATTTCAGAGGGGCCAAAATTATACTAAAATGCAATTTTTTTGACACATGACGCATGAACTACGTGGCTAGTCTAGCTGGCTCCTTTGCCTTCGCATCTATTATTCTATTTTATACAGCAGCACCGTCTAAATATCGTCATCATGTGCCATAACACTCCAATTCGAAGGAACGCCGGCGGGCCGCATTAAATTCTTTCGCGGGCCGGAGTTGGCCCGCGGGCCGTAGTTTGCCCATCACTGATTTAGAGTATAAGAAGAAATTTAGAAATCCTTTTGATCAACATTCAAGTGCATTTATTTTATGAACACAAAAAGTGGGTTTGGAATTAATTTCTTTAAGCTGCTTGTTCTTGGCATAATGAAAATTAAAAAACAGTTACATACCATCATCAGAACACTGACTTTCTAAAACAAATAAAAATAACATATACAAAAAAAAAAAATAACTACCTACTGATTCAAAAATTTTATGTTTAGTGTTTTAGTACAGAAACAAAAACATATTTAATTATGCTTAGTCTTAACATAATTAAAACAGAATAAAAGTCTTAATAAATTAAAATTATATCATCTTTCAAGATTTCTTACCTTCATTCTCCTCATCAATCTTCAAAGCTTTTGAAATATACTCAAAAGCTTTCCGATGGTGATGCTTTTGCTTGGCCAGGAGAGGGTCTCCGGGACCCACATTGTGCGTGTAAGACATCTCGCTAGCTATCTCCGTTGACACCGCACCGTCTTTCACCACAACCTCTAGGTTATATTCACCATTCTTATTGGGTTTGTGCATCAAACGATGCGACGCCGAGTACAAATACTTAAACACTATAAACAACTGATACAGCAGTGACCTTAGAATATTAAAAAGTATAATGATGGGGAAAGAAACAACGTAAAGGTTCCGTTTGTGTACAGAAGGCGGCGGGTCATTTCGCAACGCAGACACCTTCGCTAAGTCCGCATCAGCCTTCTTAGACTTTCGGTTCGGAGACCTCGTTGTTTTACGCGATAAACGACCATTTGAATCGTCACCCGAAACCATCAAGAACACTGGTCACGTCTCAATCGATCAACACCTAGTCTCCATACAAAGGAAACAAAGAAACGCACGGTTATTGTACTACTTCACTATTCTAAAAACAGCAACAAAAATTTCTGACGACTGAAGTGACTGAACGTGTATTGACAATTTTTGACGTTTCTGTGTGACGTGTGGTAAAAATGTGACTTGAGGGAGGGAGCGAATGAGGCTTTTGTGAAAGTCTACACGTGACAGAAAAACATATACATGTCATATTGCATTATTGTTGATACAATTGTTTACGGTTTCTAAAAGAAAATTCCTTAAATAAGGTATGCAGATAGTAATTTTGATTAAGCGATAAAAAAAGTGTACATGAATTTGACATGAATCTTTAATTTTCCATCATTACTTATTAATAGTCTGTCAACTTGGAAGTTTGGGGAATGTTATTTTATTAACATGGCAATACATTTGACGATGCGTTTAGTTTTTTATTTCTCAGTTACGTTACGTTACACATCATTTGTACTAAATCTGGTTATAAATCATGTAATACTCTCTAATTTAAAAATTTCATTAAAGCATTTTGCTCCAATATACAAGTTGAATGATAAATAATTATAATTTCTAAACGACACTGAAAATTAGAACACATAGAAAAATCCGAAAAGTAAAGCTATGGCCGGGAATCGAACCCGGGTCCTCGTCATTCCGTGACGCGTGCTATACCCCTACACCACCCATAGCAGGTGAGTAAGCGTTCGAATTTTTCTATCTATTACCAACTGTCACGTGACCTTGTTACTATGCGATTATTTGTCGCGAAGCGTCATCTATTTGAATGATGTGTCTGTACGACACAATTACAAACTCCCGTGGAACATCTACTGCTCACCAGGGACGAGAGATGGCGCTGTTTTTCAAATGATAGGAAATATCAAATGAATCAAGAAATTTTTATTTCTTAATTTTTATGTTTACTTTTACGGTTTTACCGTTAGAAATTTAATTTCTAAACGACACTGAAAATTAGAACACATAGAAAAATCCGAAAAGTATAAATATAAGTATAAATAATTATGTATAATAAATAGATAAATAAATAGTTATAATTTTCAGCCGCTAAAATCGAAATCGAAACGTTTTGACAACTGACAACTCAGGGTGAATATACTGCCGCGGCAGCAAGCAAAGCAGCTGTTCGTCACTTTTACTGCAGTGATTTGGATCGATTTAGCAGACTATCAGGAAATTGCATCACGTTTCCAGCAGTGCATAATCTCAGTATTCACAATACTGTACCTTATCAGTATAATTTACAGTATCGTCGTTTTATCTTAGGTTAGTACGTGTTTATAAAATCTCACTCCACGCATTTTTTCATAAATTTATTGTACAAGCAAGTAAGTTTTTATTACTCACTACGGCACTTTTACCACATGTAGACAAAATTTAATTGACGAAGTTTGTGGAAGGAAAAAAATGGAAAAATGAACATTAAGATTTTTAACCAACTTTTTTATTTATTCTAGTTTAGTATCAGCCGGAATCATGGCTGAGGAAAAGGCACCCGAAGAACAACTCAACAATTTATCAGTGAACGAAGATGATGATGTGGTTGATCCGTGGACCGTGACTGGGAAGTCAGAAACTGGCATTGACTATGACAAGTTAATAAGTAAGTCTGTTTGTTTTTTGCATTAGCTTTCTGTTACTTTTTTTGTTTATTACAAGAGGCACAAACATTGCAACTGTTTCGGAATGTGATTATTTGAAATGGTAGACCAAATCTATCAAAGTTTGTTGCATGTTTATCTTGCACAATGAAGAGTTTACTTACTTACTTACCAAAGTAATTATATCATTAATTCTTAGTTTAATCATTAGAACCCATGGTGTCAGATAACACAGGGAAATCCAACATTAAGCAGCCTAATGTAATGTATTAATTAATATTTTGACTCCAAAACTGGCAGAATAGGCTGTGAATGAATCATTATTATACATAATACCTTGTACCTACCATATTCTGAGAAATAAATCTATTCTATTCTATTTGTAACATTATAATACTCAAGTGGATGTAACGGCATCATTAACGGTGTTTGTTCTATTTTCAGAAAGATTTGGCAGTTCAAAGATTGATGATGAAGTCATACAGAGATTTGAAAAAGTTACAGGAAAGAAAGGTGAGACACAGTAAAGTAATCATTATAGGTAACTTCCAAAATTTTGACCAAGTTTTTTTGATATTTTATTCAATGATCTATGGGAACAAATAGAGAGTATTTTTATATTTTGATCAACTTAATTAATACCTAATCAAAAGCCAGCCTTACTTGATCTAGGAAGAAGATGTAAGAAAGAATGTTTAAGAACTAAATAAAAATGCTCAATTTAATCAGAACAGGTTATATATTATATGTCCATCCAAAACACAATAAATCTAACTAATATTATAAATGTTAAAGTATGGATGGATGGATGGATTTTTGTTTGTTACTCAATCACGCCAGAACGGCCCGACGGGTCTGGATGAAATTCGGCACATAGATAGAGAAAAGTCTGGAATAGCACATAGGCGACTTTTTATCCTGGAACATTGCATTGTTCCTGCAGGATAGCGATAAACGAATTCTTTGCAGACGAAGTCGCTGGCAACAGCTAGTAAATTCATAATTATAATCATGTACTATCAACCCTATTGTGGAACCCTTTCACATTAAATGTAATAGTGATGTTATGTAAAGTCCAATAATTTACTTAGTAGGTACGGCAAACATTAGCAAATTAATTTATGTGAATATTTCAGCCCACCATTTACTCCGGAGGGGCATATTCTTCTCGCACCGTGACATCCACAGCATCCTTAACCTGGTGGAGGCCGGGAAGAAGTTCTATCTGTACACCGGAAGGGGCCCGTCCTCAGACAGCATGCATCTTGGCCATTTGATCCCTTTCATGTTCACCAAGTGAGTAGTGTAAAATTATAAACAAAATTGTATGCTCTAGGTTTAGGCAAAAAATAAAATGTATAAATAGGGCCTGTTTCACCACTCTGTCCAGAGGCGTCTTTACCTATGGTGCAGGGTGTGCGGGGCATACGGGCGCCGGGTCTAAGGGGGCGCCGAGCGCCCTCTAATGCGACACCTCCAAAGATGCGTCGCTCGCGGCGCCGGCGCTCTCAAAGACCCTGCGCCCGTGTTATGGCGCCAGGGCACTGGTTGCACACGGGCGCCACAAGGGCTAAAGACGCCTCTGACTCTGTCTGTTAAGTTAACAGTTATCTTAAGTGTCAGAATCAGAAAATTATTCGATTAAGGGTGCGACCAAACCGCCGCGTATACGCAGTGACGTGTCGTATGCGTCACGTTTTCTCACCGTTTCTTCATACATTTCGTTGCGATTCCGTAACGTCACCGTTTTTTAAGCGGCGGTGTGGTCGCACCCTTAAGGTATAAAAAACGCATTCCTAATCTTAACTTAATAATTGGAAAATGGGAATGATAAATAATTGAAAACAAAACACACTAATATCGCAGAGCACTTTCACGAATAAGTGAAAAAGTAAATGCTACACGGTCAGCTGATGCGGGCTATGGGCGCCGCCATATTGTTTGCTCTGCCGAGCGCCTGTCACTTTACCCCCACTCCGCGGCCGGCTGTAACGCGACACCCGACAGACGAATAAATTTGAGGCCATGGAAGTCTCATTTAAAAATAAACTAAAAGATATTCAACGTGTATTCCCCAGGTGGCTTCAAGACGTGTTCGATGTGCCCCTCATCATCCAGCTGACTGATGATGAGAAGGTTCTGTGGCGCGACATCAAGGTGGAAGCGGCACGGCAGATGGCGCACAACAACGCCAAGGACATCATCGCGGTGGGCTTCAGCCCGGAGAACACCTTCATATTCAACGACTTGGACTTCATTGGGTGAGCAACCTGATAAAAATTTGCCAAATTATGAGTTTGCCAAATACACTCACATACCTGCAGGGGTCCGCAGACCACAGAAGAAAGACAGGTCTATATTTTTTTTATTTATAATATAACCAACCACCCTGTATGTACTCTTCTCTAGCCAATGTCCCGCGTTCTACCAGAACATGCTGCGGATACAGAAGTGCGTGACCTTCAACCAGGTGAAGGGCATATTCGGCTTCGGCGACTCTGACGTCATCGGCAAGATCACCTTCCCGTCTATAGAGGCTGCACCAGCCTTCTCCACTAGCTTCCCCTTCATATTTGATAACAAAGTGGTGAGTTATTTCTAATTTATACTTCTGATATGACTATCGATATGGCTATCGAAGCAGAGGCAGACCAAAGAGGAGATGGCGGGACGTCACATGCCATATCGGATCTCTCTTTCTAATCGCTAACTAATTATGTAATAGTTTAAAACTAAACTCTTATATTTTCTGTATTTCTTGACCAATATTACATTGAAATTCACTTTTTGTCATCTATTTTACTTGTAGTTTTTTATTTTTTTTTATTTGTTAGTGCAGTAGTATAACCCCCTTATTCATAAACGCTCTGTAGGCTTCTGCTAACTTAGCAATCGTTTGTCCTTATCTGTCACTGTGACATTTACCTTTCACAGATAAGGACAAATGATTGCTAAGTTAGCAGAAGCCTATAAGCGTTTATGAATAAGGGGGTAAGAGTTCAAAACAACTGGACCATGAATGTGGGTAAAACTTATTGTGATCTGATTTGATTATTAGTTACTTAGTTACAAGTAAATCGATAATAGGAAGGCTGGTAAAAAGTTACTCCCATGCCACAGATTATAAATAGTTCTAGTGCCCATGCTGGTCTGGGAGCAAAAAAAAAAACGTATGTACTCGTATGTATGGTAAAAAATATTTTGGATTGTGCTTCAAATATCACACATAAAAATTGTTTCTACCTTTTTCATGGACAAATTCTTGATAAATTACGTTTCACATCATAAAGTTTAACCCCCTTATTCATAAACGCACTATAGGCCTCTGTTAACTTAGTAATCGTTTGTCCTTATCTGTCACTGTGACATTTACCTTTCACAGATAAGGACAAACGAATACTAACTTAGCAGAGGCCTATAGTGCGTTTATGAATAAGGGGGTTAGTCCTGTCCATGATTCTTATAGCTGGTTTTCTTTTTATGTATGTGTGTATGTGTCTATATATATCTCCATTTATTATAAATGTGTTTCATGTCTAGTGTATTATTTCTTGTATTATGTGTATTAGTATGTATGTATTTTCACTACTTAGGAATATTAATATATATTCTAAATTGCACCACCTGCTCAGATCTGTTCTTTTCTCCGGTCCATTATGGTTGCCTGGTAGAGATCGCTCTGTAGCGATAAGGCCGCCTATTGTTACCTTATTACTTCTGTATACCTTTTTTCTGTTTTGATTGTTAAATGTGGTGTTCAATAAAGAGTCATTGTATTGTATTGTATTGTTTAATATCCAACAATGCGAGAAAAAAACCATCAGAACTAGGACGCGAGTCTTCTGCATTTCTTATATAGTATTTATTAAATGCATGAACCATCCCAGGTACCGTGCCTAGTGCCCTGCGCAATCGACCAAGACCCGTACTTCCGTATGACGCGGGACGTCGCCGCGCGGCTGAAGATGCCCAAGCCAGCGTTACTCCACGCGTCCTTCCTCCCGGCTTTACAAGGCGCTCAGCACAAGATGTCCGCCAGCGACCCCAACGCGTCCATATTCCTGAACGACACCGCTAAGCAGATCAAAAACAAGGTAACAAACAAAAGATAAGCGATAAGTTCGGGAATGTTCGGGCTCCGAGCGTTGAAGACCGCTGGCGAAGATTGTCGAAGCGTGTTTCCGAAGCTGGCACTACTTGATGCCTCTTTCCTGCCGGTTTTGCAAGGCGCGCAGACCCCAACGTGTCTATATTCCTGAACGACACTGCTAAGCAGATCAAAAACAAGGTAAGAAACGAAAGATAAGCGATAAGTTCGGGAGTGTTCGGGCTCCGAGCGTTGCCGACCGCTGACAAAGATTGCCGAAACGTGTTTCCGTAGCTGGCACTACTCCTCGCCTCCTTTTTCCCGGCTTTTCAAGGCGCTTAGACTCCAACCCGTCTATATTCCTGAACGACACCGCTAAGCAGATCAAAAACAAGGTGAGAAACAAAAGATAAGCGATAAGTTCGGGAATGTTCGGGCTCCAAGCGTTGCCAACCGCTGTCGAAGATTGCCGAAGCGTGTTTCCCAAGCTGGCACTACTCCTCGCCTCCTTTTTCCCGGCTTTGCAAGGCGCTTAGACTCCAACCCGTCTATATTCCTGAACGACACCGCTAAGCAGATCAAAAACAAGGTAAGAAACAAAAGATAAGCGATAAGTTCGGGAATATTCGGGCTCCGAGCGTTGCCGAGCGCTGACGAAGATTGCCGAAGCGTGTTTCCGAAGCTGGCACTACTCCTCGCCTCCTTTTTCCCGGTTTTGCAAGGCGCGCAGACCCCAACGCGTCTATATTTCTGAACGACGCCGCTAAGCAGATCAAAAACAAGGTAAGAAACAAAAGATTAGCGATAAGTTCGGGAATATTTGGGCCTCGAGTGTTGCTGAATAAAGAGGGAGATTGCCGTTGGGTAAAGTCGTCTGAACTAACTTTATTCAATGCCCAATTCTCGCACGAAAATCTTAGGAATGCATCCATCACTATTTTGATTCCCTTTTCCACCTATACGCCCACAATCACACTAAACTTTACCTCGAGGTCTTGGTAAAGACAATTAGTAAATATGTATGTATTTGATGAATTCCAGATCAATAAGTACGCGTTTTCGGGCGGGCAAGCGACGGTCGAGGAGCACAGAGAGAAGGGTGGCAACACCAACGTTGACATATCGTACAAGTATCTCACATTTTTCATGGAGGATGATGAAAAACTGGCACAGGTAAGTTTTCCACAACTAACATTATCAATTCATTTCTCAAAAACGATAGGTTTTAATCCTTTAAGGTGTTAAAGCAAAAGTTATTGCGTTTTTTGTTACTAAGCGCCATCTATTTGCAAGTTTAGTAACGTAGGTACGACATCGATCCAAACTGCTATAATGTTCGCCAAGGATTCGAGATGGCGTTGTTTTAAATCGATGATATTATCAAATAAAATACAAAAGCTGGTGAAATAGTATTATAGTAAAATTATTTATATTTAGTTTGGCATGCGTCTCGGTTATCGGTGTGTCTCTATTTCAATATACCGTAGAACATTATTTCCATAGATATGTACGGTCGCCCAAATAAGTGGTCTACCACTTTTCATCCAACTTCCTATCAAATGAAAATGTCGCTAAAGTCGAACTTTCAAGTTGACAGCCTGTCTTATCGACATTATGTATTGTGACGTGCAATGGAATTTTAACTTTACGGTGGTTGACCACATATTTGGCTGATGGTACATATATTAATTTCAGTGGCTGTGAATGTGGCATTGACAATTGACATGACAGCCGCAGATTTTTTTTAATTAAAATTTTATTATATCAAAAATATTAAAAACAATTTTAAAAAATTACAATGAAATGCCGGAAACGCTCTCACAATAATAATCAGGCTTTAATAGTTGTTTTTTTTTTACAGATTAAAAAATCCTACGAATCAGGAGAGCTTCTGACAGGAGAGCTTAAGAAGATCGCAATAGATACAGTGACACCTGTCATCACAGATTACCAGGCGCGGCGGGCGCTGGTCACGGATGAGGTCATGCAGGGTTTCTTCAACTTACGGAAGATTAAGTTTTAAACTAGATTGAAATAAATATTTATTGTTATGTTAGTTTTTTACTGGGGTGACCTAAAATTGGCCTTTTGCTTTTATAAGCGCTTATGCGTTTGCAACGGTTTATGAGCGCTCGGCAAAAGTGGTGGAGAGGTTTGCGCAGGTTTGTGTCAGTCCCTCCGCCAAGGAAACTTGAAAATAGAATTCTGCGCATTCAAGGTCACCGCTCATAAAGAGTTGCGAGCGACATTTATATCCGTGCCGGCACGTAAGTCTAGCGATGACAAGTCACGTGGAGGGGATCTGCGCACCCACGGATACCGTATTTTATACTTCTGCGCATACAAGGTCAGCGCAAGACTTACGTGCCGGCACTTGTACCAACCGCCGTGAACGCATAGAGACTAAAAAAGGTAACTAGTAAATAGATGGATGCACATTTTTTTTGTTTTTTATTCAAGCCACAATTATCGAAGTTAAACTCTTTTTAATTATTTTACAAGGATGTAACTGTCATTTATTTAAGAAAGCGTTTGATAAAACGACAAAATTGATAATTGTTTTTCGAAAGCGAGAAAATAAATAAAAACTTAATAACTACAATAGAAAGAAGCTTCAGCTGTATTTTTTTTGGAAAGAAGTCGATGAAATTTATAGATTTTAATGAATAATTGTTTTATTTTGCCTTTGCTTTATATTTAATAAGCCTGTAAAGGTAAAACTCTGTAAGATGTACCTTATTATATATTTTAAGAGTTGTAAACGGCTGTGCTTTAAGCATAACAATATTTATAAGTCATGATTTAAATATGAATAAAGCAACTTTTGCATTTAAATTTAAATGATTTTATTTTTTTAATTCAGTTAAGAAAAAAGGTGATTTATTTTGTGCGTTGCGGCGTCGCTTTTTTTGTCTAGTATATTTACCATCACGAGGACTTCTGAAATGTAACGCCTCACACCCTTATTCATAAAAATTTAAACCGGTTACAAAATGACTAAATTAATGTGTGACAAAAGCAAATATGTAACTGAGGGATAAAGACAAAAGATTGCTCAACTGATAGAAAGTTACAAGTGGAAATATAAAACAAAATGTTTAAAGGTGAACTTGTACTTCAAAAGTATCTCTCCCAACCTTTGTTTAGAATCAGTAATAATTATTATTTTGCAGTCATTCTCGGCCACTCTTAAGGCTACCTATATTACCTATAGGCACCTATATTTTTAACAAAACTCCTACAGTTTTGCTCCAGGGCAATCAATACTTTGTTTACAGATTTCATTTACATATTTACCATGATCATGCCATGAGCACCGCCTTCCATAGCCATCCGCAACATAGGAAGATTGCAGATTCAATGTCAGACTAGGGCCATGTGCCAGAAATTTCATCGTTCGCCTAACTCCACGCCGGAACATAGCATCGCAAGCGGCGAACGAAGATGGTGGTAACGACCCGGACGGACCTTGCGCAAAGTAAGCACTCGTTAGACAGTCATTTGTCACCCATTCGTGGTTTGCGTGACATAAAAACGTTCCAAATAGAAAAACTGACACCAAAACGGTTGTAAAACTTAAATGAAACACGCTGTAAAATATAATACGAAAACAAACAACATACAACAATAGAGCGACAAACGGTCCTCTTTAATGAAAAGTAAGAATTCTTAACACTTGTGTACACTTTGATCGAATATGCATAACAATAGGACAGAAAAGTGGATGACACAGTACACACTCGAGACAGGTAGCTTGAGGACGGCTTAAAGGCTTTACTGTTTTAAATAATCCAAATATTTTAGCAGATTTTAATTGTTTCTGATTGATTCTAATTCTCGCTCGGGCTTTACAATGCCTTTTAAATTTGACTGCTTAAAAGTTCTTTAACTGTTTAAATTTGATGAGAATCGTATAGAACTCTATCCAAATCATGTAAAAAATTTGACAAAAACAAATAAAATGTACAATCAATACGACGACGAAGCTCCGATACCTCTAATAGCCAATTACACCGTCGTGAAAGAAGGAGAGGATGAAGACAAGAGGGAGGCAGAAGAACGGGTCATTCTGGAAATAGGAAGAGCGGATGAGAAGCCGAAAGAGGAACTCACGTTCAGTCACAAGAAGTATGACAAGACTATATCGCACCACAGATCCTACGTGCTTGAGGATTATTCTGAACCAAGGAAGATATCTTACTTTCGGCCGCACGAATTGGAGTCAAATACAGAAGGTAAGAATTTTTGGACAGCTTTACTTACCAGCAAGCAGTAAACAAATGATTCATCACTACATAGTATAAAACAAAGTCGCTTTCCTCTGGCTGTCTGTCCCTATGTATGCTTAGATAGTTATTTAAAACTACGCAAAGGGGTTAGATGCGGTTTTTTTTAATAGATATAGTTAAGTGAATCAAGAGGTTGCGGGCAGAAGCTTAGTACATAACATAATATACGTAAATGAAATAGAAATGGTGATGTTCGAATTTATACTTAAACGAAAAAACCGAAGCAGGTATTTCAACATTTTCTAATTATATTATTAGTGTCTAGTTATTAACAAAGTAAGTATATCGCAGTTTTAACAGAGAAAACCAACGAACCAGCATATCAAAGTCATTCTGTTGTGGTTTATCATCATTTCACAACCCAATCACAACCTCATCATTTGGCGAACCTTTTCGAAAGTAACCTATGTAACGTAAGCCACGCGCTTAGATTCTTGTGTTGTTTTTAATTTTATTTTTAATGTGGCTGTTGTCCGCGGCTTCGCCCCCGGTCCTATTTTTTAATGTTTCTCACGGTTTACACCTTCCCTTGGACTTGCACAAATATTTCAAAACCGAAGTTAGCCAAATGTCCAGCCATCCTCGAGTTTTTTAGAGAGTCAAACAAACAAACTCTTGGTTTGCCTAGTGATGAGTTAGTGAAATTGATGATAAAGTTGTCTTGTAATTTGTCAAATGGTTGCTGAAAATAATGATTGAATCCCAAAGTAGGTTACTGAATATTAAATAGGTACATAAACAATAATAATGTTAACTAAAACCGAGTGAGTCAGATAGCGTCGACACGCACTTTCTGAAGAAACTTTGCATACCTAATCCGAATTTTCATATGTGGAATGTCATCATCATCATCATCATCATCATCAGCCTGAAGACGTCCACTGTTGAACAAAGGCCTCCCCCTTAGCACACCATAATGAACGACAACTCGCCACCTGCATCCACCGGTTTCCCGCAACTTTCACGATGTCGTCGGTCCACCTTTTTTTTATGGTGAGGAAAATGAGCCATATGCATCCGCCCAGTACAGGGTTACCGGAGATATGTGGGGCTCTGCTAGAAGCCTTTGTTAGAAGGGAACTGTAACGCTAGAGCTCTAGGAGGTTTCCGACGTCGCACCCCCTACTTACCTATCTATCCGTTCTGTTCTGCAGCCCCAACATACTATTCCGAGTACAAGGAGCCGTCCCTCCCCGAGACGGCGCCCTCCGAGTCCTCCTTAGATTTCTCACACGAGTCCCAAGACACCAGCAAGTACGTGGAAGACCACGACTCCTCGCTCAACTGGAAGGAGCGTGCGCTGCAGCTTGAGAAGGGTTGGTACTATGCTGGCTTTTTCTTACTGTTCGCTTTAGAAAGAGACGGGGTCTATGCGAGCTCTTGTTTTAGCCGTGCCGGAGCTTAGAGCTCAGAGTAGGATAATCCAGAAGCCGCGTATGTAATGTGACAACTGTGACAAGTATTGATAATCAAAGCGAAAATCCCGAGTAACAATCTAATCGTGATCTGATCTCCTTCGTCGAAAGTTGCAGTTAGTTTGGTTACGTATAGAGACGATGGATGAAAGAAGGTTAACAGATTTATATGAGGAGTAGGGATTGCAATCCCGCAGCTCATTCAATCCCGCGGGATTGATATGCGGGATTACTCAATCCCGCGGGATCCCGCGGGATCCCGCAACTTTGAAATTATGTTATAAAATCAAATAGAAACTACATAATTTCTGTGTAAAAACCAACTTCTATTAAACATTTCTTACATTAAGAGCGTTTATCCATAACGACCTTGCAACGTCGCATTCCTAGTGCTCTCCACGACCACTCCACAAAAATTGAATAAAAGCTTAAAATGTGGTCTATACCAGTTCATTGTTTTTAGTGTATCAATGTGTCCAATGAAATAACTAATCGTGATGGACTTTTATTTTCGCATTAAAGGGATAAAATAATATAATATATCGTTTAATAAGAAAATAAAAGTCAATCAATTATTGCATTAGACACACTAAAATACACAAAAAACAAAGTGCACTACAGACACACGTTTCAAACTTTCATTCAATTTCCGTGAAACAATCGCAAACCAAAAACGCGACGCCGCCAGCCCAATAGGAATAAACCTTCTTAAGCAACAGAAATTATTTCTTCGCTATTAATTAAGTATAAGTAATTAGTAATCTATTTTTTTTTATTCATCTTTAAATGATTGGCATAGTTTAATAGTTTTGTAGTTTAATATTTTTAATTGAGTCTTATTTAATGACTAATAATAATCAAATCACAACTCTCTTTTAGATGCTATTACTATGTTATCAAACTATGGTGATAATACGCTCTTTATCGCTAGTTTGAGCACCAAATTTTTAATTTGCGGGATCCGCGGATCCGCGCTTTAAAGTTGCGGGATCCAGCAGATTAATAAAAGCTGCGGGATCCCGCGGGAATGCGGGATCCCGCTTTGCGGGATTGCAATCCCTAATGAGGAGTGTGAATGGGTGCGTTGGGAGGGGAAGGCCTAGACGGACGTTCCATGACCAAATTGGGGACGTTTTAAAAAGGTCAGGTCAAGTGTACCCGAAACCGACGAGCATGTATGTAGAGATTGATGAATGTGGATGAAGCGAAAGAGGTTCGTCAGGATCGTAGAATGTGAAACGAAGTAGTCTCTGCCTAGCCTATCCCTATGGGAAATAGGTGTGAGGGTATGCATGACTGTATGGATGTATGTATGGAAGTGTGTACCAGAATATAAAGACAGAAAAATAACTAAGTATGTATAGATCAAAGTATTTATTAGCATGTAATTTATAGTGTATTTTTTCGGCCCGCGGAATTCTGACATTTCTCGGTATTACCAGTCATATAAACGTTCCTTAAATCCGTGGTAAGAAAAGGAAAAAAAAAAAAAAAATGTAGAACATTATGTTGAAGTTGAAATACTTAAACTAAAAATCATTTTTACATATTAGTAATTAACAGATATTTGGTTTAATTTTAAATTGCATAATTTAGACTTAATTAATAATCTTTTCTTTTTTTTGGGAGAATATAAATTGTTTGGGGTATCACTTTGAGTATTGTCATATATTACAAACCTTCGGTCTACGATTATAATAATATTGATTTATTTCGTAATATTTAATAAAAAGAATGAACAGAACGTAAAACTTCAGCAGTCAGCTGTCATTCTTCCGGCAAAATATAGGAAAATATTTTAATTGCTCCTCCCCCAATATCAAAATTACATTAAACCGAACAATCACCTCACGTGTGTAATGTTATGTCACTACGTCGACATGGCAAAATATGCCTTGCTAAAATAAAGACGTGATTTATGTATGTACGTATGTATGTGATAATAAGGATGACTTTTAAAGGTTTTCAACTTAGATCTTCTGTACTCTAATTGGCCAATTGTCGTTAAAATAAAAGCTGCCATTAATTTTTAAATCCATTATTTGAGTAGAGTAAGTTCCCTAAATATGGACTACCTTGTGGATTTAATGTAATGAAACGCAGAACTTTGAAGTTATACAAGTGTAATTAACGTCAGTCGGTCGAGAAACTATCTAGATAGTTACATCCTATGCCGAAATTGCAATAAAAAACAAATCCTCAAACAATGTTTTCGTTTTTATAAAATATGTCGTATTTAGGTATTACAAAAAAGGTAACTTAAAGGTAATGGGCCACTAGGTATTTAATACGGACTAGGGGTACAAAATATGGACCAGGATATTTTGAGTACGATATAATTTTAAATTTGCAAAAATTATAAGGAACTTGTTTATGTTAAACAGTCTTAAATGACAGAGAAATATATTTTTTAAATCCCGCCCTCATATACCATTATATTTAGCAATATTCCCATCAAAGTAAAATACCATTAACACCAGCTTATTTATCATGGTGCAAAACACAGAATTTTCAAATTAAACTAGTCTAATTAATGTGAGTCAGTCAAATAACTATCTAGTACTTACATTTTATAATAAAAATGCAATAAAGAAACAAATCCTCTAACAAAATTTTCATTTTTATAAAATATGAAAAAACCTCATTCTTACAACAGAGGTAACTTAATATGGACCGCTAGGTTCTATATACTAAAAAGGGTTGCATAATATGGACCATGATATTTTTAATACGATATAACCACAATTTTGCTAACAATTATTAGGAACGTCCTTTTATAATCAGTCTCAAATAACAAATAAATATAATTGTGAAACCCCTCTCTGGCATAATGCAAAATCTAATGTCTATACATTAGAATTTGCAATATTCACACAAAAACGAAACGCCATCTGCACCTGCGCATTCCTCATGTGCCCATCGCTGAACGCATTTTTTTTTCACGAATAGCCAGTATAGCCTTAGCCATGGACTCTTTGTCCCATTTTTGCCTCTTTGATTTCGATGCCATGACTTTAAACAGATAAGATATCGAATATATAATTATGGATTAACGAGTAGTCCATATTGTCATCATCCCTCATAATATGGACCACTAGACCATATTTGAAACCTCACCATCGGTCCATAATAAAAACTAGTACCATTTGAGCGTTAAATATTTTACAAAAATTATAGGTATGACGTACAGTTACACATTATATCAAGAATATTCCGTAACAAAATAATGTTTCTAGAATACGGAGATTCAAGAATAAGTTGCTGTTATTAACGTAGTAATAAACTTACAAAACTCACCGTAAAATTACATAAAATGTGCCTAAAATTTTAAAATGGCGATCAAAGTCGCGCACGGCTATGTAGCCTCGCGGCAATCGACTGACACTGGGGCGCGACGCAAGGGCATCGAAAGCGCCCAACTTCACTGCGATAGCAATGACATCTAGCGAAATATTTTCGTGGTCCATATTATGTGACTAGTCCATATTTAGGGAACTTACTCTACCTAATGTTAGAACGTCACCGTATTTTATTATTTTTATTTGTTAGTTAAAATAACGAAAGCTTAGTGTGACAATTTATTTGTTCAGCAGAAAAAAATGTTGGTGTCCCCTGAAACGTCTAATTCTGACAGCTGTCAGAATTCCACGGGCCAAAAAAACACACTATAGTAGGCCCTACGGCGTAAGGCGTAAACGCGGGTAATGCTACAGTACCCGGCCATAAAGACTGCACTTCGGTCTTTGGAAAGAGACAATCGGCGTCACCGTAAGTTAGAGCGAGACAACGCTCTACGAAGACGAACATAGCCGTGAAGACCCATGTGCACTTTATGGCTGGGTACTCCAGTCCTGGATTTATAAATAGGCCGTATAGGCCGCGGCCTAGGGGCGGCAGCGTCCTAGGGGCGGCAGATTTCAGAGGACGGTCACTCGATTTCGGACGGTAAAAGTCAAACACATTCACTGGTTTTATCATGGGCGGCTTGTGGTCTGCGGAAAAAAGAGTGGCCTACATTCATAAAAAATATAAATCCGGCACTGGGGTACTCTAAGATCTTAAAGCGTATTAGTGGCGCAGACCCGGTACAGTTCTCTGCGCCCCCGTTGGGTGGCGCGTCCCCCCACTTTGAAAATCCCTTCAGAGACTAAAGCAAACCAATCTCTTATTTTTCAGAGTACAAGAAGACGGCTTGCGACCGCGAGCGGACGCGCATGCGCGACATGAACCGCGCCTTCGACCTGCTGCGCTCGAAACTGCCCATCACAAAGCCCAGCAAGAAGAAATACTCCAAGATAGAGTGCCTCAGGTCAGTCACCCTATAGTGACACGGGACGGGGATGGTAGGATGGTACGCTTGCACGAGAGCGCGTGAGATAGATTACAGTACCCTTCTCTTTCTAGAACGAACAAAAAAGACAGCATTATAATTACCAACCCTTCTCAAGCTCTCACTGCTCTCAGCCTCTCAAGCGCTGTCGTGCTATCCGTGCAGGCGTTATAGCAAACAATTTATTGAATCAGGCGTTACTTTGCGGAGGTCCATTATATTAATAATGGACAAAAAACATTAACCTTGCTAGTCTACTACTCACGTGCAAGACAGCCAAGCTTAAGTATGCGAAATATGTATGTTTTTATTTATAGTCCTCGCCGCGCGGTGCAGGGGCGCGGGGTGGGACAACAAAGGGGGCCGAGAGAAGTGCGGGCAGCAGGCGCACTACCCGCCCGCACCTCTCTCGGTCCCCTTTGTCGTCCCACCCCGCGCCCCTGCACCGCGAGGGCGAGGACTCATTTAAGCGGTCGGTCTATACAAACCCACCCTCTTCTTCTCACTTTTCTGGTGTCAATCGGGCAAATTTATACAGTCCGTGGTCTTGGAATGCCTTTTGGTTTATCTTATTGTCTCTTTCACTCTTATGGATTTGGTACTTGAATCGGCCGAGTGAGGGAGACAGTAAGACAAACTGTCATTCTAAGAGCTCACGGATTCGTGTCTACCTTCTAACATTTTATATCTGTTTCAGGATAGCGATCTGCTACATCAGGCACTTGGAGTTTATGTTAGCTGGTGGAGTAGCAGACGAGAATCCAGCTTTCTTCGAGCTCAACGCCGCTGAGTTGCGGCGGCGGCAGCAGCGGTTCTAACCTCAAACATTGACACGAGGCTCACTAGCTAGAGGCACTAGCACTAGCACAGGTGGCCCCTATAGACGCGACATAGGGGGAAGTAGGCAAAGAAACAATGATACACATCTCGCCTCTCTTCTTTAGTAACTTATTCGTCCGATAGGTTGACCGACCTATTGGTCCATTGGGATTTATTTTTCCCGGCGATGGTCATACTAACTAATCGAACCTATGGGAAATCGTTGTACTATTTGTCCGATTATAATAAAAATATGTACGGTCATTTTGAACCCTATGAAAAGAGAGCACGTCAAAAGGGAAAAATAAATCCCTTTGAACCGATTGATCGGTCAACCAATCGGACGAACGGGAAACACTCACCGTGGTGTGAGGCATTCCATTGGCTGTCACGACTAAATGACTGGGGCGGTGAAAAGGTAAAAAAATCGAATAATAAGTAATTTAATTTACTAATACTTAGGTATAGGTAAGTGCAAGTGCAATAAAACTACCTTACAGACTTTTCTATTTTATTTATCGAATAAATAACAAGGTGACACAAAAATAAGTAAAGTAAATAACGATAACAAAATAGTTTACAACAAAACAGTCTTATAAAATAAAAATGTTGCCATGCGCTAATGATTAAGATTGTTTTTCTCGATTTTTGGTTTTTCATCCATTTTACTAACTTTACCTATTGACTTCACCCCGTTTTTCATGGCATTAAAACTATTATCAAAGGTAATGAGTTTCTAAATATTTTGCAAATGGGTATAGTATCATGAAATATTCAGATGTTGGTGAAATAATTTACGAAAACTTTACATATTTGTCCATTTCAGACGAGTAACGATTATGAAATAGTTTCACAGACCGGCGAGGTAGCAGCCCAAGATAGATAAATTACTCTTTAGGTGGTTTTTGATTTGCAGAATACATGAATGAACAGCCCGGCTAACACGAGAGCTAGACTACCCGTCTCTTTCTAGAACGAACAGTAAGAAAAAGACGGGCAATCTTGCGCGGAACGCGACTCTTGCGTTCTCGTGCTAGATGTACAGATAACTCCGCCCTTCGGACTGCTAAAGTGCTAATATCACGAAATGGGCCCGCGTTGATATACAAGGCGTATAAAACTAACATTACATTTTTCAGATTTCAAATTTTTATAAAGTTTCACAGCGCCATTACAAACGCGATCCACAATCTAAACTTAACACTTTTTGCTATCAAAATCCTATTTACTCGCATGTTTGAAGCAAAATAAAACACCGCATGTTATTAATCGTCGGCGTTTTATTTCAGCGAAAAACACTGGCGACTAAAGGTGAAATTTTCGATTAAACTTACGACAACAAGGAAGGACTAGTTTTAGCATTTTTCACATGTTTTTAGCGAATACAGACACGAACTAGACTCGTACATGATTAAATTTAGGTTCCAGCTCTAACCTTTCCTTCTGATCTTTCTCTCTTTGAGATCCTCTTCTGCTTTCCTCTCCATTTCCTTCAGATAGTCGAAGTAGGCACACTTGACGACTAGAGGAAGCTTCACCACCCCTGCCAAAGGCAAAATTATGTACCTAACTAGCAAGCAAATAACTAAACAGATCTATATGTGGAGTGTGAATGGTTGCGTTGGGAGGGGAAGGCCTAGACGGACACGTTCCTGGAGCAAATAGGAGACGTTTTGAAAATAGGGCAGGTCAGGAGTACCCCAAACCGACGAGCATATATGAAGAGATTGATGAATGTGGATGAAGCGAAAGAGGTATGTCAAAATCGTAGCAAGTGGAACAAAGTAGTCTCTGCCTACCCCCATGGGAAAGAGTGACTTGACTATATGTATGGTATGTATGTATCCATCTCCAGCCTATATACGTCCCACTGCTGGGCACAGGCCTCCTCTCAGAATGAGAGGGCTTGGGCTATAGTTCCCACGCGGGCCCAGTGCGGATTGGGAACTTCACACACATCATTGAATTGCTTCGCAGTTGTGTGCAGGTTTCCTCACGATGTTTACCTTCACCGAAAAGCTCATGGTAAATTTCAAATGAGTTTATCGCACATAAATTCCTAAAAACTCAGAGGTGCGAGCCCGGATTTGAACCCACGACCCTCTGCTTGAGAGGCCACAGGTCAAACCACTAGGCTACCACGACTTTTATGTATGTATGTATGTATGTATGTATGTAGCAGGCAAATGTGTGATTTCAGTTTGAAATTGGTTCCAAGCACGATAAAAGGTTAGGTGTTGGGTTTGTATTGAGGCACAGACTTCAAATAGACGATGTAAGTACAACATCCTTTTTATAAAAAAAAAATGAAATCGGTTCAGCCCTTTTTTAACCCCCGACTCAAAAAGAGGGGTTAGCACCGTGTTATAAGTAATTTATTATTATCTACGTATGATTAGTTGATTAACGAGTGGGGGATTTTAATTTTTTTTAAATTTAATGTTATTTACCACTAAAACGGACTAAAGCCAGACGATTTTAGAATGGTAAAGTCAGTAGATATTTTATACAAGAATTGATTTACCTGAAAAGAAGTTTGTGATAAACTCCTTGTACATATTGTATAAAGGCGCTATTACACTTTCGGGATTTTCTTTTCTCTGAAACAAAGAGATAAGATGTTAAATAATTATCTAGTATTTTTCGCAAACATAATCGTATAATTTAGGGTACATATTTTTTATAAAGATAGAGTACCTAACGCATTTGAACAGTTAAGTTATTTGTCGGCCTTGGCCAGCAAAATAAGCATAAAAATATGTTTGTGGGAGCTGCGTTTTTTAATTACCAAAGAAATATCTTACAGCCAGCAGGGTGTTAGACGCGGAAGACGGAAAAAAAATGCAGGATTTTAATATTTTTGCGTTTAATTATAATGTGCTCAAACATTTCAGCATAGGTTAAATAAAAAAAAACAGCCAGAAATGACTGTAAAGGAAAGCACTAGGTATGTAAATCTCGGTCGAAACGGTGATTGCCGGCCTGACTCATGTTATAAAACTAACACATTCTAACGCATACTCGTCGTGTCGTCCGCTGTAATAATATACTATTTCTAATTTATTGTTTTGTTACACAGCACTGTCAATGATATGACCCAATTATACCAGGGTGTTATCACTACAGAGGATATTGCGTCCCTTCCGCAGTACAATAAGGCCTATTGTTAAATCGATACTGTAACTACGGCATGCCCTGCCCCTCTCGCATGGTGCAAACACAGGCCACAGCGGGGGGAGTAGAAGAAGACTAAACGTTTGCAAAAATGCTGTCCACTTTGTTATCAAAACACGATATCAGTGGCATCCGCGTGTTCTGACTTTGGCCTTCTGGATTAAATACGCCAGTTCTAAAACTGTAACATTTAATTGTTACGATAAACTAACTAATTTAGAACGGTACAGCAACAAAATTGCGTTCACAGCATCCCTTAGCGCTTTCACTTCCACTAAGTTCCTATTGTTATTTTTAACCTCACACACAGATGCTGACGTTGCATACAATCATGTGTGTGCAAGTATGTACACGCCTACCTGTGTAGTGTACGCGACGAAACACCTACATCCGTCTCTATTCCGTACGAACGCGAGAATACAGACAGATAGCGTGCAGACGGCGTCCCTCGTATGTAGTCGGCGTACAGGTACCAAGGTAGCATAAACGAAAGGATGTCTTCGGAGGGAACTGAGATTCAAAGCGCGGGCTTTTGATATGAGATGGGTTCCGTCAAAAAATTGTTAATCTATCACGCTATTGGACGGATTTGGAGATTTAGCGCGCAAATAGTTTTTATCCTGGATTAACGCGTTGGGTACTTTTTATTGCATATTGCCGCGTTCCCGTAGGATAAGGATAAAAGAATTCTTTATAGATAAAATCGCGAGTACCTAACAGCTCGTGGCAGTGATATTATTATATAAACGCAAATTAAAGTAAGCTAATTAGTCTCTATATATTAACTATTAGGTATTATGCTGTTGGTAGTTTATTGGTTGGATGAAAATAAATAAACTCTGATGTAAAAATGTACAACGTTTTGGCAACTAACTTAATTTGAACAAGGTACCCTAAAAGATTCCCAAGGGGGCGTGGTATAACAACAACCGTGTTTTGACAGTGGAGAGTTTCATACAGCAACAAAATACTGGGACGGCAGCATTCTTCCTAGATTTCAGGATGGCCAACAAAGGCAGACATGGAAATATTGAGGAGTTGAGTGGGAATTTCATAGTCGTCCCGGCCAAGCGAGGTCGATACGAATGGCCGGCATCTTTTAAACTCTATTGTACACTGGGATAGCAGAACGTTAAAGGAGTTTGATGCGAAAACTGAAAGTGATCCGTCGCTATGTTATAAAAGAGCCGATTTATTTGACACTTTGACAGTAAATGAATTCAGTCAAACAACACTGTCTGTACAGGGTGTACTTTAAAATTCGTAAATGCATATTCTCTACATTTTTTTTTCACAAATGAAATAAAATTAAAAAATAAGCCCACGTCATCATTTCAATTTAAAAAAATCTCGTAATTACATAATTAGAGTAGAGTTCTGCCAAAAAAAAACGTAATTTTGTTGCATCAACTAGTTATTATAAATGTTTGATTCATGTCCAAATAGTAAATATTTACCTATCCCATTTCACCACTTTCCATAGCTACTAAGCTTAGGTACTTGGCTGAAGACCAAAAAGTTAAATGGTATGGTAGTATACAAAACGCCCAAAAGTTCCCCTTTGACACGAAAACTACTCATACAAAATTATGACACGAAATTGAACCATAAAAAAAAATATTAAATTTTACTAATATGTAATTTTAACAGAATGCATTAAGGTGGGCTACTTTTTGGTCTTCACACAAAAATCTGGGAACTCACGCCCAACCTAGCATTTATTATATCATGTTGAACCTAACCTTAACCTAAAGTGTGACCCGATCCGGTAATGGTAACCTTAGCGACCAACTAACTGATGACGTAACTGCAGATACCAGGATCACATGACTACTGAGCAGGTAAAACGGATAGCCGTTTCTAGGGGAGAAGCCCTAAGAATAAAAGACGCCAACTGCATTGAAAATGTATGAGGTATTTCAACTCTATATAGGGCATGTTAAGACTCAAATTAACACGAGGCAAAATAAAATAGAGATTTAAATATTTACGGGAGCGAGAAATAATGGCTGATTCACGTTACATTGCGGGACTGTAGTGATATGAATTTGAAGTTCTCGATTAACCGCAGCAATGTAACGTTGCGCGCATTATTTTTCGCGCCGTGTAAAGGCGATGGAACTCTTCCATCCTCGTCAGGTCACAAAGTGTAACGCAGTGTTTAGTGAACTAAATCTATTCAGTAAAATTCTCCTTAGATAGTCTTATTTTTAATCACGGTTCAAGCAATGACATGTGGTATCAATCAAAATGGACATGAAAAATAAAAACGCCGAAAAGTAGTTCGTAACACAGTGCTTTGTCCTCTGTGCTATAGTGTCATGTTACTTTGACCATAATTGACTATTTTAAGTACGAGTTTTTAATGATTCACGGTTAAGTTCATTCGACCCACCCGCAATTTCTTCAGTCTACCCGTGATCATGATGCATGCAACTGTATCGAAATATCGGGAGCTCAATAAAGGTAATCGCGGTTCACATCCCGTTTATAATATTTCGAATGATTTTAAGTACATTTAACAGAAAACTCATGAAATATTGTCAGAATAGTCGGTATCAGTTAACTTAATTGTCAAAGCAACAAGTTAGAGAGTTAGCAGAACCGTCAATCAATCAAAGGCACCAATATTTTTGCCATACTAATTCACTTTACGTTATCCTGCAATTAAATATAAGATCTATCGAACATAGTAAGTAACTATCCACTGCCTGAAATTGAAATAAAATACAAAAGTGAAACGACTCTATATATTAAAGTCGCCAGAAAAAGTCGCTACACAATTTTGTCCCAAAACTTTTTCACTACCTTACTAGTAGGTACCTTACCTACCTATGCAAAAGTCGCAATTCCTAGCGAAAAAGTCGCTTAACTGGCAACACTTCTAGGTTTGACTTACGAATACTATATTAATTATAACCGTGGTCACGAATAAATTAGAAAAAAAAGATCCGAAATTCGCTTTTTAAAGTTCGTTTCCGCACACACTGTCCATAGGTAATTTGAGAGTGAGTGAGAAGGACGGTGTGATACATACAAACTTCGAAAATCGAATTAGCCCTGCACTGCACCCACTTCAAAATTGATGTTGATAATTTAATTCTGCGATAATTATTTGCGTTGCGACTAGGCAGCTACGACCTTTGACATGTTTGTCGCTATCCCACGGGAACTACTAATTTACCGGGATAAAAAATAGCCTATGTCTTAATCTAGGCTACCAGATACCTCCGTTGCAAATTTGCGTGAAGAATGAACAAACATACACACTCACATAGGGTTGTAAAGGACTCGAGTTGTGGAGTCCTAATTTTGTAGACTCGACTCACTTAATAGATTACTCGGTGAACTCGAACAATCCGATAAGGCCCCAGTTCAGGTTTTAACTGTAATATTTAGTATGGATCTGACAGCGAGCGAACCTAAACTGAATCGGAATTGAATAGCACTAAGACGGCTCCATATTTACTCACGCTCGACACGGCTCGGGACGGGACTTGGGATTCTTCGAGTTCACCGAGTCCTCTATTAAGTGAGTCGAGTCTACAAAATAGACTTCACATCTAGTGGTGGCAATAACGGCTGTTTTGCAATAATTAATAACAGTGTTGTGTTATTCTTAAATAGCTGTTATTGTGAACTGTTGTCTGTTATCCTGTTATATTGCTATTTTACAAAACAATAAATGAACTTTACTTATTATTAAATAATTGTTATACTTATTTCGTCGCGATCGCAGCGTAATAAAAACGTACGGGAACAAAAGCAAAACAACGCTCTGTTACCTTGTTTGTTATTGTACTGACTGACAAGCAACAGCTAATAATGATACCAAAAGTCAGTTATTTGAATTGCGATTGCGATGCGAGCTCGCGCGTTTAGCGCTAACTCTCGCACACCTACTCGATTTGTTGCGCACTCGCTTGTGCTTCTATGCCAAGTGCGGCAACAGTGCGCGTACGAACAACATTGACAACAGACAACGAATAATGATAACGGGATAGTTGACGATTCGATAATGTGTTGTTCGTTGCGTGCAAATAATGCATTACGTTATCTGCTGTTGTAATAACGACCACCACTATTCACATCTCGAGTCTTTTACAACACTACACTCACATCGTCGCATCCATCCTCACAAACTTTCGCATTTATAATATTAGTGGGATCGACTTACAATAACTTTGCCGCACGTATCGAAGATCGGAGGGCGGCGCGTGTTAAGGCTCCGCACGTACTCTTGCCACCGCGCTATGCACTCTGTAACGTCTTGCTGGTCGCCCCACACTCCTTGCGAGTACGTGAAGTACACAGCACCGACCAGGAGTCCAGCCTGTGCAGAGAGTGCACTTTATTTACCTCCTAAGACCCAGAGTATTACGTTTTACTTTTCAAAAAGTAACTTTCTATGATTTACATAATTTTGAAATTGGAATGTGGAATATGTACAAAAATTTGTACGCGGGGAGGTTAACACGTTGGCTGCCCACCATACTTGAACTAAAGTGCAACCACGCCCCATAAAGATTTTGTGATACCACTGATGATACTAACAGCTAGCCCTATTGCTGATATGTAAATCAATACCGTAAACCGGGGCAGAAAGGGGTGACATTAAAAAGTGGTTTTAATGACGAAATTATTAATTTTTATTTGCGTTTACAGCTGCCAATCGATGTCTTCATCGATTGCCTTTGCGTCTACACGGCCAAACATGCACCGCAATAATGGAGAATGTCGGTTTTATAGCAATTTAAAAACGATCAATGTAACCCCAAAATTATAAAAGTCACCCCGGTTAACGGTATTCTGAAAAAGAATCTTTTGATTCCACCGGTGATGCTCACGGCCACAGAGGAGATTACGTGATCCCACTGGTGATGTTCATAGCAGCCAACGAGTTAAAGGACTTCATCTCCAGCCCATATTCGTCCCAGCTGGGCAGGGCACAGGGGCCCAATTTTTTAAAGCATACCTATGCGAAAATGCCACTCTAAATTGGTGAAAAATTGTGCTGAATTATAAAATTAAATAAGTAGCTTAAATAGAAAAAAAATACAGCTCAAATTAATCTAGTCAACTAGTCGACCAATGTGTTTATTGTGTACCAAATTTTATCAAAATCCGTTCAGACAATTTTACGCGATTGCATACCAAACATTCTAATACCCAAAATTTCACATTTATATCAGTAGGAAGGATTCAGGATTCAGTTATTTAAAAAAAAAAACTTACTTTGACAGCATACATCAGTTTTCCGTGGCCATAACCTGGTAACATTTTAGGCATCTTTTTCTTGCCCAGGCGCATGTCCTGATATTCCTCCTTGGTGCAAACCTTTATGCAAGTAGGGTTTATAGGGAGCTCTGTGAATTAGCAAAGAAACATAAATGTCGTTAGTAGTAGCAGCTTACTAAGCACGCTGGGTCCTAACGTCTTAATGCTATTCTATTCAGATTCTGTAGCTGTCATTTTTGACATTTCTAGTATGGATCTGACAGCGATCGATCCAACTTTGGTTAGGAATTGAATCGCAATAAGATTAAGACGTCATGGTATGGCTCCTGCGCGTAGAACCCACTGAAAATACCACTCGAAAATGGTGAAATTTGAGCTGAGTACGAAATTATTAGTATAGTAGAAGAATCACTAATGCCTAATGGTTAAAATTTTGATATGAGCCGTTTGTTTTGTAGTAATAGGTACGCAGATCATACCACTTTCGAATGGTAGTTTCGTTCGAGTTATGTGCTTTTAAAAATGGTGTCCAGCTTGCAGATACTGCCAATTGTATTACGTGTTGTTGTAACCAAAAATCGGTCCTAGATGAACATATACAGAAAGCGAAATAATTGTGACAGGTTCCCTTTTGACTTGACACGCTTTGATTTAGATTTAAATTATTTGTTCATTTAATAATAAAGATCATAATTGTGTACCTATATTGTCAAGTTAGGAGAATTTAGGGTGAAATCGTCAAGAGTAAATGAAATAAAATAATAGTGATAGCTAATAATAAAATGATTAGATACAATGAAGTTAATTCTCCGCTAGGGATCGTCTCTGTTTATAACAACAAAATAATAATAGTAATAATCAAGAAAGGATCAATATAATAGTAAAAAATAAGATGGATTTCTGATTTTGTACACAGAAATATTCTCCCCTGCATAATTTTAACAATGTTGTGAAGAGTGTTGGAAACGTCTCTTTGCAGCATTACATAATTTGTAACAAATACCAGGGCGGCAGGACACGTGAAGAGGTACAATGGAAGGACAAACCAATGTTACATGAAACCTTATTCGCTATTAGAATTTGGGGGAAACGTACTAATATTCGTCTGTTCGTCTCTTTCTCACCATGAATTCTTTATAGTATAAATTTCATTCATACAAGGCATGAATGAACATTATTTGTAGAGACATGACACGACGAAGGTAGAGCTATTTTATCTAAAACTAGCGACCCGCCCCGGCTTCGCACGGCATATTATGCATGTATTATACATATAAACCTTCCTCTTGAATCACTCTATCTATTAAAAAAACCGCATCAAAATCCGTTGCATAGTTTTAAAGATTTAAGCATACAAAGGGACATAGGGACATAGGGACAGAGAAAGCGACTTTGTTTTGTACTATGTAGTGATGATACATCTAGAATTATCTTGGATCACATAAATATCCTCGCAAAATCGGCTTGACGTAGCTTTTGTTAATCCAAATAGTTTTATTGATGTTTTATTTTATGGTTATTGGTAGGATTTTCTTTGTAGGTAGGTAAATGAATTTTACAGCACATTAGTTTTTACAAATGCTGTAATTTTTTGTTACTGTCTCATGTTCAGTTAGGGTTAGGGTCTAGCGATGACGAGTCACGTGGAGGGGATCTGCGCACCCACGGATACCGTATTTTATACTACTATACAAGGTCATCGCTAGACTTACGTGCCGGCACTTATAAGTGAGAAGATACCTGTGACTCGGCCGCAGTCTATCTTCCTGGTGGGGCTGCATTTGTCGTACATCTGCATATCGGGCTTGAGCTGCTGCGGATCTTTGGCGAGATTGATGGTCCTGCACGCCTCGCAGACCCGCCCCGGCTTTTTGTCGCACATTTTGAAATGTTAGCACTGCAGATTTTGAAAAGAGTACTGATCTGAGGATACAAAATAATGTTTGATGTGAAAAATGTTTGACAGAAGAATTGTCCTGTCACATGTTTATAGGTTTTTTAATGACTGCCAGTAAGGAAGAGTCGACCGATCTTCAGTGGGGACTTCGCTGAGGCTAAAACCAAAAACTACTACAATAAATAGTCTTTTGTAAGGGTTTTATGGGGTCCAGAGGGTTCATCTTGTCTCATTGTCAACATAATTTCTACCGAAGTCCACGTGACGCGTGGCTGTTGGTAGGAAGTGATAGGCCCACGCGTCCGGCCAGCGCGAGCGCAACTAGCCTAGATAACGGTTGCGAAACTTTGCCAAAATCCCTAAGCAGTAGCCCCGGAAGAGGAACTTGGGAGGGGGGGGGTTGGTTCATAGACCAACATAGTGCTTGGTTCAAATAATAATGTTGCTATGTGAGTTGTTTTGTATGCCGGTCTTTTTCTTACTGTTCGTTCTAGAAAGAGACGGGTAGAGCTTTCGCGAGCTGTTGAGCTAGCCGTGCTAAGCTTTTTTTTTTTTTTTTTTTTTTTTTTTTTTTTTTTTTTTTTTTTTTTTTTTTTTTTTTTAATGTAATGGTGTAAAGTAGCGGACACGCTAAAAGTTAAGGACAGATTCATTCAGAGATATTGTTAGTTTACTTATAGTGCATCTAAAAGGAATGTTATGGTGTAAAAATAACATAATTATTTAAGTAGAATTTTTGTAATGAAATAGGATGGTGAAAGAGTTAGTGGCTCCCTTGATGGTATGTGATCACCACCCGTGAATACCCGCAACACCAAAAGGTTGCAGATGCGTTGCTAGCCTAGAGGGCTAAGATGGAATACCTCATACTTAGTATTAATTCAAGTGCACTCTACATTTTGAAAACTAAATTCCAAATGAATCTGACCATAAAAAGTGGGTTGAATTCGACAACTTAATAAATAAAAACTTTCAACTAGGTCAAGAGTACCCGAAACCGACGAGCATGTATGAAGAGATTGATGAATGTGGATCAGCGGTTCTCTAACTTTTTCGGTGACGGAACCCTTTTAGAAAGCGAACTACTTGACGGAACCCTAAAATCAGAATGAGAGGTGTTTTGAATTATTTCGAAATGATTGCGGAGCTCTCATGACGACTTCGGAACAAAGTAGTCTCTGCCTACCCTAGTGGGAAAGAGGCGTGACGGTATATAATGTATGTATGTTGTAACTAAAAACGGAAAACTTGAGAGATCACTTCATGCCAGCTGTCAAGAAACGTTTTCTCGAACACGTGGATGTATTTAAAGTTTAAATTAACATTAGAGAAGCATACGTATTTATAATGTGTGGTCTCTTGAAATTGTAAAAGAAGCTAGTTGCATAAAGCATAAAACGAAAAAGTTATGCCCGTTAAAATTTATTTGCCTAGGCCATTTTTTAGGCTATCCTAGTTTTTAGTTTGTTCGCCAGATCAAACTTATTAAGAAAGAAAGAAAGAAGACATTTATTCCTTTTTGCAAGACGCACAAATATAAGAGCATACACACAATTTTATAGAAAAGAAACAAAAACACAGACATGAAAAATAGATCATCAGTGTTGAGTGTGTCTGTCGTTGGCTTAGCATAGGGTGCGACCACACCGCCGCTTAAAAAACGGTGACGTTACGGAATCGCAACAAAATGTATGAAGAAACTGTGAGAAAACGTGACGCATACGACATGTCACTGCGAATACGCGGCGGTTTGGTCGCATCCTTACGATGACTACATTACGGCATTACGGCATTACTAGTAGTAAACGTAGTATATACTCCTAATATCTCACTACGTATGTTCCCAAGTCAATCTCATTTCCGATGGAAATTGTTTAGATATAGGTACGTGACTCCATTTCCGCTGACTGATAGCGAATTTAATGTCAATGGAGCAGTTTTATCGCATAGTACTATTAATAAAGTATCAAACTGCCTACCGACTTGCGAAAAAAGAATAAATTGTATTTAATTAGTCATATTTATTCTTTTTTTTTCATAGATATCTTGCCAGTGAATTTTGACTCGGTTTCAGGGGTAGGATGATTTGAAATTTATTACGTGCTAGTACCTAGTACCTAGTAGTAGTACCTGGTAAGTTGTTAGGTATTACCTACTTATGAAATCCGATGACAAGATAACTAATATTACAAGAAAATTACAATTACAAGCTATTTGCGTTTTTTGAGCAATTTTTCCCTTATTTTTCGGTTCGGTGAAAAGTTCACTGAAATCAGTTTAACCCTCTCCGAATTCTGGGTTTAGCGGCATATTTTTAACCGACTTCAAATAAAAGATAAAAGTTGTTAATTTTTTAGAGATACTCTTTTATTGATCTAGCCTAGCGAGTGATAATGAAAGCACGAGCTTACGTTTCATCTTGGGCAAAAATGCTAACTAGTTGTCCAACCCTGTCCAGCTGTAGGTGTATACTTAAGGTTTTTTTAATTATTCCGGAATAAGAGAGTAGTCGTGTTGTTCAGGCCTCTATTTCACCACCTCTATTAGTTTCTCAAATTGGCCTAATGTAGAGTGGAGTTGCAGTGGAATGTTAAAGTCCGGAATCTGTTCAATGTTTATTGTTTTACTCTATAAAACTCACTCTTAAACTATGTTAGTAATAAAATGTAGAATGAATGTTGAAATGCTCCCGGTCGCGGCGGTTCCTAAATATGCACTAAGTAAGTATTGTTCTATATCGCCGATAGCTGCGACGATATTATGCTGATTCGAGTTTCCACGTGTAAGGTGCATCGCACCGAACACCTAAATCTGTTATTGAATCAGGCGTTACTTTGCGGAGGTCCATTTCAATGAACACAAAATATTTACCTTGCTACTCCGCTACTTACGTGCAAGATAACCAAGCCTGTGCGAAATATATACATATATATATCGCATGTGCATCGGTTGTGCTCTAACTTTGAGAATGATCCCGTAGAGGGATCGAAACGCGTGTCAGTGTTTGTGTGGTGATAGGATTAATTAAGTTTGTGGCAGTAGTGGTGGGAGGGCTTGCATGCAAAACGTATATATTTCGCACAGGCTTGGTTATCTTGCATGTAAGTAGCGGAGTAGCAAGGTAAATATTTTGTGTTCACCTAAATCTGTAAAAAAAATGCATTTTTTTTCCTAACCAAAGGCACTCTGTGATTCGTGACAGTTCGAAATGCAATGCGTATTCAATATGAAGCCAACCGGCGTAGATTCCCGTCGAGTTTGTAATGTAAACAGAATTGTCACCTGTCACCGACAATTGTCGCATTGGTGAAAAAGGGGCCAGGAAGTCGAAGAACGACCACATGGAAATTGCTCCACCGACAAGAGCCTATAAGCACACGGCGGCCACGACGTACAAAATCCGCGTTCTGAAATGAACACAGGCACGACGTCGTCTGTACACGCGTCAATGTGTGCGTAAGATACACAGGGCTGTCTATCGCAAAACCTAGTACTATAAGTACTACCAATGACATAAATATACTAAAGATATGGCTTAGATGTATGCAAATAAATAAACTTAATCGTTATCTACATATTTATTTAAACTTACTTAAAATGTGTCTGTCTGTGTATTTAAGCATTATTATTTTCAATTACAATGGATGTACGACAACAAACTTAAGCGAATGATTCTGTAGTTATTTCATGTATTAATCGCGATAATTTCAGAAAGCATTAATTTTCTAATGTTTTATAAAATGAAGTAGGTAGGATAGGTTCCCGAACTTGTGACGTGCGGCCGACATACATCGCGTCGCGAGCCCTACTAGTTGCCAGCAGCTTTCCGGCAGACTGCGCTTGAGGGGTGGGGTAACTCGAATAGGTGCGGGGCGGAGCGTGGCCATTCTGTACGTTAGTACTATTATATATTCTGTGCTATAAGTTTAAAAAAACTTCAGTAGGAGGTCGAGTTAGTCTGCCTGAACAATCCTATAAAGGTTTCGCATTGTAATTATGAATTTAAAAGTAAGTCACCCTTTTGACACCCGTACTAACCTCCAACCTCTCCTCTCCTCTGGTTAACCACAATTTAAAAATCCTGAAAGCCGTTTACAGAGGTGTTTAGTCAAACTAACCTGTATGCTTAGTGTAGGTTTTCGGTCACAAAATACGTCTCGAACGCGTTTGCGTTAAAATGTCAAATACGATGAGATTTACACTAGAGGCTCTGACCTTCTGAAGTGTTCCGGAATAATTTTAAGAGACTTCGTATTCTACTAATATAGGTAGAGGTAATATAGGTAGAGACTAGAGTCGACCAAGAAAATGCTTTAGGTAGCACCTTAAGGTTCAATGTCTTTTGCACGGCTGAAAAAGTCAAAGCCTATTTGCACTCACAAGTCAATGTAACAATTAGTTTTATTGCTTTTTTTGGATGGATGAACTGTCATAAAAATTATAAAGCACTTTCTTGGGCGACTATACTTCAATGGTTAAATTTTTAACTAAATTATTTCTAATATTTTACCCGACCACGTTTTCAAATTTTCAGCGACGTCGAATTTTATCTCATTTAATAAAAAAATGGCATTGGCGATTTTATTCACTTAATGCCTAAAGGAGCATAGCATAATCTGAAGTAAGCGCGCTAATTTCAATCGCCGAAAGCACTAAAGCTTCATTGAGGTTTTCATGAATGGCGCGGGGTGGGGATGACGGCCGGAGGCTGCGCGCGCGCCACCAGCGTCCAGTCTGACATCAGCGCGCCGGCGCGACCGCGCGACTACACACCGGGAACGCGGGAAATTCAAACGACGAACTTTTTTAAATTTAATAGTGAAGTGTTGTGTGTTTTCCGGATACAGGTCGCATGGCGTAAAGATGGGGTGTTTTAACTTAAGGTAAGGCTTATCTTTTTTGTGATTTATTATTTAAATAAAGAAATAAAATAAAATGATTGATTGTGTGACAAAATATAAGGTGATTTCGGAATTAGGACGTTACAAATCCTAGTAGCTAAGCGGTTTTTTTTTCATAAATGTAATATGTAGTGTAGTAGCCAAGTTGAATAATAGTGACGCGTTTTTTTATTTTATTAATTTGACTACTATGGTATAGTACTAGGTATGTTTTGGGACTCTAGCAATCGGTTGCTATACCGGCTTTTCTTGTAGGGTTTTTACATGTGTATAAGAACGACTTACGTTCCTTTGTGAACAAATACATAAAGAAATACCTTGATTGTTCATGATACAAAAATATATAAAGTTTTAGGACGTTCTGTTTTGTAATTTTCATTTATCGTTTTCCACAGTTTTCAAATTAAAACACTGCTATCTCAGTTCCTAAATGACTTGAAAAGCAAGCTTAACAAAAGCTAGCAATTGCAATCCGTAATCATTTAGGCGTTACTACCAACATACAATACAATACAATACAAATACTCTGTATTGAACACCTCAAATCAGTACAAAACAATACAGAAACAAAGAACAAAGTATACAATAAGCGGTCTTATCGCTTAGTAGCGATCTCTTCATACAACATAGTATGTATTGTATGTATTTAATACTGTATTTGCGACAATTTATCATACCAAAGTATGATAATTATTGAAACTAGTGTAGTTTATTACTTGATTTAAAGTAATCTGTGTACCACGGTTGTGATTAGTAATATACCTTCTGGTTGGAATAAAACTAGGTACTCATTAAAACTTTTATTGGCACGTGCACCATAAACTACTCGTTTTTCAGACAAAAACTTTACTATGTTTACATTTTCCAAAATTCGCGTTATTCTCGTCGGTTCGTGAAAGGTAACTGAACCCATTTATTGCAAAGAGAAAAACGTTGTGTCAAATTACACTGTATAAGAACGTACGATATTTTGAATTTAAAGTAAGTACCTAAAAGTTAAAGTACCGTGTCTTGTCGGATAAAACGTAATTATCACGCCATGGGCGATTCCTGCGCGTGTAAGTACCCGATACAATTTATGTCCCGGTGATTAATGATAAATGACATTTGTATTGGCGTTTAAAAAATCGAACAAAAATATGATTTGCTTGATGGTATTCTAACATTTTAATTTTTTTTTTTTAAATCGCCGAACGCCTATTTTTGCTATTTTCTTTTTTTTACCATACTGATAATTTCGCAAGTGTACTCGTACTTGCCTACATTTCACTTACGAACAAAAATTTTCCTGTTCCCTTTTTTTGTAAGCCGATATTTTAAAATGGATTATTTACAACGGAAAATTGCAATTCAGGCTAAGTACATACATTTCGATGTCTGTTTGAAATAAGTATTCGTTCGTTCAACATTTGAAAGAAACAGACGCACGCTGACGCTTGACGAACTAACAGACAAACGTTCAAACGCTTGCCGGTATCTTGGCTACGAGCTGTAGTAATAAGGGGTATCCAATTCTGGAAACGATTAGGTATGTCACATACAGCAAAGCAAGCACACATTATTCGCTATAATTATCTGTTTGCATATTAATACCTACCATAGTATGCTTAGTTGGTTCGGTCACGTAGAGAGGATGGATAAAAGAAGATTAACTAAATAGATTTATACGGGGAGTGTGAATGGGTGCGTTGGGAGGGGAAGGCCTAGGCGGACGTTCCATGATCAAATTGAGGACGTTTTGGAAAAAGGCCAGGTCAAGAGTACCCGAAACCGACGAGCATGTATGAAGAGATTGATGAATGTTGATGAAGCGAAAGAGGTATGTCAGGATCGTAGCAAGTGGAACAAAGTAGTCTCTGCCTACCCCTGTGGGAAAGAGGCGTGACGATTTGTATGTATGTATGAATGAATGTATGTCTTTGAATTTCTGTATGGTAGTAGACTGCCCTGGGTCATCCCAACGGAACTGCAGTTTATCCAAAGACAAGCTATTGATTTTTTTTAAATCAATAACTCATTACGTAATTAACACCAGGGTACCAGAAATCGTTAAGGTCTGAGATGGTGCAATGCACCACCGAATGAGATCCGAATCGCACGCAAATCGGCGCGCCTGCGCCTGTCATGTCTGCCGCCGTGGAGAAAAGGGAACTGGATTCTGGATAAAAAAAAGACAAATGACAGTACGGGCTGTCCGCTAAGGGTTCCGTAGCTTATTTAGAGACAATTGTCCTGAGTTTTTATTTCATTACGCACAACGCACAACGTTGCTGAAAAAACTGCCACATGTTATTTAAATAACATTAGACAATTTTCTACGGTACCCATAACGTAATTATGCATTGAGCTCCCGACCCGATATTTCAACGCAGATGCATTATGATCACGGGTAGACACACAGGTTGAATCTGATAGATATAAGTAGATAGATAAAACTTTATTTTCACACAACACAAATACATTATATTACAAGTATTGAAACCACATACTTAGATGGATAATGAACACATACAACACAACATATTAAATATTGAAAAAATGAAAAAAAATGAAAAAATATTTATTCAGTAACTTAAATTACAACAACAGTATCTGTGCTGGTGCCTCTTTTTGAGTATACGAGATACTCGTGCTAAGAGAACACCGCTCCTCCACGTATTGTATCTTAAGATTTAAAAAGGTGCATGAATTTATTTCACTAACTTTAAAAGAAAACTAAAGGCTAAAAACATTATAACAACTTAAGAACAAAGAAGGCATAAACAACTATGTTGAAACGAATTGTAGGACGACAACGGGGATCTCTCTCGGTGCGAGCGAGTAGTGCTCGGCGCCGTTTGTCGCCTACCCCGCGCCCCTGGGCCGCGCAGGCGAGGACTCAGTTAAGCGCTCGGTCTACAGCACCGTGAGCTCTTTTTGAACTTGACCAAGACAATTTATTGAAAAGATAGCTAGGGGCTTTCTGAATCTGCAACTTTTTTATCTATAGGTATCCTGTCGATATGTAGATGACATATTGTCTAAATTGCTTCCTTAAAAAGTCAAAGTTTTCAAATCCAAACCTTTCGCCACGGAACCCTGTAAAACTAAAAAAGCCGGATTAAAACTAAGACCATTGTTCCTTTTTACGTTACCTCCAGAGAAATGTCCGCTTCATGCATTAATTCATTGCCGGTTCAGGTCCGTATAATTAACTTAGAAGATTTAGATAACTGAAACATTTGACAATGGGAAACACAGTCTTCCTGGCGTTATGTTAGAGTGTATTTTGAATTATGCCTATTTGTTTAGACTTTTTTCGACCGGTAGCTCTTGCGCTCGGTTCGTTGAAATTTCGCTTTCAATTTGGTGTGTTGTTTGTTTTTGCGATCCCGTTCGGTAATTTCTTCGGGCGTCAGATCTGGTTTCTTGTGAGGCGGGGATTTTTTGGGATAAAAATTTACTTTGAGAACATTTTGCTGCTTTTGTTTTGGAAACGGTTTGAGCAAGGTTTACGTAGAGGCTTTGCGCTCATGTTTCGTAAACTTTAATCTTGCTTATAATTTTTGCGATCCCCTTTTTGCAGTATTTGGGTGTGATCATGGGCCTATTGTTATTGTGATAAATAACAGATACAAATAGTAATTGTCATTTCGGGACAAAATTGACACATTTATTGTATTTGAATATCTTGCATACTTTTGAGTGTGTCCGTTGTGTGTAATATTAGATTTCGCAACGATCGTAACTTTGAGTTAAGTTTCAGATTGTTGGAACTCGTAATATATTCAAATGGGTCACCGGCCAAGTGGAATGCTCCTAAAAGTAATTGGCCGGCGTCTCGCTTTCAGTCGTGGGATCTTGAACAATAGATTTGAATGTGCCAATTGCTTTGTCTGCTTTGCTGAATTAAAATGATGTATTGCACTAAACTTTACGGTAGTAGGCAGTTATTAATTTTCCACATATTTTTAGGTCTTTATCAGCCTGCCTGCATCGATATCTTTGATGATCTATCCTGATCCTGTTTTACCTCATTGAACGTTCGGAATTTAATGAAGAATCGCTCCTCTTATATTATCGCTGCTGTTTATGACGAATTGCTTGTTCTGGTGCCATTAACCTTATCTAATGTAACGAATTTATTGAAATTGAATGCTGCTCCGAAATATTTGAGGACCTCGCCCGCTACGATATACAGGGTGTATCAGACACCCCCTAACAATAATCCACTGGGGAATATAACCATAGCTATAGAAGCTAAAAAATTTTTTTTTATAGTAATGGTAGTATTAACTGTAATCATTACTATAGAAAATAAAAATAAAAATTTACTCCAATTTTTTAACAATATTTTTTTAGCTTCTATAGCTATGGCTATAATACCCCAGTGGATTATTGTTAGGGGGTGTCTGATACACCCTGTATCTGACTAATGAGGACTGTACATTATCGCCCCTTTTACTTCAATCATGGCACAGAGGTTTTTTAAGGATTTTTACTGTCTTGCTTCGATTAATATTTATGTTCTTTTAAATAGATTTTATACATACATACATACACGATAACCACGCCTTAATCCCCTAGAGCTTAAGGTAAAAAGACCTAAACGCCACATTTATAGTTATTGTGGGCGTATAAATAGGTGGAAAGAATACATACAAACATAAATCACGTCTTTATACCTTACGGGGTAGACAGAGTCCAATTTAACAAGACCTAAAGGCCACGTTTAGCATGATTGTAGGCGTATAGGTGGAAAGGGAAATCAAAGTTGTGATGGGTTGCTAGCCGCATCGCCTATACCATGATTCCTAAGATGTTCGCCCGTTCCCTCTGGCTTTTACCATCTGCGCTGGAATAGAAGCAACTGGTACATTTCTATGTTTTTTTCTTTACTCCCAGACCAGCATGGAAAAATAATGGTGGGTAGTTAGCATACCGAAGATGTTCACCCCTGCCCTCGATGAGCAATATAATAATTTAGTGTGTATTATTTTTAATTTTATTTAAAACAATCATTAAACACTAACAACCTGTTAACTTTCAAATGTAAATGCATCGAGAACTTTTGTCAGCACAGCAACATCTGCTGGTGTAGCGTCGCCTTTAGAGCACGCGGCGCGAGAAAGTCTAGACTCCAGACTCCAGACTAATGTAAGTGTCCCGCACGTGTGTGCACTGTACGTATTCGGGATCTAGTGCCTGCAGACCTCTGGTGGCTTCTGGTAGCCTGGTAGCGTAGGTACAAATCAGAGTTGCCTTAGGTTTCTTAGTCTGGAAATTTAGAAATGTAATAAGAATTTATCACTATTTTTTATCGATTCAAATAACTTCTATGTACCTAGTTAGAGTTCAAAAATGATATCTCCGGGTGGTAGGACTTCTTCAGAATCTTACTTGCTGATCCTGCCGACAAGCAGCAGTGCTTACGCTGCTGTGTTCCGGTGTGGAGAGTAAGACAGCCGGGGAAATTACCACATGAAATATTCTATCATAGTCATAGCCCTCTTTGCTGGCAACGCATCTGCTATCCTCTAGTGTTGCGGGTGTTGTGGTGCATACTTACCCCGTGACCCACTCGCTAGTTTGCCTTCCTAAGTTGTATAAAAAATATATAAAAAAAAAAAAAAAAATTAAATGATCCGTTCTTAAAATTAGTTCAGTTCTAAACCAAAGTTCTTAATTGCTGTAACAGAACGACCATGAGCCTTAAAACAATACTAACTTCGGTTTTATTTTAGAAGAATTGACGTGATATAGTACTCAGATAGAATACAACTACCCACTATTAGTTACCCAGGCGTGTAGAGTCAGTATGCTTAGTGTAAGTTTTCGATAGCGACATACGTCTCGATAACGTTTGTGTTAAACTGTCAAATACTATGAGAACAGTATGCCTAGTGTAGGTTTTCGTTCACAAAATACGTCTCGAACGAGTTTGCGTTAAAATGTCAAATACTATAAGAACATTTTGTTGCCAGTTCGATCCGCAAGTGGCGCTGCCAATTTTTCCATAGTAATTGAGACGTTTACGTGAACGAGGTCGAGACGTTTTTATATGCGAAAACTTACACTAGAGGCTCTAGTTGTTGCTGTTTCGTTCCGCTAGCGGCGCTGTCAATTGTCCCATAGTAATTGAGACGATTACGCGAACGCATTCGAAACGTTTTTCGTGTCAAAAACTTACACTAGAGTTTCAGCATCCTACTAATATTATAAATGCGAAAGTTTGTGACAATGTGACGATGTGAGTGAGTGAGTATGTATGTTTGTTCCTTCTTCACACTAAAACGACTGGACAGATTTGGATAAAATTTGGAACGAAGATAGCAGGTACCCTAGATTAAAACATAGGCTACTTTTTATCCCGGAAAATTGCATAGTTCCCGAGGGATAGCCATATACATGTCATTAAGAATAAAGTTGAACCTGCAGTGGTTTGCTTTCTTTCTAAAACAACAAGAGAGTTAGCTTATTTAGAACGTGGTAGTGGCAAAACGCTATTATAAGTAGGCACTTCCTACTTACATAATCGTCAGCGGAGAAAACCTTTTCTTCTTTCTACACTCAAATTCCCTAATAATACGTCATAAATCACGTAGAAAAGATGCTGTGAACACATTGCAGCAGTAATCTACTTCTTGACAAATTACTCTATTATCACTGCAAGGTTCTATGTTTCATTTTCAGCGTGATCTAAATTCAACCTTGGCGGTAACACAACAAGGTAAAACATAGAAATAGAGAAGCTAGCACATAATGGGTGTGCGAACGAAATTGCTGCCGGTCAAGAACGGTAGGCATTTTGATAGATTGCTAAAAATAACATCCCTTGCTCTCGTGATATCCTGGTACCGAGTTATTATTTCACAGAAAATAACGTAGACTATTCGTTTATTTTTAAAACATGGTAAAACTATATCTAACGTATGTTATGAGTGTCTATGGGCAGCGGTGATTAAAGAAAGAAAGAAAGAGAAAGAGAAACATTAGGTATACTTTCCATCAGGTGACCCGGTTGCTCGTTATCCCCCAATCATATAATAAAAATCAAGATGATTATTAAGCTTTTACACAAACACTAATGAGACTCTACTAATAAAAAATGATTGTTGCAAAGTTTTAATAAATAATACACACAAACAACTTCTTTTTTATATGTCGGTTAAAAAAATATTTATTATGTTCGTTTAACATTTCGTTTTCTAAACGTATTTGACAGTTGCCATGTTCCGATCCGAATACACATCGAGAGCAAGCGCAGCGCAACAGCTGCATTGAGCATTTTACGTTTTAGCTGTCATTTTTGACACTTCTAGTATTCTGAACTTCATTAGGGTGCGAGTGGTGCGACCAAACCGCCGCGTAAGTCGACCACACCGCCGCTTAAAAAACGGTGACGTTACGGAATCGCAACAAAATGTATGAAGAAACGGTGAGAAAACGTGACGGATATGATACGTCACTGCGTTTACGAGGCGGTTTGGTCGCACCCTAATACGCAGTGACGTGTCGTATGCGTCACGTTTTCTCACAGTTTCTTCATACATTTTGTTGCGATTCCGTAACGTCACTGTTTTTTAAGCGGCTTATACTATTTTACTCAGCAATCTAACGTAGTCGTTGGACCACAAATCCACCACAATTTTATTACCATAAAGTACTTAGATACAATATCGGTGCTATAACTAAAAACCTGTCCGCCCACCCCAAGTCGGTCAAGGTTATGTTTATTTTCTTTACGTTGGAGTATTTAGGGAAAGTACGTGCAGGTGTTACGGAGTTACGTGCTTGAAAGTAGTTGAGAGACACGCCACATGGCTATCGTCTCCTAGTACTTTAAATTGCCAAATATCTTTAAAATCCTTTGTTTTAAAGCGAATTTGGGTACTTAATTTTGTAATTAATAATAATAATTAACCAATAATATTTTTAGAATAGCAGTTTCCTTTTTTTTTAACTAGATCTTAAACTTTTAATATTAATTTTGCTAGATCTACAACTGATAGAGCAGGAGACGGCGAAAACTACAAAACTTTAATGTTAAAACAAAATTCTAATGAACAGTCTAAGGGGGTTATTCATAAACGTTCTATAGGCTTCTGCTAACTTAGCAATCGTTTGTCCTTATCTGTGAAAGGTAAATGTCAAAGTGACAGATAAGGACAAACGATGGCAAAGTTAGTAGAAGCCAGAGCGTTTCTGAATAAGGGGGGTTAAACTTTATCCGACGTGGTCTTTGGATTATTTACAAACAAGTTCCTTGTTAACCAAATACGAAACAAAAAATTTTCAGAGTTCATAATTTGTTGAAGCTGAATTTCTAAGAAATGCGCGATCTCGTTTTCCCTAAACCAAAGGCGCGTTGGATTTCCGACAGACGTTAGCGCATGCGCGGTTAACGACGACCATTCACGATGTTTAGCAGTCACATCCGCGTGCCTGCGTTATAGCACACCTATTTTATGCAGTATGATAAGGCACTGACACAGTAAAAACGCTTTTTTTACATGGCTTTTGCACGGTATCAATTTTTTTGTGGAAGTCAAATTACATTTATGACGGAATTTTCTTAATAAACGTAAATCATTAAGCATTGCCGAGAGGGCGATATTATATGATTGGCCAGCCTAGAAATTTGTTACAGTAAATTTTGCAATTTGGCGTATTGTACCTAAATACATTGCTATTTTCTGAAACTTTCATTGAAAAATTGGGCTGATATAATTGACCGTCAAGGTATGTTTCGTAATTTGTAAACGCATTACAGTGTTTTATTAAACTACAATTAATAAACAAAGCGACATAAATCATAAATTATACATGAGCCAAAAATTGGATTCTCAGTTAAATTAGATAAAGTTTTCACACGTTTTCTTTTCCGAATCACAAATTTATAAATTATACATTTTCTAATTTGTTATTAGTAAACATAGAGTTTTGAAGTTATTTTTAGTTTAGTTAGTTTAATTAATTTTTTATACTTAATCATAGTTTATGTTATTTGTTTTTTCTTTGTACGATTTTGTGTTTATTCTTATTAAACTAACTCCCATGAAATATGCTATCACCGAAATTATTTTTGTTTCTTACTGTTTCTTTGACGGTCACTGTAACAGCGAGCAATGCTTTGTGCGAGCAGCGGTTATTGGGCTGCCGATATTTAACATGTGTAGCGCCAACAAGACGGTCAATTATTGGTTTAGCTCGCTCTAACCCACAATACTGCCGTGGTATAACTAAAATGCCGTTAACTGACATCCGGGCGATTTTCAACTTTGAATGGTACAGTAATAAGAAAAAAAATCTCTATCGACCTATATTCGCGGTTTTTTGATATGTTGAATAGTTTCGGAAATAATTTTAGTAAAAATGCCGTTATTTACCTCTTTTTCTCATTTGTAATAAGCATAACTGCCGTTAAGTAACATTGCGAGTTAATATAGCCGTTAAGGTTCATTAAGTTACATTTTTGTTTTATTTTTTCCGATGATTCCTTCACTAGATTGCCGTTATTCGATCTTTTGCACACTGTAAAGCGGTTAAAGTACTTTAACTATTTTATTGTCATTATTTTTTTACAATTTTGTGAAGCTACCACTAGACTTAAATGTGATTAAAGCGACTTAACGGCATTATAGATTAACATTTGGGACACTTATCTTTTGACTTTGTGTACGTTATGAGCCAGTAACGGCATTTTAAAATAAAACTAAAAATAGTTTTGTCTTGAAAATTAGACTAAAGTGCCGTTATCTCACAATAACACGCTATAATGCCGTTAAGGTATACTTAGCGGCATTTTAGTTAATTATCCTTGAGAAATTAGAAACATAAATGATTCAATAAAACGAAAAAAGGGTTTTTTCATATAATTAAATTATATTTACAATATGATAGAAATACACTTAAAAAGTATTTTACTTGATAATTTTTTTGGTGCTTTTAGGTCTCAAATCGGTGTTGTCATCGAGAAGTTACATAGGGTTATATTTTTACTGCATTTTTCGCTCTTAACTCTAAATTGGGTTTAGGTAGATAACGGCATTATAGATATACCACGGCAGAATAGGGCCCAATTATGAGCGCCTTAACATTTAACACTACTGAGAAAACAACGGTACTGTCGGCCAAATAACGTAAATCCTCTAACACTTTTCATCCAGCTTCATTATCAAATGAAAATGTCGCTAAATTCGAACTTTGACAGCCACGTCTTACCCCCTTATTCATAAACGCTCTGTAGGCTTCTACTAACTTAGCAATCGTTTGTTCTTATCTGTCACATTGACATTTACCTTTCAATGTACGGACACAGACTTTGCACATTGGTATGCCAGCTTGTTGTTTTTGAACAATTTTGTTTACACTTCGTTTTTTGTTTATTGAAAATTATTTAATAAATTTATGTATTTTCTAGTTACACATAAGTCGGGTTCTATCTATTTATTACTTCACTTCTTACTTAAAAGTTTATGGTTTATGTAGTATATTAATTTATTTAATCTACACTGTGTATCGTTTCTTGAGTCACAGACGGTTCTGGCTGTAAATCAGTGCTGCAGGTGTCTAACACCTCAGCGTAATGCTGAGCCAGCGACCGTTTCACTTTTGTGAAGACACAACACAACGCTGATGATCAAATTTTCATGTCTGGTTTTTTTATTGTTGTTTTTTTTTCTATAAAATTGTGTGTACATGCTCTTATATTTGTGTCTTGCAAAATGAATAAATGTCTTCTTTATTTCTTTCTTTCTAGAAGCCTATAGAGCGTTTATGAATAAGGGGGTTATTGTTTACTTGTCAACCTTAGGGTGGCTGAACACATTATTTGATGCAACTTTATATAACTTAATGTACAGTTGAGGGCATAAATATCGATACAGCCATCATGTCAAATACATGTATCTGACCTTATTGTTCTGTAACATAACACATGAAAATAATGAATACCGGACAATACAAATGCAAAACCACAAAAAAACATTCGTGGTTGTAATTTTTTTTCCACACATTGAATGTTGCTCAAAGTGTAGGTACGGTGCTAAGACGGTGCTAAAGGGGTAACTTAATTTAATATTTAATCGATGTACAGGATGTTTACAATCCAACTAATGCACCTGCTGAAATATTTCAGAATAATTATAAGATCCATCGTTTAGCGAAAAAAAAATTGTACAATGTCTTGTCATCATAAAACATCGGTGCCTGCTACATTTTTTTCATTTCATTCATTTTTTGTCAGCTTCATCACAACGATGACATTATAAAAATTGCAAAAATCTTCAGTAGCACTTATACTAGAGCCACAGCAACGTTGGTTTGGGTAATTTTAAAAGAAGATATTTTGAAATGTGATTGTGTCGCACTAAGTATGTCAAACCGAAGGATTATCTACGAGCTCTTTTTTTTGTAGTCAACATTATAAACATACGTCTTCGAATATTGGGTGAATAGTCACTTACTAGGCTCGCATACATCAAGCGTGATTGTGGTCAAACGCAAGGCTATTCAACATAAAAAAAAAACAAAAACAAAAACCGTCGCACAGACAGCGAATATCCACATGAGTGATTGCGTGTCAACAACCCAATTTCCGCCTAGTGTCGATTGAGGACCTCCGCAAAGTACAAACTAATTTATTCCTAGTTCCCACAGTGCATCGGTGACAGGTCGCTAGTGGGACTTTGTCTATGCGCCCGCGCAGCCGGCCCGCACGTGGGGCACATGTGCAGGGTTGCCACAAAAAATAATGAGGTTTTAAGTGAATGCAGTTTTGTCGTGTCATCGATTAGGGTTAGGTTAAGATGTGGATGGTTGTGTGATGCTTGTTTTTGGCAGTTTGTTTTTAGTTGGTAGGTGTTACAACTTAGTTTTAGGCTTCATCATCATCACTACATAGTATAAAACACAGTCGCTTTCTCTGACCCTATGTCCCTATGTCCCTATGTATGCTTAAATCTTTAAAACTACGCAACGGATTTTGATGGTGTTTTTTTAATAGATAGAGTGAATCAAGAGGAAGGTTTATGTATAATACATGCATAATATACCGTGCGAAGCTAGGGCGGGTCGCTAGTAACTTATATTTTAGGTGAAAGGATTATATAAAACCAGCGCTGCGGTTGGCCAGAACTTACTCTTTTCTAACAGGGCCGGCAACGCACCCCTAACCTAACCGTCTTTTGTTGTGGGTGTCCTTGGACGGCGGTGATTGCTTTCCATCAGGTGAAACATACTGAATGTGCCATAATGTTTTTCTTTCCTTTAGTAATGCGAAAGTAACTATGTCTGTCCGTCTGTTACGTTTTCACGTTTAAACAGCTGAGCCGATTTAGTTGAAATTTGGTGTACATGATAGCTTCGGCAGAATACCTTCTCTGTGGCAGCAATGCCGGTAGCACATGCTAAGTCGGCCCCTTTTTTTCGGCTATGACGTGAAAATTTTATGAGAAACTTGGACTGTATTTTCATACATAATTAATGACGCCTTTATATCTTTTACATACGTAGGTATGCTATTAAATACATTTTTAACAGTAAACTTATTATAAAATAGTCTATTAAGATGATTAATATGTGTGCTTTGTCAACCCTATTCGTAGCACCTAATAGAAACAATACGCAAATCTCCCGCAGAGCGCATCCACGCAACGCGCATGCGCTATGATACCACTCTTCCTGGACACATTGATCCACGTTACTCTCGTAAACAACACGTTTACGTACGTGTAATAAACTGTCAAAAACGCAGTCTTAGCCTCTATTGTACTCCTAGTTATCAAGAAAAAGCACATCTCGAACGCGTTCGCGTAAACATTTAAATAAATTACTATGGATAAGTTGGCAGCGCCGCTTGCGGATCAAAATGGCAAATAACTGTTCCTGAGCAGTGTAAGTTTTTGCATAATATATAAAAACGTTTCGAACGCGTTCACGTAAATGTCGCAATTACTATGCAAAAATTGGCAGCGCCACTAGCGGATCGAAACGGCAACAAACTGCTCTCATAGTATTTGAAATTTTAACGCAAACGCGATCGAGACTTATTTTGTTACCGAAAACTTACACTAAGCATACTGTTCTCATAGTATTTGATATTTTAACGCAACGGAACGAGTCTCGTGAGTACTGAGCGGAAGTAAAACGACAGCTTAACTACCAAATGTGTATAGAAAAATGCCTTAGTAAAAGTGTTCAATATTTTTTTACAGTAAGTCAAACCTTGCCCAAGCCAAATAGAAGAAGAAAAAATTCAATTAAAATTCTAAATTATTTCTAATATGGTAATACTTTTACAAAGGCCATTGATTTGGACCTGCCTACATCTCCCCTTAATCGTCGTACATACTACATACTACATACGGAACATCATGTATAAGGGTGCGACCACACCGCCGCTTAAAAAACGGTGACGTTACGGAATCGCAACAAAATGTTTGAAGAAACGGTGAGAAAACGTGACGCATACGACACGTCACTGCGTATACGCGGCGGTTTGGTCGCACCCTAATACCAATTCGTCAAGGGCCAGTTTCACCACTCTCTGTTAAGTTCCAGCTATCTTAACTGTCAGTTATCTATGATATTATGAACTGGTGGTAATTTCAGCCAATAATGCAAGTACTTACTCAAAAGCAAAAGGTAAAATTTGCAAAAAGTTTGTACTTTTTGTTTTTAAAAACAAAACTTATTAAGTTGATCTTGCATGGTCTTGATAAAACATCCAGAACGTAATTTATCTTGAACGCATTCTTATTGTAAACAACTGGCCAAGTGCGTTTCGGGCCACTCGCTGAGTGGTTCCGTGGGAGGATACTAGCTATCGCCCGCGACTCCACCCTGCTCGCTATCCTGCAAGAACTATGCTATTTTCCAGGACAAAAACTATGTCGTTCCCCGGAACTAAAACTATTTGTATAGCCAATCCCGGATAAATCGGTTCAGAGGTTTAAGTTTGAAAAGGTAATGACAGTTACTTTCGCATTTATAATATTAGTAGGGACGAAATTTTAGTTGACTTTTACTTTGTGGACTTAAAGTCTACATTGTATGTTGTATGCGTAGTAACCCCATCTCATCGAAATCAGTACTATACAATACATCTACAAAGAAGTTATAAAAGAAAATATACTGCAGCAATGTAGATAAAGTCAAAAACATAGGACTTGACTTGACGAACTTGACTCTGACAACTTGCTTTTTTCACATTTATTTTCACCCCCAGCAATATTTTTAGGCTAAAAAAACATTTCTGCTTCGCCATATTTCTTCATACATAATTTATTTATTTGGGCATTTTCAAAAAGCGTTAACTTTTTTCTCAAAATGGAGCCGTTTTGGGTTTTTCTGAATCAGAATTATTAGCACTATGCATTTTTGTAAAGAAAAGAATGTCCTACGGCTTTTTTGACACTTTTGTGACACATTTTCATACGATTTATATTTTTTGAAAATGCCCATTTATCACTTTGTGGATGTGGTTGACTTGCCCATTACACATTCGCCAAATTACAGCTTTCTACTACTGAGTCGAAAACACGAACGAGACTTCCTTGTACACCAAAGAACCCTAAAAAGCTTGTTTTTGAACACGTCTTGAATCAAATATACTCGATCCTCTTGAATTATACTCACAATCACCTACCTATATCGTTAAGTCACGCGAACTTAAGTGCGCCCTTTAAAACATTATACCTTCGATGTACATTAAAAGTCTTAAAATCATTACCGCGTAGTTTATCTCCCGACATTATAAATAAATAAATAAAAAATGCAAAGGGCGAGAGCCAATTATTTTTATCGCACGTAGAACGCGAGTCCCGATCGGTCCTTACTCTGATAACCTTGCGTCTTCTGCTGCCCTAGTACATTTTACACGGTATTTACAAGGTCCCTCGGGAGCTTCTTGGTCCGTTGCCATGGCAACTTACAAGATCATGTGTCCCTTACGATTCTTCTTCAAAATGCTTTATTTTTGTTTTCATGCAAGCTCTACGGTAAAGTCGGTAAAGTAGGCCATCATGGTCCTTTATTGAATTTTAATTCGCTGCGTTATAAATACAAAATGTCAGGATCTATTTTCACTTAACAAATGTGAAAAAACACAACACACACACAACAACACAACAAACAAACACTAACGCACAACAAACACAAACAAATAACAAATGTGTAGGACAAAATAGTACTTTTTTAAAACTTTTTATAACTTTCATGACTACTCTTCTAAACTTTATTTAGCTGTACTTTAATAATTGTATTAGGTATTACTATTAAATTAAATAAATAAATAAATAAATTAAACTAACTATGATGACTATACCTATTAAGTATGATGTCCAGTTTTTTTAACCACTCGAAATTAATATTACAGTAAGTAACTTCTATCAACATCGCCACCACCATCAATCATAATTATGGCAGATGTCAGCGTGATTTTAGTTCAGTGACAAAGCGTGTTTTAAAAAAAAACGAGAGTGAACTGAATCGGACGAGTCACGTGCCCAAAACGAGATGCGACTAGGAGAAGATGAACTAGTGAATCTCTTTCATCTCAACACGTTATCTTATGTCTGCCTCTCTCGCTATGGTGTGAACGGGAAAGGGCATTTCGGGACCCTTTGCTTTTTGTTTTGCTTCTACACTGCTGATAGGAAAGGATAGATAGGATATGGAGATGAGCAATACATTGAATTAGATGAGCTATAATACATCAAATTAGATAGAGTACTTGGAACAAAATCGAGATTAGCTTTATTTTTTCTAAAACATGTAATTGTGTTATTACAAAAAGGTACACGTGTCTAAAAAAATCTATTGCAAAATCAACCTCAAATCAATGGATTAATTTTTACACACGCGTTCAACGTAATTATGTTTAACTTTTTTGTAATAACACCGGTACAGTCAAGGCCATAAATAATATTACGTTACCAAGACAAAAAACATTTACCTATACATATGTATGCCATAAACAATAAAGCCGATGACATATATATCTGACATGATGGCTGTATCGATATTTATGCTCTCGACTGTACCTAAGTAATAGTTTTTTTTTAATACATGGTATTGAGAATAACGCTCTCAGAAGAAATCAGATCAGAAATTACTTCAGATGCCGCAAACGCAGTTGTGCCTTCAAATGACGGTAGAGTGAGAGCTTTTTGTTAAAAAACGGAAGAACTTGAAACTAGGGACACGAAATTCACTAGCTCTACCTAGTTGTGTATTACGTTTTAAGTCCTATGTCAGAAGCTTTCACATTGACTTTCACTGAACTTTCTTTGCTTAGGATAATCATGGGCTTCCTATATTTATATTCTTGCTTATTTCTTGTAACTTCGTATTACTTACTCATGTAATCAACTGTTTGCTCCACTAGAGATCAGCGTTCTACTAAAATAATTAATACCAACCTAAGCACCACGGTAAAGTTATAGCTCTATAAAGTTTTACTCTCCAGAAAAACTTTTCACTTTTCCCGGCTACAGCAAGGTAATGCGTACTCACTTTAACTAGCAAATCGTTATATTTCCTATCTCTCTCGCACATTCTTGTCCAAGTTTAAACGATTCTCCTTCGCGCTTTTGATCGCCTGGTACTTGCCGGGCGTTGGAGCACCGCACGCCCGCACCGCGCACACATGCGCAATGCAATTTCGTGCGTACACCAATCCTATGCGTCCCCACACACCGCTACGTCATAAAGAACATGGCCGTACAATAAGGAAAATTTCACAAACTCGTGATTTTGTGTCTGTGTGAAATCATTTACAGTGTGCGCTTCGCTATCGTAAACACACGCAGAGCCTAGTGAACAACCGCAATTTTTGATGAAGAACGAAGTGTTGGTTTGTCTGAAAAAATGAGCAAGAAATCCTGTCCTGACCGAGTCAACTTGATTGACGCCATATTGACGCGATGTTGCGTGTTATATTCGATAATTGATTAGATATTTAATCGAATTTTAAGAATGTAATTACAGCTATGACAGATCGAACCACTCAGCTGCAGTTAAAACGCAGAAAAAACAAAACGGTATAAAATAAAGGAGCAAAAACGCTCCCGTTTCTTCTGAACCCGTGCTGTGGTTTCTAAAGGAACTGAGCTGACCGCAACGTAACTTATGTTAGGTAACTGTATCAAACCACATGCGTTAATGCGCTAGTATTATTCTCTATTACATGTTGGTATTTAGTATTTTGCATTTCATGGCTGTCTCCACAACGGTAATGAAATGAAAGAAAACATTCCCATAGCGCGGCGTGTAGGGTGACAATGACAAGCCACGCCCACTGGAGCTATTGTCACCGTGCAATAAGCTTCTTTTGGTTATGCACTCCTAGTACCCTTGGTGACAGTTTTTGTGAGGCAGTGTTGTTGTTATCAAACGCTAAGTAAAAAGTTGTATAGGTACTGTTGCCTACGATCACGTCGCTTGAGTCATATCCTGGGAGACAGACCGACGGACAGGACAGACAACGGCCGGCCATTATGAACTTTGTGACGAATGATCAACCAAAACAAGTCAGCCATTGTTCCAACCTTGTTTGTATTTCCGCCGGCGTACAAAAAATGACACAGTTTATAGACGCCGTAGGTACTGGGAATCATTAAATTCGATTCTAATTATAAAAACTTCAAAAATGCACTTTTGTGTTTCACAAGATGCCCTGGTTCTCATCTTTTATTGAACATAAAGGTGCTCACATTTTAGATTTACATCCATCTGTTCCAACAGACAGCCATAACAGGTTCATATTACGCAAACTAATAAAAAGGGCGCTCACCTAAATTCTTTTCGTAAACGTTCTAAAAAGACGTAATTGTTTCTGAAAACACGGCGGCAGTGTGTTCCACCCATACTGAAATTAGCACAGTTAGTGTTGTATGCAATTGTTTATAATTAGAAAGGGAAATACAGTCTCCAGAGCGTAATGCAACTGACATCTGGACATATTGAGGTTGCTCGAAATTTTTATATTTAAATTGTGATTTTAATGCTCGGAATAGTTACCTAGAGAATTAAAGAATAGGAACTCTCGCGTCTCGTCTGTAGATTTAAATATAAGTAAGTATGAACGTATTGACAAAGAATCAAGTTTTGTAGTCCGCGAGTAAAAGCTTTACTGTACTTATACAAAAATAGCCCCAACACACAACCTTGCGGAACCTGGGAGGCACCCTGACGCTCAATGCCTCTAAATTCATACTACGCTTTACACATACCTTCAGCGGAAATCTGCATGCTTTGAAGTTACTCCCAAGGCTTATTTAGTTGAGATAATAAATTGTACTAACAAATTCCGTGTCCGCGCTGTATATCTATTAAAAATTCTAGCGTACAGTGCATTGCTCTTCCTTCCTGTTGCTTATACTTCGCGTGTATTTTGGGAGCGATATGAAGGTTGCATACGCATACGTACCTACCATGTTACTTTAATCTTGCTGGAAGGTTGATTTAATATCGATAATTTCACGACCAATACGTTAAACTATTACGCGCCAACAATAATTATACCAATATCGTCATCAGTCAGTCATTGATTGAATCAGGCGTTGACATGGTGGAGGTATTATATTTAAAAAAGTCGCACAGATTTAGTTGTCTTCCACGAGTAGCTGCAAAGACACACGATAACTGTTTTTTGTTCATTAGACTATTAATATCAAACTTTATTTTCTCAAATGTGCAAGACACAGATGTACTTACTCTATTTTAACCTAATTTTGGACAAAAAGTTTTTAGGGCATTGAATAACGGAATGCACAAATAAAATGGTTTACATATCGTGACGATCCTTCTGGTGAAATGCTAACTCAAACGTAAAATAGGTCGAATATATCGCGTACGCATATATAGGTTGGTAGGTATAATAAGGGAATAATCATTTCACTGGCGCCGGCGTCGAAACTAGACCGAGGGCTGTTAAAACGCAGTAAACTTATCAGGATACTGCTCCAAACTACTTTCCCTAAATAATTTGAATATATTGGTCACTAGCGACCCGCCCCGGCATCGCACGGTATATTATATATGCATGTATTATACATATAAACCTTCCTCTTGATTCACTCTATCTATTAAAAAAAACCGCATCAAAATCCGTTGCGTACCTAGTTTTAAAGATTTAAGCATACATAAGGACATATAGGGACATAGGGACAGAGAAAGCGACTTTGTTTTATACTATGTAGTGATAAGGAACTGACTTGTTCCCATGAAATCCAGTAAGAAAGAAAGAAAAATATTTTATTTCCGTTCCCAAGGTATCTCCACCATAAAAATTATAACTAATAATTGTAATAATAATTATAAATTATTATTATAATTATTAGTAAGGTGGATACTGTTTGTTAAAATATAATGGCGTATTTTCAAAATGTACGGGCTAAAGGGGTGATTAAATTTTCGATCAAACATTACAACGTAAAACTTTACCACGAGTCATTCAAACTTACCCAACCGGCACCTATTTCACCAATTCGACAATTGTCGGTGACGATTGACAATTCGAAATACAATGTATATTCAACATGATGCCAATCGGCGTAGAATCTCGTCGAGTTTGTAAAGTAAAGAGAATTATCACTAGGGCTTCCAATTGAAATATTCGAATATTCTAATAATTCGAATATTCGGCTAATTTTCATATTCGAATAATTGGGGACATGATATTCGAATATTCGATAGGTATTCGATTTTATGTTAGTAAAATGTTTACGCGGGTAGCGATGTGATTTAAGTTTTTTTTGCAGTATTATTGTGTAAATTAAGTCGGTACGCAAGGTAGTAGTTAATAATACTGTTCTTCTTTAATTTTAGGTGATTTTTGAAGACTGAAAATGTGATGATGATAATATTAAGATTATTAGGTGAATTAGGTAACTAATACACGTGCTCTATGTTTGCATTGATTTCTTCGATTTTCATTCGAAATATTATAAACGGGATGTGAACCGCGATTACCTTTATTGATCAATAATGGTAATCGCGGTTCACATCCCGTTTATAATATTTCGAATGAACTTAACCGTGAATCATTAAAAACTCTTCTTTGATTTTTTTATGAAAATTATAATAACTGTTTTGTTTTTAATTGCTAAGTGATTTTTTAAACTGATTACGTAATTACACAGCTGATTCTGTCGTTTTCTATGTTTTATTAAACCTTTCTAAAATATTCGAATACTATTCGAATAATTCGAATACTTCCAAATTTACGAATCGAATATTCGAATAATTAAAATGGTCGAATATTAGGAGCCCTAATTATCACTTGTGACCGACAGTTGTCGTATTGATGAAATAGGGGACTGCTGGCATTGTATCTCCAATGCTAAAGACACTCCGTACGCAATAAACAATTCACATAAATACATATTCATGTATTGAAGAATACACGGCGATCTATAAAAGCAACCATTCCTATACCATTAATAAATCTGTACACTTTCTATAAAGCCAGATCCACACATTCCTTCAATTGGTTAAGTTGGTACACGTTTAACATGTGTTCCAACGTATCTATGGGAGTTATTAGACGTCTTCCCTTTAAAGATTAATGGTTAGGAGCACTCATAGGTCGTACTTTCACTGGCGACCCACAGTCTATTTCTCTGAGATATTAAACATCTAACGCTTGGAATTAATTAAACCTAAGCGATGCTTTTATAACGCAGTGATTAAAATTAGTCTTAGTGTGCAGTAAGATTCTGATACATTAAAGGGCACGGAAAAACCCTTAGCTAAATTTTTCGACTTAGAAAGCTGCATTTTTGCATGACTGCCTTTACAATGTGGACAAGAAGTGACAAAGCTTTTCGATTTTTCCTTTTTATACAAGAAGGGCAAGCAATTAGATCTGTTACCAGCCAGCAGGGCTAAGATAAAATAGGTACCCATTAGATATTGAGTTCTTCAAAAAGAAAGTAATACCAAGTTATTTACAAGAACAAAAAAGTCAATTAGTTTATTGAAAACTAGCGACCCGCCCCGGCTTCGCACGGTATATTATGCATGTATTATACATATAAACCTTCCTCTTGATTCACTATATCTATTAAAAAAACCGCATCAGAATCCGTTGCGTAGTTTTAAAGATTTAAGCATACAAAGGGACATAGGGACATAGGGACATAGGGACAGAGAAAGCGACTTTGTTTTATACTATGTAGTGAAGTGAAGAATAATAAATCATAAAAAAAACATCTACGTCTTTTATAATATTTTATTGATTGAGATTTCGTATGAGTGTGACAATAAATTACACGACAACACTATAACATTAATAATGTCAATAATTTCTCCTTTCAATAATGTTTTTAGTGCTACTTAGAATTAACTTTATTTGTAATAAGTTTAGGATTCATTTTATGTTTCTTTTCTTTTATATATTTTATGATAATAACGTTACTGCTGAATGACAAGACAAAGTACATAAAACATTAAGTACCTAGTTAAAACTAGCCTAAAACTAATTTAAGTCTAAATAAGGGCCCTGTGACAACACAGATTTTCAGATTTAGCAATAAAATGGTATGCTGAGCAGTACCTAACCTAGATAACCGTAAATTATCTTATGACCATTTTCTCGTATTTTACACAAATGCATTGTTATATGCTCTGGTGTATATTTTCAGCAGATTTTCCAAAAGCAAGACTTGCTAGCATTTTCTTCATAATTTTTATGTCTGATGTCATCTGGTTAACTTTTGACATTGCATTTTTAACATCATTATCTACCGCAGATAAACCATCAGTTAACAATTTGATTTGCTTATTTAGTCGAGATTGTTCTTCGCGTGGTTTCTTTTTATCGTTTTTTTCTTCTTCTTCATTTATCTCGTCGGTAACTACAGGTCTGTCCACAATAGCATCGTACAACGCATTTAATTTATACTTATTTGTGTTAACAATACAGTTTTTCTCATCTCTTTGTTCTTTTTTCCACGCTATATCGATAATAGCGGCATGTAGTGCTGAAGGTAGGTCCAAATGATAAAAGTCATTACGGCTTAGTGATGCACGCCATTGACTTCGGTACCCTACGTAGTTAGATATCTTCACATGGTATTTTTTATTACCGAATCTCTTCGCAAACAGCCGATTATTGACTAAAACTTCCAAACTGCTTAGTAGTTCAACTTGTTTCTCCAGCCGCTTTATGCTTCCTGCCATTTGCAAGTCATTGATGTCACTTACAGCGACACCTATCATGAAATTCATTAAGATTATTGATACGAATATCACAAATATGACAAAACATAGCCGGATAAAAGTTTTTGTATCTCGAGGGTCGCTCTCGTGTTGTTGGCCGAATAAGGTTTCATAGTCAAACTCAGAAGACATCATAACTACAGTTTTCACAAATGCAGCGAGCGGATTGTCGAATGGTGGTGCCGATTGATATTCAATCATGAAGCAAAACGAGAAACCAATAATCAGGCAAATCGAAGTTAGGAGAATCTGAAACACAAGCAGCTTACGTAAACAACATTAATCATAACTGAGCTTTAAAAATATATGAATAAGCAAATTGGTTAAACTACAACTGACCTTGAATATGTTGATGGTAACTTTTCCAAATATGAGGACGTAGTATCCCCACTTTGGGAATCGGGATACCAGAAACATAGTCTGCAACCAGGTGAGCAGCAGAGCGGTGGAGGCAGCGTGGCGGTGCCAGTGGGGTTGCTCCGCGGCACTCTCTACCACAGGCACGATGCCACCCAGAGTAAGGCAGACCAACTTCACCCACGTCTCCAAGGTCAAAAAGTAGCTTAATCTTCTCAAGTACATGTAAAACAGTTCCTGGAACGAAGATACAAAATTGAAAAATTGATCAGACAAATAATTATATCGTTAGCAACACGTTTCCAGTTACTGTGAGTGATCGATCTACAGAGACGAGAAAAAATATTATTATGATACGCCTTGTCATGCATTACGATGTTTCATGATGTACGAGTGAAAAGGTTCCACAGTACTATAGTATAGCGGCCGAATTAGGCAAGAAAAATAAATAATAGAGGTCTCAGCACCGAATATAACTTTGTCCCTCTTGGTGTTGAGACCCTTGGTCCGTGGGGTCCTAGCGCTATTAGCCTCTTCAAAGATATTTCGAAGAGGCTAATAGACGCTACGGATGACCGCAGAGCTGGCATCTTCTTTGGACAGCGTATTAGTATCTCTGTCTAAAGGGGAAATGCTACCAGCGTCTGTGGTACTATGCCACGGGGGTCCCTCCTTTTTTAATTATTTTATTTTAAGACTAGTTTTAGTTTCGTTTTTTTTTAATTTGTTTTTAGTTTTTAAATTAATATGTTTGTTTAATTCATCTTATACCATTTGTAGTAGTTTTAGTGTGTTGTTATTTAAAAGCACATTCCACATGCCCGTTTGTCAGTTTCAATAGTATAAGAGATGCAATATGTAAATGTACCCGTCTTCTTACCTGTACCAGTAGCAATATGATTGACGTGTAAATCAAAGTGATTAGCAACCAATACCATCCATCGAATAAATCAAACCAAGCCATCCTACTTGTATTTGGCACGGAAGTGGAAAACGAACTGTTGTCCTTGTCTCTATAATGAATAACGTTCAGTACAAAAATGTTGAAAGTTATTAAAAAAGTAGTATAGACTGCTATCATAGCATAGAACACTGGTAAAAGATGTTTCCATTTTAAGTACAAGAGACTCTCGATCAACGGATGTATCAGAGTTTTTCTTTGTCCACACTTTACTAACTCTTCAATGACTTTCATTTGACTCACATTTCCTATAGTTGTCAGTGCATTGTAGTCAACATTAACTACGGTGTCGCTTACAACCCGTTTAGTGCTGATGAAATCATCAAAAATAAGTTCGAAGCACTTTGAGGGGTTGTAGAATTCTGTTGCAATTATTTCCAAAGCAGTCCTTCCTTTAGCTCCTTTGGTCGACAATTTGGCACCTTTTTTTAGTAGCAGTGCTATCATTGACATATTGCGTTGTTTAGCTGCTATGTGTAGAGGAGTATAACCATCACCATCTAATGATATTATTTGAGTTTGTGTTCTGACTCGTAGAAAAGGGTAAGCACGTCCCCGGATTGGCACCAGACTAACAGCACCTCTACTTCTGGGTATACAAACTACTCGTGGTCGTGGTCTTCGTGCTGCCAATTTAACTCTTTCATCGAAGAACGGTTCTAGTATTGGACCCGACTCAATACTCTGTTGTTCGCTGTCTAGAAGTAATCTGACTGATTGTAGTTTGTCGATACTAACTGCTACATGTATTGGAGCAGAACCTTTATTGTTTACACTGATTTTAACATCTGTTTTGTCTAGTAAATACTTTAAAATGTGAGGATGATATACAGCTACGTGCAGTGCTGTATCGTTATGTCTCGAGACTCGGTTCACAGAAGCTCCTCTCTTTATTAAAACTTGAACAGCTTCCAGGTCTTCTCTCTCGATGGCTGTGTGGAGAGCAGTTACGCCGCTCATATTCAAACTATTTACGTCCGTGGCACTATTATGTTCAATAGCTGCTGTTATCTCATTGAGTATGTTAATTTCGCCGCTCTTTACGGCTAAATGAATAAGCGTATCTTCATGCTGAAATTTAAAAAAGGATGACATGCTTAGAAATAGTTTTTATAAGAAGTTTTTTTGTATTCTAGAAACATCCTCAACGTACAAATTTTGAGCCAAATTTTGAAAGCATGGCCTGTGGATATCTTTGTTTCATGACAGCTTCTGGTATGATAGCAAGATTTCTGATTGTAACTTTTGCCCCGGCCGCTAACGCTGCGCTTACGCCTTCACACCATCTGTACAAGGAAAAGTAAAAAAAAAGTTTCGTATAATGTTGCCTTTGCCAGTAGTCAAACGATAGGATTGATAAACGTTTGTTCAATTTTGCTAGCAAGGAAGTCATGTATGTAGGCTTTAGTTCACCACACTGAAGGTAAAACACAGTGTTAGGTATACAGTCATCACTCTTAAAAAGATGACGAAAGTTAAGGTTCTTTATTCATGACACTTAACTTATGTCTAAAGAAAAGAAAAATTACGACGAGTTACTTAATAGTCTTCAAGTCAACGACTGGCAAGAAGCTGCGCACGATCGGGACAGGTGGCGTGCTCTCGTTTCGGAGGCCAAGACCCTATTTGGGTCCCTGAGCCAAATTAGTTATTAGTTACTTAGTTACTTAATAATAACTTGAGTCCATAGGCAATATATTTTCTACTATGTTTGATCCACGAAATTCACGTTATTTAAGTTAGTATACAACCGCGAATTGCTTACATGTGTAGGATGGCCACGTGTAGCACCGATAAGCCGCTTGCATCCAGTACATCCGCGCTACCTTCGTATGTCAGAAGTACCTGTAACATTTTTAATTCGTTTTTTTTTATTTGTAATTTTTATTAAGTAACCAAACAACAATCATATATAATATAAAAATATATCTAAAAGACCTATATCGAAAAGAAATAAATAGATAATCGACTTGAACCTTTGTTCTTTAATGGTCCACGGACGCAATTTGGCGTTGTTTGTGCGACTACATTACGAGATTGAAATTGCCCCTAGGGCCTCTGCTATAGGGGTTCTGATGATTCCCAGGGCCCGTTCTTCCGTCCCCAGAACCCTAGCGGTTTCATAGGTAATGTTGCGAGCATATTTGCAATTTGAAGCAATGTGGACATTTCTGAATTGATGACAGAGCGAAAAGGTTCAGACTACACCACAACCAAACAAACTTGGATTAATACGTTCCCACGATACAAGTTGCGGCATAATATTGAATCTATTTTCTAATCTTCTCCAGATACTTGACGAATGCAAAGTTTAAACGAGAAATAAGACAAACAGCTCATAGTTCGTGATATAAATATAAATAAATATAAATATTAGGGAACAATCACACAAATTGACCTAGTCCCAAAGTAAGCGCTAATACGGCTTCTGTTATGTGTACAACGATATACTTTCGATACAGTGATTCATAAGGAACGATTAAGTATAGGTACAATTTGACAAGGTTTTGTGAAAGTTGCTTGAAATATAACGACAATCGTTGGCACATAAATTTTAAAACTGTACTTTTCTATTAAATAACTGCTAAAACTTATTTGAATCCTCACGGTAAAGGGCTCAATGCATTTCTTCACAATGCACAAATGCACTGGCGTCAGGCCTTCGCCGTCCAACGCGGCAGGTGATGCGCCATCGTTCATGAGTTCCACTATGGCTGGAGTGTCCTGGCGCTCGACGGCATGATGGAGTGGAGTGCCTTCCGGTATCCGAGGCCTGGATAAAAAAAAAACTATAAATAAGTGACGTAGCTTTATGCAGCTGACTTCATCCACTCATAGATACTTCCATACTGGTCTGGGAGCGAAGAAAAAACATAGAATGAACCAGTTGCTTCTCTTCCCGCGCATATTGTACTCGCTCATCGAGAGAATGGGCAAAATCATTAGGAATATTGTTATAGGCGATGCGGCTGGCAACCCATCGCTATTTTGATACCACTGCTAAAAAAAAATCAATTTCAACAATTTAGGTGTGCTATGGGTGTTGTAGCGGTATAGCAAGCATCACGAAATGATGAGGATCCGGGTTCGATTCCCGGCCATAGCTTTACTTTTCGGATTTTTCTGTGTTCTAATCTTCAGTGTTGTATAGAAATTTAATTTCTAACGGGTAAATCCGTAAAAATAAATATACAATATCAAGAAGTAAAATTCTTGATTAATTTGATTAAGGTGTCTGATAGCTTCTTAAGAACACTTAAGGAACACTTAAGGAATATAGGAAGTATTCGAAAACTTCGTAATATTCGAATATTAGAATAATAAGCTAAGAAACAGTTCGTAATATTCGAATAGAAAATTTGGACGAATATTCCAAGCCCTAGAAGAAAACAATAGATTAATGCAAGGGTGCAATTAGAAATTAAAAGAATCAATTTTACCGGTCCCTTTTTGACCCATAATTTTCATTAGTCATAATAATCGTTAGTCGTAATTTTTTTGGTCATAACACATGAAATCGTGCCTTTTTCAGGAATTTTGGAAAAGTCGCCAAAATGTAGTAAAGTAGGTAAGGTTACTATTTCAGAAATAAAACGCTTTATGATTAACGAAAATTATGACAAACCGTACATTCGGAACTTCAATTTTATGGGACAAAATAAAGACCGATAATTTTACTCACCGGTCGTTTTCTGATTCGGAGGTGTAAGATAGGAATCTACTTTCCATAGCATCTTGGCCTTCTACGAGGATATAGTTGTCCTCATCCTCATATTCCATATTGAAAGCGATATTTGATCACAATTATTCACCAACTAGCTACAATTAATGTTAAACTTATTATTATATGAAAATGGGTTCTGGTAACAACAACTCGCGTTCACCGTCGCAAACTCTCTGAAACACTTTGTTTTAATATAATGTATAATATTCAATTAGAAATAATATGAATACTAACGCATTCATGCAGCTGAGCTAACAGGAAAATTTGCACCTTATTCATGAAACATCAAAAGTGGTTATGGTTTTAAAAACGATAGCTTTTGATTGTGGCATTATCATAAAGCCCGTTGCATACGACACGTAATTCAGTTATATCTTGTTCTATCTTTTACGAGCCCTGGGTCATTAGCATTGATGCCAGGGTAGGGCCGCGGAGTCTGTCAAACTCCCTATTCCGTGTGTACGTAAGTGGAACGAAACATGGCTTTGGAATGAAAAAAACGGCATTGAAATCGGTCCAATCCTTTGAGAGCTTACGATGGTGGCATCCATCTCAAACACAGATACACACACACGCGCGCGTGCGCGCACACACACACACACACACACACATACATACAAACAGAGAGAGAGAGAGAGAGAGAGAGACGGAGAGAGAAAGTGTATGGTAAATAATAAAATGTGGATTGACAGTGTTTTGATTCAATGTTATCAGGCCTAGTGGGCGCCATGCCTTAGATTGTATGCTAATTAAACTTACAAACATTATTATCGGACGGGCGTGTTTAAATGAAAAAGCCACGGGTTAAAAAGGGCAAATGTCACTGTGATGGTAGTAGTAGTAATTGTTTGAATGTTAAAATTAGGTGGTTGTTTTATTTAACCTCTAAAAGAAGCAACAATTTCCGTGATTCTGACCGAGCGTGGCTAGCACAAGCACTAAGTGCGTCTGCGGATTTAAATAAGAGTACGTCCTGAACTGTCAAAACTTCTACAAATACAGTACAAAATTCGGAAAGGCCCTTCCGCTTTACCGTATACAAAAGTCATTCAACGACCTAGACCTAGCAAATCAATTCCAATTCGACATCTTTCAAGTTTCAATACGGTCAATTAAGCGTAAAATGCTGATTCCATCACACATCTCTCAAAATTAGCTCTCTTTTTTGCCTAATCTTACTTAATCCTGTTTGTTTTATGTTAGTTAGTTTTACTTGTAGTGCAAGTCCCTAAACATGATAAATGCTGTCGCATGCCTGTTATTGGCGCATGAACATGGGTTGTAACTTGTAATTTTTATGAATATTAATGTTTTGTTTATGTACTGTTGACATAAAAAAATAAATAAATGTTCCTTTGCTGCCGTAATACGTGCAGAACGCCAAAGGCAAGACACCTATACCGTGTAATGCCTACAAGTGAATGGGTCAAGAGGTTCGAAATATTATAAACGGGATGTGAACCGCGATTACCTTTGTCAAGAGACGATTGTCTCCCGAACGTAGCGATCACTCCAAGACTAGGTTTAATTATTTAATCGCACGATTGGGCTCGAGTAGAAACTAAAACCCGAAGCCATCGTATTCTGACGACTGGTTGGTGATAACCTATACTAATATTATAAAGAGGTAAAGTTGGTGAATTTGTGATGTTGGGAGTTGGCGAGGATATTCATAGGATATTGAGTTCTTCAAAAAGAAAGTAATACCAAGTTATTTACAAGAACAAAAAATTGAATTAGTTCATTGAAAAAGAAAATTAAATCATAAAAAAAACATTCAAGTCTTTTATGATGTTTTATTGATTGAGATTTCCTATGAGTGTGGTGTGACAATAAATTACACGACAACGAAATATGTAACATTAATAATGTCATTAATTTCTCTTTTCAATAATATTTTTTAGTGTTACTTAGTATTAACTTTATTTTCAACACAGTTGCTCGTAAATTGTGTCTTATTTCAATAAGAGTTTTTAATGATTCACGGTTAAGTTCATTCGAAATATTATAAACGGGATGTGAACCGCGATTACCTTTATTGAGCTCCCGATATTTCGATACAGTTGCATGTATCATGATCACGGGTAGACTGAAGAAATTGCGGGTGGATGTTATTGTTGGGTAGACCGAGCTCTGTCTACCCTCATCATGATCGTGATCATGATACATGCAACTGTATCGAAATATCGGGAGCTCAATAAAGGTAATCGCGGTTCACATCCCGTTTATAATATTTCGAATGTGTCTTATTTCACCGCATTTAAGCTCATTTTTTTAATCTCAGCAAATAGTTCAGTTATGTATAGGAACAAGGAATATTTTCGTGAATATTAAACTATTTTAAGTTAAAGATGATAAATAAACATTTAATTTCGACAAAGTATTCATTTTTAACTAAAAAAGTGACCATAATTTGCATATTTAAGACAATGATTAATTATTTTATTATTATTTTAATATTAGGCTGTTTAGCAGTCTGTTGTCAGTCCCTCGTTCCGCACGTGCGAAGTGCACAGCGCGCATGCGCGAGTGCTGCACGCGGACTGGCTTGGAGAAAATATCTGCCGCCATCTTTCACACACAGATTTTGTTGATTATTTTACCTAGTTATTACTTTAAAAATTACGAGTTCAAATAATAAAGAAAAACTAAATGTAAATAGTGTCCATCGCCAGAAATACTAGTAAACTATCTTCGGACAGGTTATGTCAGTAAGAAATCCAAGGTGTTATTTACCAAATTACAAAGAAAATTTCTAAAGCCTCCAGTTAAGCAATGTCTGGTAACAAAGCTAAACTAAAGTTCTTTTTTACTTACTTATTAAGAATTTCATTTATTTTTGAAAAACGTCGTATGAAACGCGTGTGCATTGATCATTACTCCACTCGGCGTTCTTACCTCGCTCGCTGTCGCTCGCGAGCAATAATGCCTCGTGTGTACTGATCAACATAGCACACTTGTACCGTAATGTACTATTGTAGAGGTAATAAGTTTAGGATTTCTTTTATGTATTTTATGATAATAAGTAAATTTACTGCTGAATGACAAGACAAAGTACACAAAACATTAAGTACCTAGGTAGTAGGTGTAGTTAAAACTAGCCTAAAACTAAATTAAATCTAAATAAGGGCTCCGTAACAACAAATTTTCAGATTTAGCAATAAAATGGTAAGCTAAGTAGTACCTAGGTAACCGTAAATTTTCTTATGAACATTTTCTTGTATTTTACACAAATGCCTTGTTATATACTCTGGTGTATATTTTGAGCAGATTTTCCAAAAGCAAGACTTGCTAGCATGTCCTTCATAATTTTTATGTCTGATGTCATCTGGTTAACTTTTGAAATTGCATTTTTAACGTCATTATCTACCGCAGACAAACCATCGGTTAACAATTTAATTTGTTTATTTAGTCGAGATTGTTCTTCGCGTGGTTTCTTTTTATCGTTTTTTTCTTCTTCTTCATTTATCTCGTCGGTAACTACAGGTCTGTCCACAATAGCTTCGTACAACGCATTTAATTTATACTTATTTGTTTTAACGATACAGTTTTTCTCATCTCTTTGTTCCTTCTTCCACGCTATATCGATAATAGCGGCATGTAGTGCTGAAGGTAGGTCCAAATGATAAAAGTCATCACCGCTTAGTGATGCACGCCATTGACTTCGGTACCCTACGTAGTTAGATATCTTCACATGGTATTTTTTATTACCGAATCTCTTCGCAAACAGTCGATTATTGACTAAAACTTCCAAACTGCTTAGTAGTTCAACTTGTTTCTCCAGCCGCTTTATGCTTCCTGCCATTTGTAAGTCATTGATGTCACTTACAGCGACACCTATCATGAAATTCATTAAGATTATTGATACGAATATCACAAATAGGACAAAAAATAGCCGGATAAAAGTTTTTTTATTTTGAGGGTCGCTCTCATGTTGTTGGCTGAATAAGGTTTCGTAGTCAAATTCAGAAGACATCATAACTACAGTTTTCACAAATGCAGCGAGCGGATTGTCGAATGGTGGTGCCGATTGATATTCAATCATGAAGCAAAATGAGAAACCAATAATCAGGCAAATCGAAGTTAGGAGAATCTGAAACACAAGCAGCTTACGTAAACAACATTAATCATTACTGAGCTTTAAAAATATATGAATAAACAAATGGTTAAACTACAACCGACCTTGAATATGTTGATGGTAACTTTTCCAAATATGAGGACGTAGTATCCCCACTTTGGGAATCGGGATACCAGAAACATAGTCTGCAACCAGGTGAGCAGCAGAGCGGTGGAGGCAGCGTGGCGGTGCCAGTAGGGTTGCTCCGCGGCACTCTCTACCACAGGCACGATAACACCCAAAGTAAGGCAGACCAACTTCACCCACGTCTCCAAGGTCAAAAAGTAGCTCAACCTTCTCAAGTACATGTAAAACAGTTCCTGTAACGAAGATACAAAATTGACAAATAATTATATTATCGTTAGCAACACGTTTCCAATTACTGTGAGTGATCTACAGAGACGAGAAAAAATATTACGACTGTTGCTGCAAATCTTATTATGATACGCCTTGTCATGATGCATTACGATGTTTCACTGAAACTGCTATTAACAGTGAAAAGGTTCCACAGTTCAATAGTATAGCGGCCGAATTAGACAAGAAAAATAAATATAGGGGTCTCAGTACCGAATATAACTTTGTCCCTTTCGGTGTTGAGACCCTTGGTCCGTGGGGTCATAGTCATAACGTTATTAGCCTCTTCAAAGATATTTCGAAGAGGCTAATAGACGCTACGGGTGACCGCAGAGCTGGCAGCTTCCTTGGACAGCGTATTAGTATCTCTGTCCACAGGGGAAATGCTGCCAGCGTCTGTGGTACTATGTCACGGGGGCCCCTCCTTTTTTAATTATCTTATTTTAAAATTAGTTTTAGTTTAGTTTTTAATTTGAATTTGTTTTTATTTTTTAAATTAATGTAAATATGTTTGTTTAATTCATCTTGTACCATTTGTAGTAGTATTAGTGTGTTGTTATTTAAAAGCACATTCCACATGCCCGTTTGTCAGTTTCAATAGTATAAGAGATACAATATGTTGTTAATGCGTTAACATGACGGGGTAGCGACGCCATCTGTGCCCTATACTGAACACTATTAGAAATTGATTATATTCAAGTAGTTATTGGTAAATAGAGAAGTAGTTACATGAGTATTTGCATAGATGGCGTTGTTTTCTAGTATTATATCGATCTCTAGCAGATTATTGCTGAAACTAATATCTAGGCAGGTCTAAATCTTTTGCACTGTATAATGGACAGTGGCGCTATTATAGGATATAAATAGGAAAGCTCATTAGTTGTAAGCTCTTTTTTTTCGACTTTCAACTGAACGAAGATTACATTAAAGCTAAGAAGTTTATTTTGCTTCTTACTGGCCACCATTTTCACCCTCACTTCAGCATATGTAAATGTACTCGTCTTCTTACCTGTACCAGTAGCAATATGATTGACGTGTAAATCAAAGTGATTAGCAACCAATACCATCCATCGAATAAATCAAACCAAGCCATCCTACTTTTATTTGGCACGGAAGTGGAAAATGAACTGTTGTCCTTGTCTCTATAATGAATAACGTTCAGTACAAAAATGTTGAAAGTTATTAAAAAAGTAGTATAGACTGCAATCATAGCATAGAACACTGGTAAAAGATGTTTCCATTTTAAGTACAAGAGACTCTCGATCAACGGATGTATCAGAGTTTTTCTTTGTCCACACTTTACTAACTCTTCAATGACTTTCATTTGACTCACATTTCCTATAGTTGTCAGTGCATTGTAGTCAACATTAACTACGGTGTCGCTTACAACCCGTTTAGTGCTGATGAAATCATCAAAAATAAGTTCGAAGCACTTTGATGGGTTGTAGAATTCTGTTGCAATTATTTCCAAAGCAGTCCTTCCTTTAGCTCCTTTGGTCGACAATTTGGCACCTTTTTTTAGTAGCAGTGCTATCATTGACATATTGCGTTGTTTGGCTGCTATGTGTAGAGGAGTATAACCATTACCATCTAATGATATTATTTGAGTTTGTGTTCTGACTCGTAGAAAAGGGAAAGCACGTTCCCGGAGTGGCATCGGTTGTTCCCGGCGATACGATGGACTAACAGTTCTACCTGTGGGTATAGCTACTACTCGTCTTCGTGCTGCCAATTTAACTCTTTCATCGAAGAACGGTACTAGTACTGGACCCGACTCGATATTCTGTTGTTCGCTGTCTAGAAGTAATCTGACTGATTGTAGTTTGTCGATACTAACTGCTACATGTATTGGAGCAGAACCTTTATTGTTTACACTGATGTTAACATCTGTTTTGTCTAGTAAATACTTTAAAATGTGAGGATGATATACAGCTACGTGCAGTGCTGTATCGTTACGTCTCGAGACTCGGTTCACAGAAGCTCCTCTCTTTATTAAAACTTGAACAGCTTCCAGGTCTCCTCTCTCAATGGCTGTGTGGAGAGCAGTTACGCCGCTCATATTCAAACTATTCACGTCCGTGTCACTATTATGTTCAATAGCTGCTGTTATCTCATTAAGTATGTTAATTTCGCCGCTCTTTACGGCTAAATGAATAAGCGTATCTTCATGCTGAAAGTTAAAAAAGGATAACACGCTTAGAAATATTTTTTATAAGAAGTATTTTTGTATTGTAGAAACATCCTCAACGTACAAATTCTGAGCCAAATTTTGAAAGCATGGCCTGTGGATATCTTTGTTTTATGACAGCTTCTGGTATGATAGCAAGATTTCTGATTGTAACTTTTGCCCCGGCCGCTAACGCTGCGCTTACGCCTTCACACCATCTGTAACAAAAAAGTAAAAAGAAAGTTTCGTATAATGATGCCTTTGCCAGTCAAACGTTAGGATTGATAAACGTTTGTTCAATTTCGCAAGCAAGGAAGTCATGTAGGCTTTAGTTCACCACACTGAAGGTAAAACACAGTGTTAGGTATACATCTCTCTTAAAAAGATGACGAAAGTTAAGGTTCTTTATTCATGACACCTAAGTTATGTCTAAAGAAAAGAAAAATTACGTTGAGCTACTTAATAATAACTTGAGTCCATAGGCAATATATTTTCTACTGTGTTTGATCCACGAACTTCACGTTATTTAAGTTAGTATACAACCGCGAATTGCTTACATGTGTAGGAGGGCCACGTGTAGTACCGATAATCCGCTTGCATCTAGTACATCCGCACTACCTTCGTATGTAAGAAGTGCCTGTAACATTTTCAATCAGTTTTTTTTTATTTGTAATTTTTATTAAATAAACAAAGTCAAAGTCAAAGTCAAAGTATCTTTATTTGTAAACATAGGTTGACTATATAGTATACAAAAGGTGTTATTAAGATATTTGGTATCACTATGTTTCGCCCATAGGCATACAAATAATTTGGCTTGATAATAATAATGAGCTCAAACAAACAACAATCATACACAATATAAAAAATACCTATATATCTAAAAGAAAGAAATAGATAATCGACTTGAATCTTTGTTCTTTAATGGTTCACGGACGCAATTTGACCTTGTTTGTGAGACTACATTACGATATTGAAATTGCTCCTAGGGTCTCTGCTATAGGGGTTCTGGTGATTCCCCAGGGCCCATTCTTCCGTCCCCCAAAACCCTAGCGGTTTCATAGGTAATGTTGCGAGCATATTTGCAATTTGAAGCAATGTGGACATTTCTAAATTGATAATGATTGAGCCAAAAGGTTCAGACTACACCACAACCAAACAAATTTGTGTTAATACGTTGCCAATATGCAAGTTTCGGCAGGATATTGAATCTATTTTCTAATCTTCCAGATACTTGACGAATACAAAGTTTAAACGAGAAATAAGACAGACATCTCATTATAAGCTCGTGATAAACTCAGAAACTACTTAATTATTATGCGGCTTTCGATACACTGATTCACAACGAACGATTAAGCATAGAATTTGACAAGGTTTTGCGAAAATTGCTTGAAAGATAACGACAATGGTTGGCACTGTCGGAAAAAATCAAGCCGCATGGGACACAAATATTAAATCTGTGTACCTAATACTTTTCTATTGACTGATAAAATTTAGATCCTGAATCCTCACGATAAAGGGCTCAATACATTTCTTCACAATGCACAAATGCACTGGCGTCAGGCCTTCGCCGTCCAACGCAGCAGGCGATGCGCCATCGTTCATGAGTTCCACTATGGCTGGAGCGTCCTGGCGCTCGACGGCATGATGGAGTGGAGTGCCTTCCGGTATCCGAGGCCTGGATAAAAAAAAAAACTATAAATATGTGGCGTAGCTTTATGCAGCTGACTCCATCCACTCATGGAAACTTTCATGCTGGTCTGGGAGCAAAGAAAAAGCATAGAATGAACCGGTTGCTTCTCTTCCCGCGCAGATGGTAATCGCCCATCGAGGGAATGGGTTAAAATCATTAGGAATATTGTTATAGGTAGGCGATGCGGCTAGCAACCCATCACTATTTTATTTCCACTGCTAAAAAAACATCAATTTCAACGATTTAGGTGTGCTATGGCTGTTGTAGCGGTATAGCAAGCATCACGGAATGATGAGGATCCGGGTTCGATTCCCAGTTATAACTTAACTTTTCACATTTTTCTATGTGTTCTAATTTTCAGTATTGTTCAGAAATTTAATTTCTAACGGGTACATCCGTAAAAATAAATATAAAATACCAGGAAATAAAATTCTTGACTTATTTGATTGTCCCGATTAAGGTCTTAAGAACAGAATGAAGACAACAATAGATTAATGCAAGTGGTGCAATTAGAAATTTAAAGAAATACTTTTACTCACCGGTAGTTCTCTGATTCGGAGGTGTAAGATAGGGATCTACTTTCCATAGCATCTTGGCTTTCTACGAGGATAAAGTCGTCCAGGTCGTCCTCATCCTCATATTCCATATTGAAAGCGATATTTGATTACAATTCACCAACTACAATTTATTGTTATGCTTGTTATTGTATAAAAATGGGTTCAGGTAACAACAACTCGCGTTCACCGTCACAAACTGTCTGCAACACTCACTGTTTGTTTTAATACGCATTCATGCAGCTGGGCTAACAAGAAAATTTGCACCTTATTCATGAATCATGAAAAGTGGTATGGTTTAAAATCGATAGCTTTTGATTGTGGCATTATTACAAAGCCCGTTGCATACGACACGTAATTCAGTTATATGTTGTTCTATCTTTTACGAACTCTGAGTCATTAGCATTGATGCCAGGGTAGGGCCGCGGAGTCTGTCAAACTCCCTATCCCGTGTGTACGTAAGTGGAACGAAACATGGCTTTGGAATGAAAAAAACGGCATTGAAATCAGTCAATTCCTTTGAGAGCTCACGATGGTGGCATCGTTAAGCTCTCAAACACAGATACACACACACACACACACACACACACACACACACACACACACACACACACACACACACACACACACACACACAGCGAGAGAGAGAGAGAAACGGAGAGAGAAAGTGTATGGTGAATAATAAAATGTGGATTGACAGTGTTTTGATTCAATGTTTAAATGTTATCAGGCCTAGTGGGTGCCATGCCTTAGATTGTATGCTAATTAAACTTACAAACATTATTATCGGACGGGCGTGTTTAAATGAAAAAGCCACGAGTTAAAAAGGGCAAATGTCACTGTGATAATGGAAGTAGTAATTGTTTAAATGTTAAAATTAGGTGGTTGTTTTATTTAACCTCTAAAAGAAGCAACCATTTCCGTGATTCTGATACGATTTTGACCGAGCGTGGCTAGCACAAGCACTAAGTGCGTCTGCGGATTTAAATAAGAGTACGTCCAGAACTGTCAAAACTTCTACAAATACAGTACAAAATTCGGAAAGGCCCTTCCACTTTACCGTATACAAAAGTCATTCAACGACCTAGACCTAGCAAATCAATTCCAATTCGAAATCTTTCAAGATTCAATCCGGTCAATTAAGCGTAAAATGCGATTGAATCACACATCTCTCAAAATTAGCTCTCTTTTTTGCCTTATCTTAGTTTTGTTATAAGCAGGTGCTCATTCATTTACTTAATCCTGTTTGTTTTATGTTAGTTAGTTTTACTTGTAGTGTAAGTCCCTAAACATGATAAATGCTGTCGCATGCCTGTTTGGTGCTTGAACATGGGTTATAACTTTGGCATGTCTAAATAAATAAATAAATAAATGTTCCTTTCAGCCGTAAGACGTGCATTACGCCAAAGGCAATACACCTATACAGTGTAATGCCTACGAGTGAATGCGGCAAGAAATGATTGTCTCCCGAACGTAGCGATCACTCCAAGACTAGGTTTAATCGCACGATTGGGCTCAAGTAGAAACTAAAGCCCGAAGCCATCGTATTCTGATAACCCAGTCTAGCAGTGGGACGTGAAGACTGGTTGGTGATAACCTGTACTAATATTATAAAGAGGTTAAGTTGGTGAGTTTGTGATTTTGGGAGTTTGCGAGGTTGCAAGGGTTACGGAATATTTGTACGGAACCCTCGGTGCGCGAGTCTTGGCCGGTTTTTTGGACTTAGAAAGCTGCATTTATGCATGATTGCCTTTACAGTGTGGATAAGAAGTGACAAAGCTTTTCGATTTTTCTTTAAGTAAGTAAGTAATCTTTATTTGCAATTTTTTTTTTAGGTTTTCGTACCTCAAAAGGAAAAAACGGAACCCTTATAGGGTCACTTTGTTGTCCGTCCGTCCGTCCGTCTGTCAAGACCCTTTTTCTCAGGAACGCGTGGAGGTATCAAGCTGAAATTTATATCAAATACTCTGGTCTACTGCTTCTTGGAGCTGTGGAAAAATCAAACTTCCAAGCTTACGCAATCAAATGATACAGCCGTTTATGCCGCAAATTTTCGAAACTCGCAAGGGAATCAAAACCTACAGGGTACTTCCCGTGAACGCAGAATCTTGAAATTTGATATGAAGGTAGGTCTTAGCATAGATTAAGGAATAATTGCAAAAAGCGTAAATATCTATGTATGTCTGTATAAAGAAGTGACCAATATAAAGTGACCACAAACTGCGTACAGTTTGCTTCGGAGCAGGGATCTGCTTACACTGGATTATTGATACATACATACATATCGTCACGCCTCTTTCCCACAGGGGTAGGCAGAGACTACTTTGTTCCACTTGCTACGATCCTGACATAACTCTTTCGCTTCATCCACATTCATCAATCTCCTCATACATGCTCGTCGGTTTATTGATATTTATAGATAATGGTACGGAACTCTCGGTGCGCGAGTCTGACTCGCACTTGGCCGGTTTTTTTATACAAGAAGGGCAAGCAAATAAGATCTGTTACCAGCCAACAGGGCTAAGATAAAATAAAAAAGAAAGTAATACCAAGTTATTTACAAGAACAAACAATTGAATTAGTTTATTGAAAAAGAAAAATAAAACCTAAAAATAACATTTACGTCCTTTATGATATTTTATTGTTTGAGATTTCCTATGAGTGTTACAATAAATTACACGACAACGAAATAACATTAAAAATGACAATAATTTCTCCTTTCAATAATGTTTTTTAGTGTTACTTAGTATTAACTTTATTTGTAGAGGTATAAGCTTAGGATTTCTTTATTATATTTTATGATAATAAAGTAAATTTACTGCTAAATGACAAGACAAAGTACACAAAACATTAAGTAGGTACCTAAGTAGTAGGCGTAGTTAAAACTAGCTTAAAACTAATTTAAATCTAAATAAGGGCCCCGCGACAGCACAGATTTTCAGATTTAGCAATAAAATGGTATGCTGAGCAGTTACCTAGGTAACCGTAAATTTTCTTATGACCATTTTCTCGTATTTTACACAAATACATTGTTATATGCTCTGGTGTATATTTTCAGCAGATTTTCCAAAAGCAAGACTTGCTAGCATCTCCTTCATAATTTTTATGTCTGATGTCATCTGGTTAACTTTTGACATTGCATTTTTAACATCATTATCTACCGCAGACAAACCATCAGTTAACAATTTGATTTGCTTATTTAGTCGAGATTGTTCTTCGCGTGGTTTCTTTTTATCGTTTTTTTCTTCTTCTTCATATATCTCGTCAGTAACTATAGGTCTGTCTACAATAGCTTCGTAGAGCGCATTCAATTTGTACTTATTTGTGTTAACAATACAGTTTTTCTCATCTCTTTGTTCTTTTTTCCACGCTATATCGATAATAGCGGCATGTAGTGCTGAAGGTAGATCCAAATGATAAAAGTCATCACCGCTTAGTGATGCACGCCATTGACTTCGGTACCCTACGTAGTTAGATATCTTGATATGGTATTTTTTATTACCGAATCTCTTCGCAAACAGTCGATTATTGACTAAAACTTCCAAACTGCTTAGTAGTTCAACTTGTTTCTCCAGCCGCTTTATGCTTCCTGCCATTTGTAAGTCATTGATGTCACTTACAGCGACACCTATCATGAAATTCATTAAGATTATTGACACGAATATCACAAATATGACAAAAAATAGCCGGATAAAAGTTTTTGTATCTCGAGGATCGCTCTCGTGTTGTTGGCTGAATAAGGTTTCGTAGTCAAATTCAGAAGACATCATAACTACAGTTTTCACAAATGCAGCGAGCGGATTGTCAAATGGTGGTGCCGATTGATATTCAATCATGAAGCAAAATGAGAAACCAATAATCAGGCAAATCGAAGTTAGGAGAATCTGAAACACAATCAGCTTACGTAAACAACATTAATCATTATTGATCTTTAAAAATATATGAATAAACAAATGGTTAAACTACAACCGACCTTGAATATGTTTATGGTAACTTTTCCAAATATGAGGACGTAGTATCCCCACTTTGGGAATCGGGATACAAGAAACATAATCTGCAACCAGGTGAGCAGCAGAGCGGTGGAAGCAGCGTGGCGGTGCCAGTAGGGTTGCTCCGCGGCACTCTCTACCACAGGCACGATGCCACCCAGAGTAAGGCAGACCAACTTCACCCACGTCTCCAAGGTCAAAAAGTAGCTTAACCTTCTCAAGTACATGTAAAACAGTTCCTGTAATGAAGATACAAAATTGACAAATAATTATATTATCGTTAGCAACATGTTTCCAGTTACTGTGAGTGATCTACAGAGACGAGAAAAAATATTACGACTGTTGCTGCAAGTTTTATTATGATACGCCTTGTCCTGCATTACGATGTTTCACTGAAACTGCTATTAACAGTGAAAAGGCTCCACAGTTCAATAGTATAGCGGCTGAATTAGTAAATATAGGGGTCTCAGCACCGAATTTAACTTTGTCCCTTTCGGTGTTGGTCCGTGGGGTCCTAGCGCTATTAGCCTCTTCAAAGATATTTCGAAGAGGCTTATAGACGCTACGGGTGACCGCAAAGCCGGCAGCTTTCTTGGACAGCGTAGTAGTATCGCTGTCCAAAGGGGAAATGCTGCCACCGTCTGTGGTACTATGCCACGGGGGCCCCTTCTTTTTTAATTACTTTTAAGATTAGTTTTAGTTTAGTTTTATTTTTTAATTTGTTTTTAATTTTTAAATTAATGTAAATATGTTTGTTTAATTCATTTTGTACCATTTGTAGTAGTTTTAGTGTGTTGTTATTTAAAAGCACATTCCACATGCCCGTTTGTCAGTTTCAATAGTATAAGAGATGCAATATGTAAATGTACTCGTCTTCTTACCTGTACCAGTAGCAATATGATTGACGTGTAAATCAAAGTGATTAGCAACCAATACCATCCATCGAATAAATCAAACCAAGCCATCGTACTTTTATTTGGCACGGAAGTGGAAAACGAACTGTTGTCCTTGTCTCTATAATGAATAACGTTCAGTACAAAAATGTTGAAAGTTATTAAAAAAGTAGTATAGACTGCTATCATAGCATAGAACACTGGTAAAAGATGTTTCCATTTTAAGTACAAGAGACTCTCGATCAACGGATGTATCAGAGTTTTTCTTTGTCCACACTTTACTAACTCTTCAATGACTTTCATTTGACTCACATTTCCTATAGTTGTCAGTGCATTGTAGTCAACATTAACTACGGTGTCGCTTACAACCCGTTTAGTGCTGATGAAATCATCAAAAATAAGTTCGAAGCACTTTGAGGGGTTGTAGAATTCTGTTGCAATTATTTCCAAAGCAGTCCTTCCTTTAGCTCCTTTGGTCGACAATTTGGCACCTTTTTTTAGTAGCAGTGCTATCATTGACATATTGCGTTGTTTAGCTGCTATGTGTAGAGGAGTATAACCATCACCATCTAATGATATTATTTGAGTTTGTGTTCTGACTCGTAGAAAAGGGTAAGCACGTCCCCGGAGTGGCACCGGTTGTTCCCGGTGATTCGAGAGACTAACAGCACCTCTACTTCTGGGTATACAAACTACTCGTGGTCGTGGTCTTCGTGCTGTGAATTTAACTCTTTCATCGAAGAACGGTTCTAGTATTGGACCCGACTCAATACTCTGTTTTTCGCTGTCTAGAAGTAATCTGACTGATTGTAGTTTGTCGATACTAACTGCTACATGTATTGGAGCAGAACCTTTATTGTTTACACTGATGTTAACATCTGTTTTGTCTAGTAAATACTTTAAAATGTGAGGATGATATACAGCTACGTGCAGTGCTGTATCGTTACGTCTCGAGACTCGGTTCACAGAAGCTCCTCTCTTTATTAAAACTTGAACAGCTTCCAGGTCTCCTCTCTCAATGGCTGTGTGGAGAGCAGTTACGCCGCTCATATTCAAACTATTCACGTCCGTGTCACTATTATGTTCAATAGCTGCTGTTATCTCATTAAGTATGTTAATTTCGCCGCTCTTTACGGCTAAATGAATAAGCGTATCTTCATGCTGAAATTTAAAAAAGGATAACTTTGACGACGCGGTTGGCCTAGTTGGTAGTGACCCTGCCTACGAAGCAAGCGTCCCAGGTTCAAATCCTGGTAAGGGCAAATATTTGTGTGATGAGCACGAATATTTGTTCCTGAGTCATGGGTGTTTCTATCTATTTAAGTATGTATTTCTCTATATAAGTATGTATATCATTGTCTAGTACCCATAACACAAGCCTTACTAGCGCTTACTTTGGGACTAGGTCAATTTGTGTGAATTGTTCCCTGATATTTATTTATATTTATATTTATAACACGCTTAGGAATATTTTTTATACGAAGTATTTTTGTATTCTTGAAACATCCTCAACGTACAAATTTTGAGCCAAATTTTGAAAGCATGGCCTGTGAATATCTTTGTTTCATGACAGCTTCTGGTATGATAGCAAGATTTCTGATTGTAACTTTTGCCCCGGCCGCTAACGCTGCGCTTACGCCTTCACACCATCTGTAACAGAAAAGTAAAAAAAAATTGTATAATGTTGCCTTTGCCAGTGGTCAAACGTTAGGTTTCATAAACGTTTGTTCGATTTCGCAAGCAAGGAAGTCATATAGGCTTTAGTTCACCACACTGAAGGTAAAACACAGTGTTAGGTATAGGTACGTCTCTCTTAAAAAAATGATAAGGTTCTTTATTCATGACACTTAAGTTATGTCTAAAGAAAAGAAAAATTACGTCGAGTTACTTAATAATAACTTGAGTCCATAGGCAATTATATTTTCTACTTCGTTAGATCCACGAAATTCACGTTATTTAAGATAGTATACAACCGCGAATTGCTTACATGTGTAGGATGGCCACGTGTAGCACCGATAAGCCGCTTGCATCTAGTACATCCGCGCTACCTTCGTATGTAAGAAGTACCTGTATAATTTTTAATTAGGTTTTTTTATTTGTAATTTTTATTAAATAAACAAAACAACAATCATACATCATATAAAAATACCTATATCTAAAAGAAAGAAATAGATAATCGACTTGAACCTTTGTTCTTTAATGGTTCACGGACGCAATAAAATTCGGCCTTGTTTGTAAGACTACATTACGAGATTGAAATTGCCCCTAGGGTCTCTGCTATAGGGGTTCTGGTGATTCCCCAGGGCCCGTTCTTCCGTCCCCAAAACCCTAGCGGTTTCATAGGTAATGTTGCGAGCATATTTTGCAATTTGAAGCAATGTGGATATTTCTAAATTGATTATGACAAAGCGAAAAGATTCAGACTACACCACAACCAAACAAACTTGGGTTAATACGTTGCCAATATACCAGTTTCGGCATGATATTGAATCTATTTTCTAATCTTCCCCAGATACTTGACGAATGTAAAGTTGAAACGAGAAATAAGACAGACATTTTATTATAACTATGGTTCGTGATAAACTCAGAAACTACTTAACGGATTATCATGCGCCTATCGTTACAGTGATTCACAAGGAATGATTAAGTTTACAATTTGATAAGGTTTTGTGAAAGTTGCTTGAAATAAAACCGGCCAAGTGCGAGTCGGACTCGCGCACCGAGGGTTCCGTATCATTATCTATAAATATCTATAAACCAGTGTAAACAGAGCCCTGCTCCAAATCAAAATGTACGCAGTGTGGGGTCACTTTATATTGGTCACTGATATATACAGACATGCATACATATTTACGGTTTTCGCAATTATTCCTTAATCTGTGCTATAAGACCTACCTTCATAGCAAATTTCAAGATTCTGCGTTCACGGGAAGTACCCTGTAGGTTTGGATTCCCTTGAGAGTTGCGGAAATTTGCGGCATAAACGGCTGTATCTTTTGATTGCGTTGGCTTAGAGGTTTGATTTTTTCACAGCTCCAAGGGGCAGTGAACCTGAGTATTTGCTATAAATTTCAGCTTGATACCTCCACGCGTTCCTGAGGAAAAGGGTCTTGACAGATGGACGGACGGACCGACGAACAACAAAGAGATCCTATAAGGGTTCCGTTTTTTCCTTTTAAGGTACGGAAGCCTAATAACGACAATCGTTGGCACTGTCGGAAAAAGTCAAGTCACACGGGACACAAATTTTAAATCTGTGTAACTAATACTTTTCTATTGACTGATAAAATTTAGATCCTGAATCCTCACGGTAAAGGGCTCAATGCATTTCTTCACAATGCACAAATGCACTGGCGTCAGGCCTTCGCCGTCCAACGCGGCTGGTGATGCGCCATCGTTCATGAGTTCCACTATGGCTGGAGTGTCCTGGCGCTCGACGGCATGATGGAGTGGAGTGCCTTCCGGTATCCGAGGCCTGGATAAAAAAAAACTATAAATATGTGGCGTAGCTTTATGCAGCTGACTCCATCCACTTATGGATACTTCCAAGCTGGTCTGGGAGCGAAGAAAAAACAAAGAATGAACCGGTTGCTTCTCTTCCCGCGCAGATGGTAATCGCCCATCGAGGAAATGGGCGAAAATCATTAGGAATATTGTTATAGACGATGCGGCTAGCAACCCATGCTTAAAAGACATCAATTTCATCGATTTAGGTATGTTGCTATGGGTGTTTGTAGCGGTATAGCATGCATTACGGAATGATGAGGATCCGGGTTCGATTCCCAGTCATAACTTTACTTTTCGGATTTTTCTGTTCTAATTTTCAGTGATGTTTAGAAATTTAATTTCTAACGGGTAAATCCGTAAAAATAAATATAAAATATCAGCAAGTGAAATTCTTGATTAATTTGATAGTACCGATTTAGGTGTTGACAGCCTCTGAAGAACAGAATGAAGACAACAATAGACTAATGCAAGTGGTGCAATTAGGAATTTAAAGAAACAATTTTACTCACCGATCGTTTTCTGATTCGGAGGTATAAGATAGGGATCTACTTTCCATAGCATCTTGGCCTTCTACGAGGATATAGTTGTCCTCATCCCCATATTCCATATTGAAAGCGATATTTGATCACAATTATTCACCAACTAGCTATAATTAATGTTATGCTTGTTATTATATGAAAATGGGATCTGGTAACAACAACTCGCGTTCACCGTCGCACTCTCTGAAACACTGTTTGTTTTAATATAATGTTTAATATTCAATTAGAAATAATATGAATACTAACGCATTCATGCAGCTGGGCTAACAGGAAAATGTGCACCTTATTCATGAAACATACAGGGAGAAGGAGAGAGACAGAGGGAAAGGGGGATGGAGAGACAGAGAGAGAAAGCGTATGGTGAATGATAAAATGTGGATTGAAAGTGATTCAATGTCATCAGGCCTGGTGGGCGCCATGCCTTAGATTGAATACGATTGGGCTCGAGTAGAAACTAAAACCCGAAGCCATCTTATTCTGAGGACCCATCAGTGGGAAGTGAAAAGACTGGATGGTGATAACCTATACTAATATTATAAAGAGGTTAAGTTGGTGAGTTTGTGATTTTGGGAGTTTGCGAGGTTGCAGGGGGTAATCTCTGCATCTACCGAACCGATTTTAAAAATTCTTTTGCCAATAGAATGTTACATTATTTGTGTGTCATATAGCTATTTAATTCTGCGCGGACGAAGTCGCGGGCAACAGCTAGTGAGTTATAGTTACGCAAACAGATAACTCACGTATAAAAGTCGAGTGATGCTCCAAGAGGAAGGACTACGAACTAGTCGCCTACAACTCTATAAGGCGCAGGTTAGGCTGCATATGGATTACTGTTCTCATCTCTGGGCTGGGGCACCCAAGTACCAAATCCTTCCATTTGACCGCATTCAACGCAGAGCTGCTCGATTTGTCGATCACCAGGCACTCTCTAGTCGGCTTGATTCTCTGGCTGTGCGGAGGGATGTAGCATCCCTCTGCATATTGTACCGAATATATCATGGGGAGTGCTCCGATGAACTTTTCGGATTGTTGCCTGCGGCTAAATTCCACTACCGCACTTCGCGGAACCGTCTGTCCTTCCATCCTCAACATCTTCATGGTTGGCAGTCAAGTACCGTGCGTTTTAAACGCAATTTCCTTCCTCGTACGACGAAGATCTGGAACCAACTTCCTGCTGCAACATTCCCTGAGCGGTACAATTTAGGGATCTTTAAAAAGCGAGCTTTCCTGTTCTTGAAAGGGTCGGCAACCTGTGATGCCCCAAGTCTTGCAGGTGTCCATGGGCGATGGTGATTACTTCCCATCAGGTGACCCGTCTGTTCGTTTGCCCCCTCTTATATAAAAAAAAAAAAAAAATAGTCCGAAGCATGTCGAGCATCACCCGACTTTTATACGTGAGTTATTCGTTTGCGTAAATATGGTTGAGTCTCACGGTAGTTACATGTTGAAATCTAGTGAGTTATAAATACTAATGACAAACTTAGTCACAATTAGCGATTACTCGTTTAGTCGATAATCTTCTAGGCATGGCCTACATCCCATCGTTCTAATAACAATGATGGCATGATCTAAGTATTATTTTGGGCACATTCTCATTACGTCACCTCCTGTGTTTACGCCTGCAGTGTGTCTACCAAATGTTCTAGACTAGACCGATTATTCAGTATTAATCTGGTTAATATGTTAACAATGTGTTAATAAGCGTTGTACGGTCAGCTTCAATATAAGGCGTCTGAAAATAGTTCTGAAATATTTCAGTAGGAGGTTGGTTTAGTTGGAATGAATTCAGAATATTCATCGAATTTTTTAATCAAAATTTAGTCACCTATCTAGTCTTCTATGGTTAGTCTAAATCAACAATTCTGCTGAGATTTTTCATCGTATTTTTTTTTTTATGAAAATGTATTTAGTCGCTTGTAACGCTGTACACATTAAATTGACCGACTTCTGTATGGAAACTGTCAACCAAATTTTAAAAATCCTGAGGAATATTTCCAAGGGTGTTCAGTCAAACTAAAAGCAAAAGACTTAACTTAACTTCCAGAACTCAAACCCACAGTTAAGTAAGTATATTACTAATGCCACGACATAAAAAAAAAAAAACAATTTCTGTCACGTGTCTTCTGTTAAATCTTTCAAAAGTTAACTCGTTAGCGTTTAACAAAGTTAACTTTTTAGTAACTGTGCGCAGTTATGGTTAGTTGTTTATTACAGTACAGTTAAGCTTACGGACATGAGTAGGTATGGGTGGAGATGGAGCTCACTCGACGGCCAAGGAGGGAAGAGAGCGAGTCAGTTCAGCGGCCAATTTTTTAACCGTTCCGTTAATTCTGAACTGAATGGTTGGTTGGCTCCAATTAGAGACCCGATCTTCGCTATAACCGCGCTCCTACACTGCTTCAAGTGTCAAAAAATAATGTTAGGTGGGGGTACATTTCTGGCACTTGAATCTGATAGTATAGGACCGCCATTAGTCCAAGACCGGACCAATGTGTGACCACTCTTCCAATCTCTCTTGACGGACTACCGATCACCCCGCACGCGTCTGGTGCAAATTTTTACACAAAAAAAGTCTAGATCGCGTTCACGTAAACGTCTTAATTACTATGGAAAAATTAGCAGCGCCACTTGCTGATTGAAATGGCAGCAAAATAGTCTTCATAGTATTCGATATTTCAACGCAAACGCATTTGAGACGTATTTTGAGACCGAAAACTTGCATTAAGCATAGTAATACCAGAGCCGATTTTTGACTGTGCAATTTTATTTATGTTTCTATAAAAATACTAACGAACAAGGAACTTTTATTTAATAACCATCCTTCATCTAAACTCGTCTCGTATTTTATCTGTATTTATTATTGATAAATACTTTTTTAAACCAACTACTGTTGCTTATAAACCCATAACAATATAAATTATTAAATAACTATGTAGGTACATTTCATTCTTATTTCATTCTAAAAAACAACACTAGTTTAAAACAAATGCCCAGTTTTTCCATGGTAACAATTCCGCGTCCAACTGTACCTACCGCCATGTGGCTGCATCTGCTAACAGCGGGCGTGACTGATTTGTTTATTTTCATAAGTTTTTATTAAAATGGCCCACTCCGCCGCATTTGATGCACAATATTGACACTAGCTTTATGGACTCCGAGTAGGCGCCGAGTTTTGAAGGGTTAGAATAATATTATTCTTCATAGGTTTCCGTGCAAGCACGTACGATATAAATTTTATGGATGTTTCGGGAGAGATTTAGTGGATAGTTTAATATCTACTATATCTTGGTCAACATGGGTTATAAAAGCTTTAGTCATGGCCAGATGCAAAGTAAGTTCAGTATAAACTAACGCTAGAGCCATAGTCTGGCCAACGAAAAATGAGACTGGAATCGCGCGATAAAAAAAAACTGTCTGTTGTGACTTAAATATATTTTGCTCATTACATTGAAACATTAAGCTATATTTTAGTGTTGATAACTGTATCAACGATCAATATTAGCCAGAGTCTAGACGCTAGTTCTCTCAGCTTAGTAGGGTCCATGTACAGGCTAGAAAAATAGAAACATCTTGTATATAGTTACCATGGTTGTAATGAATAAATGTTTGATCGCCTATTCCCCGAATACAATTATCAAGCAATTTGCTTTAATTATTTGGTCGATATGCCTCTAACCCCTTGTCCTAGGGACATATAACTGTACTATGTTTATGATCTGGGAAGCTCTGTTCCGCATACATGTGCAATGTGCCGGACACGGCGGTCGGACACTAACGGTCGGTAACCGGACACCGTCCGACTTCGCAGCACCTTTATAAACTTCATGGTCAGCCTATACTCTTTAGCTATACCGATACCCGTGAAAAACGTTACGATTGATTGGAATTGCCTGCTTGTGTTTGTTCCCTGAACGTTAGTCTGACCGTCTTCAAGTCTAGGGTGAAAGGTCACTTATTAGGCTCGCATGCTCCATATTAGACCCCGTTTTCGCTTACCAACAGGCGTGATTGTAGTGTTTTCCCAAGTAAGACTAACATACATAAAAAATGTGGTTCCAAATAATAACAGCATATTCTAAAGAAATGTTTTTTTTGAGTGGATTTTCTTTTGCTCATAACGGCTAGCACGAGGGAGCGTGACGGCTGTGTCGCGCGCGACACTGGCTACCCGTGTTTTTCTTACTGCTTGTTCCGGAAACTCTCGTTCTGTGCTGGCCGTGCAGTTGTGAAATATTACGCTACAGTGTCCCTACAAACTTAACAATCCTACGGAAGCCCTTTGCGTCGCATGATCAAAATTTGATAATATTTAAAAGGACCATCTGGGGCCTTACCATGACGTAATAATTCCGACTCAGTTCAAGTTTTAGCTGTCACTTTTAGTATGAATCTGACAGCGAGCGAACCTAATGCGTTTCAGTAAACGCATTAAGACGTCATGGTAAGGCCCCAGGTCTGTCTTGGCTGTCTCACTCACTCTTATGGGTGTGATACTTAACTCGGCCACGGCTCACTTAAATCGGCCGATCGTACCCGAAACCTGAATGTAGTTGAACAATTTTATAAGTCAATGATTCGCTAAAACAAATCAATGTTTTGCGTACCCAAGTCAAGTACATAGGGTTTATACGGCAAGGTAATCAAATATGATCTATTCTATAGATAATATAGGAAGTTACAGAGGTTACAAATTTTAATGCCAATTTTCTGCAATAAAATCGTAGCAACAATAATCGTAGCAGATGTCGCAATAGCTACGACTACTCGTAGCACTACTCGCTACGCGACGCAATTTGCTCAATTCAAATAATACATTTTATTTTATGCCACACTTTTAAATATTACATCCCATTACATTTCACATCTCATCTGGCAGCTGCCTATAACCAATCTATGCCTCAACAGCCGCTGTCAGAGCATTCTGAGTCTTACTACCATAACAATAGGAATGTTTTACTTGTTCGTTGAGCCTGATGTTCTTATAATGCGCTTGCGCTTCTCCCACGGTCAAGTAATGGGGTTATTTTATTACTATTTTATTTATTATGAGTGTCGTATTGACGGAAGCGATGTGACTTAATTCAATAATACTTTAATAAAATGTTCGCGTTGATTCTATATTTTTTATTACGAGTACTACGATCGGCGATGGTTTCTACTTATGTTATAAGGTATCATTTTAATAAATGTAATATTCATAAACTCATAGCGTTCGTTTATATAAAGGATAGTAGTTGGTATTATTATGAAATAAATAAATGGTTCTAATATGAACTCAAGCCTAATTTTAGCGAGCAAGTAGATCACCTGACCAAAAAAACATAGAATGTAGCTGCTTCTCTTCCCGCGCAGATGGTAAAAGCCCATCGAAGGAATGGGCGAAAATCTCAGGAATCACGTTTTAGGCGATGCGGCTAGCAACCCATCACTATTTTGATTCCCTTTTCCGCTTCCACCTATGCGCCCACACTGGGCTCTGTCTTCCCCGGAAGAGATAAAGAAGTGATTTATGTATGTATGTATGTACAAAAAAGTCTAAAAGTTGTAAGTAAAAGTGGCTTATTAGCAATCGTTTGTCCTTATCTGACACTCTGACATTTACCTTTCACAGATAAGGACAAACGATTGCTAAGTTAGCAGAAGGCTATAGAGCGTTTATGAATAAGGGAGTTAGCTTATAAAGTGTAGTAACCATGTCTTTACTGCAGGCGGTTTACTGCATCCCGATCCCGATTTACTGCAGCCTCTGAGTCTCCCTCACGGCCACTAAAGCCATTATAACTGTCGTAAACTTTACGACTGCTACACGCCCGATAGAGGGCATTGGTTCTTTTTACTCTCAAGCTGTATAGGATTTCTGGAGGTATTGTCTTGCATTTTGCTGATACGGAATATTCTTGGTTTGCTTTCATAACAGCTCAATTTATGAAAATAATCGAGATTATAGCCTATCAAAAACTAGTCTGTAGCTCTTTCTAAAAAAAATATAATTTAATAATTATGTAGTTTCTATGTGTGTGTAATGTTTTATGACGTCACGTGTGTGCGAATTTCCTAACCCGCACTAGCCCCGCGTAGGAACTGTAGCCCAAACCCTCTCATTCTGAGAGGAGGCTTTTTGAGTTTATGTTTGTATTGTACCTTGAATTTTACTAACTCTGTTTTTTTTTATAAAAAAACAGTTGTTTTTACATCTGTATCCTAAAAATATCATCCATCTAATCTAAAGTATAACTGTACACATGCTTCTAAAGTTCGGACCGAAATAATCAGAATTCTTAGAACAGCGGTTTATTTATAAAATTAGTACGTTAAATATATGTTTTGAGATAACGAAAGGTTCTGGGATAGCTTGATAGTGATGATGCGTACAGTTTGTCGATAAAATTTTGGCGATAAAGATTTTTACTCGTTCATTTGAGCTTCAAGTATAAATACATAAAATAGCGTCAAATATCTACGTAAGGCATCTACACTATGTCATTTTTTTAATTAAATTATATATTTTTAAAAATGTGTTTGTTTGATATCCTCGATATCCTAATCTAATTTATCGATAAATAATACTAAGTATAAATATTAGGTACATCACTACACGCCTTATCCTCTTTTGACTTTTTTGCACATCATCTCATCAGAAGATCCCGCCTTTTCCAACTGAACTTAAACTCTATGCTCAACGCAACAAAGCATTCAATGATCTAACACAAAATTGGGTTCATTTTTCTACCTTTTACGTCCTAATGGTATTTTGATAAGCATTATTGAATTAGGATGAATTAGCTCCGAACAGAATACATCAATCAAAATAAACAATGTGATAATAATGATCGTTAGTTTGCTTTGAAAATACCGGTTTCGATTTCGTTTTATCGATATAGTGGTGTTTATTGTCCAATTAACGGAGTATCGATATGTTACGGCCAATAATCGTTCCGCCCAGCACTGTGCGAGTTGAATCAAATGTTTATGAGCATGCGCATCTTACTTGCGCAACACTGTGGGAGAAAATTTGACGGAGAAATAATAACAGTTAAAATGTTAGTGCTTTCTTGTACAGCATTTTAAACTTTGTATGCAACTGTTGTTCAAGCCGTGGTTGCCTGATAGCCTAGTGGTTTGACCTATGGCTTCTCAAGCATAGAGTCGTGGGTCGGAACCTGAGTTAGTACTTCTGAGTTTTTTGGAAGTCATATGTGAAACTGCACCAGAAATTTTGCATGAGGCTTTAGTGAACCCTGAAGACAACCAAGCAATTCAATGGTGTGTGAGAAGTTCCCAATCCGCACGGGGCCCGCGTGAGCACTTCAGCCCAAGCCCTCTCATTCTGAGAGGAAGCTTTTATGCCCAGCAAAACATATAGGCTAATGCTAACCTATACAGAGGCAATTCGGTCACTAGCAACCTGTGCAGCAGTTTGCGACCCGACAACAGTCGAAACACGAACTTTGACGAACATTAACGAAATAGAACCACCTACATTATTATTTAACACTCAATCGTATTGAAGTCTGATCTAAAGCTAGCAGATGCTCAGTAAATTGAACTGAACCCACGCAGTTTTATGTTTAGCATTCCGTTATACAAAAACAAATTGAAGGCTCCGGACTGTCTGGCTCGATGCCTCGATCTAGGTCACTGGGGTAAACGGAGCTTCCTAGTCTACTAGGATAGGATAAATTCTAGACGTCATGTTTAATCTAACTTGCGTTAGTGTTCTGCGTGTGTTGTTCACATGTTGATCCAGACGGCACATTTGTTGAAACACCCGAATCGTCTCCTCTTTCGTTCGCCTCGCGGAATTCGGCAAGTTAGGATTTCAGTTTGGTTTTGAGAAATTGTAAGTGCAATTTTCAATCAATTCACTAATTGCATAGATTATAAAGTTTTTTCTTCATCTGATGAGATGATACAATCGTGGCTTTCATTTCACTGAACACACAAAACCTGAGCCATCCAAGACTGAAGACAGAATGAAGGCTAAAGTTAGATTTTAAGAGACTAACTGAAACATCACTTTCACCAGCTCCAAGCTAATCTTAGTGACTACTGACTAGCGCAATCAATCTTAAACTAAACAATTACATAAGAGCGTAGCAACATTTTGGCACACCAAACTTGCATATTCCAGACTCCCGTCTGCTTTCAACCCATTGCAACGGGCTATGAATCTCGTTTGTATATTTACTCACCCCATTCGCGAGTTTATATTTAAATTAACGGAAGCTATTTGGAATCAGTACATGCTTAGGATACCTGGAGAATCGTGTTAACGAGCAGGTCAGAGATGTTTAAAAGTCTTAAGAGGATGTCCTGATTTGAGTCAGGTGGATACTAATTTGCTCTATTTATAACTTCTAGATTTTTAAACAATGCCTATTCCCCGTTCTGAGAAAATTGGACATTGTAAATAATACTGGCTGGTAATTTAGGAGTCATAAACGCTGTTCCAAAAACAAAACAATGTAGAAAGCATGAGCCGCTTAGGCGTGTATAAAACGAATGTAGTTGACGTTGACGGAACAGTGACGTAACATTCGTGCCGAAATACTAGGAGAGCAGGAGTCCCAAGGAGGTTTATACGACTGAAGAATTAGAGGGAATGGAGCATCAGGGTAACCCAGCAACGGGCGCCATCGAAGGAAAACAAAACACGCTTGTGAGTGTGAGAGTAGTGCACACGACGTTACCACGTTGTCTCTAAAAATGTTAATTACATTAATATTCAACCCTGGGATAGCTAATAAAAAAATAGTATAGTCATTAATCAAAGGCTAACCAGTTTGGCCTTACGAGTTGGACAGAGAGAGCGATGCAGAAAGGGACAGTGCCACATTCCTACGGGAATCGGCCGGCATTCCTGCCGAAAGGGATATTATTTATTCCTTTTACATCTCAAGCCTCTTATTAAAATATCTTTTGTGCTTTAATCCTTATTTAAAGTTTTATAATTAATGGGTAGAAAAAACGCCAGAAAGCGAAGGTGTTAGGGTTTTTTACTGGTACCTTATTAGTTTTAGAAACATGCCTATTCTAATATGGAGATTTTATCGATACATTGTTATTAATTCTCTTATAAATTACGTGATCACACCTTTTGGTTTGGATTTTGGTTTGGAGGTTTGGTTACTTTCTGAACCAAAATTAGACTGAGTATCAACAACAAATCATTTCCTAACGAAACCCAATTAGATGATTGACATTTTAAACTATAAATGGGACCTACAGACTCAGTATAATTAATTTAAATTAAAACAGACGGGGATCGCTGGTTGACGAGCGTCATCCTAATTGCTTATTGCAACATGAACATGTCAACGCATATGACAGTTAACCAAACATGGCCGAGCCCCGAACACGACGTGTCGTGATGCATCGGTAGCCAAAACTGCACAAGCTTATCTGATCCGGTGCCCAAAATTGGAACTAAGGTCGAAACCATACCAAAGTCACGTCTGCTGTAGAACAGTAGCGACACCGATGCGGGCCTAGATAAGTTTGTGGTGTACTTGCAAGCAAACATATCGAGTATTTCGTACACAAGGGCTAACTAATGGGCACGGAAGCGAACGAAAAAGTGTTAATTTCGCGCCGAACCGTACGTTTGCTTTATGCGTTTGATGTTAACAATCTATGCATTTTATTGATAGCCGCCAGCGGCATAATGGTCCTATGTAGGCTGGATAAACATGGCGAGATTTGAAGAATTCTTTGTTTTGAGACGGGCTTCAACGAACTGTTACCCGACCCCAGAGTTCGAGTAACAACGGCTCTTTAATATTGTATGAGTGTCAATCAAAATGCAGCTGTTTAGCGTTGTCATGCAAGCCAAATAAAGCCATTTGAAAATTTACGATGACATCGGATAAGAGTACAGAGTACTAAACTTGATGGGCGCATTTCGCGGTCGAGTGGCTAGCGAGTTCAGTTGCTCGTTACCTCTAATAGGCAGAGTACAGGCGTGCGCAATGATCCGTGCGTTACTTGATTGGGATGCTATATTCAAATAAATAGAATGCAGAACAGAAAAATCTGAAGAGAGGCAAAATACAGTGAAGTTAGTAGAGTCGATGAAATGCATTGCCGTACCGCCCCTGGCTACGTAGTGTTTAATACATGTTTTCTATCATACTAATGCATATTTTCACTCTAGTGATTTGTTCTTCGAAGTGTGTGCCAACGAGAATTACAGAGAACTGAAGCCAACAATAATTCCCACGCTCTGTCTCTATTGGTGTTGTAAAATGATAAAGAAACAGGACATCCATCAGGATTGTCCAAGTGTCTAACGCTCGTATAGATCGAATACAATTTAATTCAAAGTAAACTACAATTCTTACTAGTCATTCATTCATAGCATAGGCTGTGCTAGTTTAGCTAGGTACCGACAGTGAACAAGCCGTCTCAGCCTACGCACACAGACGAACCGCGTCTGTACATAAGTCGCACTTTTCACGACGACCCCACCGCCTATTTCACACGCACCCTTCAACCCCTAAGGCTTGATTAGATAATTTCCCTCGATTCCCGTTAACCCTACTCCGAGCGCCCTTTTTTATCGAGTTTTGTCCTAAAATGGAAAACAACTACCAGGTTCTCATACCGCTGCAGAAGTCAAATAACTTTCACCCTTAGAAGCTCAAGAATGCGCAAACTCCGAAGTCTTCAAGTTCGCAACCCTCAGCAGATATCTAACTTTGTCTAACGCTTGAGGGGTGTCGCAACTGCTGTCTCGGTCCCACCACCTTGGGGAGGGTTGCGTTGTGGGCACGGCGAGTGCGGGTGTGTGGAATTAGGTTAGGGGCGACGAACGTCCGTGGCCCGTGGCAACCCCTTCGACACGCGATGCGTGTATGGCTATGGCGTGTGTTATGTCTCACACGGAGGCATACGTGTACAAACGTCCTTGCGACTCCTGGGGTCCTGGTACACGAGTATGTGTAGAGATTAGAATTTGCTAAGCAAACGCTGGTTTTTTTTTCTAACACATTCACGTGTGAGCTAACGTGGTCGTCTAAATAATTATTAAACAAATGCCATGCAAGTTTCCGTTAGCCACACATGAATTTCTAAGCTCGTGTGGAGTTACATTTTCACACGGGTGCTTAGACGGAACGGGTAGGGAGATTTGTCATCTCTCTCACACAAGGGAACCGGGAACCCACACACGTAGTTCATTCTAACATTACGTACGTGCGTATCTCATTAAATAATTCTAAGCATTTTCTTAATAGTTAAAAGTATTTTCAAGAATTAAAAGAACGAACAACCGGATCATTAATAATAGAATACAGTACCTAATTAATATTAATATACGTTAAAGTTAAAACTAATGTCCCATAAAAACCTATGGTCCAGATTATTAATTTGATTCATAATTAAATTGTTATTTATTCACATCATAATTAATATAATTCCATAGCACCAAGAATTCGGGATAAATTAATAAATCAATTTCATCGCGTTAGAGCAGTTAACTCGTGGCGCGCGTAACATGGAAAGGGCTTCTATGGAGATAAGAAAACAACTTAGGCAAAGCGACGAGAGAGACTGTATTTGGTGTGTTTTTGAAATAGTTTCACTTCAGAACGATACAAGTTCTTGTGTTAATTTAATTGAAATTGCTTATCTGATAAACAAACTATAAATCCCATATCGCCAAAATAAGATAAAAGTACCCATATCCAAGTGCAACAGTTTTATCAATTTTCAATCTTACGTTACTGTAAAATACAGGTTCCCAAACTGTCCCGTCCCTACCATTTTCCTGAAGGCACTGAAGGCACCTATTAGAAACAAATGGTTTATAGTAAACTACGATCAATCTTTTTAGTAAACAATTGAATATTATTATCGTATCTCGCTTTCTTCTCCGCTAGAATCTTTCGAGTAGATTCGAGTTTGTCATTATTTGTACATGCAAATGGCACAGTATCGTTGTCACCTGTCACCTTGCACTCGAGTGCATCGGTCCACTTTACCCAAGCAACCACCTGTGCAATGTCCACAATGTCCACAGCTGGTGTTTGAGCAAGGTCGCCTCAATCGCTGCGGCACCGGTTTTTCTAAGTTTACCGTTTTACGGATAGGGTTAGGGAAGCAAATAAATGTTTGAGGTCACTTTCAATTAGAGTTTTGAGTGTTAACTTTGATGCTGGCGTAGCTGATGTTCAGATGAGACCATTGTTTGATTTACTTAGAGAGTTTTCGTTACAGCTTTCTTAAAATCCATCCCAAGTTTTTTTTTACTAAAAATTTATAATCGATTAACAGTTAAAATCAGAAATAGTTTTTTTTTTCAAGAATGAATAATAAGCAGCTATTATTCGTTATTAACATTTCAAGTTTTTCAGACAGAACAAGTTTTTGTCAAAACATAGTTTCCCCGAAAAAACCAGGGACAACTATCATTATTAAGTTCACGTGCATAAAACAAAACACTAACGGCAGCTTCCTTTTTTTTCAGGTAAGTCGTTATGGGGCGTCCGGATTACCCTCCCAGTAAACTTACACCCCTCAAATTCCGACCGTAATGTAAAGGTGATAAAAGCATTGAAGACCGCCTAGTTCTTGGAGCATCAAAAGCAACTTGGAGACGTCAACGACGGGCTTAGCCTCCGTAAAATATATAAGACGGCGGTTGATAGCGGTATAAAAACAAGTAGAGGTAATAGACGGAGAGCTAGCTACGGAAATAGGTATACAATTTTATAGAGCAACGAGCAATTTCCGTAGACTATCCTACTAATATTATAAATGCGAAAGTTTGTGAGTGACGATGTGACGATGTGAGTGAGTGTGTATGTTTGTTCCTTCTTCACGCTAAAAGGACTGAACAGATTTGGATAAAATTTGGAACGAAGATAGCTGGTACCCTAGATTAAAAAATAGGCTATTTTTTATTCCGAAAAATTGTATAGTTCCCGCGGGATAGCGATAAACATACCAATTACTAATTCTACGTGGACGAAGTCGCGGGCAGAAGCTAGTAAGTTATATGCGCGAAGCTCAAATTATTGTTTAGAAATTTTATTTTGTTGTATAGTGGAAGTACCTAATCGGAAAATGCATTAAGAAAAGCGATTCGTGTAAGTTTTTAATCGACTTCGTTCATGTTGAATTCTAAAAGGAGAAGACCCATGGCTCCCTTGCCTTATAAGGCATATTCCACCCTCATCAACCAATAAAAGTCTCTTGAAAGATAATGGATTATTATTATTATAAATTTTCTTTGTGTCCCACTGCCGAGCAAATGCCTCCCACACAAGTTAAGTACTTCCACTGCTCTCGGTCTGCTGCGGTAAGTGGCAAAAAAATGAGCATTTCGCCTCCGGTCGGCTAAATGCTCTAAGGCGTGGTATAATTTTGACTACACCTGATGAGGTCCCGGGGATTACGAATGTAAATCACCGCTAAGCTGCGCGCGCGCATCGTGTGCGGGCAAGCGGTCTAGGATATTTTATTATATTAGGAACATTAGTGCCGAATAAAAATGATGATAAAGTTATGACTTTCTTATCGTTAGTTACAAAGTTAAGTTTTTAGTACGTATTTATACTTCATTTAATTTAGGATGAGAAACCACAGTAATGTTATATTGCGGCTCGATAACTGTAATCTCTTTACGATTTGTACTAGAGTAACAATTGACGCCACGCAAATAAAGTGGCAATAAAACAATTTTATTTTGCGGCTGCCAAACTATTGCACTGTACTGTTTGCTAGGTAAGAAATAGTTGACCAGCCGCAATATAATGTTACTGTGGTTTCTCATTCTAAATTAAACGAAGTATAGTTACCTACCATGTTGGTCTGGGAGAAAAGGTAAAGCATAGAATGTACCAGTTGCTTCTCTTCCCGCGCAGATGGTAAAAGCCGAGGGAATGTGCGAAAATGTTAGGAATAATGTTATAGACAATGCGGCTAGCAACTCATCACTATTTTGATTCCTCTTTTCACCTATACACCTACAATCATGCTAAATGTGGCTTTCAGGTCTTGTTACCTTAGGCTCTGTCTACCGCGTAAGGAATATAATTTAACTTTTTAAATTTGCTTACTAACATTAAACTGACCTAGGATAAATTACATAAGTACTTCCAAGAGCCAACCACCACTAGACTCTGGAACCATAAAATTGCAATAGGTATTAAAAAAATATATGGTATAGTCTGTCGAACCAAAGCTGAACCTGCAAAAGCGCGGCAATTTCAAAAAATCATGAGCGGGTAACACAGGATCACTCACACAGCTGCAATTTTCTTAGAGAAATGTCAATTTGACATACAACATGACACCTCAGATAGACACTTAAAGACAAAATGTTGCCAATCAAATAACTAGTGGGTTCAGCTTTGGTTAGACAGACTCTAAGTACTATATTTATGTGCGGTTAAACATGGTGCTCGAATAGTTTGTTCAAACTTTAAAAAAAAAAAAACGGCAAATTAAACAATGTTTACCTGATTACCTGGTAGTTATTTTAATATTAATATTTCCCCACATTGCTTGAGAAAAGCACTATACAATCCTCGGCCGGAACAGGGATTGTAGGACTCATTTTATCCGGCCTCGTCCCTCGTCTACGACTCGGCCGTCTACCCCAAACTCGTCCAGCAATCCCTTACTTCACGGCCTCTGTAGTAATGTACTGTTTACAAATGCGTTAAAATGGATCGGATTAGAGTACGCAATAGTTCACAGACTTAGGCATAATCACACATCTTTTAACATACTAATATTAGAGTAGCAATTAGCACTACATACTGCCTTAGCGATATGGAGCGGACTTCCACGCGCGCGCCGATAGCCCATCCGCCGCCTACGCCGTCCGCCGCGGTCAGGGACAGTTGTGTAACTTACTGACTTACTGCTTGGCCAAAATGGGAAGTTACGCCATTACAGATATCGGGATTTGGGATTTACGTCGGTTTTTACGGGGAAATCACAAGTTTCCCGAACGCGCGATTACGTCTATCTGTGTGTCTTGTTTGAAGTGCGTTAGCGCGCGTCAACTGCACGGCTAGCACGAGAGCGCGCAAGAGCTGTGTCATGCGCGAGATAGACACGGATCTATTTTTAGAACGAACAGTAAGAAAAAGACGGATAATCCATCTCGCGCGCGACACAAGGTCGCATACTCATGTGTAGTCGTGCTGCGCGTCGTCTGCGCATAACGCCTGAGCAACGTCCGTTCAGTATTCTTGCTTTTTTTTATGAAATGATGAGTCACCTGATGGTGAGTGAACACCTCATGACACCCGCGACACTAAAGGATTGTGGTCGTTGCCAGCCTAGGAAGGCTACAATCCCTCCCACCTGCTAGTCATTTCAAAAAAGGCGCGGTCAGACATGCAGGGACTTGCCGACTGGCGGACCTATTACCGACCGACAACTAGCCGAGCACAGCGAGCACTGATATTGCTCGGCGATTTTCGAGCACCCAGCCACAATACCTAGGTACTAGCTATATCCAGCGAATAATTGATTCGGCACTCAACGAGTCCCTTAAGTATGTCTGGTGGACGCGCCTTAATAAATAAGCCGTGTGCGTAGGCTTGCACGAAGGCTGCTGTTTTCACCAGGGAAAACGTAACACACGAAAGAGGCAAAAAGTGTTGAATGTGAAACACGAGTGCAGTAGGAAAGAAACAAATCATGTGTCAACCAGTCCAATATTTTGCTCTGTCATCACTCAGCGACCGTGTGCTACCAGTAGGCTTATTGTCTAACTCGCTCGCAATCGCCATCGCGTTCATTTTGACAGTTCATGTACGGGCTGACAATTGGCATCGGAATCAGCTAGCTGTCACATTCATACATGAACTGTCAAAATGAACACGATGGCGATTGCGAGCGAGTTAGACAATAAGCCTACAGGGACGCTTCCCTTCCTTCGCATACTCCCCATTTGCACGCGTACCTACATTGTGTTGTTCTTCCTACACAACTTAATATCTTGTCGACGTCTTTGAAACTGCGGCAAATTTACAACTCTATATCACAAACGCGACGATTGTCGGCGACAAGTGACAATTCTGGTTACATTTCAAACTCGACATGAATCTACGCCGGTTGGCTTCGTATTAACTACGCGTTGCATTTCGAATTGACAATTGTCTCCAACAATTGTCGAGTTAGTGTAATAGGTGGTCTCTACGGTGTCTCAAAGATTACACACCACGGGTGCGCAACTGCTTATGCGGCCACGATGAGATGAGATAAAGACCTTAAATGGAGCGGTTACTTTTGTAGCACTACACAGATTTTTCCTATTTGCAGTGGTATTTTCACAGAGATGTTATTTCGAAAAACATTAGCTTGCAAAATTTGAAGCGGACAACTTACCCTAACTTACATTACGAACGGTACAAGTCACTAAAAAACTTATTACAATAGGCTTCAATAAACTTCGGCCATCCGTTTCATACAAAATGTTGTCTTTGCGTTTTATTCTAAGCAAGACCGTGAATCCAAAAATAGACGGGCAATTTCTTACCTGTCCTTATTAAATTTAATACAAAGCAATTTTCGCATAATAAGGAGCCTGCATTAACACGATCTTATTGTACTTTTTCTTCCAAGGCATCGTAATGGCAGCTCAGCGGCTCTGTTATTATACTACGTATAGAAACGACATGTACAACATTTTGTAATTTGTAAATTGACCGGTAAATTGTATTGGGAAAGGTGAAAGGGCAGGTGGTAAAAGAGTAAAAAGCTTGTTACTCGCTGGACCGGTTGGTGCGTCTGTACTATGGGAGCGATAGATTAGAGTTAAGGCCTCATTTGTTGCTTTTGTACACAAAGTAACGTTTTCGTTTTGTGAAAATAAATATATCTGTCCTTTACAGTTACTATGCAATAGAGCAGGCTGTGAGTTTTCAAGAAGAAAAAGCTTTTTACTTGCTTGGATTAAGGGCCAGTTTAATTATTCACGTGTGTATTTACATACGATCTAGTAATCATTAATCTGAGAACCAAAGACAGTAGTCACGTTACTTGTCAATACGTTCCAACTAAGTGTGCTAAAGGCTCAGGAATACTGGTCCCTCTAAATTACCATATCCAAACGCTAAAATTCGGCAAGAGTCAATCCCAAACGTAAGTTCTACAGTTCGCGTTCCAAATTATTGACAAACTAACCAAAACAAAACTAGTTCATCTTGCCCATCAAAATCGAATTCCACACAGCAAGGCATTCAACCCGACTGCGGCGGAACTGAAAAAAGGCGCGTTATGCGTTATGGTAATCTCCAAGGAGGATCTCCGATCGTAAATCATGTCGGCTGTCTCCGGAACTGGATCGTGCTGTTAACAAGACACCGCGTGGAGGAAAACTTAGCGAGTGGGCTTTTAAAAGGCTTAGAAACGTGACTAGAGTCTACTGTTGGTAGCTGCGCGGCCGTGGCGTCCGCTTGTTGTGATGACGTTTCTTTAATTGAGTATTGTAGAGTTCGCATCACTATTATATTGGTACATCCCTAGAGACTAATGTCAGATTAGACATTCATTTATTTTATCATCACAACCGTGGTATTACAATGTTGGTAACTAATACTAAAGAAGTTTCACATGGACCCCGGTGGGGTAGGTATAGCAATACAATAGGTAGTGCAATAACAACCAACATAAGGGTACTATTACGTTTTCACCTAATGGTAAATAAACACTGCCACCCATAGCTATCCACCAAACAAGAGTAATAATTGCAGATGCGTCACCAGTGTAAAGGACTATGATAAAACCTTTATGTGCTAGTAATTTCACGGTTGCCCTAAATACTCTCCTCGCCAGAAGACAGCATCGCTAGCGCTACTTGGTGCCAGGATTAGCGATTAAGATAGTGGCAGTGAACCGGACAGACCTTGCATAGTGCCTTGCCATCTGTAACATATCAAATCAGACCCAAATATGCCCGGGACCAATTAAAACCAATGCCTTTTTTTATCCAAGACAAACTTATTTGGTCAGCTCTGGGGCCTTACCATGGCATCCTACTCAGTTCAAGTTTTAGCTGTCACTTTTAGTATGAATCTGACAGCATGCGAACCTAAACTGAATCGCCAGGGGCCTTACCATGACGTCTTAATGCGATTCAGTTTAGGTTCGCTCGCTGTCAGATTCATACTAAAAGTGACAGCTAAAACTTGAACTGAGTCGGAATTAGGACGTCATGGTAAGGCCCCTGGTCTACACAAGGAATGGCGACGGCAGTTGAAACATTTTCGGAATCCCTGTTACCTCCTCAATCATGCCTAAGAGCGACGTTACTCCGTTTCCCGGTATCCTGTCTTTCATAATCGCCACCATAAATCCTTGTCAGGACGAATAGCCTCACGAATTCATATTTCCTAAGTGCGTCTCATTCTTACCACTATAAATAGAAAAGGACGCGGCAAGCAGTGTCGTGTGAGCCCTCAGGAAGGACACTTACTGCTGGTATCAAGTTCTAAAACAAGACGCATCTATTTTGATCAACCCCACAATCCACATGACAACCCTTGGAATAGACTCCATTAGCATTGTACGTAGATTTTTAGATGTCGTTATGTCTTTTAGCTTGAGGTTTATTTTTAGTTGTTAAATGAGGCGATGTTTGTGGATAACCATTGGTTTATGATGTGCTGTGAGATAAACGGGTTATATAAATGAAAATGATGTGTTATTTAAGATCTAACTTATGGCTATGGTAAACTAACTGGCGTTATTTCGTTGCTTCAATGATGCGTCATTAAATTTCAATGTTTTTTATCGTAATCTGTTGTACAGCTGCAGAGTTACTTCTTTGTGATCTTGAGTTTTTAAGTAATTAGGAGCACGTAAAAGTAATGATTATTAATTAATCAATTACATTTTACTTTACATTTTAAATTTTACTTCTCAAGTTACAACGTAACGCAGGTTACCACTTTACACAAATAAGAACTCTACATATCTTTCTGTTTTGAATGTTATATGTGATGTTCTGATGTTCAATAAAGAGTTAGCGAGTATTAAAAAGAACTCTACATATCTTAACTATCTTACATGAATTGTGTGTACATTTTTGTTACTTAACTAAGCGTATATATAGTTGGATAGCGGCTGCATAGTTTTGTATAATTTTAAACATTTAGAGACCGTAAGGACCAAGGACATACGATATTATTTACCTATGTCAGAAAAATGCATACCTCACGACAGCGACGAGTTAATTCTGCGGAAGAAAAATCACCGGCAACTGCTAGTTATACCTAAATAGACCACGCCGCCGTAAAAATAATGCTCTCGGATAAAAAGGCCTCTAATAATAATTAGGTAATTACTCAGTAATTAGGAAAACAGTGCCAAGCAATTAGTTGTGGTTTGTGCAGCAAACATCGGCGGCCACGCGTTTGAAGTTTCCCACTTTCCTGACCTTCAAATTTAAGACTTGTGAGCTAGGACGTAAAGTCCAACCACACCAGGTTTCTGGAAAAGACAAGACTTTTGTGATATGGTTTAGTTACTTTAGCTAGAAGTTTTAAAATAAGGCTTACTTAAATAAAGTTATTTGCCATGTATTATGTACTTTAAGCGTATACGCTTTTGCAAATGCCAGGATTTTAAAGATTGAAAACAAATTAGCGCAAATTACAAATTATTGTATACTTTGTTCTTTGTTTCTGTATTGTTTTGTACTGATTTGTGGTGTTCAATAAAGATTACCTATTTGTATTGTATTGTATTGTAGCGGTTTAGTATAAACCGATTATTATTTTGCAAATCGATGAAAGGAAAAATGGTTTCACACATTCACTTTTTTTTAAAGAAATAAATGGGATTACCCTAATTCACGAGTAGGGGAGTCACTTACAGTAATTTTCATCAGTTCTTATTTTACCACTTTGTAGCCCATACCAAATTACAGCTTTCTGGTACTACTAAATCTGAGCTACTTAAGCCGAAGATTGGCGAAGCTATAAAAGTTGCTTGACCGTACAAATTGGATCAAAAAATCTAATTATTAATGAAAACAATACATTATACCCGCCCCTGCCTAGCCGCGTTACTGGTAGAGTTACGTTAGAGTTACGTTAGAGTCCTACAGCTTCATTTGCTTCTAAATATTGTCATTTAGGCTTATTTGAATATACCTGTCGTTTCCATGTCAACCTCAAACGGCTAAAAAAGTCAGGGGTGAAAAACCCTTTTTTAAATCTTCAAAAGTCCCATTCTTTCATTCTTAATCCTACAATCAAGCTTTGTAAGTATGGAAAGGGCTTCGCTTCCTTCTCAGAAGCCCCTCGGCGGAAGGGATATAAAAAGATCTAAAAGGTTTTTTGTCCCTCTTACACCTGATTGCGGTGAGATGAATTAATGCATCCGTTTCAGAATAGACAATGTTAATAAGGAGTGTTTTTGCCGCGATATGTCTTTTCAAATGATAAGTGATTTATGGGATTTAAGAGCCCGTTTCACAACTATCTGTTAAGTTCCTGATATCTGAAATGAGAGAGGATTCCATCTCTGTTTATTTTGTAGAAACAGAACGAGAGGTCAGTGCCTGTTACTGAAAATCAACACCAACTAGAAAGAACAAAATGTGCATCTTGGTTTTTAAATTACTTTTTTTTCACACGGTTACCAAGGCTCAGGCTGCGCTGCTGTCATCTCCAGTTCTCGCAAATTATCGTCGCGTACCCAGCGTCATTACCGGACAATGATTATAGTGATAAACTCAGTTGGTCGCGCATCAGCAGATTATACGAACGTAGAAAAGTTGGAATTTAAAAGGACATTAGCGAAGTTTTTAGCTCAGTTTTTTCTTGTTTAGAACACAAGGACATCCTAATGGAAATATACAGTCGAGGGCATAAATATCGAGCCATCATCTAATCTAACTAATATTATAAATGCGAAAGTATGGATGGATGGATGTATGGATGGATGTTTGTTTGTTACTCAATCACGCCAGAACGGCCCAACGGATCTGGATGAAATCTGGCACATAGATAGAGAAAAGTCTGGAATAGCACATAGGCTACTTTTTATCCCGGAAAATTGCGTAGTTCCCGCGGGATAGCGATAAACAAATTCTTTGCAGACGAAGTCGCTGGCAACAGCTAGTATCAAATATATGTGTCACCGACCTCATTGTTTGTGGCATAAATGTGTATAGATGTTTTTGACGTCTTGGTAACGTACATTATTATACATTATTATATTTTATACTGTACATGGTACGAGTTTGCGTGCTGTCGGTCACTACATCCAAAGCGCTATGGCCAGACAGCCTCACAAACTTGAGAGCCAACTTTGTGCATGAAGGGTAACTGCCTATTAATAAATTTCATTAAAAAAAATAATAATAAGTAGCTATCTATAGATAAGTTATCTATAGAATCTGAGTACACGAATTAAAAAACAATAAAAAACTACAAAATAGGATGATGGCGGCTGAAACGCTGGAATCGAGCACTAGGAACGCATACAGCAGCATGTTTGTTTTGCAACATTTGATCAATTGACACCTTCCCTTCGTAGTTCAATATCAATTTGAACTTTATAAATAAAGCCACAAACACAGAGGTAGGTAATTTAGTTGCAGGGCTTGAAATCAACGCAATAAAACACAAATCGCAGCACTGTCAGCTTGCTAACTCATGCAAAGTGGAAGTCGCGTGCCGAATGAAATATTCAATTTAACACAGGTGAGGTCGTGGGATAACTAACGCGCATGTCGGTAACACCCCATCCAACACACCGAGAGCTCTCCTGCCTCCCCTTGGAACAACGCTTGTATTAACTAAATCAATTTACCCGGGTCCGCGTAAACTGGTTCTCCCGTTGCATGAGACAGGTAGCTCAGGTGGACGCATGCGTCAGGTGAACCGGTATAACTCCTTGCAGCCTTTGCTACCCTGGTACTAGGCTGGCATCTTGCCACAGGTACGCTCCCAAATAACAGGTGATAGGGCTCTCACGTGGGCCCGCTAGCAACTCATTAATTAGCAGAAACTGTTTGAAGTGCAAAGCGGCCTAATAATCTAAGCCCAGAATAGCGATTTTGTTTTTAATGAAATATTATTTAGTATCATTATGTCCTGCCTCAGAGAGGCGAACAATATTCAAATATAGTTTTCCAACAGTGGTGCAAACGATTTTGCTAACGTTTATTGTAAAATTGCACAGTGGGTAAAATTGCATCGATAATGTTTGACCGATTGGTTTCAGCTCTAATTTCCAGTTTAATACGGTTATTTACAGTGTTTATCGTATTGGCTACGATTGTCTAGTGCACGTATGTGTCGATAAAACTGTATCGACCGTTGATTTACAGACTTGACATAGTTGAGACAATTTATAACAGGCCATTGAAGGATCTAAAACTGTAGCGGATATCATAAACTGCTTCATGGGAGGTCTTTTCTGTAAAATGTAGTGTTTGCTACTTTGTACGTGAACTGAAAACTATAATACTGTGACCTAGGAGCTCTCTTTAAACAAATTTAGTGTACAATACTTTGGTGACCTTGACCTGGTATTTTTTTTAATTTTCCAGCTATCCACATAACTATGTCTAACCCTCAGTCAAACTCTATTTAAGGCGATACGCGCTACAAACTGTAAAGTGTTTTTTTTTTAACAGATTAAAAATATTAAGTGGAGATGAAAATACATAATATGACGATAATCTTTGATCTTATTCCTTAATACACGACGATTAAGTAGAATCGATAGTAGGGATCGATAGAATTTATCGCAAAAGTGACCTCTCATCATATTTTTCATACAAACCTAACTTTATTATCTATACGTGCTCTACCCACGATATTAATTATTATATTATATTATATTATATTATATTAGCCTATAACTGTGTCCCATTGCTAGGCAAAGGCCTCCCCTCTCTCTCTACCCACGATATAAATAAAAAAAAACTTGAAAACAATAAAATATTCTTGTTTAACAAAAACATTTACGCCAAATTCAATTCTCACGTAATTTCTGAGAAAAAGTTACTTACGTGTCTCTAAGAGGTTCAGTTTTTTTCAATTTTTGTCAGTTAGCGAATGTGTTAAATTATGATAATGGCAACTCTAAGAGGCAGTTAACAATGCGAGAAAATGACCACTTACGAGTGTTATATATTCACTCAAACAATTTTTACGTGATTATTAGAGGAAATGTGGTATACAATCAATTAGTTCCTAAAAAAGAAAGCAACTGTATTTCACGTTGAATTTGAAAATAACGCGTAAGTAGAAGGGTGACTGAACTATGAATCCAGTGTTATTTTGAAAACCCTTACAGGAGTGTTCTATCAAAATTAATATGTATTAAGAATTATTTTACAACACCTTGTATACCTTTGTATACTGCTATAGTAGTGTAGGATAAAATAAGCGTAATAAATTACATCGTAAAACTTACTTAGTAATATGAAGAGCAAAGGTTATAAAACAGTAAATCGTTGACTATATTGCCTCTCTATTTATAATAATAGAAAAATACGCGTTTAATGTTGTTTCGGTCGTAAAACAAGAGATTGGGGTTACATTATGCATCCATTGACACACGTCCAATGAGTTATACGAATTATTGAAATGTTTTCGACAATTTCGTTAAAATAATCGTCGTAAGACACGCCATTACCGATAATTGTACAAGAAAAAGGGGAATGGTGACACTTTTTGACCAATAAATAATATTATTATCATGAAATAATGCACGCTTTCTTGTCTTTGATTAAGCTCTAACCCCCTTATTCATAAAAGCTCTATAGGCTTCTGCTAATTTAGCAATCGTTTGTCCTCATCTGTGAAAGGTAAATTTCAAAGTGACAGATAAGGACAAACGATTGCTAAGTTAGCAGAAGCCTATACAGCGTTTGTGAATAAGGGGGTAAGATATTATCGTGTCAGACTTAACTGTCCTCTTAAGAATTACGCACAACTTATAAATACACTTCCCAATTTAGAAATAAGGCCATTGTCTATGAAAGTAATTAATTACGACAATTTAGGACATGGATTAACATTTACAGTCTGGCGCCGTAACCTATTAAAACATTTCATCCTAATACAGCCCAAATCCCAACCGCTCTAAATTTAGCCTTTATTCGACGCGCGCAGGCGATACCGCACCACATCGCGAGCGAATTCTATCTCGCTCATTTCGTTGTAACACCGCGTGTAAGAGTGAGAAAAAAATCTCGTTTACTTTGTGCACTGTGGCACTGACTGATTGTTCGTTCGCCGAATACAGGACTTAGCTGGGTCTAGCAGACAAAGTTTCTAATCAATTAGCAACGAACCGTCGCAGTCGGCTGGGTCGGGCGTCGAACCCGGGACCCGAAAACGTTTAATGTCACGGGCTGTTAACTAACTTATTAACTAGACTGAGCCGCCATTTAATTTGACAATGATGGCGTCTTGGGTGTTCGGGGATTTCGGAAGTGAACTAAGAAGACTCCGTTTTTCAGCTTTCTAAGTACAGTCAAGGGCATAAATATATATACGTTACAAAGACGTCATAAACATCTATACACCTTTTATGCCGGTTGGTGACACATATATTTGACATGAATAGCTGTATCGATATTTATGCCTTCAACTGTAGGTCCAAAGGTTTGTGCAGGGTGGGATGAGTCAGTATGAATTTTGCTTTTTTATTGGAATGAAACGATTACAAATTAAGAGCGCTCTTTGAGCTTCGCTTATAAGTACATGGTGTCTAAGTCTAGTGGAATAAGTACTCCAACACGAGCTTGGGTCAATTTAATTCAACACTAAAGTTTTTCGTTTTATTATTAATTCAAAATTAAGTTACCCCTTTGATACCCAAATTTGATTGATTTGATTTGATAGACACATTTGTCAACCACACCTGTAGGCTTATTGTCTAACTCGCTCGCAATCGCCATCGTATTCATTTTGACAGTTCATGTATGGGCTGACAATTGGCATCGGAATCAGCTAGCTGTCACATTCATACAAGAACTGTCAAAATGAACACGATGGCGATCGCGAGCGAGTTAGACCATAAGCCTACTGTGCCCTATTTTATAAAGCTACAAGTTACAATTTACAAGCGGAAGTCTTTTTCTGACCCTGTGTTAGATAGAGACTTCCGCTTGTAAATTGTAGCTTTATAAAATAGGTCCCTGAGTACCCTTAAAAAGCATTGACAGGGTTGTTTAGGCAAATAAATCTAACCTCTTGCTAAAGGGCCCGTATCAATTTTAAGACAATGTATAAGTGTTGTTAAGAATAATTGAACGCGAGAAGATGTTCTATCTGTTTAAATATTGATCTATTCTTTCAATAGTTGAAAGTGATACTTGATGATAATAGTGCTTAGTCGATTTTGAATGAAGGAGGCTCTTCGCGCATTATGAGTGTGTGAACGCAAGACGTTTTTTGAGTGTCCTCGACACGGTCATGACATCTTTATGCTTCGATCATTTATTTTATACTCCGGATAAGTGCAACATTTCCCACCATTTTATTAAACTATGTTTATTAAAAAAGTGCAAATGTTTTTAGATCGCGTGATTGTGAAAAAGACTCTGAGAATTGATTTGCTGGCACACTTTCGAGCGGCTGGTGTTAGTGATGAGTATAATAAATGATTGATGTCTTTATATACCCGTGGAAACCACCACTGACCACTAAATCTCAATTTTGCCGCATAAGGTATACGAGTAGTTGATGTCAGTTTTATATTAGAAATTAAGTTTAAAATTGAGGGTTGGTAAGGTCATCATTTTCATGGGAAATCTACAGTCAAGGGCATAAATATATGTACCAAGACATCAAAAACATCTATACACCTTTATGCCACAAACAATAAGGTCGGTGACAGATAATATTTGATATTAATATATTTATGATGGTTGCATCTATATTTATGCCTTCGACTGTATCTAGAGGTGCTGGATGGTTGTCCATACGAGGGACACCCTTGTTTGTTTGTACCATGTTTGTACATAGGTACTTATACTATCAATATAGTTATCAATGTAGTTAAAGTAATGTACCTATAGCTCAATTGACAAGACATGCGTAATTTCATTAATTGCATTCAGAGGTGCCATAATGCGTTTGTAAAAGTATGACGGTGGCATTGGGCAAAAGTCACGAAAACGCACATTATGCGTCCTGGCAGTAAATACGTCCATCTTCTCAGAAAAGTTGTAACCGTCGTTTGATTCGAGTCGATTAGTGTTCGGCCGTAACGTTATGGCTCCAGGGAATCGGCATTTAATGTCCGAATGCTAATTAAAATCGGATTTATGCCGTCGGCCATTGCTGAATCGATTTACTTTTACTCTTAAAAGGAGAGTTATGTGTAAGGGCTTAATTGGAATAAAGCCAGCTAATTGGGCTATCTTTAAAAATAAAACTTACACACCTATAGCCAGTCAACCTGTAATCAGTCTGATTGAAGGAACAAGCTTTAATTAGTTATTAAAAAAACCGACTGCGTTTTTTGACATTGTTGTGCGAAATATTTAATTTTTTACATCGTTAACATCCGATGACTTTCAAGACTTTTTTACAAAGGCTTTAAGGCTTCTAATACATATAAGTAGAAATGGTCATATTATATATGGTTTACTATATACTCCGGATAGCTAATTATTATTTTTTTACTCGTAAATATTTATTAGTTGTTAATAATGAAACAAAGCAAGATTTCAAAACAGACTAATACTAAAACCAAGACTAGTACCTACTACTAAGAAGTGCGAGGAGGTATCTTGTAAGAAAAAATATTGTAATTCTGTTAGAAAAACGTAAAAAAAACTTCGGCACAATTTTTAATTTTTCGTGGACCAAGTCGGAGGCAAAAGTTAAACAACAATAGTGACTTTCGTCACTCCCGCTTAAAGCTGTCTGCATAGAGACATTAAACCTATTAGAGAATACCACGAATCGGTATTGTTTTATTCAGGCTGGCTCGTAAATCAACCGTTTAGTGCTAGTTTAGCGTTTATTCCATGTTAGGGCGCGCGTGGGATAATATTACTTTACTTTTATCTTAGAGAGAGACACTAAAATCATAAATGTATAAAGTTGCCATATTTTCAAACGAATGGTTCGACGAATTAAATCTACTTAGTTAAATAATTACATAGAATGCTCTTAAATGATTATTATTAGTAAACTTAAGCATTTGCTGTAGGAACATTTTGATGACCAATATTTTATTATGGTATAGGTCTGTATTACTTTCAATTATGACCTTTTATTTACCTTTGATAAGCCTTTGATACAACTTAATTAATTGCATTTCAGACCCTTTAAAATGAATTTAGTAAATACCTATTTTTTTTACGTGAATAGGAAGGAAAACGAGCAAGTGGGTCACCTGATGGTAAGCGATCACCACTGCCCATAGACACCCGCAACCCTGGAGGGATTGCAGATGCGTTGCCAACCTAGAGGACTTAGATGAAATGCCTCTTGTGCCCATAATTTCCCCGGCTGTCGTACTCTCCACACCGGAACACAGCAGTGCAAGCACTGCTGCTTAGCGGCAGGATTAGCGAGTTCTTACTCGCTAATCCTGCCTGCACTGGCGGTAGCGATCCGGACGGACCTTGCACAAGGCCCTACCACCCGCTATATGTATACTCGAAAAATGTTATATTTTGGCCCAGTTATGCCGAAGAGCTGGAATATTTTATTAAAGATGCCTAGCGAGGTTAGTTTTTCAACGAGCGTGCCTAGTTTGATAAGGATGAAAACACGTACCTAAATGCTTTTGTGCTTCATCGTCAGCTGTTTTATTAAAAACAAAACCCTATGTAAAAACATGATTTTTACGAGTTAAAAAGAAAAGGATTTGATATTCGTGATTTAGTTTCACAAAAAATGACGGGCGGCAGGACCTCCGCAGACAAAAATGTAACTAATCTCTTAATGCGATCGACATTAAGAGCCATTCGGTTTCGGATATCGCCTTTAGTCTGGAATCGGACACTGGCTCCTTTTCAAATATCCGATTGCAGAACGTCATTTTTTGGATGTGACAGTCGTTTTTTATGTGCCAGCAAGTCAAATGGTTTAGTAAGTTGATGGAGATGTTTGTAAGTACAAGGATTAACTTAATAATAGATAAATTTATACCAAGAGAGAAAATAGTTTTATTTATTAAGTAGATTTCCAATATTTTATCTTCGTTTTCTCTGTTCAAAAAGTTGTCTGAAAGCTTTAATTTTAGCTAAGATCTCCAACAGGGACTTGAGTGTTTATGAAAGATGAAAATACATTCCTATAGTTTATCTTCAGTAAAAGCTGGAAGTTTCAATAAGTTTGTTCGCTACGAAGCTTTCAGTTTATGAGCGAACGCATAAAACCTATGTTTTCCTAATATTTGACGCGACGAGTAACAAGGAGCAATGAACTGAACGAACTGCGATTTAGTTCGTTCACTCATCCGAGCACGTGGGCGATTAATTGCTTTGCGCTCATGTCACCCTGGTACCCGGCATTATGCAAATATTATTATCATAACGATTATTAATTATTACATAATAATTATGATAATTATTGGACTCATATGCGTAAGGGAAATACTATAAGAGTTCATTATTATGTATTAATAACGATTACAGCTAATAAAGAAGGGTTGTTTACTCAATTTAGGTACACAAATTAATGCCGTTATTCTTATACAATTACAACCCCGACCGCAAAATGTGTGTATTGTCCATCGAATAAAAACCAATGTTTTGTTTCTGTCTGACCAATCAAGAATAGCTAGACTACAATCCATACCTTCAACAACAAAACCTTTACTAGTTAGTGTATGAAATGAGTGACTGGTTAGTTATGCCCCACTAGTATAAAAATCCTCACTAGAGAAATAATAAAATTAGGTTAGGTTTGTTAGGTGTCTTCAAATGCCCGAAGGGAAAATTGAACGGAAATAGGAGCCCTGTTTGGTGGAGTGTAATTCGATTTTTTTTATAACAGTGGGTGGGGGCCACGAGAACTAAACCGAAATGACAGATCTTTCAATGCTATTTCTGATTGCAGTCTACCTAGTAATAAACAAATGTTAAGTAAACATAAACTTAATAAGCGTCAATGAATAAGAGGTTTAGTCATAAAACTACCTAAAGACCTAAACTCTAGTGCTCACTTTTGCTATCACCGACAAATCAAAATGTCTTTGACAATATAACGGGGGGATTACCTTATTCGAAATTCCGTGGGTGTAATCCGAGGAGCTTATTCTGGCTAGAACTCATTTACATGAATCGAGTGCAGACTCTATTGCGATAGTTTCTACTTCTACAAAGGACGCTGTTCAGTCAACAATGGACAAAAAAGAAAGTTAATGTGCCTTGTCTCTTATATGCGTGACTGATGCAAGTGGCTACTGACTCACTACCTCACTAACTAGATAATTATGATTTGATTACCTACGCATTTATTAATAAATTGTTTATACTTCTGCTTCTTTGCTGGTCTGAGAGCAAATAAAAACCGGCCAAGTGCGAGTCGGACTCGCGCACCGAGGGTTCTGCATCATTATCTATAAATATCTATAAACTAGTGTAAGCAGAGCCCATCTCCAAAGCAAAATGTACGCAATGTGGGGTCACTTTATATTGGTTACTGATTTATACCGGCAATTATTCCTTAATTTGTGCTATATGACCTACCTTCATACCAAATTTCAAGATTCTGAGTTCACGGGAAGTACCCTGTAGGTTTTGATTCCCTTGCGAGTTTCGAAAATTTGCGGCATAAAACGACTTTTTCTTTTGATTGCGTTGGCTTAGAAGTTTGATTTTTTCACAGCTCTAAGGGGCAGTAGACCTGAGAATTTGATATAAAGTTCAACTTGATACCTCCACGCGTTCCTGAGAAAAAGGGTCTTGACAAACGGACGGACGGACGGACAACAAAATGATCCTATAAGGGTTCCGTTTTTTCTTTTTGAGGTACGGAATCCTAAAAATATAGAATATACCAGTTGCTTCTCTTCCCGCGCAAATGGTAAAAGCCCATCGACGGAATGGGCGAAAATCATAGGACTTTTTTGCAAAACACTCATTGACCGAATCCGTGCCAATCTGATTTTAAAACTATTCTTAGCAACTTCCCTAGTTCAAGTTAAACTGCCAGTTGAAAAAATACCGATATAGGAAATCAAATATGTCAAACATGTACCAATAAATAGTCGTAGTCTTTATACTATTTATTTATTTATAAGCCTTTTTATTCCGAATTCGCTATAATTTCAGTAAGTACATGTTGTTGTTATTGTCGTTTATTTATTAAATTGTCGCGTAATTCGGCGTGCCTCATGGCATAGGCCTCCTCCGTGTATTGGAGGGTTTGGGCTATAGTTCCCACGCGCGCCCAGTGCGGATTGGGAACTTAACACGCCATTGAATTTCTTCGCAGATGTGTGCAGGTTTCCTCACGATGTTTTCCTTCACCGAAAAGCTCATGGCAAATTACAAATGTAATTTTCGCACATAAATTCCGAAAAACTCAGAGGTGCGAGCCCGGGATTTGAACCCACGACGCTCTGCTTGAGAGGCCACAGGTCAAACCACTAGGCTACCACGGCTTTATACTAACACCTTGTTTATTTACTAAATCTTTAAAATTTCATCATTTCTGATAGGCGCCTACTTCTAGAAATAGTCTCATCTGAACAACAACTATCTTGTTGATTGAGATGCAGAATAATAAAAACAACTTACCCGCTTTAAAAGAATACATCTTAAAATAACTTAAATTGCTAGGTACCTACAAGCTAAAACTAACAAGTACCCCAGTTTTTATTCTCCAGCTAACTAAATAAGAATAACACAGACACATGCTCTATAAAGACGTCATACACTCCATTTAGAAGAAATGATTGTTTATAATAGTTAAAAATAACTACATGCCAAATCGCTTTGTGCGGACTTGCGGGCTTTGAAGATGGGGCGCGAAATCATGTGAGGTTTACGACTGCCTCCAGATGGGTTGAACTGTAGAGTCAATAATTAATAGAGTGGATATATTATAAATTCAAAAATTCAAAAACTTTATTTTGCAAATAGACCGCCAAGGGCTCTTTTACATGTCTTTTTTTAAACTACCAGCGCATTCGGAAAGACCATCATAGCCTAGAAGAATGCGCCGCAAGAAACTTGGCAGAGTAATTTTTTTAAAGTTAAATAAATTTACAACAATAACTAAATTCTAATTAACTTATTATACATTTATAAAAGGGAGTATAAGGTCCCCAAGTTAATGAGGTACATTAAATTATAATTAGTCTATAGTAGAGATGTATAAAGTCTCTACCTACTGGTAGAAGTGAACCAAAATATTATGAAAGGAAGAAAAAAGGACTACTAAAGAATAATTTAAGTTCAGTGGAGGTATAAAACGCCTTCACCGTCAAATAATATATACACAAACCACGTCTTTATCCCTTACGCGAAAATAGTAAGAATTAGGTTAGCAACCCATCACTATTTTCATTCTCCTTTTTCACCCATACCCCGACAATCATGCTAAAAGTGGCGTTTAGGTCTTTTAGGCTAGCCGCAGCCGCTCGATGGGCTTATACCTGCCTGCTTATTCGCCGAGCCAGTGTAGCGATTGCATCGCGATTGGTCAGCCGCAGGTCAATTCAAAGTAAAACCTACGTGTACAAAGTAAAAATGTACGAGTACGTGCCATACCTAAATATTTGCGTCAATATGTATGCGAATGTGGATATGAGCCACAGTAAGCATTTACGACGGGAGTTGCCATTCACTTATAAAATTTTACACTGTACTTTTTCTTGTTATGCTCAAGGAGTGTCTATATACTTAGGGTGCGACCAAACCGCCGCGTATACGCAGTGACGTGTCGTAAGCGTCACGTTTTCTCACCGTTTCTTCATACATTTTGTTGCGATTCCATAACGTCACCGTTTTTTAAGCGGCGGTGTGGTCGCACCCTAATATGGGTATTATCCCGCAACAAAATATAGAAAAAGGATAACATAAATTCATTTTCATGCATTTTAAGTGAAAAATGCGGCAGTTCCGTAGAAAATGACATTTCAATAAAATTGTCTTCTTGTATCTGGCAGCCTATGTACGCTTTACGCAGATTAATGTCAAAATTTGTTACATTCCCTTCCATTATTTATACCCTAGCTAGAATCTTAAATCTTAAATATAACATCGTCCACAATTGGTGGTCAACGGACATTTGCACAGTAAAAAATCCTCAATCTTTATAACTGTTTTTCCAGTCACATTCAAGCGGTTGATGTTATATCTTGAGTATAAAATAGCCTGTCAAAATCATAACCCTCATTTGTCTTTGCGGTAGTCGGGTAATAAAAGCTATAACATACAACATACCACAACAAAACCGTCACACTTGGCATTTGTAATAACGCACATTGGTCACGAACTCAGGCAGATGGCGAAGGCTCGCGTTGCCTGCTCCGGTCACCAATGCTCCAGTATAACACACCATCGTTATTATGCACCTCTTTTTATATTTCGCCTACCGAATCCGTTAACCTCATGCGTAGGCGCATGCGTAGGTACGCTAAAGTCTGGCTAGCTATCAATCACAACGCGCTGTGATTGTGCGATTGATTCGCAAGTGTCGACAGAAGTGGGTGCTTTCTAGAAAATCTTGTTGAAACATTTGATCAAAGATATATTTTTATGAATACTGGAGGCAAACGAGGAAGTGGGTCGCCTGATTGTCAGTGGGCACCACTCGTAGGAGAGACAGGGGCTTATATTAACATTTTTTTGGTATATCTTTAAAAGGATTTTATTTTAAGCCATTATCTTTATACAAAATAGTGATGGGTTGCTAGCCGCATCGCCTGTAAAATGATTCCTTACATACAAATACGGTGTGAAAAACTCAACAATACCTAGATACTACTTATACTTATCGAGTTTTGTTCGCAGCACCAAACGTTTATTCAGACATCATCGTATTAATTTTAACGGTTCAAGCTCAATCAGCAGCATGATTTCATCACACCATAAGCGATTTTGCGACGTCGATGACGTCGTCGCTGGCGCCAAATAAACTGATTTAAGTACCTAAGTATACCAGTATAGATAATAGTACTAACCCTATACTCCCGGTATCAAAAGTGTGTTGCTCGTTCACAAAATGCTCCCAGTAATGACGCTTCTTTTACTAGCTGTTGCCCGCGAGTCCGTCTGCGTGCGACACAGCTCTCGTGCTCACTTGTGCTAGCCGTGGTAACTATGCAGTTTACAGAACAAAAAGTAACTTTCTCTATACCAAATTCCAATTAAAACGATTCATTGGTATAAGTGTGAAGAGGTAACACATAATCATAATAATCATAAACCATTTTCTTCGCAATAAACAGTGTGTTAAAAAATTGGTGTACGAGAACACACACAGACTTTCGTATTTATACTGGATTTCGTCGATTAACTACCAGCCATTTTGGCTACACCGAATACGTAAAATAAAGAGATAATATATATAATCGATGTAAATATTGTGTTGCTAAGAGCACAACTCGAGAACGGTTGGAATATTTTTTTAAATGCGTTGAAGTCCCCGGACTCGAACTCTTCCTAAAAAGTCATGAAAACTGCACAACACCTATTTCCAGCATCGGTTTATAAAAAATCACATTCGTCTCTTCAGCCACAAAGAGTTTTTTAGAATGTTAATGGTAATCCTATTGAGCTTCAATAGAGGATTGGTTACAGAGATTTCTACCTAGTTTTGCTTAGTCAGCTCTTTCTAATCCCTTGTAATTCTAAAGATTTTCTAATCAAGCTTTGGGCTTGTACGGTGGCCAAATAACTGTTGATATCACTTTTCATCTAACTTCCTATCAAAAATATAATGAATATTTATGTTGTCAAGTTGAACTTTCCAGTTGACTGCCAAGGCTTGTCTACATTATATTTTATTGGCGGAACTATGCAAGTTTTTGGTATAAAAACTATCCTATGTCCTTCCTCGGGACTGAAACTATCTTTGCACCAAATTTCATTAAAATCGGTCCTGTGGTTTAGGCATGAAAGCGTAACAGCCAGACAGACAGAGTTACTTTCGCATTTATAATGTAAATTGTGTGTGGTCGCAAGTTCATCAAACGCTGTTCCAACCACTACTAAAACTTAATTGTTGCTACGAGAGATTGATTGTATTATCTCCAGGGATTAATCAGTACTAACATATGTGAAATGGCCGGTATTTAACACTGTCACTGTTTAACAAAGACAAGTGGTACTAATAAAGTATCCCTTGAATTCCGTCGGTAATTCATTGTTTAGCACTAGAGATGGACGATATACATCGATGTATTGTAAACACTCGATGTATAGTAACGATGCATCGTATTGAACCGATGTATTGTTAATGCTTCAACATCGAGTATATCTTCTTCTAAGTCGTGCACTCTTGACAGAGTGGTCGTGATATATGTCGATTCCTGCGCCACCGCTGCTCTCGCGACGCGTCGCCAAGTAGCTCGATGTTTGGCAGTGTGGGAGCAATCATTTATGCTGGAGCGCGTTACAGTTTTGATGAGGTCTGTCCACCGTGTCGGGGAGCGCCCGCGAGATCTTTTTCCTCGACTATATATCGACATCGAGTATATATCGATGTTTTTTTATTCGATGCATCGAATACGCAAACTATGAGATGAGCGTCTACAAGTGTGACAACACTGGCTGACTGAAACCTGAATCGTAATAATCAGTTCAGCCTTTCGGTCAATATTACACACCTACCATATTTTATCGGTTTGGCTGAATGGGTTATGTTCCCTTTGCCACGGTACCGGCAAAGTCAAAATTAAATAATAAAATCTAAAACAATAAGGCCCACCGAGTTTTTGTTGCGTAGTGTAAAGTGTGAATGTAATGTGTATTTGCATTGTTTTTTATGATACAATTACGGTTATTTGCCTAAACACATGTCCATTGCGAAAAATAATCGATGTTTTGGAAACATCGATGTTTTTCTAAATACATCTAATTAACATCGATGCAACCGATCGATGCATTGCATCGGAAAAAACATCGATTTATATTTTAAATGTCCATCCCTATTTAGCACGCCGTTACTTAACCTGACAAAACTTTAGCAAGTGCATATCACAACAACGGAAGACCACACAGTACCTTAGTGATTTCATAAGAAAACGTTCAAAATAGTTTTATAATAGCATTTCCCGGTAGCACACTAAGGCTCGGTTGGACCAACGCCGCATTTTCCAATTCTAATGGTCTGCGTCTACCACATCCAAAACCTACACGATCACTGGCATTCATCTTGGCTAACCAGTAAGCATTTATACATTATTATACATATTAATATAGCGACCCCGCCCAGGCTTTTCAGGGGTGTAATGTCTTAACTAAAGACAGCATTTTTGACGAAAGCTTGAGAACCGACTGCGGTAGACTTGTCTTTTTCCGACGTCTTGAAAAACTATCGTCATACTCTTATTTCAAATTAACTAGAAACAACAATTTTAAACCTTCTTCTTGAATATTTCTATCTATTAATGAAAACCGCATTAAAATCGGATGCATAGTTTAAAAGATCTAAGCGTACATACATACCTACAGACGGCGTAGATGGTAAATAATGTAGAGATGATAAAGAGTTGATAAAGAAGGAAAGTTCGTTTCCGTGTAATAGATAATTTCGAAGAACTTTACTGAACTGCAATAAAAACTGTGGAAACTACACTATATCCCTCATTAAGCCACGATATTAAGTTACTGGCAACATCTAAAGTACACAACGTATAAACAAAACGACATAGATTAGCATAATAAAGTCATCGACGTAATGTGCTAAGTTGCTAACGGTTATTTTGGGCGCTGAGCGCAGACGCGGCGGCGTCGGAAGTTGCGCGCGCGCATTGCATGGGCATCGCTATTTTGCATATTTTGCGCGAAGTGTTAACATGCCCATTGCCTCTGCAACTAAATGCCGAGAAGCATTAGACTGCGCTTCCACTAGAGGCGGTAGGGAGAGACAGCTAAAAGAGTGCTAGATTAAATTGATCTAGGGATTCAGTAGATTCGCTCAACGTTGCTTTTAAGCTTCACTTACTACCTCGGACAGCTTGCTGGCGGATTCGCGTAATGTGTTTCAATAGAATTTTAAATGTGAATTGATGCTTACTAAAGAAACTCACACACACAACACACCTTTGTATTAACCAGCCAGACTGTTTTTGTATAAACACACTGCTGCTGCCCACGACTTACTCCTCACAGAATTAAATAGATACAAGAATCACAAATAATGTGGCTTCCCATTGGTAAAGTAAGTTTCTAAATCGATTCAGTAGATCCCCCTACAAGCTCACAAACTCACAAACCCACAAACTTTACCTCTATCATAATGTTAGTATAGATTTATGCCGTTAATATCATCCGAAACATAATTTGTACAAGTAATCGCTATTCCTTTAAGTCGTGTAAGTGTGTATATCACTCTTATAGTACATTATGATACAAGTGTGCTGTGTTGATCATTACACACGAGGCATGATTGTACGCGCGAGCGGAGCGAGCGCGTTAATGGTGCCGAGTGTGATAATGATCAATGCACACGCGTTTCATACGACGTTTTTCAACACATTTGCGAGGAAAAACAAAAAGAAATTCTTAATAAGTAAGTATAAAAAAACTTTACTTTACCTTTGTTGCCAAACATTGCTTAACTGGAGGCTTTAGAACTTTTCTTTGTCATTTGGCAATTAACACCTTGGATTTCTTACTGACATAACCTGGCTGAACATATTTTAGTATTTCCGGCGACGGACACTATTTACATTTAGTTTTTCTTTATTATTTCAACTAGTAATTTTTAAACTAATAACAAGGTAAAATAATCAACAAAATCTGTGTGTGAAAGATGGCGGCAGATATCATTTGTCCGCGCCAATCCGCGCGCAGCACTCACGCATGCGCGCTGTGCCTGTGCACTTTGCACGCGGGCGACGAGGCACTGACAAGACTGCTAAACAGCCTAATATTAAAATAGTAATAAAATATTTAATCATTGTCTTAAATATGCAAATTATGGTCACTTTTCAGATAAAAATGAATACTTTGTCGAAATTAACTGATTATTTATCATCTTTAACCTAAAATAGTTTAATATTCACGAAAATATTCCTTGTTCCTATACATAACTCAACTATTTGCTGAGATTAAAAAAAAGTTTACATTACCGCACTCGTGCGGTAATAATATTACGGCACTTGTGCGTAATAAGCTGAATTATGAGCTTAAATGCGGTGCAATAAGACTCAATTTGCGAGCAACTGTGTTGAAAAGAATATGACTCAATTGCAACCTCGTAATTCGCATACGAAACTATCCTCATTAAATTCTTGTAGATATTCAAATAGGGACGGTATACTGCGCATTGTCTGGCAGTTTGGTATTCCTAAAGCGTAGTCAGTCGTCCGATGAAATTATGATACGAAATAGTGCTAATAATAGAGCTATTGTCGTGTTGTCCGTCTTTACTTTGTCGATTATTATGTCTACGATTACTATTTATTTGTTAGGCAATTTAATAAGGTTTAATTAATTTCTTTGAATGTCACTTTTGTATCACATTTATTTTGCATAAGATACGACACGATTAAGCTTTTATTTATTTATTTATTCATTAGGAACTACATGTTGCAATCCACAGTTACTGTGTTTAGCTTATGCTCAGAAATAACAAACACAAACATTATTAATGCACTTAATTAATATTTTTTGTGTGTGGAATGAGTATGGTATGGATTTTTTTACCCGATGGAGGATGCACCTGATGGAGGGTTATTTACAATGCAATGGCGGAGCCATGGGTGTTGAAAACGTAAAAGTAATTTATTTCAGCAATTTCGAAAAAATATCCAAGTCGCATGTTTTACAGATAGTAACAGTCACAAAATTAATTAAATGTAAGTATAATTGCAACCACATTAAATTTAATTAATATTCTAATCCGATACATTGTAAGTTGCATCAAGCTGACTCAAGAAAAATACCAAAGGAATTTTGACACCAATAAAAGTTTTAACATACCCATACAATTCGTTGCTCACGCGCAAAAAATCAAAGAAAACCATCACATTTTACATAAAGTACATTAAGTAAAGGGCCATAAAATTGAGAATGGATGTGAAATTCCAGTTAAACATATTGTATAAAATATGGCGGTGTATGTTGACCAGGAAAGTAAATGTATGTTGTCCATTTTTTTACATTACAAAAACAATAAGTGTGAGTGTAAGTTAAACAATAAGTGTGAGGCTCACCAAGTTACTTGTTGTTGGCCACAATCGTGCTGGGTGTCCTTTGGGTCTTGTTAACTTAAGCTCTGTCTACCCGGTAAGAGATATAGACGTGATTTGTGTATGCAAGTCTGTAACTTTAACCATAACCGATGATTTTGTCGGTTATGGTTAATGTGGCTTTGTGCAACTCGCACTACATTTGATTGTCGTGTTTACTTGCAAGTGAAATTAGTCTTTGATATTTTAGCTGTACCTACAGTCAAGGGTATAAATATAATGTACGTTACCAAGAAGTCAAAAACATCTATACACCTTTATGTTATAAACAATAAGGCCGGTGACACATTTGACATGATGGTTGTATCGATATTTATGCCCTCGACTGTACATCTGATGACATTGAGCTGTACCTAAGATGGTAAAGAAATTTCGACTCGATTGATTGCTCAACTAAACATTGTATACTTTGTTCTTTGTTTCTGTATTGTTTTGTACTGATTTGTGGTGTTCAATAAAGAGTAAGTATTTGATTGTAAACACTTGTTGCCAGTCTGTGTTAATAGTTCTCTTTATACATCCTCTACCGAAGATATTTAAACGTTCTTAAAATAACGACTTCGCATTTGTGTATTTACACTTTATTGCCTTTAAGTTCTTGTACAAAATAATGCGCTTGTAAAATAGGCAATACAAACTAAATCGTTTAACGAACTTCACAAACTACAATTCTCCATAATAGGGTTAGGTATTTAGGTAAGTATATAACATAAGGAACTTTCCTTAGCGTAATGCTGAAGCACTAACAGGTTTTGTAAGGCGGGGACAATACATATTGTCACAAAAGTTGCTTACACAATGTCGGCAGAAGACGTAACACAAGAGGCTAAAGGTTTCACTACCGCGTTCTTACTTGAGCATTAACATTTCACGTGGTTTTATGTTTATGTGTTAAGGGAATAAAAATGAAAAACATCTATCTATACACTCTTATGTCATAAACAATAAGGCCGATGACACATATATTTGACATGGCTGAAAAGATATTTATGCCCTCGGCTGTACCTGGATGTCCGAGCTTTGCTCGATCATCTAAGCCTAAAAATCTATCACCTACCTACGTATTTTTTTCGTCTTATCACACTTTTTATACCTGAGATATGCACAAAGGCGGACTTATCCCTTTAAGGGATCTCTTACAGTCAATCTTAACACAATATATAACTGTAAATGACTCAGCAGTTATAATTACATAAATACAACAAACCGGATAACTCACGTATAAAAGCCGGGGCGAGCGCTCTCTGATGAAGGACTACGGAATAGTCCGAAACAATTGTCGGAGCATTCCTTCGGCTTTTATACGTGAGTTATCCGGTTTGTTGTATTTATGTTTCAGTCTCACGGTAGTTTCATGTTGAAAGTGACTCAGCAGTTGCCTACCTAATTACCTATATATTTAGTTCATGGACGTTAAAATAGACCAATGAAACATTCAATGCCATTACCATGCTCGCTGGTTCCTGCGGATGGTAACAAGAGCGGCGCGCGCGCACCTCCTGTCAATTAGGGGCACTAAACAGCCGGCTGTATCCTTGATTTATTCTCTGGCCGTAAATAATGTGGTGATACCACAGAATTAACGCATTCGCTACCAGAGGAAATAGCAAAGGTTAGGTTACGTTGTTGTTCTATTGCTACCGGTAACGCGTTTATAATCTTATCTTATATTGTACCAAATTTTATTAAAATCGGTTCAGTGGTTTAGGCGTGAAAGCGTAATAGACAGATTAATTCCCTTACAATCACGGCAATGTATGCAATAAGATATAAGTATGTATATGTGACGCGCCCTTTGTTCACGTTCACATTGCTAATATGTGAAATGATTGATTGTGATCTTTATGAGCATTTTTAAATAGTTTGACTTTTATGGAACCGTAAAACTACACAACCATCTTAGTCTAAAAGCTCTTAACTATGTAAGGTGTATGTAAATCTGAGTCAAATATTTCCGTTTTTTACTTATTAGCCTTTTTATTCCGAATTCGCTACAATTTCAGTAAGTACATGTTGTTGTTGTTGTTATTGTCTGTGGCAGCAGCACAGAGAAGCTGGTATTTTACGTGTAGGGTAATCTGAGATTAGCTCTGCTAAACCCACCTGCAATTGTCGATTTTGCATGTTGCGTGAAATAGCTATAGTATGTATGTCTGTCTCATGTCCTTTCACTTTTTAGTATATAAGTAAGCCCTGGTTTTTAATAAAACATTCATTGCAAGCTCGCGACGTGTTTCTATTTCCGGCTACAATAAACCTCCTCAACATTGTCGTTTATTTATTAAATTGTCACGTAATTCGGCGTACCTCATGGCATAGGCCTCCTCCGTGTATTGGAAGGTTTGGGCTATAGTTCCCACGCGCGCCCAGTGCGGATTGGGAACTTAACACACACCATTGAATTTCTTCACAGATGTGTGCAGCTTTCCTCACGATGTATTCCTTCACCGAAAAGCTCATGGCAAATTACAAATGTAATTTTCGCACATAAATTCCGAAAAACTCAGAGGTGCGAGCCCGGGATTTGAACCCACGACGCTCTGCTTGAGAGGCAGGTCAACCCACTAGGCTACCACGGCTTTTTATTATATATTTCCGTTTATGTGACTTTTATTAGAACGAGGAAATTCAATTGTTATATGTAGTAAATATAATGTTTTATTAACGGAAAGAAAAACTTGGAAAAAACAAAAAAGTAAATTGGTATGGATCCTTACTCAATGACATCTTGAAGTTATAGACCATAGTTATAGCACTGGGGCCGGTTTTAGCTGTTATTTTTAGTATGTATCTGACATCCAGCGAACCTAAACTGAATCGGAATTGAATCACATTAAGACGTCATGGTAAGGCCCCAGAACTATACTTCATTTAATTTAGAATGAGAAACCACAATAACATTATATTGCGGCTGGTCAACTATTTCTTACCTAGCAAACAGTACAGTGCAATAGTTTGGCAGCCGCAAAATAAAATTGTTTTAATGCCACTTTATTTGCGTGGCGTCAATTGTTACTCTAGTACAAATCGTAAAGAGATTACAGTTCACGAGCCGCAATATAACATTATTGTGGTGTCTCATCTTAAATTAAATGAAGTATATACTTGGGTAGTTTTACGGAACGCAAAAAACCAGACTGACATATTCAAATAACTATACAGAATATTTATATATAGTCATCGAACAGACGTATTATCATTATCAAACATAGAGCGCTGCACCACTCCATACATATAGCAAAATCATGTTTAAATCATCATTATATTAATGCGCGATTACCCCTGAGTTTGGGTCATCGGATGTGGTGATGCATTTTCGGCGTCAATTATAACAATATTGTCATTCTATTGTCCCAGGCCATTAGGCATTCAGGACGGCACTGAAATTATAATAATAAGTTGTGCGACCTACATCGGAGCTATGGACCTAGGTTTTAGTGATTATTCGAGTTCGAAGTCTCCAAGCTGCAGGCTTATTACGTAACTCGCTCGCAATCGCCATCGTGTTCATTTTGACAGTTCTTGTATGAATGTGACAGCTAGCTGATTCCGATGCCAATTGTCAGCCCATACATGAACTGACAAAATGAACACGATTACGTTCGCGAGCGAGTTACGTGATAAGCTTGCTGAGCCTCTAGTGTAAGTTTTCACACGAACAAACGTCTCGAACGCGTTCACGTAAACGTCTCAATTACTATGGAATATTTGGCAGCGCCACTTGCGGATCGAAACGGCAACAAACTGTTCTCATAGTATAAAGCTCCAGCTCCTCTTCCCGCACATAATAGTTTAAGTCCATCGAGGGAATAGGCAAAAATCTCAGGAATCATGTTATAGGCGATGCGGTTAGCAACCCATGACTATTTTGATTCTTTCCACCTATACGCCCACAATCATGCTAAACGTGTCCTATAGGTCTTGTTACCTTCATCGTCATGATAGGCCCCTGATGCTGCTTAGATGCGTAAGATATCTTAAAATGTGCAGTGCCCTCTCAGAGTTGTGTTGAAACATGTTTAAAATTAAGACCTTTTTGTACACACAAAGCAATCAATAAATGAATATGAATATGAATATGAAATAAGTCCAATTAAATACAAACTAAATAGGTACCTGTGTGAATTTAATACTTAGTAAAATTGCTAAACTTTTTTCGACAGTTCGTTGCGGGTCCTTTTCAACCGTGAACTCGAACTGGTTCGAATTCACGGTTGAAATACGTGAGTGACCTGGGTATTTCAATAACTCATTCTCGGTCTCTCATTTAATCGCTTGAATCACTGACCATTTCTCGGTTTAAGTTCACAGGCCTCACTGCCTCAGCCTGTTACAGGCCTGGCTGTCTCGGCATGTCTCGGGCTCATAGGCCGTCTTGTCTCGAATCTCTTCGGTAATTAACGCTTTGCTTTCATCTCCGCCCTTTTGTAAATGAGCTCTTCCCGTGGGACTGCTCTGGACCACAATTTGGTCTAAGCTATAAAGAAAAGCGGATTGCCGGTACTGTATTAAAATTAGGCTTTTTGAGAAAGTCTCATCTCCAGCCTTTACACGTCCCACTGCTGGGCACAGGCTTGCTCTCAGAATGAGAGGGCTTGGGCTATAGTCCCCTTCTTCACACACACCATTTTAATTGCTTCGAATTTGTGTGCAGGTTTCCTCACGATGTTTTCCTTCACCGATCCTATGCGTGAGAGGCCGCACTTCATACCACTAGGCTACCACGGCTTTTGAGGAAGTAGAACATCAAAAAAAGTGAATTAATTGTAATTCTAATAACTGAAATTGGCCTTGTTCCATGTAGGGGTAAAGGAAAAACTATGACAAAACAACAACCGTGGGGAAACAAATCAGTAACCAACGTGTTGCAAACAAAATAAAATAGTCCGTAGGTATTACAACGCTACTGATTAAGCTATCTTTGAAGTGATAGGGTGCTCTAGATTTCGCTCCCAATTCTTCCATAGCAAGTAAGACATTTACATGAAATCGTTCGAGACTTTTTTTGTGTGAAAACACGCGCTAGGGGTAGAAACCAAAATGGGAGCCACAATCTCGCCGCCTCTCACAACTCGCTCCGCTCCTAAACAGATGTTATCAACCTTGTACAGTTACACAAGTCCTTTATCGACAAGTTATATCGACCGTCCGTCCGATAAGGGTGTTCGGGTTTAAAACGTATTTACATGCCATTACACTTTGTAATTTACGTCACTAATGTCGCGTGTTACTTTGAGATTAAATTTGACGGGAATGCCTCTACCGATTTATTTCTACATCTCAAAGGTGGATGTCTTTATTTAATGCTAAGATATTTTTACGGTTCTTGTGGGAACGCTGTCGTTCAAAAAATTCAGTACGGAGGTCTTAAGTCTTAAGTAGCAAATATGTGCGGCGACGATGTTTTTACGTAATTTTAAGGTACACGTTTCGTTTGTCTTATCGTTTGTACTTAGTAGGAACGCGCCCTAAAAAAATAGAGCCCTGAAGAGTCACTATACTTTCTTACCTACAATTTACCTTTGTAGACCTAGATTTTTTGGTGGAGAAGCTATGTATGTACTAAATAAACAACATACTGTCTCAACTTTGTCAGTCTACTGCTCGGCATAGGTCTATTTTATGGCACGCCTCTGATCTCGGTCTTCAGCTCTCGTCCTCCGATTCTTGACTCACGAATGTCATTGTCCTATCTATAACTGGTAATAATGATAAAAACGTACAAGTTAAGTAGGTACCTACATCAGAAACATTGAAATTGTTAACCAATTTTTTTTTGTTACAGATCTCTGCTATTGGCAGTCTTCGTTATAAGTAATAGTATCACATGGACAGCATCAAGACACCACTTTACACACAATGTAAGTAATTCTCTTGTCAGGCTTAGTAGGGTAGTGGCTCTCGTATTGGTTTGTATAGCCAGCAAAATGTGAACGTGAGCAATGGCCGGCCGTGACCATGCGGCCGTGACCATGCGCGGGCGCCGGCTGTATCGTCTTAATCGATTTATGACACAACACTGATTGAACACCATGAACTTGTCACGCGGTTAGCTCCAAAAATGTGCCCTTTAATAAAAAATTACACTTTATCTGAAACATAAATTTATTTCAAAAGTTATAATAACTTGTTAGCTTTTAATCGCGGCATCTCTCGCCTGATAGGTATTCAGTTCTATCGGTGGAAATTAAGAAATTTTCTGTAAGTATGTATGTATTATAAAAAAATCTGTGTCCATTTCCAAAATTTCCATCGCAGTCTTCATTTGAACCTATTTTGAAATGAATTTACAGTTATACCTCGGAGAGTAGGTACCTACTTAAACTTATACTTTTCAACGATCATTTTTTTCCAAATTAGACCAAAATTTATCGCTATAGCAAAATTTTTATGAGAGTAAATCTTATTCAGAAACCATGTTGGTTCTACCCGAGAAAGGTTAGGAACAAAAGCCTCCATTTTATTAAATTATTTAAATCGGTTTAGCAAGTATGTTATTCTTAAGCTACATCTACGTCCCCAGCAAAGCTCTAGTCTATTCTCTTACCTTAGGCCTTATCGAAGCCATTATAAAGAGAAAGTACTAAAGTAATTCAACTTAATTGAGTTATCAAAGTTTATCAAGTTAAATAATTAACAGGTCTGGCCATTAAACTACAAAACGCACCGACACCGCCATGATTGAATATCATAGTTCTTGGTATCTCATGTTTTGGTGTAAATGCCTTCATAAAATAAGAGAGAACGTAGGTAATCCGTAATGTTTGTTGTTAAATTATATTATGCTTGAACGAAACTATGTATGTATAATTGTATATGTACTTTTAAAAAAAGCTACGAGACAAGGAAAATCGTTGACACTATCAGAACGTTATTAGGGTGAATTAGTATGCTTAGTATAAATATTCGCTCACAAAATACGCCTCGAACTTTGCGTTAAAATATCAAATACTATAAGACGCCTGTCAATTTTTCCATAGTAGTAATAGGTAGTAGAAGCTTCAGCTTGAGGCTAGAGCAAAAACTCATCTGGGGCCTTACCATGACGTCTTAATGAGATTCAATTCCGACTCAGCTGTCATTTTTAGTATGGATCAGATAGCGAGCGAACCTAAACTGTATCGGAATCAAATCACATTAGATGTAAATGCTATAAACCAAGCAATCAAACGCAAGCGATCACCGTTTCTCCAGAAATATTTTTAAAGGTTAAAAATAAATGTGTTTTGCTTTCGGTTTCAAAATCAATGCGATGAAGACCCGAGCACCGGACCGCGCCAGCATGAGGCCATGTGAACTTTTGATTATATCTAGGGCTGTCAGACACTGGCTAAAGTAATCGCGTCATTTATTTTAACTTACGGGCATTAAATGATTGCTTGGAGGCGTTACTTTGCGGATGTTAAGTATTGGTTGCAGCGTAGCAAGGAAGGTAACAAAGTAAAGTAGAGTAGTAGCTATATTAAAAAATCAGAAGGTTTATTTAGTACATTTACTTTTTGATAGATATGTAAAAAAATGTATTCGGCAAGCTTGACTGTTAAACAGTCTAAGTTACACATAAGTGTCACAGATTGCGGAATTTACGGCGGCATTTGTAACTTTCAGTTTTATTTTATTTCTTGGTGGGATTGTGGGGCTCTGTTATTTAATGAACTTTTCTGTGTCAATATGCTTCCGCGACTCTCTTGCCGGACTATATGCTTGACTACGTGCGTGTGTTCACATCGTGCATACATTTTAATCCAAAACCCTTCCTCACATGCCCTATCAACGCATTCGCGTACAATACAATACAAAATACTCTTTATTGAACACCGCAAATAAAATAAAAAATAAAAATAATAAAAGAAATTTTTATTTACCAATACACAAACAAAAATGTACATTTTCAAAGCATTAGGTACCTACAAAGTATAAGGTAAATAGGACAGGAGACTCAGCAGGCATGCTGGTTTTCAGTCTCCAACCTGATTAAAAACTAACTTAAAATCTAACTATGCTAAGGTAAAGAAGGAAGGTTCGCTGCCAAAGCGACAGATGACAAAATAATTTCTTTCTGGTTCTAATATACATAATTCGTTAAGGGTTTTGTCTATTTACATATTTAGGGGCAGATACACATTATAGGATTTCGAACTAGTTCTTTCTTAAGAGTAAAGGCGATAACTTCATGCGGTAACATGATTTTACCGTATCAGGAACAGGAGTACCTAAGACCAAGCAACCAGTCCAGGAATGTCATGTTCTCTTATTTATATAGTAAAGTAGGTAAGTACTCAAATGAGCTTTACTTGAATAAACTCTCTGGGATAGCCTAGTCGGTCCCGTCCCTAACACGACGATTTCTGCTTTTCCAAAAGCCATTGCTTACTCAGCCTCTTGAAGGCAAAGAAGGAAATCAGTACAAAACAATACAGAAACAAGGAACAAGGTAGACAATACGCGGTCGTATCGCTTAATAGCGATCTCTGCCACGTAAGTAAATAAAAATTAATTTCTCAGCAGTGCCAGCCCTACCATCGAGATAAGAGAGCCTGTGATGTGAACAGTCATACAAGTCATACATAAAATCAGAGGTGGCGCTGCAATTGATGGAGCGTCCACCGCAGGTCATTCCGTTTAATGGACTACACTGACTAGCAGAAAAATCGGGGTACTTTGTATGGTTATTTGACTCGTCAATACATTTTTGAAGCTTGACTTCTAATAACATTATGCTATATAATTTTGATCGAGATTGGTACACTCAGCTGGATATATTTTTTTTTTATGTGAATAGGAAGGCAAACGAGCAAGTGGGTCACCTGATGGTAAGCGATCACCACTGCCCATAGACACCCGCAACCCCGGAGGGATTGCAGATGCGTTGCCAACCTAGAGGACTTAGATGAAATGCCTTTTGTGCCCGTAATTTCCCCGGCTGTCTTACGCTTATATCGTATTTATTTAATTCAGAGCTCAATCTACATCTGACTCTACATGCTCTATACTTTTAAACGTTCAGTTGTTTCCAAGATTAGCGTCTACAAACAGACCGACCGACAGAAAAATCTAACAACATTCCATCTACGATTCTAATACCGCCAGAATTGGTATAAACTGCACGTTTACACGTTTTATTACTTGCCTTATGTATAACAAACTCTCATTCTTAGACTTCTCCGCCTGTGTCCAATAGTGGGACGTGCGCAGGCTGGCGATGATGATGATGATAATTATGGTGATGAATGGAAAACTGCGTCATCATTGTATTGCCAATGAAGACGGAGCTTTAAGCTAAGTAAACAAACGACCGGCGGCAGGAAAGCCCGCGTTTCCTCGCGAAGCTTACCTAGTTAGAGCATGTTTATCCAGATCTTAAACCAATACTGTCGCCTGCAATCAAAGTTGAGGACTCTCGAGACGAAGCGAAGCGAGTCTAGAGAACTTGGCGGGAATGATTAAAATTTTATAAACTGTTGAGATATTACTTTGTATAAGAAAAGTGACCTGTTATTTTTTGCTAGTCAGTGTATTTAGTACCTGACCTACCTTGGTAATTTTTGATGATGACCAAAATTGGCTCAATGGTTTTGCCGTGAAGAGATAAAAAACAGACAGAGAGAGAGCGATAAACATAAATCACGTCTTCTTGAAATATAAGCGTACCTAAGGGTAGTATGGAAAAATACATTCTCTTACAAAAGTATCCTGTTCGGATCGTTCACTGGTTCGGATACATTACACAGCAGAATTTCACCTCTATGTTATTATATCGACACATACAAACAAACAAACATTTGTAAATATTCCCCAGAATCTCTTCACCCAGAGCTCGAGCCCTTGCAACACCGGCACCGCGCTTATTCGTAACAAGTTGTTTATTCTCATAATATTACATCATTCGTGAAAGAACGTCGTAAGTCATAAATATCACGCTTAAAGCCAGGTACTACGAGCTGTTACTGCAACTGATCCAAATGAAATACTATGAGGCAGAACACAGTGAGCTTGTATTTTTATAACTTGTGAACTGTTTTCTCGCAAATAAAATGCATTTCATTTCATTTCCCTCAATTCTCCCCAGGCATCAGGGCACCGCAGCAGGCACCGGCGGCAGGGCGCGGGGCTGTACCTGCCGGCGTCGTACGTAGTGCCGGGCGGCGCGGGCGCCGGCGCGTGGGGCGAGTGGGGCGAGGTGTCGCCCTGCTCACGCACCTGCGGCGGCGGCGTCGCCAGCCAGAAGAGAATATGCCTTGAAGTCGCGTGAGTTGCCTCAATCAATTAATCTCCTAGGGCCTTACCATGACGTCCTAATTAAGACTCAGTTCAAGTTTTAGCTGTCACTTTTAGTATGAATCTGACAGCGAGCGAACCTAAACTGAAACGCATCAAGACGTCATGGTAAGGCCCCTGGATTGCTTCGTATTTGGGGTCAACCCTCGTTACTATTACGCCATTCGCTTTTGTGTCATTTCTGCATTAAGTCTTTTTGCATGGTTCGCCTCCGGATGGTTGGCGGGCGCCTTTACCTTTTGCCCTTTTCTATGGCCAAAGTCTGTGAGAATAAATTAGAATAGAAGAGATATACATAAGAAAAGTTACACTTATAGCTCAGCTAATTAAAGATCCTAAGTGGCAGTAAGCGAAGTATATGTTCGTAGAATTGCTGGCCGCTGGATTGATAAGACAAATGAATGTGAAGTGATGGCAGCTTTCCGTAACATACTTAAATGGATGAACTGGTGAAGATTGCGGGAATCCGCTAGCTGCCTGTATAAAAGCACAAAACCGACTGTCGTGTAATTCCTTGGGGATGGCATATGTCCGTAAACAGACGTCATTTAGTTTGATAATGTTCTCCGGATACCTCCTTCTTAGGCACACATTTTTAATCGAAAGGCTTTGTTCACCAAAAATACTGTTAACTGTCCTTATTGATTAAAGATAATTTCAATTTGGAGTCAGCGAAAATGAAAGCCCTAATCCCTTAATATTCAACATAAGGCCCTCGCCCAGCGCCTGAAATAAAATAAGAGCAAAACCAACAAAACCGTATCTCATTAACGCCTGATGTAATAAAATAGCAATAACTCACCAGGCCGGACGGGCGACCGATGTGCACCGGCGGCGACACCAAGTACTTCTCGTGCCAGACTCAAGACTGTCCTCCGGGTTCAGGGGACTTCCGCGCTGAACAGTGCGCGCAGTACAACGAAGTACCCTTCAAGGGCGTCAGGCACAAGTGAGTACCTACTATAAAAATAGTGCTTTGAATAATGTACTTACCCCCAAAACCAAAAAACGTTATTAAATGTAATCCCCTAGGGCATGGTGCCGAGGATGCTGGAAGCATTCCCTCTTTGAATAGCTAAGCTTATTATTTGTCCGAGGAAGCTGCCAGCTCTTTGGTCTTCCGTGATGTCGACCAGCTTTTAATGTGATTTCTTTTGAAAGTCCTACAGCGCTCAGGACCCCACCGACCGAAGGTCTTGACACCGAATGTAATTCAGAGCTTTCGTTTTTTCGACCGCTTCAGATGATAATGTTGAATTTAATGTAAAATGAAATTTTTCCGATACATTTTAAACATTAAATTAAGGACTTGCTTACTTTCTGGAAAGAAAAAAGTTGTTCACATCCACGGTCATTATTACCTGGCTTGGTATCTTCAGGTGGGTCCCTTACACCAACGGCCCGAAGCCCTGCGAGCTAAATTGCATGCCGAAGGGCGAGAGGTTCTACTACCGACACAAATCCAAGGTCACCGACGGCACGCGGTGCAACGATGAGTCCTTCGACGTCTGCGTCGATGGCACCTGTCAGGTATGCTTTTAACTCTTCACCTATATTCATACAGTCAGCATCAGAAATAAATAAACAGTCGAAAAGCTCAAAACGATTGGCGATAGAGTTGTGTGTAGGAGTTCTTCGGTGGCTTATCAAATTCTGATGCAGAGTGTACCAGTTAAACAATTTTTTACAGTTTTTTTTATGATATAGGGTGGGAAGAGCAAGTGGGTCACATGATGATGATTGAGCACATCATACACACTTGCAGCACTAAATGATTGCAGATGCGTTGACAGCCTGGAAGTCTAAAATAGAATACCATTGCAAGTAACTAATTACTTAAATCATGTTCTTCCTCACATTCGATTGCACAGGGTTCTATTCTGGGTCCTTTTCTCTTTCTCCTATACATTAATATTGACCCTTTCTGCCAAGTTTCTTACAGCACATTTTTCTTGCCTTCCCGAAAGCGCTATTAGCTAAAAAATGCATATCTTGAAAAATTAACTTTTGATTTTGTCTACCTCACGATTGTAGGATGAAGATCTGGCTGCTCCGTACCGTGTTACCAATTATATCGAGTAGTTACTGACTCAAAAGTTTTGTCCGCTTGCAGCCAGTAGGTTGTGACATGATGCTGGGCTCCAACGCACGCGAGGACAAGTGCCGCGAGTGCAGAGGGAATGGCACTCACTGCCACACGTCCAAAGGTGTCCTCGATACTACAGATCTCAGACAAGGTAACTGCAATTACTTTTCTGTTATAGTGTGTAATTTACAAAAGATATTTTATTTTATTTCAAGCGTTAGTTTTATTAACGAATGCTCTAGTCCATTCACATTTCAAGTACACGTAAAGAAGCATATTTTTTTGCAGGATACAATGACCTCTTGCTCATTCCCGAGGGAGCAACAAGCATCACCATAGCGGAAATTAAAGATTCCAACAATTATCTCGGTAAGTTCATCCGTTTTTGGTACCTATAGTAGGCGGCAAATAAGTAAAACGTGGAGGGGATATGCGCAGTATGAAAAACAACAATCATTTTCATACTGCGCTTATCCCCTCTACGTTTTACTTATTTGCCGCCTACTATACTCAACTCATTTAATTTTTACTATGTTTACTGTCTGAGTAACGACCATATTATAGTGTCAATACACTTGCTATTCATTATTGCTCGTTCATTATGGTGTGCTAAGGGGGAGGCATTTGTTCAACAGTAGACATCTTCAGGCTGATGATGATGATGATGATGACACTTGCTATTGCGCGTTGAAATATTTTTGATGACAGCACAACATCTCCGATGTATCTGATAGCGACTGTTCCATTGTATTAACCGATTCTTACAGCGCTCCGGTCGAAGCAAGACAACGTATACTACTTAAACGGCGACTACCACATCGATTTTCCTCGGACGCTGATCATTGCTGGCGCTCCGTGGCACTACGAGCGTAGCCAGCAGGGCTTCGCGGCACCCGACAAGCTGCGCTGCATGGGGCCCACCACAGAGCCACTCTACCTCTCGGTAATACAATCTCCTAATGAGACCCTAGACAAGATCGAAACGCACACTGACCTAAATGAAACACCGCTGCTCTAGCTAAACGTTCTCATAGCTTTTATTTAATACTAGCTTTTTCCCGCGACTTCGTCCGCGTAGACTTTATTTATTGACAAATAGCTTTTGGCCACGGCTTCGCTTGTGTGTACCAGGAGTATTTCAAAATTTGCTCTCTTAATGCTCCCTACACTCCCCAAAGAACCCACTTGCCAAATTTCAGCTTTATACGGCCAGTAAAACGAAAAATCCCGTTTTTTCCCGTTCCCGTGGGAATTTTGGAAATTTCTCTCTTAATGCTTCTTTATACTCTCCAAACAACCTAAATGCCGAATTTCAGCGTTCTACAACCAGTAAAACGAAAAGTTCCGTTTTCCCGTTCCCGTGGGAATTTTGAAAAATGATCATTTATAGCTTCTCTACACTCTTCAAGCAACCTACATGCCAAGTTTCAGCTTTCTACGACGAATAAGACGAAAAATCCCGTTTTTTCCCGTTCCCGTGGGAATTTTGGAAAGTCCTCTCTTAATACTTCTCTACACTCCCCAAGCAACCTACATTTCGAATTTCAGCTTTCTACAACCAGTAAAACGAAAAGTCCCGTTTTTCCCGTTCCCGTGGGAATTTCAGGAAATTGTCTCTTAGTGCTGCCCTACACTCATCAAGCAACCTACATGCCAAGTTTCAGCTTTCTACGACCAGTAAAACGAAAAATCCAGTTTTTCCCGTTCCCGTGGGAATTTTGGAAAGTCCTCTCTAAATGCTTCTCTACACTCCCCAAGCAACCTACATGTCGAATTTCAGCTTTCTACAACCTGCACTGCAGTATAACAAAAAATCCCGTTCTTTCCCGTTCATTTCAGTCAGAATTTTGGGAAATCCTTTCAGTAGTGCACCCCTATACTCCCCAAGGAACCTGAAGGCCAAATTTCAGTTTTCTACGATCATTAAAACGAAAAATCGATCCCGTAGATCTGAATATACATCTCGTTTTTTCCTTATCCTGTTGGAATTTTCGAAAATCCTTAAAACTGTTTCTTACTATTATAATCACCTACTTCTATGCCAAATTTGTAGTCTAGTTCATAGGATTTCGTTGAACTGAATATATAAATCCCGTTTTTTCCTTATCCCGTGAGAATTTCCAAAAATCATGAAATTATTTTCTTAATTTTGTAATCATCTACTTGTGTACGAAATTTTAGATAGGGTCACTCGGAATCGAATATAATAAATCCCGTTTTTTTCCGTTCCCGTGGAAATTTGTGTGTGTGTGTGTGTGTGTGTGTGTGTGTGTGTGTGTGTGTGTGTGTATGTCAGGTAGGTATGTGTGTTGTTGTTTTCGTAATCAGCGACCCGATAAACCGTACAAACAATACTACCCACTATAATATAATAATAATAATACCCACGTTGATTTTCAGACTTTGTCACCCCCTATCCCCTTTTAGGGGTTGAATTTTCAAAAAACCTGAAACAGGTGTTTACTCATTTATTGTTAGGATTACTCCTGTGAAGTTTCGAATAAAATAGTCTAACTAATCTTGTTTCCCCATACAAACTTTGGACCCCCATTTAACCCCTTTAGAGGTCGAATTTTGAAAAATCCTTTCTTAGTGCACCCCTAGACCTTATAAGGAACCTAAGTGCCAAATTTGGAATCTCTAGAACCAGCGGTTTGGGCTGTGCGTTGATATGTCAGTCAGTCAGTCAGTCAGTCAGTCAGTCAGTCAGTCAGTCAGTTTCTTCTTTTATATATTTAGATTATTAGCTTATACTTTGACTAGAGGGGTAACTTAACTATGGTAGACGGAAAATACGTCACGTATCAGATGTTATACACTGTCTCAAAATTAATTCAGAATACTTTAGCAGGTGGTGGAGTTGGTCTGGCTGAAACTGAAGTTTTATTCAGGGTTTTTAACATGACTGAGAATTAATGTTTCTATGCTGCTCTATTACTCGATGTTCAAAGTGTAGGCATAGAGTCAACAAGAGTGCTCAATTCAACTAGCCTACCAGCTGAAATATTCGAGAACAATAGGACACCTTGTTTTGCCCCATAGACCTTGATTCTGATATTTGGAGCATCGTACAAAAATACTTACAAGAGCTCATTTAAAATTACCTACCGTCACTTAACAGCTACTGCTGCAAGAGGAGAACGTGGGCATCGACTACGAGTACAGCATACCGTCTGAACTGGCGCCGCCGCCGAACCAACAGTACGTGTGGGTGCACGACGACTTCACGCCCTGCAGTGCCACTTGCGGTGGAGGTGAGTAACTTAACTCTTTGAGGGAAGGTGCACGTGCGAGTTGCTCTTCTGAGGGTTATGATAATCACTGACGTCGGGTATTTATCATGGACCGTAACTGTAGCACGTTACAGTAACAGTAATCGAAAGCCGCTCGCAACGTCCACATTGGGCTTTTTGGTTACTGTGTAAAGCATTATGCGTCTAACAATGTTGTGTCCGCGAACCGGAAGACGCAGTGTTGGCAGGCCCCCCACTAGGTGGACTGACGACATCGTAAAAGTTGTGGGAAGCTGGTTTGTTCAACAGTGGACTTCTTCAGGCTGATGATGATGATGATGATGATGATGATGAATGTTGTCTAGCGGCAGAAGTAACTGTCATATTAAAGGCATGACCATTGAATTCAACAATATATTAGAAACACAGTCAATTGTTACGTAAGCGTTTCACTTTTTCACATTCAGCCTTGTTAATGTCTTCCAGGTTTCAAAACCCGTACAGTGACGTGTCGGTCACGCGAAGAGTTAGTCGTGGTGGACGAGAGCCTCTGCGACGCGGGGCTCCGGCACCCGTCCAACGAGACCTGCAACCTGCAGCCCTGCGCGGCCACCTGGGTGGAGGGGCCCTGGAGCCCGTGCTCCAAGCCCTGCGGGCAAGGCGGCACCCGCTCCCGACAGATCCACTGCCAGAAGATCATCACAAATGGGTCAGTAGTACCCTATGATACTCGTACTATAAAAATATATATATGTATAATATTTTTTAATTTTATTTTTAATCCATGCTTTTTTTCCACAAATGCCAATGGAGATACTTGCACCAAATTCCCATCGAAGAAATGGGCGAAAATCTTAGGGATCATGTTATAGGCGATGCAGCTAGCAACCCATCACTAATTATTTTGATTCCCCTTTCCACCTATATGCCTACAATCATGCTACCTTGGGCTTTATCTACCCCGTAAAGGATAAAGACGTGATTTATATTATATATGTATGAATGTATGTACACCAAATTTCAAGTCAAACTGACTACTATTTACAAGTGGTCACACATACTTTACGTAGGTTAATACTGCAAGCAAACTCTAAGTAAAAGAAATTCTTGCATAACTTCGAAGAACGTTGATAATGTATAGCGCATCTGCCTTGGTGTGTATTGAGGAGACGGTGCTTTGAGTCACCATCACTACGCTACGAAACCGTCAACTCCGTCTCGTATGTCTGTGACACAGACACAACGAACCGACAGGCTACGGAGATTCAATTCTGACATTCACGAGATGATTCTCTCAATAAGAGAAATCCACAAAGTCGAGTTGGGTAAGTATTTGAAATGATCAACAACGATAAAGTAATAAAATGCTGTTTTTTAAACACATCTCGAAGTCATCTCCAGGACAGGCTAAAGTTTTTCCCTGGTGTTTTATTATTACCCCTCTATTATTAAGCTTCAGTTAACAACACAAAATATACTTACATTTTGAAAAACAGACCTGTAACTTTTTATGAATACAGAAGTTCATCTTTAAACATCAGTACCTAAGCTCAAATCAAAACACTGCAACGACTAGAAAATCACGAGTGAGATGCAATGTTTCAGAGTGACTTTCAGTTATCCGTCGATCGTAGAGGACCAGCAGTGCTTCGAGCTGCTCGGACCTAAGCCAGAGCTGTATCAGAAGTGCAACACCAACGCCAGCTGCCCCACATGGTTCACTGGACCCTGGAAACCGGTAAGTAATAGCTTCGGAAACGAAGGTTGCAAAGTGTGCGCAGCAAAAACGCGTGATTCAGAAACCAGAAGACAGTAGCTAAGAAGCGTGCGTTTGCGCGATAAAACCAGAGGATATTGTTTAACGCATGGCAAATTTTATGTCAAACGGTAAAAGAAAGAAACGTAAAAGAAGAAAAGAAGTAAAAAGAGTTAGCAAATGCAATCTCGAACGTCCGCGAGTTAGAAAATATGCCCAAGGGTCCTCTGGACGCAGAAAGTTTAACGCAATTCCCCCTGACACGAAAAGACCGACGGATTATGCATTCCATACTCATTCTTCACATGCTACATTTCCTTAGCTTGGTTTCAAACCATAGGGCAAACGTAGGTACCTAACAATAATGTGCAAAAATTTAATAATGTTTGTTTTTTTTTTCAGTGTGACCAGCTCTGTGGCGAGGGCAAGCAGACGCGGCAGGTGGTCTGCCACCAGCGGACGGGCGGGCGCGTGGAAGTGCTGGCGGACGAGGAGTGCGCGGACGAGCGGCCGGCTGCGGAGCAAGGCTGCATGCTCAGCCCCTGCGATGGCGTCGACTGGGTCGTGTCCGAGTGGTCCGGGGTCAGTTGAAAACTGTTAACTCCAACTTAATCTGTGGTAACCTAGTGGTTTGACTTGCCTCTCAAGCATCCTCTCGCCTCTAAATTTACCAAGAGTAAACTTATGGAAAACATTCAGAAGAAATCTGTGTGTTCAAGTGTCAAGTTCCCAGTGCGTACTCACTTCATTCTAAGCGGAGGCCTATGCCGTCTCCCTGAGACGTCTTCTCTATAGGTTGGATATGATGAAATGAATTTTCAACTCTACCATCCATTCCAATTCCCACCATATTGTATGTATTACATAAACATTCGGTATTTATAGGTTAAGTGATTGATTCAGAAGTAAAAGGGTCAAAGTCAAAGTCAAAGTCAATGTGATTTTTAGGGTAAACTTAAAGTTGGAGTTGGTCTGGGCTGTTCAATAGTTATCCTTTTTCCAAAAGCGACAACTTAATAAATTTGTGTCTTTTAGTGCGACACGTGCCTTTCGACGATGAAATCCCGCGTGGCGGAGTGCTCAACAAAGGATGGCCAGCTGGTGGACCCGAAGTTCTGCGCCAAACATGACCCGCCCAAGGTGGAAGAGGCCTGCAACCCGGACGACCTGCCGCCCTGCCAGGTGCAGTGGTATGCAACTCAGTGGAGCAATGTAAGTGTACATGAACTAATTACTTTCATACTTAAGCCAAGCAAACAAGACAACTACAGTGCGTTAGAATTTAAAAAGACTTTCGGGTCTGTGTTGCTATCCCGCTCGCTCTTATGGATTTGTTAGTGAAATAGACCGATTGGACCCGAAATCCGAAGGTTGTTCTAGGAGCTCATGGACTGTAACCATTGAGGGGAAGCGGCGAAGTGCTAAACAAAAGACAACTCTTGTATGGTGATGATCAGTGATTTTCTCTTGAACGTGAAGGTAATAAGTTAAGGAACTCGACCAGCCTACAGCATAAAATGAACGACCGTCTTTTGCAGTGTTCCGTGGAATGCGGCAAAGGAGTGAAGACCAGACGCGTGTTCTGCGGCCAGTTCGACGCCGTCTCCATCAGGGTTGTGGACGACAGCAAGTGCGACAACGAGACGAAATACATTAATGCGACACCCTGCGAAATACCTAAGGAGAAATGCCCTGCCAAGTGGTTCGCTGGTCCTTGGTCTGAGGTAAGCTCTTGGACTTGAAGAAGACATTTAACTTTATTAAACCAATGGATTTACTACCATCAACAGGCATGGTCACAGAACTCGCAGACCCTGCATTTTGTCTAATTGGCGCTTTCTATCATAATCATTCCAAATACCCCTTTCTGTCTGGGTAGACCCCTTAAAAATTGAGTTCTTACCTAGTTTTCTTTAAACACAAATAGCTCCCTACAATCTCAAAATTACTTTGAATCTGTTTCTAAAGTGTACGAAGCGGTGCGGCGGCGGCGAGCAGTACCGAAAGACGATATGCTTGAACAGAGGCAAGCCGTCGCTGGCCTGTGACGAGGAGGACTCCCCTGACTCTGTGCAGAACTGCAACGCTGGACCTTGCGACGCAGGTAACAACACAAAACAAGATAAAAATTTGATAAATTGTTTCACCTCCTGATTTTGTAATACCCTCAAAATTTAAGGGAGAAAAAGCATTTTACAATGTAGTTAATGGTTTTAATGGTTGGTATTAAGACGTGATTTATGTATGTGTATGTATGTATAATGGTTTCAAACGGGTCGGTTTCAGAACACATTAGAGAAATGCCTTAAATTATACTTACTTGTATACTCCATACTTGATTTTTGATCATTTTGATAAGATGTGCTAAATAGCCGTCTATCGTTGATATCTTCTTGTAAATAGAACCAAAATAGCCTTCCAAAAAGACGTACAAATCTAAAAGTTTGGCTTCGACATACTAACTCAACACTATTATCTCTATCAGATGAAACGCTGCCAGTGGATGCCATGTCCACTCCGGTCATGGATGATGATGACTACGAAGACTGCGTGGACGAAGATGAGGAAGATGGTGAAGAGGTTGGCGCAGAAAAGGCTCCCGATGAGCTCGACGAAGACTTGATGAGCAGTGATGCACCTTATTCTCCTTCAACCGGTAAGAACAAATTCTGCATACTATTTCTTGAGTCATGTTATCTACAGAATGTTCTAAAAATATACATATTAACGAAAAATATTTTTTACAGAAGGATCTGGAGATTTAGAGTCGGAGTTTATAACAAGTGAATCCGGCTCTGGAACAGGTAAATTAAACAAAATTAATTGCCATTTGGTTTGACATAAAAAGCACTCTTCGAAATGGGAACACCCAAATACTCCGAAATATTTTATTCCGAATTTACTAATTCCGATTTTTAAAACTCCGAATTTAATAATTCCTAAGAAATAAAATTCCGATTACTAAAAAACACGAAATTTATTTAAGCGAATTTCAAAATTCCGATTGTATATTATTCCGATTTTTATAAAACTGAATAATGAAAAGCCCGAAGTGTCATTGGCTCGATAAACAAAATTCCGATTATTAATTTTCCGATACATCCTTACTAATTCGGAAATTTGATATTCGGGATAGTGAAATTCGTGTTTTCAATAATCGTAATTTTGTTTATTAGGAATTGAATTAATTTAGGTTTAGGTGCGGCGGGGGTGGCCCTTGGGCCACCCCTCAGCCGCGAACATGTTTGTTTTACTCCAATAATATTCGGAGTTTTGAAAATCGGTGTTTTAATAATCGGGATTCGTATTTTTGTTATTTCGGATTATTATTCATTCGGACTTCTTAATGTTCGTTGTATTGAAATTCGGAATTTTGAAAATCGTGATTGTAAATGTTGGGCATTTTGAATTTTCGGATTTATAAAAATCGGAATAGTGAAAATCGGAATACTTATAATTCGGAGTTTTAAAACCATCGGAATCATAATAATCGTAATTATAAAATACGTGATTCCGATAATCGGAATTTAGTTTTTCGTATTTATGTAGTGTACCCCTTTGAAATAACTTATGATTTACAGGATCAACGGAGCCCACTGACGAAGGCTCAGGTGAAGACACGGACGAAACAACAGAGCCAAGTGACACTGGGCCAACTTCAGAAACTTCTGAGACAGTTACAGATGTTACTGGTTCTGATTTGACTAAAGAAACCAGTTCAACAGTATCCGGAGAGACTGAGAGCGAAGTTACTGAGGAATCAGGAGCGACTGATGCGACTAGCAGCACTGATGTAACACCTACTGGCATCAGTGAAGCTGATGATGCATCATCTACTGTGAGCCCCGGCAGTACTGAAACTGAAGTCACAGAAGTGACGGAGAGTGGTGAGTATAGATCCATAGTATTTTTGACAGTACTACAAACAATATATTTTCGGACATGAAACCATTTTTTTTTTACAGAGCCAACGCATGAGACCTCGGAATCGTCAACTACCGATTCATCAGTTTCGGAAGGTAGTGTTGAACAGTATATTTATGTAAATTTTAAGTGTGGTTTTGCTTATTAATTACCGACTTTTTTTACATAGGGTCAACGGAAAGTACAACTGAAAACACTGGCGAAACAGAAACTGAAGGAACCGGTACCACTGTAACTGAAGAAACACTTTCAACAGTTACGGAGGAAACCGGTACCACGGCAACAGATGTTACAGTTTCGTCAGTAGCAGAAGAAACTGGTTCCACAGTCACTGAGGAAACAGCTACAACAATGACAGAGGAGACAAGTTCCACGACAACTGATGAAACAGTTTCAACAGAAGTTAGTGCCACGACAACTGATAACAGCTCTGAAACTCCAACTGAAGCTGATACAGACGTGACTGGTTCCTCAACGACGGAAAGCGGCGAAACTACTGAAACGAGTGACAAGTCTAGTACAGACGCAACATTAACAGATACTAGTGGCTTATCAACAACAACAAGTTCAGATCTTTCAACTACAGCAGGTGTCACTCTATCTGAGACGAGTACTGAGTCTACTGACGCTACGGGTTCCACGGAAATAACAGGAAGTACGGATAGCACAATAACTGAACAGACAAGTGAAGCAGGAACTGAAGAAACGACGGGCACCGGTGAACCAGTAACTACAGAAAGTGTACCAACGGGTAGTACAGATGTTATAGAAACGGGAAGCACTGAAACAGAGATAACAAGTAGCACAGAAAGTGAGGAAACGACAGTATCAGGACTTACTACTGAATCGGGATCAACTACTGAATTAAGTACCGAATCAGAATCCACTACTGCTTCTGGATTAACTACCGAATCAGAACCAACTGAAACAACTGTAAGCGGAGGTAAGGCAATGAAACAAAGTATAATATTAGTAAAACAAAAACTGACATTTTTTCACATCGTTTTTATTGAACAGGTACTGAATTGACTGAAAGCACTACTGAGGGCAGCTCGACAACAGAATACACCGAAGAAACTTCAGAATCCGGTGGCACAAGTAATTTCAATTTAATTCAAATACGAACTAACATCAAAAGGGTTTACTTCCTGCACTTAATAATTTTATTATGCTTTGTGCGTGATGTCAAATACCTTATTATCTCTAATATTAGCCAGGTCTTGTCTTACCTTGAAAATTAAATTGTTTCAGCACCATTTGATTGGTTGTCTACCATCACCATATACACGAAGAAGCCGCGGTGCAGAGCGAGGAAGGGCCCGGCCAAATGCGTCAAGAGCATGTTTGGATGCTGTCCCGATGGCAAAACACCTGCTGCAGGACCTTTCGATGAAGGTAAGCTGTCTGCATCACATATATTGCCCGTAGACAACATTACAAGTGGTAACATTGGAAATTCCATCTTTCTATTTCTTGGAGGACGAAAGAGATGTATAATTTCGCACCTTTTAGGCGCTTTATCTAATGCTCCAGCCTAGAACGTTTCATACACTCGATTTATTATTTTGACACGTACTTAGTTTCTTATAGTCCCTTTGACATACTTAAACGTAGAAAAATAAATAAATCTCTGCTATGAAAGTGCCTGCAAAGTTACGTTTCCACATTTAATTTAAAGTCATCTTAACCTATAAACGTCTCACTGCTGGTCACTGGCCTCCTGTCTGAATGGACTTATATTAAGGTAATGCCTTAATATTTTCAGCATGCCCACATCCCAAGACTTGTAACGAGACCAAATTCGGTTGCTGCCCGGACGGCGTGTCACCAGCCGGCGGGCCTCACAACAAAGGGTGTCCTTCAACTAAATGTAACGAGACACTGTACGGATGCTGTAAATCTGACAACAAAACGCCGGCTGAGGGCAATGACCAGGAGGGCTGTCCACCACCGCCGCCGCCTTGCAAATCTTCCCCGTAAGTACCTGAAGAGATAAACCTTTTAATTAGGTACACGAGACTCCAGATCATAATCATAGTAGACGTTTGAACTGTAGTGCAACAGCAGTATGGTTAATTTTGCAGCTGCACACTATCTTCCACAAATCTATAGGACTCAGTATTTGCGTGTACTTGTAATGCAGTGTTCTTGATTTTTTAGATATGGCTGCTGCAGGGACGGAAAGACTGAAGCTACGGGACCACTCAAAGCAGGATGTCCTGAGACGACTACAGGTGATTAACTTTTTTTTTTGCACAAGTTTGGCACATTTTCAAGTCACTTTTTTAGAGATAAAAAAGAAAAGAAAGCTATTGGTGCCATTTATTAAATTACAGCGTTTATAAACAATATTCAGCAAGATGCTCACCAATGCCCATCAGTAAGCTTCATTACTTTTGGAAAACTATAAGTACTTATGTGTCTATTTGCGGCAAATACGTTAATTGACATATTGTTTTGGTATTGCAACAGTTGCACCGAAACCACCAAAGGCCAAGGGTTGCGCAGCATCAGAGTTCGGTTGCTGCCATGACAACAAGACACAGGCAGCTGGACCAGACGGCCAGGGCTGTCCTTGCAATGCTACTGAATTTGGCTGCTGTCCTGATGGCGTCACACCTGGTATGTCAGGGCTTTTGACACATTTGCCTGTATTAAGAGACTCCAAGTAACCGTAATGGATTAGATAGAAACGATCACAGGTTAGAAAAGAACAAAAATTGACTTCAACTATAGAAAAGTCTTTTCCGACGCCGATCTCACTCAAACGCCTTATAAAAGCTGAAGAATGAATATAATCGAGCCTGTTTCCCTAGCTGGCAGCGCACAGTTGGAAGGCTGCAAGAAGTCCTGCAACTCGTCGGCCTACGGGTGCTGCCCCGACGGCAAGACTCCCGCACACGGTCCTGGCAGTGAGGGCTGCTGCCTGCTCTACCCATACGGCTGCTGCCCGGATAACTACAACCCGGCTGAAGGACCACATCTAGAAGGTAAGGCCGGACTAATGAGTATAAAGGGAGCCAAAGAAATTACTTTAAAATGGTAAGCTCTCTCTAAAATTTATGTATTATATCACAAGCAAACAAATTATACTTACACCAATAGTTACACGAAATGCCAGATCTTTCATTCATATTCACATTGCGGATTAGTAATGATATACCCACTGAAAGGCGCCTAAGACATATTCAAAAATTTAAACACTAAATTCTCCATTCAATTTTTAAGAAAATACGGCCCATCGATCGGTGCGATGATTTCGCTAATGTCAAAGTAGTAAAAATATATTCAAAAGTCTTGTTACAAAATGTCGCCAATTTTGTACGGTAGAACACGGCCAAAAGACCCCCTCCCCCCTGGCGGACCACTGAGGGTGCGACCAAACCGCCGCGTATACGCAGTGACGTGTCGTATGCGTCACGTTTTTCACCGTTTCTTCATACATTTTGTTGCGATTCCGTAACGTCACCGTTTTTTAAGCGGCGGTGTGGTCGCACCTTAAATTCTTATTTATTCATCGGTCATCTTCTCCATTTAAGTCCGTAGACTTAGGCAAGGCATGGCAACCCCTGAATCAATCGATTAACTCTAACTCAAAACTCTTTATTGCGTAAAATGTTACTTTAGTTAATTACTCACCTATTCAGACAAACTTTTATAACAAAACTTGTTTTATCTGTTTCTTGAAAAGACATATGCATTATGACAAACGGATAGAGCCAAAGAAATGTTAAGTCAAAAGAAGCTTGACAAGCCTTGGATAAGAGGGTTAGTATTAAAACTGTGTTTAAGTACTCCATTCTCTCGCAGGATGCAGTTGCCAGAAGGCCCGCTTCGGTTGCTGTCCGGACAACGTGACCATCGCCCGCGGCTACGACCACGAGGGCTGCGGCTGCGAGCACACCGAACATGGCTGCTGCCCTGACAAGTAACTAACACACTACTTGCATACCAGTACTAGCTTATTGTTTTACCGTTCGCTACGAGTACGATTGGGTAGATGGCAATCAAATTTACTTTTTACCTACAGATTAGGAAACTTTGTAACTTTACGGCGGGTAGGACTCTGCGCAAGTTCCGTCCAGAACGTAGTTAACATCTTTGCTAATCATGCCGCCAAGCAGCAGTTCTTGCACTGCTGTGTTCTGACGTGGACAGAAAGATCGGTGTATAATTACTGGCATATGAGGTCTATTTTAGCCCGCTGGGCTGGCAACGTCTGGCGCTGGCTATCCTCTAATGTTGCGGGCATGGGTATCGGAGCTGATTTACCATTTCACTTGCTCGTTTGCCTTCCTTGTCATATAAAAAAGACTGGCACCAATCTGATCGCTCCCGTGAGCCAATCTTTTAGTGATAAAGTTTAATTAGAAATTTTAAACTCCGTGTACCAGGCACACAGAAGCGTCCGGCCCTAGTTTCGAGGGCTGCGGCTGCCACACATACCAGTTCGGCTGCTGCCCTGACGGCGTCACCGTCGCCAAGGGCCCCAGCCTGCAAGGCTGTGACTGCCGCCAGTCCACGCACGGGTGCTGCGGTGACGGCCAGACTGCCGCCACCGGGCCCGACCAGGCGGGCTGCGATTGTGCTTCCAGCAAATACGGCTGCTGCCCCGATGGGCAGACGGAAGCTAAGGGACTGAAGTTCGCTGGATGCACCGATGTGCCTGTTAATAAACAAGGTATGTGAATTTTGATTTGGTATACAAGTACACTGATTCAATCAAGCTTATTGTAATCGTGATAGAAACGGTGGCATATATGAGGTCTTCGCAGAAATGTTAAGTTAAGCCTGAAGCAACACAGGTGTCATCAAAATCGGATATCAGAAAGAAAAGATGTTTGTCATTAAAATTCGTCACTCTCTAAAAAAATTCCACGGGAACTTAGTCATTGACGTAACCCAGTCGTTCAGCAAAAATGGTTCCTTGTTCCAGCGGCGTGCTCGCTGGCCTACGTGCAAGGCCCGTGCCACAACTACTCAGCGTACTGGTTCTTCGACATGCAGTACGGCGGCTGCTCGCGCTTCTGGTACGGCGGCTGCGAGGGCAACGGCAACCGGTTCGCTACCAAAGAGGAATGCGAGGACATCTGCGTGCGACCGCCTGAGAAGGGTTAGTAAGATAATTTATTGACACCACTAACTGGACAATACGCGTAATTTTGTTCCAGTTTCATTCATGCTCCAAATACTTATACTATAAGTACACAAAAATAAAGGATCCTTGCCTAAAAACTCCCTGAAATACAGCCTCAAATCAAATAAAAAGTCTACAAGATGTTCTGTGAATAGTAAAGTGAGCCGTTTTAATGTACCTAAGCCTTAAGTTGTGCATATAGTGACACGCACACAAGTGCAACCAGACTACGCACACGTGCATAAGACAAGGCGTTGTTTAAACCGGCCCAACTTTGCCGATCGCAGTACTTAATAGTGTAAAAAGGGTAGATAAATTCAGTTGAAATAAAGTTAGTCTCGATGACATCACACCATAATACACAAACCGTCGCGCTCCTAATTTGCTTGAGTTGGACATTTGACAGATAGGCTTGTACTTTTCAGAGGTGTGCCGTCTCCCGAAGGTGAAAGGAGGATGCCGGGACGTCTACACGCGCTGGTACTACGACCCTGAGTACGAGCAGTGCGGCCAGTTTCAGTTCAGCGGCTGCCTGGGCAACAACAACAACTTCGAGACCCGCGAGCTGTGCGAGAAACAGTGCCAGTCTGATAGGAACGAAGGTCAACACATACAATATTCGAAAGCTACTAGAAACAAACCTACCCAAATTTCTCTTATGTAACATCTTCTGTGGCTTTACTTTACATCTCCATTCTGTAGATCAGTGTTTTTCAAACTTTTTGGCGTCACGGCCCTTAATGACCATCAAAATTCCTTCGCGACCCCCCAAAACCCAATTTGTACGATTAACCTTAGAACCCAACTCTTATTTTAACAGATTTGGAACGCACCCTTCTAATATTCAATCATTCAAGCGTTTTGCAACGCAACCTATATTTATCATAAGTATTCAGAAGGTACTTATTGTTTCGCAACCTACCTAGAACCTACCCCTTTTTAAATATTAAAAGGTAGCTGTTATTTTGGAGATTATTTTGCGACGAAATGGAAAAGTATCTAAAAAGATAATCGATGCCTACTCTGGATTAACATCAACATCTGGAAGTGAGCCTAAAAAGAAGACGAATAGAAAATATGACGAAAACTATTTAAAATACGGTTTTTCTGTTACGGACGACAAACCACAATGTGTTATTTGCCTAAGATTGATTGATTAAAATGTACATCCTTGAAAACAAAATCATTCCATCTAGTCACAAATTTTCAGCTGAGCCTCGCGACCCCCCTGGATAGGTCTCGCGACCCCCCGGGGGGTCGCGACCCACACTTTGAAAAACACTGCTGTAGATGAACTTGAGGGAAATTTGACTACATTTAAGTAAGCCGTTTTCTTCTCACACGTATATTATCACTAGCTTTTTCCCGCGACTTCGTCCGCGTAGACTTCATTTATTGACAAATAGCTTTTGCCCGCGGCTTTGCTCGCGTGTACCAGGAGTATTTCAATCCCGTTTTTTTCCAGATAGGGTCACTCGGAATCGAATATAATAAATCCCGTTTTTTCCCGTTCCCGTGGAAATTTGTGTGTGTGTGTGTGTGTGTGTGTCAGGTAGGTATGTGTGTTATTGTTATCGTAATCAGTGACCCGATAAACCGTACAAACAATACTACCCACTATAATATAATAATAATAATACCCACGTTGATTTTCAGACTTTGTCACCCCCTATCCCCTTTTAGGGGTTGAATTTTCAAAAAACCTGAAACAGGTGTTTACTCATTTATCGTTAGGAATACTCATGTGAAGTTTCGAATAAAATAGTCTAACTAATCTTGTTTCTCCATACAAACTTTAGACCCCCATTTAACCCCTTTGGGGGTCGAATTTTGAAAAATCCTTTCTTAGTGCACCCCTAGACCTTAAAAGGAACCTACGTGCCAAATTTGGAATTTCTAGAACCAGCGGTTTGGGCTGTGCGCTGATATGTCAGTCAGTCAGTCAGTCAGTCAGTCAGTCAGTTTCTTCTTTTATATATTTAGATCAAGATCATGCGACCCAAAGATCTCGACACATCTGTACTCGCGACGCGATCTTAAACGACACGTAAACACTTACGTCCCATCTGTTTGTACAGACCAATGCCAGCAGCCAATCGACCAAGGCTCTTGCGCCGGCAACTTCGCCCGCTGGGGCTTTAATGCCGAAGCTGGGCGCTGCGAGCAGTTCGCGTGGGGCGGCTGCGAGGGCAACGCCAACAGATTCAGCTCGGAGGCTGCCTGCATGCTGCAGTGCCAGCCGCCCGGCGCGCTGCAACGTGAGTCCAAACTCTGCTGAATTAAAGGAATTACCAAATACGACTTGACGAAAGCAACATAAGGTTCGGCAACGCCGAATAAGAGAGGAGACATAACACAGAGCCCTGAGGCACACCGAGCGTTGTTAGTTGGGTTTTACGAGTAAAACCCAACTAACAATTTAAGGCTTCGTTACTTTCATGGGTACTTTGTTACTGTGCTGAATCTTTGGCTGATGAAAGATTATTATCTAAATTTAAGATCAGAGTAAAATTACGACAAAATATACACACATCAAAAGTGTTTAGGCATAAGTCAAGTATAAAATTTGCTACGCGTTTGATCCTTTAGACGTTTTTGAGCAGTATTCAAAAACTTTTCCCACCTATTTAAACATGGAAGGAGTAACATCATCTTGTTACCACCGACATTTTTGTGAACAGTTTTCATTCAGGAGTAAGCGGTACACAAGTATTAGAAGTACAATTTAGTTTGAAACCTATGAATTTTAGTTCTTTCTTCTTTAATTATGCATGCTGGTTTTGGGATATGCTTGCCATGTAGAATTGTAGATTAGTGGTGATGGTTTGAATAGTCTAACTTGTAGAACATTTTCACTTTTTGCTAACACGCAGGTATGCTCGAGTATTTTTATTTTTATTCATATCGCGTTAAAACTATCAGTAAAATCTAATAAAAATCGCACGGGCATACTAGGCTCTCAGAATCTATGAAGGGTACTTGACCTTCGGAGTACTAACTGTCTCTGCACGAAACAGCTGAGTGCAAGGAGCCGCAAGAGGCAGGCAACTGCACGGACAAGCAGCCTGCCTGGTCGTTCAGCGAGACGGAGAACCGATGCGTGCCTTTCTACTACACTGGATGCGGAGGCAACGGCAACAGGTTTAGCGAAGAGAGCAGTTGCATGGAGGCTTGTCCTAGCGCTTTCGGTGAGTTCAACGAGAGATTAGTCCTCTTTGCCCGTGATATTCGGCAGACTTAAGCAAAGCGAAGCTGGGGAGTATTTTACCTGCCTCTGCACTTTCCCGGGCATCTTATTCCAGTGGCTCCAATGGAAGGATCTAGCAGCTTCTGATAAAATAGGTAAAATTCAGATCACCATATAAGTGCTTGTTTCGAGAGAGGTGAGTATTATACTTATATCAATTTTTGTATCATTGGGTTTTACCTGCTCCTAAAATAAAGTTAACCTGGTTGCGGTCTTCTTACTAAAGACTTCTTTAAACTTCTATGCATGCAAATTCTCTTTTTAGCCTGTTTCTTTCGCACATGCTTGTTGAACATCAAACTAATTGTTACCTGTTTACTCCTATTACCAGTATCGTTCCGTCATTGTTACTGTAATTAAGCTTTTGACGGTGTATAATGTAAACAATTGGTCTGCGCAGAAAAAGAAATGTGCACGCTACCAGCTGAGCCAGGTGAATGCGCCAACTACCGCGTCAACTGGTACTTCGACACGGCTCACCAGAGGTAAGATCTCTTGCTATAATATTATCTTCATATCCTCAGAAGTTTTGTTCAAAAGCAACATGATGATCGTCATAATTTTTAGAGCCAGGAAAGAAAATATGTCAATAGTTCCCTTCACTTCGTTTTCCTAATCAAAAAAAAAACTTCGCATCTTTGAGAAATATGACCATTTTTGGTTTTTCATTAGGGTCAGAATATATTTGATTTTTAACAAAAGCTATCATTATTTAACAATAACAACCCGTTCAACATCAACGATTAAAGCCGTTGACCGTGCAATGGTGTCTGCAGATGCCGTCAGTTCTACTACGGCGGCTGCGGCGGCAACGGGAACAACTTCGAGTCGGAGGCGCAGTGCGACGCCAGCTGCGCCCGCGCACCCACCACTACCACCACCACGCAGCGTCCCACCGACCCGGGACCATTCAAAGAAGGTGATGACAACAGTGTTGTCTCGCACCCTCTTATTAGTAAACGCTAGTTTTGCCTTTACCAGATATTAAACACGCATTTAGCTCATAACCATAACTGCTTTTATTTTATATCTCAGTCTGATTCTGGTTATAAAGTTTTGGCCACGATGCAGTGATCACGATACACCACAACCACAACCATATTTAACCGAGCAAGTTCCTTTAACTACCCGATTTTGACCAATATTTTGTTCCAACATCCTATCACATCGACACAACACTAACAATGTCCGACCGTCTTTCCGAACTTTCTTCCCGATGCTACACTAGCCTATGACTGAATTCCATTCGTTCTGGTTAAAGTTGTCATACTTTTTGAGTTCAACCGCTTCACATACACTTTTTTGATTTGGTTATGTAGAGACGATTTTGATATAATAAAGTTTGGTCTAAATTTTAAAATGATTATTTTCTTGCAGAATACTGTTTCCTGGAGAAGGAGCCGGGCCCGTGTTCGGGCAACGAGACGCGCTGGGCGTACTCTGCAGCGGTCGGCGACTGCCAGCCCTTCTCATACGGAGGGTGCGAGGCCAACCGGAACAACTTCCCCTCTAGGGAGTACTGCCTGTACTACTGCCGACCATCCCAAGGTAACGGTCTTCCAGATAAAGTTTCCTTTCTCTTCTTATGTGTAGCTCTAGGATGTAAAGACTAACCCCCTTACTCATAAACGCTCTATAGGCTTCTACTAACTTAGCAAACGTTTGTCTTTATCTGTCACTTTGACACCTAACCTTTCACGGATAAGGACAAATGATTGCTAAGTTAGCAGAAACCTATAGAGCGTTTATGAATAAGGAGTCTGTTATGTACCCAGTGTTACCTCTTTCCTCGTATAAAAGTATATTGTATCTGTAGATATCTGCCAGCTGCCGATGCGCACGGGCCAGTGCAGCGAGTCACTCCCGCGCTGGTTCTATGACGCTTCCACCGATCGCTGTAGCCAGTTCGCTTACAGCGGCTGCGATGGCAACGATAACAAGTATGTGCTCTCTTTCTTTATTAGTTTCGGATTTCGATACAGCTTTATTTGCTTTCGAGAGCTTAAACTACAGAGTTGTGGTATCACCTAAAAACGGAGTGATAACCATTAGAATTTGATGCTAGTTCGTTTGTAGAGTATTCTGTTCCAAAGATTCCGTGTATACAATATTTAAAACTTGGAGAGAACGGAGGCAAACAAAGAAAGTGATGCCTGACTTTTGTTATTTGTGGTCGATGTAAAAAGCGTACCGCGTCGAAATTGAGGATTAATTTTGAATCCAGATAAGCCTGGTGCATGTAAATAGCATATGAAATCTTTCAACAAAAGTAACTTTCTTCTAAGACACCTTTGTAATCTAAGGTTTTTAAAGAAATTCTGTCTTAATTCTACTTCAACCATAGTTTCGAGTCTGCGGAGTACTGCGAGCGCCGCTGCCGCGCCAGCCCGGCGCCCGCCCAGCCAGCGCCCACCAGTGGGCCGACCCTTGCCACCACCACCGTCGCTTCGGTACGTGTGATGATGATTTTGCAATGACATGGGTTTTAATTGAGATCATCAAAGTTTACGGAATATTTACTTCTAGCTCACTTTTTGTTGATGTATGAGATAATTTCGACGGCGACTCAAAAGCTACAAAGCCACCTTTTTTCCCGGCAAATTGCGTAGTTTTCGCAAGATAGTGATAAACGAACTCATCGTGAAAATTTAAATGAGTAAAGACCAAAAAGTTGTCCCACCTTAAAGCAATTAATTTAAATTTCAATGAAAATTCGTTGTTGTAAACATACAATTTTATGGGTAATTTTCGTTCGAATTTGTTTCATTGGCCCTACTTTTTGGTCACACCTACCTACATATAGGTATGTATAGGCTGTCAAATACAATGACTCACATCAGTTAGTCTTTGTAAATCTGTTTTGTACGGTAATCGATATTTTCATGTGCAACTAGCGGATGCCCCCGACTCTATCTGCGCATAGACTAACAAGACACCCCCCCCCCCCCCCCGTCCCCCAGGCGCAGCTGCCCCCCGAGTGCGCAGTGTCCGGCCTGGAGCGCTGCGCAGGCGGGCGCGTATGGCTGCTCAGCTCCGAGAGCGGCGAATGCGTGCCGTACGACCCCGCGAGCCGCGACGGCGCGTGCGACGCCACCGGCGTCTTCCCCTCGCCGGAGGCTTGCGAGCGCCGCTGTGGAACCTTCATTGGCTTGGGTAAGCGCTCCACTTTTTGAGCGTTTAAAAAAAAAACTACAGTCGAAGGCATAAATGTCGATACAACCAAACACGTCAAATATATGTATCACCGACCTTATTGTTTGTGGTAGGTATAAAGGTGTATACATATTTTTGACGTGTTGGTAACGTACATATATTTATGCCCTTGACAATGAAAACTATCCTATTATTTATTCTGGACTTCTAATTATGATTTATGCAAAATTTCATCGCAATCGGTTAAGTAAGTAGTTAAGGCGTGATAGCGGAACAAACAAACTCACTTTCGCATTTGGAATATTAGTAAGGATTTCTAAGCGACTTTTTATCAACAAGCTCCGTCTATTTCCGATTATCTGAAACAAACTCAAATTCCAGGAACGTTAATTCAAATAACAATAATTCCACTTGCACATTGCAGTCCAGAGTTAAAAAATTAAATCGCTAACTCGGGGTTAGGTTTGACAGTTCCATACAAACACGGCGTTAAGTCGTTAAGTAATGCAGAACGTTAGCTCACCAACACAACCAATATAACAACATAGATTAACATTACTGTGCAGAGGTGTGCCGCTACCCGGTGGACGCCGGCGCGTGCCCGGGCTCGGAGACCAAGTTCTACTTCGACCAGGCCTCGCGCAGCTGCCAGCAGTTCACCTACAACGGCTGCTACGGGAGCCCCAACCGCTTCTCCACCATCGACGAGTGCGAGAGCGAGTGCATGCCTGAGACAGGTGAGACCCGCCTACCGTGACGTTAAGGGTGCGACCACACCCCCGCTTAAAAAACTGTGACGGTACGGAATCGCAACAAAATGTATGAAGAAACGGTGAGAAAACGTGACGGATACGACACGTCACTGCGTATACGCGGCGGTTTGGTCGCACCCTAATGCGGTTAAATTCCGACTCAGTTCAGGTTTTATCTGTCTTTTTTAGTATGGATCTGAATGGATTGAAATAGAATCGCATTAAGACGTCATGGTAAGGCCCCAGGCCTTATACTCTGAAATTCGATTTTCGAAGTTCGTTTCGTGCCGTTCCGTTCTCACTAATAGTTATTAATTTGAGAGTGAGAGGGACAGCGTGATACGAACTTCGAAAATCGATTTTCGGAGTAGCCCCCCAGTTTGAAGTCAGGTAACTTTCGGGGGTGCACCGCACCGGCCTAAGGTTGCAGGTTGCTGGTGAGTACTGTTTCGTCGGCAGTTGCCAACCGGATAATTGAGTAGTTGTTTAGGAATAGGATGAGAATAAAAAACAAAGAATATGCAAGCACTAAGAGCTTCTTAAGACCATTAAGCGTAGAAAGTTCCGATATTATGGATATGCAATTCAAGATTCTCCCGAGGAAAGATTGGCGGAAGACGCAGTGTGGCCAGGAGAAGGCGCTTGTGGCTAAAAATAATGCGAATTTGCCTTTTCTTTAGACCAGTGACTTCCAAAGTCAGATAAGCTAAGATGCTGTCCAACTTCCGACTGATGAAGAATGACAAGAAGAAAACATTATCTTAGAATTTCTTTATTTATTACACTCAAAAAAATATCTAGGGATATACTACGTCGTCAAAAGGTTAAATTTTTCTTGGGATTTCAAATATCCCTAGACATTTGTGATGTGTGTATTTTGTGCACAAATTTAACCTTCCCATTGGTGGGAAGAGGAATTTCCTTTGGGCAAAGCAAGCGGTACCTAAATTGTTACAGCCAGTTGAGGAGTGATTGTAGCTTATAATGAAAATCAAAATATGGAATTCGATCTTTTTGTCCGTAGATCCGTGCAAGCAACCAGTAGATACTGGCAACTGCGTAGGGTACCACATCCATTGGTATTATGACGAAGCTCGCGACGACTGCAACCAGTTCCCTTGGACCGGCTGCGGCGGCAACGGCAACAGGTAAGGACTTAACTGTCAAGTCTTTTGACAATCCGTAGCTACAGAGGTTGCGAACCGTTTCGAACGCCGTATACGTGCCGGCACGTAAGTCAAGCGATGACGAATCATGTGGAGAGGATCTGCGCACCCACGGATACCGTATTTTATACTTCTGCGCATACAAGGTCATCGCTAGACTTACGTGCCGGCACTTATATCCTGTGTGAAAATTGACGAATATGTGTATTAATATTAATGTTACTCGTGACAACACACACACTGATTCTCGTTCTAAGTACGCATAGTACAATATTTGCTTAGTTAGGACTTTGACCCAACTTATAAGACGACTTTATATATCTTCGCTTTGCACTTTTCACTTTCAAATTCCATTACTAAAACGACTTTGTGTTATAATGACAAATGAAAAAATTAAGAGTCAAACCTCTAAGAAGCACGATTACTTATATTATTTTTTACATCGCTTGCAAAGACAAAATGCGCGAAGTGTAATAAATAATAGAAGTTGAAAAGTATTACAAAATATTTAGGCTCACTTTATTTAATTACTATACTTACTAATATAACTACTCTTGATTTATTGTGTAACCGTGTAGGTTCGCGAGTCAGGAGGAGTGCCTCGCTCGCTGCCGGGTGCAGCCCGCGGAGCCGATAACAACCACGTCGGTGCGCCCCGCGCCCGCCACCCCGCCCGCGCCCACACCGGTACGAGTAACTGTAATCCCAGTTTATATATGCAAGATAATTCGTGCTATTTACATTACATTGCGGCATTCGAGTAAACATGTAATCATTAGTACCACGACTACCACGCAATGTACAACTGGCACCAGTTTTCTAGCATGTGTGAATTGGACTAATAGAGGTCCTACATTATGTTTCAAATGCAAAAATGTCGGGCTTTTCTGAAAACTGTTACGTAAAATTTAACTCGTAAACGCGGCTAAGAACATGTAAGGAAAACCGTCTAAAGGTTTCAAGTGCAATGACAGTTTTTCTGCGTCAAAATTAAAATAGTTTCTACGAGAATGTGAAAAGCCTTTCTTCCGTTTATACTCCCATATAAACTGATACTACAAAAAGGAAACCTGCACACACTTGTTGAAAGTCTCTTAAGCATAAGAGGCTTACAAAACGATAGGAAGTGTCCACAGCCGAAATTATTAAGTACTAGCTTCTGCCCGCGACTTCGCCCGCGTAGAATTAGCAATTTGCGTAAACGATGTACGAATTGTCCCAACAATATCTTCAAACCCCGTTCCAGGTTGTGGACGAGGAATGTCGCACCCCGGAGTCTTTAGAGCCGTGCGGCGTGGAGCAGCCGGCGTTCTACTACGACAGCGTGAGTCGCAAGTGCGCCGCGGCCATGATCGGCGCGTGCCGCTACGGCAACAGCTACCGGACCGAGGAGGAGTGCGAGCGGCACTGCGGCGCCTTCCGCCAACAGGGTGAGCTGGGGATTAGGAGTCATACATACATAATATACATACATACCGTCACGCCTCTTTCCCACAGGGGTAGGCAGAGACTACTTTGTTCCACTTGCTACGATCCTGAGATACCTACCTCTTTCGCTTCATCCACATTCACCAATCTCTTCATACATGCTCGTCGGTTTCGGGTACTCTTGACCTGACCTTTTCCAAAACGTCCCCAATTTGATCACGGAACGTCCGTCTAGACCTTCCCCTCTCAATGCACCCATTCACACTCCCCATATAAATCTGGCTGTAGAGGTCATAGGGGTTATCAAAGCCCTTAACATCTCTGACTGATCAAGCATTGTGTGTGACAGCGGCACTTTCTTTGGTGGCTGTACGGACCGGGAGCGGCATTTCCGACTGCACAATGGGTGTGTGAGATTAAGGGCCTGTTTCACCACTCTCTGTTAAGTTCCACTTATCTTAACTGTCAGTTATCTACGATTCCGTCTCTATTTATTATTACGTAACAGACAGAGACGTCATCATAGATAGCCGTTCTAAGGCGTCCAATTTTCATAGAGCGTATCTTCAGATAAATCTTCACTTTGCTGACTTTTTAATTGACAACATTTCATATTTCTGAGCCTATAATATTAATGGTTCTCTGTATTTTGTTTGAAAAGATGAACATGCTGACAGTTTAATTTTTTCGCTAGGGCTTGTATTTAATTTATAATTAATTTATTAATTTGTGCTTATTCTAAAAGGGCGTAACTCCGATACTATCACAGAATACACACTTATCCCTTTGTCTTTTCTCTATAGAAAAAAAACTGACGTTAATTTCAAATTGTCAATGTCAGGCCCTATTCTTCAATATTCGATTTTCGAGGTTCGCTTCGTGCTGTTCCGCTCATACAAATAGTCATTATCTTGAGAGTGAGAGTGAAGGTATGCAACGAACTTCGAAAACAGAATTACAGAGTTGCCCCCCTTGTACTTTGAAGTTGTCAAAAATACAAAATTATGATCGCTTATTTTTTCTCGTGAAAAAGGCAAAGGCGTTTCACCTATCCTGTGGTAGTTTTGGTAAAATTAGGACATATTTTTAATTAATTTTTATTTTTTATAATAAGCGATATTAAAATTATATAAACATATTGCAGTGATCAGGAGGCAAAATGCTTTCGAACCATATATACATTTTCAGGTGTTATAAAAATGAAATGTTGTCAATTGTTCGGTAGACGTGTGTCGCGCGCCTCTGGACCCGGGCCCGTGCCGTGCCTCCATCCCCAAAGTGTACTGGGATATAGCGGAGGGCCGGTGCCAACAGTTCGCGTACGGCGGCTGCAGCGGCGGCCCCAACCGCTTCTCCAACATGGACGAGTGCGACGAGGTCTGCGGACATCTTGCGATAGGTGAGAGCTAAGTAAACGGCTTAATTTTTGCTAACGAACGGTGGTCGAAAAGGATGTATTCAGAGAGACATCGTCGGTCTTTGCAGACGGAGTTAGAGCTTGTGTTGTGTATTTGTTAGTAACTTCTAGTTGGAGAATGCAGATACAGTAAGTGGCGGCTTATGTATAAGCAGTTGCAGCTAAAAAACTGAACCGGCATTTTTTTCCTTCTATGCTCATTTTCTCCTTGTCTGCAATCAATCACTTGAGCCCGGAATTTTTGCGGTCAAACTAAACGAAACTAAAATCTAGCTGTTGTTAGAGACATTTTTTCGATGTCGAGTAATTGTGCCAATATATTTTGACATTATTTATAATTTATTCGTGACTGTTAATTTAAAATATGCAAAAGATGAGGTAAATTAAGAAATTGTTTTAATGTGTTTTTCCATTTAAACCTTAACTAGGTATACTTTACAAATTAAGTAACAAAATAACCCTTAATTTTGTCAGTGCCACCGGGTAACAAATAGCTAAAAATTTGAGTGAGATGATTAAACCATGCTGATTTTTTTTTTCTATAACGCAACTATCGATACTTATCGATAAAAAACGTCTCTAACACTAGCCAGACTGCGAGAGTGTTTTGTTTTGCCGCAAAAATTCCTGGCTCTAATGATCGTTACCAATCTTTTACTAGGTAAATTATCTGTATTTAGACTAAAATACTTATTGTTCTTCTAGTCTAACATGTTCGATGCACTTAACACAGCCTACTTCTACTAGCACTTGTCAAGTTTGAAGTTAGCGCGTTCTGTATTCGCTTGGGCGGTGGCATGCGGGTGCTGCGGGCATGGGGCATGCGGGTGACTAACGGTGTGGGGCGTGTGGGGCGCAGACGCGGCGTGCGGGCTGGCGGCGGCGGCGGGCGCGGCGTGCGCGGGCGCGGGCGCGGCGGGCCGGCGGCGCTGGCACCACAGCCCGCTGCACGGGGACTGCCGCGAGTTCATCTACCTCGGCTGCGGCGGCAACCGGAACAACTTCCGCACCAAGGGGGAGTGCGAGCGGCACTGCCGCCCGCCGCCGCCGGACGGTATACGCATATTAGAGAGCTCCGCGTTACACGTTCGACGATCTGCTTCGCGTGTTCGTTTTGCTCGTGATCAATCATAGAATCCTTCGCTTGCTCGGGTTTCGATACGGGCACTCGCGCCGGTGGCTTTGATCTAGTTGCTCGACTCCATACCTATCGTCCTTATTTTTAGGTATTGCCTAACGCATTCGGAATAATAATCGCATTCATCATTCCTTTCTGTCAAACGTTGAAGGATAAGAGAAAAAAAGAGACGGCGAATACAAGCGCGAGCGCCTGTGCGTTAGAGAATTATGGACTACTAACTATCGACTACGTCTTTAAAGGAGCAAAATTGTAGCTTTCCCGATCCTAGGGTTTGGGTTGGGTCATTATGAGTCAAAATCGTCAAGACTTTCCTAAGGAAAAAGTACCTACCTACATAATTATTTATTTAGTAAATTTATAAATTCATAGTAGGTATATACAATACATGTGTAATACTGAGCTCACGCTAATATGTCTATACACAGCCTAACTACGCCTCAAATACCTATCTAACCACGCCTTCCAGAGATGCTTCGGTCGTAATGCATGCATGCGCTTTTCTAACCCGTATATCTATTTCTAAAAATATACAAGTAGCTGTTATACCGAAAATAGATATAAATACGTATAATATTTTTATGTGTGGGTAAGTTTTATTTGTATCTGGCAAAGAAAATTACAAAATATGTACTTTAACTACAAAAACAAAGTAATAATGCTAGACCGCCTATTGTATACTTTGTTCTTTGTTTCTGTATTGCTTTGTACTGATTTTAAGAATAAGAATAAGAATAATTTATTTGTGGTGGAGTATTGTATTATATTGAATATGCTTATGTATATTTATACTTTCTTAATTAAAATTTATTTTCTTATCCCTCAGGCAAGGGTGGCAACATACAGCCATAGGATACTAATTGATTAAAAAAATCCAGACCCAGACCAAAAAAATTTACAGCTGTTGACACTCGTCAACGAAAAATTAAACTTATACTCTATCTTAGCGTCACCAAAGACTCAGGTTCACAACGTGTTGGTCTCATCAAGCAATCTGGCTCTAACGATGTTACGCTCTTTCTCTCGTATTACCAACCCATTATTCTGTGATGGTTCACAACGTGTTTTTTTTTCCAGACGACCGAGACAACGAGATCATTCCACCGGTGGACTGCCGAGCTGCGGATGCGGAGTGCTTGGCGCAGCGCTGCTCGCACGGGCAGCTGGTGGCGCGCGGCGCGGACGGCTGCCGGCGCTGCCAGTGCGCGCCCGCGCCTGCGCCCGCGCCGCGCGACTGCAGCCGGCGCGGGGCCGAGTGCGCGGCGCTGCGCTGCAGCCACGGCGTCAGCAGGATCAGGGACAGCGACGGATGCGAACAGTCAGTATAATGCCAGCACGGACTAGTCCGTAGAGGGTATTTATACCCTTTCTTTTTTTGCGGTGGGTAAATGCGTTACGTATACGACCGTGCCGACGGCGCCGAAGTGACGAGTATCTGGGACTCTCCTCCGGAGTGGAAGGAGGAGGGGGAGGCATACCCACTAAAAACCCACCTGTATTCCCTCGCTGCCATTGGGAAGCGCCGCGGGAGCATGAGGGTGTCACCACGTAGCGGACTAAATACCCCCTAAGCTTAATACTGGCCGGAACGACCTAAAAATTCTAGTGCTCATCTAGTGTCATCTAATACGCCTTGTTTTACACCTGTATTCAAATTTGACAAATACATCACCCTTGCTACAAATCGTGCGTAAGATGAAACATGATTTTCGATTAATTATTATTAGATACCTATATGTGGACAACAAATTGTTTCATAACATGTAACGTTTCACCAGTCTGTAGAGATACAAGTACCTACTCGCCATAAGCTCAACATCCAACGTGTTGTTTACAGATGCAGCTGCATCCAGAACGCCCGCGTGCACCCGTGCACCGGCAAGCAGTGTCCGGAGGGCGAGCGCTGCACCGCCGCCCCGTACCGCGACCCCATCACGCAGGAGACCCGATACGTCACCGAGTGCCGACTAGGTTAGACCCGATGCCATTCTTTTGACCGTAGCAAAAGTGGACTTAAGGTGCCAATGGTCACCGCTACTCCACCGCCTCCTGCAATTAACATACATACATACCGTCACGCCTTTATTCCACAGGGGTAGGTAGAGACTACTTTGTTCCACTTGCTACAATCCTGACATACCTCTTTTGCTTCATTCACATTCATCAATCTCTTCATACATGCTCGTCGGTTTCGGGTACTCTTGACCTGACCTTTTTCCAAAACGTCTGTAATTTGATCACGGAACCACCTGCAATCTGCAATAAATAATGTGGTATTTGAGCGTTTCATAAAAAAGTGAACCTGTAATTTTTTATTACATAAACGGATAGGTAACTCACGTATAAAAGCCGAGTGGTGTTGACTTTTACACGTTTTATCCGTTTGTGTAATTATGATTGAATCTCACGGTAGTTTCAAGTGGAAACTGTAACTTTATTCCAAAATAAACACATTTTGGGTTCTTCTTAATCAGAATCACCAGCAATGTTCATTTTTGTAAAGGAAATAAGTGTCCCTAATTTTTTGACAGTATTTGTTCGGTTGTCGTAACAAAACTGCAACACAAAAATAAAATTTTTATTTACTTACGAAGCGACAATTCTGTCACATCTCCATTGCCGTTAAAATGAAGCTTATTCCATGTACCAGTGAACAAGCCAGGCTCGTGCCCGGCCGACCCGGCGCCGGCGCAGACGTGCTCGCGGCAGGAGCAGCAGCAGTGCCGCGAGGACCCGGACTGCCGCGGCACCGCCAAGTGCTGCCGCGCCGGCTGCAGCCAGCTCTGCCTGGAGCCCGAGGCGCCCGCCTCGCCCACCGCGCCGCCCGCGCCTCCACAGACGTCGCCTACGTCGCCCCCCTATGTACCCGGTAACACTCATACTTTATTTTCAATACTCATCTTCATTTACTATCTAGAGATAGATACATATCTAATTCGGCTAATTAATTTATGCGTAACAATAATCTAACTAGTCTAACTAGTATTATAAATGCGAAAGTATGGATGGATGGATGGATGGATGGATGGATGTTTGTTTGTTACTCAATCACGCCAGAACGGCCCAACGAATCTGGATGAAATTCGGCACATAGATAGAGAAAATTCTGGAATAGCACATAGGCTACTTTTTATCCCGGAAAATTCCCGCGGGATAGCGATAAACAAACTATGGTAAACTATGGTATGGGCAAACTGTTGATGCTTTTCAATGTATGACATCTTATGTACACAGTTTTTGACAGTAAATGGCATCTATCTATCTATCTATCTAACGAATTCTTTGCAGACGAAGTCGCGGGCAACAGCTAGTATTACAAATATTTTTATGCCATCGAATAGAGAACCCTGACCGTATATAGTGCAATATTTAGTGCTGCTAATTTTTTACCACTTTTAGGGTCCCATACTAAGACTTTGCTGTCCGTCTGTCTGTCACCAAGCTGTATCTCGGGAAGATTGCTTCACTTCATAGCTATCAAGCTATGAAGTGAAGCAATTTAATTTTTCACATATGATGTATTTTTGTTGCTGCAACAACAAATACTAAAATCGATATTTTTTCTGTCTGACTGTCTATGTACCTAAGTAACCAATGTAAACTGACCTCACACTCCTACATTTTGCTTAAGAATAGCTAACAGTCCGACTCGCACTTGGCCAATTTTGTTACATAAATAACTACTTGTGCTACTGCTATGGAAACTGATCAGTGTCGTTCCCCTGCAGAAGCCCCGCACGCGCCAGTGGCGAGCCCCGACACGCAGCTCAACGTGTCGTCGGCGGAGGGCGGGCTGGCCACGCTGCGCTGCCTGTTCCACAGCAACCCGCCGCCCAAGATCACCTGGAGGCGGGGACAGATCACTGTCAGTACCTTAGTACCTTCTACCTTATGGCCCTTACACACTAGAGATTTGTCCAATGATTTCTCAGCGATTGCTCGCCGCGAGATCGCTGATAAAACGCCCTGAGAAATCGCTAGTGTGTAAGGGCTCTTAGTTCTTTTTTAAGAAAGATTCGACCGTATTGTTCCACCATCTTAATCACTGAAGCTGCAAGCTAATAGTGCGCTATGTTCTGGGGGGCTACTACGAAATTCGAAAAAATTTTGAACGTCGTAGTAAGGCCCTGACGTGGAGAGTAAGACAGCTGCGACCAGTTTCTCGAAGCTACGAGTAACCTAACCTAACTAATCAGTGATGGGAATTTGCTCCAATGTTGCTAGTTTACACATGTAAAATTGTACCTAATTTGTAGCATTGAGAAACGGGCCACTGGTGAAATTACTGGCACATGAGATATCCTATCCTATCTGAGTCTTCAAAGCTGACAATGCATCTGCAGTAGTGTAGCGGGTGGTGTTTACTTACCAACTGATAAAACAATATCTCGTTTAACACTCTCTCATAAAAAACGCTGTATTTACCTTACCTACCTACTGTCTGTAGTTTCGCCTTCGTGAATGGATAAAAAGTGTACCGGTTTTCTACGCCGAGGGAATTTCGTAAAACCTCGTTCAGTATTGAATATTTCAAGCAATTAGCTTGAAGAAATGAGGAAACGCGTTGGCAGAAAACGGCTTCGTAGTCGCGAAGTCTGACGATTAAGACAATCTTGGTACGCCATTGAACAGATCGACGGCAACGCGGGCCGGTACCGGTTGACGTCGGACGGCGCGCTGGAGATCGTGTCGTTGTACCGCGACGATGCCGGGGTCTACATCTGCATCGCTGAGAACGAGCTCGGAACAGCTCAGCAGGCGATACGACTGGAGGTCAACGGTAAGTGGACGCTAAGCTGACTCACGGATGACGTCATGAACTTGGTATAATGTTTCTGTGACTTTAAATTGTCCAGGAGACCGAAGTGTAGAGACTTCAACTGTAAGATTTGTTGAGAAAAGGACGTATTACGTTTGAATATCAGGTGATGGTGACACAATAAAGCATACGGCATGGTATTTTTGATTTTTGCCAGTAGTTTCCTCTTGTAGTTCAGTAGAACTTACTGTCTTTAACTATTCCTTTTCTAATTATCTCTCTAACTCTTGTAACTATACACTTAACTGTGATAAATAATGCCCTTAAACACATTTGAAACCCGCACTCTATGGAACACCTCATGCACTCCGCATAAAGCTGGAGCGAACTACCCCCTCATTCGTATAAAGAAACAAGAACAAGCAAACTTCAAGTTATCAAAATTTTAAAGAAGGTTAGTAGACTTTACGCACATTATGTAAGAACTGTAGTTTTAAAGTAAAAATAATTTGCGGTTTAAGAAATGAAATAAAATAATCCTATTCATCTGTTTTGGCGGTATAGATGTATATACCCGCGTATTTATCCCAACAAGAGCAGCATCAGTACGAGTTCGCTTACGTTTATCGACACACATTCTGCTAACGATAACATTCTGTGACTGACTGCTATTCCCCCCGAGCAGCAAAAGCAATGAAGTCTAATTTTATTATTTCGCGATAACATATTAGGCAGCGTATTTTCCCTGCTTTTGATAACTTGGATTTTTTGTACAAATATGGCCAACTAGCTGTTGCTCGAGACTCCATCTGCATAGAATTCGCTTATCCCGAGGGAACAATGCTTTTTACCGGGATAAAAACTATTCTATGTCCTTCCCCGGGACTGGAACTAATGTATACCAAATTTCAGATAAATCTGTCCAGCGGTTTAGACGTGAAAAGGTAACAAACAGACAGACAGACAGAGTTACTTTCGCATTTTATAATTAACAGGCATTATTTCATAATAAAAGTAGGAACTAAACCCTAAACGTGAATGTTATTAGAAGCGTGTATAAGGAAGTCTGCGTTCTTGAAATTTTATGCTGCTTTGGGACTAAATAGTTTTGGTCACACTGTTTCCGATTTGGATTATAGCGGACTATTAGTTTCGATATTTGTATGCGAACTCTTATAATGCTAAGGTTATCACGGATGTCGACATTATGAATAAACAGATCGTTGTCTAACTCGTAAACATTATTAGCCGAGTTGCGACTGCGGCCTCTGCCCTTTGCAGATAGCTGCTCTACGTAACATAATGCCCAAACAAATGACTAATTAGAAGGTTAAATAAAGATATTATATCTGCTAGATTCTATATCAGTACCATAGACCAGTTAGTCAAGGCGCCTTAGCTTAATTGAGGTACCTCTTTACATATTCGTGCACTACAACTTTACCTACTAATTACTTATAATTAAAAACTCGTTTACTTTTCCTGACCGGAACCGCGCAATCTTTTGCAGTCAACAGACTCTTATCTAAGCGATTAGCTGCATCCGCGGGTGTTCCTTCGGGAAGTGTATCTCGGACTGTACGAGTCTGGCCTACGATAAGGCGCGGCTCATTACTGGTCAGTCATGTGCCGACGTTCGAGCAGTATGGTTCTGCGCGGGAGTGTGTCAGTGCTGGCGCTGATCGCCTGCGCGGCGGCGCAAGGTTTCAAATCAGTTTTAACGGCATTATTTATCATTCCCCTCGCTTGCTTTGGACGTTCCTGGTATAATATAAAATAGCATCATTAGTGTTCGAATTCATGATATTTTTTTGTGTACTCCAGTTTAGAAGGACTTTACTTTTGATGGTTGGTAGGTACATACCTAACATCTACCTACTTAATCTGTTATGAGAAGAAAATCTAAGGAGAACCCAGGAATGTTCAAAACGGCATTCACTTCATTTGTACTCTGTCTTACATTTCCGTAGTTTACCTAATGATCTAACATTTGAACTTGTGAATGCTGCAACGATACGCTAAATGAGAACGAAGCTTTGCATTTAAAGTTGAAGCGCCCTGAATGCACCTACGGTACTGCCAGGTACCAGGGTGGCATGATCGCAGAGCATTCACAAATTCTAGTAGAACGTAGCTGCTAACAAATGGGAGTGGCTAGGTCCTGTGGAGAGCGCCGCTGGCATCGCTGGCGACACCAGGGCGACCGTCATCGGCCAGCTGGGCCGGCCGCTCAGCATCCGCTGCCTCGCCTACGGCTACCCGCAACCGTCCATCGCGTGGTACCACGGCCCTAATTCCGATATGGTGCCGTACGACAGCAAAGTGTACGAAGCGAGAGACAACGTGCTGCTCATAAGATCGTTGGATGTCGATTCGCTCGGAGAATACGTGTGTCAAGCTTACAACGGAGTGACGAAGCCGGCGTCGTTGACGGTGGTGGTGCAGGCGTACGGGCGCGGCGGGGAGCCGTACAGCCCGTACCTGCTGCCTAGCGACGGCGTGCTGGTGGTGACGCCGCGCGCGCCCCCGCCCGACCCCACGCTCCCCACTACACAGCCCATTGTCGAGTTCCCCGACGTACCCATCTTTACCGGTAAGGCCATGCACCAGTGTAGCAAGAGTTCGGACTCCAAACCATTCACTTTATTGCAGTGTTTTACAGAATTATCTAATGTTTTAAGAACTTGTGCTACGAGAAAACGAGATAGATGCCTAATTAATTCTACTGTTGTACTTGTAAGTAAGTTTGCGTAGGCCTGCATGTTGCATGATTTGTGTTTTGCATGTATCCTCCTTCTGAACTAAATTTAATCAAACAAACATACCGACACGCATCTTAAACACAACATTAGTGCCTACTTAGGGATATTATATCATATATCGTCGAGAAATTCGAGTGGGAATTGTTATGCGATCCTATAGGTGGATGTAATTTCGTTACATTTGATGTTAGTACAGTAGTTAATATAACACACAGTGCTGCTCGTCAGTTCTGTTAGCTTGAACTTTGGCTTGACACGCTACAGCGTGTCTAGATCTGGCAGACCGTCTTCTTGTAGTTGTGTTTTCGTCTATAGATTAATTTATAATTTTCTCTCCATAAGAAAATTTCTGAGACTTCAACGAGTTATGCGATTTCGAACACATATGAGCGGTTAGTACTAACAGAATTAACTTGTCCTTGACTTTGTCAACATTGTCTTAGGTAAGTTTTATGTCTTATAATATGTCTTAACTTGAATTGACGCCATTTCAAATAGCACGTAAAGCTGATATATTCGAATGCAATTTGAAATTACTGTTATTTCTGGTCAGATCAGTGTAATATATTTTTTAAATATTAATTGGCCAATTGATTAAAAATAAAACGTACAAAAGTGTGTACATGCTTATTGCGTATGTGTTTAGCCCCAGTACGTACGGAGATCCGTGCTGAGCAGACGACGCTGGCGGCGGGCTCGGAGCTGAACCTGCCGTGCGAGGTGGACGGCCACCCCGAGCCCGACGTGCACTGGACCAAGGATGGCGCGCCGCTCGAGTCCGGGAACAGGATCCAGGCCACAAGTACGTTTACTTTATGAACCATCATTTTGATGGTATCATTTGATTATAGCTTCTTTTAATGTTGATCGTAGCCTGAAATTTGTCGAATAAAGAATTTTATTCATAGCGTTATAGCACACGCAAACTGTTTTCACTGTCGCTTTGTTACCGGATTACTCAGAAAGCGAAGTACTTGCCTCTTGTTTAAAAGAAACGAAGCGATAGTAATTTATTTTACTACAGTTGTTTTTTTAACCATATTACATTAAAATTAAGAGAAGTGTCCATTACTGTTGCTTGTCGGCTTAGTGTCCACTACTGGTGCCATCCGCCTATACCGGTTTTGATTTTGCAGGCGCGCGGTTGACGGTGAGCAGTGTGACGGTGAACGACAGTGGAGTGTATGGCTGCCACGCCAGCAATGGCCACAGCCAGCACTACTCCACCGTGCAGATCAACGTGCAAGGTAGCACACACATATTATTATTTATAAGAAAAACGGGACTTAATCATGTAAATAAAGAGTTATTGTATTGTATTGTATTGTAAAATGTACTTTTGTAAATACCTCGACGTTTCGGACGCGACTTTGCATCCATGGTCAAAAGTCAAAAGTCAAAAGTCAAAAGTTTATTTTGCAAATAGGCCGCCGAGGGCTCTTTTACATGTCTTTTTTTGAATCTACCAGCGCATTCGGAAAGACCATCATTGCCAAGAAGAATGCGCCGCAAGAAACTTGGCAGAAAGTCATTTTTTCAAAATAAAATAGATTTACAATAGTACTTAAATTCTACTTAACTTACCTAATACAATTAATACATTTTATAAAAAGGGATGTAAAAGGTCCCTAAGTCTCGAGAGGACTGATTTTTCTTATAATAACGCGTGAAAATCGCGAAAGTTAAATCGATGCACAAATAGTTTTGGCTCATTTGAGTCATTTGCCCAGCTTCCTCCGCTATAGACCGACCGCTTAACTGAGTCCTCGCCCGCGCGGCACAGGGGCGCGGGGTGGGACGAGAGAGGGAACCGAGAGCGGTGCGGGCGGGGTAGTGCGTCTGCCACCCGCACCTCTCTCGGCCCCCTTTGTCGCCTACCCCGCGCCCCTGTAGGACGAGGCGAGGACTCAGTTAAGCGGACGGTCTATAGAATCCCTCGACGTATGCAGCATGCTGCCTTGTTCAATTGAATCAGGACACTTTCTTGATAATTTTTTTGACGTAAAATATTTTTGAATGTGACAATAATCTTGCAAAACATTGTAGCTCACTTTCATTTGGTTTCTTCTCGCATCAAGCTGATCGTCGAATAAATAAGAGATTTGAAAGTTTTTTTTTTCTTTAAGGGTCTTGAGTAGATTTTTATAGCTCTTTATCTAGTGCAGCTGGAATACCTATGTAGGGGGAAATAAACATTTTAAGATATTGAGTATATTTCTAGGTACTTGAAAATTAAGTGTTTACAATGTATATTAACTCGTACGTCCATTGTTCCAGGGTTGTACATCCCGCCGCAGTGCACAGACAACCCGTTCTTTGCCAACTGCGAGCTGATCGTGCGCAGCAAATACTGCAACCACAAATACTACTCTGCGTAAGTATCGCCTTTTGTTTTCTGCAGGTATATAATATTGGTAGGTATTAGGGATGCACCCGATACCGAAACCGATATTTCGCCATGGTTTTAAGATTTAAATCGGCGTAAATTTACTACCGAAAAACCGTACATTTTGTTCGTTTGAATAAAATAGGTAGGCTCCGAAACTACTGGACCGATTTGAAAAATTCTTTCACCGTTACAATCCTACATTATCCTCAATGAACATAGGCTAGGTTACTTGTTACCTTAGGCTCTTTCTACATCTTATGGGATGAAGACGTGTATGTATGTATGTTGCGGGTGGTAGGGCCTTGTGCAAGGTCCGTCCGGATCGCTACCACCATCTTACTCGCTAATCCTGCCGCTAAGCAGCAGTGCTTGCACTGCTGTGTTCCGGTTTGGAGAGTAAGACAGCCGGGGAAATTACGGGCACAAGAGGCATTTCATCTTAGCCCTCTAGGTTGGCAACGTATCTGCAATCCCTCCGGGGTTGCGGGTGTCTATGGGCAGTGGTGATCGCTTACCATCAGGTGACCCACTTGCTCGTTTGTCTTCCTAATCACATAAAAAAAAATAGGCTAATTAAATTCTGCGCAAACAAAGTCGCGGGGCAACAGCTTTATAACAATTCTCGCATTTTCATATTTTAAACAGCTCGTTTGTTGTTAGTAATTGCTTTCGATCGATTTATTTCATTTAGCATTTCCTCTGTAAATACTTGGACTTAACGTGGACTTTATTTTTGGCACAGATTCTGCTGCAAGTCGTGCGTGGAGGCGGGCTACCTCAACCCTCAGGCGTTGACGCTGCAGGCTGACCAGTCCTGGATGAAGAAGAAGAAGTAGACCGGACCGGCTCTCAAACAATTCCATAACAACCCCATGACTAGTACTTAAGGCCATTCGTATTTCATATTAGCAGCTCGATAGTACGCTAGATCATTCGGTGAATATACAATCGGTGTGCCTTGTAAGTTAAAATAAAATTTTAGTTGTTTAGGTGTTTTTAGGTCTAGTTTTGTCACCGCTTGGCCTATTGTACTTAGTCTTACGATAGGTGTTGTTTAGTTAGAATGAATTCTAAGCAGATCACTCATACCAAAAGGATATTTGGGTTTAGTAGCGTCACCAAGTGCCATATACGTTGTTTGTGGTTCATTACAATATAATTACTTATTATTATTATTATTATTATAGCCTTTTTATTCCGAATTCGCTACAATTTCAGTAAGTACATGTTCTTATTTTCGCGTAATTCGGCGTGCCTCATGGCATAGGCCTCCTCCGTGAATTGGAGGGTTATTGGGGGGTATTGGAGGGGTATATAATTACTTAATAATTATTTATTGGTAAAATTGCAATTGAAAAATATAAAATTGTATTTTAAGTCGGTTCGAATGAGCTGAACATACCAATAGATTTACTGTAGTTAGGCAAATATTACTTTAACTATTACTTATGTAAATAAATAGTTAAATTAGCAATGTCACAAGTAGCTCCATCTGTGATGGAATGAATGTAATGAACAGCCCATTTAATGACCTACTTAAAGATTTCGTCACAAAATAGTTATTGTCTATGTTTACTTATAAAATGACAATAACAAAACATCACTAACAACATTATTTATGTATTAGAAAATGACCAAAGTCGCAACAAGATTGAGTACACAAAGATTAAAATAGCGAATCAAAAATGTGTTTCAGATTTGGTTTTACCGTATAATTATTTTACATAATTTTTAAGTAGGTCATTGAGGCATTTTCAAGTCATAGTCAGTGGGAAATAAATTATTTATTTCTATGTATCTAGAGTGCGGAATAGCACATAGAGTCTGCAATAAGTTAGGGAAAGTCATAATAATTTGTTAATTATGTAAGTGAATTTTATTTTGTGACATCACTGTAAATATAAAAATTAAAGCTTATTAGAGAACTCTGCGTTTAATTTCGACAAATGTTTAAGGAATCGTTAATGAAACAAAAGAAGGTTGCGATAACATAAATTTTTATTTACATTCCGAAATTCACAGTCAAATTCAACAAGAAACCGTCGCGTCGTCGCGTCGTCGCGCCAGCCGGCCGGGCTCCGGCGGCCGCCACTCACAATTCACTAAACCGTGCCATTATAATTTTCTAAATGAGCTCGTTTTGTTCCACGCCTCCACTCTTTGAGAGCCAAATTGCGATACTTTTACAATAATAATATATTCTTAAATACAAAAGTTAAAACGTAAAAAGATTTATATATACATCAAATTATAATTTAATGTACATTATTGGACGAATATCGCCGCCTACGAAACAAAATAATGAGCGAGTAAAACGCTGCCAGATCGCAACGAGACCGTTCACTGCGGCGAAGGGACACTACCGACTGCCGGATCGCTGACTCGGCGCCCGGCGGGACGCCTCAGCATTACAATCTTACCCGTGCAGGTATATCTAAGTACATGGACACCGAGCCGGAGCATCGACACTTAGTGTAGTTAAATAATAACAATACCAAATAAATATAAACGAACGGTCTCATCGTGATCAAGCAGAAATAAAATTCGACCGCTTGGAATGAATCGGTTTCCACGACAGGCATAATTCATTACATTACACAGACTTTATCCTAAAAGCTATAAGGTATTTCATTACATGTTAATGTGATCTTCATTCCAAACGGTCGGACAAACGGCCGTAATACGTAAATCAAATCGCTAACTACTTCCGTGTTGTACGTGACTGCCGGCTCAGGGCGACAGGGAGAGAAAGCGATCAGAATAACGCAATAAGACCCCAGAACATACGTCACAGTACGAGAAATGTGTGCGGAAGTCAAATAAAGACTTAAATAAATAGAGTCATTTGTGACAAATACGTACGTGAGGATTTGTACACAATATACAATACTATAATTATAACACACGACTACACCTCGCTACGTTACATAGATAAAAGCCGAGCGCGACTCGGAGTCAAATTCGTCACAATCATATTCATTTCGATGCTAACTTTGATCCAGTTTTAAAGTGGCATCACCCGGTTCACTGTTCTGCGACAACTAAACATTTGTGGAGTTGCAAATAAAATACTGCGAGGTGTAATGATACCCTTTATTATAAGTCGAGTCTGGTCAGAGCAGACATTAGTCGTTTACAGCTCTGCAGCGATCGCTAACATCGAATGGATCGGTGCAGTCAACTTCAGAAATGTACAATCACATCTTTATTTCACCAAACGTATCACGATGCTTACTATACTGATCTAGGTAAATTGTTGGTGTTTCAAACCCAAATTATAATTACAAAAGGAGCGGAAGTACGAGCATGTCACTGCACTTGAACACATTTTAAGATACACGAATACATTTCTAGCAGCGAAACAATTCTTGGTACAAGCAGATTCCCGCGGTAAACAATATACACGCAGTCTTCGAACGCCTCTTTGAAACTTCAAAGGGAAATCTAGGATACGTTCAGATACAAGCCTAAAGTACGTTCAACATCAAGCCCTCAAAGCGAGTTTTGTAAGTGAAAAATAAAAATAAGGCGCAAGAATCACGACAGAAGAGAGAGAACGTTTTCAACGGGGCATCCCAAGACGGGCAACGCGCAAGCGAACGTTAGTGGAGTTAGTGTCGATTTAATCTCAAACAAGGTGTCGAGTTCGTCTGTCACACGTGACCGCGGCGTGCGGTCACCGAACGCCGCGCGTCGCGGGCGCAGCGCAGCGCACAAATAAAAAGCATAAAAACCTCAACATGGAGCGTCTTCAGTCACAAAATAAAACGGCGCCGCCGGGCCGCGCCGCGAGGCGGCCCACCGTCCCCTCCTTAAATAGCTTACCGGGCGCGCGGCCCATTTTAGTATCACAATAAGTGTTAAACTAAACAGAGGTCCCACTACAGCTTACGAAATAAAGAAACTATAAAAACGAAACTTTCACTACAAATATAAATATTCTATACGAACGATATAAACGCGCTAATAATATAGGTCGGGGTCGTCGCTAAACTATAAATGCTCGTCGCGATACTTGTACTTTGTCGACGGGGCGGGCGGGGGCGGGCGGGGGTTGTCATCAGTCGAGGACCTGCGAGACGATCTTCTCCATGTCGTGGTCGATCTCCTCGTTGCTGGGCGGCGCGGGCGCGGGCGCGGGAGCGGGCGCAGGAGCGGGGGCGGGCGCGGGCGCGGGCGCGGGCGCGGCGGCCGGCAGCGTGAACGGCTCGTCCAGGTCCTCCAGGCCCGCCGGCACCGGCAGCTTCGCCAGCTCCTCTTGCAGCTTCACGTAATGCCGCTGAAATTCAAAAACATAGTAAAAACTACTACAACTACTCGTACCGACCAAGTGCTCACTCTGTAAAAGCGTAACGATCTGCAAACGCAGGTATAGTTGTCGGCAAACATCTTGAGCAAGAACGACGTGGAAGGGGTAAGTTACTTATATACCAGAGACGCTAAATTCACTTCTACGCATTCAAGGTCATGCTCAAGATGTTTGCCGGCAAATATAAATCGTGTAACTGACCTGTGTGCGCGCAAGTACACAGGCCCCGCCGCACGCACACACTTAAAATACGCAATGAATCTGTGGATGCTGCAATCGATGCTACGCCACCGCGCGCTGACGCCGCGTTATACAAATCAAATCAAATCAAATAATACAGACTCCCAGTACGCTTAATAACCACTATTTTGTACACTTGTCCTATTTAACCCTAGCACTCTACTTGGCATTGCGTATCCGCGTTGCGCTATTGGCATCTTCGTCGCATACGCTAGAAACAATATAGTGCATCCCCTTCACTCACGCAAATATTTGAATAAATACGCCAAGTGGAGTGCCAGTACGACATAGTATGGTAAACCCGTGGTAGCGGTTACCTTGAGAGCCATCAGGTTGAGCTGTATGCTGCGCTGCGTGCGCTCGTCGCCGCCCTGGCCCTCCAGCTCGCCGATCCAGCCCGCCACCGTCGCCATTATCTCGTTGCGCTTCATCCAGAAGTGCGTCTGGATCACCTGCCGGGAACGCACGGGAAACGTTACTCGTGTGGAACGATACACCGGGGTCTTAATTGACAGTTTTAAATGATTCACGGTTCATTGCATTACGTGTTTTTTAGGGTATATATGTCGCAGGCGGATTGTAGTGAGCCGCCATATTACAGGGCTGTTTTGCAATGCGGTTCAACGATTAGCCGGATTGTCATACTTCAATAAGGCTGTCTACGTTTAGCCGCATCGTACTACTCAGATAAGAAATAAAGATGGGACTTTTTAGTGGTTAGGTTAGGTAAGAATTGCGTCTGGCCTGAAGGCCCAAACTAAGTGGATAAAGGAGAGAAGCGAAGCGGAGTTATGTCGACTGAACTAAAAACTGTCAAAGCGGCGGCTAATGACTTCACTGTATTACATTACGGCTAGCCGTGTTGAAGAACGTATGGCGCCGAATACAGGGAAGGGGGGGGGAGCGATTTATGTATGTATTTATATCAGAACTAGCTGTTGCCTGCGACTTCGTTTGCAAAGAATTCTCTCTACAGACTTTTCTCTATGTGCCAAATTTCATCCAGATTCGTTAGGCCGTTCTGGCGTGATTGAGTAACAAACAAACATCCATCCATACTTTCCCATTTATAATATTAGTTAGATGTTAGTGCCAACCTCCCGGAAGCAGGGCTCGGGGTTCCTGAGATGGTCGAGCATGGCCCAGCGCGCGCACGCCTGGTAGATGTTGGAGTTGTACTCGAGCGAGGCGGCCGAGCCGACGCGCGTGCCGCGGCTGCGCTCGTAGCCCGGCTCGTTGAAGTAAGGCTCCGGCACCAGGATCAGGGACTGGATCGACACTAGCACCTGCACACACACAACACATCATCATCATTATTATCTCCAGCTGCCAGGATGTCCTAAACTTTGTTCTTTTTTTTTTTTTTTTATGTGAATAGGAAGGCAAACGAGCAAGTGGGTCACCTGATGGTAAGCGATCACCACTGCCCATAGACACCCGCAACCCCGGAGGGATTGCAGAGATGCGTTGCCAACCTAGAGGACTTAGATGAAATGCCTCTTGTGCCCGTAATTTCCCCGGCTGTCTTACTCTCCACACCGGAACACAGCAGCGCAAGCACTGCTGCTTAGCGGCAGGATTAGCGAGTAAGATGGTGGTAGCGATCCGGACGGACCTTGCACAAGGCCCTACCACCCGCATCTGGTCATTAATCTCATGTTTATTTAGTTCTGAAGACTGAACTGACTATTCTTATTTAGTGTGTTCAAAATACAGCAGGCACCTGCGATCTGTAAACTCAAATCGCTTCCCTGTGGTGGTCGAAAATGGTTCTGAGTTGTGATACTCGTCGCAACAAATAATTGGCATATTTTGCACAGTTTAATATAGCCTCAAACCAAATAAAAACGCCAAATTTTTATTATTGGTTGTATGGGTGTTGGTCGAAATGCGTATGGGTCCTAATGCGTTTGTGTCTAAATGCGTATGAGTCCTATTGCGTGCGAGTCCCAATGCGCACGAGTCTTGATGCATGTACGAGTCCTAATGCGTACGAGTACTAATGCATACGAGTTCTAATGCGTACGAATACTAATGCGTACGAATACTAATGCGTACGAGTCCAAATGCGTAAGAGACCTGCGCATGGGTCCTAATAATGCGTACGAGTCCAAATGCGTATGAGACCTACCTACTGCGTATGGGTCCTAATAATGTGTATGAGTCCTAATGCGTACTATTCATCGTATAAGTTACGTTAAGGCAAGCAGTTACCTGTAGAAAGCTAGATGTGTGCGCGTTCCACTTCTCCTCGGGGCGGCCGTGCCAGGTGTTGAGCACGGAGAGGCAGACCTTGCCGTCGTTGTAGAGGTTGGGGTTGAACCGCACCGAGTGCCGGCCCGTGGTCTCCAGGTTGATGAGCATCGGCACCGCGGGGTACTCCGCTGGGAAGTACACGTCGAGCACGAAGCAGCCGTTCGCGTACGGCGTGTCCGACGGGCCCGTTATCAGCACCTGCAACGTGACACGCCACGTTTAGTTTTTGGGGTTGTCGACCTCAAACTGCAGAACCCTCTCGGTTATCTGTCAATACGTTTGTCACAGGCAATTTGTTCCGAAACTACTAAATCGATTGAAATTACAAATTCGACTGTAACCCAAACACATAGCTCGTAAAATAAATTAAATTGACGCCCACTTTCTAATCAGAATAAAAGTTTAGCCGTTGCTTGGGTCAAAGAAGCTTTTTTGATTTATTATATTGCCGCCAATTGTATATTTTGTTCTTTATTTCTGTATTGTTTTGTACTGATTGTGATGTTCAATAAATAAAGAGTGTTTGTATTGTATTGTTGTATTGTATATTGAGCTAGGGGTATTTATTTAATGACTATATTGGAGGGTTAGGACTAGATCTATCCTGACAGATAGCTATCACCATCTTAAATACTTGCTAATCCTACCGCTAAACAGCACTGCTTGAAGTGTTGTATTCCGTTGCGGAGATTAACAAACGAGGAAAAATTAAGAGCACCAGAGAGAGAATAGAATATATTTATACATTTGCAAAGAATGAGTAGGAATAACTATGTGATTAGGTGGTACAGAGACAATATAGGTTGCTTCTGCTATTTGTACAATTTTATTTTAATTAGAGGACTTTCATGTTAGTTGGCGATGCCTCCTATAACAAAAAACCATCGGCTAGCGTATATTGGGTTACCTTCATGACGTCAAGCCGGTCGGTGTCTGTGCGAACGAACACCGACGATGAGTAGGATAGCGGCAGGCTGGTGGCAAGTGTCGCGGCCTCTTGTGCTAGCCGTTTCATGCGCGCCGGGTGCGCGCGCTCGCCCGCCGCTCGCACCGTGCCCTCGAAGTGGTAAGGTACTGAGAAACGGAAACCGCTCTCTGCGCATTCCGTTATCATCTCGAAAGTTTCTGGAAACACACAACATTCAGGTTAAGGCGACTAGTGCCTTCAAATGCTGTAAATTAGGTACTTTCTAAAGCCTACTCCTCTTAAACGGCTGAGCCAAAAAAATTGGAAAAAATATATATGTATTATCAACTCTTATACAACGCAGGTCGTTTAGGTATCAGCAAAAGTTTGGTATTTAATTAAAGTTCAACCGAATGGTGTTTTTTGGCTTGCATTCCCTACTGCTCCTAAACGGTAACGACTTACGAAAATAATTAAATGTTAAAAAATAAAGAATCCGATGTACTTTATTCACAACGTAGCATTTGTAAATCAATAGACTTTCTCATCACGAATAATAACGAAAACACGAAAAATTTAATTTCTAAACGACACTGAAATTTAGAACACAGAAAAATCCGAAAAGTAAAGCTTAGTGAATAAAACACAGGCTTCAAATCCCAAGTGGTATAATAGTTCATTGAATTCAAATTTGTACATGGAAGGTCATGATTCCAAGAAAAATCTTAACAGCGCGATCTAGGATTCGCGTCGCACCGTACAGCGACATCTAGCGGCGTATTGGCAAACTACATATCTGAATGAATATTGATCTTACAACTATTTGATTTTTAAACGTTACATACATACCTTAACTAATTATAATAACAGATATAATATGATATTATCGTCGTGGTGAACGGAACATTGACTTTAGTCCAACAATACGGTTGTACATTCCGCCCACCAAGGACAATAATTTTGTCCTTCTTCACCGCCCACCATGGCGAAGTGACAAAGTGCAGCAGAGTTGCGCAAAAACCACAGTTTTATATTACTCCAATAAATTTAACTTAACCTATACAATGCATTCCCTTAAAATCTAGCAACAATAAGTAACATTTGATGTTTCAGCTATAAAAATATAAATACTTATCTCTACTCACTTACTGGTAAAATACATAATTTAGAGGTGGGTCTTTTGATCACAGAAGTTTTTGTGCGCAATGTAACCACACGTGTAATTCCGTCCGTGCCAGGGTGCTTTTCAACTACTTTACCCATTAACCAACGACTAGGCGGTAGGTCATCTTCCTTTACCAACACTACATCATCCACATTCGGTTCAGGAGTTTGATTTGCCCACTTGTATCGATGTAAGTATTTCATGAGATATTCGCGTGACCACCTGCGCCAGAAGTCTTGGACCATGCGCTGGGTTAGTTGCCACCTTCTTAGACTTCCGATATTTGTTTTAGTGAAGTCTTCATCTGGTATTGTGATCAATGGCTCACCGATCAGCCAATGACCTGGAGTCAAAACGTTGATGTTATCGGGGTCATTGTCCAATCTCGATAGCGGTCTGGAGTTTAAGCACGCCTCAATTTGTGCTAGAACTGTAGCCATCTCTTCAAACGTCAAGGTTGACTCTCCTATCACTCGTTTCAGATGATATTTAGTCGATCTAATCCCGGCTTCCCACAATCCTCCGAAATTGGGAGCGTGAGGCGGAATAAAATGCCACGTCGTACCATTAGTTGCTAAGGACTCTGCAATCTCGGTCAAGAAAGTGGACTTTTCTGAGTTAAACATCGCCTTTAGCTCGTTGGATGCTCCCACGAAGTTTGTTCCGTTATCACTCCACATTTCTTGACAATGCCCACGGCGGGCCACCATCCTTTTGAATGCCTGCAGAAAACCCTGGGATGTCAGGTCACTCACAACTTCAAGGTGTATGGCTCTGGTAGCCATACAAATAAACAAACTTATGTAACCTTTGTATGCTTTATGTCCACGCCCTCTTGCTGTTCTTAGTTGTATAGGTCCTGCGTAGTCAACGCCACATAATTTGAATGGTCTTGTTGGTGTGACTCTTGCTTGCGGAAGTTGACCCATCAATTGGTTTTGTATGGACGCGTTTTGACGAACGCAAGTTGTGCATTTTCGGACATGGGCTTTAATGACGTCTCTCAACCCTAAAATCCAGTATTTGGAGTTGATAAAATTTTGCATCAATTGAGTCCCACCATGTAAAGTTTTCACGTGCGCATCGGAGACAATCAAAGCTGTCAACTTCGACTTCTTTGGTATCACAACAGGGTGCCTCCGATCATGGCTCAGTTGAGCATTCTCCAATCGCCCTCCAACTCGTAGAAGATGCTGCTGGTCTAGAAAAGGATTCAACGATTTTAACTTTGAACCTTTTTGCAACTGTCCTCCCATTTTCAGAATATCAATATCTTCGCCAAAATGTTGTGCTTGACATTGCCTTATGCATGTGTCAGTAGCTTCTTTGATTTCTTGGCTAGTCAGAAAGCTTGAGCAGTGCCTGTCGTTTACCTGTTTCTTTAAATTCAAGAAACGTCTGCAAAAAGCTACCACTCTGACTAATTTCGTAAGTGACGAAAACCGTTCCCATATGTCAGTGTAAGCTACTGTGTGAAACACTTTAACTTCCTCTAGATCTGTGGTGACATTCTTCGGTTTATGGTATTTGATAAGACTTTCTCTCAAAAATTCAGGTCCATTTAGCCATATGTGAGTGTTCACCAACTCAGATGGACGTACTCCTCGCGATGCACAATCTGCGGGATTGTTTTTGGACGTAACATGTGACCACTGATTTGACTCTAACGTCGTTAAAATTTCTGACACACGATTGGCCACAAAAGTTTTCCACTTATTCGGGTGATTGTTCAGCCATGCCAACACAATGGTCGAGTCGGTCCATGCGTGTATGTTACTCTTTTCAACTTTCAGAACATCAGCTAGCTCAACCAACAACCTTGCCAAAAGGACTGCTCCACACAATTCCAGCCTGGGTATAGAAACTTGTTTTATCGGAGCAACCTTTGTTTTTGCAGTAACTAGGGTGACAGTCACGTTACCTGCCTCATCGACCACTCTGACGTAAACAACAGCCGCGTAAGCCATTTTGGATGCGTCGCAAAATCCGTGCAGCTCCACCAAGCTGTCGCTTTCTCGTGTCCCCAGCCATCTAGGTATTCGTATGGATTTTAATAGAATCAATTCGTCGCGGTAAGTACACCATTCATTCAATAAATTGGTTGGTACACTTTCATCCCAGCTTAATCCAGTCAACCACAGCTTTTGTATCATGACTTTTGCTACAATTATGCTTGGGGCAAGCCATCCAATAGGATCGAACAGTCTCGCTATGTCTGAAGTAATTGTTCTTTTTGTTGCAGGTGTCTTCATGGGTGGCAGTGTCACTGAGTATTGAAATTCGTCCCGTTCCCGATTCCAGGTAAGACCTAGTATTTTTATAAACTCGTCTTCTTTTATTTTCAGCCCTTTGTCTTCCTCTTCATTTTCCAGTTGCATTTCCTGTATGAGTTCCTCGTTGTTGGTTGACCATTTTTGAAGTACAAACCCGGCTCTGCCTAGCATCTCGTTGGTTTGCCTGTAAACTTTCACTCCCTCCTCGATATTTTGACAGCCGGTCATTAGGTCATCCATATAGAAGTCCGTAAGCACTCTATTCGCCGCCATTGGATACTCGTTTCCTTCGTCCAGCGCTACCTGTTGTAGTGCTTTCACAGCGAGGTAAGGCGCACTCGCCGTTCCGAAGGTGACCGTTAGCAATCGGTACTCTCTTAATTCGGTTTCATTATCGGTTCTCCACAGTATTCTCTGAAAGTCAACGTCCTCGGCTGCAACTTTGACTTGGCGGTACATTTTCACAATGTCTGCCACCAAACAAATTGGCCATGTCCTCCACCTCAACACCAGCTCCCGTAAATCTGGTTGCAACGTTGGACCAACTAACAGATTGTCGTTTAAGGACACTCCGTTTTTCCCTTTGCAGGACGCGTCAAAGACGACCCTCAATTTAGTGGTGTCTTTATCCTGCCTTATCACAGCGTGATGAGATAAGTACACCGACTCTAACTTCTTCTCGTTTTCAGGTACTTGTTCCATGTGGTTAAGCTGTAAGTATTCCTCTATCACCTCGCTGTATTTTGCTTTAAATTCTTTATTTTTATTTAACCTTGTTTCTAATCCGTAAAATCTTTTTTCAGATACCTCACGTGATTGCCCGTGCAAGCAGCTAGGATGATCATCCTTAAAAGGAAGTTTGACAACGTACCTTCCTGCGGAATCTCTCGTCGTAGTTGCTGCAAATAACTCCTCACATCGTTTCTCTTCTTCTGTTAACGAATTCTGTTTGTTAACAATTGATGAATCTGCCTCCAATTCCCAGAATTTCTTGAGGATTTCGTCCTCCTTAATTTGGGAATGCAATACCACCACCTTGGATGACAAATCACCTGATGCATTTACTATCCCTGATAAAACCCAACCAAAGCTTGTAGATTGAGCTACCAGAGTGCCTAGACTATTTTTTCGGACCCCATCCTGAATTATCTGACCGAAAACCTCAGCACCCAGCAAAATATCGATTTTGTTGGGTGTGTGATAATTCGGATCTGCTAGCTGCATGTCCAATAACTCTACTCCATTTAATTTAACTACTTTCCTTGCCGGAAGTAAAGTAGTGATTGTTTTGAGGACATAAGCCTTCACTGAAAGTTTTATGTCCGGGAACACCAATGACTTCAAGTTCAAAATTACCATAGATTTGGAAAGTACATTATTCTCTCCTCCAAGACCAGAGATGGTACCTTTCACTGATCTCTTTTGAAGCCCTAAATATTGTATCATGGCTTCCGTCACAAAAGAAGCCTGCGAGCCTTGATCCAGCAAAGCTCTGATGGTATAATATTCTCCATTTTTTGACTGAGCGCCTACCAAAGCCGTAGCTAAAAGCACTTCGTCGTTACACCTTGATGCGAAATTGTTCGCGATTAATGCCGAATCAGAGTTACTAGTAGGTACACCGCTAGTTGATTGATTTCTACCCTGACCAGTACCCGAACCCGTATAACTTCCTGCAGCGTTGGCAAAGGAAGTACCCTCCTCCGAACTACTCTTGGGATGAAGCAACGAATGATGACGTCGTTTGCAAATCCTACATGTATTTGAATTCTTACAAAACCGAGCTGAGTGATTTCCACCTAAGCAGTTGAAACATAAACCCTTGCTCTGAACAAAATCACGGCGTGTGTCTACATCTTGATCAATAAACTTCTTACAAAATATAATCTTGTGAGTATCAGAACACATTTGACATTGATTGTTATTAACCACGTGCAAAACTCGAGATTTCATATTATTTGTGGTATTGTTAGCAGTATGAACCGGTTTCTTATTCTCTATAAACTCTAAAGCTCTAAAACGTTGCGTTAAAAATTCCTTAAATTTCTCGTATGTTGGCAATTCATCTAAATTAGCGTTTCCCGACGCACTCAACTCCCACTGTTTCCGCGACTCAGGATCCAGTTTGAGTGTAAGCAAGTGTATAACAATTACATCCCAGGTGCTCACATCTATTCCAATATTAGTCAGTGAATTTAAACAATCGTTACTGGTATCCATCAACTCCTTTAAAAACGTAGCCGACTCTGAAGTAGCATTTTTCTGTGACAAAAACCGCTTTAAAATTGTATGACATACGAATTTCTTATTATTATACCGTTCTTTTAATAAATCCCAACATTTAACATAATTTGACTCAGAAATTGGAATTTGCCTAAGAAGTTGTTCAGCCTCACCAGTAAGATACCCTTTAAGATAATGCATCTTTTGTACATTGTCTATTGATTCGTTATTATTCACTAAAGATTCGAACAAATCCCGAAATGTCACCCATTCGAGATATTTGCCAGAAAAAGTTGGAATTACAATTTTAGGTAACTTCACAGAAGTCGAAACAGGCCCCGAAGGCTGTGAAGCCTCTTTTTCCTTCTGTTTAAGTGTAGAGGCAGCAGATTTTAAATCGATCTTATACTCAAAAAATATTTCTTCTGTTACATTATAAATGTTCTCCACGACGTAAGTACTTGCCGCTAAAGCCTCACCATGTTTTTCAACTAATTTTTTATGATTTATACAAAAATCAAGCCACAACGCTTCTAAATGTTCTAATCTGACATCTACGTATGCTTCTGTGATTCGTTCCTTGGGAGACTTCTTATAATTTTTCCAACCATTAGATATTCTATTCGAAAGATCACTTTGCGAAGCTATTAACCCGTTCATATTTTTAAACAATAACCGACAACTTAAATAAACAACAAAATATTAACAAGTAAATTTCAAACCGCTTACTAAAATTCTCTAAGTCCACTGAATAAACATTTAAAATTTTACAAGTCCATAGAATAAAACTTTAAAATTTCACAAGTGTTTGAACAATTAAACTTCTAAGTAAATTTGGGCATAGGTTCCCCGTAGTAACCACTTTCTTATAATTATTCTAAGTCTAAACTAAGCAACTATAAACTATAAAGTTATTTTACTCATACTAATAAAGTCCAATTTTGCTTGATTCTTCAATGCACCACGAAATTCACTAAGTTTAAAATCTTCTAGCAATAAGGTTCAATATTTAATCACTTTTAACCACCGATTGTTGATGTTTTGATAAACAGCTAGATAGTTATTAAATAAAATCACTCACAATTTGTCCTGTGTAAACACGTCACCTCACTCTTTCTATCGCGTAGTGCTGTCTCCCTCGCACCGTCCAGTGCACCGTGATCGCCGCCGTTGTCCTTCCGGTACCTCCTCTGCGGGTTCCGGCTGCAGTTCGTCCAGTCGCACACTAGACGCCTGCTGCTTGCTCTCGGGGGTCGATCCTCTGCTCGTAGACACGATGCAAACAATTCCCACGAATTGTTTTGATGTTTGGATCCGCAAAAAACGCACTCGTATACATCCGGTTCGAAGGACCAATGAATAAAACACAGGCTTCAAATCCCAAGTGGTATAATAGTTCATTGAATTCAAATTTGTACATGGAAGGTCATGATTCCAAGAAAAATCTTAACAGCGCGATCTAGGATTCGCGTCGCACCGTACAGCGACATCTAGCGGCGTATTGGCAAACTACATATCTGAATGAATATTGATCTTACAACTATTTGATTTTTAAACGTTACATACATACCTTAACTAATTATAATAACAGATATAATATGATATTATCGTCGTGGTGAACGGAACATTGACTTTAGTCCAACAATACGGTTGTACACTTAGTACTTTTCGGATTTTTCTATGTGTTCTAATTTTCAGTGTCGTTTAGAAATTAAATTTCTAACGGTAAAACCGTAAAAGTAAACATAAAAATTAAGAAATAAAAATTTCTTGATTCATTTGATATTTCCTATCACGAAAAATTTGTAAAAGTGTGTGATTTTCTTTACTCCTCAAACGTAAAGAAAAAGACAGACAACATTTTGAAGGCGCTAGTCGCCTTAAGTTGGTTCTGGTGGTCCATGTACCCAAAACAAGTCATTAAAACCATAGACAAGTCCAACACGGCGGTTAGTTGCAGCAGCAGACTCACCAAACTGCATGGTCCGCATGAGGTCGATGTAGCGCGCCTCCCTGGTGGCGGCGGCGGGCGCGCGCGCCGCGCTGCCCCCCGCGCCGCCCTCCTCCTCCCCCTCGCCCGCCCATATCAGCGCTGACGTCGCCTGAGGGGACAACACTACATTATTGCAGGGACCGACACGATGAAGATTGCTGCGAGAGTAACGTTACAACGCCGAACGACCTCGTTATCATCGTAATGCTTACAAAAATTAGGACGGTGATAAAAAAGTCATCCCTGTATTTGAACATTTTAAACGTGATCGTTTACATAAATAAATAAATAAAATTTATTTCGTTAAGTACAAGGAATTATGACATGATCAAAGCATGATCAGATCAATGCGTACCTGAATGTCTGCTATTAGCGCGGCGAGCCCCTCGTCCTCTTCCGAGAGCTCTGAATTACTTGATGTGCTAAATCTTTGGCTATACGTCATTTTACCAAATATATTCTTTTTACTCATTCTGGAACAAAAAATGCATTGATGTAGTACCTTACAACATTTTATTATTGTTTGTATGGGTGTTGGTCGAAATGCGTATGGGTCCTAATGCGTTTGAGTCCAAATGCGTATGAGTCCTATAGCGTGCGAGTCCCAATACGCACGAGTATATATAAAATTTAGTATTCGCTTATAAATCAAACGTCTTCGTCGCAAAACGACTATTAAGTGCAAAAGAACAGTGATCATAGAAGAATCTAGAATCTAGATTCTAGATAATCACTATTCAAAATTACCAATAAACAGTGGTAGATATAGTAATTTGCATCGGTTTAATGCTCCAAAGCCACGTAGAAATAGGATTTCCGCCGAGCGGAGCGTCGTCTGATCAGTCACGCACACGCGCAAGTAGTTGTACATACCTCAGTTTGGTGGCGTAGCTGTTGGTGGTGCGCGACATGAGCGCCAGCAGGCGCGGCAGCGGGCGCAGCGCGGGCGCGAGCCGGCGCGCGCGCAGCGAGTGCAGGGCGCGCGCGCAGCGCAGCACGCACACGTACAGCGGGATGTGCCGCGACATGTCCAGCACTACACACACACAACATACAATTAATTCTATTATTCCAATAAATACTCAATTTATTTAAGGATAATATATTCATTCCCCTTTCCACCTATACGCCTACAATCATGCAATACGTGGCCTTTAAGTCATGTTACCTTAAGCTCTGTCTACCCCTTAAGAGATGAAGACGTGATTTATGTAGGTATGTATTTTTTTGACAAAACTGCATTAAGAAATTTTAAACGTTTTTAAAGATGGTATAGCTCTTACTAACCAGAGTCATTCCTAAGGTAAGAGCAGATGGCGGGCACGAGAGAACTGTTGGCGATAAGGTCGATGAACTCTGCGGGCAGCTCCTGCGTCTCGCTTTCGCTGCGCTCGCTCTCGCTCACGAAGTCGACCTCCGCCGAACTCTCCTCGGGCGGCCATTTCTCGCCAGGATTTAAATACGACGCTAATACCTGTGAAAGGAACGTAAATTTATGCATTTTTGTCATAATAATTTCTATATCAGAATTAGTTCAGCAATGAATAGATTACTGAACCGATTCTAAATGACATTAAAAAAAACATAAGCGTTACTTCTCTTAAGTCAAAGAAGCAGAACTCTTCCGCAGTTTGAAGATACTGAATAAGATACAGGTGTAGTGCAAAATGATTTTCCATGACATTTCGTTAAATTTTATCTGGTTTTCAACTTTAGCGATATGTTATTAAAGTCGTGTATACAATGCAGCTGTCAGATTAAATTGTTTTATAAGAACCTTATTCAAACGTCGTTAACGTTGAAAACCGCATGGGATTCAACGAAATGTCATGGAAAATTATTTCGCACTACATCTGTAACGCTACAAATTAACAAATATTTCACCAAAACCTCCAATATTAACTAAAAATCGCCCCAACACCAAAGCCTGTCCTGCCGGGTGCCGGCACTGACCTGCAGCAGCACCGTGACGTGTTCCTCCTCGGTGCGCTGGCGCACGAGCGCCTGCTCCACGTTCCACGACTGCTGCGTGGAGCCGGTGCCGAAGCCGGTGCCCTTGGCCCAATACAGCTGGCTCTTCTCGTCGCCCTTGCCCAGCGACGAGCCGTTCGATGTTTGGCTGTTCTGCGAACGGATATACAAAAATCAGATTCTGTTTGATCCAGTGTTTGGAAAGTGCTACCTCGTCTTTTTATATTTATAAGTATCTCATTGTGGTATTCGTGGTATTGTATTGTTGCGTCACGGTCAATTATGACAGACGAATGATCTTTTTTCTTATCTTAAACCTTTGGAATCATGTTATAGGCGATGCAGCTGGCAACCCATCACTATTTTCATTCTCCTTTCCATCGATACGCCCACAATTATGCTAAATGCAGTATTTAGGTCTTATTATGTTAGGGTCTGTCTACCCCTTAAAGGATAAAGACGTGATTTATGTGTGTATGGTGATCCTTTTTCAGGTAATTTAAAATTTCGCTAATCGGAGTATTCGAGTCGGTACCAATTTTTTGGGTGCGCATCAAAGATCCCTAGTCTGCTGTGTTTACATTTGCGGGCTGCAAGGGAAGGACTAGTAGCTACTCTATTAACGTCAACAGTCAGTGTCGGGTCATAAAAAGTAATAATTAATTACCAGCAAGTAATTATAAGCTGACACGTCTGCATGCACAGTCGCACTCGTCAGTTCCTAGCACACGAATGGCCTACGGTACCGCATTTTACAGTTGCCTATTTGGTGTCGCTGCCGACAAAAAGCCTCTCTTTCCATCCGTCTCTCGCTGTTGCGCTCCTCCCTAGTCCGGCTCAAACGAGCCAGTCTTAACATTATCGTGGAGAGTAAACGAGTGTCACTAACATCGTTGGAGTTGGGGCGGTGGTGCGTGAAAACGGAGAGGCAGGCCAGCACGAGCCTCACGGCGCCGAGCGAGAGCAGCGCCCGGCGCAGCGCGCGGCCGTCGTCCGTGCCCAGCGGCGCCGCCTCCAGCAGCCGCGACACCACGCGGAACGGCAGCGTGCCCAGCGAGTAGCCCGCGCCGCCCGCGCTCGAACCGCCCACCACTATGCTGCCTGCCACACACAATATGCCGTTACACACACTACACACACTACACACAACAACAATACATGACAGTAGTTCGCAATAAAACAGAAACAGTCAGCGTCACAAGTTGATAAACGTTCGAGCTCAAAATGATTTACACACGACTCTATCGGCTTATCGGCAGCTTGTGACACCGACTGTACACATTGTGAACCAATCGTATAGGTGTAGTGCAAAATGATTTTTCATGACGTTTCGTTAAATATTATCCGGTTTTCAACTTTAGTAACATGTTATTAAAGTCGTGTTTACAATGCAGCTGTCAGATTTAATTGTTGTTTAAATAAGAACCTTATCCAAATGACGTTAGAGTTGAAAACCGCATGGGATCCCACGAAATGTCATGGAAAATCATTTCGCACTACATTTGTAATTAGCGTTAATTAAATAAGTACCATAAATCGTTATTTCTAAACACGAACACATAAAGATGTAAAAACTGATAAAAAAGGAGCTAAAAATGTCCACATCAAATTATTATGAAATTCAGACACTTTACGACAAAAATTTGAGATTTGCGAATGGTATTAGCACGGGCGCGCAGTCGCTCTGCTCTGTCGTGCACTCACGGCCGTCCTCGTCGTGCGTGACGCCCAGCAGCAGCCGCAGCAGCTGCACGGCGCGCGGGCCCTCGTCCAGCAGCGCGGCCGCGTACCCGCCCAGCTTCAGCAGCAGCCCGAGCGCCACCAGCGCGTGCGCCGGCACGCCCGCGCACCCGCTCTCCTCCAGGCTGTTGTTCACCGAACTCACGCCCAGCTCTACCACCTCCTGCGTAACAGTAACGACAACTATTTACCAGTTTATTCAGGGCGAAGCCGCGAGTTTACTTATGTATGTACTTTTCGAAATAATACAGATAGATTGCTCTCCAAACCCGCTAGACTTAGCGAACACATTTGTGACTAGTCCGCTTCATTTATCCTTATTCAAATTCAGGGGAAGCACAATTCTATACAATACACCATTGCGAGTCCAACAGATTCCGTACAGAACTCGTTCCGTTCGCAGTGGAAGGCGGCCATTACTATGTTTAAAATCTCATTACTATCTAATCGGTTACAATGTAACTAGTAGAAACCTACTTAAAGGACGGCTGGTGGCTGACAAAATTGCAGCACTTCAAATAAGGTACAATATTAGATTAGGGCGTGCAATGGGGCTCGTCACTCGGCAGGCACAGTAAAGTATACCTCGTAGGGGTCGTCGACCTTGACCCAGTCCAGGTCGTGGTGGTGCTTGGGCGCGGGCGGCGGCGGCGGCGCGGCGTGCGGGCGCGGCAGCCGCGCGGCCACCAGCGCCAGCCCGCCGCACGCGCCGAACTCGCGCAGCACCGCGCCGAAACCGCCCTCGCTCCGCGTCAGAGCCTCCCACGTGCCGCCGCCAGACCCCTCTGTGAACGACATGCGAGCATAACACATTACAAACCATTCAAGCACCCCCAGAACTCCAACAATGTCTACCGGGCGGGTGACTTTTTTATCAATATCCAAATCTTAATTATCTAACTAATCTAACTAATATTATAAATGCGAAAGTATGGATGGATGGATGAATGGATGGATGGATAGATGGATGGATGGATGGATGGATGTTTGTTTGTTACTCAATCACGCCTGAACAGCCCAACAGATCTGGATGAAATTCGGCACATAGATAGAGAAAAGTCTGGAATAGCACATAGGCTACTTTTTATCCCGGAAAATTGCGTAGTTCCCGCGGGATAGCGATAAACGAATTCTTGGCAGACGAAGTCGCTGGCAACAGCTAGTAATGTTATATTTCTTTTTGTATCACTTGATATTAAAATAAAGAACTGGCAAAAGAAAGTTATCCGAACAAAGCCTCACTGCGTGCTTCCGCGTGGTTGCGGGGCGCGGGGTAGGACGACAGCAGGCGCACTACCCGCCCGCACCGATATAGCTCCCCGCGGTCGTCCTACCCCGCGCCCCGGTCGGTCTATCTATAGTAATATCAGTTGTGTGGCGTTCTAAAAGGGAAGCCTTTGTTCATTGGACGTCTGCCGGCTGACGATGTGTAATATGAGGTATAGCGGGGCACTGACCGGGCTGGTCGCCGCTGGTGTTGAGATGCAGCGTGAGATGCAGATGCGGGCCGAACACGTGCGGCGCGGCGGCCGACAGCTGCGCCAGCGTGGCGTGCGGCGGCACCCAGCCCTCCACGCCCGCCACTTGCACGCGGACCGTCGTCTCGATCAGATCTGCCAAACAAACATCATTAAGTCCTGGCACAAATGCTGACCGACCGCTTAACCGAGTCCTCGTCTGCACGGGTACAGGGCGCAGGGTAGGACGACAAAGGGAACCGATAGCGGTGCGGGCGGGTAGTGCGCCTGCCGCCCGCACAGAGAGAGGCCCCTTTGTCGCCTACTCCGCGCCCCTGTGCTGCTTGGACGTGGACTCAGTTAAGCTATACTTCCGAGCAAAGCAGCTCTGGCGTCACTGTCGCTGCGACAATGCGATAGTATTATGCAGTATGAAAATGTATGAAGGAACTTCCGAGCGCAGCGTCACTGTCGCAGCTGCAAGTGTTGCTGCGACAGTTAAGCCAGAGCCGCTTTGCTCGGAAGTCTAGCTTTACTCACCATCGGTAACGGACATCATAGTGGCATCGACAGTCTTGCTGGTCTGCCGCCTCTTGCTGTTCTGCTGTTTCAGCGATGTGTTCTTGACGTCTTTGACCCGCTTGTCTTTGGAGGCGCTGGCGGCAGCCAGGCTGAGCTCCCAGGCCTCCGCCACGGTCATGATGGCCGTGTCGGACGCGCTGCGGAGCACCGCGTTGGAGGCCGACGAGGATGCGTTGCTCGTGCACGCTTTCGCCGGGTCGTCTATTAAAGGCACTGCGAAAGGATAAGGTATAGATCTTTACATCATTGCAACAAATGAACCAGCATACGCCTTAAGGTACGTTTCCATCTAATACGTTGTCGGCCGAAGTATGTTACGGAACCGTCGTCCGAACTCGGCCGGTCGAATCAAACGTATGTAAAGGAACGAGAGCACTTTCACTGCTATTCGGGCGTTAACGGAAGATGGCGTTTGCAACTTCCTAGCTAGGGAAAGTCGGATGGTGATAAAGAAAGCGCCCGCCTTTGCTTCCTGCGATCTGACATTCTTTATTTCACCACTCCCGGAGTGTAATGTATTATAACAGGGAGTTATAGGCCCATTCGGCGTCCTCTAGAGATTGTAAATGTTGTACACTCGAGGACTTCGATCGTTGAGCATACATAGAACGTCATTTTAGTGAAGTAACGCCATGTCAACGAATAAAAATTTCAATAATATTTTGTCAACCACAGTCGTATCGTAGTGCAAGGGCCTCAGGGCCTGTCTCACCACTCTCTGTAAAGATGTCGTCTCTGTCCGTTTAGTAGTAATAGAGAGGGAGTCAGATAACTGACACTTAAAATAACCGCAAGCTCACAGAGATGTGGTGAGACAGGAGTTACGTCCAGTAAGGTCGAGGTGTACTGACTGGGCGGGCGGTGTTCGACGAGCAGGTCGCGCACGGTGGTGTGCAGCGGCAGCGTGAGCAGCGCGTGGCAGTGCGCGGCGGGGTGGCGCGGCGCGGGCGGCGCGCAGCCCCCCCCCGCGCCGCCCGCCCAGCGCAGCGCCACCGTCGCGCGCTCCGACGACAGCAGCAGCCGCAGGATCAGCGCGCGCGTGAACCCGCTGATGCCCATGGGACCTGCGCACACAAACAGACTGTCACATGAGCCCCTGCCTGGGACGCTATGCCGACGTCGCCAGCTACGATCCTAACAGACGTCGTCGATATAGTCATTTGTACATAGATTGTTTGGATATCCCCTTATTCATAAACGTTCTATAGGCTCTACTAACTTATAATTCAGTAAAAATAGCTCAAAACGTGGCAAAATATATGGAGAACATTTATCTATTGGGATGGATACCTTATGGGGTGAAGTCAAAATTTATCAACTCTCCCCCCTCCTCCGGGGTGCGCGTCCCCCCCCCAGGCCCCTCGAAATGTCCCGAAACGCGGTTCTTTGAACTTTTTGAGAAAACTGTTCGCGATACAGAAAAAGTGTGTAGGAATGAAATAATGTACAATAAATTTACTATAAATCTACCATACACATAAAAGCGGTATCTCTTATGGTTTTGACGCAAGAAGACGCAGAAAATCATATTTTTTTGTTTTTTTTACAATAAATTTTATTAAAACTTCAGTTTTCTCAGAAAATACTCATTTTACAACTAAAAAATGTATGACTTAAATAAACAATGGAATATTCCCTTTAAAAAGAGGTATAATTTATTTATATATTAGTTAAATTGACCATTTTATGATAATTTAAATATTTAATTTGTCATGAACAATTTTTTTTAATTGAAGATTAGGTATGTTTAAAATGTTTTTTATATAGTTTAGAGTTAATTATAAACCACGCTAGTGTAATTTTGTTTATTTTTTTTTCAGTTATCCGCAAATAATAAGTATATTCATTCATTTCCAAAAAGGTACTAAGATGTTTATTTAATATAATCAACTATTTATTTAAGTATACACTTTTATTTAAGTAACTTACATTGAATTTGAAGAGAGACATTGAAATAAACAATTGTTAACACTCTTATTATCTGGGGGCACGGTAGTGCCCCAGCTAAGATAGCCAAGTGAAGCGCAAGAAGGGCACTAGTTACCTTTTCTCGAACCGCTTTGTCGTTATTTTGTACCCTCATAACTTGGTTTTGGATTGTACGAGATAACTAAAATTCTCGGGATATGATGTGAATAGTGGACTTATTACAAGTGTAAAGTTTCAATTGCATAGCTCTTATATTTAAAATTTTATTGATATCTAAAAAACTAGTGGTCGTCACTAGTGATCATCATATTAAATTCCTAGAATGCTCTAATTTGGTTTGTAATCTAGATTAGTATACAATCAACAGCAAAAATCTAAAATTTGGAACTTTAACTCTTCCTTCAATCGGTCAAACAAACTAGCGAATGGATATTTTGTACGAAACTTCGCAAATTTTGATGCCAGCGGTCTGAAAATTGATAAAGGGTGTTGTTAAAAATAATAAACTGTATATTTCAGAATTTTCAGTAAATTAAACTGAATTAGTGGATGAAATTAAGCGCGTGCAAATGTGGTGTTTTCTGAAGGCACTTGTCATAAGCAAAAACTTACAAACTTTTTACGTTCTAACTCTACAAGTGTTTAAGAGTTTGTGAAGTCTACAATTTAGTAAAAATAATGTCGTTGGCCGTTTTGCTACCGTCATATAGGCGAAAGGTAAAAAAATCACTGTTCATTACTTTCCTGTTAATTACAATAGTTTTTTAAACATGAAATTACCGTGAGACTCAATCAATAATATGTGACAACAAATAATAATAATAAAATAACAATAATAATAATACTTTATTTACTTTATTTGTAATATGTGATCGTTTCGCTGCCGCCGGGGCAAGTGGTCCAGGAATAAGGACTACGAACTAGTCTGGAATATGTCGAGCATCACTCGACTTTTATACGTGAGTTATTCGTTTGTGTGATTATAATTATCATTACAATAGTTCTTATAGTTACGAATTTCAACTTTCTAGGACGTAAATTTGTTGACCACCAGTGAGTGAGTCAGTGACGAAATCAGAGTTTTTTAGATATCTATAAAATTTAAAATATAAGAGCTTGTAATAAATCCACTATTAGCCGCGTATTCACTGGGCGAGCCGCCTCGCGCGGCAACTTCGTGAGGCAAATCCTCGACCTGTCAGGACGTGCCTCGCCCGAGGCGAACGCACGTCTCGCCTCGGGCGAGCGTTTTTGTCTATGCTCAAAGGCGCCTCAGCACGTTTGCCGCGCTCACTCAGGACGGTTGTGTTTTGCCTCGCTTGTTCGTCGCGTGTTAGCGTCATGGATAAAGAGCAGTGTCTTAAATTAATACAACTATATGGTGAATATAGACGATTATGGGATGCGCAATGTCCCGATTATACAAATAGAGGACTAAGAAAAGATGCGTGGAGAAATATTATCGCGCAATGCTGCCTCAGCCTCACCGCGGCTCGGCTTTGCCGCGCGAGGCCGCCTCGATCAGTACGATTTCTTGCATGAGGCTGCCTCGCGCGGCAATCGTTGCGCGGCAAACGTCCGAGGCTGCCTCGCGCGGCGGCTCGCTCAGTGAATACGCGGCTATTCACATCATATCCCGAGAATTTTAGTTATCTGGTACAGTCCAAAACCAAGTTATGAGAGTACAAAATAACGACAAAGCGGTTCGAGGAAAGGTAACTAGTGCACTTCTTGCGCTTCACTTGGCTATCTTAGCTGGGGCACTACCGTGCCCCCAGATAATAAGAGTGTTAACATTGTTTATTTTAATTTAAGTACTTAAATAAAAGGGTATACTTAAATAAATAGTTGATTATATTAAATAAACATCTTAGTACCTTTTTGGAAATAAATGAATTTATTCACACTAATTATTTGCGGATAACTGAGAATAAATAAACAAAATTACACTAGCATGGTTTATAATTAACTCTAAACTATATAAAAAACATTTTAAACATACCTAATCTTCAAGTAAAAAAAATTGTTCATGACAAATTAAATATTTAAACTATTTTAAAATGGTCAACTTAACTAATATATAAATAAGTGATACCTCTTTTTAAAGGGAATATTCCATTGTTTATTTAAGTGATACATTTTTTAGGTGTAAAATGAGTATTTTCTGAGAAAACTGAAGTTTTAATAAAATTTATTGTAAAAAAACAAAAAATTATGATTTTCTGCGTCTTCTTGCGTCAAAACCATAAGAGATACCGCTTTTATGTGTATGGTAGATTTATAGTAAATTTATTGTATATTATTTCATTCCTACACACTTTTTCTGTATCGCGAACAGTTTTCTCAAAAACTTCAAAAAACCGTGTTTCGGGACACTTTGGGGGGCGTGGTGGGGGGACGCGCCCCCCGGAGAAGGGGGGAGAGTTGATAAATTTTGACTTCACCCCATAAGGTATCCATCCCAATAGATAAATGTTCTCCATATATTTTGCCAAATTTCCCATACAATGGATTCTAATTTGCTTGAGCTATTAGCTTATCTGTCACATTAACATTTACCTTTCACAGATAAGGACAATCGGTTGCTAAGTTAGTAAAAGTCTATAGAGCGTTTATGAATAAGAGAGATAGTAGCTAGCGACGTTGCCATAGAGTCCCGGTAAGGCAAGGACCGTTACACGTACGTAATTTGGTAGCTGTGAGCCCGAATTAGACAATGTTTTGGACCCAAAATGGTGGATGACATTTTGACACTTTTAATACAAAGACATAGATGTCGTTTTCAAATAATTTGATGCATCTGATTCCGAATTTGGCTTAATTTTTGGAACCATGATGACACGTCGACCTGACCACTTTGACGCTTTTATAACAAAAATATTGTAATGAAGTTCGTTTTTGGGTAATTTGGTAGCTCTGAGACCAAATTAGATAATTTTTTAGATCTAAAATCTAGATCCCCTTGATGGGTATCGTTTCCGGGTACATTATTTAGTAACTCTGAGCCGGAATTCAATTGTTGATTTTGAATCCAAGATGGCAGATGACATGATGAGACGTGTGTGGGTTAAAAACCGTTCCCTCGAATCAACATTGGCATCACAACTCACCAGTACAGTGCAACGCCTCCAGGATGGAATGCAGCGTGGCGGCGAACAGCTTCTGGTTGGCGGCGTGACACACCGTCAGCTCCGCAAACAACCGGATCGTGTTCTCCTCCAACGCCGCGTATTCTGCACCTTCCTGCCACGTGCTAGAAAAGGACAGAGTAACGTTCAATGGAATGGCGAACAGAGAAAACTAATAACGTACAGTCACCTCAAAGATATACCGAAACTGTCTATATACTCAAAAATATCTGAACACGCACTTAAACTACTGACGACACGATCGTGTTCAGGTGCGATGTATAGTTCAATAAACAAGCGTCATATCGATATCCATAGTAACATTAATATCTGTAAGCCCAACCCTGGGCTGGCCATCGGGGGTGCAACAATTATTATTGTATCTTGTCGAACGTCTAACAAATGAATGAAGAACTAGAATCATTTTTTAGCCTGATGCACATACGTTTCCTGGGGCCTCGGATAGCAGAGCAGCATGAGTAGAGGCCTCCAAAACACGGAGCCAGGCCCTCCTAACCAGTCCTTCAGCCTCCGCTCCGCGCAAAGCAGCCGCGTCCACTCCACCAGCTGGCAGATACTCTTCATTGATGGTAACTCTGCAACATCACAGATAAACACGTCAAAAATGCCTTGGAATTATCGTTATGTAGTATGTAGTATGCCTATATTGAAATGTTGAAAACTGTCTAGGGATAAAAAAAAATATCTCTAGACATTATTGAGGAGTGTATTTCAAATTAACGCAATCACTGCCACCGACGCATATATGCGTTTTCGTGGCTTCCGCCCAGTGCCGCTCTTATAATTTTACAGGCATTTGAACGCACATGTGCGTCACTGGCACATGAAGAAGTCTCGGGTTTGACAGCTGGCAGCGAATGCGTTAATAACAAGTACATACATTTGAAATCGAGCCTTGCCAACGCAGATATAAATTGTAAACTATGTAAAACAGAGGCATTCCGTCAAAATTTTAAAACGACAAGTGAACAAAAAAAAAAAGAAGATTGGTAGGGGTACAACAATATTTTAAGAATCCAGTAGGAAAAATGTGTTTTTAAATCAATCTCGAACGTGCCAGTACTGTCAATCAGAGCTCTCGATGCAAATGCCGTTCAGCGTCATTCTGACTGTGAGAAATTCCTTATTCATGGAATCAATATTGGCCTAAAGGTTTGTTCGATAATTTCCATCTGCGTAGATTAAGTGGATTCTATGCAAGCCGGTCAGCGCTTACCTTCTTTTGGTTGACTAGTGGATTGCTTGTCTGAGTCGCACATGTGGACGTCTTCTTGTGAGCCCGTCTGCTCCTTGATTTGTTGGAGCTTCGCTTCGCTGAACTCTGAAAGAATGGTATAATTTTAATATTTATAAATAATCACACAAACTCAACACAAGGCATCATCTTTACTAAGATGACTATATTGTAAATGCAAATGTTTGTGGCGGTTTACAATGCGATCGAAGAAGAGTTCCCCACAAATTCAGTTGCCAGGGATTTCGGCACTTGTCAGCCAACTTGTTCAGTCCTCAAGCCTGCTTCCGTAGAGCGGGAGGTGCGAAATAAGGATGGTGCCGAGTTTGCACGATACCAACTCCCCTGGTTGCTAAAGACTTTAGCGCATCGATATCCTCGACGGCAGATGCCAATGACGGCCTACGTCTGCTCGCGTGAGTCACCTGCGAGCGCGCGGACGGCGCGCGGCGGCAGGCGCGAGTGCAGCAGCTGCAGCGTGGCGGCGGGCGACATGGCGGCGGCGGCGGCCGTGCGCAGCTGCGCGCCCAGCGGACGCCAGGCGAGGGGGGAGCCCGGCGCTGACATCGCGCCATGCACCTTAGTGTCGTCCGTTAGACCCTCCATACTGCACAAACCACGTCACTTTTTAAGTGGAATACATATCGCATATCGCATTACAGCCGGCCGTGGAGCGGAGATAAAGTGACAGGCGCTCGGCAGAGCAGCCAACGCCAATATGGCGGCGCCCATAGCTCGCCTCAGCCGACCGTGTAGCGATTGTATTTATTATGCATTCCGTATTTTAATGCGTAAATTGAAATTAAAATTTATACTTTGATATCTTGTCTTCTATCATGCCACTTTCCAAATTGAGATTAAGGACGCCATTTCAATAACCTAAATCGAATAATTTCCGATTTATTTCAATAAAATGCCTGTACATTTTTTTTAATCGTACACAATCATATTTTCCGAGAGTTTATACGGATATACCGTTCAATAGCACCAGACAGAGCAGTTTCTTTCATACATGCCCAAAAAGCCTGGCTTGTTTACTGTGTACTCAAATAATTACCAATTAAAGTTTCGCGCACTCATTACGTTCAAATCCTACGTAAAACTGCGCTGAACAGCTGCGGTCAACGGACGTACAAAGTGATGAACGGAAAGGCTACAACACTCACCTCTCATCGTTATCGACTGGTATATCCATTTGCTCCAATAACATCCTAAACAACTCCGGCCTGATGTAGCACATCGAACATAGCACTGAAAACAATAACACAATAATTCAAACACGTTTGAAAAAAGCCAGTAAAGAATACATTTCAGTACAAATTTGATCTTAAAAACTGGGAAAATTATAACTTACCAGCATCAAGTGATTTCTTGAGTAAACTGTTCTCAGGCACATCTTTGACCCACGTGTACACGAGCTCGAACAAGTCATCTGTGATCAGCTCTTCCAGATCTTCCATTATTCTTTCCTCTTTCAATGTCCACAATACCTGCAGCCAAATAATTTTGTTACGAAAACCACACACATAAGCCGTACCTATTAGAAAAAACTTTAAAAAGAATTCCATGGGCATATCCCGACTTTTTCGGAATAACCTTATTCATAAAATTTAAAGGATGGTATGGTAATTAATGACCCTGACTAAAAAAGCTAGAGGTCTGGGGTTTGAATCCCGGTAGGTGCAGACAGTTGTATGATTAATACGAATGTTTGTGCCCGTGTCATGGATGTTGTATGTAGTTAAGTATGTATTTCTCTACAAGCTTTGCTTAGTTTCGGGCTAGGTTAATTGGTGTAATTTGTCCCAAGATATTTATTATATTTATTTACATCAAAATTATGTTTTATCTATTGATTAATTATGATCTCCATTGTGGTGTGACCTCCCACACAGCCAGGATGTCTACCAAAGACAAATGCCAAACTGACTTATGTTATGATGGAGTGAGGCCACAAGTGGAAGCGATTGGGGTCTGTTTCTCTGTTCAGCCGTTTCAACATCATTTATATGCTTCATCAAGTCCAAGAAAAAAAAAAGAAGAAGAAAGAAGAAGAAGAGTCAAGAAGGAAGCGATTGTGGGTCACTTCATGTAGAAGTTGCGGGTGATGTTATTGATGTACGTACGCTGGCGAGCGTGTGCACTAGCGCGGCGGGCGGCGGGCGGCGCTCGCGCAGCCACAGCTCGCCGGCGGCGGCCAGCCAGCGCGCGCACGCCTGCACCGAGCCGTCCGCGCACCAGCGGCACAGCTGCCGCACCAGCGCGCACACCGCGTTCATGCTGCTGCTCGCGCGCCCGCCCGCCAGCGGCTGGAACGCTACAATACATACTCATTAGTATAAGGGTCTGTTTCACCACACCTTGACTGTCAGATATCTATGATTCGGTCTCTATTTATTACTACGAAACAGACAGAGACGTCATCATAGATAACTGACAGTTAAGTGGTATGACCCTAAATTAAATTATCTAAAGCTAAATGGGAGTGAGCTGGTCATGTCTGTCGTAAGTAAACTACTATGGGGCCATTCGGTTACGTGGGATGATTTTAATAAGGGCGAACCCGATACTGATAACTGGCATGAAGGGGAAGCCTTTGCCCGACTGAAACACTATAGACAAAATAATTACAACACAACGGATAAGTCACGTGTAAAAGCCGAAGAATTGCTCCGACAATTGTTTCGGACTATATATAGACAACATTAAAAAAATACAGCAAAATTGAGAATTTCCTCCTATTATTGAAGCGAGCGTTTTTAGTACGGAAATTTTGTCGCTTTTGTCGCCGGGCGACAAAAGTTCTATACTAAAAAAACACTCGCTTCTCGCTACTCTCCGGCGGTGGGACAAGTGCCTAACAGTCCTCCACATGACACATAGGTATAATCATCATCAGCAGCGTGTTAACTTTGTTCGTCGACATTGAGCATCGCGGTGGAAGCGCAATTCAGCACGACAGCACGCAAGAGTCGCGTCGCGCGCAAGATACACTGCCCATCTCTTTCTAGAACGAACAGTAAGAAAAAGACGGGTAATCACGGGTGGTCACCTTGCGCGTGCGCCTGCGCGTCCATGTTGAGCAGCGCGGTGAGCAGATGCGGGCGCAGCGCTTGGCAGGCCTTGGCGGCGGCGAGCAGCGCCTGGTGCGCGTGCGCGGCCGCGGCGCCGCCGCCCGCCAGCGCGGCCGTGAGCGCCTGCACGGCGCCGGCGCCCGTCACGGCGGCCCAGCCCGAGGCCGGCAGCGGCGCGCGGCAGCACCACGACACCACGCACGCCCAGTTGTTGCTGCGAATAACGCTACCGTCACAAACTTGTTTGCGTTTTTTTTATTAGATACTAATATTTTCTAAGCCGTGGTAGCCTAGTGGTTTGACCTGTGGCCTCTCAAGCAGAGCGTCGTGGGTTCAAATCCCGGGCTCGCACCTCTGAGTTTTTCGGAATTTATGTGCGAAAATTACATTTGTAATTTGCCATGAGCTTTTCGGTGAAGGAAAACATCGTGAGGAAACCTGCACACATCTGCGAAGAAATTCAATGGTGTGTGTTAAGTTCCCAATCCGCACTGGGCGCGCGTGGGAACTATAGCCCAAACCCTCCAATACACGGAGGAGGCCTATGCCATGAGGCACGCCGAATTACGCGACAATTTAATAAATAAACGACAATAACAACAACATGTACTTACTGAAATTATAGCGAATTCGGAATAAAAAGGCTTAAATAAATAAATAAATAAAAAAAAATATTTTCTAGGGCACGGCGTTTTTAAAAATACAGCGCACATGATTTTTTTATTTCAAGATTGAACTATTTTGAATTTATGCAATTCAGAATCGTTTGAAAAAAAAACGTGTCCCAAATTTTTCCTTTTTTTTTTGTTATGTACAGTCGCCATCAGATATATCGTAGCGGGCGAGGTCCTCAAATAATTCGGAACAGCCTTAAATTTCAATTAATTCGTTACACTGTAAGGTTAATAACATCAGAACACGCAATTAGTCATAAATAAAGTAGCAGCGACTTTTCAATAAAATCGGGACGTCACAGATCGTCAAAGGTATCGACGCAGACAGGCTAACCATAAAGATCGGAACATTTTTGGAAAATATACCTTAACTTTGTGACAAACAGTTTAAATTACAGTGTGTTTAATAATAAAATTAGTTTTAGAAATAGAACTACATGCTTTGACTTATAACAGTAGAAGAAATATTTTATTCGTAAAAAAAGTGTATGGCAATTTAGTGGCCAGTAACAATTTACACTTTATACAACAAAAAAGGTTTTATGTTACTAACACAGTGAATTATTCATGCAGACGCGTACACCTATATAGGTGACATATTATCTTTCATTTTGGTATGACGTTTGAGCCTTATTTGTATTTTGTTTGGAATTCGAATCTATTATAATATACGTAAGGTTTATTTTCCACATATGTTCCGATATTTGTGATCAGCCTGACTGTGTCGATACCTTTGACGATATGTGCTTCCTGATATTTTTAGCTCATTGAACGTCCCGAATTTATTGAAAAGTCGCTGTTCTTATATTTATGACGTATTGCCTGTTCCGATGTTACTAACCATATCTAGTGTAACGAATTTATTGAAATTTAATGCTGCTCCGAAATATTTGAGGACCTCGCCCGCTACGATATATCTGATGGCGACTGTACAACAGAAACAAAACTGTCGAACAGAAAAAAAAAAACGACGAACATATAATTAAATTGTAGAAACAAAAATTGTGCACTTTTTTGAATAACGTTCAGCTACGTCTGTCCATGCCAAATTTGAATTAGTATCGTAAATTAACTTAATTTTTTTTACATTTTTCCGAGCAACTTTTCCGTCCTTTTTATACATATAAACTTTCCTGGGTTTAAAAACAAATCCTCTGAAGCCATACAATTTCTACCAGCATAATACTATTTATAGGGGTATCGCGTATCCAATCAAACTAATTCAACCGTCTGCTGAAATATTGTATATTAATTTATAGGGGTATCGCGTATCCAATCAAACTAATTCAACCGTCTGCTGAAATATTGTATATTAATTTATAGGGGTATCGCGTATCCAATGAAACTAATTCAACCGTCTGCTGAAATATTGTATATTAATTTATAGGGGTATCGCGTATCCAATCAAACTAATTCAACCGTCTGCTGAAATATTGTATATTAATTTAGGAAGCACACATTCGATCAGCACTTGTACTCACGTGGCCTGATGATGGGCGGGCGGCGCGAACGCGGGCGCGGCGAGCAGCCGCAGCTGCAGCAGGCCCATGTTGGAGGAGTCGCGCGGCTTGTAGAGGCGCACCTGCACCGTGGTGCAGACGACGGGCCGCGCCACCACCAGCCGGATGAAGGTCATGCCGGCCGTGCTCTGCGGCGGGCCCAGCGGCGCCAGCGTGCCGCCGCAGCCCGCCTCCACCGCCACCGCGCCCGGGCACGCTGCAACAACATACACATTATACGTTTCAAGCTGCACTTCCGAGCGAAGTGGCTCTGGCGTCGCCGCGTCACTGTCGCCGGGGCCGCTATGCTCGGAAGTCTAGCTTTAAGGTGTGGCCCGGCCTGTATCGTGGCAATTAGCAACCTAACCCTTAAGTAGGTAACGTCAACATATTCGGCGTCCCAGAAAACAATACCGCATCTATTAAAAAAAAGGGCGCGACCAAACCGCCGCGTATACGCAGTGACTTGTCGTAGGCGTCACGTTTTCTCACCGTTTCTTCATACATTTTGTTGCGATTCCGTAACGTCATCTTTTTTTAAACGGCGGTGTGGTCGCACCGTTACAGTACAAAATCAAGTATTTTGATACAACTATCAAATTGCTAAAGGGTTAAATGGCCAAATATATCGAGGCTATGAAGGTATAGGATATTTACGATATACAAATATCGGTATCGGTATTCTATTCAACTTGGTACTTGGTTTATTTTTTGACGTGATAATGATAACGTCTTATAAATCGATGAACACGAGCTGCACACACGAAAAAGTGTCACGTTCCGCGTGACTTCAGAGCTGGCAGTTTTCTTTCATCAATGTTTCTTTACGACGTTACTAGGTAAAACTATCGTCCGTAAACCGACTTTACAGACAAACAGGGGCCTTACCATAACGTCTTGATGCAATTCTTCAGTTTAGGTTCGCTCGCTGTCAAATTCATACTAAAAGTGACAGCTAAAACTTGAACTGAGTATTAGGACGTCATGGTAAAGCCCCAGGTCTTTCAACCTCGTGAATGGTTAGAAAAAGAAGGAAAAAGAAAAGAAAGAAAAAATGTTTTAAGTGTTTGGCAGCGTAAACTCACTGGCGAGACTGGTGAGATGCGGATGCAACTGCAGCTCGTGCAACTGCGCGGCGTGCGGCAGCGTGAGCGTGAGCGCGAGCGACGAGTCGTCCGCGCTGAAGAAGTGGTAGGACCAGGCGGCCGCGCGCACGCGCCGCGCCGCGCACGCGCCGCCCGCGTGCCCGCCGCCGCCGCCGCTCAGCAGCACGTCCGCCGCCTGCGCCGTCGGGTTGCCGCACGACACCGTGCCTAAGCACAACACACACGCATTAAACGGGAACTCAGAATTAACTTATTTCTATTTTTAAAACTCCGAATTTCATAATTCCCAAGAAATAAAATTCCGATTACTACAAAACACGAAATTTATTTAACCGAATTTCAAAATTCCGAATGTATATTATTCTGATTTTTATAACTCCGAATAATGAAAAACCCGAAGTATCATTGGCCCGAAAAACAAAATTCCGATTATTAATTTTCCGATACTTCATTCATTACTAATTTGGACATTTGGTATTTGGGATAATGAAATTCGTGTTTTCAATAATCGGAATTTTGTTTACTAAGGAATTGTATTAATTTTAAGCCGCCGTTAGTTTTACTCCAATATAATTCGTAGATTTGAAAATCGGTATTTTAATAATCGGAATTCGTATTTTTGATATTTCGGACTTCTTATTGTTCGGTGTACTGAAATTCGGACGTTAGGCATTTTGAAACTTTATTCGGAGTTTTAAAACCGTCGGAATTATAATAATCGGAATTATGAAATTCGTGATCACCATAATCGGATTTTAGTTTTTCGTGTTTATGTAGTGTACCCGCATTAAACACCCTCAGTACTCGTTGGTTTTCTATGTGTCTCATGACGACTAGAAATTTGCAACTGTTGGTCCCGAAATAAAACCTGTAGAACTCACGCCGATACTAATAACGGCCTGTAGCTATAGTCTGTGAAGGCTCACGCGACTTACACAAAGGCGCAATGTTGACAAGTCCATTCGTAGTCTCGAGTTGGGGCAGCTGGTTCTTCTTGCTGCCGTTGCCAGCAGCGGTGGACATGTTGATGATCTGCGGCGGGAGCTTCAGGTAGTTCATTAGTGACGACACCAAGCCTTGGTTGCTGCTTGGCCCGGCCTACACAAAAAATAAACATGAACTAGAACGTGTTACACCAAGTCATTGACTTACGATAAACAACTAGACTCCCAATCACGCTCAAAAACTGTCGGAAGCAAAAGTCTGCACGACGCGTCTATTATGCAGAGTTTTGGTTCAGTCGTGTTTCGACCGCGCTTCGATAACAATGTACATGTCTCTTTCGCACCGTAATCTCAAACGCTTGAGAACAAGAGACAGACAGGTTTCCAGCGCGTGACGTCGTGTTATTACTTCTCACAATTGTATGCAATTGACATTAAACATTACTGCCACGAAATAAGGTGTTAATTTGAACGAATATGTTAATGTTATCTGTGTAAGTTGATGTGTTGACACACACAATACATGGACAACGCCGCTCGGACGTTTTTTGAGGCACTTTTGTTTGCGATAGGGAGTCTAGTTGTTTATCGTAAGTCAATGCACCAAGTACGATAAATACAATCAAAGAATTTAATTCCTAACCCACTTTTATAGTGAGCGTCCCCTCATTCAGAAACGCTCTATAGGCTTCTGCTAACTCAGCAATCGTTTGTCCTTGTCTGTCACATAGGCATTTACCTTTCACAGATAAGGACAAACGATTACTAAGTTAGCAGAAGTCTATAGAACGTTTATGAATAAGGGGGAGAGTAGACGGGGCTACGTACCAGATGGCACTGCGTCAATTTGTCGACCGCCAGCTCCAGTCCTCCGGCCTCTATGAACGCGTTCAGTACTTCCGGCTTGTCCAGCAATCTCACGATAAGTTGCTGCATAGCCTGCGATAGGTGCACCACTTCTTCTTTTCCTGTTAAAAATAACAATTAAATTTTTTATAGTTTTAGTTTAGTATCCAACCGCTCGCTCAGTTCCGCATTGAGAGGCCGTACACAATCGCATCCACCATCCCTTTCTACCTCCACCTCATACTGTTTGATAGAAAGAAATGGTGAATGCGCCTAAGTACACGTCACGCAATCTCTGATTTGTCACTGGTGACCGTCGTATGTCACCCACCATCTGGCTGAGCGAGTCCAACTTTATGGGTGCATACCTTTCCCAATGACACGATTTATGAAGTAAATGAGTAGACCGGCTTCAAGCCCATTGTACGGTCTTACTTCCGTACATTTATGCTTACACGCGACCTACTTTTGGCTGCGTCATAGCAGTCATTATAATATGATATTTTTAATATAATCGAGCGAGTGGGCTACTAACCGTACAAACCACATCTAAAGAGAAAGTAACGCCAACCACTTAACTTTAAACCCTTACTTTATATCTAACTAACTTTACTTAACTTCAAATAAACTATACGTGAATAACTGCGGCTTCTTTCTCTGCACTCAACGAACTTACTACAACAACAGCAAGAAAGTGTAAGGAGCTAACTCTGGCCCTTACAACCATGAAACAACTGTTCAGGCTAGCTCCGGACAATGAGAGATATAATAAATAATAAACTAACTGCCGACCTTCAGTAATGGAGAGGCACTTAATGAAGAGAGAAGATTATAAATAAAGTAATCATGTTGATGGTGCTTACGCAAAAAGTCCATGAGGCTAGGCAGCATGGCGGCGGGGTTGGCCGCAGCGCTGGCCATGTGAGCCACGAGCCAGAACACTTCCTCCTTCAACGAGGAGTACTCGCCGCCGCCCTCCGATGTTATGCCTATAAAGATAGTACAACTTTATTGTTTACAAATACTAAGCGTGCCGTAAAGCCAGCGAGTTGCGATCAACGTAGCTACTAGCAAGTTCAAACGCGCCCTCGAGGCACTCGAATAGAAAGTATGAAAACTTTTTTTTTCTAAATCTCAATTTATTTAAAATAATACCTGAATTGAGCACCATCGTGTTCATTCCGTCGCATATTGAGAGCGTTCTGTAGAACTTCAGCATTATGGCGTGGTGTTGTAAAACTGCGGAAGAACGAAACCATGAGCTTTTTTAATGACGGTCTTCGGCAAAGAACACATATTTTAGAAATTTAACAAATAGCAGCGTCTTCCACGTACCCAAACGGTAAACAAGAGTAAACTTATGGGGTACAGTCAATGATATTATAAATCCTAGATACACCGCAAGCGCTCAAAACTCGTCCCGAGCAGAGAGTGCTTAGAATCAAGCTAAAGTATGTCGTATATTCCGAATAGGTGCATTTGAAATAAATCTGTAATCTTTGTGTTATACAGTCTAATTTCGATTATTTGAAAATGTGGTTGAACTATCATTTAGCATTTGCGACTTTCATTATATTTGGAATGTATTTTTAGGACAAGTTTTGGCGGTGATTTTATGTGTGGCGGTGCATCTAGGGTTTATAATATCATTACAGTTCTCGAGGAAACTATAATGGCATGCCAGTAGCACCAATAAGAAAATTTCCTAAATGTAGCATTTTATAAGTACTAGTATAAATTGTTACGTGATGTGTATCGAACCTGTGTCAGCAACGCAGGGTGCTTTGGCGGCTTGCTGCTTGCGTTCGTCTTCCAGATTGGTAGTGTCTTGTGCCTGCTGCTTGCTCTCGTCCGTCTGAGACGCCTCGCCGGAGCCGCTGCCGCCCGCCGTGCCCGGACTCGAGCCGGACTGAAAGTTGTACAATATTGTTAGCTAAGAAAGAAAGAAAGAAAATATTATTTATTACCACTTTAAACTTAAAAAACTTTATACAGAAACACTTTGACATTTGAACTTATACAAGGTAAGGTATTGATGCAACGTACTATATTGTACAAGTTATAATAATACCTTTTTGTTTTTTTTTAACACAGAATTTTATGGACTTGTAAAATTACGGCTTAAACCATGTTTTTTCAAACATAATTATAAACAACGGGATAACTCACGTATAAAAACCCGAAATATTTTAAATATTGACCAAACGGTGAGTGTGAGCGAACCTTTACAAAGTGACGTGATCAGTGTTGTGTGCTGCCCTACTTTGGACTATAATAAAAATGACGATGAAAATGAGGGTAGTTGTGCGCTGATGTCAGCTGCGCCGAGTAGCCGCGCGAGCAGCGCGTTAGCAATCATTTGTCCTTATCTGTCACTCTGACAGACAAAGGACAAACGATTACTAAGTTAGCAGAAGCCTATAGAGCGTTTATGAATAAGAGGGTAAGGCTCCAGTGGTTTATGGCGAGGCCGGCAGCGTCAATGTGTGTGGTTAGAAAATTTGACCATGAAGCTTGATGTCCCGGGTTTGATCTCCGGTCGGGGCTGATATTTGTATGAAAATACCATTGACTTAAAATAAACAACTAGACTCCCAATCGCAAACAAAAGTACCTCAAGAAACGTCCGAGCGGCGTTGTCTATGTGTTGTGTGTGTCAACACATCAACTTACACAGATAACATTAACATATTCATTCAAATTAACACCTTATTTCGTGGCAGTAATGTTTAATGTCAATTGCATACGATCGTGCGAAGTAATAACACGACGCCACGCGCTGGAAACCTGTCTGTCTCTTGTTCTCATGCGTTTGAAATTACGGTGCGAAAGAGACATGTACATTGTTATCAAAGCGCGGTCGAAACACGACTGAACCAAAACTCTGCACAATAGACGCGTCGTGCAGACTTTTGCTTCCGACAGTTTTTGAGCGTGATTGTGAGTCTAGTTGTTTATCGTAAGTCAATGGAAAATACGAATGTTTGTTCTCGAGTGTTGGATGTTTGATATATTGTATATGTATTTATCTATATATGTTTATACGTTGTTTAGTGCCCATATTACAAGCTTTGCTCAGTTCGGGGCTAGATCAATCGGTGTCAATCGTGTCAAGATATATTTTAATGTAATTTTACCGGTGTGGGTTGTTGCGCAGGCGCGTGCAGCAGCTTGCGGCAGTAGTGCAGCAGCTGCGCCAGCACGGAGCGGCGCAGCGGCGCGCGGCGGCAGGCGCCGGCCCCGCCGCCGCCCAGCACGTCGGCCAGCAGCCCCGACAGCCGCGCCTCCGACCCGCCCTCGGCGCGCGCGCCGCCGCCCTCGCGCACCCAGCCCATCGACTGGTGAGCTGCGAACGATCAGATAACACGGTGGTAAAACTATACGATTTGTATCGATAAAAATTCTGCAACGAGTGCTCTGCTCTGCTTGGAAACGTACATCATTTCGCAAAGAATAATGTGGGTGAATCAATTATTTCTTGTCACTTATTATAGGTTTAAAATTTGCTCTTCCATAATCAGCGTCCATCGCACTCGGAAGCATATAGCAGGCACAGTAGTTTGTAAGAATTACAAAAAAATAATAATCAAAATTACCGGGTATTCTGACCCGGGCCACTCTACAATTATAGTACTGCTTCATATGTGGTATATTTCAACTGATACAATTTTTTTGCAACTCTCACCAACCGACATGACTGCAGTATGCCTCCTTTGAGCGCGATGAATGATTTACTAAGCATGTTAGTATTGTACAGTTCGCACCTTACACTTTTGTAGAATTGAAAGAGTAAATTAATAGAAATACATTTATTTATACTGAACTGATAGTAATACTAATAATGAGCTTGATGAGGTGAGTACGTGGCGGCTGATAATGCGCAACTGGTTACGTTTTACGTAGAACGTGAAAATGATATGAATGCTACGTCAGCGTTATGAAAATAGTGTACGGTGTGTGTTGCACCGTACAAGTATAATGCAACACAGCGTGTACTGACCGATGGCGTCGAACAGCTTGACGGCGTGGTGCGCGTGCTTGGGGCTGAGCACCTGCAGCATGGGGTGCGCCACGCGCAGCAGCGTGGCCTGCAGGTCGTACGCGTGTCCGGGCTCGCCGCCCTTGCGCCACACGGCCTGCACGCAGCGCAGCGCCGCCAGCGCGTTAGTATAATGCAACACAGCGTGTACTGACCTATGGCGTCGAACAGCTTGACGGCGTGGTGCGCGTGCTTGGGGCTGAGCACCTGCAGCATGGGGTGCGCCACGCGCAGCAGCGTGGCCTGCAGGTCGTACGCGTGTCCGGGCTCGCCGCCCTTGCGCCACACGGCCTGCACGCAGCGCAGCGCCGCCAGCGCGTTAGTATAATGCAACACAGCGTGTACTGACCTATGGCGTCGAACAGCTTGACGGCGTGGTGCGCGTGCTTGGGGCTGAGCACCTGCAGCATGGGGTGCGCCACGCGCAGCAGCGTGGCCTGCAGGTCGTACGCGTGTCCGGGCTCGCCGCCCTTGCGCCACACGGCCTGCACGCAGCGCAGCGCCGCCAGCGCGTTAGTATAATGCAACACAGCGTGTACTGACCTATGGCGTCGAACAGCTTGACGGCGTGGTGCGCGTGCTTGGGGCTGAGCACCTGCAGCATGGGGTGCGCCACGCGCAGCAGCGTGGCCTGCAGGTCGTACGCGTGTCCGGGCTCGCCGCCCTTGCGCCACACGGCCTGCACGCAGCGCAGCGCCGCCAGCGCGTTAGTATAATGCAACACAGCGTGTACTGACCTATGGCGTCGAACAGCTTGACGGCGTGGTGCGCGTGCTTGGGGCTGAGCACCTGCAGCATGGGGTGCGCCACGCGCAGCAGCGTGGCCTGCAGGTCGTACGCGTGTCCGGGCTCGCCGCCCTTGCGCCACACGGCCTGCACGCAGCGCAGCGCCGCCAGCGCGTTAGTATAATGCAACACAGCGTGTACTGACCTATGGCGTCGAACAGCTTGACGGCGTGGTGCGCGTGCTTGGGGCTGAGCACCTGCAGCATGGGGTGCGCCACGCGCAGCAGCGTGGCCTGCAGGTCGTACGCGTGTCCGGGCTCGCCGCCCTTGCGCCACACGGCCTGCACGCAGCGCAGCGCCGCCAGCGCGTTAGTATAATGCAACACAGCGTGTACTGACCTATGGCGTCGAACAGCTTGACGGCGTGGTGCGCGTGCTTGGGGCTGAGCACCTGCAGCATGGGGTGCGCCACGCGCAGCAGCGTGGCCTGCAGGTCGTACGCGTGTCCGGGCTCGCCGCCCTTGCGCCACACGGCCTGCACGCAGCGCAGCGCCGCCAGCGCGTTAGTATAATGCAACACAGCGTGTACTGACCTATGGCGTCGAACAGCTTGACGGCGTGGTGCGCGTGCTTGGGGCTGAGCACCTGCAGCATGGGGTGCGCCACGCGCAGCAGCGTGGCCTGCAGGTCGTACGCGTGTCCGGGCTCGCCGCCCTTGCGCCACACGGCCTGCACGCAGCGCAGCGCCGCCAGCGCGCCGCACGCGCCGCGCGCGCACACCACGCGCGACAGCACGCTGTGCAGCGCCGACGCCGCGCCCGCGCCCGCGCCGATGCACACGCCGCCCTACAACACGACACACGTGTCAACAGACATATCATGCACCGTTTTGTATAGACCGACAGGGGCGCAAAGTACGACGGCAAAGGGAACCGAGAGCGGTGTGGGCGGGTACGCCTGCCGCCCACACAGAGAGGCCCCTCGGTCGCCTACCCCGCGCCCCTGTGCCGAGATGCGAGAACTCATGCGGTCATTCTTTAGTTACACAATACCGGCCAAAAATAAATCAACTTTGTGTTTTAAAACAAAGTATTCTAGAAACTAATCATTACTATAAATATGCACACAAAAAAAAACACAAAGGTGATTGTCTACGCATCGCCTGGCCGCGCCGGCTACGGGTGGCAACACTGGGCGCGACGAGCGCCAGCGCCCTCTAGAGTTTTTCTCTCTCAACTCGGCTCGCGCACGCGACGCTTGCTCATGATTATAATTAATGATTTTGTATCAGTCCAAGTAATTAAAACCAGTATATGTACAGTCCAGCATTTTATTCATCGCTGCATTAGGGCTAGAACCCACAATGGTCCTTCGAGAACAAAGAAAAAAGAAAATGTTCGAGTTCGAGTGAAGCAATGATATTTGGAGTGAAGAAAGCACCACGTGGAAAAGGATTGAACTCCGATCAGAAACCTAGGGCGTTGGCCGGACGGAACTGTGAGATCGTTCTAATTACTCCTTCCTCTATTCCTTTCCACTTCAAACAATGCAAAACTTTCAATTCAATACGCCAATCTTTTTCGCCTCTCTTTGAGTGTGACTCGAGTGTGACAACGCATTTCCCTTGAAAATTTGAACTTCTGCCGCATGGAATCGGGTTAAAATTGTTTTTATTAGCTTGCATATGTGTGTACGGCCGTCTTACACAAGCGGTCGCAGTTTTTAACGCTGTTTTCCATTGCAAAGCACGTGTGTTACTAATCCGCATTCCATTAAAATTTCATTGGGTTTATGCACGCCTCGAACTAATACTATTTCATTTAATTCTGTTCGCTGCACCCTTCTTTCACGATGTCAGAGGCAGATATTAAAAAACTAAAAAAGAGCAAAGCCAGCATCAAAGCTAAACTAACTCAATTTGAAAATTACTTGAAAACTGCTATGTCTTATGTGAATCTAAGCGATATCCACGCCACCGAGCTAGAGTGCCGTTTATCAAGGATTGAAAACCTCATTAATGATTTCGATACATTACAGTGTGAACTCGAGTCGCTCTGCGACCCTCCTGACGAGCAATATGCAGACCGAGAACTGTTCGAAAGCCAGTACTACCGACTGGTGGCCTCCGCGCGCAGCCTCCTCCCTGCAGGCCTCGACAAAGCTGGATCTCCTGGTTCACCGAGTCGCACAGGTTCCGTGGCGAGCTTCGACAACAATCAATCAGGTGGGACTAATGAGCACACTAAAAGATTTAACTTGCCTAAGATAAACATCCCCGTCTTTAATGGCAACTATCAGCACTGGCTCGAGTTTAGAGATATATTCACATCGATGATCCATAGCAACCATGAGTTAGACAACATAAGCAAGTTTCATTACCTGCGAGCATCTCTCCAGGGCAATGCTGCAATGATTGTTAAAAATATAGATTTCACAAATGATAACTATACAATTGCATGGATTATATTTCGTCGTTTCATTCTTCAGATATAATATAAAACCAGGTAGTCCTTTAAACCTACAGGCGACTTTGCACAATGTTAAGAGACAGTCAATTGACTATTTAACGAACTTTAGTTCACTCATTCGTTCAGTCTACCCTTCCAGTCAATCCTCCGTTCCTAAGACCTCATTCTTTTTTCGTGCACGGCGACGAGCGCACGCGCCCTCAAGTAGTTCCTGCTTACGACTAGGCAATTAGTATGTCGAAACGCAGAAACGAAGAAAAGATTAAGTATTACCATGAAAAGATTAAAAAACTTCAACACGATCATCAGCGATGGTCGAGAATTATTTACTCATCATCTTCGGAAAGTGAGGGTAAGTTCAGCCATTTTATATATTATTCGTATTTGGGAAGTGTTTTAACGAGCCTATATAGGAACTGACTGCGAGTCAGTGACTATAATTATAACACATCGGGGTTGACTGCGAGTCTCCAACGATGCGTATAAAGCTGTACATACGTGCATTCTTCAAAAGAAATACACGTTCACATGGGGACTGACTGCGAGTCAGTAACTATGATGATAATACATCGGGGTTGACTGCGAGTCTCCAACGATGATATTAAGCTTTACATACGTACAACAAGCTCACACGGGGACTGACTGCGAGTCAGTAACTGTGATCATAGCACATCGGGGTTGACTGCGAGTCTCCAACGATGATGCATAGCTTTTCATACGTGAATTTTCAATAGAAAATCGTTAATTTTTTTTCTCAATGTACCCTCAAAAAAAAAAAAAAAAAAATTTACAGTTAAAATAATCACTTCCTTATTGTTTTAGACGACGAAATCGAACAAAATGTAGATTGTTCTACACCGGCTCATGACTCTGCTATACCGGAACCGGAAATAAGCAGCCAGCCGCCCGCCCCAGAACATTTCGATGAACTGTTGGCGCCGGAATCCACGATCGATCCACCAGGCTCGGAAACTAAAACGGACGCTTCCACAGCGCCGTCACAGCCTGAGCTCGACCCGGCCATGCTATCAGCACTCGGAGAATCAACAAGCGATTTACCAGAGTTTGGTGAAACGATTAACCAAAATCTGACCAACCTTTGGCTACCGTTGCTCAAAAAGCCTATGATCAAGGATAACAAAGATAAAATCCAGAAGGAATATCTCATCCCTGATAATTGTCGCTTGTTACAAGCCCCAAGAATAAACGCGGAAATTTCGGCTGCTGTCCCCGACATGGTCCGGAACCGAGACAAAAATTTAGCAGCTATGCAGCAACAGCTGGGCTCGGGGATCACAGCTGTCAATAGAGCTATGGATATTTTACTCAAAGGCCCCGATGCCGATAAAATCCAAGCTATGAAACATCTCAGCAACGGCTGCCGCATATTGTGTGATCTTCATGCTGTATCCACGCAGAATCGCATAAAACTCATCACAACAAGTTTGGACAGAACGTTCTTACAAGTAATTCAAGATGTCGAACGTGACGAAACATTATTCGGGACTAAACTGTCCGAGAAAATTAAGGCCGCGAAGACCATAGAAAAGCAAGGACTTCAGATAAAGAAAGCGGTTGCGAAGAATTCTACACCTGCTCAGTCGACGAACAAGCGAGCGCCTAACTCGGGAAACTGGCCAGCGCCCCCTCGTTACACGCCGAACAGGGGGGCGCGCGGGGGAGCCCGCAGGCCGCCGCCGCCGCCAGCCGCCCGGCGCCCGCAGGCAGCTCCACAGCCGGCCAGGGGGACGCAGCCGCCCAAACCACGTGTACAGCAAGCACAGTAGCACAGGTACATGCCGGTCGACTCTCCCATTTCTATGATTGTTGGCTTAAAATAACTTCAAACGATTTGGTCTTACACTGGATCAGATATGGCTACTCGATTTCCTTCAACGCGGAAGTAAAACAAATATCCGTACCAAAAAAACACCTTCTCACAGAGTGACGAAGACGACATTGATTTAGAGATACAGAAATTATTAGATCTAGGAGCCATATCAGAGTGTACTCCGATTAAAGATCAATTTATTTCTAAATTTTTTCTCGCACCGAAACCTAACGGGAGTAAACGTTTTATTCTTAATTTAAAAGGTCTTAATAAATTTGTAACGCCCGGTCATTTCAAGATGGAGGATCATCGCACAGCGTCGAAACTTATTCCTCTTAACGGTTATTTAGCCACAATAGACCTAAAAGAAGCCTATCTCCTTGTCCCAATAAATAAACATGACCGAAAATTTTTACGTTTTCAATACCGTGATCTTACCTATGAGTTCACAGCTTTACCGTACGGTCTATCCGTGGCCCCTAGAGTATTTACCAAAATTATGAAAGAAATGATAACTAACTTAAGATCCCGTGGACTTAAATCAGTAATTTTTTTTAGATGATATTTTGTGCATAGGAGATAGCTTTCAAGAATGCTTTGATAATGTAAGCACAACACTACAGCTATTGCAATGTGTTGGGTTTGTAATTAATTACAACAAAAGCTCATTACATCCGAAACAGACTAGTAAATTCTTAGGATTTAATTTCGATACTAAAATGCTAACTGTTTCCTTACCAGAAGATAAACGAAACAAAATTGCACAACTGGTTCGCAAATTCTTAAGTCTCCCCAGGTGTACCATTAGAGAATTCGCACAGCTCATTGGAGTTTTAGTATCAGCTTGTCCCGCCGTCAAATACGGTTGGGTTTATACAAAAACTTTAGAAAGACAAAAATATCTTGAACTGTTAAAGAACGATAACTATGACACCAAAATCAAACCTTCACATATTATTCTCGAAGACTTGAAATGGTGGTTAAACAATATTTATACATCAAGTAACTTCATGAGACCTACCGCTTTTCAGCTCGAAATTTATACAGACGCATCTATGTCCGGCTGGGGCGCCGTCTGCGGCAAAAATAAAGTTAACGGTACGTGGAAGTCGTCCGAAAGGGAGTCTCATATTAATTATTTAGAATTACTAGCTGTACACCTGGGCTTGAAGAGTTTTGCTAGGAATATGACAAGTGGTGCAATTTTATTGCGTGTTGATAATACAACCGCCATAAGTTATGTGAATCGCATGGGCGGGATCCAGTTTCCTCATTTGAACGAGTTATCTCGTCTCATTTGGCAGTGGTGCGAGAAGCGACACATATGGATTTACGCGTCTTATGTCAATTCGAAAGAAAACGTTGCAGATGCAGAATCCAGGAAAACGCCTAACCCCGACACAGAATGGGAATTGTCAGACAAAGCGTTTGAAACTATTGTACAGCGTTTTGGAAAACCTGAGATAGACTTATTCGCTTCTCGTTCCAATGCCAAATGCTCGAACTTCATATCCTGGAAACCAGATCCGGACGCCGTGACTGTAGACGCATTTACAACCAGCTGGCGTTCAATATATTTTTATGCTTTCCCGCCTTTTGCGTTAATTTTAAAATGCCTCAGAAAGATTATAGATGACCAAGCAAATGGAATCCTAGTCTTTCCGTATTGGCCATCACAACCGTGGTTCCCTCTATTACAGAGCTTATTAGACTCCGAAATAATGTTTCTCAGCCCCAATATAAATCTTCTTCATTCTCATTACAGAGAGTACCACCCCCTGCACAGGGGGCTTACCCTGGGTGTCGCGAAGCTCTGCAACAGTCCTTCAGCCGACGAGGTTCACCACCAGAAGCGTTAACACTCATGCTAGCGTCACTCTCTGATAGCACATTAAAACAATACGATGTAACATACAAGCTCTGGTGGCAATTTTGCACCTTAAATGATGTCAGTGTATTTGAACCCCCTAAAGCAGTAATGTTGACCTTTTTGACTAAACAATTTAATCAAAATTGTGCATATGGCACACTTAATAGTCACCGGTCGGCTTTATCCTTGTTATTGGGCAACAGCATTGGTTCAGACGATTGCGTTAAACGCCTCTTAAGAGGAGCGTATAGAAAGAAACCGAATGCCCCAAAATATAATCTCACCTGGGACCCGCAGGTCGTTCTGAACCACATCTCTCATTGGTACCCCAATACGAGCCTAAGTCTGGAAAATATCACAAAGAAATTAGTTACGTTACTGGCTATATGTACGGCACATAGGGTTCAAACGTTAGCATTGATTAAAATCGAAAATATTATCACCACAAATAATGGCATCAAAATCGGTATCGCAGAGGTCATCAAAACGTCTGCGGCGGGACGAGAACGACCGGTTCTCTTCCTACCATTCTTTAGAGAGAACGTCACCATCTGTCCTGCTACAACTCTCAGAGACTATATTTTTATAACAAAAAATAAAAGAGCTGATAGCATAGGAAACCTTTTACTGACACATAAACCACCACACAGAGCTGCTACTTCCCAAACCATCAGTAGATGGATTAAAAATGTGCTGTCAGTGCGTGGTATAGACGTGGCGGTGTTCGGCGCGCACAGCACGCGCCACGCCGCCACGTCGGCCGCCAGCCGCGCCGGCGTCAGCCTCGGCGCAATCCGCCGCGCGGCCGGCTGGACCGACAACTCTAATTCTTTTGCTCGCTTCTATAACCGACCGACTTCGGATGAAGGATTGTTCGCTACAGCTGTTTGCTTGTCTAGAAACGATTCTTAGTAAACTAAAATATAAGATTATCTGTATATACCTTAATCACTTTGTGCCAGGAAAGAAAAAATATAAACACATTATGTTTTGTAATATTTTTGTTTTATTTTATTATATACCTGAAGCAAAACTTTTAAATCTCTAAAAATCTACCTGGTTTTATATTATATCTGAAGAATGAAACGACGAAATATAATAGATGATCAAACGAACTTCTCGAGCGAAGTTCGATCATTATTATATGAGTCGTTTCATTCGAAGATATAAGAACCCTCCCACCCAAATTAATCCCCAAATACTAAAAGTTTTGCACCTCTCTGAAAATAATGAGGTCTTAGGAACGGAGGATTGACTGGAAGGGTAGACTGAACGAATGAGTGAACTAAAGTTCGTTAAATAGTCAATTGACTGTCTCTTAACATTGTGCAAAGTCGCCTGTAGGTTTAAAGGACTACCTGGTTTTATATTATATCTTCGAATGAAACTACTCATATAATAATGATCGAACTTCGCTCGAGAAGTTCGTTTGATCATCTAATCTATTGTGCGATAGGTACAACAATTCAAGGTTATTGGTTAATAACCATATACAAGCGCTGTTCAATGTTGAAACCATTTCAAAAGAATCTAGTAAAGCACTAAGATATATGGTTGATGTGACTAATAAAAATATAAGGGCACTGACCACACTCAACCAACCGACAGAACACTGGGACACTCTGATTATTCATATGATGTCCACAAAATTAGATTCCGTTACAAATCTCAAGTGGGAAGAATACCGTAACACGGGTTCTGATATTCCCACATTGACTGACTTTTGCACATTCCTTAGAAACAGGGCAGATTTATTGGAAACTTTGGAAGAAAATAAAACTAAAAATTCTAAATTTGATCATTCCAAATCTAAAAGTTTCATTGTTGTCTCTGATAATCAGCAAGGTCAAACTTATTCTAACTTCAGCAAGTATAGCACAAATAAGTGCTCCTTATGTAAAGGTGAGCACACACTTTACAATTGCAATGCTTTCAGGGATTTGAGTATAGAAGATCGTATAGCAAAAGTGAAGCAGTTGAAAGTTTGCTTAAACTGTTTACGCACTGGTCATTCACTAAATAAATGTCAGTCTCCTCACTGTCGTTATTGTCGTTACAAACATAACACACTGCTGCATTTAGAAAAGCGCGATTCTTCTCCAAATGATTATAACTCGGTCCCAATACAAGAGAATGTCGCTTTACAAGTTGACAATTCTCAGAGCCATTATGAGGTTCCCACAGATAATGTCACCTTGGCAACCAACACCACACAGCATACTACTGCGCCACAAATACTTCTATCCACAGCGATGGTGAAGGTGTACGACTCCAATGGCAACAAGCACACAGCCCGGCTGCTGCTAGACAACGGCAGCACTGCAAACCTCATATCACATGAGCTCTGCGGTAAGCTGGGTCTGTCAAGACGCAGTACACGGTCTACAATATCAGGTATCTGCAATCAATCCAGTAAAAGTACACAGCTATGCAATCTCACACTGTATTCACTATATAGTGACTATAAAATAAATTTAGACTGTCTTGTCTTAGATGAAATAACAAGGTCCTTGCCATCAAAGTTAATCAACATGTGTGACATTCCTATACCGACTGGCATTCAGTTAGCTGACCCTTCTTTCAATGTTCCTTCTGGAATAGATATACTTGTAGGGGCAGAAATTTTCTGGAGTGTAATTTGCAACAATTCCATTGATTTGGGTAAAAAGCAACCCAAATTATATGAAACTAAATTAGGATGGCTAGTGTCTGGCTATGTATCTCGTGCTAGCACTGCCAATTCAAATATTCATCACTGTCATTTCATAAATGAAAACGAGAATATCACTCAATTTTGGGAATTAGATACCATTCCTGCACGACACTCTTTCACTGCTGAGGAGCGTGCCTGTGAGGAAAGCTTCCAAGCTAACACTTACCGCAACTCAAAGGGCGGTTTTGTAGTAACTATGCCCCTCAAAAGGGATCCTAGTGAGTTAGGCGATTCTTATGCATTGGCAAAAATGCGATTCCTCTCACTTGAACGTAGATTTAAAAGAGACCCAATCTTTAAAGAAAAATATATTGAGTTTATGCAAGAATATGAACAGTTAGGTCACATGACACAAAACTCAACTTCACCCAATCTGTCAAACACTGATTCTAACGATAATGTTGTCTCTTGTTTTATTCCACACCATGGTGTACTACGTGAATCGAGTACCACGACGAAACTTCGAGCAGTGTTTGACGGATCAGCGGTTACTACATCAGGCGTGTCTCTTAATAGCTTGCAAATGGTAGGCCCAACCGTACAGGACGATTTACTGTCAATACTTATTAGATTTCGTCAACATAAATTTGTTGTGGTTGGTGACATAGAGAAAATGTATCGTGCTATAGAAATCAATCCTGTACAGCGCCCTCTGCAACAAATAATATTTCGTTCTGATCAATATGAGCCTCTTAAAACATACACATTAAACACACTCACCTATGGGACCGCCTCTGCGCCGTACCTAGCTATAAAGTGTCTTACAAGCTTAGCTGATGCAGCAAGCAATGAGAAAGTTAAAAATTCTATTAAAAAAGATTTTTACGTTGATGACTATTTGGGAGGAGGAACATCGAAAGAAGAGGTCATACATACGTGTAAGGAAATCATTTCCATATTAGCCACAGCGCAGTTTAATTTACGCAAATTTCAGTCTAATGACTCAGATATTTTAAAGGCATTAACAGATGGCAAACAGAAAATAAATAATGTATTGCAACTGTCTGATAGTGTTCCAAGTATGTCTGCTAAAACACTCGGCCTCCATTGGCTCTGTGATTCTTATACCCTATCGTTTTCTATAAATATAGATTTACAAGAAAAAATAACAAAACGCCATGTACTGTCAGTCATAAGCCAAATTTTTGATCCACTGGGTCTTGTGGGCCCAGTGATTGTTGAGGCAAAAATGATAATGCAAAAATTATGGAAGCTTAGATCTGGCTGGGACGATGAGGTACCAACAGACATTAAAACACAATGGTCCTCATTCGCAAATAAACTACATTATTTAAATGATATTAAAATTCCACGCTGGGTATTACAAAATGATTATTTTAAAGTAGAAATACATACCTTTTGCGACAGTTCCGAAAAAGCTTATGGCGCATGTGTGTATGCCCGCACAATAAACAAGAGTGGCAACATACATGTTCAGTTAATAACGTCAAAAAATAAAATTGCGCCAATAAAGCCTACTACTATACCGCGGCTTGAATTATGTGGTGCACTTTTAGGTGCTAAATTGACAGCTAAAGTTTTAAGCTCAATAACGTTACTGGTTGATTGCAGATACTGGTGCGATTCGACCATTGTTTTGGGCTGGTTGTCTACACCAGTTCAGAAACTGAAACCTTTTGTTCGCAACCGTGTTAATGAAATACACGAAACCACAGTCAACGGCTTGTGGTGTTATGTGCCGTCTCTTGACAACCCGGCGGATCTCGTTTCTCGCGGGGTGAAGGCTGATCTCATCAGCTCTTTGCCGCTGTGGTGGTCGGGACCTCCATATTTATCACGTAATGAAAACGAATGGCCTAAAATGCCTAACGAAAAGCGAGATTTGCCCGACATCGTCTGCCACTTAGCGCAGAGCTCAGACACTAGTAGCACTAACACTAATCCACTCTTAACGCTCATACATAAGCATTCGGATCTCACTCGGTTATTTCACACAGTAGCTTATATAAAAAGATTTATATTGAACTGTAAAGACAAACAAAATATGTATAGAGGTTGTTTAACTGTAGATGAAATCCGTGATTCTCAGAATACTGTCATAAAACTATGTCAGAGTGAAATGTTTCCTGAGGAGTACAGAATTCTTAAATCACAAAAAGAATTACCTGCAAAGAATAGGTTAGTAAACCTTACTCCCTTTCTAGATCCAAACCACATTATAAGAGTAGGAGGTAGACTTGACAACTCCCCATATTCATATGATCAAAAACATCCTATACTATTATGTAGTAAACATCACTTAACAAAAACTATCTTTCAAACCCAACATGTTAAACTTTTGCATGAAGGTCCTCAAGGCCTCTTAGCTAATATTCGTCAGAACTATTATCCACTAGGTGGTAGAAATTTAGCTAAATTAACTGTCAGAAAATGTATACCATGTATTAGGCAAAATGGTAAAACAGTACAACCCATCATGGGCCAATTGCCTGAATCTAGAACTAAACTTGAATTTCCATTTCTTAACTGCTCAGTTGACTATGCTGGGCCAGTGCTTATAGCTGATAAGAAAGGCCGTGGTTGTAAATTGCTCAAGTCCTACCTGTGTATATTCGTGTGTTTCGCAGTAAAGGCTGTCCACTTGGAGCTCGTCACGGACCTGACTAAGGAAGCCTACATCGCCGCGCTTAGGCGCTTTATATCACGTCGTGGCAAGCCACAGACAATCACCTCAGATCATGGAACCAACTTTGTCGGCGCATGTAACGAATTAACTTCATTCATTAATAAATCCAATTTAGTATCAGATTTAGCCGATGAAGGCATCAGATTCCTATTTACCCCAGCATATTCACCCCACTTCAACGGATTAGTTGAATCGGCCGTTCGTTCTACTAAGTATCATTTAAAACGTATTCTAAATTTAACTCATTTAACATATGAAGAAATGTCCACTTGTATCACTCAAATTGAGGCTATACTCAATTCTCGACCTATAACTCCTCTATCCACCGATCCCACAGACATGTCAGCATTAACCCCTGCCCACTTCCTGATAGGACGAACTCTCACCTCCGTGCCTAGCCCACAGATCGCCGATGACGTCAACATCAACCTGCTCCAGCGACACAAGCGCATAGATGTCATCAAGCAGCACTTCTGGCGCAGATTTTGTAATGACTATGTTTGTACACTCCAACAGAAAAGCAAATGGCTCAAATCCACTAATAGCTTGAAGGTGGACTCCCTCGTGCTAGTAAAGGACAAGGTCAATCCGCCACTGATGTGGTGCCTCGGTCGAGTGACCCGTCTGTATCCAGGCCCTGACGGCATCGACCGTGTTGCGGATGTGAAGACGAGGCGGGGAACCATTAGAAGAGGATGGAACAACCTTTGCCCGCTGCCCTTGGACCAGGACCTTTGAACCCTGCATCTCAGCGTCTTCAACCCGGGGAGCATGTCTACGCATCGCCTGGCCGCGCCGGCTACGGGTGGCAACACTGGGCGCGACGAGCGCCAGCGCCCTCTAGAGTTTTTCTCTCTCAACTCGGCTCGCGCACGCGACGCTTGCTCATGATTATAATTAATGATTTTGTATCAGTCCAAGTAATTAAAACCAGTATATGTACAGTCCAGCATTTTATTCATCGCTGCATTAGGGCTAGAACCCACAGTGATATAGTTTTGACTGGTGCAGACAGCGTCAAATAGTTCGTAGCACCCAGAGTGTCCAAAAAGTTAGCAACACGACCTTATTTCAACTGTAACAATGACGTGTTACGAAGGATGATGGAAATAGTACATTATGATACAAGTGTGCTATGTTGATCATTACACACGAGGCATTATTGCTCGCGAACGATAGCGAGCGAGGTAAGTTCGCCGAGTGGAGTAATGATCAATCGTGTGCATTTCATACGACGTTTTTCAACACATTTGCGAGGAAAATAAATGAAATTCTTGATAAATAAGTAAAAAAGAACTTTAGTTTACCTTTGTTACCAGACATTGCTTAAGTACAGGCTTTAGAACTTTTCTTTGTAATTTGGTAATTAATTAACACCTTGGATTGTCACGCTGCAATAATTAAGTCGCATCTCGACATTTCGAACTTTCGCGCCACAGTCTAATTGACGTCTCTCTAGCCGAACTTCACTAACAGTTCGGCCAACCGTCAAAAGATGGCGCTGTTCTAAGTATGGAATCTGATACAACGTACGCGCACTAGAGGGCGCCTAAGTCGTTCTCCGCGTAATCTATATTTTAATTAAACAATTAGATTATCTTATTCATTTAATTCCTAACAACAAATACACCATTATAACACATTTTTTACAAACACAGTAACACATAAAAAATAGATCACACCTTTACCTTTCTACCTGACTGGCGTTGGTTGGTTGATTCGAAACTTAACGGAAACGGTCCCGCCCAAGGGCGGAGCTTTTTCAAAATCTGAAGGAACCGTTATTCCTGGATAAAACCAGAGGTTCTGGCCAAAATCGGCCACTTTTCGAATCTCCAACAACTGCCCGGCTCTTTCTTCTGGTAAGCACTCTCTGATCACTTTAACTCTAAATTGTGTATAGCTCCGTGTATGTAATTATTTAAATAATTTAAATAAATTATTTAAATTCTTAAAAATTAATAACTCTGTTACTCTGCAGCAGAGATACTCAGTTGGAATTGTCTCTGTAGTAATTAAATTTAATCTCTATTCTTTTTAGCTGTTACTTGAAAGTTTGTAAGCTCTACCGCCGCTAATCTCGTACTTGAGTTCGAATCCTAACGGCCGTGTCGACCGTTGGATTACAAAAAAACTAGCTTTATATAACTTAGCTTCTATAGCTTTTGCCTGCTGTAATTCCGTATAATAGCTTCTGCCATGCACTGCATTTAGCTCCCTCGGGATACGTCTCATACGCGACGCAAGGCCTGGCAGAACGCTACAACCTGAGCATTGTTCTTATACCGACCATTTTCACAGGGCGGCACTGCACCCCGCAGGAAAAGCAATACTAACTAAATCAGCGGTACCGCTACTGCCATCCCCTAATTTCGACGGCCCGCTACCGCTGAACACCACTGCCTTCACCGAAACAACGCTGTCCCACTCCTGGAGTTTCCACCAAGGCGCGGTCTACCGAACCCTGCTGCCGCTACACCGAGCGTGACGCTGCCACCCAGTCACCGGACCGACAGATTCCCGAGGGAAGTGGAGGCATTGGATGGTGTAGAAATCTTAATTTAAAAAGTCCGAATTTAGACCCAAGAGAACTTACTCATTCCTGAGAGATCTTTTGCTCAATTACTAAATAAATTGTCGCGTATAGCCTACGGTTTCTAGTTTCTCATTTTAATAAATGTATTAAGACATACATTGTTTTCTTCAATAACCACTAGGCTATCCCACTGTGACAAGTGGCGCCCAACGTCCGAAGACAGTTTACTAATATTTCCGACGATGGACACTATTTACATTTAGTTTTTCGTTATTATTTGAACTCGTAATTTTTAAAGTAATAACAAGGTAAAATAATCAACAAATTCTGTGTGTGAAAGATGGCGGCAGATATTTTCTCCGGGCCAATCCGCGCGCAGAACTGGCGCATGCGCGCTGTGCACTTCGCACGCACTGGAACTAGGCACTGACAACAGACTGCTAATATTAAAATAGTAGTAATAAAATAATTAATCATTGTCTTAAATATGCAAATTATTGTCACATTTTAGATAAAAATGAATACTTTGTCAAAATTAACTGTTTATTTATCATCTTTAACATAAAATAGTTTAATATTCACGAAAATATTCGTTGTTCCTATACAGAACTGAACTATTTGCTGAGATTAAAAATTAAAAAAAAGTTTATATTTTCGCACTCGTGCGGTAATAATATTACGGCACTAGTGCGTAATAAGCTGAATTATGAGCTTAAATGCGGTGCAATAAGACGCAATTTATGAGCAACTGTGTTGAAAACATTGTTTTCTTTTTTATTGACAATTTTTCAGCGTATTAAAAAACGTTCGTGTGCAGAACTATTATTTTCACTGGTCCAAAATCTTACACCCCTCACCCATGGAACTCGTTTAAAATTTACTTTACTTGATTTCCTCGCATTGCTTGAGAAAAGCACTATACAAATACAATCCTCGGCCGGAAACAAGGATTGCAGGACTCGCTTTGTACCCCAATCTCGTCCTGCAATCCCTTACTTCACGGCCTCTGCAGTAATGTACTATTTCATCACACTTGCTCGTAAAGAGTGTTATAACACGCGTGGTTATAGAGCCGTAGTGGTTGATTTACCTCCCGCGGGAATTTCAAATATTTTACTCCCGAGGGAATTATTTTTGTATGGATTTTCATAATTCCCTCGGGAGTAAAAATGTAGTTTTAAAATTAAGAACTCATTGTACGCATTTCAGACTAAGGAGGTTTCAAGTTAGCCAGGTTTATTTAGATCTTTAAAAAATAAACTACGAACCAATTTTATAAAACTTTCAATTTAGACTACTGTTTACGATCCAAGATGGCGGATGACACTTTGACACAATTGACACTAAAATGTTGATGGGTGTCATTTTAGAGTAGGTAATTTGGTGGCTATGAGCCCGAATTTGGCTTAATTTTTTGGATCCAAGATGGCGGATGACATTTTGACACAATTGACACTAAAATGTTGATGGGTGTCATTTTAGAGTAGGTAATTTGGTGGCTATGAGCCCGAATTTGGCTTAATTTTTTGGATCCAAGATGGCGGATGACATTTTGACACAATTGACACTAAAATGTTGATGGGTGTCATTTTAGAGTAGGTAACTTGGTGGCTCTGAGCCCGATTTTGGCATAGTTTTTTGGATCCAAGATGGCGGATGACATTTTGACACTGTTGACACTAAAATTTAGATGGGTGTCGTTTTCGAGTAATTTGGTGATTCTGAGACCGATTTTGGCATAATTTCTTGGATCCAAGATGGCGGATGACATTTTGACACAATTGACACTAAAGTTGATGGGTGTCGTTTTCGAGTAAGTTAGTGATTCTGAGACCGATTTTGGCATAAATTTTTGGATCCAAGAAAACAGTCTATATTTTCACACTATTGGTACTAAAATGTTGATGAGTGTCGTTTTCGAGTAATTTTGTGGTCCTGAGCTTGTTTTTTGTTTTTTTTTTTATTTCCTCGCAAATGTGATGAAAAACATTGTGTGGTTCACGGGCAGTAACGGGATTACAAACTCGAGTCAATAAAAGTTCTCCGCCTTCGGCGTCGGGCTTCTAACAGACTCTCGTTAGCAATCCCCTTCTTACCGCCCTCGGTGCACAATGTACTAATTCTTTGCGCATATTTTTCAAAACTAACCATAATCAAATCTTAAACATTTTTGGAAGCAGTAAACACAGCAAAATTCTTCATTATATTTTTGATTTCATGATATATTTTTTACTGGCAGTCAACTATTTATTTGGACCATAGTACTTACACTGAAACTTAATAATAAGATTAATTTAAATAGTATGAAATAATTTTTGTATTGTGTAGAAATTTGTACAAAACATGTGAAACTCTCTTTCCTTCATACCTCAACATTATGTACCATGTTTTATGCAAATAAATGATTATGATTATGATTACTTTCTCGTAACAATCAGTAAAACTACGCTATACAATTTTGTACAATGCACTTACCAGATAGGGCTCAGCGGTGGCAACAGCGCCGTCGGTGGCGACGTTAGTCGTGATGAACCTGACGATGGCCGGCACGAAGTGCTCGCACTCGTGTATCACGCGCCCCATCGTCTGCGTGCTACCCTCTGTCTGCGCACACACACACACACACGACTAACGTCAATACTCATCGGCATATTACGGAAAGCCGTAATGTTGCGTGGTACCACGTCCAACGTCCAGGGGCCTTACCATGACGTCTTAATGCGATTCAGTTCGCTGTCAGATTCATACTAAAGTGACAGCTAAAACTTGAACTGAGTCTGAATTAGGACGTCATGGTAAGGCCCGAGGTCTCTATTTCACCAACTTGACAATTGTCGGTGACAAGTGACAATTCGAATTACGATTATCTAACGAGTCGGCAAAGTCGTGATTAAAAAATAGCTAGTAATAATAGATTAAACAAATGTGTCAAAAACATTGTCTTACTTGTAGAGGCAAGCTCGCTATCCACGCCAAAGCCTGCATAGAGAGCACCCAACATCTTAGAGAAATGTTTTCCAATCTGAAAAAACAAAACAAGGTGTTAATTTGAACGTATATATTAATGTTACTTGTATAAATTTATGTAAATGTACGCACACACAACAAATAGACAACGCCGCTCGTTTCTTGAGGAACTATTGTTTGCGATTGGGAGTCTAGTTGTTTATTGTACGGCAGTGTTTAACACGCAACAGTAACGGTAACAGCTCGCAGATGAGTGCCCGGCTTCAAACACGATTCTTAGTTAATAATACTAACTGTGTGAGCGAGAGCAGCAGCGCGTTGACGGTGTCGGAGGCCAGCCGTATGCGCGGCGTGTCCGCGGGCGCGCACAGAGCCGCCAGCGACCACGCGCCGCCGCCGCCCCACACGGACCCGTTCCGCGTCAATAATACTAACTGTGTGAGCGAGAGCAGCAGCGCGTTGACGGTGTCGGAGGCCAGCCGTATGCGCGGCGTGTCCGCGGGCGCGCACAGAGCCGCCAGCGACCACGCGCCGCCGCCGCCCCACACGGACCCGTTCCGCGTCAATAATACTAACTGTGTGAGCGAGAGCAGCAGCGCGTTGACGGTGTCGGAGGCCAGCCGTATGCGCGGCGTGTCCGCGGGCGCGCACAGAGCCGCCAGCGACCACGCGCCGCCGCCGCCCCACACGGACCCGTTCCGCGTCAATAATACTAACTGTGTGAGCGAGAGCAGCAGCGCGTTGACGGTGTCGGAGGCCAGCCGTATACGCGGCGTGTCCGCGGGCGCGCACAGAGCCGCCAGCGACCACGCGCCGCCGCCGCCCCACACGGACCCGTTCCGCGTCAATAATACTAACTGTGTGAGCGAGAGCAGCAGCGCGTTGACGGTGTCGGAGGCCAGCCGTATGCGCGGCGTGTCCGCGGGCGCGCACAGAGCCGCCAGCGACCACGCGCCGCCGCCGCCCCACACGGACCCGTTCAGCGTCAGCCACAGCGAGACCACGTTCTCGAGGAATGTGCAATCCATCTGATGATGAAACGTGACATTATACAAAGTCTCTCAAACGTATACGGTCAGCGACAGAGTTTCGCGCATCACCTGGTAGTGGAACTCGAGCGCGAGATGGCGGAAGACGTCGTAGAGCGTGTGCGCGAGCGGCGGGTGCGGGCGCTTGTGCGGCGCGGGCGGCGGCGGCGGCGCGGGCGGGGCGCGGCGGGGGGGCGCGCGCACGGCCGCCGCCAGCGCGCCGCCGCCCGCCAGCAGCACGCGCCGGCACGCCGCCTCGCCCGCCGCCGCCAGCCCGCTCTCCAGCCGCGCGTCCATGCAGCACGAGATGTTGCTGCAACACGACCGTTACCATAACGATAAATAACAACATAGTACAACGGAAACTCCCGCTCCGGCCGGACTCGAGGTCACGGCTGGCATCGCCGCACGCGCGTTTGGCTGTTTGCGCATTCCGTACCTTCGTCTTGGAAACCCACCTAATGATTCATAAATGTCATATTTTGTGAAACTAGAATAAAATAATGATTTCAAAGTACATAAAAACTTATATTTTAGCGATATTATCTTTAGACGTAAGTAATATTTAACAGGTAAGCAACCCTAGCAACACGCCTGGACGACAGAGGGGTGTATAACGACGTGAGGGAAGAAGTAGGTATATAAATGGCGACGTTGTGGACGCGATCAAAAGAGATTCCGTTCTACTCTGTTCCGTTTTATTCTGATGCCGTTACATCATCGATTCACATGCACCGACCGATTAAATGAGTCGCATGGATGCAGTATTTACCTGGTATTATTATCGGGTGCAGGCTTAAACCTGGTTTCCTTCCTAACAGACTCCCTGATGTCCTGTTCCAATTGAATCTCCGACTCTGAGTCATCTGATTCAGCCACTTGCGGCAACTGATCCATGTCTATGCTCTTCATAGAATCTGAAAGAAGAAAGACATTACAAAAAAAATGCTACGTTGTTTATGACTAGGGTTAGGATTTTGGTGGCATTTTTGAACTAAGAGTGCAGTGGAGTCGTTATTTAGATACTTTTATGATTGAATGAATGAATAAATGGTTATTTTGGAAAACATACCCAAATTCTGAAGCATGCTACGTTAACATCGGTGGATGTAGAGAGATCATTATCCACACATAAATGGATTTTTCACAAATTGAGAAACCGTATAACTCCAGCTAATATGCATACAGATTGCTATAGTATATGCTTTTCATAATCAGATGAAGATAATATGCAAGATTTTGAATTTTTGATTCCAATTGCAATTTATTCAAGATCTTGAACATGAAAATTTTAGCAATACGATGTTTTTATTTCATTTTATGAATCAGTCATTAATTCATTCATTCAACCAAAAAAAATTCACAACAACAACTCCACTGCTCTTCGTTCACCCCATTGCCACCAAACATCCCAACTCTATGTATGACACATCAAGACCACAGACAAGACAAGAAAAAAAAAACAATATGCGGTTACAATTTGAAAACCGTACTTTATCCTATTTAAGTTTAACCATCAAGTGTAAACAAATGATTACTCAAAACTTACTTGGAGACGAAAGGCCAGGACCGGTAATGATTTTAGGTTTGATGTAGTTTGTGCTCTTTGAGAGACCAAAGCTATCGGCTAAAACGTCTGAAACAATAGTTTTGTGATTTTATAAAATTAAAACTTTAATGTCTCGACCGCCGATTTGGCATAACAATACAGTAAATCATTTCTGAGACGACAGGGCACCCTGTAAGCTGAACTAAGCCTTACGTTCTTCTTCAAGGCGATGATCGAAAGCAGACATGTAGAGATTATTATTTGAATTTAAAATTGTATACTAGTATGTTATGTTATGTTGTAACGGGCTGATTTCCGCAACTCGACGTCTATGAACTGCGCCTATTTTGCGTGGTTGTATACTAGTAATTAGATCTTCGAAAAAATTAATTAGTTAGTAATTAATTAGTAAAATATGTAAATGATTGAATTTCTAACAAATATTACTATTGAAAAATAAATACTGAAAAGGAAATTATGATACAATGAAAACATAAGTATATGCGTATTGGAAATATCCACTATTCATTTTCTAATTAAAATTAGAACTAATAAAAAACCAGACAAATATTCTGTAATGAATCGTATATGTTCCGGTAGAAACAGATTTTTATTTTATTTTCATTTTACCGATGAAACTCATGCTCATGTGGCCCTTTTCTCTTTTGATTAATATCGAATAGTGTGTCGAGGTATCTTTGAGGGGTATCTGATCTGGTGGCATCTCATTTCGGTGATGCGCCGGTATTGTCACGATGTTCGACATCACGTCAACAACTTCCAAAACAAAAATAAAACTACAAACTCTTCCTTTGGACTTCGGTCCGCTAACATATAATCTTTAATGTAGCCTCTCCATATCGGTGACACCGACATGTTGGACAACGTCAAGAAGCCACAATGCATGGTGTTGGTCTGGTGGGGGGGGGCATACCTGCGACGGAGACGCCGTGGTTGTACTTGCGCGTGGCCTTGCCGGGCGCGCGGTCGGGCTCGGGCCACGCCTCCTCGTCCTGCGGGCTGCTGCCGCCCGCGCCGCTCTCGTATTCCACCAGGTCCTGCGCACACGAGTAAACGCCCATCGGTTATCTTATATAATTTTGGAAAACTACAAATAGTAGTAAAATAACTCGCTACTGAAACGATTTAGAAAAAAAACCTAACTTAACAACAATTGACAATATTTCATATTTCTGAGCCTATAATTTTAATGGTTCTCTGTATTTTGTTTTTACTCTGTGGCTTGTATTTAAATTATAATTAATTTATTAATTTGTGCTTTTTCTAAAAGGGCGTAACTTCGGTACTATCACAGAATATACACTTATCCCTTTGTCTTTTCTCTATAGAAAAAAAAAACTGACGTTAATTTCAATTTGTCAATGTCAGGTCCTATTCTCCAATATTCGATTTTCGAGTTTCTCTTCGTGCCGTTCCGCTCATACTAATAGTTAATTATCTTGAGAGTGAGAGAGAAGGTATGCAACGAACTTCGAAAACAGAATTTCAGAGTTGCTCCCCTTGTACTTTGAAGTTGTCAAAAATACAAAATTATGATCGCTTATTTTTTCTCGTGAAAAAAGCAAAGGCGTTACACCTATCCTGTGGTAGTAATGGTAAAATTAGGACATATTTTTAATTATTTTTTATAATAAGCGATATTAAAATTATATAAACATGCAGTGATCAGGAGGCAAAATGCTTTCGAACCATAAATATACATTTTCGGGCGTTATAAAAATGAAATGTTGTCAATTGATTATTTCCTGTATGGATAAGGGTGTGTTTACCTGTAGCAGTGCTGTGAGCGCGTGCCGCGGCCAGGGCGGCAGCGTGACGGCCAGCCGCGCCAGCCCCAGGATGCACGACGGCTCCAGCAGGCCCGCGCCGCCGCACAGCGCACACAGGCGCCCCACCACCTACACAAACATTACTAATTACATTTTTGAAGTGATAACTTCTTTCGCGGCGTTGGACACTTTTTTGGTTGGGTAAAAAATGTGAAACTCGCGTCAGACGTAAGACGAAAGGAGTTTAAGTACCAGGATATCAGGATTCTCTAAGAGCTTATTTTGAAATATGAATGAAGCTAGTCGCGTTCGATTTTTGAAGTGTATATTAATTTCGTCGCTTTAACATATGTGCGTTCGGCCTAGTGGTATAAGTTGTGCAATAAATGTGCGTTCTCTCAAGTGGCCGCAGTTCAAATCTCGTGTAGAAAAAGTTTTTTTTTTCTTTCTGCGCGAGTGTGCGTGTGTAGTTTTCATTTCTGCCGGCACTCTCGGAGTGCTACCCGGTGTTTTTTTTTTCAATCTCGTCCGAATACAAAAATATATATTATATTTGGAAGTTGGGCGCGCACATACATTTCGATGTTAATGTGTGTACCTTAGCGGCCAGCAGCAGCGTGTCCGCGCAGCTGGCGCTGTCCATGGCGAGCATGTGCGCGACGAGCGCCTGCGCGAGCGCCGCGCCGAGCGCCGGCGTCACCGGGCTGCGCCGCGCCGCCTCGCCGCTCGACTCGCCCTCCGAGTTGCTGCGCTTGCCGACCATGGCCATGCGAGCTTTCAGGTTGAATCTGACGCGCTGCAACAATGTTAAAGTCGAGTAATGTACAGTCTCACATCGGTAGTTACCCCTTCATAAACGCTCTATGGCTTCTGCTAACTTAACAATCGTTTGTAATATCTGTGAAAGGTAAACGTCAATGTGACAGATAAGGACAAAAACGATAACTAAGTTAGCAGAAGCCTATAGAGCGTTTACGAATAACGGTGCGACCAAACCGCCGCGTTTACGCAGTGGCGTGTCGTATGCGTCACGTTTTCTCACCGTTTCTTCATACATTTTGTTGCGATTCCGTAACGTCACCGTTTTTTAAGCGGCGGTGTGGTCGCACCCTTAGGGGGTTAAAAACTAAATAAAACCTCGCTCGGTCTGCGTGCAATGCCGATTGGTTGTTTCCTTTTTAGTATTTTTCAGTCTCGCTCACGGGTCGGTACTCCATACAGCCATGCAACACCGATGCTTAGTAGTCTCGATATATACGCTCCGCTTCGAGCGTCAACTCAGGGCTTATTTTATGAAGCTACAAGTAACAATTTACAAGCGGAAGTCTCTTTCTGACCCTGTGTGTTAGATAGAGACTTGCGTTTGTAAATTGTTACTTGTAGCTTTATAAAGTAGGGCCCAGGTGTTAAACGCAGCGTTACCTGTTGCTCCTCGAGCGCGACCTGTATCCCGCGGCGCGCGGCCTCGAACTCCTGCATCTGGTGCAGCAGCTTCTTGTGCAGCTTGCGGCGGTGCAGCTTGCACTCGGCGGCGCGCGGCGACGGCGCGCCCTCCCCGCCGCCCGCGCCCGCCCGCCCGCCGCTCACCCACTCCCATCTGGTACAATACACCGCATTACTAACGAAAACGAAAACATTACACGGAATTTTATTACATTTCGAATAATATTTATACTTATAAAAGAGTAACGAGACTTGACTGACTTAAATTTGCAATACATTCCTTGAGAACGTAGAGATGCACTAAGAAGCGATTTTTCGAAATTCCTATGGGATAGAGAAGAGAATAAATGAGATTTATATGTACGCTGCAAAGGGGTCCTGTCTCCGTAACTATAACTACTAGATATAAGTCAACGCACGTAAATAGAGCCTTGAGTGGCTGTCAACTAACAAGCCAATGGCGTGACGGCCGCGCGCGCGCTCCTAGCCCCCCTTCCGCGTCCCCCACCAATTTGGTCCGTATTTCACTCACTGCGCAACTATATCGCCAGGAGCTCTCTTTACGTGCGTTGATTTGTATTTAGAGTGACGTGGATATGGAGCTTTTAAGAAAATTGTTCTTTTTCAACCTATTTTTTTTTACCAGTAAACGTATTCAAATCGCACAATACAGCTAAGGGAACAATGTATAAGTGTACCTGGCGTGTTTGGGCGGCGGCGCGGCGACAGCGTCGAGCGCAGCGGCGAGCGCGGTGAGCAGCGCCGCGGTGACGGCGGGCTGCGGCCGTGGCGCACGCAGCAGCGCCAGCGCACGGCTCGCCAGCGCCTGCGCGACGCCGCCCTCCGGCTCCGAGTGCGCGAACAGCGACTTGCGGCTCATGTACATTATCAGCACCAGCACGCTGACAACAAAACGCTTAGGGTTAAAAACAGTTAAAAAAACCGTCACCCGACATAAATAAGAATGCTTGTTACCGGTCCAGGGCCAGCGGCGGCGCGTCGTGCGCCTGGAAGGCGGAAGCCAGCGTGCCGGCGAGGTGCGCGCCCCACCAGGCGCGCGCGCCGCACAGCCGCGCCAGCAGCGTGGCCAGCGCCGCGCAGCCGCGCCCGCCCCACTCCCACAGCAGCGGCGACACCGCCCGGCACCACTCCAGGCTCACCTCCTGGTGTTGCTGCAAGACAGACATTACGACTCACTACATTTCACCATCACCACTCTGTTACGTTTCTAATATCTCTAAGGCCGCAACACATTAAGCTGTGACGAGAGCGATCACCACAAGCCCCGGCGCAGCACCCGCCAACACGGCGCCGCGAGCCAGCATCACGAAGCCCGCTACAGCGCGCGCCCACACCGCCACCCGCGCCCCGCACCGCACCCCGCGACCGTGTATAGGCGCGCGGCCGTCGCCCGGTGACTCCGACGCGACTGCGAACTAGTCGCGTCGGAGTCGCCGGGCGACTGCCGCTCCTGTCCATCGTGGATCATCGCACACGCCTCCCCGCGCGAAGCGCGGGGGGGATGTGGGGAAGCTGAGCTGTTAAGTCTTCCCCACATCCCCGATCCACGATGGACAGGAGCGGCAGTCGCCCGGTGACTCCGACGCGACTAGTTCGGAGCGGCTTGATTTATCGGGCAGCCCGGCTAGACGTGTGGGACCATCGAGTGATTGCTTACACTGCGCCACGTTGCAAAGCCACTAGCGGCGACCACAAGACCACTGTAAAGAGTGGCGACTTAGAAGAACTATAGCTAAATAGCCAGGGAGCGAAACTTTGGTGCCGATGACAGGCACATGACGTTAAGCTACATACAGAGTGTTTTTATAATGGACAGTTATTGTCATTAAAAAGAAAATTGTTACACACAATAACAAATTTATACAAAAGCATCCTATATATGACTTTACGTCATAATGACGTCATCCGCACCGAAGTTACGCTCCCTGTAAATAGCCGAACACTGCGCGACCGAGCCACCTGCTGATGCGATAACAACCTCCATATTCACTTCGTCTGGGTCTCGTCTTCTAACCTTACAATTTTAAAGAATAAAAAATATCCTATATTTAAACTGCAACGGTGTAGTGTAACTTACTATTTGTGGAATTGGAATTAGTATCTCAAAAAAACTAACAAGTAAACAACATAGTTCATCTCTATAATCGTATTGTTATAAACTACGACTCACCACATTATCGACTTGGAAGAAGAAATACAGCAGCATATCCACAATATTCTCGCTTATGACCCTCAATTTGTCCGTGGAAGCTTTCTCGAGCAACGCCTCAGGGGTCACCTGTCCACTGTTGATCAGATCGAGAACTTGCTCGTTGCACTCAGAGTTGTTCCGCAGTTTCCTCACGATGTTGGTGCAGGTGTGGAGTTGTTGTTGGAGCTCTACGCACTCCTGGTAGGCAGCTAGCACCTTCGGGTCGGATTCGTTGGGGAGATTCAGGTAGGCCATCATGTGGGCTGCGTTACCGTTGTATAGTTCTAGGTAGGGATTGAGCAGGTCCATCAGTTTACCCGTTGCTAGCCTGCGAGGGAAAAAAATAACACATCAGTAAATAATAGACGTAAAGTCAGATGAGGTTTACTAAGGAGGAAAAAATAGCGTTTCGACCGTTGCACGCTGGAAATTGGGAAGCAAAAGTGTTCTAGGGAGCCCTTTATTTGGTCGAATATTTTTTTGATCTAACGTATTGTTTGGTTGAATAATCGTTTGGACCAAAATTTGGCCAGCAGTAACTGAAAATATTTGAGAAAATATTTACATAGATTTAAAAATAATATCTAGAGTATCAGTGACATTACAATTGAACCTTAATACTATGACGATACCGTTTGCTTTTCAATATAAATGATGTAGTGGCACATGCGTACGGTAGCTTGCGATTTTGCGATAATAGAGACATGGCCTTTGTTTGAAAGATTAGGGCTAGAAGCGAAAAATTTACCTGAGAAGATTCATACATACATACATACCGTCACGCCTCTTTCCCACAGGGGTAGGAAGATTTATACTGTACAGGTGGCGGCACGTAAGTCGAACGTGGTGTACCCCCGCCCGCGACACCAGCACTCCCCCGCGACTCCCCCGCGATACCTTAGTTTCGACTACCCCGCATCAACGGTCATCGCTAGATTTACGCGCCGGCACTTGTACTATTACTTATTCTGTGACATCGTGGACTCACCTGAACCGGCAGGTGAGGTCCTGGTGCAGGGCGTTGAGCGCGTTGACAGACGCCTGCACGTTGGCTATCTCCGCCACCTCGCCGTAGAACCAGCCCAGCGGGATCTTGCACTTCATGGCCGACATGCCGTAGCGGCCGATCGTTGTGATCTGCAAACGTTTGTGTTTGAACTAACGAAACGCCCCAGCTTCACACAGTATAAACTTTACATCTTTATTTTAGCGTGAAGCGGGTGGTAGGGCCTTGTGCAAGGTCCTGTCGCTAAGCATCAGTGCTTGCACTGCTGTGTTCCGGTGTGGAGAGTAAGACAGCCGGGGAAATTACGGGCACAAGAGGCATTTCATCTTAGCCCTCTAGGTTGGCAACGCATTTGCAATCCCTCCGGGGTTGCGGGTGTCTATGGGCAGTGGTGATCGCTTACCATCAGGTGACCCACTTGCTCGTTTGCCTTCCTATTCGCATAAAAAAAAGAAGGAACAAACATACACACTCACTCACATGATCACATCGTCACAAACTTTCACATTTATAATATTAGTAGGATGGAAGCCGCATTAAAATCCGTTGCGTAGTTTAAAAGATCTAACTGTACATACATACGGACGGCGTAGAGCGGCTTTGTTCTATACTTTGTCAAAAGATTTACACCCTTATTCATAAACGCTATATAGGCTTCTGCTAACTTAGAAATCGTTTGTCCTTATCTGTGAAAGGTAAATGTCAAAGTGACAGAAAAGGACAAACGATTGCTAAGTTAGCAGAAGCCTACAGAGCGTTTATGTAAGGGGGTTAAAATTAAGATTCGATGCCGATATAAGAACATTTTTCAGCATCTAGACACGCGGCAGTTTAATTTTTTTTTTATATATATTTTTTGTGATTGACATTGGTTGTTTCATTAAACTAGCCAGCACCCAACGTCATATGTTTCAGTCAAACTAAAAGAAAAAGGTACTGTCGACGAAGCAGCCGTGTATACATTGACATGATCCATTTCAAGCTACTTTTGACCTCTAAATACATCACATACACACAAATCACGTGTTTATCCCTTACCGGGTAGACAGAGCGGGGTAACAATCCCTAAAGGCCACGTTTAGCATGGTTGTAGGCGTATACGTGGAAAGGAGAATCAAATAGTGAAGTATTGGTGGCCCCATATCGCCTATGATATGAAAAATATTTAAAAAAAACCGTACGTACCTTCATATATCGACAGAGCGGCGGCGGTTGTATGTCGGTAAGCACTAGGTGTTTGCTAGCGATGTCGGTGGCGAACGCCAGCTTCACGCAGTCGGTCTCCTCGCTGTGCACCCACGTGTCGATGCAGAGCGTCACCAAATCCGAGCAGGACGGGATTATCTGTTACAGAAAGGAATTCAATCAATTTTAAGTCGCCCGGGTTACAACCCGTTACGCGAGCGGAAATTTCCACTTCCTGGCCAGGGGAAGACGTAAAATTGTGTACGCTCGGGCGGTGATAAAGAAAGCCTCAGGTCGCATGTTTATCGCCCTCGCCTTTGGCTCGTGCGACAAGTTCCTGCGATCTAAGGCATTCTTTTTTCACCATCCTCGTGGTGTAATGTATTATTATATCTTAAGACAACCATAAGAATAAATAAGAACAGTAGAACAGTAACTCCCGCTCCGGCCGGACTCAAAGTACTGGCATCTTGGAACAAATAACGTACTGATTTGATTTTATATTTATGTAAAACTAGAACAAAATAATGATTTCAAATTATATAAAAATTTTCATTTTTAGCGATATTGTCTTTAGACATAAGTATAATATTTAACAGTAAGCAACCCTAGCAACACGCCAGGACGACAGAGGGGTGTAACGACGTGAAGGGGGAAGTAGGTATATAAATGGGGGCTCTATAGAATGGCAGGACTGGCAATATGGTAAGGGCCCCTATCTCTTAGCCCTCTGGGTAGGCAACACATCTGCAATTCCTTGGTGTTGCTCGTGTTCATGGTCAACTCACCACATCAGTGAGCCGCACGCAGTGTCCCAAGTCTAGCACGATGTAGCGCCGCGCGCCCGAGTGCATGCGCTCCACCACCAGCGTGTGCTGCGGCACGCGCGTCACCAGCGCCGCCCAAGGGATGCCGCACTGCTCTTGCTCCTGACAAACGCATACACATGTTTAGCAAACGCTAATCGGTACTGAACAACACCCTTATTCGTAAACGCTTTATAGGCTTCTGCTAACTTAGCAATCGTTTGTCCTTATCTGTGAAAGGTAAATGTCAAAGTGACATAAGGACAAACGATTGCTAAGTTAGCAGAGGCCTATAGAGCGTTTATGAATAGGGGGTAAGTGTAAAGCCTGCAGGCTTATTACGTAAATTGCTCGCAATCGCCATCGTGTTCATTTTGACAGTTCTTGTATGAATGTGACAGCTAGCTGATTCCGATGCCAATTATCAGCCCATACATGAACTGTCAAAATGAACACGATGGCGATTACTAGCGAGTTACAGCCTTATTCATAAAAAGTTAGAGGCTCGCTATAAGCTCGCTATAGGACCGATGCAAAAAAACATGATTCATAAACGTCAATTAGCGCTAATCAGTCCATCAAGGGTCTGTTAAGTCTTCCGAAAGTTAGGGGACCGTAGACCCTACTTTATCTCTCTGCTAACTCACAAAATGGCCGCCACACATGTGAACAGCTGATTATGGCAAGAGCAAAACCAATACGCAAGATAGTTTTTTTTGTTTTAAGTTTTTATTCCCTCCGGGAAAGGTAAAGGAAACTAGATCCACACTGCCTAGTCTGTCGTGTTAATTCGCTGGTTTCCCGTTAATTCGCTGCCACTGCTGTCAATTTTTTTTTTAATTCTCTAAAAGGCCATTTTTGGTCTATGATTTGTCAAGGTGACAACATAACGCGTCTAATCCATCCAACTGACTGACTGACTGCTAGCAAGCGTTTATGAATCATACTTTTTAACAACTGTCAAATAAGCTTAATCAGTCTGTTAACTAATCGACTGATCAAACCTCAATTAGGGATTTTTTATGAATAAGGCTGTTAGAATTTAAGCGGGCAGCGGTATTGGGCTCTGTCCAAAATACAGTAAGGACACACATACATTTTTTTTTTTAATTATAGACTGACCAGCGATTAAACTCTATCTCACCCGACGGTAAGTGCAAATGAGGCCGAAGATGTAGCTCACTGTAGTAACAGCCTATTCACACTGGATTTGAATAGTCCTTATACTTATGTTGAGAAGAGTGAAGAAAGGCGTGGGAAGAAGGCAGTTGAAGTGGTGTAATGCTGGTCACCCAGCAGTATACCGAAGTTAAACACAACATAAAAGCCGCACGCCCCGCCCCGCTGCACACTCCGCTCGAGCGTCTCAGGTCGTACATTAACGAGACTAATGTCATGAGCTAATGCTCGCATTATAAAATTCCCTCTGTTGTTGGTGGAACACCCCTTATAGTTAAGGACATACTAAGTCAAGAGTCGGGCACTCATTTGCGAACTGTAACCGTAACACGTTACAGTAACCAACCCTAGTGTAACGTGGCTCGCCAGTCTGCCGCGAGCGGAACTCTCAAAGTGAATACCCGGCTAAGGAGGAAGATGTGCCAACATGGCAAAAGCTAAACCGTAAAGTACAGATACTCAATACATCCGATTTTTTTTAATCTTTTTCAAGTGGCTTTTCCTAAAACTGTGGAACGCATTCAAATACCGCTCGAAGAACAATACAAAGATCAATGTTATTCATACTTGGAACAATTTATCCTCAGTGAATTCAAGTTTCTCTTGAGGATCGCACTCCATGAGGGAGCTCTCCACGTCTTCCAGCGAGTCCGGGTCTTGGGACATTTGCTTCATCTGCCCTTCTTTTACTACGCTCCACAGCTATCGACAAAAAAACACGATTAGTTCACAACCCAAAGCTAGAGTGGAATAGAGCAAGAGAAGACGTTTATCTAAGAGGTTATATAAGATACTGGCTTCTGCCCGCGACTTCTGCGTAGAATAAGCAATTGACATGTTTATGACTATCCCCCGGGAACTATGCTATTGTCTGAGATAAAAAGTAGCCTATGTTTTAATCTAGGGTACCAGCTATCTTCGTTCCAAATTTTATCCAAATCCGTCCAGTCGTTTTAGCGTCAAGAAGGAACAAACTACACACTCACTTTACAAACTTTCGCATTTATAATATTAGTAGGATTGATACTTAACTGTCGTTCATTTATTCAATAATATAACATGTATAACTACCCGTACCGCATAGGGTATAAAAACACCTATAAGAAAACCATATTTTGTTTTAAATGCTGTGCTTGCACTGCTGTGTGCCGGTGTGGAGAATAAGACAGCCGGGGAAATGACGGGCACAAGAGGCATTTCATCTTAGCCCTCTAGGTTGGCAACGCATCTGCAATCCCTCCGGGGTTGCGGGTGTCTATGGGCAGTGGTGATCGCTTACCATCAGGTGACCCACTTGCTCGTTTTCCTTGAAAGTTCATCCCGGCCTCAACTTCAGCTCTTCGCAATCCTACACTCAAACTAGTTTTTAGAGATCATCAATCTACCAACCTGTTTAGGGTCTCAAGGGACGGATGCTATCAAACACCCAGTAATTCAAGTTTAATGCCGTCTAAAACCACGTAGGCATCACATACAGTAAGAGAAATTGACGTACCACCGTGGAACCCTGTCGCAATTGACACACATTACAAATAAGGTGTTCATTATACAAAAAAAATGTGTGATAGCCACCTGTGGTGCATATATAACACTCATGTAAGCCTCTTTTTATAAGATTAAAATTACTTACTCTGCCATGCCTATACATTAAGCAAATAGCAATTTTTGTGAAGCAATATCCTAATTTGTTCAAAAAAATAACAGATGTAAGTAACAGAACACAAAGGACATGTAATGATGGTAAATTACTCTTTCCAAAACTAAAGTTGCAAATTTATAAGAGAAATGCCTATATTATGGCTACAGAGTATTTAATAAGCTACCCAGAGACCTATGTAATCTACCTTTAAATAAATTCAAAATAGACCTTCATGCATGGCTGTTGCAACGGCCCTATTACTTTATTAATGAGTTCTTTAGTGATTAAGTTTTGTTGTAAGTAATATATTTTTTACAGAATATTCGCACACCAGAAATGGTGTAATGTGCAGTTTTAATTTTAATTATGGAAGATCCCTGTAACCACATTACTGCGAATAAAATATTTTGATTTTGACTTGATTTGATTTGATTACACGTTATAGAAACCACTAAATTTCATAATACTTTATCCACTAATACCCCAAATTTTCAAATTACCATGGGCTCGTAATACCTAAAAATACCTGAAAAGTCAAAATGTCCCTTGTAACAATTTGACATTTTAGGTGTTTTCAGGTATTATGAGCCCATAGTAATTTGAAATATAAGGGTATTAGTGAATAAGGTATTATGAAATTTAGTGGTTTTAAGCCCAAAGCGAGGGTTCGAGTCATCCTCTCACCTGGTTGGGGTCCCCGGGCAGCGTGGACACGACGGCCGGGTGGTGCCGCCCGCCCGACGACTCGAGCTTGGTCCCGTCCGAGGCGACGTGGCAACTGACATGGAGCGGCATGGCCTCGCTCAGCCCCGCACCGAACACGCCGACACCGTTGTTCTGCGCCCACCAAGCGGCCGGGGTCGTGCTCGATTTTGTTTCTAGAATGTTCGTGGTTTTTTAATCAGAAGTATGAGACGCGACTCGCTTCTGTTTGCGAACGTCCGCTTCTAACAGCCCGGTGATGAGTAGGCAAAGGATTTTTCATCTCTCATACTCTGAAAGTAGGTCATTGATTATCTGGATATAGGGTTGAAAGTGACTCATCGCGACCCTTGGGTTGAAAGTATTTTTTTTTCTAGCTAATCCAAATGAGGTACATAGCAATGGAAATACGTATTCAGCCATGTAATCTATGTTTTATATAATCATCTATACAAATAGTTCCTTTTTAATTGTAAAAGGCTAAATAATCTTAAAATAACATTCCCGCTATAAATAAGCTTATGCCAGCGTACCTACCTATACAACGAGAATCAGAAATTATTACGTTCGGTAATTTTTTTAGTCAACAATTAATTGATAGCGACCTCCGTGTCTGCAAGTTTAAAAAAAAACTAGCTGGCAGCCAATGGGGTGCGCAGAATAAATGCGCAATGCGCGTAAATCGCGTAATAGAAAAAAGAGCGGGAAGAGAATGACAAACGTAACAAATATTAAGTGCGACCGTGCGACGTTAGTGAAATTTGTCATAATACCTTCTTTTATTTTCCTCATATTCGAAATGAAAAGTAGAGTGTTCAACTCGGATGAAATTACCCATTTCCCCTCGAACTTTTGGCGCCCTCACTTCGTTCGTGCGCCAGAAATATCTCAGGTGAAATGGGTATATTTCAACCCTTGTTTATCAATCTACTATTGTAATACATTGCGTGTTGTCAGTTGTCCGCTACACAGCGATACTCGACCTCGCAATGAACATAGAACGCGCGGGTCGTAGTGGGCCAACGTAGGCTTCAGAGCAAGACACATTCGAAGCTCTTCCAACACTTAGTCCTCGCGGCGAAACTTGATCCCTATAACAGTTCCGCTGACATTTCTAATAGTGATGCACCAGTTTCGATTTTTCTATTTTCTGGCAAAGATAATAATGACTTGCGTTCAATCCGGTCTCATAACATTTAGTAAAGTTTACCTTAATATAACACAAAGCGTTTGTTTTATTTTTGCCAAGCCCCAGGACATTAAATATTACATACATATGAACAACAAATTTCCTTCCATTCTGTTTAGTCAACGTCATCTGTTTACCGATATTCCTAGTCATGCTTATCGATATACCCACTCCTTAGTCCATACCAGCCTAACGAAGTAACTTTTGCAGTACGTCAACATGTAAGTTTAGGTGAAATTATTTCCATCAAATATGATAAACACCGAATAATTTCATTCATCATATATTTCTATCATATTATGACGTGCTAGACTTTAAGTTTCGCCTCTTAAACGATTCAACGTGACCGAACCTCATTACAAAGTTACATAAAATGAACTGTCACTAGAAGTGTCACAGGGATCAAGATTCATCGCGAGGAGTATACTACTCCCAGCTCGGCTAGCACAGATAGACTACATGTCTCTTTCTAAAACGACCGATAAGAAAAAGACGGACAATCTATATCCCGCGCGATGCAACTCTGCGCGCTCTCGTGCTAGACGTGCAACCGTAGTCGAGTGAGGACATTATTTCGAACAAATACTCAACAAATGAGCAAGAGCTCGTTAACTGCTCTCTGTTTCGGCTAAATGTAAACTTTAAGAGGGAGAAAAGGGAATACATAAGGTCAGTACGTTAGTGGGTCTCGCTTACAGCTTATTACGTATCCTACTGGGCTAGTTAGACGGACGTTACGACTAAGCAAGTCACGTACTTACACACCTCTACAAATGACACGTGACATAACATGCCTTGAAACTGAAATTGCACATGAAATGAGTCGAAATTAAAATTAAACAAGTATTGAACTGCTTGATGTGAGTAAATAATGTTTATTATGACCAGTTCGCGACCCTCAAACGCACATGAGCATCGAGCGGTCTGTGTTATTAATCATTCGTAACTTATACTTTTTGCATATGCCAGAAGTCACTTTTCTTCAAAAGTCCTTAACTTACCTTGTAGTGCAACACAAAATTAGCCAAAGGTCAATCTGAAATACAGTCATAGCCGATACGGGCAATAGTGCATGGTTCGGTTCGGCTAAATCAAAATTAAATTACGAATATATTGATAGCGAGATGGATTAATGGTGGATGGGCGATTAAAGAAATGCAGTAATGGAAAGAAGCAGAATGACAAAATCCGGACGATTGATCAGCTGTTCCCTCGCTAACTATTATACATTTTTTTTTACTAAAATTGAATGAATATCATGGCCCATTCAAGGGACAATTGACACTATAGGCTGACCGCTTAAATGAGTCCTCGCCCGCGCGGTACAGGGGCGCGGGGTAGGCGACAAAGGGGGCCGAGAGAGGTGCGGGCGGGTAGTGCGCCTGCCGCCCGCACAGAGAGAGGCCCCCTTTGTCGCCTACCCCGCGCCCCTGTACCGCGTGGGCGAGGACTTATTTAAGCGGTCAGTCTACAATTGACCTAGTCCCAAATTAACCAAGGCTTGTAAGACGTGAACACACTTATAAGAACAAAAAGAAACACTATCTATTCAACAAAATTCGAGTTTTTTTTACAGCTTCGTAGTTATGTTTAGGCCATGTTGTATTATTAAAACGAAACCATTCCAAAAATAAACCTCGGACCACACGGCCACGGCCCTTACTATAGTCTCACGTGTGAACAACTGATCGGTGACAAAAGCCGATTACAAACATAGATCCTGCACCGTGACACAAACATACCCGGAATCTGGGTGAGGTTGAGTAGATCCTTTAGCTGGGAGTCGGCTTTGGCTGCGGGCGGGGGCGGCAGTTCGCCTGCCAGCGGAAGCGGGGAGGTCAGAACGGGTACTACGCGATACCACGAACCACGACTGGGCTACTACCCACTAGGAAGTACCATCGAGCTACGCAAGCTTGTAACGGGTTGAGTCTATTCAAATTGAAATTGTTGAATAAATAAATAAATAAATATTAGGGAACCGTTCACACAAATTGACCTAGTCCCGTAAGCGCTAGTAAGGCTTGTATTATGGATACTAGACAACGATATACTTATATAGAGAAAATAAAATAAAGAAAACAAATAAAATAAAAATAATTGGGGTGCAATACGAAATAAATATCTGTAATAATTATTGAAATGTAATAATGTTATGTATGTGCTATGTTGGTGTCCCGAATAAACGAATAAATAAATAAAATAAAAATAAATAAAACTGAATAATGTAAATAAAACTTTTGGTGTTTAGTCAACGCATACATCTTTTCAAATAAGGGGGTTCGTTTTATAGTAGTTTTTTGCGGGTTTGCAGGTCAGGGGGGCTACTCCGAAATTCGATTTTCGAAGTTCGTGTCGTACCGTCCCTCTCGCTCTAAAATGAATGACTATTAGTGAGAGCGGAACGGCACGAAACGAACTTCGAAAATCGAAATTCGGAGTATAAGGCCAGCTTGCGTAGGCTCAGTAGTTACATAGTGGTCGCCGCTCGTAATTCGTGATACCGTTTATAAAAGTTTGGCGATAATTTTGTTTTTTGAGTGAGTATTCATGTTGCCCGGTTAGTATAACAAAAAAAGGCAATTAGAATAAAAATAATATAACATTTTATTCTGACACTACATTGCTACACAACCAATTCCATATTCTCTATACATATTTGAAATGAATTCAAACTCTATTGTTCAACACCAAATAGATTCGAAACCTCTGTCAACTCTCTTAAACTCAACTCAAAGCACGAAATCATCACAAACTGTAAGTTAGTCAACTTCCACCCCCCAAAAACACCTCAAAACTTACCCATATCCTGTGGTAGGTTAAGCAAGTCTTTCAATTGGTAGTCGGGCTTTGCGGCGGGCGGCGCCGACGTGTCCCCAGAGAGGACGCTGGCGTACGTAACGGGGGTCGACGAACCCCGACCAAGCTCGGGGGTTTCTGCCGCGAACACTGCTCGCTCTAGCGGGAGCCCGTATAGACCGAATCTGAGAGACAAGAGTTATTGAGAACAGAATCCGGACTTGACAGATTTGATCCGTAATAAAGATAGATAAAAGCTTGTGATAAACGTTCCAATGCAGCACTTTAAAACCAGGGCGTAGAGAAACGAGAGGGGGGTATAATACGTTAGAATTTCTGAAAGAAATAAAATTATTTAGCGCGTTAGGCACTTGTCCCACCGCCGGCGAGAAATTTCCATACTAAAAAACGCTCGCTTCTCGCTACTCGCCGGCGGTGGGACAAGTGCCTAAGGTAGATTTAGGGACTGTCTGACCACTCTATTAAGTTCCTATACTTTCCAGTGTCAGATTCTACGATGCCGTCTCATTATTATTTCAAAATAAACAGAGTCGGTATCATAGATATCGGACCGGACATTTAAAATATCAGGAACACAGAGTGATGGAACAAGTCTTAACTGTTCCAAATTGCTGTTCATCAAACAGAAGTTGCTGACGTGTTACTTATTTGCGCTAACCACTTACAGGCATTAATATATTATCTATGGTTCGAGGAGGCTCGGCGACACAAAAGTTAGGAAACCCTGGGGCCTTAAAATGACGTCTTAATGCGATTCAGTTTAGGTTCGCTCGCCGTCAGATTCATACTAAAAGTGACAGCTAAAACTTGAACTGAGTCGGAATTAGGACGTCATGGTAAGGCACCTGCTCTAAGTGATGCAGTTGCAGCCGTTATGTGGATTACGTTGCCAAGGCGGAGCAAACTAACCTGGCCCTCAGCAGATGGTGGTAGTCGTCCCCGCGCTCCGTGAGGCACCGCGCGGCCTGCTCGAGCAGCGCCAGGCAGCGCGCGACCAGCTCGCTGGCGGCGCCGCGCTGCGTGGCGTGCTGGGCCAGCGCGGCTAGCCAGCGCAGCGCGCCCGGCGACTCGCACGCGCCCACGTACGGCACGCAGTCGCTCAGGGTCGCTGTCAGCGTTTGGTCGAACGTTGACTTCCACGGTTTCGGCAGTTGCTTCACGCCACTGTTCGTAAATTATATTCATTAAGCCCTGCAAACTATAGCTCCATCGGACTCTAACCCCCTTATTCATAAACGCTCTATAGGCTTCTACTAGCTTAGCAATCGTGACATAGACATTTACCTTTCACAGATAAGGACAAACGATTGCTGAATTAACAGAAGCATATAGAGCGTTTATGAATAAGGGGGTAATAAAATAAGGGGGTATAAAAGCAATAAGTAATTAAGACAGCGCCTTTGCGTAACTTAGAGCGGTTTCGCGCTACGTCCGATCCGAACTATTTCTATGGTAATTTACGCACTATGACGGAAAGAAATCGAATGACGGAGATCGGATCTAGTGCGTAAATTACCATAGAAATAGTTCTACGGCTACTATGGACCATATTTTCACGGGTTCGGATCGGATTCGGATCGGACGTAGCGCAAAACCGCTCTCAGGGTTGGGGATCAGAAAGTTTAATCTTTCGTCAACTCAAGATTAGTCGGAGACTATCCAACTTAACTTCGTTTTCCGAATGGCAAAACACAGGAATCCTAAAAATTGTTAAAAATCGTTAATTAAAAATCGTTAACTTGTATAACTTTTATTACTTACTCGCTGGTAATCAGGATGATTTTGACGCATTTCTTAGCGAAGCTCCTGTTCGCGCACAGGATACAGTTCTTGATCAGAGCATCGGTGTGCCTCTCCACGGTCTTCACGCACTCCAGCTGCTGCAGCTCCACCGGGCTCTGCGCCTCCTTGTCCTTCGCTTTCTCGGTCTTCGCCAGCCTCAGCCTCTGCAACCTTATGGAGATCACCCAGATAAGCAAATCGAGCGCCAACTTGCGCTTTTCACTGTCATCTCTGCTTACAGCGATCTCGCACAACGTTTCCAAGAAGCTGTTCGATTCGAGCATAGCGATGCGCTGCTGCCTTTCCAAAGGTACGTCAGTGTGTGGCGTCGAACGAACGGTCAATGATATCTGGTGCAACCAATCACACCCAATAAAGCTCGACTTCTTCGAGCTGCTTTCACCAGATTTTATCGACCCTTTGCTCATATCTTTCGCCGGGTCAAACAATGTCTTTATATGGATCAAGAACGTCCTGCCGCGAGCCCTGTAGAGTCTAGGGCTGGTCAGTATCAGGGTGCCAGACTGCTGCGTCAGATCCAACCCTGACGAGAGCAGCAGCGGCCCGGCCAAAATCTCCGCGTTATGCGCCTGCAAATACTCCTCGCTGTTCACTGGATTCTCCAGATTCGAAGACATGTCTGCGTCTATAACAGGGAAATGCACCGGGGAGTCCGACCTGTGGCCGAAGGAAGCGTCTTTCTTGTACCCGATCCCGTGCAAATTCTGCTTCAGCAGCGTCACCTGTATGATCGGTAGATTGGCAGAGCAGGACGAATGTAACGTGAACCCGAATTCTATATGAGCTAAGGACACGGTGTAAGGCAGGGTGAGTTCAAGCACGTGCTCGTCCCAGGTGGAGGAGGTGTTCTGCAGCCGCCAGCTGCGGTTATTCTGGTGGTCGGAGCGCGAGCGCTGCGCCGGCGACAGCTCGCACCAGAAGCCCGGCACCACCGCGCTGTAAGGCACTGTCGTGTTCGTACCGTAACACCCTATCAAAGACATCATAGTTTCTAGATCGCTAGTATCCAAATCAGTCTTATTGGCCAGCATGACCGGGGCCGGCGCGGCACCGGTCGCTTCCTCCTTGGGAGTTCTATGCAGCATTTCGAAATCTAAATTCGCGAATTCGTCCTCGTCTATGTCGCCGGTGGAATCCTTCTCGCCGTTGTTGAGAGCGTAGAAATATATCATGCCGTGTTTTGTTGACACGCTGAGCCGTTCGACCGAGGCGCAGTACGCTACCGAGGTGAACTGGCCTTTCGGTGCGCGCTTGTCAGAAAGCATTTTGAAGTCTGGCAGAGAATAGAGTCTGAGGCTGCCGTCGTAGCCCACGGCAGCGAACGAGAACTGCTCTTGTTTGTCTACTGGCAACAAGCACAAGTCGACAGGACTCTCGTCGAAAGGTAGCTCCATCATAGTCACGGGATTGTCTTCAAGTGTGAATATGGACGTGTTACTATTAATTTTGTAGAGTATAAAATAAGCTCTCGCGTCGGACTTGTCAGTCTTATCGGCTTGGTCGGCGACCTCGTCGACGTCCATTTTGGTGTCGCCATCGTTGTCGGTTTCCTCTTCGACTCTCACTTTCTCCGGATCGATACTTGATATGACAACCAGCAGGTGTTCCTTGTCTTCTGTGGGTAGAAGATGCGTGACTTTGGAATCCTCTCTAAAGTTCAGCTTGGTTGGAAGACTTAAGCACTGTATGGCTATGCCCTGGGACACTACTTCTTCTTGCGGCGGGTCGCTGTCAAAGCCATCGTTGTTACTGTTGCTGATGGCGGTTTGCGTGCCGACCTTGCTTCCTCCGAACGTCGTGATTTTCACTTTCTCCGTGCCGTCCCCACCTTCGTACCACTTTAAATCGGAGATCTCTAGCGGGCCGTTCATATTGAGGTAGTGGGTGATCGGATCGGCCTGCTGCAACACGGCGTCAGTCTGATCCGCCAGCTTAGTCCCAACGGAGTCCAAATTGCCGCTCTTCCAACTCTTCAACTGCGATATTTTCCCTACAAAATCAAGCATGCTACCCTGTCCGGATTCAGGCAGTTCTGGTAGCAGAACTGTCGGCGGAGGCGGCGGCAGCAACTTGTAATGTTTCGTCAATATTGTCTTCTTCGGTTCCCACATCTTCGAATCCTCTTTACTCGAGGAGGCGTTAAGATTGATGACATTGCTTATCTGTTCGTCTAAAAGACTCGTGCACTGGGGAAGCTCCGTGTCCTCGTCAGAATACTGAAAGTATATCTCGTCGTATATATTCGCGTCGTCAGTTCTCGCGACCGCACAGACTTTCTTACTGACTCCTGGTTTGGAATTAGCGCTGCTATTGGACGTGTGAACTACTGTTGTTATGGAGCCCGCTAAGGAACTGTGTATATCGTAAGTTAGTAGGAAGAGCATTTTGTTTATAGGTGCTAAATTGCTCTTGGCTTCGTTCTGGTCGTTCATGGCTTGTACGCTTTCTTTGGACTTGTCGGGGGCGCCGGAGTCGAACAGAGCTTTACTAGAATCCTCCTCTTTGATTGGCTGGTCTGAGGGGACGCTGTTGGTCCTTGTGATAGTGACAGCGCAGATCAGTGACGGCTTGGTGTTGTTTTTGCTCGTCTCCTTCTCAACGCCTGTCTCTGTGTTTTGTGTCTGAGGGTATTTTTCTTGTTTCGACGTCATACCAACGAACGCCATCGCCGACAGCTCGAGACTGTACGTGGCTGAAACAAAAAACTCAATATAAATAACATACAACACCCACAGTTCACAGTTAGAGTCAACAATAACAGTCTTTAGTGCAAGTTTTTGTCGGAACAAACATCTCGAACGTTTAAGCGTCAATTACTTTGAGAATAGTTTCTTACCGTTTACTATTTCAAAACTAACAATGCAGGTTCACAAGTAGCGCAGTATACTCACACAGAGTACCTAAAAAACTTCCCAAATACTCACAAGAATCCTTCTCCAAGCTGGCGGACCACACTTTATTACAGTCCGTGGACAGTATCCCGCTAAAGATGGAGTCGTACGGGGACAGGTGAATGAACTTTGTCAGCTTCAGCCCGCAGTCAAACCGCCAGATGTTGACCTTTCCCTCTGTCGAGCCGGTCGCGATCAGCTCCCCCGTGTTGCCTTTGGAGACCACTGTCACGCTCGGACTCGGCACCGCGCACGCTGTCGCATTCGCAACCTACAAACAAGCATTTTGTATGAATACCGTTCAATGGAAAGACGAGGCGAAAGGCTTATTAGTTACCCTTCTGGGTTGGAAGGTCAGATGGCAGTCGCTTCTGTAAAAACTAGTGCCTACGCCAAATCTTGCGATTAGATTGTCAAAGCGGACCCCAGGCTCACTGAGCACTGCTCACAGGCAAAATGACTAAAAAAAAAAAAACATTTTTCATACAAGCTTTTTGCTGGCTCTGCTTTTTGTTGAGTGTGCATTCATTGTTATCCACCCTACGGGTACACTACATAAATACGAAAAACTAAATTCCGAATTTCAAAACTCCGAATATTATTGGAGTAAAACAAACATGTTCGCGGCTGAGGGGTGGCCCAAGGGCCACCCCCGCCGCACCTAAACCTAAATGAATCCAATTCCTAATAAACAAAATTCCGATTATTGAAAACACGAAATTCACTATCCCGAATATCAAATTTCCGAATTAGTAATGAAGTAACGGAAAATTAATTTTGTTTTTCGGGCCAATGACACTTCGGGCTTTTCATTATTCGGAGTTATAAAAATCGGAATAATATACAACCGGAATTTTGAAATTCGGTTAAATAAATTTCGTGTTTTTTAGTAATCGGAATTTTATTTCCTAGGAATTATGAAATTCGGAGTTTTAAAAATCGGAATTAGTAAATTCGGAATAAAATATTTCGGAGTATTTGGGTGTTCCCCCACCCTACATATGTGTACCAAAATCAAAGTCAAATTGGAGCCATTTCAGAGCTCCCTCCTGCTTAGACGATCCTGGTCAAGCCGCTAGAATGTCACTTTTGGATTAATGATAATCCAAAAGTGACATTCTCTCTAGACTTAAGGCCCATTTACATTGTGCAAGTTTCTTGCACATTCCATACAATAAAATCGAGGCAAAAAAATATTGCTCAATCTAAACCTGTCGTGTCATTCTAGCATATAGAAAGCAACTTGAATTCAATACTGGCATATGTGTAAGGGCAACAGTTTATTGAATGCAAGAATTGCCACTCCATCTATCATTTCAAGTTCAAGTTCAAGACCCAAACATAGTAGAGTCAAAGTTAATAAAATAAAAAGCTTGTAAAAAATCCAGTACTCACCGATATAGGCACATTGTGCGTATACTCGCCGCGGACGAAGGGACAGTTGGGCGAGTGCCTCTCGTGCTCGACCCAGGGCTCGTCGGACTTCTCCCAGCAGACGAGGCACACCATGCACGTGAAGCACATGGCGCGGTCGTCGCCGCTGGGCGATGGCTGGTGGTAAAAGCCTGCTTGGGCCATGCGGGCTGGCAGAGCCCATCTAGACAAAGCATTACATACATTCGCACACATTAAAAAAAACCGTGGTAGCCTAGCGGTTTGACCTGTGGCCTCTGAAGCAGGGTCGTGGGTTCCAGCCCACAGGGATATTTAGTCTAACTAACAATCAAATATTATCAAAATTAAATTAAATTGGAGTCTTGTATTGTACATATTTGTATTAGACAAGTTATTACATTAAAAAAATTGTATGATCTATTTCAAAATATTGAGTCAAATCAGACAATTGGAAAACAATTACTAATTATTGATTGAAAGATTGTCAATGGCTACTTTTATTTACATTTATATTGTTTTAATAGATTTATTATTGAAGAAGGCATTAAGATAATAACGACATCTTTCGATCAAAAGTCTTTATTTTTATTGCATTAAACGTGATTCTTGTCTAATCGATTCTGCCATTTTATTCGCTACTTGGATTTTTTTATGGGAGCATTTTAAACACTGCTAAACTCGATTTTACCAACAATTCAATCCTATAGTGTCAAAGCCAATCATCCCTAAACCATTTTTAACCCAAGACAGTGCAAAAAGTCTTTAAGAGGAAGCCGTTATTGACTCTAGCGATGAAGGATGCTGCGAGGCAATATGTCAAAACTGAATAAAAAGAAGTTCCTAATCAGCACATCAAGTCATCCCATATCACTTGAGAGTAAACAGGCTGCACATCACAAAACCATTTACGCCTACAACATACCTTATCCCAAATGAATGACAAGTTCACAAATATTTACGTTGACTAACTGAAAAGTACAACATATTACGTTTTAGCTTCTTCCAATCTGTGCAGACATCGTCTAACATTCAACCATGTTTGTGTGAACACGGTAGATGTCCAGAAATTTTAACACGGCGCGAACAAAAACCTACGTTTTCACTTCTCGTGCTTGTAAAGTTGTTCATTTATGTCGAGAGAATGCTCCACAAAATTGCTTTTTATCCTCTAGTGCATAATATTATTTTTTCTTTTAAGGCTCAGGCAACTAGGCTTTATAGCCACATTATACAATACACCTTCATTTAATAGACAAGGTTTTTTTATGAGTTAAGGTTAGTTATATCTTAATTAATAAAAAAAAATGTTTTGTCATTTGTCAATATTGTCATCCCCTTATATCTTGTCTCGCCTCAGAACAGACACCAAAACCGAATGCCTAGTGCAAACGACGAATCAAACCTATATTTTTGTCTCTTTTTGAAACTACCCACGTTTTCTAAAACATCATCATTGCTAATAATTTTTCCAATCAAAACTCATTACGAACACCTAAAGAAAGGGCAGTGACTCACTAAAGCGGAGGCCTTTGCCCAGCGGTAGAACAACAAATAGGCTATTAAAAAAAAAAAGAAACGTGTGCGTCTCGGAACGCCTGACAGAAGTGATAATTTAAGCTAATCTAAGTTACTAACAGTATACGTCTATCGCACACTAAACACTGAGTAGAGAGAGGGGGAAGCTGTGGGTTAGAGTGAGAGAGGAAGAGCCTGCCTACCGCTGCCGTATGCGTCACAGAAAGGGAAGCCAGGCAGACTGGCGCCGTAACGCGATACGTTACGATGCGGTTTACCCTCCTATAAGAAGTTATCACTTCAAAAACTCACTTGTAGTCCATGTGTGGCCACCTCTTGAACGTCTCCTTTCTCTCAGCCTCAGAGTACATGAGGGCTCTGTTCTCTTCATCCCGGGAGCACGGCATCAGCTCGTTGGCGCGCTGGCCGACGGCCGAGGCGATGGCCAACGCCGGGATCCGTCTGTTCTGCCCTTTCAGCTCTTGGACCACGCCGGCCGTGACCAGGCGCAGCGTGGACTGTGGCAGGCAGATGGTAACTGTGCTCCACTGGAAACAAATTACATTGTCAGTAATAGGGAACATATTTTCCAACTGGATTTTAACCATTGATAAACGCTCTAGGCTTCTGCTAACTTAACAATCGTTTGTCCTTATCTGTCACATTGACATTTACCTTTCACAGATAAGGACAAACGATTGCTAAGTCAGCAGAAACCTATAGAGCGTTAATGAATAAGGGGGTAAATCTTTAATTTAATAACTTTAAAATTTTAAAATCTCTACTTTTTTAAATACATTAATTATATGAATGAAAATAGCTAATTGTGACATTTTATTTTATTTTGAATTTTACTTAAGTATTTATTATTATTATATTGATTATTTAAAGTTATATTAATGTTACTATGAATTTTGATTTCATTGTTTTAAAAACTAAATTATTTCTTTACAAATAAAACAACTAACAATAGGTTAAGGCAATGTATGTAACTAACATTTTCATATGGATCTCGGTCTGAAATAAAATTATTTTATTTTATTTATTAAAATGAGAAAGTAACTTGTCTCTCTGTCTTTCTTTCCGTATGTTTGCTACACACATTAAAATCGCTTTGCCGTGCGTGATCAAAATTAAATTTAATAGTAACATGTGTATAATACTTTCAGTCCCGGAAAATTGCATAATTCCCGCAGGGTAGCGATAAACGAATTCTCTACAAACATACAACAGTTAGTTGTTAATAAATCAATGTCATATTGTTCAGATATACTTGCTTTCCAAATACTCTAAGTGAAAAAAGCTACTTTGTGCTTGTTGGTTTCATTATTAATAATATCTTGCACACATAGTCACATATAATGTGATACTGTGTACTCTTACTCTAATAATAAATAATAAATAAAATAAAAAAATATAAAAAAAATCATTTAATTCAGACCACATAAAACAATATTGTCCATATTAGTAATGTTAGTAATGCCGTATTGAAGCCTGCTTCATAAATTTATATAAAGGGTGTTGTATATAAAGGATTATCGTCCTAAAACTGTTTCCTGACCAAATACCGCACAGGTAAAAACTAAACCGCACCGTTGACATCAGCCTGTTCTGTTCCTTCTACTCAATAGATTTACTTACTTTCTGCGCCTTGACCCCCTTCCTCGCTGGTTCCGCATCTATGGAGTTCTTGAGCTCATTGATGAAGTCAGTGAGACCCTCGATGGAGTGCACGTCCAGACTCTGCAGGCACTGGTACAGCAGAATGGCCTAGGACAAACAAATAACAATGTAAATAACTGAATATGGCCACAATTTTTTGAAGTGAAAACTTTTTTACCGGCGTTGAGCACTTTTTGGGATGGGTAGAAAGTGCTAAACTCGCGTAAGACGTAAGACGGAGGTAGAGTTTAAGTACCAGGATATCAGGATCCTCTAAGAGCTTATTTTGAAATACGAATGAAGCTAAAGTCGCGTTTGATTATTGAAGTGTACGTTAATTTCGTTGCTTTAACGTATGTGCGTTTGGCCTAGTGGTATAAGGTGTGGAATAACAGTGTGTTCTCTCAGGTGACCGCAGTTCAAATCTCGTGTATTTTTTTTTCTTTTTGCGCGAATGTGCGCGTTTGTAGTTTTCACTTCTGCCGGCACTCTCGAAGTGCTACCTGGTACCACTTTTTACATACATAAATAAATCACGTCTTTATCCCTTACGGGGTAGACAGACTAGAGCCTAAGGTAACAAGACCTTAAGGTCACGTTTAGCATGATTGTGGGCGTATAGGTGAAAAGGGGAATCAAAATAGTGATGGGTTGCTTTGCTAGCCGCATCGCTTATATATAATATTATTCCTAAGATCTTCGCCCATTCCCTCGATGGACTTTTACCATCTGCACGGGAAGAAAAGCAACTGGTACATTCTATGCTTTTTCTTTACTCCCAGACCAGCATGGAAAAAATAAAAAATGAATGATTTTTTTTTACTAGTGTAAATATGGATTTATTGTTAAATGCTATGTATGAATAATAATATTGCTGTTGTCCGTTGTTGTAAAACTGTCACCATTATTATTATTACATTTACAAGTAATTCAATAACTCTTTTTATTTTAATGCAGCACATACTGCTTATTTGCAAATCTACAAATGGCGACCACTGCATTGTTTATGTTTAGGAGTATTTTTTTTAATAAATAGATATGTTATCGGTTAAGTTGCTTTGTAAATCAATAACCTTTCCTACTGAACCACCTACAGGTAGTAAAATGCAGAAAAATAATCAGTTTTCAATTTGCTGAATAGTCACTGCTATTGCTGCATTTTATTGCATTTTTTGTAGCATTTTTACGTCATAATATCATAGCTTTTTATAGCTAACCATATACATAGTTAACAGAGCTCAAAAATATTTCAAAACAAAAGCAAAAATGTGTTATCAACACAATTAATTCTTATTATTTATTGTTCTTTGTTAAAATAAGGAGTATTTGTATTGTATTTGTATTTATTGTTAATTAATTTAACTGACATTATTAACTTTAACAAGACAAATCCAACCATCAAGTAATCAGCATATTCTAGGTTTAGTTCAAGGTCAATGGTATAGAAATAGCCTAATTAAATCAATAAATTTTCCTGCAGTAAAATCTGCTACAAAAATTTTTTTCCCAAAAAAAGGGGACTTTCCCCTACAAACTACGGCGCGTGCACATTTGCATATGTGTACTACCTACGCAACTCGGGGATTCCCCGAAATATTAACATGCGGCTGAATAAACTGTGTCTATTTATTACGTCAGTATTGTCAGTGATGGCGGGTCGGTGAAAAGAGCTCCATTTTTTTTTATGCAACAAGGAAGGCAAACAAGCAAATGGGTCACCTGATGGTAAGAGAGGATTGCAGATGTATTACCAGCCTTGAGAGCTAGGATAGAATACCACTTGTGCCAGTAATTTCACGGTACCACTGTGTTTCTATATACTCACAATTAGTGGCCGACCTGTTGAAATGTGTGTCGAAGATTTTGTGTTTATGTATTAAAATCAACAACTAAGCCCGTAGAGCCTTTAACAGTGAATACAACAACCAAATTGTTGATAATTGCACAGATAACAAGATATAATTAAGTTATATCTCATCAATAACTAAGTAACTTTCAAATTAGATATTAGATAAATAATATAAATACATTAAAAAAAACTGGTTAAAATCAAATAAATCTGATCATGTTCTGAGTATTATGTGGATGAAGCAAAAGAGGTATGTCAGGATCGTAGCAAGTGGAACAAAGCAGTCTCTGCCTACCCCTGTGGGAAAGAGGTGTGACGTTATGTATGTATATATGTTCTGAGTATTTTTAAAATATTGATTTTTATCAATCCTGATTAACTGTCTTGCTTTAACTGATAAGATCACAAAATAATTATAATAAATCATAAAATTAGAACAATTTGCCTTTGTGCATAATATTGAATGTTTTTTTACGTGATTTGTGTCGGTTTCCTTATAATTTGTACAGTCACCAGCATAAATAAGTGATCATTTTTGTACCTTGTCGCTTTCAGTTGTTACATGATTTCGTATGGTTTTTCAAACATGACTTTAAAGTGACAAGGTACAAAAGTGACCACTTATTTATGCTGGTGACTGTACATAAAGCATTTACATACTTACTTACAATTGATATAATATTTTTTATAAAAACTTCTCAAAACAAATATGTCCATGTTCAACTCAAAAATACAAAAGTAACAAAAAAAACCAGACAAGTGCGAGTCTAACTTGTACACTAAATAAATAGGGAATTAAATCCTGGAACTAGAAGTACCAGGATCTCAAGATCTTGATCCTTTCTTCTTTTCCTTATAAGTTATGGGTTTCATAAGATTTATAATGACAAACAAAGTTAAATATTATGTGGTTCACATAGTTTCACCTGGTATAATCTTTTGCCAAGTGATTCATAAAGGCAACCACACACTGGGAGGGACACCTAAACCAATACTTTACCAAAACAACTGCTTTTTGTCCAAAGACTGATTGCATGTTACCGATCACAAAAAATCTGTGGTTGGTAAAAATAATCTGTTATTCATTTATTCTAATTAGAAATGGTTATTTGTGAATTTCAGATTTCTTCCTTCACATTTGTTGTGAGGCTTTAGGTACTTCTCTAAAAAAATTTTCAATCCTATGACAAAGGAAAGTACCCTCTGGTCTAGGTTTCCATACCCACAGTTTAAGCACAAAAATACATGAAAATACAGTATTAAATGAAACCATGAAACAGTAGCTTTAAACTCACTTGCATTATAGACCGTCTAATATTTTTCTGTGTGTCTACTCTTGCTTAATACTCATGTCCTGTCAATCGTTCAAAGGTTAACTGGAAGAGTTCCACTTTAGGGATAAGTTCGCCTTTGTGCATTTGTGTTCTCCTGTATTCATCTTTTTCATGATTTTTATGTACAATAAAGAGTTATACATATATGTATGATATTCTATTTTTTTAAAGTAAATTGACTGTAAAATACATTGAAATATTCTAAAATTACACAAAACCTGTTCATTTCTGACATCCATGAAGTACAATCGGGTTGTCTGTTACTATCAAATTGGAATACCTACCCAATGCCTAGTGAATAATGATTCACCAAATCATGCATAGACAGGACAAAGCCCTATTCATGCTACCTAGTTATCAGAGATTTTCGATTACAAATTAAAAATGTTGTTTCAATAATTTTGTGTAGTGCTTACCTCTGAGAGGACAAGTTCTATTCTTATTATTTTATCGGGTTGTGAGGAGGGCAGCGGGCGCTGGAGCGCCGTGTGTAGCAATAGAACTCCGTTGTAGTCGGTCCGCGCGCCCACGCCGCTGCTGTCCCACACGAACACTCGGTCCGCGCCCGGCGCATACTCCACCCCCAACGTACCCCCATCATCTGTAAACCGTAATAAACCAATCTCACTCAACGCACTAATTATTGTTTATAACGAACTGTCAAGTGAAACAATGTAGGGCAACTCCGCACTCATAAATGAATGCGAAGCAATGAAATTCCTTATCAAGCTACTAATTATACATACACTGCGGCGAGGATATAATGCAATTCCATGTACACACATATTTAAGCATCGGAAATCGTGACTTACCCGCTGATAGACAAGACGACTGAAGAATCACACCAGAATTGACATCCAAAACGTGTACACCACCAACGTCAGTCTTCACCAAAATTATATTCAAGTTACTGTGATACGTTAAAGAAGTAACAGTAAAGTTCATACGTATATAACCATCTTCTCGTAATATCAAAGAATCATCGCCCATCGTGGCCGTGAACACATCTGTCTATTCTACGTAAACGCCATTTGTAATTATACTTTTTTTGTGTCAAATATTTTCGTATAAGATGGCCAGAAGTAAAATATATATGAGAAACAAGAGGTTGTCTTTTATTGACTGTATTATGTATTTTGTCTACGAGTAGTTTTTATTATTTCATATTTGAAGATTTAAGTTTTATTTGATTTCTAGTTTTATTGCAATGTTCTATTTATATTACACATGAATATTCAGTAAAGATTTGTAAAGCCGATTCCAGATATGTGAAAAGTTTACGTACACACACTTGTTTCATGTGCTTTTTGACGTGCATTTAGACATGCACGCCATAAAACGAAAACCTACCGTAATGACAAATACAAAATATTTTCATAACAAAAGAATAGTGACTTGAAACTACAGTGAATAATTTCAATGGAAGTGGATAAAGATCAAGCGGCTTCTTGGATTAGCACTATCAGTTTTACATCGAGCACGTGTCTATATTTGGTATAAACAGCTCTCATAGGTTTAGTTTTGAGCAGATATGAACGGCTGGAACGGGCCATGTGTGTTAACGCGCTTTACACATGTCTGGCACCGGCTTTAGAAAGCCATTTGTGTTGCCATATGACATATTTTTCTACATCCATAGACAAATGCATGACGGTGTAAAAGAACGTTCTTATTTAACTTAACTGTGGAGATAAAACAATAATAAAAATTATCTTAAGCTTTTTATTTCATTTTGAAATTATTTCCTATGGAATAGGTCCATTTGCTTTTTTTATTTTTTTCTTGGACCTGTTTCTGCTTTGTTTCTGTCTGCACCGCGCTTTATCAGAAATTTAATATCTGGAACCAGGGATGGCGATTCTTCAATCTTCCCGAAATAAAATAAACAGATTCGAATTAAAACTTGATTCGAACAAAATATTACGTCTACCTTACGTACTTAACTTTTATTTCTTCGTATGGTTCATGTGATAGTTTTCTCATGAATCGATCTTTTTCAATTTGTTTTCGAGCTTTTATTTTATATCTCACTACTTACATCGATAAAAAGAAACCGGAATGCTGACGAATCCGCAGGCTCAAACAAGTTCTTTTATAATTGTAATATGGTAGTTATGTGGGTACGAAAGAAAAAAAACTTGTATTAAATATTCATGTATTTACTTTCGTAAAAAATCTAAATTATGTACACTTATAAAAAACGTAAACAATTATAAAACTAAAATATTGGACGGAATTTCATCACATCACGCATATAAAATAAATAAGTAGGTACCTAAGACTATGTCTAGGGGAGATGAATTTGCCCAGCACTGGAGCGGGACACTAAGGGCTAGTAAAAACCAGCCCAACTGCAAATCAGAGTCGCGCACCGAGGGTTCCGTACAAATTCGGCAAGTGAGTATAAAATTCAGTGTTAGCAGAGCCCTGCTCCTAAGCAAAATTTTGGCGGTGTGAGGTCATTTTAAAATTTCTTGAAATTTCTTGAAATTTTTTTTCTTTATTAATTTGCATAACATTATGTCCATTTAGACGTTCAAAATAAATAATGTGTGAGTTCAGATAATGCTAAATACCTTTTTTAAGTAGGCATGCAAAGTAATATTATTTGGTCTTAAGATCTAAACTGATTTAAATAAATTTATATTAATACAATTCTTATCACATTTACAAATATAACACAATTAGTATTTATTTACACGCAAAATATTCATATTGGAATATACATATATATAAATATTCATATATTTATATTGGATATTTAGACAGAAAACATTAAAAGTACATTTTAAGCCTTACATCTCTTTTACATGCGTATTTCTTTTACCACAGGCTGTACGCAGTCTTAGACAGTATCAGAACTATGGTGCCCTGGTACACGGCGGTGCACTGAATCCTGATGATGATGATGACTCGACCAAAGACATCTTAAAACTCCCAAGACTCGAGCCATCGGAGTCCTGCCATGGTAGAATTGGGGTCCTGCGCGAGGGGCTCACTCATGCCAAACGCCAATGGCGCGAACAAGTAGAAGCTGTACGCAGTCGTAGACAGTATCAGACCTATGGTGCCCTGGTACACGGCAGTGCCTAGCTGAGTCCTGATGATGACATCTTAAAACTCCCAAGACTCGAGCCATCTGAGTCCTGCCATAGTAGAATTGGGCTCATGCGCGAGGGGCCTACGCCAATGGCGCGAACAAGTAGAAGCTGTACGCAGTCGTAGACAGTATCAGACCTATGGTGCCCTGGTACACGGCGGTGCCTAGCTGAGTCCTGATGATGACATCTTAAAACTCCCAAGACTCGAGCCATCGGAGTCCTGCCATGGTAGAATTGGGCTCATGTGCGAGGGGCCCACTCATGCCATACGCCAATGGCGCGAACAAGTAGAAGCTGTACGCAGTCGTAGACAGTATCAGACCTATGGTGCCCTGGTACACAGCGGTTCCTAGCTCCCTGCTTAAGTAGCTCTTCACGCTTTTGAGAAGGTATTCAGTTAAAATACCTGTAAAAAAACAGTGAAATAATTGCGATATAGATATAAAGCCCTGGGTTGCCTTACCATGACATCTTAATGCGATCAGATTAAGTTCGCTCGCAGTCATATTCATACTAAAAGTGACAGCTAAAACTTGAACTGAGTCGGAATTAGGACGTCATGGTAAAGCCCCTGGTAGCCTAGTGGTTTGACTTGTATGTCTAGCACGACAGCGCACAAGAGTCGCGTCGCGCGCGAGATAGATTGCCCGTCTTTTTCTTACTGTTCATTCTAGAAAGAGTCTAAACTCGCGCGCGACGCGACTCGCACGCTCTCGTGCTAGCCGGGCTGTGGCCTCTCAAGCAGAGGGTCGTGGGTTCGAATTCCGGGCTCGCACCTCTGAGTTTTTCAGAATTAATTAGGGTTAAGGCGGCGCAGTTAGTGTGTAAAACATCCAAGACTCGAGAACAAACATTCGTATTTTCATACAAATAATTGCCCCGACCGGGGATCGAACCCGGAACCTCAAGCTTCATAGTCAGGTTCTCTAACCACTAGGCCATTCGGTCGACAATTTGTGACCACTAGGCGTCAATTTGTGACTCATATCGCTGACCAATCGCGTGCTGTCTGAATTTTCTAGTACTATGGTTATCATGGGCACGGTATAGCAGCTTCGAGAAACAGGCCACTGGTATCAGATGCTTACCAGTAAGCATGGAACTGAACACGAGCGCCGGGAAGTAGTGGTGGAAGTAGAGCACGCGGCCCATGGCCCAGAAGGGCACGTAATGGAGCGCCCAGCCGACGAAGCTCCAGCCCGCCGCGTTCAGCAGCTTGGAGCCCGAGGCTGCGACCAAAGATCAGGTAGAACTAGTCATCATTACCACGGTCAACTATAAAACCAGGCGGTAGTGACCTCTGGTTAATATGCGATGCCCAAGGTAAAAAGACCCAAAGGCCACATTTAGCATAGTGTTAGCCTGATTTCTAACCTAATGTATGTATGTGTGTATGTATGTATGTATGTATAACTCTTTATTGTACATAAAACACATTAATTTTACACATACAATAATACAATACAAATACTCTTTATTGAACACCACAAATCAGACACATAATGAGACTAATGCGGTCTGTGGTTTAACAAACGAAGAGTCCAGCGGCCTTACCATGACGTCTTAATGCGATTCAGTTAAGGTTCGCTCGCTGTCAGATTCATACTAAAAGTGACAGCTAAAACTTGAACTAAGTCGGAATTAGGACGTCATGGTAAGGTTCTGCCTTTCTTCCCGCGATGGTCGTATTAGAAATGGCGTTGTTTTAATATCTTGGCAATAATTTATCCTTGAATACCGGTGGTCAGTGCTTTTATTCATTTAACAATACGTAGAGCATATAGGTGGAAAGAGGAATCAAAATAATGATGGGTTGCTAGCCGCATCGCCTATAACATGATAACTAAGATTTTCGTTTTCGCCCATTCCCTCAATGGCCACCATCTGTGCGGGAAGAGAAGCGACTGGTACATTCTGTAGGTGCAGGTGCTGGTTCTTCTTAATAAATTAAACACCCACATGACACGTTTATAAATGGACTGTATATTTTAATTGTTTTACATCACAAGATACATATTATGCAGATAATGACGCGAGAGAGAGAGAGCGATCGGGACGCCACCATGCGGCTCTACCGCAAGGTAATTTAGTGTTGCTACAATAAATTAAGTATTCCTTAGGTATGTTTCATACACATTTTATGTTTTTTCTTAGCTCCCAGACCAGCTTGGAAGACTAAAACAAAACATAATACATAATCATATATAGGTATTCATTTATATAAATGTATACATACACACACAAGTTACAAAACACTTACCTACATTTAGCTACGTTACATAAATGTTGCTCTCTCTCTCTCTCTCTTCTCTCCATCTCTCTCTCTCTCACGATCGGCCGGCCTATTCATATCAAAACCATAAGAGTAAGACAACAAGACATACCCGACGTTCTTTTCAACTATAGCACTATACCTTGTACAACGACTCCCCGCGCCTCCGCCCGCTTGTTCCGTACGGCGTTGACGACGTACACGACCAGAAAGGCGACCAGAAAGCCCAGGTTGGCCCACCAGACCACCGGGTTGCCTAGGAGGTACACGCGGTGCGCGCTCCCGGAGAAGAACTGGCCCTGGGAACAGTTGCATTAAGTCCTGTTTCACCACTCTCTGTTAAGTACCAGTTATCTTAAGTAGGTATCAGTTATCTATAATTCCGTCTCTATTTATTACTACGGAACAGACAGAGACGTCATTATAGTTAACAGAGTGGTGAAACAGGCCCTAAGTTAGCTAACTCATAGATGAGGGCTCATGGGGCATGGACTTTGGACTATGGTACATGAATGTGTCGATAGGCTATGGCGTAGGGTAAAGGCACCAGAAGTCAGCCCGGAACCCATAGTCAGCCTTTTGAGTATTTTACGCTTATTAATAGAGGAACGATTAAGCCGAATTTCCACTAAGAATAACAATAAGAGAACTTTATTAGCTGATACGGAAACACAAACAGAATATTACACATGGATACTTATTCTAACCAGCCAAATGGTCGCCACTCAGCAACAACTATGCAAGTTTCGCGCAATTAGCATTACATTGCTCGGCCGATAACCTAACGCTTCAAAAATGATTAATCAAACGCCGCAGTGTAATGCTTGTTGCACGAAATTAGTTCATCATCATCATCATCTCCAGCCTATATACGTCCCACTGCTGGGCACAGGCCTCGGGACTCAGGGCTTGGGATATAGTTCCCACGCGGGCTCAGTGCAGATTGGGAACTTCACACATCATTGAATTGCTTCGAAGTTGTGTACAGGTTTCCTCACGATGTTTTCCTTCACCGAAAAGCTCATGGTAAATTTCAAATGTGATTCGCACATAAATTCGCACGAAATTAGTTGCATAATGTAAATTCGGCTTTAGAACAAGCGAAAGACAGGTTTGTACTTGAGCCCTCGGGTTACTTTTGTTAATTGATCCTCGTATAAAAATATCATAGAAGTTTGAACTCAAAACTTTACTTGAAAGGCTGACTATAGGTACCGGCTGACTTTTGAATTTTACACTATATACCGCAGAGGGTACGAATTAAAATACATAAAGTTAAAATACCTAATGGTTCAAAATACCTAAATGCAATTTTCTCAGAATTTTATCAACTTAACCTAACCTAACCTAAATATATAGATAGAACCTAAACCAATCTATAGGTTAGGTTAGGTTAAGTTTATAATAATTCTGTTAATTCTGAGAAAATTGCATTTAGGTATTTTGAACCATTAGGTATTTTAACTTTATGTATTTTAATACGTACCCACCGCAGATGTGCAAGGAGAGCAGTGAGGGAGGATAGGGATAATGTAGCATTCTAATTGTGAAAGAATTATTCAAATCGGTCCAGTAGTTTTGGAGAATGTTCAAATCAAACAAACAATCAAATCTTTCCTCTTTAATATTAGCGTGGACTACACTGACGTGCTAAAATAACGGGTCACCTTAAAATACAAAGTTGTATGAAAAGCGACCCATTATTTGCTCCCTAGTATATAAATGTTTGGTAGTTGCGTAGTCGGCTTTTGTTTCCTTACTCGGTAGTTGATGGGCCATTGCCAGGGCTGGCTGGTCACCTCCCCCTCCTTGGGCTTCAACCCCGCATTACCCTGCAGCATCACGGCATGAGACTCCAGGAACCGCTCCAGGAAACCCGAAGCGTAAGCCTCGAAGCTCACCTTGGGTACTAGTCAGGAAATTAAAAAACAATTAATTTCGTACTTTCTTTGCAATGCAACTGGTTTTATTATGGCTCGAGTATATCGCATGTTAGGGATGGACGATATACATCGATGTATTGTAAACACTCGATGTATAGTAACGATGCATCGTATTGAACCGATGTATTGTTAATACTTCAACATCGAATATATATCGATGTTTTTTATTCGATGCATAATACGCAAACTATGAGATGAGCGTCTATAAATGTGACAACACTGGCTGACTGGAACCTGAATCGTAATAATCAGTTCAGCCTTTCAGTCAATATTACACACCTACCATATTTTATCGGTTTGGCTGAATATCATGTTTCCTTTGCCACGGTACCGGCAAAGTCAAAATTTAATAATAAAACCCAAAACAATATGGCCCACCGAGTTTTTGTTGCGTAGTGTGTAAAGTGTGAACGTAACGTGTATTTGTATTCGCATCGGAAAAAACATCGATGTATGTTTTAAATGTCTAAAACTCAAATGTAATAATATCTTTCAGTGGAATTATATGGGCCGATCCCGGCGGCACTGCAATGCCAGGCCGACCCGTGACGGGAGTGGAGCGAGCCCCGAACATCCCGTCGATTTACAAAAATCAGTTTAATATACTGGTCCCTCAGTGAGGGAACTTTCAGATATTAAGCTGAAAAGAACAGATACTACACTTTGATCTTAGCCAAAAGGCCGAGAAGCGATAATTGCTCAGATATATTAGACGAGGGTCACTAAACTGGGAAAAATCTTAACAGCGCGATGTAGGAATGCCTCGCAACCGTGGCAGCGCCATCTATCGAGAAACGTTTGAACTAATTTGACAGAAAAATGGCGTACTCATAGCGACCGCTACTGCTTCGTTAGTGCTTATAAAGTTATAATAATGTTATTATAAAAAAAAACATTTGTTAGTAGTACAATCTTACATTCTACATATATTTCACATAATAATTATTCAAATGAAAATAAACGACGACAGATACCACTACATGTATTTAAAGTCTACCAACGACTTTTTTTATCACTCTAAGGTCTAATGTCATTCGAACGGCGGAGAATAGCTGGTTAATAAACCTTAGCTTAGCGAAACGATTAAAAACCCAGTAAAAGTACTCACAGTCATCGTAAACGTTGTCTTCCACGTTCCACAGGGCGTGTTTGTCCCTCAAGTTAGGGTTGCACGCCACTTCTTGCTGCTCGTAGCCCCATTTAGGCAGTTGCTTGCCGGTCGTAGTCAGAGCACACGCCTGCGCATAATAATAATAATAGGTTTTACGCTTTTTTTGGGTTTTGCTTTTTAGCTTTTTTTTATAAGTACGTCCCACTGCTTGACACCGGCCCTCCTATCAAAATCAGAGGGCTATAGTTCCCACGCGGGCCCAGTGCGGGACTTCACAAACAACACTGAATTGCTTCACAAGTGCATGTTTTCTTCTTCACCGAAAAGCTCATGGTAAATTTGAAACGTAATTTCACAGGATTCGAACCCACGACCGAAACGGAACTAGACTACCACGGATTTGTTTAATAACGTTCTATGTAAATTACATGTTAGAATTATTATAATGTGTAGTTTTATAATATATCTTCCAGGGCTAGGGATGACGTAAAATTCTGTCCACACTTCGGGTGTCATAAAGAAAAACTCGGGTCGCATGATTATCGCCCTCGCCTTCGGCTCGTGCGACAAGTTCCTGACGCATTCTTTATTTCATCACCGTCATGGTGTTATGTACTATTATAGTACAGCCACAACACGCACAAATTTGGAGTACTTCAGGCACACCAATGATAACGATTTTCTTTTCTTTCTTTCTTTCTTTCATTTTTCAAGTGAAGTGGCCGAACAAAAATATAAAAACCGGCCATGTGCGAGTCGGACTCGCGCACGAAGGGTTCCGTACCAGAAAAAAGGCTAAAGCTGGTGCCATTAAATACTTGTGTTATTGAGTTTAAATTCCGTTGTCAACATTTTGACTACTCTGTTGTATGGGAGCCCCCCTTAATTATTATTATTATTTTGATTTTAGTATTTGCTGTTGTAGCCACAATAAAAATACATAATCTGTGAAAATTTCAACTGTCTTCAGATCTAGTCAAATTTCAACTGTGTTCTTGAGATCTAGCTCGGCGAGTGGTAGCCATGAAAAAGCCTTTCATCTTCCTTCCATATCCTTTCATCCCTCCCTACTAATATTATAAATGCGAAAGTAACTCTTGTCTGTCTTGTTTTGTGTATGTATTACATATACTTTTTGTGTAGCAGAGCAGAAGTTGAAAAATGATTGTTCGCGCCGTCGTTTCGGTTCCCGAAGATGCCCGAGCGCCGCGGCCAATGACAGCGCCCGCGCCGTGCCCCGCACCCGACAAGGATCGCGTCGGCGTCGCGACCTCTCTCTCTCACTCACAACGCAGACGCGCTACCGAGCGCACGTCGCCTCGTGTCCTTATCTAATTAATTTCCAAACCTAAAGACAACTCTGTTTTGTTGTACCATTTCCATTGTTGATGGTAATTAAACTGTTAAACTCCCTAATTTGTTTCCTTCTATGTCCAAGCTCCGACAATGATATTGTCAATAGTAATTCAGTAATATCAATTGCCAGGTTTAATTTCACGCGAGCGAAGCCGCGGCCAACGCACAGATATATACATATTCATCACGTCTTAATCCCTTACGTTACGGGGTAGACAGAGCCTAGGGTAACACCTTAAAGGCCACGTTTAGCGTATTTATTCAAATATTTGTGTGAGTAAAGGGGATGCACTATATTGTTTCTAGCGTATACGACGAAGATGCCAATAGCGCAACGCGAACACGCAACGCCAAGTGGAGTGCTAGATTCTCGCCACGTGTAAAAGCTGGTATAACAATAAAGGTAGCTTACTTGTAAGTAATGTACGAGCATGAGTTTGCTCTTGACCGTTTGTATCTCGTCGCCGTCGGCGCCGCCCGCTATCACGATCTTCCACACGTCGTTGGCGTCTCCTACACCGTCCTTAACAAAAGTAAACTTTCAGTTAACTGTACGGTGGGCTAAATAAGTCTAACACTTTAGATTAGGAAGAGACGACACTACAGAATTGCCACTTTTTAATTTCACGACTTTATAGACAAACTGAACTTTCCAGTTGACAGCCGCGTCTTATCGACATTTCATTTCACTTGGGATGTAATTCTATTTCAAGATTTTTTTTGAAGTGAAATTAGCGACGTTGGACACTTTTTGGGATAGGTAAAAAAATGTTAAACTCGCGTCAGGCGTAAGACAGAGGGAGAGTTTAAGTACCAGGATATCAGATCCTCTAAGAGTTTATTTTGTAATACGAATGAATCGCGTTCGATTTTTGAAGTGTTTTGTTGAGTCGTGATCATGAAGCAAAAGTACTAGGGCATCAGCACATTGTTAGAGGTCTCTCAATATAGACAATACGTACGTTTTTTTTCGTAAGCGGCCAGTACGGTACACGTCTTGAGCGTCATGGAAGATACAACATTAAAATCTAATCTAATCTGCTGTTTTCACTCCCGGAGTGCTACCCGTCGCTTTTTTTTCACCTATACACGTGAGTGCGTCTCACCTCTCCGTATCCCGTGACCTGCATACACTTGTGCGTAAGCGGCGCGCGTTCCCGATGCGAGTGCAGATTGCGCATAGTCGGCGCATGCGTGAGCCGGACCAGGTCGCCGCTGCGCACAGGCACGGTGCCGGCCGCCGGCGCCGCGTACGACCGGACTATCCACCGGTTGTTCTCGTCTTTATGCGTGTACGTTGTCACCTGTAGGTATGTTACTTAGTGGTAAATCTGTTTTTAAGGCACTTGTCCCATCGCCGAGTAGCGAGAAGCGACCGTTTTTTAGCATGGAAATTTTGCCGCTTTTGTCGACAAAAGTTCCATACTTAAACACCCGCTTCTCGCTACTCGCCGGCGGTGGGACAAGTGCTTAAATTATGTAACAGCACTAGTTTGGACGATAAGGGGTCCTAGTGAGAAGGGGTTAAGTCTGAAATAATTGACAACCCATTTTTTTTTTTAGTGTTAAAAGTCTAAGATAACTATGTAGAATGTTCTGAATTATCCCCCCTTTTCACTAGGACCCCAGCTGGTCCATGTCATTTGCACGATAAAATTTTAATAGACTAGTTGTCCGCGACTTCGTTCGTTCCTTCCTTCGTTCCACCACTCCTTAACTGTCAGTTATCTATGATGACGTCTCTGTCTGTTTCGTGGTAATAAATTGAGACGGAATCATAGATAACTGACATGCGGTCAGAATTTTTGAAATCGATCTGGTGGTTTTAGAGTTTACTAGCTTCTGCCCGCAAATTCGTCGGCGTAGAATTATACGTATAAACGTTCCTCTTGAATCACTATCTATTAAAAAAACCGCATCAAAATCCGTTGCGTAATTTTAAAGGTACATAGGGACAGACAGATAGATAGCGGAAAGCGACTTTGTTTTATACAATTTTATTATAGAGTGAGTGTTTGTTTGTTCCGTTTTCACGCCTTAACTACTGAACCGATAGCGAAGAAATTATGAATACATCATATTAGAGGCCCAGAATAAAAGGATATGTCATCTCAGAAAGTAGTATAGTTCCCGTGGGCTCATAAATGTTCTCCGCAAACGAAGTCGCGGGTGAAAGCTAGTTAAAAGTGAGTGTCATTGACCTGTTGCTGCCTCGCCCCCACACCAGCGGGGTACAGGTGGTGGTGCGAGTGGAGATACCCGCCCCCCGTGCGGTGGTTCTTGAGTGTCACCACAGCACCGTACGCTAGTATGCGAGGAGCGCTCGCGTTGTGCAGACTGTTGCCTATCAGGCGGGCTTGGAAGCCCGAGGAGTAGAAACCGTCGCCGTTGCCACTGTCAATACGTCAATACATACACACATCACGTCTATATCTGTTTCGGACAGAGCCTGTGGTAACAGGTCCTAAAGTTGAACATGTGGGAGTATAGGTGGAAAGGGGAATCAAAATAGTGATGGGTTGCTAGCCGCATCGTTTATAATAATAATAATAATAATAAAGTTATTTATTCAGACAGCAAAGATCCAACATGATTCCTAAGATTTCCGCCCATTCCCTCGATGGGCTTTTACCATCTGCGCGGGAAGAGAAGCAACTGGTACATTTTATGTTATTTCTTTGCTCTCTGACTAGTATGGAAATACAATACAATACAAAATATTCTTTGTTGACCAATAAAAGTACAGCGAGTTCATATAAAAAAAAACCGGCCAAGTGCGAGTCGGACTCGCGCACCGAGGGTTCCGTATCATTATCTATAAATATCTATAAACCAGTGTAAGCAGAGCCCTGCTCCAAAGCAAAATGTACGCAGTGTGGGGTCACTTTATATTGGTCAGTGACAGAGATGCGATTTATTTGAAATACTTCTAACTATTTAAAATGCAAATACAAAATGCAAAATACCTATTTTGTATTTTGCATTTAAATACCTTTTAGTAAAAAACATTTTGTATTTTATTTGAAATACCTTTGGAGATGTATTTTGCATTTTTAATATTCATTTCAAAATGCAAAATACTTTGTGATTAAGTTTAACCAACATTACCAGTCAAACAAAATGAAATGAACGAATGACGCTTGTATTGCCGATAGAGGCGCATGCTAATTATTATTATTAATAACATAACAAAATTTATTGATACGCGTACTGATAAATATGACCAAAATGTCATGCATAAAGTGCCATTTGGCTCGGTATTGTATCTCTATTCTATTTCTCATGATAAATACCTAAAATAAATAAAACTATCATTCGATTTGGTCAAAAGGTATTTTATTTTGAAAATACCTATTTTGCATTTAGCATTTGAAATACAAAACGGAAAAGTATTTGGTATTTTGCATTTGAAATAGTAAATCTGAAAAGTATTTTGCATTTTGTATTTAAATGCTTTTCTAAAACTATTTTGTACATCTCTGGTTAGTGACATATACAGACATACATACATATTTACGGTTTTTGCAATTATTCCTTAATCAGTGCTATAAGACCTACCTTCATACCAAATTTCAAGATTCTGCGTTCACAGGATGTACCCTGTAGGTTTTCTACGCCACTGGCCAAAAGGGCCACTTGATGCGACGGCAAGAACACCACGAGCAAGAGAGAACAGAAAAACAAAAATAAGACAGAGAAATGGAGAGTTATAAATGTTATAATCTACCTACCTTTTAGACAACACGGTTAAATGAATCCAGAAGAAAAACACGTACAGCGTGGTTGGCCAAAGTATAAGAGTGATACTTCTGCCGATCAAATGCTTTACTGTCAGGCTCTGAAATAAAGATAAGTCTACAGACGGACCGGCGATTAAGTTCGCGTATTTACGGCTCGACGACTTTACTCGCCTGTATTTTACTCTAAATACGCATACTTAAGATTGACACACAGATGAGTAGTCGTCGAGCCGTAAGTACGCGAACTTAATCGCCCGTCTGTCACCCATTTAAAATATACATATATGATACAAAATATTACTCATCTTTCAGTCTTCAGTCTCATGACTGGTGAGTCTTCAAACATTAAATTAACTGACCAGCCAAGGTTTAAAATATACAAGAAACGAAATATACAGGGAGAATGTATCGATAAAGCAGTCCAATAGATCTATCTATTGGTTTGTTTTTGTAGTGCTAAATTAGTAAAATTAGTTGGTGATTTTCCTGAAAGATGGCGTTAGTGTTCCCAACAAGTATACCGTCAAAAGTAGCATACATTTTAAAACGGTAGTTTAAAAAAAAAATCTGCTTCGCTTTCTTTACTTATAAGCTTAGCTTACTTAGCTTAGCTTACTTATAGGCCATGCCATTTTTTAAATTCTGTAAGTAGTCTGTGATCATCAAAATTACGGAACTGGTCCAAGGCCAAGGCTATTAACCGATCTCTGTGCAGAAAGAGAAAGTACTCTTACCACAGGTTTGCTCAGATCCCCTAGAACATTCCACAGGTCTGCTATAGTCCGGAAGCCGACGAACAGCACCACGAAGAGCCCCACAAACTTGACAGACATGGTGCAAGCCAGCGCCGTGCCCAGGCACACCTGCCAGGACAGCAGGCGCGCGGAGAAGGGCGGGTGACCGTCTTCTGTTAATGTACGGACCTGCAAACCTTTGGCGGTATAGTATAGAGTTCCGTACCTCAAAAGGAAAAAACGGAACTTATAGTTGTGGTCGTCAAACCGTGAATGGTGCGGCCCGCGGTACAGCAAACAATTTTAATGGACAAACTACACTCAGCGGAATATTTAGCGGAACACAAAGTTGCAAAACGGATACCTAGATAATGCTTGACCAGAAAAAAAAAAAAAAATGAAAACCGTTACCTATACTTTTTTATGTTCCGCTAAATATGCCGCTGATTATATTAAAACTGATTTTGCTCAAGAAAAACGAAATACGCATACATTAACATAATAAGCACGAAAATAGTTCGATCTGAAACCATTATTATAAACAAGACATTATTAGGAAATATCAAATGAATCAAGAAATTTTTATTTCTTAATTTTTATGTTTACTTTTACGGTTTTACCGTTAGAAATTTAATTTCTAAACGACACTGAAAATTAGAACACATAGAAAAATCCGAAAAGTAAAGCTATGGCCGGGAATCGAACCCGGGTCCTCGTCATTCCGTGACGCGTGCTATACCCCTACACCACCCATAGCACGCGAAGCGTCATCTATTTGAATGATGTGTCGTACAGACACATCATTCAAATAGATGACGCTTCGCGACAAATAATCGCATAGTAACAAGGTCACGTGACAGTTAGTAATAGATAGAAAAATTCGAACGCTTACTCACCTGCTATGGGTGGTGTAGGGGTATAGCACGCGTCACGGAATGACGAGGACCCAGGTTCGATTCCCGGCCATAGCTTTACTTTTCGGATTTTTCTATGTGTTCTAATTTTCAGTGTCGTTTAGAAATTAAGACATTATTGGCAACTTGAACATATAATACAATACGAATGTTACCTTCATTGCTCCATACATAGAACAGCTCATGAAGAACAGTAATATAGGATCCAAAAGTATATATCTATTGAGTGTCAAGAATCCAACATCTGCAAAAAAAATACAATTACAACCACAAAGAACGTACATTGACTTTTATTTTTGAACAAATAAAGCAAAATTTTACGACTCACCACATAACAGAAGCACTGTTCCTATGAATGTAGATTCAAGCGATTTCGTCATTTCCCATAGCGTTAAAAACGTCAAAGGCACTACAAGGGCTCCTAAGGTAGTACAAATCTGTAAAAAAAAGTTCATTTTATTAGTGTTTGAAACTCAATAACTTTACCCGTCAATAGATGACGCTAGTTACGTCAAAATAAGTGTTGCAATAACACGCATTTTAAATGCCCTCCCGTAGATGGCGCGACAGGTATCAATTTCGGGCATAGCGAAAATTCTAGTATTTCTATTCAATAATAGATGGCGCTAGTAGACCAGTATTTGTTACTCTTTTGACAATGCTACTCGCTAATAGATGGCGTTAGTGGCCGACTTTGTATGGACAATAACTTTGTAATTTTTGGTTAATTGCTTAGAAAACTTTTTACAATTCTCATGCCCTCGTACTTTGCTCCTTCGTACTTGTCACCAGGTTTATCGAATGGGAATGTTCCATCATATCCAGTCAGCTTTCCAGACAAAGCTATTAACATCTGAAATGGAAATAATAATAAAGTTTCGAACATGAACATTAAAATATTTGAATTGGTTGGTGCCTACTTTGAGTATACTTGCCGGCAAACATCTTGGGCATGACCTTGATTGCGCAGAAGTGAATTTAGCGTCTCTTTGGTATAAAAGTACATGCGCGAACCTACCCCTTCCACGTCGTTCTTGCTCAAGATGTTTGCCGGCAACTATACAGCGTTACCAAAGGGTTAATTTATGCCAATAAAGTCGATTGTTGGTTGATTGTTTGTCAAAATAAATAATTGAAAAAAAAATGCCAATGAAAGTTTATTATATGTATAAAAAAAATACAATTAATGAATCTTCGACTGTGGATCCTGAGCTAGGAGTCCCTGTGTGACAGGATCCAGTAATTCATCATTTAGTTTTTTTTTTCACAAAAAATTACAGTTCATGAGCTCTTAGAATGCCATTCGGGTTTGTCTTGCTGTCTCACTCACTTATATGAATGAATGAATGAAAATCATTTATTACTTTGATACTTTACATTTATGGATTTGATACTTGAATCGGCCGATGGCACCCGAAACCCAAATGACATTCTCAGAGCTCATAAACTATAATTATCTTTGTACGAACCTATCCTATAACAAATATTTATCATGACATACCTTGCCAAGAGGAGGGTGAACATCAAAAAAGAAGGTTCTGTTGATGTACCAGCTCGCCATTTTACCAAAATGGGTCTCGTCCCAACTAAAAAACAAAACACAAGAACTTTATTTAACCTCAGACCATTTATACAGATACACCCATTAATATGAAAAATTAATATCCTTGTTTCTAACCACTACCAAATTTGAAAATGGAAGCAATATAGAACACAATTTTTTTTTCATACAGTCCACCATGCAGTCCACTCAGCAAAGAATAGAATCTGATTGTATGTTGTTGCGATCCTCAGCAGTGAGGGAACGAGGTAGAAGAAGGTAATCAATGGTAAGCACGGAGTAGGTGTATCCACTCTATAAGAGTTTACCTATTTAAAAGTGAGCTAAGTGATCTGTTTATTTTAAACTTAAGAAGGAAAATATACCAATTACAATATACAATACAATACAAAGAATTTTATGTCAGACAACTAAATAATTATTAAACACTTACCATACATGATCAGGCTCCAGGACTTTGTAAAATCTTGTAACAAATGTGGCACCGCAGAGCACTCCAAATGTTATCCACCATCTGCAAGTAAAAAAAACAATGATGATGAGGTTGACTGGAAGAGATCCCTTAAAGGGATCAGTCCGCCTTTGTTTGTCAATTGTATTAGTCTTTTTTATTTTGCACAATAAAGTTTACATACATACCTACATAACTACAATGATTATAATTATTTATTTAATTTCAAAACAAATATTGTAAAGCTATGTAAACTAACATTACTTGAAGCGTATTTGTGTATTTTTCTCATGTTATTATTAGGCGTGTAAACATCTGAGATGAGCAAGAAAGAAAAGAAAATCAGTGTCTGTGCAAGGTGAAACTCGTGATCACTATTCCTTTATTCCAAAGCTTGTTAGATGTTGTTTCCCTACTGGTGAATTTTCCTCACATACTATGCTTCCTTTCATATTTAGTTTAGACCACACCGGTTTACATTAATATTATTTTATATAATAACTGTTTTTATTCGTCAGAGCAAATTATAAAATAAATCTAATTACTGGTCAATCGAAAAGTACATAAATTCGTAATTTCGCAGTATTTTTGAATATTAAATAAAGTTTTAATAGTTTGACACTAAGTAGTTTTCACTGTTTTCGAAAGAATGTATGCAGCCAGGAATTAACTTACAGTTTTGTTGACGATGTGGCAGGACTCACTTTAACTTTATTAGACATCTTATAATACAATATATGAGATGTTTCAGTCGTCTAATTGCATTCGTTAATTTTATTATTAGACGATATTATAAAGAAAAAAATCCATTAAAAAGTAACGGCACTTCACAGTTTTGCAAACGTCACTGACTCAACACTCACACATACAAGCATGACATGATATTATTATTATGTATGATTATGACATTGCTTGCCCGGCATACATTGACACTTGACACTCTCATTTGACATTTACTGAGTTTTTTTTTAAAGAAGCTTACATGAAAGACAAAAACCTCAGTCTACACAACCATTCCCTCCGTGTTGAATGGCCGAAACCACATCTAAAATGAACGGTCCCAAGGATGTGAGATACAAAGCTGTGAATTTATGAGGAACCTTCGTTTTGGAATACATAATTGTAATCTTTTGCCAGTTATTCAATATCAAAAGTCGCTATAATCCATATTATTAATGTAAAATCGCTATAATCCGTCTACAATCAGTTTTTCTTAAATAGGTATTTCGCTTCCTTGGTTTTGGTGATATTTGCACTTTTGGTGATATTATCACCATTATCATCTCCAGTTCAGTAGGTATACGTCCCATCCGTGGGCATGACATAGGACCTATGCCATAGGCCATCTCTCACTCACACGGGCCCTTTACATGTACAGCATACAATTTATCTTAAAATTGTTTTCCAACCACTTTCCCAATTTCCAATGCATTCTTTATCAAATCGTTGGTTCCATTTGGAGCGAAGCCAGGGGCGTAGCTACCGCCGTATCTGCCGTATCAATTATACGGGGCCCCCGGGCCACGGGGGCCCCCGACGTGCGTAAGCAAAGATAAATGTGAGAAATCTTTACCCTTCATAAGGGCCCCCAAATAATTTTTTATACGGGGCCCCACCAAGGCACGCTACGCCTCTGAGCGAAGCTATCAATCCAGAGCCTAAAAACTACAAATAAAATATAAATAACTCCCAACCAGGCGACATTTAGTTAGAAAATTGAATCCATATTTTTTACTGTTCACAAAACAAGTGGTAAAGGAAATGCTGCGCAAAGATAAGCAATTCCTGCTATAATTGCTTTGTGATTTATTGAATCATAAAAAAAAACTACTACATTTTAAATCACTAATTACTAACATAGTATAAAACAAAGTCGTTTTCCGCTGTCTGTCTGTCCCTATGTATGCTTAGATCTTTAAAACTATGCAACGGATTTTGATGCGGCTTTTTTTAATAAATAAAAGTTATTCAAGAGGAAGGTTTATAAACTTACGTGATACTAGCTTCTGCCCGCGACTTCGTCCGCGTAAAATTAGCAATTGACATGTTTATCGCTATCCCGCGGGAACTATGCAATTTTCCGGGATAAAAGTAGCCTATCTTTCAATCTAGGGTATCAGCTATATGTCCGTTCCAAATTTTATCCAAATCCGTTCAATCGTTTTAGCGTGAAGAAGGAACAAACATACACACTCACATCGTCACTCACAAACTTTCGCATTTATAATATTTTTTTTTTTATTTATTTGATAACGGGCTTATTTATAATATAAGTAGGATAATAAAATTCTACGCCGACGAAGTCGCGGGCAGAAGCTAGTATCACGTAAGTTGTATGAACTGAAATGTCTTTGTTTTTCCAAAAGGTGAATTTTAAAACAACTACAAGTTGTTGTGTTGTCAATCACCGCACCGTCACGTCAATGTCAGTGTCAGTCTCACTTCACTCACTTTTGGTTGGTTGGGTTTCGTCTCTGTCGTCAATGCAATGCAGTGATGTCAACACAGAAACAAGTTAAAACTTTGTTGTGATACAGTGAATCACGCAGTTCGCATTCAGTTCTCGTGTGAACCGTAATGGTTATTAATTAAGCTTGCATCATGCGTCGCGCTTATTGTGCGATTTTTTTTATTCACTGTGTTTTCCTAAACATATGCTTGGGAGAGCTAACTAATGAGAAAAAACAAGAGTTTTTAAATGGTTTCATAGAATCATTGAACAATCAACCGGATAAGCCCTATATTTATGAAGAAGGAGTGTTTGTAGACGCGCAAAAAACAGTGAGTATAATTCGTTTTATAAATAGAATTTGCTTCACTGTAGGAATATACTTTTTTTGAAGCTAAAATAGTACTGTTTGACCTCTTATCAATAAATGTTTTGTAAACATCCTTGAGAACGTGCGTAAATTAACCGAGCAATTAATTTATGGCTTAATTATAAACTTAATAATAATGAGTATCAATTTCATGATCCATGACTTTAATATTTAGTTGTGGGTTATTGTAGATATCTATACTGAAATACCTACAAATCACGTAAAATATGTACTTAAAAAAGTACTTATACTACAATAAAACGAATTGTAAAATTACAACGGTAATATATTTTACGTTTTGGTCCCTAAATGTAATTGAAATCAAATTTGTTATCAGAAAAAATCTACTTAACCATATTCCATAACACTAGTAAATGTGAAAGTTCCATGTATTTACCCAATGTTTTTACAAAAACTTTCACTAAGAGGCTATCAAACTTTATTGCATGGATGAAATAGATGGTGTTTGTGTGCAAATATATATAAATAAAAATTAATTGTTTTAGAATGAAGACAACAATTACAAAATTACTGTCCGTCTCAAAGTCAGTGAGGTTCATAACATTGAAACAGTAAAAATACTAAAATGCACCGTCTCAGTAGTCGATAGTGACCACGGACTGGTACAACATGAGCACCAATGTGAAGAAGATCTTGACGGTTCTGCCGGAGATGGACAAGATACGGTGGACACTGGGAGTACAGAGTCGCCAGCGGAAACAATAACGGGACCGGTGCAGCTGGCTAATGAAGTCCAATCTGATGTAGACGTAAGTTAACGTTATTTATTTCAGGAAAACCTATACACAATTAATTCTTTACAGACTGACAGAATACAATTACATTTTGCTTGTACGATTTAGTCTGCATTCCACTGGTACTGCTTTTTTTGTGAAGAAAAGTAGCCTGTTGTTTTTTGAATCAAATTGAATTTTAGACATTATTCCGTAAGTACAGTCAGCATCATATAGATAACAAACAAACAAACAAGGTGACCAAAAATTTCGATACACCATACTATTTTATTTCTATGGTTGGAGAAATTAATTGCTAATTCAGTAAATCTCAGAAGAAATATGTTTCAGAAGTAATAAAGAATGCAATTAAGACGTTAGGTACGTATTTACAGGTTTTTACGATTCATTCAAATCTTTGATAAATGAGCTATTCAATTTAATGTTTATGGTTCCTACTTAATCAATTAGAGCTGGTTTTCAACTTAATTGGTTTTAAAAGTGGGTGCATACCTAATACATATACACGCTATATAAAATATACTTACTGATAAAATTGTAGTAGGTTTACTGTACAGCTCAGTGGTGTGGCATCCTTAGAACTCGATTCCCACAGGTTTCCTTAAATCAAGCCAATGTGAGTGTTTCTTCACATTTTTCGGCAAAAAGTTTTACATATTGACATTAGCTACGACCAACTTGCCTAAAAAACTGACCACTCTGTTTGTGGTTTTTATATACATAAATCACGTCTTTATCCCTTACGGGGTAGACAGAGCTCAAGGTAACAAGACCTAAAGGCCATGTTTAGCATAGGTGGGGCGTATAGGTGGAAAGGAGGGTTCCACCTATATTAGAATTGGTAGGACATATTGGTAGAATGAATATATGTAATTTATACTGCAAGCTAGTGAATCAACTGATAGTATGTTCCATGCATATTGTTTATATTTTTTTCACTGGGGTATAGGGGAGTTCCCATTCATCCAACAGTGGATATATTCGTATTATTATGTTTTAAAGCTTATGCATCTTAAATCTACGAAATCGTAGCTGTATGAGGAAAAACACACCAATAGGATTACTTCATGTTCCAAGCCGAATTTGAATTTCGTAGTATAAGGCCTAGAGTGCTGCTTCGAAATTCGAAGTACCTATGTGTCAAACTGTCTCTTTCACTCTCACATTAATACCTATTTGTGAGAGCGAAACGGCGCGAAACGAACTTTGATTTTTGCCAGCCTTATTACCGTAAATTTTATTGTGATCTTTTTATTACTATTTAGAAGTATTACAGTATATAGCTGACATAATATTTTTATGTGCATTAGGTAAGCAACTTCTGAGAAGAACATGACAGGAACTATTACCTCATTGTTTATAAGCTGCACATTTCAGGGTCATACGTTGCAATACATACATCCGAAACGGTGAGGTAACAAAACATTAAAGACTCAGAAAACGTAACATTAAATTATTTTGAAAACCCATTAATGGAGTACCTTATCATACGTAAATAAAAAAACACCACGTAGCACTCCGGGAGTGCCGGACGAAGTGAAAATTACACACACGCATACTCGCCCAAAATATACGAGATTTGAACTGCGGTCGTCTGAGAGAACACACTGTTATTCCTCACCTTATACCACTAGGCCAAACGCACATACGTTAAAGAGACGAAATCAACGTAAACTTCAAAAATCGAACGCGACTCGTGCTTCATTCGTATTTCAAAATAAGCTCTAAGAGGATCCTGATATCCTGGTACTTAAACTCTCCCTCCGTCTTACGCCTGACGCGAGTTTAACATTTTTTACCCATCCCAAAAAGCGCTCAACGCCGCTAAAGAAGTATTCACATCAAAAATAATTCAGTTTATACAGAAAACAGCTGATACTGTTCAAACAGCCGGACCGATTTTTACCAAGCATGGAAAAAGACTACCGCAAGGAAACTGGCTTTCGATGAATAAATCCGCATCGAAATCGGTCCATCCGTTCGAGAACTACGAAGCCACAGACAGACACACACAGACATCGATGTCAAACTTCTAACACCCCTCTTTTTGCGTCGGGGGTTGAAAAATTCCAAAAACGCAAGATTAACTCTAAAGCTAAGTTTCAATCAAAAATTCCATTTTTAATACAAGCTTTTTTCGCTCACTACTTGCATTTTCATCGGTCCTACTTATGTGTACGAAATTTCAAGTCAATCTGACCAACCGTTGCAGAGTTCCCTCCTGCGGAGACGATCCTGACTGGGTCACCAGAACTCCATCACCAGATTATTGTATTGTCATCTGACTTACTTAAGTATGCAAAATTTCAGCTCAATCGGTCGAAGATATCTGCTTTAAAATTGAATCGCGAGATTCTACCCGGACAAACATACTTACATAGGGGAAAGTGGTCACCATTCGTACACATACCTTATCGTAGAAAAATAGCTATAACTCTTTAACGTTTCGACATTATACTTTCGGATTTTTTTGTAACAAACTACAATATATTTTTTACCCTTTACACTTAGTTACATAAACTAGCTAAATTTGTCAATTAAATAACAAATAAAAAATGAAATCTAAAAAGTGTACGAATGGTGACCACTTTCCCCTACATTACAAAACTGAGTCAACTTTGACTGGCGTTATACTTCATTTAATTTAGAATGAGAAACCACAACAACATTATATTGCGGCTCGTGAACTGTAATCTCTTTACAATTTGTACTAGAGTAACAATTGACGACACGCAAATAAAGTGACATTAAAACAATTTTATTTTGCGGCTGCCAAACTATTGCCCGTACTGTGCTAGGTAAGAAATATGTAGTTGACCAGACGCAATATAATATTTTTGTGGTTTGCCTTTGCAATACTCCGGGCGAGCAGATCTTTTCGAGCCCCTTGACGTACAATTCTATATTTATCTAATCAATTCATTAATTCATTGTGACCCATGACCTATTTATGATTATAATAAATGTGAGTGAGAACGTGTTGGTCTCATCGATCAATAGACCAATCACGTAACATTAGAGCAGGTTTTCTTAAAGTGGGGCCCAGGGACCCCTTAGGGGTCCGTAACATGTGTGCCAGGGGTCCACAGCATCACAGTTAACCCTACATTTACTTAAAGGGTTTTTTTTATATTGGCCTTTGTTTTCATTTTCCTTGTCAAATTCTATTCGACTTAGTGTGGTGATTGCTGCACTCTGATTAGTCAGTTCAAGGAGAGGACACTAGAGTTGTGCAAGCAGGTATGATCGATTTATAATTTACTAGCGACCCGCCCCGGCTTCGCACGGGTGCAATCAGTGTTTCTCTACTATATTATGCATGAATTATACATATAAACCTTCCTCTTGAATCACTCTATCTATTAAAAAAACCCGCATCAAAATCCGTTGCGTAGTTTTGAAGATCTAAGCATACATAGCGACAGACAGACAGCGGAAAGTGACTTTGTTTTATATTGTGCTTTGTGTGGATTTTTATTATTTTTTATTCAAGTTCTTTGCTGACTGCACTTTTGTTTGTTGTATAAATTGTCATTCATTTTACATTATTTCTAGAAGTGTTCGGAAAATGGTTACCAAATTTTTAAGCGGAACATTACATGTATATAATAATTAACGGCCGTGCCGCTTTTTTTGCTGACTTGCCGGGGGTCAGCCAAACGGAATCCTAGGCCACTATAGAACCTTTTCACAATCAACGTCGGAGTACTTGACACTGACATACGCAAATAAGAAGCCAATCAATTATGGCGATAAGGTTACAATGGAGTGGCGCAGGGTTTGGTTTGGTTGACCGTACTTATTGTACGATCAGTGCAAGTTAAGCCAGACCTTGTAAAATGTGAATCTATGTCACTGGGCTTACTTTACAACTTTGCATCTGTGTAAACAAACAAATGTTATTGTAAGAATATGTTATTGAACTGCACTGCTAAGGCTTTGACTTTATATCATGTTCTTTGAAGGCCAAGAAATCGTAGGTCAGGAAATTATATCATATAGTCTGGCAGATAAATCACTGCAGCCAGATGACACTTCCAAATGTCATTTTACGAAATAATGATACCACATTTATTTTACTAGTGCTCGACTAAGGTCACGTAATGAATGATTTGATTATTGAACGAACGAAATATTTTATGAATGTCACATTCTTAGTTTAGTATATTTTAAATTAAGCGAGATACTTTCAAGGGATTTAAGGTTCATATTAATTAACAGAAACAACTTTTCCATTACCACTCCGCACTGCAACCAAATTCAAAACTTTAAAGACTTGGTCCGCTGATTCGGAATAATATAAGTTTTTAAGTAAATTACAGAGGTAGAAATTTTTTTTATTGTGATCGTTGTTGTTTTATTTATGGCAATATCGGGAATGCGTTGAAAACTGGTAACTGATTTGACATGCTTCCGCACATTTCCAAATAGCGTTCCTACACTACTACTAACTAGAAAACATACAAAAAATCTTATTGAACGAATCATTTTATTAAAATACGCTTTGAAAATTCGCTATTTCAACATAAATGACGCAAATTAATTTCACCACATCGTTCATTTCTTTCATTCACTCACTAAGTTACATCACTATTTAAGAGGATGCATCCTTGCTGAACTCGCAACATCGCATTTTTGGTGATTTTTTGTGATTATTTCACAGAAATTGAATGAAAGTTTCAAATATCCGTCTGTAGTGCACTTCGTTTTTAGTGTATTAATGTGTCCAATGCAATGATTAATGGTGATGGACTTATATTTTCGTATTAAAGGGATAAAATACAATATCTCGTTTAATAAGGAAATTAAAGTCCATCACGATGAATTGTTGCATTAGACACGTTAATACACTAAAAACGAAGTGCACTGCAGACGGATATTTGATACCTACTTTCATTCAATTTCTGTGAAATAATCGCAAAAAATCACCAAAAATGCGACGTTGCGAGCTCAGCACGGATGCACCCTCTTAATATTCGCCAAAAACGGACAACACTGAAAGTGTCATCTGGCTGCAGTGATTTATCTGCCAGACTATAATAAGTGTATACAAGTAGATTCACTACTAATTTGAATACTTCTCTTTTGTTATTAAAATAGCTAGCGTCCGCGGCTTCGCTTCCGTTACAGAACTATATCCCAATCCCAAACCATAGCAATTTCCCATCATCCGTTTTTCATCTTTTATAGACTTAAGGACCTTTTTCACCACTCTGTTAACTTCCAGTTATCTCAACCTCCTGACTACAGGTTGTCAGAGACAGACAGAGACGTTATCATAGATAACTGACACTTAAAATAACTGGATTTTAACAGAGAGTAGTGACGCGGACCCTTAGTTTTGGCATAGCGTTAACGATTAATCGTGATGGACTTTTATTTTCGTATTAAAGGGATAAAATACTATATCTCGTTTAATAACAAAATAAAAGTCCATCACGATCAATTATCGCATTAGACACATTAATACACTAAAAACGAAGTGCACTACAGACGGACATTTGAAACTTTCATTCATTTTCTGTGAAATAATCGCAAAAAATCACCAAAAATGCGACGTTGCCAGCTCAGTAGGGATGCACGCTCTTAATGATTAATTAGTCAAGACAAGCGATTTTAGAAATTACTGTATGTATAATTTGTGTGACTTATAATTATAAACAATCATAATAAGCATATTTAGTTATCGTTAGAACAAAGAGACAAATGTTGAATGAAGAGAATGTGCAAAATAATAAACCAATTATCACGCTGATTACTGGTATTGGTTTATTCTGTTGTCAGCAAGTGGCAATGACCTCAGAGGCGCCACTAGTCTATATCTATAATTATTATTAAAATTACAAGCTTTATATTAACGTGTATGTATGTATGTATGGTATGTATGTACGTATTTTGTGTAAAAGATTTACATAGACAGGAATATAACAAATATACGGTACTGACGAACATCAAAATTCGTATTTATCTAGATGTGGAATTGGTGGATATGGCATTGTTTACATATTTTCATGATTTTAAATATACATAATGTTTTTTGTTTCCACAACGAACAGAGCGGAGTCGAATGCATTGTTTATTTTCGAAAATTGAGTACATATTCAGATACGTGGAATGCTTCGTTCGCTAATGTTTAATAAACAAATGTTTGCAACGTTCTGTTTATCAAATAAGCGATTCCGAATATCTAGTTTCGCTTATTATTTGTTGCTAGTCAACCCCTAAACTGCTGTCAAACGGGGCGTGACAGACTACACTACAGTTACGGTCAGCATGCAGGATACGGCAGATTTCCATAACGCAGGTTATAGGCCCGGGAAACCATTTTCATTGGTCGATAGGGTGCATGCCGGGATTAGTAGTTTCGCTAGCAGTCGCTTGCGTTGAGACATCATCATCATCATCATCATCATCAGCCTGAAGACGTCCACTGTTGAACAAAGGCCTCCCCCTTAGCACACCATACTGAACGACAAGTCGCCACCTGCATCCACCGGTTTCCCGCAACTTTTACGATGTCGTCAGTCCACCTAGTGGGAGGCCTGCCAACACTGCGTCTTCTGGTTCGCGGTCGCCACTCGAGAACTTTTCTTCCCCAACGGTTGTCTGTTCTACGAGCGATGTGGCCTGCCCATTGCCACTTCAACGTACATACTCTTCGAGCTATGTCGGTTACTCTAGTTCTTCGGCGAATCTCTGTATTGCGGATTCTGTCGCGCAAAGAAACTCCGAGCATAGCTCTCTCCATAGCTCGTTGAGCGACTCTGAGCCTTTCCAATAAGCCAGCAGTCAAAGACCACGTCTCAGAGCGTGATATCGACCGTGTTATCGACCAATGAAAGTGAGCTTTTATACATATATAAATCGCGTCTTTATCCCTATCCGATTAGACAGAGCAAAATATTTATGGGTTGCTAGCCGCATCGCCTATGACATTATACTTTATGACATTTTTAAACGGACTCACTATGAAACTAATTGGTGATCCTGGTTTATGAACTTGAGTAATGTAACTTATTAGATACAACTCACACTTTGCCGGTTTTGTTAGATTACCTGACGACGACGAGGTACCTAATATCACATTCCTTACACGTCTTACGATAAATAAACAATGGAAATCCAATCCATATTACAATACTGATGACTCAAACTGTATTCATATGTGGGAAACATCTTAAAAGGACTTATTTTGCATCGGCAATTTATCAACTGTAGTCTTTATGGGAGCAGGCGTAAAGTCGAAACCGATTTTTTGATATCAAATAATTCATTATTTGTTTACTTGCTATTATTTTTATATTTTTAAAAGTGATACAACGTTTGAATTCAGAAATCGCCCTACTGTCGCGTTTTACGCAATAAATTTGTATGAAAATATTCGTATGAGGTGGGCGACCTGACAGCTGATAACCTATAAACCTGTGCCATTGCCCCACATGATTAGCTTATTGTTCGTTTTCGTTGATTTATGTTCATGTTATAAATAGTTAAGAATTCTCCTGGTCTTATATTCTTTTGAAAGTTGAAGTTCGAATAATGCCGTCTTTCTCGCGCTAATAGTGTTTAATATGAGTAGGTAAGGGGGTACGACATGATTTGAATTTCGGATTCGAGAGTAGACCCCCTCCCTGCTCTTAACCATTTTAAAGACTATAAACAAGCCTCGTCCACGGATTCAGCATAACTCACGACTAACAACTAACTCGACCCGTTCACTTATTCCGCATTAAGGAGCGACGTTGGCGGTGCGTTTATGCTACAATATGTATGAAGATACGGTGAGAGACGTCTACGATTACGTTACTGCGTATACACGGCGCGGCGGCGTGGTCGGTCCTTTGTACGGAATCTGGTGTATCGAAATTAGTCAATATCACACATTCACAAGTTTTTACTCTTATATGTATATACTTATCCTCAAAATACACACATTCGTTAGTCCTTTTTTCCGGATAGTCCGGATAGCTGAGGAGTAGAATTCCCTGCCTGCGTCTGTGTTTCCTGAACTTCAGTGGTCACACCGCTCATGGACACCAGTAGTATTGTCTAGTATTGTCTAGTATTGTCTACTATTGTCGCTCGCAATCGCCATCGTGTTCATTTTGACAGTTCATGTATGGGCTGACAATTGGCATCGGAATCAGCTAGCTGTCACATTCATACAAGAACTGTCAAAATAAACACGATGGCGATTGCGAACGAGTTAGACAATAAGCCTACTGGTAAGAATATTCATAACTGCTGGGATGTTGCCAGTAATACCTTTCGAACTTTTGTTCTTCGAAAATTCGTAGTCGTAGGCTAGAAAGAGAGAGAGAGCCTATCCCACAGTAATAGATGACCAAAATAGAGCAAGATACAAGGTTGCTTCATGACTTTGGTCTCCACTTTCGCCTAAAACTTTATACTTTGTTCGCAGGTAACATCTGGTGAGCAATTCGTGGCTATACCCAAGCCCAGCGTTCCATGCATTGGCTGTGCTACACATGTGGATCCCAACGCCACGGGGGTCCCGGAAATGGCCCATCTCGGTATCAGGCATCTCGACCTGCATGACCTGAGCGCCAAACACACGCTCAAGTCTGTTGTCGAAGTGGAGCGACAAGTTCAGGTATGATGATGAACGTAAGCTATATTTATTCTTACCTGTCCTATTTGGTAAACAAAATTCTAACCTCAAAACGTCTCATTTTAGTTATTTTTTAACTATTTCATTGTAAATAAAGGAACTGGTGATAAAATATCAGCAAAATTATGTAAAAAATTATGCCTCAGTTTTATTTGATAACATAATACGCCTTACCTATTCGTTACAAAAATTTGCACATTGAGGTTAGAATCTTGTTTACCAAATAGGACAGGTAAGAATGAAAATACCTTACTTAACGATGAGAATGCCGTGTCGATGTGGAATTCACAATAAACAATTATATTATGTCGACTGCTGAAGGAAATGGTTAAGAAATTGATTTGACGACCAACCGGTCTAGTGGTTAGAGAAGCTGACTATGAAGCTTGAGGTCCCGGGTTCGATCCCCGGTCGGGGCAGATATTTGTATGAAAAATACGAATGTTTGTTCTCGAGACTTGGATGTTTAATATGTATTTAAGTATGTATTTATCTATATAAGTTTGTTTATCCGTTGTCTAGTGCCCATATCACAAGCTATGCTTGGTTTTGGACTACGTCAATTGGTGTCAAGTGTCCCGAGATATTTTATTTATTTTATTTATTTATTGATTATACTGAAGTTCCACAGATGATCCATTCTAGGTCATGACGATAAAAATATTTGTTCACTATTGTTACTTAAAATAATAATGATATTCTTAATGAATCAGAAGTTGCACTTAATTTAATAATGAAAAATAATGTTTTTTTTTTCATCTTAGACCGCATTGTAGACGTACTGTAAAATTAATATCAATTTAACGCGTATACGAGGAATTCGTGCAGATTCTAATCAAAACTACATTTGCAGGTTGTAAATGGGGTGCGCTACATTCTAACGTTACTGGTCGACTTCAACAATTGCACGGCACCTTCCGCCGAGCCGTGTCCAATAAGCACTCCTTGTAAAATTTCGATATTAGAAAAACCCTGGAAAAAGTTGCCTGATGGATCGAAATATCGTGCGATAGTTGCTAACAACTGTACCGCAGAATGGCTGTTCGGCGACGAAGGAGAAGTCCTGCCCAGCGAAAGAAACAACGAGAACAACGAACTTTATCCCGATTCTTCGGGCAATTTTGATGACGATGTAAGAGTAGTCCACAATTTCGACACACAAGCGCAGCCAAACCAAGAAAAACCTTTAACCGATGATATGGTTAAAAGTGTAGAAGATCAAATCATTCCACTTAGTGAATTTAAAACACCGGAGAGTCCCGGAACTGGAACTGCGGCAGAAAATTCTGCACCTACCTTACAAAATACTGAGCATGTCCATGAAGACGAGACAGTGAAACACTATGACGATGATTTCGCTCCAGCACAACATTCGCATATCAATCAGGCTAATTCTTTAAATGAAGACCAAAGGCGAGCGATTGATGATATGATGAATTTTTTCAATTTTGCTGGCTTGCATAAATCCACCGTTGAGCATGAAAGGAGTAAGAGAAGTTACAATAACGATTTGAAAGTTTTAGCTCTTGCGAAAAAATTTGAAAAAATGAAAAGATCAATTGACAATGCTAACTATGTACATAAATTAGCGGGAACTATGGTGGAATACCTAAATGAGCATGACATGCTTGTTAAGAACAGAATTTTGAAAGATGTATTAGCAGCAGAGCAAGAAATTGAAAATGATAAACATTTCTTCTATTTGCAAGCTTTAATTACGATTCCTTGCAAGAAAGAATATTGCAAAGAGTTAGAAAATGCCAATAAAATTTGCAACGGTGTTATAGACAGTTCTAATAAAAAGTTCCCTCAAATACTGAACACTTTTTGCTATGACGATGAAAAAGAAATTCTTTCAAGTAAATTAAAAACAGTTCCATTCGACGATCCTATTCTAATTAAATTAGCAAAACGAGCATTGATTAAAATTGAATCAGACTCTACCAAAGACAATGCAATGAGGATATTGAAAATTTTAGATGCGGCAACTAAAAAAACCTCTGGCAGGCTAACTAAGATCTCCATGCTGCTCTCGTATACAAATTGCAAGAAGTCACTCGATTTTAATAAGAGATTAAACTGCAGCACTGTTGAAGACTTGGGTTCAGAAATTTGTGATGTAACTATACATGAACGTATAAACAAAAAGAAAGCAATGAAAATTAATTATATCTGCAACGAAAGAGGCATTCATGAAAGTTTCGTAGATAACGAACATTCAGATCAGAAAAATAAAAATTTGAACGATCCAGAGATACAAAACATGGTACAGGAAGCGCTTCAATACTTAGAAAAACAATCAAATATAAATAAAAAACAAAAATTAGTCTCAATAAAATCAGTATCGACAAAAGTTGTTGCAGGTCTCGTAACGGATGTGGCATTTACGGTTGGATACAGTGATTGCCAAAATGACGAGAATGTCGATGTAAATACTTGTCAGCTGCTACTAAATGAAGCTATCCGTGAGTGTAAAGCACAAGTATGGGACAGACCATGGCTAGAAAATGGAAGGCAAGTTAATGTTAAATGCGAAAATGAACCAAGTGCTCAAAATGGAGTAGTCGAAGCCGAAGACAAGGAAATTTCTAAAAAGCCGGTCAGGCTTGGAAGTCGAAAGGAGCAGAATCCGGACGACATTAAATATAAACAGTTGGCTGAAGAATCTCTTCAGAAGTACCTTGACTCTGTAGGGATTTCATTAAGTCAAAAACTTGTTCAGGTCTCAAGAGTGACAACTCAGGTGGTATCTGGATTGATAACTGAAATCGATTTCGATGTCTATCCTACGAACGGTGACACCTTTGACTGTCATTCTAAAATATGGGATCAACCATTACTTAAGAAGAAAGAAATCACCGTGGACTGTAACATGTTTAGCCAGAAACTCCGGGCGAAACGAGGATTACCTGGTGGCTTAAGGGAAGTGGACCCGAACGACCCAAAGTATGGCGTTTTAGCGAAAGAGTCACTGATGAAATATCTTCAGAATTCTGGTAGTACTCTGTCTGAAAGCCCAGTCAAAGTAACTAAAGTCACAGTACAAGTTGTTGCTGGGACCTTGACTCAAATTGATTTCAATGTACTGCCTGCAAACGGAGATTTGTTTACTTGCCATTCAGAAGTATGGGAACAGCCTTGGATCAATAAAAAAGAAATTAATACAAAATGCAACATGAATGACAAACAGACCAGAGTTAAACGACAGATACCTGGCGGTCAAAATGATCAGGACCCGAGCAAGCCAGAATATAAAGCTTTGGCAGAAGAGTCGCTGCAAAAATACCTCCAGACTACTGGTGGCACCTTGTATGAAAAGAAAATCGAAGTGACTAAAGTTACAACTCAAGTAGTTTCCGGATTAAAAACTAGAATTGATTTCACGGTGCATCCTTCAAACGGCGATTCTTTCACTTGCCATTCTGAAGTGTGGGAACAGGCTTGGCTCAAGAAAAAAGAAATTGATGTAAACTGCAACATGAATGACAAACAGGCCAGAGTTAAACGACAGATACCTGGCGGTCAAAATGATCAGGACCCGAGCAAGCCAGAATATAAAGCTTTGGCAGAAGAGTCGCTGCAAAAATACCTCCAGACTACTGGTGGCACCTTGTATGAAAAGAAAATCGAAGTGACTAAAGTTACAACTCAAGTAGTTTCCGGATTAAAAACTAGAATTGATTTCACGGTGCATCCTTCAAACGGCGATTCTTTCACTTGCCATTCTGAAGTGTGGGAACAGGCTTGGCTCAAGAAAAAAGAAATTGATGTAAACTGCAACATGAATGACAAACAGGCCAGAGTTAAACGACAGATACCTGGCGGTCAAAATGATCAGGACCCGAGCAAGCCAGAATATAAAGCTTTGGCAGAAGAGTCGCTGCAAAAATACCTCCAGACTACTGGTGGCACCTTGTATGAAAAGAAAATCGAAGTGACTAAAGTTACAACTCAAGTAGTTTCCGGATTAAAAACTAGAATTGATTTCACGGTGCATCCTTCAAACGGCGATTCTTTCACTTGCCATTCTGAAGTGTGGGAACAGGCTTGGCTCAAGAAAAAAGAAATTGATGTAAACTGCAACATGAATGACAAACAGGCCAGAGTTAAACGACAGATACCTGGCGGTCAAAATGATCAGGACCCGAGCAAGCCAGAATATAAAGCTTTGGCAGAAGAGTCGCTGCAAAAATACCTCCAGACTACTGGTGGCACCTTGTATGAAAAGAAAATCGAAGTGACTAAAGTTACAACTCAAGTAGTTTCCGGATTAAAAACTAGAATTGATTTCACGGTGCATCCTTCAAACGGCGATTCTTTCACTTGCCATTCTGAAGTGTGGGAACAGGCTTGGCTCAAGAAACAAGAAATTGATGTAAACTGCAACATGAATGACAAACAGGCCAGAGTTAAACGACAGATACCTGGCGGTCAAAATGATCAGGACCCGAGCAAGCCAGAATATAAAGCTTTGGCAGAAGACTCGCTGCAAAAATACCTCCAGACTACTGGTGGTACCTTGGATGAAAAGAAAATCGAAGTGACTAAAGTTACAACTCAAGTAGTTTCCGGATCAAAAACTAGAATTGATTTCACGGTGCATCCTTCAAACGGCGATTCTTTCACTTGCCATTCTGAAGTGTGGGAACAGGCTTGGCTCAAGAAAAAAGAAATTGATGTAAACTGCAATGTGAATAACAAACAGGCCAGAGTTAAGCGACAGATACCTGGCGGTCAAAACGAGCAAGACCCGAGCAAGCCAGAATATAGCGCTTTGGCAGAAGAGTCGCTGCAAAAATACCTCCAGACTACTGGTGGTACCTTGGCTGAAAAGAAAATCGAAGTAACTAAAGTGACTGTCCAGGTAGTTGCTGGATTCATTACTAGAATTGATTTCACTGTACGGCCTTCAAACGGTGACTCGTTCACTTGCCATTCTGAAGTATTGGAACAAGGTTGGCTCAACAAAAAAGTTATTGAAGTAAATTGCAACATGAATGACAAACAGGCCAGAGTTAAGCGACAGATAGCTGGCGGTCAAAACGAGCAAGACCCGAGCAAGCCAGAATATAAGCGTCTGGCAGAAGAATCGCTGCAAAAATACCTCCAGACTACAGGTGGTACCTTGGATGAAAAGAAAATCGAAGTGACTAAAGTTACAACTCAAGTAGTTTCCGGATCAAAAACTAGAATTGATTTCACGGTGCATCCTTCAAACGGCGATTCTTTCACTTGCCATTCTGAAGTGTGGGAACAGGCTTGGCTCAAGAAAAAAGAAATTGATGTAGACTGCAATGTGAATAACAAACAGGCCAGAGTTAAGCGACCGATAGACGGTGGTTTAAGAGAGCAAGATGCCAACGATCCCAAGTACAAAATATTGGCGGAAGAATCTCTTGAAAAATATTTAAAAACAATTACCGGCGGTCCGCTACAACTCAAACAACTCATTGTGAGGAAAGTGACTACTCAATTAGTTTTTGGAATAATAACTCGAATCGATTTTGATGTTTACTCTGCCAACGGTGACTCAATTAAGTGCCATTCTAAAGTGTTAGAACAGCTTGAGAAAAAAGATATCACTGTCAACTGCGGCTTAAGTGACCTACAAAGCCGAAAAAAGCGAGGAGTGAGTAATAATCTAAAAGATAGAGTGGACAGAAATAAGCGAGATATGATCGGTGGCGGCCTTATAGACGCAGACCACAGCGATCAAAAGTACAGACTTTTAGCAGAAGAATCATTGCAAAAATACCTGCAGACCTCCGGTCGTAAGTTGCCTGAATGGAAAATTGTATTAACTAAAGTAAAAGTCCAAGTTCTTAGTGGGATATTAACAAGACTTGAGTTTGATGTACAGCCTTCAAGCGGAGATTCTTTTTCTTGTCGTTCAGAAGTGCTAGAACGGACTTGGCTGGATACGAAAGAAATCAAGGTAGACTGTTTTATAGATGGAAGGAGAAAACGTGAGATTGCTGGTAGAAGACGGGGATCTCCACGGGAAGAAGACTCCAGTAAACCAGAGTACAAAGTATTGGCGGAGCAATCTTTGCATAAGTATTTGAGTTTGCAAAATATTAAAACAGGCCATGACATTCGCGAAGTCAACCGAGTAACATCTCAGGTAAACGAATAAATATATACGCATGCATGCATGAACGCACGAGCGAACACATACTTACACACACACACACACACACACACACACACACACACACACACACACTCTAGACTCCAACAAACCAGAGTACAAAGTCTTGACAGAGCACTCTTTACAAATAACACAACAATAAATACACAGGTCAAACAATAAATATTAAATATATATATACACACATACTCAACTCACTCACTCACTCTTTCACTGAAATTACATGCTAGCACACAACTGACACAAAGAAGGTGCATGCTCGTAATATTGCATGGCGATGTTAAACGTAATTATTATTGGCTCACAAATCGAAAACTGCATGTTCGTAGAAGATATAATGCATGTTGTTAATGTAAGAATCATTAGAATCAGCACCACTTAACTGTGAAATAACTATAAACAAGGAAGCTCTGCGTATATTTTGCTATATCGCACATTTGCACATTGGCACAGCACAAATATAATCTTCTGCATTAAAAAAAATATTTGTATGATTATTAGGTAGTCGCAGGAAGGCTTTATGAAATAGATTTCACTGCAGCCCCTACCACTTGCTCCAATAATGATATAAACCTTTCTGAGTGTGGAGCAAAGAATGAAACGCTACTGTATTGCCACTCGAAAATTTGGAGTCGTGTTTGGTTAAATTCAAACAAAATTGATGTCAACTGCAATCGTGATACAGATGAAAGTCTAACAGATGACATACTTGTTGAAAATGAGAAAAAAAGAAGTGTAGCGGTTGAAGCTCATGAAGAACGTCAACGTAAAGATATAAGGAAAGTGATTAATGATGAATTAAACAAAGATAGACCAAGTGGTTCACAAGGTATATTAGTTCCTTCACAAGGTAAACCAGTCATTTCACAAGAAGACAAATCGAATAACAAAGAAAACAGAAAACTTGCACAGGAAGCGATTCTTAAGTTCGAACGATTATCTAATGCAAAGTATATGCACAAAATATTAAAAATTCACCGTGTTTCCGAGCAAGTCAATGAAGGGATTATGACTACGATTGAATTTTCTATGTCACCCACTGAGTGTCTTATTGGTGATGCGTTGAATGTCGACGACTGCAAATTCAAAGAACCTAAAATTGAATTTTTGTGCCTCTCTTCTATATGGGAACGGTCCTGGATATATCTGAAAGATATTAAAGTGTCATGTAAAAACCTAAAAGCCAAACATGTAAATCCTACTGAATGGGATGATGACATTCCTGGTGCTCGTCAAATTGAAAGGCAAAAACGCCAGCTTAGAGGAGAGGACGATGACTATATGGACGATGATCTTACTTTCTATTACGCAGATCGCGCTGTCAAAGAGATAAATGAGCGATCTCAGAGTCATAACTTACAGAAGCTTATAACTGTCCATGCGGTTGATGACACTAATCAAATGGGTACTCGCATGATTCGAATGTACATTGAAACGGCTGTTACTTTTTGTTTGCGTCCCCAAGCAGGTGTGGATTTGTCAGAGTGCGAAGAGATAGATGGCTTGAATCGAAAATTGTGTCTTATTAGATTATGGCCCAATTCCGACGATGAACTGGTCGTTCAAAACGTGGCTGTAGTTTGCGATGACGACAGTGACTTTGCGTCAGTGACCGGATTGTCAATACCATTATTAATAACAGCCTCGATTAAGGAAATAGAAAAAGCGCAAAGTATAAAATACAAATTAGTCCATCAAGGAGAACCAAACATAGTTCCTACTCTTAGTTCAAAACACCCTATTAAGATGAGTTTTATTGTTGCTAGTACCAACTGTTCGAAAGACATTGACGTTTATAAACATCGAGATAAATGTTTCGTAGATACATCTAAACCGCCTACGGCGTGCGAGTCCATGACTTGGTTAGTACCCAACAGTATGGAAGTGAAGGATGTTACTGTGAAATGCTACGGCAATACAGTAGAACGAAAGAAACGATCTGCAAATATCAATACTGACAAAGCTAGTGTTGATATAACGATTGGCAAACTAGTTGAAGAATCATTGGAGAAGTTAGAAGCTTCGTCTGCACACAGATATAAACAGAGAGTGGTACAGATTAATACCTATTCTACAAAAATTCAAAAAGGGCGAGTGACTACAATAGACTTCGACGTAGGATTCACGTCTTGTTTAAAGTATGAATACGTTGCGAACATTTCTAGTTGTGAGTTCATCGAGCATCTTCCGAGGCGGCATTGCGTTTCCCACGTTTTTGAGCGACTGTGGGTCGAGAACGGCAGAAACATAGAAGTCATATGTGAAGACGACGAATCCCCGTTAGAACCACATGTCGGATTAGAGGGATCAGAAATGGCTTTGGAACTAGCCAAAGTAGCAGTAAAGCACATCGAAGCAAAATATCCGCATCCGAGGAGGCTTAAAGTTGTGAGAATATTCTCCCTCGAAAAGCAGGCCCTCGCAGGAATTCACTACCGGATGAAATTAGAGGTCGGTATTACAGACTGCATGGCGCTGAGCGTGAAATCTGACTGCAAACTGCAGCAGGATGGCAATTCTAACAAATTTTGTCGTGTAAACGTGTGGATAAGGCCTTGGACTGACCACGCTCCGAATTTCCGCGTCTGGTGCGACTACCAAGAGAGCTTGACGACGGAACACCACCACATAATGCAAGCCGAGCAACTCTTCTATGAGTTCTTGACTACGTACAGCCCTGATTACGTGGACAATTACATTGAAATGGCAAAGAGGTTTACGATATTCAGAGCTAACGTAAGGAAGGTGCACGAGTTGAATGTTCACGAGAGAGGAACGGCGAGATATGCGATGACGCAGTTTTCTGATTTGACCTATGAGGAGTTTACGAGAAAGTATTTGGGGTTGAAGCCTAGCCTGAAGAACGCGAACAACATCCCGTTGGTGAAGGCGGACATCCCTAAACTAAAGCTGCCTGACAAGTTCGACTGGCGGGAGTATGGTGCGGTCACGGAGGTGAAGAACCAGGGCTCCTGCGGCAGCTGTTGGGCGTTCAGCGTTACTGGTGAGACCTTTTTGTCTTTGTTAGTTTCAGAACTAAACAAGTGCGACCAATTAAAAACCTGGGTCACTGTATAACCTTATCGCAAGTAGTAATCTATTGTTGCAAGTAATATTTTCACTTATATAAGTATTATTGTAAACGCAGGCTATAATTCAATATATTTATTTTTGGGGTACACATTGTAATTTATATAAAATAAATCCCTATGTCCCTTAACGCGTGAACAGCTGAACCGAATTCGCATTTTTTTTATGTGTTTGTTATTGTCGGGGGAAAGGTCATGAAAGAATATTTGAAAAAAAAAAACATGACAACATGGAATTAATATGTATGATTCAAATAGTTGCTAGGCAGACCAAAAGAGGAATTAAAGAACTATAAAATGCTCTTTAAATCTGTAAATAATCAAAATTGAAACCGCAATCTACTAACATCCACTAATAAGTTTCACGTTTGAATAAATTACTCTGTATATTAGAGGTTACAGTCAAATTGGTTGAATTGTGATCCAATGTGGAATTTTTTACACAGACTGGCAACATTAGTATAGCAACTCTAACAAGACAGATCATTATGTTAATTACTGTGAAAACATTCTAAGATGGGTCACAATTCCTGTGGTTCGGTACATAACATACGTACGTGCCTATATTTTTGGATTAGTTCTTCAATTCGAAAGCTTTGAAGCAGATATCTTCATCCGATTGAGCTGAAAATTTGCATCACAAGTCAGATGACAATACAATAATCTGGTAGTAGAATCCTGGTCCAGCCAGGACCGTCTCCGCAGGAGGGAACTCTAACGGTTGGTCCGATTGACTTGAAATTTGGTTCACATATGTAGGACGGATCAATGGATGTACAGATAGCAAAAAAGCTTGTATCTAAAATTTTTAGGTTAGGTTATGTATTAAGCATGTCTTAAATGCTAGTTTTTTGACAGGCAACATCGAAGGGCAGTGGAAGTTGCAGACCGGTAAGCTGCTGTCGCTGTCAGAGCAGGAGTTGGTGGACTGCGACAAGTTGGACCAGGGCTGCAACGGAGGCCTGCCAGATAATGCTTACAGGTATAATATATGTTGCATTTATTGGGCAACATTGCTCTGCCCTAAGCCAGGTACTTATCTGTGAGCTGTAACTAACTGTTGTATGTAAGGTATTATCATTCTTACCTGTCCTATTTGGTAAACAAAATTCTAACCTCAAATGTACAAATGTTTGTAAAGAATAAGGTGTATTATAGTTATCAAATAAACCTGAGGCAATATTTTGTACATAATTTTGCTGATATTTTAGCTCCAGTTCCTTTATTTACGATGAAATAGTTAAAAAATAACAAAAATGAGACGTTTTTAGGTTAGAATTTTGTTTACCAAATAGTACAGTTAAGAATGAAAAGACCTTAACAGTAACCTAATGGAGGCTATCGCGGGTGAATTTGCCAGTAGAGGCGCTGGCGTGAGGTCCAATAACATTCACTTTTCACTGATTTTGGGGGGTTTCGTGACATAAATTATAATTTATTTCATTTACCTGTTGAAAAGTGTTCGCCATTGTGAAATTATGGCAAATATGGATTATTTGGCGATGGCGCTTTGAAAGCGGTTTTTTTTTTCCGGACAAAACGGAACCGCACAACATTGCGGCATAGCTACTCGATATGATGATGGTTATTTATAATTAATAAGCTTGATGAGCTTCAAGATTTAAAACTTTGTTCCGGCGCCGATCTTATAGAGTAGCCTTTGACAGCTATACCCCTGGACCTTAGTCAACAGTGGCGCCTCGATGTGCTTTTACCATCTGCGCGGGAAGAGAAGCAACTGGTACATTCTATGTTTTCTTTGCTCCCAGACCAACATGGAAGTTGAGTTGCGTAATATTTACCAAATCTTTAAATGCTTCTACCTCGTTGTTTTTGTAATGGTGGCATTGGTTCGAATCTCTCCATAGTCTCAAATATTAAAAATAACAAGGAATGTAGTTACGTTTGTGCGCGATTAAACAATTACACGTGGGGCTGCATCGCGTAAAAATATATTAAAAACTAGTTGTTGCCCGCGACTTCGTCCACGCAGATTTAAAAAATATAGCCTACTAGCCTCTGCCTGCGACTTCGTCTGCAAAGAATTCGTTTATCGCCATCCCGTGGGAATTTTCCGGGATAAAAAGTAGCCGATGTGCTATTCCAGACTTTTCTCTATCTATGTGCCGAATTTCGAGTTTTGGCGTGATTGAGTGACAAACAAACATCCATCCATCCATCCATCCATACTTTCGCATTTATAATATTAGTTAGATTTCTTCCTTGTTTAGGCTACAGACAGCGTGATCACGATCGTGGTGATTTTAAATATATTTTTTACGCGAAGTCTCGTGAGTTTGTTGCTGTGGAAAACTGTAAACACTTGCATCGTCGAGTAGTAAACTAAACAGAATATTTAGCATAGTTATGATTTGTTTGTAGTCAGCCATTCAGGCTTTTGTTGAATTATAGATGTTGTCATGCAACGTACCAAATGCCGATCAGCGACAAAAATAAATATAACAAGAAATATCAACAACATTTGTAAATAACCGTCCTTGTAACATATTAATTGTTTTTAACCTGAATAGCATAATTTATTCGTGGGAATGACAATCTATACTAATATAATGAAGAGGTACCTAAACTTAGTGTGTTTGTGTGCGGTAGTAAATTATCCTTGTCTAACTAAGTTTAATTTTTATCCCAGAAAAGCGTTAATTTCCTGCTGGACCAAATGATATGGATATCGGTGTTTGCAAAACTTGAAAAAACTCTTTTTCCCAAAAAAAAATGAGACCCAGTTAGATCGATTTTACGCCCCAAAAACTCCTATAAAGCAAATTTCAACTAAATAGTTGGATTGGAGCCATTTCCTAGATCCCGGAAATAAATAAATAAATCACACAAGAATACTCGCCTAATGGTATAATCTGCTTAGGTACTTATTTATTTATGCATTCAAACTCATGTTTATTTACATACATAGAATATAATGTTGTATCTATCGCGATTTTCACTCATTTTTATTTAAAGTATTGCTTTCGGGACTTAACCGCTTAAAAAATTGTTTTTAATTACCTCGACGTTATCGCTCGTCGCTCGTCGTTGTCGTTTCGCTCGGTAGCGCCTGGCCTTACGTCCGAAAAGGGTAGGAAAATTTCACTTCCGGATACCAGCACCAAATTTTTATATGTTACTAGGCATATCATCTAGACCACAAAATTGCCGGGAGACAGTTTCTGAGGTGTCAGGGTCACCAGATATGACGTCATCAAATTGACCGCCGCCGCGTTTTGAAACATTCAAATTACACCCAACTTATACAACGCTCGCATACGTGAGGGGTATCAAATGAAAGCTAGTTAAATATACTATCTTTGCGCTTTGAACTGCAATTGCATTAATGTTGACGTTTAAGAGCTATTAAAAGAAAAATGATAATCTTGGAAAAATATTACGGACTTTTATTTCTTGCACCAAAACTAAAGACTCCAGACTAAGATAATGTATTACAATAATGGAAACAAATTATTAAGCTTTACATTACAATTCAAAGTTTGAAAATCGGATATGAAATGTCGAAGTTAAGGGAAAAAACATAAAGCGCGCGAAATTGCCGCCATCGCTGAAAACTGTAGATACCTACATATTTTCACTTCGAATTTTAGTCTGCTCCAAAATTTGACGCGTGAATGATTCGGTGGTGGTGTATTTATGCGCCTAGTAACAATGACTGACGATGAATTGTAATGTAATAGGTAAGTTATTAATTTTCTGCACCGAGACGTTACAATTGGTTATTTTATTATAATTATCATATTAATTACCTAAATAGTAGTAGTAGTAATAGTAGTAAGTGTACTAATTGTTCGAAGAAGGAGGTATAGGTATATAAATCCAAAGTGCGTAAGTATAATATTTATTTATATTTACATTTATAATAAAAAAAAAATATCATTTAAAATTACCCTTTATGAGGCTACATAATAATTGAATTCATCAAAAATACCTTGAAACACCAGTTGGCATGGGCATATATATTATGCGCATAACGCGACATGTCACGTTGTTTGTGGCGGCCGCCGAATTATCTTTAAACCAGCATAGCTATGTCTTTTTATACCCGATTGTGATGATTAAAATTTTATACCATAAAAGAATAACGTAGAATTATTTGTACTCTATATTTTTCTCTCCAATACAAATGGTTCTCTGGCTATAAAAATAAATATGCAATATTTTTTTTGTAATTTGTCTTATTTATTCTTTATTTTTGTTGTTTTCATATTTACGCAGTTACAGTTAAAGAAAACAATGCAGCAAATTTAATATCCTTTCACGTGATACCCCACATGTATACGTGCGTTGCATACGTTGGGTGTAATTTGAATTTTACAAAACGCGTTGGTGGCCAATTTGATGACGTCATAACTGGTGACCCTGACACCTCAGAAACTGTCTCCCGGCAGTTTCGGAGTCCAGATGATATGCCTAGTAACATATAAAAAATTGGTGCTGGTTTCCGGAAAAAAAATTTTTTTTTCGTAATTTTAGACACTGCAGCGTCGTCAAGTTTTTGACCATAACTTCGACATTTCATATCCGATTTTCAAACTTTGAATTGTAATGTGAAGCTTAATAATCTGTTTTCATTATTGTACTACATTATTTTAGTCTGGAGTCTTTAGTTTTGGTGCAAGAAATAAAAGTCCGTAATATTTTTCCAAGATTATCATTTTTCTATTAATAGCTCTTAAACGGTAACATTAATGCAATTACAGTTCAGGGCACAAATATAGTCTATTTAATTAGCTTTCACGTGATACCCCACATGTACACGTGCGTTGCATATGTTGGGTGTAATTTGAATTTTTCACAACGCGGCGGCGGTCAATTTGATGACGTCATAACTGGTGACCCAGACACCTCAGAAACTGTCTCCCGGCAGTTTCGGAGTCCAGATGATATTCCTAGTAACATATAAAAAATTGGTGCTGGTATCCGGAAGTGAACTATGTTTTCCGTTATTCCAAGCACTACGGTGTTCGTATTATTTTTTACGCGGTAAGTCCCGTAAGTAATACATTAAATAAATACATAGTTAGGCTCTATAGCATTTGATTTCAATAAAACATTATTATTTCTTATCAACATTATCACAACTATTACAATTGAAATTATACACATATTAAAATTTGCTTAATTATAATTTTATTATGAATGCATTACTGCGTATCCGTATAGGTAAATAAAATTAATCAGTCAATTGATTTGTTACACAGAAACAATAATAATACACAACGCTTCGTCACACTTCATTTCGTAATACAAATTGATTTTCATGCTTTTAGAAATGAAAATGAATGTGGTAAATCAATTAGTTCCAGTTTAACCGATTGAAAACGACCGTCGTCTATGTGTGAGTGTTCTGATACAGAATTCGATTTTATTACAAGCTTTTATTGAACTTGTAACGTATTGTATGTGTGTATGTTTGTCCGGGTGGAATCTTGAGACTCAATTTTGAAGCAGATATCTCCAACCGATTGAGCTGAAAATTTGCATAATTATGTAAGTCGGATAACAATACAATAATCTGGTAGTAGAATGCTTATGTAAGGGTGTAATGTTGTTATATGTGGTGTTCAATAAAGAGTTATTGTATTATATTGTATGACAATACAATAATCTGGTAGTGGAGTTTTGGTGGTCCAGCCAGGACCGTCTCCGCAGGAGGAAACTCTTCAACGGTTGGTCCGATAGACTTGAAATTTGGTACTTACACACATACATATTTATGTAAGACGGATGCCAATGCAAGTACAGTCAGCAAAAAAAGCTTGTATGAAAAAATGAAATTTTTGACAGAAACTTATTTAACCCCCGACGCAAAAAAGAGTAGGCTTATTGTCTAATCGCCATCGTGTTCATTTTGACAGTTCATGTATGGGCTGACAATTGACAACATTTCATTTTTATAACACCTGAAAATGTATATATGGTTCGAAAGCATTTTGCCTCTTGATCACTGCAATTATATTTATATAATTTTAATATTGCTTATTATAGAAAATAAAAATTAATTAATAACATGTCTTAATTTTACCAATTCTACCACAGGATAGGTGAAATGCCTTTGCCTTTTTCACGAGAAAAAATAATCGACCATAATTTTGTATTTGACAACTTCAAAGTACAAGGGGGGCAACTCTGAAATTCTATTTTTGAAGTCCGTTGCATATCTTCTCTCTCACTCTCAAGTTAATAACTATATTAGTATAAGCGGAACAGCACAAAGCGAACCTCGAAAATCGAATATCGAAGAATAAGGCCTGACATTGACAATTTAAAATTGACGTCAGTTTTTTTTCTATACAGAAAAGACAAAAGGATAAGTATCTATTCTGCGATAGTATCGGAGTTACGCCCTTTTAGAATAAGCAAAAATTTATAAATTTATAATAAATTAAATACAAACCCTAGCGAAAAAATTAAACTGTCAGCATGTTCATCTTTTCAAACAAAATACAGAGAACCATTAAAATTATAGGCTCAGAAATATGAAATGTTGTCAATTGGCATCGGAATCAGTCAGCTGTCACATTCATACAAGAACTGTCAAAATGAACACGATTGCGATTGTGAGCGTGTTAGACAATAAGCCTACTGATACTGTTCAAACTAATGGACCGTTTTTTACTAAACATGGTTTAGAACCACCGGAAAGAAACTGGCTTTCGAATGAAGAAAACGCATCGATATTGGTCCATCCGCTGGAGAGCTACGATGCCACAGACAGATACACTCACACACAAGCTACAAGCTGACAAAATTACAGTTTATTCGGCGCCTGATTCAATGAAGTATGTGACATTGCAATAATATTTCAGAGCGATAGAGGAGCTAGGCGGCCTGGCGCTGGAGTCTGACTACCCGTACGAGGGCGAGGACGACAAATGTGTGTTCAACAAAACCCTCTCCAAGGTGCAGATCAGCGGCGCCGTCAACATATCCTCCAACGAAACAGAGATGGCCAAGTGGCTCGTTGCCAACGGGCCGATTTCTATAGGTGAGTTTAAAAAGGTTTTGTAAGTCTTCTTCTTTAGCCTATGGTCACCCGTTGTTGGGTACAGGGGCCGTACCATGACGTCTTAATGCGTTTCAGAGCCTCTAGTGTAAGTTTTCGTATATAAAAACGTCTCGAACGCGCTCACGTAAACGTCTCAATTACTATGGAATAAATGGCAGCGCCACTTGCGATTTGAGACGGCAACTAAAATTTTTCATAGTATTTGACATTTTAACGCAAACGCGGTCGAGACGTATTTTGTGACCGAAAACTTACACTAAACATACAGTTTAGGTCCGCTCGCTGTCAGATTCATACTAAAAGTGACAGCTAAAACTTGAACTGAGTGGGAATTAGGACGTCATGGTAAGGCCCCAGGCCTCTTCATGAGCACGCCAAATAGTGCGGTCCCGTGTCATTCGCATCCAGCCGTTTCCCGCTATATTTACGATGTCATCAACGCATCGAGCAGGCTGTCGTTGCTGGCTGCGTTTTCCTACCCGGGGTCTAGGAGTTTTTGTAAGTAATATTTATAAAACTCACGGAAGATTATTGGCATATTCTAGTATATTTTGTAATAAATAAATATTGTATAAATAAAGGAATAAGTGTGCGTTTAACGCAAATTAATAGAAAATGCACGTGTTAATAACTCATAAATAATTCTAGGTATATGGTTTGCCACCACAATTGGTAGTTAGATAATGTTTTATAATTAATTTTAAATTAGTTCATTTGTCCAATTAAAAGGCGTACGACGGGCTATCTAAAATTAGCTGAGTTGTTTGTTTGAATGTTTTCCTGTCTACCTCAAAACATTATTACAGTCGGAACAAGGTTTGACCTTGACATACCTAATAAGATTCTCAGTTTTTAGTTTGCTAAACGTAGGTTGGTTTTGCATCAAAGTACAAACATACATACATACGATCCTGAAATGCATTTACAGCGCTATTTAGTTAAACTACTCCAAGCACACCTGCTGGAATATTCCGTAACAATTTTTTTACTAATATTATAAGTGCGAAAGTTTGGATGGATGGATGTTTGTTACTCAATCACGCCAGAACGGCCCAACGGATCTGGATGAAATTCGGCACATAGATAGAGAAAAGTCTGGAATAGCACATAGGCTACTTTTTATCCTGGAAAATTGCTTAGTTCCCGCAGGATAGCGATAAACGAATTCTTTGCAGACGAAGTCGCTGGCAACAGCTAGTAAGTTATAAGAGAGCATGTTTTAAATGAGTGATTATATATTTCAGGTATAAACGCTAACGCAATGCAGTTCTACGTCGGAGGCATCTCGCATCCGTGGAAGATGCTGTGCAGTCCTACGAATCTGGACCATGGTGTGCTTATAGTTGGTTTCGGAGCCAAAGGTATGTTAAATTATATTATGAACTTTTTTTTGTGATAGGGGGCAAACTCTAAAATCTTACAGCCTTATTCATAAAAAGTTAGAGGCACGCTATAAGCTCGCTATAGGACCGATGCAAAAAAATATGATTCATAAACGTCAATTAGCGCTAATCAGTCCCTCAAGGGTCTGTTAAGTCTTCCGAAAGTTAGTGGACCGTAGACCCTCCTTTATCTCTCTGCTAACTCACAAAATGGCTGCCACAAATATGAACAGCTGATTTTGGCAAGAGCAAAACCATACGCAAGACAGTTTTTTTTGTTTTAAGTTTGTATCCCCTTCGAGAAAGGTAAAGGAAACTAGATCCACACTGCCTCGTCTGTCGTGTTAATTTGCTGGTTTCCCGCTAATTCGCTGCCACTGCTGTCAATTTTTTTTTAATTCACTAAAAAGCCATTTATGGTCTATGATTTGTCAAGGTGACAACATAACGCGTCTAATCTATCCATCAACAGCTCATTAGTTAACAGACTGCTAGCAAGCGTTTATGAATCATACTTCTTAACAACTGTCAAATAAGCTTAATCAGTCTGTTAACTAATGAACTGATCAAACCTCAATCAAGGATTTTTTATGAATAAGGCTTTTATTGTCTTATCTTTAAAATTATCTATACTTCTAAAACTACCCCCGTACCGAATTTTACAGTTACTTTCGCATTTATAATATTATTAGGAAGTTTGTGTGCAATAAAGACTTTACATACTTACTGTATAATATATTATCTCTTTCAGACTACCCGCTTTTCCACAAGCATCTGCCATATTGGGTCATCAAGAATTCATGGGGCAAGCAATGGGGCGAGCAAGGGTACTACCGCGTATACAGAGGGGACGGCACGTGCGGCGTCAACCAGATGGCGAGCAGCGCCGTAGTATAAACTAAGCAAGGCCGCGGACACTTAGAATAACCTTTTGGTGGCCACCGAATTATACAGCTACTGTCTACGTCAAATATCGATGATCGTTTTAGAGCAGTGGTGGGCAAACTTTTTTCATGGCGGGCCGGAAAATTACAGATTTTTATTTTTTATTTATTTTATTTATTGACAAAAATTTTACATGGCATTACAGTCTTACGACTAATGCACCATGAAAATGATATAAAATTAAACAATTTACGATAAATTAAATAATAAAATTTCCAATAAAATTACACAATAACATTTTCAATAATTAAAACAATAAGACTCAGATATTTTAGAGAAGGGCCAAAATTATATCAAAATTCAATTTTTTGACACACGACACACGAACTACGTGGCCAAATAAATCAATATTAAATTAAATTCCTTTGCGGGCCGGAGTTGGCCCGTGGGCCGTATTTTGCCCATCACTGTTATAGAGCCTGCACCAATTTCACCTACCCGACGATTGTCGCTGACCAGTGGCAGTTTGAAATGCAAGGCGTAGTCAATATGAAGCCAACCGGCGTTGATTCTCGTCGATATTGTAATGTAATTGTCACATGTCGTCGACAATGGTCGCATTGGTGGAATAGGGCTGTCGCTGTGACAACTGTGAAACATCCAACTGTCAGTGTGTCCTTACTACAACGAAACACTAAAGTGATGAGCTACATGTGACGTTGACTACTACACTGAAGAGGAGAAAGAAAATGAGCAACTAACTTTTTTCATTATAATATATATTTTGTCGGAAATGTAACAGTTGGGAAGAAAATGGGGTTCAACTTTGATTTCTACTCTTTTTGTGTACTTATTTAATCCCTGGACAACATATTCTTGATATTGTTGACACATCGAGACACTCTTTTTGTGTTAAGTTATACTTTTTTTTACACAATTGAAATCAATGACACCCTTTTTTCTTCAGGGGTTAATATAATAAGTAGATTAGTTTACCTATTTTAAAAGCGTGAAGCTATAGCTCTCTCAGTCAAACAGTCTTACTGGCACTGCACTTGGCGTATTCATCCAAATATGTGCGTGAGTGAAGGGGATGCACTATATTGTTTCTAGTGTATGCGACGAAGATGCCAATAGCGCAACGCGAACACGCAACGCCAAGTGGAGTGCCAGGGTTAGACTCTGTCTTGTACCTTTTGACTTCCAATATAATACAAAGAGTTGTGGTATTTTAAATCTACTTATTCAGTTTGACATTATCGAGAATCTCTCCGTGACCTAAGGCTATACTCGTGTTGTTTAACGCGCGAGTGTTCGCATCTACCATCCCTTTCTACCTCGACCTCATAATGTGTGACAGAAAGAAATAGTGTATGCGAAAGAAGACCGGCCCGTACGAGCCTTCTGATCGTGACTGGTTTATAAATAACTAGCGACTCTCCCCAGCTTCACACGGGTTATCATTATCAAACAATACGTTATAAAATCTTCCTCTTGAATCACTTGATTGATAAAAACCGCATTAAAATTATTTGCGTAGTAGTAATGTTTGGCCTGGGTCGTTCTCAGCCGCCACCCGCGGTGACCTGCGCCCGTCGTCCGCGGCATCTATATGCAGTGGGGCTACTCCGAAATTCGATTTTCGAAGTTCGTACTATGCCGTCCCTCTCACTCTAAAATTAATGCCTATTAGTGTGAGTGGAATGGTACGAATTTCGGAGTATAAGGCCTGTTTGTAAATGTTCGGGAGTGCACATGACGGGCGTGAAGGACCGCTCTGGAATATTTATAAACACGGTATTTCGACGCCGCGGGCGGTGACGGGTTAGTAAGACCACGTAAGACCAAGGCCGCGTACATGCAAACAGATTGACGGCGGGAAGTGACAATGTAAAGATCTTGAGTAAATAAAGATAGAGGAATAAGTTGTTCATGCTAGCTGCTTTACTTACGTCTCTAAGGTAATGTTTTCAGTTTTTTTTATATATTGTGATGTCTCATTCGAAATATTATTAACGGGATGTGAACGGCGATTACCTTTATTGAGCACCCTTAAACAGCAGCAGCTTGAGCAGCTTTTAAAAGTAATCGCGGTTCACATCCCGTTTATAATATTTCGAATGAACTTAACCGTGAATCATTGAAAACTCTTATTGTGATGTCTTCCAGTTTACAGTGGTTGTCATTTGAATATAGTTATGTCACCAAAAGTATATTATTTATTACATATTACTTTGTTGAATCACCCAGTGCCAGTCGCGACATGTTTACGGTCGACCAAAGAAGTGGTCTACCACTTTTCGTCCAACTTCCTATCAAACAAAATAGTCGCTAAAGTCGAACTTTCAAGTTGACAGCCACGTCTTATCGACATTATAATATTGTGATGTGCAAAGGATTTTGGACCTTAGGGTGGTAGACCACATATTTGGCTGATGGTACCTAATAGGTAATTTATCGTCACTAGAAGTCTTATAATTGTTTTTGATAAAAAAAAAAGATTATTTAGCCGCAGCAGTGATCCCTTTTACTTTGATTATGTTAGCGCATGCATAAGTTAATTTTATGGACTTAATTGTTAAACTTTGATTGCTTCTTATACTCACTTATAAAGTTATGTTAAGTTGTTTTTCTTATGATTATTATTTTAGCGAACTGTACACTAGTCCCGTGACATTATTATTTTGTAATGTTGTTGAATTGTAAATTATCTTATCACCTATATCGCCTTTGAATGCACTTTTATAACTTTGTAATTCAGTAAAGGATACTTTTTAACATTTTATCATTAACCAAGCTTACCTAAAAATTCGATTAATTCATCAGATTTTTAATAACATAGGTTTGGGTCTGATTTGTGTAAAAAATGCAATATATTAAATGTATGTGTAAGTATGATATATAGGATAGATATGTATAAGAAAAACTTTTGATATGCACTATATCAAGCCTTTTGGACGAGTTTGGTACTTACGAATCTCCAAATAAATCTGTTTAAAAAAAAATGTAGTTTTTTTTTTCACCCAGGACCCCGAAAAGGCTATAGGATGACAATGGAATACAAAAATTACATACGAAATTTTTGCCATATCATATCACCATGGCAAGTGTTATAATAAGGTTATATTGGTTACTTGCATAGACAGACAAATAGAAAAAAAATCGTATCAAAATTTCATCTCAATCTTGACTACGTAGTGATGGTTACACCTGAGGCAGGTACGAGTACTATGAACAAATACTAGATTCCTGACCCACCATAGAACGTTCTCACAATAAACGTTACGATATGGTGCCGTTGTAAAATAATGTCTAAGTGCGGATAGTTCGAAATACTCGCGCAGCTAAACTTACTAACCCGATATGGATCTTGATGTCCGAAATAAATGATTTTTTTTAAACGAAAGCGATATCCTACATGGCAGTCTGCTCGTGACCACGGCCATACTGCATCGTGTCGAAACGTCGAGATAATTAAAAACAATTTTATACGCGGCGGTTAAGTCCCGAAAGTAATACTTTAAATAAATATGTCGCTATGATATTTACTGTGAGAGAGTTCCACATTGGGTCCGGAATCAATTTCTTCGATGTTACCTATTTGGTGGGTTGCTATGTAGCTAACTAACATTCCCTGCCACGCAGGGCACGTTTTATAGCGAAAACTATGTGCTAACTGCATTTTAAAGTTTAAAACACCCTTCCATAAATTACTATGTCGATTCCAAACCAGTTGAAACCGGTTGAAACTCTAGAGGGAACCCCTAGGGCCCCGAAACACTTACAAAGTTAGTACAGTGCAGACTATTGTTGAGATATATAAGCGTGCATATATAACAAAGGCATACCTAGACGGCGGGAAGTAGGTCGACGACTGCAGGAGAATAGGGTTACACATACAAGAACGTTCGCTAAGTTGGTATGTCCTTAGAGGATACATTACAGTGGTATAGAGCGCGCGCATCGAAGTGGGAACAGTAGGCACGGGTGAGAACAAAACGACGTTCCCGCCGTAAGCGCTTGTAGTCGTGTTGAGTGCTAGCGAAGTGCGTTGCTCTGAGAACTTATTTAACTTTACGGTGTAAAAATGGTGAAATGTGCAGTTCGATCTTGCAAAAACGATACACGGAAACACACGAAATTTAAATCCAGTATGACATTTCATCGGTAAGTCGATTATTATACTTATTTTTATGAAAATAAGTCCGGCATCGCGGGGGTGAGCGGGGCATGGGAGGCGGGCACGCACAGACTTGCCCCCGACCCGCGCGAGCGGGAGCTCCCGTCGCGTGATTTTAGAGATGTGACACGATCAACGCCGTAGTCGATATAATGTTTGCTAGAAGAACTACGTATTATAACATATTTTAATTTTGTGTAAGTTTAATACTTAAAATGACTGTAATAATCATTTATTATCAATAATTTTGTATTGTGTTTTGTGCGATTATACTTTCTAATATTTTTGCTAGTTTAGACATATTTTAAGTTTAAGCTTTAAAACTTTCGCATTAAAAATATTAGAAAGTAATTAGGTATACCGTACGAAGTACAATACAACATTTTGCTACTATTTCTTACTAATATTATAAATGCGACAGTTTGTGACGATGTGACGATGTGAGTGTTTCTTCTTCACGCTAAAACGACAGGACGGATTTGGATAAAATTTGGAACGAAGATAGCTGGTACCCTAGAATGAAACATAGGCTATTTTTTTATCCCGGAAAATTGCATAGTTCCCGCAAACAAATTTATAATTTCATATTTATACATATATTTCTCCTTTTATAGTATAGGAAATAAAATATTGAACATGAAATGTACTTAACAAACATATTTATTTACATTACTTATCGATAGCGCGTTGCCCCATCTCTATTTGTCATACACGCATCAATATACTATCTATAGCTCACCTGCCTACGATGCGCACTAGGCGATTTGTGCGATGCGCGCGCTCTACTGTAATGTATCCTCTAAGGGTATGTCTTATTAGATCTATGTCGTGTATGAATCAAAATCAGAAGCTTATTTTGCAAATAGGTTGAGGCTAAGTTTACAAAGCTTCTTATGATCAACCCCCTTCCGAAAATATTACTTGCCTTATACTCCGAAATCCGATTTTTGAAGTTCGTTTCGTGCCGTTCCGCTCTCACTAATAGTTATTAATTTGAGAGTGAGAGGGACGGTGTGATACCAACTTCGAAAATCGGATTTCGGAGTTGCCCCCCTTGTATAGTTACGGTCAGCACTCGGGGTCAGCATCATAAATGTGTACACTAAAACGGTAGTGATTATATTCCCTTTGGTGTACAGACCTACCACAATAAATAATACCTTATTCATTTAAAAAAATTACACACTTTCTGATAAAATATGAAAATATCGTAAAAGTGACGACAAAACGTAAAATTAAGAGTAGACTGTCAAGAAGTCAACACAAACTGCTGGGCCAATTTAAAAAAAAAATGGCTAAGAACCATCGCAAGGAAAATTGCATCGGAATGAAAAAAACCGCATCGAAATCGTTCCATCCGCTGGAGAGCTACGATGTCACAGACAGGCACACACAAACATCGACGCCAAACTTCTTCTTCTTTTATTAATATGGCCCCATCGATCGATGCGATGATTTCGCCAATGTCAAAGTAAATAAATACAGTATTCAAAAATCTTGTGACAAAAATGTCGGCAACGTTGTACGGTAGAACACGGTCAAACGATCCTCGCAGACCGCCAGGAAATCATTAACCGAAGCCCAGGGTGCACCGGACCAAGCACTGCTCTTCCCCCCGGACGGATCCAAAAACTCAAACTTATATCACCCCTCTTTTTGCGTTGGAGGCTTGTTGGGGGTTAAAAAACGGTTTTTTACAGACTATTCGACTTTATGGACAATAACATGTCAAATTAATAAAAAGTAAAAAAAAAAACACTTTTACATTATATTTTAGAAGTTGAATCAATTGGTGAGTTGTATTTACCTTTTGTAGCCGATTATTCTTAGATTCCTTTCTGAAGGTACGTTCGACGGTAAACGAAGTGAAAAATAGAAAATGGACCCGGGTACGTCCTATGAAGTATTTAGGAACAACGACACAGCCATAGAACTAATAGTAAAGGACACATCATTAAAGAACGATAAAATGTCCAACAGCAACCTGACGTCGCGGGGACTTGCGACTACAGCGAAAAGACTTCAGGCCGAACTGGATAAAATGAAAGACAAACTAAACAAAGTCAACGCTGACTTGGAGTCGTCAAGGCACAGCTTCAAAGCGGTGACAGGAGAATTAAAAAAACAGTTGGACCTAGCGACCCAGAGAGAGGCTGAGATACAAGCGAAGAATTTTCGCCTACAGCTAGAGAATGAGAAATTGCAGGCGCTGTTGGAATCCAAGACGATTTTAGTTGATAAACTTAAGAAAGAATTGCTAAGTATGAAGCGTGTGCTCAAGTTTGCTATTAAAGGTGGGTTTTACTTACACCTTCACATCAGTTTTTAGGCACTTGTCAAACCGCCGGCGAGTAGCGAGAAGCAAGCGTTTTTTAGTATGGAGATTTTGTCGCTTTTGTCGGCGACAAAAGTTCCATACTAAAAACACTCGCTTCTCGCTACTCGTCAGCGGTGGGACAAGTGCCTTAAGTACCAGTCTCCTAGGAACCAAATGCTCGCTTAATAAAATTTGCTAATGGCTATCTAGATAGGTAGTTTAGTTATTTACGTTGAAAAAATTATAACGCCATATTTTTCGGTACTCAGAGCGTGATATAGGTATGTAGAAGGTAGCCTAGCTTCTACATTTTCAATTCAATCCAATTGTTAAAACCTTGTTACTGTCCAAAGAGTTGTCATGTGATCAACTTTAAACTAGTTTGGCTGAGATAACCTACTTCGCTTGAAAGCGAACTCTACCTTTACACATTAGATTATGCTCTAATATTTTAACGGTATATATCATGACCCCTATTAGGCCAAATATTTAACTCAATGGTGCATTTAACAGCCTCTCTAGCCTTGAAAAGCCCTAGGCGCATCTGTCCAGAATTACAGAGCGAATGCCATTTATACACAGTTATATTTTCCTCAGGTATTTGTAACGCACCGCAAGTTCAGGAAAATTTCAACCTGTCCGATATCGAATATGAGGATTTCGAAAATGATCTGAAGAGGGATTGTAAAGTACGATTCGCTGATTCGCCTGGCATGAACACTTCAGACACGATGGACAGTTCCCTGTTGAAGAATTCGCTGACAAACTCTTTTGAGAAACGATTTTGATAGTTCATTCCGTTTTCAAAGCTTTATAACGATCATACCTAATAATTATTTCTTACTCTGTTTTAATGTTTGTCCGTACCCGGATTTATATATAATATGTATACCACTGACAACTATTTTAATGATCTGTTTCACAACAGTCCTAACCCCTTACAACCCTTAGCAACCGGCAAAATCCATCGGTGCATCGTTGCAGAGCCTCGCCCTGCACTGGCCGGGTTAACAACCGGGTCAGGCCGTGACCGGGTCATGCCGTGCCCCGGTCGCCGTAACCGGGGTAACCCGGGTAACGCCACAGACCTACTTCCTGCTGATTGGTGATCGGTTTGAGCTTAGCTGTGGATTTGGGATTTGTTTTAAAGTGATATTGAATGCGAGGTGCAGTCCAGTGGGCTGTCGCACAGAACTTTACAAGTGTACAACTTGATGAATATGTTATACTAGATATTGCCTGCGACTCCGTCTATGCAGAATTCGCTTAGCGCTATCCCGCGGGAACTATGCTGCTTTCCGGGATAAATTCGGTTTAGCGGTTTGGGCGTGAAAAGGTAACAGACAGACAGAGTTACTTTTGCATTTATAATATAAGTAAGGAATATAAACTATAATATTGTATCGCAATAATTGACAACATTTCATATTTCTGAGCCTATAATTTTAACGGTTCTCTGTATTCTGTTTGAAAAGATGAACATGCTGACAGTTTAATTTTTTCGCTAGGCTTTGTATTTAATTTATAATTAATTTATAAATTTTTGCTTATTCTAAAAGGGCGTAACTCCGATACTATCACAGAATAGACACTTATCCTTTTGTCTTTTCTGTATAGAAAAAAATCTGACGTCAATTTCAAATTGTCAATGTCAGGCCTTATTCTCCGATATTCGATTTTCGAGGTTCGCTTCGTGCTGTTCCGCTCATACTAATATAGTCATTAACTTGAGAGTGAGAGAGAAGGTATGCAACGAACTTCAAAAATAGAATTTCAGAGTTGCCCCCCTTGCACTTTGAAGTTGTCATATACAAAATTATGGTCGCTTATTTTTTCTCGTGAAAAAGGCAAAGGTGTTTCACCTATCCTGTGGTAGTTTTGGTAAAATTAGGACATATTTTTAATTAATTTTTATTTTTTATAATAAGCGATGTTAAAATTATATAAACATATTGCAGTGATCAGGAGGCAAAATGCTTTCGAACCATTTATACATTTTCAGGTGTTAAAAAAATGAAATGTTGTCAATTACAAATTGTACAGAATGTGTAAGAATTTTCCTCTACAGATATGTCACTTCCATGTTGTGGTACGCACACTTGTATTATTTCAAACTATAGCCTAGTGGACGTGACGGTAAAACTGTAATGTTTATACGCATCTTGTGTGTCAGGAACGCAAAATGCTAGCTAGACAAAAAGCCAGAAACGCAGAAGACAACGCTCTACGAAACCAAAACGAAACCGTAATTAGCCGAGAAGACCCATATGCAATCTTTCCCAAGCGTTATGAACAAAAGCTTAAATTCTCATATCTGAATATTTTCATACTTAAACCCATTCCACATAAAATTGTATTCCTAATAGATTTCTATAGGTAATTACGAAGGTCAAATTACACATAATAGGAGCCGTTATACTCCGAAATTCGAAGTTCATATCGTGCCCTACCGCTCCCAAAAACAGTCATTAATATAGGAGTGAAAGGGACGATATAATGTGAAATGGGAATTACGAACTTGGTAGTAGGTACCCCCGGCATAAATCCAAGTCAATGAAGCGTCGATTTGGCTCAGCGCCCGAAAATAATCCTTTTATTTTCACTTGTTTATGCCTAGAACAACAGAGGGCCATGTTTGCTTCATATAAAAAAGAGAAGCTCCTGTTTTGAAGGCTGGGTGCCAATGCATAGTGTGGTTGTATGGTATGTATGTATAGGCGACCAATAAAGCGCGTTACCACTTTATGACAGTTCCTAAATCAGAATAAAAAACAACAAGGTTGATTATTTTTATTTTATTAAATATATTTCGCACAGGCTTGCTTATCTTTCATGTGAGTAGCGGAGTAGCAAGATAAATATTATATTTGTTCATTGAAATGGACCTCCGCAAAGTAATGCATGATTCAATGAAATAATAAGGTTAATTGTCACGTTGATTTGTGAGTGAATTTTTCTTTCAATCGAAGATCCTTGCGGTAGTTCTTCTTTGTATGTTTGGTAAAAATCGGTTCAGCGCAGACTTTGTGTAGGGGATTTATGAATTTATAAATTTATTGTTCTATTAAAAATAGCCGGTAAAGCGGTAATTGCGGGTGTTAATGGTTGACAAAGTTAATGAAATTACTATCATAGGTAGCAAAAACAAAACCTATAAATTCATATATTTATATATGTCCAGCTTTGAAGCTTAACCAAAACACTTACTACCTAGCTACCTACTGAGTTTGATATATTACAAACAGATAGGTAAAATCTGCAGATATTATTTCAGTGATTAATCCATCCTCAACAAACAACCGCAACTGAAATGAAACCGGTTTAGTCCGATTTTCAATTATTATTAATCAGATAATCAGTTTGACCACTGTTAGGCAAACTGCGATGCGAAACCGTTAGTTCATACTAACTTAAAACTATGTTCTTTTTAAATAGATTTTCTTGTGTTGGGTACCGTCAACTGGGGTGACTTTGGTAATTTTGGGGCTACTTTGATCGTTTTAAAATTGCAATAAAATCGATATTATCCATATCGGGTGAATGTTTGGCATGTAGACGCAAAGGCGATCGACGAAGACATTGATTGGAAGCAGTAAACGCAAATAAAAAATAATGGTTTTGTCATTAAAACTACTTTTTAAAGTCACCCCGTAAATCAAAGTCACCCCAGTTGACTGTACCGACTTTTGAAATCACACCGCTTAAAACTTTCTCTGTACTGTTTATTATGGTGTTAATTAACATACAATACAAGATTCGTTCATGGACCTTAACCTAATACAGTATAATGTAAGGAAACAGATGGCGGGAAGTGACTTTGATGTACAAAAATATGTGTAAGTACTAATGCCTATGATTTTCTGTGGGTAGTTTCTCTGTCAGCCGCCGCTGGTTGTTTCTAAACTTTAAAATGTTCAGTTGATATTGAGCGCTGAACGGATTGAAGCGGCGAGCGCAAACACGAGAACGTGATCCACACGATCCGTGTCGGAGCCGAATGTGGTCTGAACCACAACTCTTTTCTTTACTTTTGCTGGAAGTACCTAGGTACAATAGCATTGGAATAAAAAATTAAAAACCTCACTTAAGTAATCCTCAAATAAAAATAATAATTAATTTTTATGGCAAATCCGCCCATAACCACGCTAAACGTGGCCTTTAAGTCTTACCTTAGGCTCTATCTACCCCGTAAGGGATAAAGACGTGATTTATTTATGTATGTATGTTACAATTAATCCAGATTAAATTAATCAGTAAATGGTTAGATAAATTTGACTGAAAACTACTGTAAGTGTTTTTTCAGGATTTTTTAATCTGGTGCAATCATGGTGTTACCTAAAGAAGCCACTTACCCAGCTACAGGTGCCGCGAATGGTTTGATTTTGTTTGATGTTCTTGTTAACCAAGGAAAAAAGAACTAGATAATTAGAAGCTAGAAGTTAAGAGAAGTTACCATTCTTTGTCCGTAGTCCTGTGTGGTACCAAGGGCAACTATTTTTTTCAGTGGTTCTCTCAGCAGGACCATGGGCAGGTAGCGTTACCTGTAGTTCAACTGGTAGCACCACGAACAAAAAAGTTGCCCTTGATACTACCAGTAGGACTACGCAGTAGGACCACGGGTAAAGAATGGAAGTTACAGTCAACTGGGGTGACTTTGATTTACGGGGTGACTTTAAAAAGTAGTTTTAATGACAAAACCATTATTTTTTATTTGCGTTTACTGCTTCCAATCAATGTCTTCGTCGATCGCCTTTGCGTCTACATGCCAAACATTCACCGGATATGGATAATATCGATTTTATAGCAATTTTAAAACGATCAAAGTAGCGCCAAAATTACCAAAGTCATCAGTTGACGTACTTCCAGTACGCTAGTCCTATGTCTACGTCACCAACTAACGCTCATGTAAACCGCTGGAGCTGTGCAAACTGGCCTTAAGTATATAATCTAAAATTCGTAATTCAAAATTCGTGTTGTACTCCGCTCACTCTAGTAGTCATTAACACCAGAGTGAAAGGGACCGGTATGATACGAACTTCGAATATCGAATGTCGGAGTAACCCCGAACTTAGTATTCGTACTTCGCAGATGGCGCCACCATCGTATCCCAATAAGCAACTTTATATCACTCCTAAGCTACGAGTATGTTATGTTAGTAATATCATTTTTAGCTACATGAACATTCAATGAGTTCACTGTTAAAATAAATATGTATGAGTACCTAACTAAATCCAGTCTCTTCACTTCGTGTTAAGTAAATACACATGTCTGCCTAGGCCATAGTGTAATAATAACAACTATAGAGAGGTAACTCTGTTGTTTAGCCCCCTTATTCATAAACGCTCTATAGGCCTCTGCTAACTTAGTAATCGTTTGTCCTTATCTGTCACTTTGACATTTACCTTTCACAGATAAGGACAAACGATTACTAAGTTAGCAGAGGCCTATAGTGCGTTTATGAATAAGGGGGTAGAACTCTACGCGCGTACGGGTTGGGGTAGAGTCATGTAGAGTCGCGTATCCCCGCGATTCGAAGGACTCTCCCCGATTGTAGCCAGATGACACCGAGAAAAGTAAGTGCAAAGTAAGTGTTGATTATTGATTATTTTAATTTCATTTCTATCGATTATTTTGTATTTTATTCATCATTTTATTATATAATTTCATGTAACTAATTCTAATTGTAACTAATTGTAATCTATACCAATGTAAGTGAAACGTAACTCATGTAACTGTTTTTTAATATTCAATAATGATAACTATTAACTTTTAGACCAGCGAGTTATTTAATCACTGAAATCACATTGCCTTGGCTAAACATATTATGGGAAATACCATTGTTGCAATATTATGTACTAGCTGTTGCCCGCGACTTCGTCCGCGTGTGTTTTTTGTGATACTTTATAGCTAATCTCGATATCAAAATTATTATTATTATACCCTTGCAATAATATGTACTAATCCTCAAACAGGCACATTCAAATAGTTTTCTCGAATAGGTACTATTATGTACATTCAGATTTTAAGTATTTATGAAAATTTTGTAAGCAAGCCTACCTTGAAGTGTTTAAGATACATGTTGCGCAAAGGCCCAGCAGCGCAGCGTTATATGTATATTCTTGGGCAGTGTGGTATTTAACCAAAACAATAAAAATCTTATATAAAGTCTGAGGACAGAAACTTTTACTATTTCATTTACCAACTTTTTCACAATAAAATTCTGACATGTTCGTAGCGCAGGCGTAAACGCGCCGTTGGATTTTGCTTTTTTTAGGCAAAGGTACTGAGAGCATACAGCCGAGCGTTTCACGCCGCCCTCATAATAATATCAGCTTTTCAAATAAGAGTGCGTTTGAAAACCGAACGCGCTGTGAATAATAGCGCAATAAATAAAAACAAAGTAACGGTATTTCATATTGAACTTTAGTTGTTAGGTAAAGAACACAATTTAGGACGCCAATTTAGGTTTATTTAGGTTGGACAAAAATGTCTTCGTTGAAAAAATACCTGTGCAGAATGTAATTATTTTATTAATGTTTTTTCACAATTTACACACTTTTCCGGCTTTATGTCTTATGTACATTCGTATCTATCTATTTTCTTCGTAGTATTATTGTATTTGTAATTATTACCAACTACTTTACCGAGGAAAGCTGATTTTCTTGAGTTCTGCTATTTTTTGCGTAATCAACTCAAAAATCAAATTTCAAGAAAACTGAGAAATTATATTTACCTGTATTAGATTGGAAGTATATGTAGCAACTTTAAAAGGTTAAACTTCATTGGTTTTTATTTTATAGGTGTATGAAGTTCATTATTTTTTAACACAAAACCCTCTTTTTTGCGTCTCTGGGTGAGATTAAAAAAAAATGCTAAAACAGGTATTTCTTTATTTTTATTACTGAGTATATATTCTGAGTTTCATGATTCTAGAACAATCAAATTTTTTTTTTCATACAAACTTTAACCCCCCTTTTCACCCCCTTTTTCTAATATTTTCCAAAATTTCTATAGCCTAGATCCTATTCTGAATGTATTTAAATAGATTTGTGAACATTACAACAATATCCGTTCAGTAGTTTTTACGTGATGCTCAGTCAAACAAACAAACAAACAAACAAACAAACAAAAATTTTAAAAATGGTTTTAATATGTTCAGTTACTTATTTTAAGTCACCCTGGTCGGTTTTTTTTTTTAAATATTCAATGTACAGATTTTTTGGTCTCAACGATTTTATTATATGTATAGATGTATAGATAAGACCTACTCTACCATAATAATATGTTTTTGTGAATTCATAATCGTTTTCATTCATTCATTCATTCATTAAAACAAGTGTAAGTGTAAGTTAGAATAAGTGTGAGTAGGTATCTAATAAAAATTAGAAATGATTACGCTATGCCTAGTTAAAATGTTAGTAAACAAAATAAATTTTACGTTAGAAGCATAGTCCATGAAATAATTACTGTTTCTTTTCTTCGTTAGGTGCTATCATAACATAAATATTCAGATTACTTATGACTTAAGTTAAGATAATAACAATGACTCTCCATACATGAAGAGTTAGTGATATGCATTCAAAAATTGGGACCCAGTAGACGACGCTCGTCATTCACAAGTCAAAGCCAATTCAACCAGTGTTATTCCATAAAAATGGCAAATACCTCGCTAAGTCATTAACTAATTAGTCATCATCATCACCCACACTTTAAAATAGAGCATTAATCTCAAGTAATGTGAATTATGAATTTTCAGTGCGCAGTGGCCTTTTGATGTGTCTTGTTGCCAAGCCATAAACTCTAGAAGAATCCACAAAAAATACTTTAAGAACAGCCATCTTCCAAGAGTCGGATAAAAAAACAAAATGGCAATCTTAAAAGCAAATACCTACGAACAAAGCCGCAAAATAAAAGCTAGTATGCCCGAATTGTGCTCAGTGAATTCGGCAGTGATTCGCTCCCAAATTGATATAAGCCTACTCTGCCTACTTAAGTAAATTGAATTTTATTGTTTTCATAACAAAGAGGTTTGTTCGAGTTGTCAGGCGGGTACAGTTCCACTCAGACAGCGCTCCAACTGTAATCCTATCCTATACAGTATGTATATACTATTGAGGCAGCACATTATGCAAGAAACACGGGGATTTTCAGAACTTGTTCATAATTCGCAAACGTTAAACCCAAGTGTCTAGGTCTAGACTTATTTTCATGGGCAGCTTCATTCGGCCTGCTATGCTGTCTCACTCGCACAGTAAAATAGTAGCTCTGTATATGTCATGTATGTACCTGGGTTTACACATTAAATTTTCCAACATAAGATCTACTAGCAGTTGCCCGCGACTTCGTCTGCAAAGAATTCCCACGGGAACTACGCAATTTTCCGAGATAAAAAGTAGGTAGCCTATATATGTGTTATTCCAGACCGTAATCTATCTTTGTTCCAAATTTCATCCAGATCCGTAAAGCTGTTTTGGCGTGAAAGAGTAACAAAGATCCATACATTCTCACAAACTTTCGCATTTATAATAATAGTAGGATTTTTCGCCCCAAAACCCTATCATCACCGAAATTGTTGCAGCCGTTTTCGAGATCTCAAAACATCATACATTTTCTTCTTCCTACATTTAACTTAAATACGTCTAATTTTGATGTATGTTCGGTCTACCACCCCCTTTTAGCCAACGGCTAACTTTTTATTTAGTTTTTATCTGGCAAAAGCATAATGTCAACAGACGAGTCTTATGACATTACAATTTTACAAGAAGTCCACTGAATCAAAGCAGACTGAACATCCATTCTTCGGTGTCTTAGCATTTTTGAAATAGGGGTCACCGCCTTTGTTTTGCAGACTTAACACAGATTTGAGTGAATTAATTGTCGAATCATAATCACCTTCATAAAATAAGCCATCTTTATAAAATAAAACATCTCTAGCCTCAAAATTAATTCAGTAGGGCATCTCCATATCGCTTATTACTGTGAGTCTACTTTCAGTTCGAAACGAGCGTCGACTATGCATCATTCTAATTCGAGCTCGCACGGAGCGCAGCTCTAATGCATTTTTATCAGATCTCCACTAAATTGAGCATCAAAATTGACTAAAAACCATTACTTACTCCGCTGATGGAGTCGCCCGCCGCCTGAAAGGGCTCCGAGCGGGCTCCCGAGAGCGCCCGAGTCCCCCCGACCTCGCCCGAACCTGCCCGCCCGACATCCAGTCGCTACACAACCTTCGCCAGCTGCACTTTGCTTTTCAATCTTCCTATTCTCACTTAACACATGTGATAAACTTTTTTTTCTGACAGTGCAAGGATCAGTTCCGCGGTTCCGTATTCGAATTTTGAAATCGGTACTTTTTTAATTGTTTTTAAGTTGATCGCGCAATGGGTTTCGTCGAGACAGCCTGGCGGAGACTCTAGGATATCTACCTAAGGTTCGTCTATACCTATGTTAGGCATCTAGTTTACAGATATATATGTCAGACGTCTCATGTTTCCTAAAAAAAACTGAAACACTGTACACTTCAGTTGTTATTGTTGTTAAAAAAACATTACGATGCAAATTTAAATTTGTCATTGTAATGAATTTGTTTATCAATTAGGTTAACAATTTATAGACAAACTTTTTCTTGAAGTCGATACTTAAGGGGTCTTAAGGACTTTAATTAATTTAAGTGAAGCAATAAGGATATGCCAAGTTCAATTTAAAATAGCTGACAGTAAAATGAGGCCAAGACTTATTAGAAATTCAAAATTATTAGCTTTGGGAATCGCTCATGTTTAAACGTTTTTTTTTAAACATCCAATGCAAGTTTACACAGACAACTGAATGGTACCTGACAGGACCGATTAGGACAGTAACTGCAAGATTGCAGTGTTCACTTTTATGCACATAATAATAGAAAACATTTTTCGTTGATGAATGTGGATGAAGCGAAAGAGGTATGTCAAGATCGTGGCAAGTGGAACAAAGTAGTCTCTGCCTACCCCTGTGGGAAAGAGGCCGGACGGTATGTATGTTAATGGTAATTATGTCACTATACCCGCCGTCAGAGACAAACAATCAATTTTTAATGGATGTTATTTTTTTTAATCTGTGAAAAAACGTTTAAAACACGTTTAATCTAGACAAAAATACGTGTCATCTTAAATGTAAATTTGAGCGCTGGACGACTCTACTAACGTAAACGCAAAATTATACCTCACTCTTCCACAGAAGAGGAAATAAAATAATAAATAAATAAATATCTTGGGACCATTGACACCAATTGACCTAGCCCCAAACTAAGCAAAGCTTGTGATATGGGCACTAGACAACGGATAAACATACTTCTATAGATAAATACATACTTAAATACATTATTAAACATCCAAGACTCGAGAACAAACATTCGTATTTTCATACAAATATCTGCCCCGAATATAGGAATCTGCTCTGAATATAGGAAAGGAGAAATGTAATCATGTAATGTCAATCACTATCATTATATCATTAGGATAAAGGTCCACATCACACTCCCACGTTACTAGAAGAGGGGGCGAGACGTGCATATACACAGATGGGACTGGACATGTTCTGTGACCCTGTTTGAAAGCACATCATCCGAAACCATCTGAAAGTGATAATTTCAAAAACTCACGTATAAAATCCGAGCAATGCCCAAAGGCCACGTTTAGCACGATCGTGGGCGTACAGGTGGAATGGGGAGCCAAAATAGTAATTGCTAGCCGTATCACCTAGGATGACATATGATTCCTACGATTTTCGCCGATTCCCTCGATGGGCTTCTACCATCTGCGCGGGAAGAGAAGCAACAGTACATTCTATGTTTTTTCTTTGCTCCCAGACCAGCGGAAGGGAAAAAGAAAAATCTGATTATACTACGAAATATCAAAGTGTTCAGTTAATAGGTATTGTGTTGGACTGTACATTGAGAACTTGCGAAATAAATCAGCTTTAACGATAACTGCAACACGTTGCGCGAACCATTCGTCATGTTATAATGAAATAGGTATAATTAAATTATATTGCCTTTTTTCTAAATAAAAAAAAAAAAATACAAAAAAAATACATACAAATTGAAAAATTGATTTGAAATTGAATTGAAATTGAATTTAATTGATTGTTGGTAAATGATACTTTTTTGACATGGCAACTTGGCAACAATTTGACACACCATTACCTATAACAATCATATCCCTTAAGAATTCTACACGCTGTTTTTTTTTTTTTTTTTAAGATAATGTTAATTTATTTAAAACAATGTATAGGTACAATATATGGGCTTCTTCATGGACATGAAATAGGTATTGTTTATAAGTATATCAGAGTTGAAACGAGGTCAGGCTGATCGGTACAATATAAAAAGAGATTTATTCAATAGTTTGTTTACATTAGGTACAGTTTAAAAGCACAAACAATATAAACACAGTTAAAAATGCAACAATTTATTCCGCATTCATCAATCTTTTTATACATACAGTAGGCGGCAAATAAGTAAAACGTGGAAGGGAAATGCGCGGTATCAAAATGATGTTGTTTTCCATAGAGCACATATCCCCTCCACGTTTTACTTATTTGCAGCCTACCTGTACATATATACTCGCCGGTTTCGGGTACTCCTGACCTGCCCTTTTTTCAAAACGTTTCCTACTTGGTGGAACGTCCGTCTAGGCCTTCCCCTCCCAACGCAACCATTCACACTCCCCATATGGATCTGTTTAGCTAACCATCTTTCATCCATCCTCTCTACATAACCAAACCAATTAAGCATACTTTTTTCCATCATGGTCACTAGTCCACTATATCTTCTTTCACACCAGCACGTTCTACAGACTTATACATGCATACATACATAAATCACGTCTTTATCCCTTACGTGGTACACAGAGCCTATGGTAACAAGACCTAAAGACCACGTTAAGCATGATTGTGGGCGTATAGGTGGAAAGGGGAATCAAAATAGTGATGGGTTGCTAGCCACATCGCCTAATAACATGATTTCTAAGATTTTCGCCCACTTTTACCATCTACGCGAAAAGAGAAGCAACTGGTACATTCTATGTTTTTTATTTGCTTCCAGACCAGTGGAAGTATTCTTCAGACTTGGTTCCAATGTTTGTCGGTTCTCACCAGAGCCGTAACGCCTTACGCCGATACTGAATATGGTGAAGGCGCTGTCAACAGCAAATGACCTTGAGCAGCGCCGCTCTTCACACATACGGTTCGCGTGCCTGTGAGTGAAAGAGAAGAAACTATTCGGGTAGCTTGGCGCGCGTCTAAAATCTTGCAAATAAGACACAAATAAGAAGAAATAAAAAAAGTATGGATTATTTGTGAAATATGACTCGTTAGCCGTTTAGGTATGAATATGTTGACTTCATGTTTTTAATTGCAGACCCATACGTCGAAAAAATAAAGACATAGAACCGTTTAATGATGATTTTAAGACCAATCTTTGCAATTATTTTCTATCGAGCCGATTTTGTTCAATTATGTATCGAGTCCGTCTAGCGTGTTTGAAATATGATGAAAATTAACATTATATTTTTTTTGTATTTTTTTTGTGTGTAGTTTTTCTTAAAATAGTGCTTAAATAACATCAATTTCAACAAAATTAGGTGTTGTCAGCCTCTTAAGCTGCAATGGGCCGTTATTCGATTGACCGGGTTGTCAGGGGGGGGGGGGGGGGGGCAGGACGCGCTGCCTCCTATTAATTTATATAAATTACTGATCGAATTACACGGTCCCGTTGTCAACTGCCCTAAGGCGGTTATCATTGCGAGCGTGGGACAAGCAGCAAAAGCTAGCGTTTATCTACAGGGCTCAAACTCAAACTCAAACTCAAACTCTTTATTGCATAAAAATGTTGTGACAAAGATGTTAAAATATGTTAAGTTCCAAACATTTACCCTGTAAAGGCACCGCAATCTTTACATATAATAAATTTATTATAAAATTATCTTAAAACTAAAACTTATTTTTATTTTTATAATAACAGTAATAGTAATATTATTATGGCACTTGCAATTAGTAACTAATTAAACGACTATTTACGAGCAACAATTTCCTATACCTACGTTGCAGGAACATGATAAATATTATATTAATTAATAAACAAAAACAAACAAATTATGAGCACAGAAAGCAGGTTGTCTTTACAATACATTCTATATCATGTTTTAGCTACTCCTAAATCGTGCACAGAAAATTGTTTTCTTCTTGCACCTTTAGTATTACACTTGTAAGTGAACATGCAAAAATCTGTAAATAATTAATAAAATTTTAAAATTTAAATTCATAATTCAAAACTTTTATTTTGCTTATAGGCCGCCAAGGTCCGCGTCTTTTACACACCTTATCACATCTTTTACGCGTCTTTTTTTTTAACTACCAGCGCATTTGGAAAGATCATCATTGCCAAGAAGAATGCACCGCGAGAAACTTGGCAGAAAGTATTTTTTTTTAAATAAATATATACAATCACTAGCTGTTGCCAGCGACTTCGTCTGCAAAGAATTCGTTTATCGCTATTCTGCGGGAACTACGCAATTTTCCGGGATAAAAAGTAGCCTATGTGCTATTCCAGACTTTTCTCTATCTATGTGCCGAATTTCATCGAGATCCGTTGGGCCGTTCTGGCGTGATTGAGTAACAAACAAACATCCATCCATCCATCCATCCATCTATCCATGCATCCATACTTTCGCATTTATAATCTACTACTACTACTACTATCAGCCTATTGTGTCCCACTGCTGAGCAAAGGCCTCTCCCCAGCTCTTCCACTGCTCCCGGTCTGCGTGCGGTAGGCATCCAGTCGTTCAAGAAGGCGTCTAACTCGTCCCGCCATCGCCGTCTAGGTCTACCGCATTTATAATATTAGTTAGAATTAGTTATTTTAAATTCTACCTAACATTATGGCAAACAATACATTCATGGCATATAAATAGGGCCACACGATAGGGAGCGTCGCTGTACACTCGTGCCTTGGACAGCTTCGATACAGCGAGTTTATGCGTAACGACTGCAACAGACAGGCACGAGACAATGCGGACAGATATAGCTAAGGCTGCGGCCACACCGCGCTGCTATCTGATAGCAGTTATTTAATTATTTACTAATTTAATATATTCAAAAAGGTACATTATATTTCTAAACGACACTGAATATTAGAACACAGAAAAATCCGAAATGTAAAGCTATGTCCGGGAATCGAACCCGGATCCCGTCATTCCGTGAAACAGTACCCGGAGTCCACGGAGAAAAAAATCAAGAAGTAAATTTTTTGATTTATTTGATAGTAAATAGTAAGGTACACTATGTTAATTAGAGATATACTTGGATGACCAAGCTTGGCTTGGTATTTTTTATTGGCACGTTTTCTTAAAATCAAACCTAGCTAGGCAGATAGAAGTCAGGCTACAGATTGCACAGATTCTGCATTTTTAAATTTTAATGTTCTATCAAGACAGTATCTTCGTAGCATTTGCTACGACGTAGCAGCTTCTACGAATTCTCGTAGACATATCGAGAACAGTTTGATGTTACACAGACGCATCGTTAGATGGCTGTGGCAGCCAGATGTGGTGTTCATATTATATGGTGAAATAACTTAACCTAAAATTTTCATTTTTGATACAAACTTTTTTGCTGACTGTACTATTGCTGACTGTACTTGCGTTGCCATCCGTCCTCCATTTTGTCTACCAAATTTCAAGTCAATCTGAACAACCGTTGAAGAGCTCCATCCTGCGGAGACGATCCTGACCGGGCCATCAGAATTCTACTACCTACCACAGATTATCTAGTAGGTTGAAGATATCTGCTTCAAAATTGAGTGGCAAGATTCCATCCGTACAAACATACTCACATACATACACATACATAAAAAATATTACAAGCTGCGCTGCGTCCGGTCAACCTCGCTCAGTTATAGGTAAAACAGTAAATAAAATATTGTACTGCGAGCTTTTTATTAATTTGATCTGTTTGTTGTTGCTTGGGTAAATTGCCTTGTTCGATAAACATCCTACTAAAATATTACAAATGCGAAAGTTTGTGAGGGTGTGACGATGTGAGTGAGTGAGTGTGTATGTTTGTTCCTTCCTCACGCTGAAACGACTGGATGGATATAAATCAAATTTACAAAGGAGAGAGCTGATACCCTAGATTAAAACGTAGGCTACTTTTTATCCTGGAAATAATAATAATAATAATAATAAATCATTTATTTGTTAACATAGGTAATTGTTAAAGATGTTACATAAATTTTGTATCACTATGCTTGCCATAATAAGGCATACAAATATTAAGAGACTGCACATGCATGCAGCATAGCTATTTATTAATAATATTAGTGTACACAGGATCAATTAAAATAATAATAATAATAATAATCAGGATATCAGTAAACAAACAAATAAATTATTTCAAACAGACTACATTAGGGCCTCAAAATTGTCATTTAGATATTCCTGGATAGAGTTATAGCGATAAACGAATTATTTGCAGACGATGTCGCGGGCGACAAAATTGCACTCAATCTTTGTTTATCTTTAACTATTTAAACAAAGATTGAGCGCAATTTTTACTTACTCGACGTTTATTAATTAAGCTTAATACGTCACGCCATTAAATTGACATAATCGCCGTCGAGTAATAACGAATTGTCTTCGCAGGTCCCGACGGCAGAATGTTTTCCTTATGCCGACGCTACAAAGATGAACACGGTACGTTTAATTAATTATTATTAATTATTATTAAGAGCAGTAATGAATGAGCTGGAGATTGTTTGTTCTGGGCCTTTGGGGTTGCTGTACCGTGAATTTCGGCTGAATGGAATTTTCGTTGTGCTTTAAGTTGGTACCGTCGGCCAAATAAGAGTGGTCCATCACTTCATCCAACTTCTCGTCTTATGGACATAATCCTTACTAATATTACAAATGCGAAAGTCAGTCTGTGTGTATATCTGTCTGTCTGTCTGTTACCTTTATACGCTTAAGCTGTTGGACAGATTTGGTTAAAATTTTATATACAGAGAGTTTTGAGTCCCGCGGAAGGACATAGGATAGTTATTATCGCGAATAATTGCTTAGTCGCGGGCAACCGCTAGTATTTTACACAGGTGACACACTGAACGTAATACGAAGTTAACATTTCCGGCTAAGTTAACCATAGTGAATAAAATGCACTAATTGAGTTGTTAAATTAATAATTAATAAAGTAATTAACTTTGGCTTTTTTTAAACCGGAACAATAACCCCTGAAAATGTAAATTAAATTGTAGCCGCTAAATGAATTTTGATAATCTTTATATTTTTTTAATACCTTGATAGGATAAAGTTACAAAAAAAAAATTACAATATTAACAGTTATGTCCTCGCTATGTCAACTGACTAAAAAACACAACCGACTTCTCCTTCTTCTGAAGTTGGTTAAAAATTTCGCAAGTACATACATACATACATACATATCGTCACGCCTCTTTCCCACAGGGGTAGGCAGAGACTACTTTGTTCCACTTGCTACGATCCTGACATACCTCTTTCGCTTTTCTTTTTCTTTTACCTTTTTCGCTTTTCGATTTCGTAAGTACTTAGGTACGGACAAAAATATAACCTCAAAAACGTCCTTAGCCGTTACAGGTTTGACGTCTTCATTGACATTGGCTGTCACTCTTCAGACTTCCCACGCAAATCTATCGCAAACAAAAACATTTGTACGGAGCCGCGGCCCGTTTAAGCAGATTAAAAAACTCCTAAGCCGCGCCAGCTGGCGTCGCTCGGCCAAGAACCTTAATCTAACCTGGACCAGACTATTATTTTAATATCTTATTACTTTTTCTGCTGCACGGAACCCTAAGAAAAATAAAGGTGTAATAAAAGAGCCCAGCCAGGAGACTGATTTATAAAACAAAAACCGGTTTAGACTTAGAAAATTCAGCGAGTCGCTTTACATTGCGGCACTGGGTTGATGGATTCTAACCTGTTTGCATTTCGGCCTGGCAATCTAATCTAACTAATATTATAAATGCGAAAGTTTGGATGGATGGATGTATGTTTGTTACTTAATCACGCCAGAAAGGCCCAACGGATCTGGATGAAATTAGGCACATAGATAGAGAAAAGTCTGGAATAGCACATAGGCTACTTTTTATCCCGGAAAATTGGGTAGTTCCCGCGGGATAGCGATAAACGAATTCTTTGCAGACGAAGTCGCTGGCAACAGCTAGTGTAATATAACTTGCTGGATCTTGCAAGTCTATAATATACATCTTTGAGCTCGAATAAATTTTTGACTAGTTTTGACGCAAGTATTAGAAGTTATATCTTTATCTATGATGTCGTCTCTGTCTGTTTCACAGTAAAAAAAGAGAAAAAAGAGAGAGGGTATCATAAATAACTGACACAACTTAAGACAACATCAACTTTACAGAGAGTGGTAAAACAGGCCCTTAGTGTCAAAGGTTTTATCATTCTCGAGTGGTAGTGTATCACGACAGATAATAAACACATACCCCGCTTTTTCCTCGCTTTTTCATTCCAAGTACTATATACTAGTACTTTATTTTACTTAATCAATCAGGTTTTTTCTCGGTTATTTTAATGTTTCCATGCTAATTGCAAGGAGTAAGTACAACAACTATATAGACAAGGTTATGCTACTGAAAATCAGATACAAAACTATATTTTCTTTAGTGAAATTCTGTCTTTATTTTGTGTTGTTCTTTTTCCCTTACTCCGTAAGGGATAGAGACGCAACTTATGTATGTATTCTTTTTCTCTGTCTTTAAAGGCGTCAAATGAACGGATTTGTCAATTCTTAAAGCGTATGAAAACATGGGCGTATCCAGAATCTGTTTCATGCCCGCGTCGGGTCGCCTCCTTTATAATTCAGTGTTGAACATAACTACACCCTGTAGAGCTCTTTGATACTTTAAAATGGAACCTTTTTGATCATTGATTAAATTGAAATCTAAATACAAATTGGAGTTTTTGATAATACATACGTTCGCTGTTTCAGGACTTGTTTACACAAAGAAAGCATTAGAAGTTTCGAATGGATGGTTTGGTGGTATCGTTAAGTATCATAAATTTGGGGCACATTGCTTGGTGCACATTTCCTTCCGTGCTTCTCTTCCCGCGCAGCTGGTCTTGTTACCCAAAGGCCTGTCTACCCTGTAAGTAATAAACACGTGATTTTTGTATGTTTACATTGCTTGAAAAAATTCGTCAGCATTAATCAACTTACGACATAACTCTATTTAAAAAAATCTCGAATCAATTTGTTCGCTAGTAGTTACGGAATAACTTCAAAAGATATTTTTTTAGTACCTATATTTGTACCAAAATTTTTGTGTAACCGTTTAAAAGAAGGGTTATATAGGAAGCATGGGAAGCGCGGTCAACATAAACTTAAGGCTCGTACACATTAATGTCCGGAGTTAATAAGACAAAGGAGTGTTTAATCTTTCAGCAAACGGCCGAGATAAAAGTGAGTGGCACTCGCGGCGCTGTTTAAAGCCTTTACTGGTTATAACCACTTTACTGGTTTTAGGGGAACTAAAATTTCAAGAGCGGTAAGATAATCTGGTAATTACCTTATTTTAGGGCATTAAAGCGTATAATATAAATATGGGTAATTAGGTTAGGGCCGCTGCATAGTCTGGGGTTAGGAAATTAAATCGTTAACCTCGTATATCAGCACCGCAGGTTCAACCCCAACGTCCATTATTTACTTCAATGCAAAAGCAACTTTCGTTCAATTGGGTTTACAATCAACTTAAGGCATTGCAATAAAGAAGTCAAGTCTGGAGTATGGGTGTGACGTTTCTTGTATTTAAATTAGATCATCAGCGGTGTGTGTGTCTTTGCAAAAGTGAAACGGTCGCTGAAATCCCAACGCAAACCCTTTTCGAAATTGACAATGATTTCTCACTAAACGAATGTCGTATAATGTCACAGTAATTGTTCTTTGCGACACGACTAGAGAGCAGGTCGACACTTCAAATTGGTTGTACATTTCGCGTTCGCTTGTAAGTCTATAAAATCCGCAAGGTTCTAACTGTCAGTAACTACGCATTACCGTCAAATGATTAAGGGCCTTCCTTGGAGATTACAGAGTTTAACTTTTAAAGCTTTAAAGTAGGTTAGTAAGACCTTTTTGAACGAGCGGTATGCAAAACAGGGCCGTAAGTCTTAGTCATTACACTGAGTAGGGTTAAGAACAAATGATCCACGTGCGAATTTCCACCTAGTACTTTCTGAAGCTCGTATCTGGCTGAATTATGTAGTTCTAAAAGCTATCTTGTAGCCGCAGCGCAGTGTTGGTTCTATACGGTTGGTAGATGCGAGGTTGTGAAAGTAAGTCAATTTAAACGTATGGGTAAATTTCCTTGGTACAACATGTTAGCGAGCGTTGGATAACCCCCGTTGTCTTGTGAGGAGTATTAAGGTCACCACATGACGGATTGGTTGCGCTTTAATCTTGACTTATATTGACGTTCTAAGTCATAAGGGCACGTACACTGTGGTTAGGTATCCGAGGAAGGTTATAGGGGTCATAGGAATTGAATTTTTATTTGAAATACGTATAAGGGTGCTATAGCGAAATGTTTTCTCTGAGGGAGTCTAAACTTTTTGATATTTTTAATCGCGAATAAAGTAAATAACTTTGAATAGGTACCTAACCGAAATAATCTTCGGTTTTATTTCTGTTTTCTTTAGTTTACAAAAATACATCTAAGCACAGAACTATGTATAGATACCTAGGTATTATTAATTCGGAACTGATTAGGAAAAATAGTGTTTTAAATTTTCCATGGCAATTGTTTGATTTTTTTTATTTACAATTGATTGTTTTTTCTTTATAATAATCTAATGGCGCTACTAAGATTTTTTTTTAGGGGTTCTAGTTATCATTAGTTTCGGAGATAAGTCTAAGAGCTTAGTAAATTTAAAGGAGACACTTCTGATCGGTCTTCCAAAAGTTAAACACGTATGACTTTAAAATGATGAATAAATACATCACATTTTAACTGTAAAAATAACTTTTTAATCTCGGCTCTAAAATCACAAATACTTAGTAGTTATTCCTGATGCCTACGCACTGAAAATTATCGCAGAGTGAGCTGATAAGGAAGTTTAAAATAAACAGAACTTTCCTCACTAAATTTGCTTAATAATTCATAATCTATATCGTAGGTGTTATTAAATATTCAGCGTTCAAGCAAACTGAATTGAGCAGGCATAGAAATTTACAAAAATTAAAAAAAAACGGCCAAACACGAGTCAGACTCGTACGGAGGGTTCCATACTACTCCCCCTGACCCCTCCCCCCTTGTCACACAATGTCACATTTGGTCGACCCCCTCCTCTTAATGTGTGACGTACTTTATGGATGGTCCCTTAGTCAGAATTGATGAATCCTGGCAGTAAACCGCAGTACCTACTGGGTCACGGCCGCACGGGGACCGTCTTAACACAATGGCGATGACCTACGTACGTATTGTTCAATTAATAAGCCAACGTTCCACTTGATCCTGCTATTTAATTATAATTTGGCAACCTTCATTTATTTATTTTCAAGAAGACTGCTACCACGACTAAAGGTTCCATTATTATATATCGCACATCTATAATAGTACAAAAGAGTATCAACTCGAAATACAACCCATTAAAAAAATAATCTCTATTCTATGTATGCATGTCCTATTAGTAGGTATATTATTGTTATTTATATTATTTTGTGAATTGTATCTGTTTCTTTATATTAGTACAATAAAGCGTTACTTACTTACTAAACGGAAGCATTACTTACTTACTAAACGGACTATATCAAATCATTCGCTTTTACTACGTGACCTTTTAGTCAAGCACTAGTGAAATAAACGTGGTAAGTATCATTATTTCGTAAAATGTCATTTGGATGCGTCATTTTATTGAATTGATCTATACTTCATTTAATTTAGGATGAGAAACCACAACAACATTATATTGCGGCTCGTGAACTGTAATCTCTTTACGATTTGTACTAGAGTAACAATTGACGCCACGCAAATAAAGTGGTATTAAAACAATTTTATTTTGCGACTGCCAAACTATTGCACTGTACTGTTTGCTAGGTAAGGAATAGTTGACCAGCCGCAATATAATGTTATTGTGGTTTCTCATTCTAAATTAAATGAAGTATATCTTCCACACTATAATGTCCACAATTAAGTAGTTTTTATTACTTCGAGCCTAAAATGAATCATTCGATTGTGAAAGCTCGCAACTTGCCGCAATCATCCACCGTTTGTCATTGGAAAGGCTCCATCCCTTTCCCTTGAGCGTTGTTAGAACGGGATGCAAGCTAATCGCATTAATTGTTATGAAATTCTCACACGATCTAGGCGGCTAAATATAGGCAGCTTCATATTATGTAGTTCCAGCAGGTACAGCAGACGACGGCGGGTGGTCACGTCCTGCGCGCGGGGGGAGGGCCATTCATAAAACTAAGCCCGATCGATAATCTTCTCACCTAACCACCAAGAAACGTCAATAGCAATTATCCCTTCACAAGCTTCCGCACCCAATGCTCCTTGGGCTCGTGCGTCCAAAACAACGACCAGAGAAAAACGGCAATGGACAGCGCGAGAATTCGGGAGTCGCGTCGTTTAGGTTGCTTAATGTGAACTTGAAAATGCTTTCTCACGTTAAAAATGTGGAGGCGTTTCGCCCGTGGCCGCTTATTAAAGTTCCATTCAAAGTGTTGGATTTACTTAAGAAAGAATGCTAAGTGATAAAGGAAAATTTTAAAGTGGAATTAACATAGGGCCACGTTCAATCTCTTGCAGAGTTGTTAAGAATGAAAGGCATATTGTTTAGTATAGGGTCACTGATGGATATTGATATATCCACCATGACCATAGATATAGCTTTATATTAACAACGTTACATTCAACCCGTTCTTTTTGCTCGTCAGTGTAAATCTGTAAACTGTATCTGATAAAGGAATGTCCCGTAGACGAAGTCGCGGGTAACAGCTATACTTCATTTAATTTAGAATGAGAAACCACAACAACTTTATATTGCGGCTCGTGAACTGTAATCTCTGTACAATTTAGCATTAAAGTAACAATTGACGACACGCAAATAAAGTGAAATTAAAACAATTTAATTTTGCGGCTGCCAAACTATTGCACTATACTATTTGCTAGGTAAGAAATAGTTGACCAGACGCAATATAATGTTATTGTGGTTTCTAATTCTGAATTAAATGAAGTATAGTACATTACACGCGGAGGGTGGTGAAATAAAGAATATCTCAGATCGCAGGAACTTGTCGCACGAGCCAAAGGCGAGGACTATAGACATGCGACCTGAGGCTTTCTTTATCATCGCCCGAGGCACAGTACATATAAGCACAAGCAGTAGGGAATCTACGAACAAATCGGTCGAAACGAACGCACACATAGACACGCGCTTTTACTCGGCCCCTAAGCGGATCTCGCGGTGCCGTCAGTCGCGAGTGGCGCATTGAGACGAGCGGCCGTGTTCGTTTTAAACATGCCAAGAGCGTATTGCGCAGTGTACGGCTGCTTGAACTCGGCTTCTTCAAAACCGGAGCTTTCGTTTTTTAAACTCCCTGCTGATGTTGAAAGGTAAGAATGATACTATATTATTATGAAATAAAATGTATATATTATTTTTATAACGAGAAATGTCAGATGTCACTTCTCCGACAAATGCTTTTTCTGTTAAATAAAACTTTTGGCTGTTTAGATGATAAGTAAGTAGTTGCCGTATATTATATGTAGACCGTGTTTTTGGTGAAAAAATTTTCTACGGACTTTCATTGTTATCATTTTGCATCTATAGTATATGTACTAATATATTATAGAAAACTACATTTGAAGGATAACGTGTCAAATACCTATAGGTAGGGCAAACCTTGGTTAAAAAAAACTATTCAATTTAACAAAAATTAAATCGACAACCCTAACGCTGTATTGGAGCGTAGGTACCTATTTCAAAAAGTAGGCCTATCTTCCCTACTGCTTTAGCTTATATATATACTGTGCCCGAGGTGTGTAGTGTGTACACAATTGTACGTCTTCCAGGCCGGGAAGTGGAAATTTCCGCTCGCGTACCGGGCGGTAAATAGCTACTTACGGCCCGGGGCGACGTAAATAATTTAAACGTTTGTATAAACGCTTCGGTGGCGTAATCCTGCAATCGCAAAATTCGTAAACAAGTGAATTGTATTTGGAAGTAGGTAATCAAAGTCTATGCTGTCAATGGCACCGCTTGAATAAAACTTTGCGACAGGTTGCAAAAATGAGTTTCGCCGTTAAGTGTGTATAATCCATTCGTATTTCAAATTCAACATGATACCTCACCACTTTAGAATTGTATTTTAGGGAGCTCCAGTACGTATAAGTAAAATAAAGGATTAGGCCCACCAAATAGCATTTAGTCCAAAATAAAAATCCATTCGTATATTCAAAGGCATTTTCTTCAATAGTTTTCTTGCTTTGTAATCATGAAAAAAACATCAAACGAATTTTTTAATTGCATCCTTCGCGTCGTATTATATCGTTTACTTTACATGCACGTATTTCCAAGCCTTTTCATTGAAGTACAAAGGACGGCAACTTAATGCTGCCCTGAAGCGATTTAATATTTTCGCGATCATAATATATTTTACTTTCTCAATTTCTCAATTGAAAATAGATTGTCTTGCAATTTTTTAATTCAACTCGCTTTTACCCGCAGCTTCGCTCGCATGCATCATTACATTTGGGGCCCAATTATTGAAAGCGAGTCACTCGAAAGTACATACATGTATTGGCAATAGTTGTAATATCATTTAAAACACTCGTGTGATCTTATTTTGAAACGAGCCTCGTGTTTTAAGGACCCTCATTATGTAACGGTTGCATAAAATACTATTTAACAATTTGAACAGGTTAGTTAGATCTCTAATTTTCTTCTGATCAACTCATACTTCAAAGTCGGTTTTCAGTAATTTGGTGTAATTCACAATTCACACTACGCGAAGCGTCTAATTTGTTGCTGTTACGTGTCGCTAGTGGTGGAGCTGCCAATTTTTCCATATTATTGAGTCGTCTACGCAAACGCGTTCCAGATGTGTCCAGCTAGCTTATTACGTAACTCGCTCGCAATCGCCATCGTGTTCATTTTGACAGATCTTGTATGAATGTGACAGCTAGCTGATTCCGATGCCAATTGTCAGCCCATACATGCTGTCAAAATGAAGACGATTGTGATCGCGAGCGAGTTACGTAATAAGCTTGCAGATCTTAACAAAGGCTCTTAGCGTTTTCAGTGCCTTGGCAGTTCTCATTACAATGTTCGAACGTCAAATACTACCTACAGTTTTTCACGTTATAAAACTTATAAATCGCACTAATTTCCGTAATCATGTTCGTCCACTCCACAGGGTCCAAGCGATATCACAGCAGCTCGCTAGCCAGTCTCACTCGCTCTGACCCATTACGCATTGCTCGTGAGAACGGGACATAAATACCTCCTTGGACTGTGGCGAATCCTTGTAATCTTGTCGAAGTAAACAGAAACTTGGGGCTGCGTTCTCCTGATAAGCAAACTTGGGCCCTTCTCTGCCTTTTGTCATGGAAATCAAACTCCCTGAACGGCTCTCAGGGTTCCGCTGAGAAATGTTCAATGGTGAATAAGATTGAACTGACATTAGAATAAAGATTGCCTTGAAAGGCGGAACGGGTTAGAAGGAAGGAAGTCGAAGAGAGCATGGAATATTTTATACACAACATGCCCCATATAGGTAGTCAAAAATAGTCAAAATATTAAAATTGATTGTGTTTAGCGACTTTTTAGTCTCTAGCTCCAACTAGACTGGGCATTGTCAGTTAGTTAGTCATGTTATCAGTACATAGTATAAAACAAAGTCGCTTTCTGCTGTCTGTCTGGTCCTATGTAATGCTTTAAATCTACTATATAAAAATAAGTCGGGTTTTCCTTCCTGACGCTATAACTCCAGAACGCACGAACCGATTTCCACGGTTTTGCATTCGTTGGAAAGGTCTCGGGCTCCGTGAGATTTATAGTAAAGAAAATTGAGGAAAATTTCAACAGAAAAGCGGGAAAATCTTTTTTCACATACAGCGCCATCTTTGATACATATTAGCATGTACTACAAACGAAGCCATCTGGTGGCGAAACGGAGTTCGCCAGGTTTGCTAGTAGTCTATCTATAGATCTTTAAAACTACGCAACGGATTTTGGTGCGGTTTCTTTTAATAGGTAGAGAGATTTAAGAGGAAGGTTTATTATAGATAATACGAGTCCATGCATAATATAACGTGCGAAGCCTGGGCGGGTCGCTAGTCTGTTTAACCGTGACTGACTGACCGATCAACGCACAGCTCCAACTACCACGAGCGCCAAAATTTGGCAGGCAGATAGTCGTTATGACGTAGTTAACCGCCAATTGATAAATAACATGGCGACAGGGCCGGATTAAGGTGGTTGAAGTTGAAATTTTTAATTCTGGGCAGACGAATGCGCGGCCAACACCTAGTTCTTTAATAGGTGTACCTAGATGACATTACTCTCAGTAACCATTGCAACTACGCAAGTAACTCCATTGTTCGCTACCGATAAAACAAACTCAAGGAGACACCGAAAATGTTGATCGAAACCCGAGTTAGAAAACTTCCCGGTATAAATCACGCCCAGCTTAGATTTATTTGGCTCCGAATCGGTCACACGTTCGGTGCCGGCGTTATCCTATTTACATTATCCACAAATGGCCGGGAAAGTTTGGAACGTATTTATAATCAGATTAGAGTATAGGAAAAATGTTTGACCTCCGTGAAGCGGCGACGTTGGGCGTCGCACGGGGTTCTGTTTTTCCCCAGTGGATTATATGGCTGGTATTTTTTTAAAAATTTTTTGGCAACACCTATAATTCTACTAATCTACTCTGTATTGTCTCTCTCTCTTCCTGTCTTGTCTTAGCGGAGTGCACGCGTTTCATTTCTAAGGTGCATTTTTATTTGTTTACCACCTTCAGCACGCCAATTTGAGCGCGAAATAAACTACAACAAATTACACTGCATGCTCTACACCAGAGGTTCCCAAACTCTTTTGTTCCATAGACCACTTTCAAAATTTTGCCGGATCCGGTGGACCCCCTGCAGCTACATTACCACTAATTTCTAAACTAAATCTCGAAAAAAAAAATAAGATTAGCTCTATAATCTATGGAAACTTGCGTTGTTGCTGAGTTTCAACGATAAATTAACAGTTTTCGAAAAAAAAGGTTAGAATTGATTGCTTAACAGGGTTAATTATTTGAAAATAAATTCGACTAAACAAATTTTCAATTAAATTTAATTTTTGTGCTGCGAGTGACTCCATCCTACTTTATTTTCTTGAAATCTACAATGACTCACAGCACAAGAACCAATCAATTCTCACAAATTTTATTTAGAAAACGTCCCATTCGGAGTGGTAAAAATAAATATAGTATATTTCCGTGTGTCTCGACGCGTTGTACTGAATATGGAAAATGCAAGTTTTACAAGTAACAGTCGCTGAGATTCTTAAAATATTATCTGCCTATGGCCTATAAGGCATATTGATAGGAGAAGTCAAGTCAACATTTTAGTTCTTCACTATCGACCAAATTAATTTTCATGCACCCCCGCTTGCGATTGTGGACCCCCATTTTTGGCCACGCCCAACGTAGACCCCCGTCGAGTCTTCCGTGGACCCCTGGGGGGACCACCTGGACCACTTTGGGGACTACTGCTCTACACCGTTTCCATATAAGACAAATGCAATAAAAAAAAAATTGCCATGCTGGTCTGGGATCAAAAATATAGAATGTGCCAGTTGCTTCTCTTCCCGCGCAGATGGTAAAAGCCCATCGAGGGTATGGCCGAAAATCTTAAAAATCATTTTATAGGCGCTACGGTTAGCAACCCATCGCTATTTTATTCCCCTTTCAACCTATACGCCAAAAATTATGCAAAGCGTGGCCTTTAGATCTTCTTAACTAGGCCCTGTCTACCCCGTAAGGGATAAATACATGATTTATGTATGTATTATGTAATAAAAAATGAAATAAGAACCGTTTTTTGGTTGAAGTTATGAATGTGATGATTCAGAAACTATAGTGTAGGTATTACGCAGAACTCCGCCTTGACTTTTTATTCGTAAATACCCTCTTGCAAAAAAATCGGGCACCCATGACTTTTCAGATTTTTAGGCATTAGGGTGCGACCACACCGCCGCTTAAAAAACGGTGACGTTACGGAATCGCAACAAAATGTATGAAGAAACGGTGAATGTGTTAAGACACGAGCCAAGAAGGATGAGCTGTGTAGAGTTTGGGGTTTTTCTCTTTTGGATGTGGGTATTTTTCAGACAATATTTAGCGAAACCTTTCTCTGAGCCGGCTAAATTTGTATACGGGTTTTTTATAAATAATTTTAGTTCTGTTTTTTTTTACGCTAAAGATTGTTATTTTGTGGTTGTTGTTATTTTTTGTAATAGGCCTTTGGAGCTGGCATGTTCATTTAAATGATCTAAGTTTGTAAATAAAGATTTAAAAAAAAAGAAACAGTGAGAAAACGTGACGGATACGACACGTCACTGCGTATACGCGGCGGTTTGGTCGCACCCTTAAAGCTTAGAAAGCTTTTATGCACATAAAATACAAAAAACCCACCCATGGGTGCCCGTTTTTTTTGCAACGGTATATTTCAGACTATAGTGCTCTACTGTGTTGGGAAGGTACGAGTGGTAAAGTTAATTCCTTCATACGCAAAACGCGTGTAATTTGAGATAGCGTGAATTTCACTACGTCGGCTTGGTCCGGGATTACCAGGCCACCGTAACAGGATTAAACGTGCGATATAATTTACAAACACGTGGATTCCTTGTGATTTACACTTTGTTGTTTAATTAATAAGTGTGTTGTTTATATAGAGGTATTAAATTAACCAATAGAGCAGGAATATGGCATAATCTCATTGAAGAAAAGATACAGCGATCGCTGCATTGAGTGACCGGCGTTATTGTCTACTCTGCTAACTTAGCAATTGTTTGTCCTTATCTGTCACTTTCACACAGAGAGCAATGGAGAGGTCAATGCTCGGGATAACTGTCATGCATCGAAAAAGGAATGAGTGGATCAGACGAGTACAAAAGTTCGAGACGTGGTGGAAGAGATCGAGAGGAATAAGTGGAGATGGGCAGGGAACATTGCCAGGATGAACCACGATCGTTGGGCGAGGAGAACACTCGAGTGGAGACCTCGTGAAAACACTCGTAGTAGAGGGAGACCACCAATGAGGTGGAAGGACGATATCCGCCGACAGGCGGGTGGAGGATGGATGCGTGTGCTGTCGATCGCCAGGCGTGGAGAAAAGGAGAGGAGGCCTATGTCCGAAGACGGACGAAATAAGGGCTGCTATGGATGGATGGATGGATGGATCTGTCACTTTGACATTTATCTTTCACAGATAAGGACACACGATTACTTAATTTTAATAAAACAGAAGTAAATTATATAATCAAATTTTTAATGACATAAATGACTTTGTTCCAAGCAATATATAAAGGAAAAATAATAGGGAATAAAATATGAAAATATCGTAAAAAAATGACAAAAAGTAATATCGGTCAAGAAATACGGAAAATATTTGAGTTCTATCATATGACATGTGAGTTATTTGTCACAAAAGCCCATATAAACCATATCAAAATTCCGTTTTTCGAGAAAGAGATAGAGACAAATCTCTTGATTGCTTATACCTATCTCGGATGTTTTTTATAGATTTTGAAAAAAATTGTTTATTACATAAATGAGCTTTTAAGGACAGCCATGAAAAACATCATGAATGTTCCCCACTGCGAAATATTTAAATAATACCGTTTCAGTGATAATGATAAATCACTAGTGTGTTGTATTAAATATCCAGTAAATGTTGCCACTCTATTTGGTTATTTCCTCTGTGTTCACACTAATTACACAAGTTTCATAAATTGACTTCTACTTTCAAAGCCCTTTGTACAAACGATGAATTAGTAAATTTACGGAGACACGTGCATTCTAAAGAGAGCTATTAGAACTAGTCGGGCCCGAAGCGCGCATCTGTACAACTTTCTTAACTAAAGCAATTAGAGAATCGTTGAAAAATAATACATATATGTATGTAATATTTATATAACACTACGTTATACCTCCATGTTGGTCTGGGAGCTAAGAAAAAACACAGAATGTACCAGTTGCTTCTCATCCCGCGCAGATGGTAAAAGCCCATCGAGAAAATGGACTTTACTACCAGATTATTGTATTGTCATCTGACTTACACAAGTATGCAGAATTTCAGCTCAATCGGAACCATTATGCATTTTAACCCATTGTACATTTAAACTTTATATATTCTGATCCGCTCCCTGTAATAATAATAGCGAAGAGCTTTGACCATCATCTTAAAAGGCTCTCGCTAGGTGGTTGGGTCAAGGGTCAGATCCAGAAGGCGGTAGGTACTCCTGGACACGGCTCGGATAGCCAGGAGGTATCTCTCTCTGTCGCCCTGGGGCCTTACCATGACGTCCTAATTCCGACTCAGTTCAAGTTTTAGCTGTCACTTTTAGTATGAATCTGACAGCGAGCGAACCTAAACTGAATCGCATTAAGACGTCTTGGTAAGGCCCCTGACCACCAAACCGGTAGCTTAGGCCCCGCCTCGCTGCCGGCGGCACCCTATTAGGTTAGGCTTTTATAATGTTTCTATGTTTTGTATTAATATTGTTTTATGACTTTTTATTATGAATATTGTAAAAACTTCACTTGTGATAAAAATAAATGTGCTGAATAATAATAAAATATCAAAAACTCGCTCATGATACTTCTGGAAGCCATGAAGCACGCAAGTTTACGTCAATTAGCCTCCTATTTACTGAAGTGGCTTTGAGATAATTGTTGTTCTAAAGTCGGAGAAGTTGATTGTTGGTTATTAATAGGAAAAGTTTGACAGCCCTTTTTACGTAAAGTTCAGTTGTTAGTGGAGCCACCATTCTTGTAGAAGTACCTGAAACGAATGTTAAATGAGTTAACACTTTATTATAAGGAGTTTTGAATTGGTTCAGTGTTCAAATTTGTGTTTGAGCCACACTGAGAAAGGTGCCTAATATTTAACTTTTAAAAGCCGGTGGTCGTTATTACAACAGCAGATAACGTAATGCATTATTTGCACGCAACGAACAACACATTATCAAATCGTCAACTATCCTGTTATCATTATTCGTTGTCTGTTGTCAACGTTGTTCATACGCGCACTGTTGCCGCACTTGGCATAGAAGCGCAAGCGAGTGCGCAACAAATCAAGTAGGTGTGTGCGAGAGATAGCGCTATACGCGGGAGCTCGCATTTTTGGCATCATTGTTAGCTGTTGCTGTTTGTTGTCAGTCAGTACAATAACAAACAAGGTAACAGAGCGTTGTTTTGCTTTTGTTCCCGTACGTTTTTATTACGCTGCGATCGCGACAAAATAAGTATAACAATTATTGTTTTGTGAAACAGCAATATAACAGACAGCAGTTTACAATAACAGATATTTAAGAATAACACAACACTGTTATTCTATTCATTATTGTAAAACAGTCGTTATTGCCACCTTGCATGCTGGTCTGGGAACAAAGAAAAACCTAACCTAAAAAAATAATTTTAGACACAAGCTTTTTGGCTGAGTGTAGGTACTGTGGTGTAGGTGGGTACTACTTGCATTGTCATCCGTCCTACATATCGTTGGGCCACTATTATAGCGTTTTGTGTTACATTTTTACGTTAGTCAAAGTTTTAACTTGAGTATTTAGTCAAGAAATTCAATTTTGAATACCCCAACAGTGAAACATAGAACCCTATAATATTGAGCCAGCGATATGTGATATGTGAACCAAATTTCAAGTCAATCGGACCAATCGTTGAAGAGTTCCCTCCTGCGGAGGCGGTCCTGGCTGGCTGGACCACCAGAACTCTGATACCAGCAGTGCCGTAACTGATTGTGATTGTGACTGTCATACTTATAGCCAACTCCAACGGACAGACCAGACAAACAGCTCCAATATATTGATGGCGACTATTCCAAAATATGTGAACATCCCTATCAAGGTCATGTTCACGTATCAACCCAACTTATATGTAACGACCTTCCCTTTTACTCCAATATTCGAAGTTCGTTTCCTCCCGTCCCGCTTACACTCATAGCCATAAATTTAAGAGTGAGAGGGACTGCAAGATACTGATTACGATCCTCGAATTTCGGAGTAGCTCCCGCCGCCACAGTGCTCGACCAGCGAGGCTTGACAACCGAACGGAAAGCGTTTTCTCTGTCCAATGCGCGGCCGAAACGCTTGCCGCATTGTGGTTACCTTGCAGCACACGCAATGGATAGAAAAATAACTCGCACTCTGCCGTCGCGCAACAACGTGATCGGACCGTGTCTGTCAGAGTCGCTCGTTAACTGTAACGTTACGTTAAACACAACGAAAACCTATTCCGATATCGAATATCGATATAAAATTGTAAAGAGGCAGTTCGCCGTCAATCTTTGAAGGCGAGAGGCTGTTTGGGCTGGTATATCCGTCATCTTCTCCCGATATGTGGTTGGAAAGAGAGGCAGATAGTCGTTTGCAGGTTCGATTGTGTGACCATGATGTTGTTCTGAATGGGGCGGAAAATTCAGAGACTGTCTTTTTGTGCAGATCAGTCTTGTTGATTTTAAATAATTTTAAATTTCTCTCTAATCCTGACTCACTGACTGGCTCATCAACGCTCAGGGTATGGATCCTTTTACCTAGAAACCTGTCATTAATTTGTGTAAATGTCACCTTTATGAATTAGGCAGGAATAGAAGGATTACAGTTTGTCTATAAAGTCGTGAAATTAAAAAGTGGCAATACTGTAGTGTCGTCCTGTTTTCTTATACATATAGATTAGGAAGGGACGACACTACAGTATTGCCACTTTTTAATTTCACGACTTTATAGACAAACTGTATGCGAAATTTCCACGATAATTCCCATACAAGAAAGGTGTTGTTCGCCCGATTTAAATAAACGCAATGGCATCTATGACACTATGTTTATGTTTTGACGAAGTAATGAAAACAAAATATGCTCAGCAAAAATATCGGGTCGCTTTTCATAGTTCTTTGTATGAAAAGTGACCTGTTATTTTTGCTGGTCAGAGTAGAACCTTTTGGCAATACACAATTTTTGTGTTGGCGCATTGTTACTTGGTTTTCTCATTAATCTAACTATCTAACTAATATTATAAATGCGAAAGTATGGATGGATGGATAGATGGATGGATGGAAGGATGTATGGATGGATGGATGGATGGATGGATGTTTGTTTGTTACTCAATCACGCCCGAACGGCCCAACGGATCTGGATGAAATTCGGCACATAGATAGAGAAAAGTCTGAAATAGCACATAGGCTATTATTTATCCTGGAAAATTGCGTAGTTCCCGCGGGATAGCGATAAACGAATTCCTTGCAGACGAAGTCGCTGGCAACAGCTAGTATCCTATAGTTTATTCCAAAATTACCGACACCTACACACCTACAAATTCGTTGTCCGACAACAATGGTCTAGATTTACCTTTACCAAAAAAGTCGTGCCTAAAAATAAAAATCCCTCTTGTAACCAATACCTATTTTAGTACCCTTACAATAATATGCCATTGTTTGCGGCATTTAATCCTCGATATTATAAAAAATTGGTTACCCCACGCCGGGCTATGGCTCGCCGGCGAGTCAACAGCATTTCCATAAAACCAATATCGCTGGCACCTGGCGCGATTTATAAAATTATGGACCTTGATAAAAAACAGGTGGAACGTATAAAGGCTTTTAAGCTCCACCGGTAGGATAGTGGCCTGGATTAATATTTAATGGTGAGTTTTTATCCGAAGCTTCTAGAATACAGTATAAAGGGTGTCCCGTAAGTAGCAGGGCAAACTTAAGGGGGAGACAAATTCAAAATTCATAGTTATTTGTTATACAAGGGGGAAAAGTTGTATTTTACCTGCGAGTGTTCATTTGAAACACGAGCTAGCGAAAGGAGTCTATGATTGACCACGAGCGAAGCGAGTGGTTCAAAAATAGAATCCTGAGCGTAGCGAGTGTTTCAACACACGAGGCGTAAAATAACTTTTCACCTCACTACAGCTAGGAAAATAAGAAAAAGGGTTTGTACTATCACTCATTTTTAATAGCAAAATAACTAGAAAAACATGCGAATATTTAACGTTGACGGCTTAATTGAATAGTTTTGACTTTTTTTTTTTTAATTATTTGAAAGAAAGAAAACATTTATTCGTGATATAAATTACTTACAAAAAAAGAACTAACAGCATATACAATCACGAAATGGTTCCACCTCAGCATTATGCTGGCCTACAGCCAGCGCTGGGACCTTTCGTTGGGACCATCAAGTGCTACTGTTAGCACAAACAGTGAACCGGCATTACAATCTTTAATATGGCTGAATGGACAATAATTCCTTTACCTATCCCACAAGGGATGAATTAAAAAAAAAAAATTCGGATGTGTTTTGTTCGCATATTGACTTACTTGGACTGTCAGAACATTTTATCCGTTTTTAAAACAAGAATGAAGGTTAATGTTGAATGCTGGCTGATATTTATGAATTAAAATAAAGTTGTAAGACTGTATTGAGTGTTTTTTTACTCGATGCAATTCATTAATTGTGATATTAAAAATTCAGCACTTTTAACGTCTTACGTTTTGTTAGCTGTCAAATATAACTTAAGCTTCCTTCAAATGTCAAAACGCTGTACTATATCTTTCTAATCTGTGGTCAAAACTCTTTCTCCACATGTGGATAAAAAGCGATTTTCTCAATAGGTGTCAAACAAACAAAAAGTGCTTTCCGAGCTAATGAGGTGAAAAAACTTTTATTTTGCAAATAGGCCGCCAGGGCTCTTATACGTCTTTTTTTTAAACTACTCGAAAAGACCATCAATGCCAAGAATGAGCCGCAAGAAACTTGGCAGAAAGTCATTTTTCAGAATGAAATAAACTTACTACAATACTTTAAATCTACTTAAAACTGCAAAACCTGTCATTCATTCATATATATATCAATTTCAATTTTTAAATTTGTCTAGCTTTGAAGCTTAACTAAAACTCACACAAATACTTAAACAAAGTACCAAATAAAGAATAGGTAACCCTGGTTTGGCTTCGCCGTAGGCGGATAAAAATTTCCCCAGTAAAAATGGCAAAAAAATGTAATCAGCAATGGAAGTCAAAGCTCGCCATGGTCAAATAGAAAAGAAAGATAAAATTTAAATTCGCAATATTATTGAGGTCATTTCGCATTTTTAATGTGATGCGTTAAAATAAGTTTATAAAATACCGCTCAAAACATTTGTTAACGTTTGCTTATCAGGTGAAATACTGCGAGCAAAATGAATTATTTACGACGAGTCCTAAGTGGTCGCAACAGTAAAATATTATGATAGTCGAGATTCATTTCGTGTTCTCGAGATTTGAGGTTAGCGTCTCCATCCACTAGAAGCTCCGAATTCAATTTGATTCAAAGACTGGAACGCGTTAATACACCCTTTTTGTTGACGATATTAACTTGATTATTGCTTTTCAGTTTGAGCTCTATGGATGTATCAATTATCAAGTCAATCATTGGGATGTGCGTAAAAATCGATTTGCATTGATTTATTGAATAGGTTTATTAAAAAGTTAGTTATTTAATTACAAGTGCACTTAAATATACCTATTTTGTGTACAGCTTCGAAAAGTGACACGATTTTAAATTAAAAAACAGATCCGCGAAAAGCAGATTTTCCGATAAGTATTTTTCGGTGTAAATTAGGCGCATGTTTTATTTGATCAATTCCTATCCCTACGAATACTATAAATGCGAGAGTAACTCTGTCTGTCTGTCTGTTACCTTTTCACGCTTAAACCACTGGACCGAATTAGTTGAAATTTGGTATGCAGACAGATAGTATGAGTCTCGGGGAAGGACATAGGATAGTTTTTATCCCGAAAAATTGCATAGTTCCTGCGGGATAGCGATAAGCGATTTCTGCGCAGACAGAGTCGCGGGCAACAGCTAGTTATACGACGTATTAAACCAGAACATTCATTTTTGACAGAAACATTTTGTGCACACTTGTTTTTCTAGTTGAACCATAAATCGCATCGCTGAATTCTCCTTTATTTCCAAGAAAAACCTTAAAGTGCACTATTTGTAACTTTGTGCAAAAAGCTTTGAGTACACAAAAGTTTTGAATCGGTCAGCAAAATTTCACCGTGGACTTTATATTGAGGCTTAAGAAGCCCGGCAACTCGTTTACGAAGCGTTCTAACGCGTTGCAATCAACTCTTGGACGATGGCCTTTACTTCGTTTTCAATTATAAAGTGGCGGAATGAATGAAGCTATTATGAATGCCGTAACAATGATGGATGATTGGCGTTTTGATTACGCCCCCCCCTCCCCCCGCAAGGGGTGTTAGCAAAGAGCTAAATTGCCTTGTAAGGGTAGCATTCGCAACTGTCGGAGTCTTTGCTTGTTTGGAAGAATTAATTAAAATGGTTGGATTTTGAAGTTTGATGGGACGTTCGTTTGATGTATATTGTCGATGTCAGGCGGCTATGGGGTTAGGGGAATAAATGATTTGAGATTAATTTGAAAAAGTGTGTGGTATCGAAAGTATCGATAGGCTTATCGTTATTATGGCATTTTTCGATTTAAACTATCGATAGCGCTACCTTACGATGTTTTCCTTAAGGCTTGAACAATCAACTGCTTGGGAGGCGTATCAAACCAATCTAACTAATATTATAAATGCGAAAGTATGGATGGATGGATGGATGGATGGATGGATGGATGGATGTTTGTTTGTTACTCAATCACGCCAGAACGGCCCAACGGATCTGGATGAAATTCGGCACATAGATAGAGAAAAGTCTGGAATAGCACATAGGCTACTATTTATCCCGGAAAATTGCGTAGTTCCCTGCGGGATAGCGATAAACGAATTCTTTGCAGACGAAGTCGCTGGCAACAGCTAGTACTATAATATAACCTCGCCTATGATACTGTAGTATCATTTTGCATCCAAAATATGCAAAAAAAGCTATTGAACAGGCGTGCTATTGATCTTACCGTTGAATGTCCGAGCCTCATTCTCATTAGTTGGGAACTCAGCTCACGTTTCGGTGGCGTGTGGGGACTGATGATGTGGAGACCTTGCGGAGACCACTGCCTCAGTGGTAACACACTGTAACTTGAAATTCACACTCACAAATCACGTCTTTATCCCTTTCGGGGTAGGCAGAGCCCATCATAACAAGACCTTAAGGAATTGGGCAGAGGAATCATTGTTATAGGCGATGCGGCTAGCAACCAACTTATACGCCCTCAGTATGCCAATAAATGTGGCCTTTAGGTATTACCTTACACTCTGTCTACCCTGTAAGGCATATAGACGTGATTTGTGTATGCATATATGTTGACAAACACGTCCAATCGGATTATAAAAATTGGTTTTGCAGTTAAGCGTTAGCATATGAAGTACTAGCTTCTGCCCGCGACTTCGTCCGCGTAGAATTAGCAATTGGTATGTTTATCGCTATCCCGCGGGAACTATACAATTTTTCGGGATAAAAAGTAGCCTATGTTTTAATTTAGGGTACCAGCTATTTTCGTTCCAAATTTTATCCAAATCAGTTTAGTCGTTTTAGCGTGAAGAAGGAACAAACATACACACTCACTCACATCGTCACATCGTCACTCACAAACTTTCGCATTAAATTTATAATATTAGTAGGATTAGTAAGGTATTTATTTTGATTAAAAGATTTAGGTTTGCACCATTGTGTGAACGGACTTGTGGTGAAAAAGTCTCAGCAATTTGTGGAATATATTTATTTTAGCTATTACAGGAAATCAATAGCAAGATATAATGAGGTAATTAATTGTTTCAGAACATGGCGGCACGCAAATTAAGGGCGGGTACATGCTGCGGTATAAAAGTGAGTCAAGCCTTATTTATATCGTCATCATCTCCAAACTATACAGGGTGTTACAAAACTACCCGTAAAGCCGAAAGGAGGTTAAAATGTGACCATATAACAAGTCCATTATACAATATTTAAGAACCCCAGTATGGTAACCTGAGATGAGTTTTCTAGGGTTGAATATTTTTGGCTTTGATATTTTACGGGATATTTTGTAACACGTTGTATACTACTGGGCACAGGCCTCCTCTCACAATGAGAGGGCTTGGGCTATTAGTTCCCACGCGGGCTAGTTCGACTAAGTAGCCCGGCAAATGTTTTTCAAGATTTTTGGATCACAGCCATTGACGTACAATAAACAACTAGACTCGCAATCACGCTCAAAAACTGTCGGAAGCAAAAGTCTGCACGACACGCCTATTGTGCAGAGGTTTGGTTCAGCCGTGTTTCGACCGCGCTTCGATAACAATGTGCATGTCTCTTTCGCACCAATCGCACCGTAATCCCAAACGTTTGAGAACAAGAGACAGACAGGTTTCCAGCGCGTGGCGTCGTATTATTACTTCTCACGATCGTATGCAATTGACATTTAACATTACTGCCACGAAATAAGGTGTTAATTTGAACGAATATGTTAATGTTATCTGTGTAAGTTGATGTGTTGACACACACAATACATAGACAACGCCGCTCGGACGTTTCTTGAGGCACTTTTGTTTGCGATTGGGAGTCTAGTTGTTTATTGTATGTCTATGATCACAGCCGACAAAATGTTTCCGTACTTTGATTAAGAGGGTGCATCCGTGCTGAGCTCGCAACGTCGCATTTTCGGTGATTTTTTGCGATTATTTCACAGAAATTGAATGAAAATATCAAATATCCGTCTGTAGTGCACTTCGTTTTTAGTGTATTAATGTGTCTAATGCAATAATTCATCGTGATGGACTTTTATTTTCTTATTAAACGAGATATAGTATTTTATCCCTTTAATACGAAAATTCTTCTTCGGAAAGACCATCATTGCCAAGAAGAATTCGCCGCAAGAAACTTGGCACCATCAACAAAAACGTCCTAGCCCACATATCACAGAAAACAAAAACTCCATCCTTCATTCTGTTCCCAGGGAAATGTCTATGGAACTCGTGGTCAGAAGAATGGGTGGTGCTTTACGACGACTCTACAATGGCGTGGTTCAAAGTAAGTGCCTAACAAAATTGTATTTATAATAAAATTCCAGCAACGTATAAAACACTAACTAATTCCCAATTTAAAACAAAGTTGAACCGCCTCTTGTGTAATGTCTGCTTTTACAGTGTTGAAGATTTTTTTAACTATAAGTTTTGATCAGACATTTATCTTAACTAACATATTAATACTAGGGAAAATGTAATTGTAATTATAATGATAATAGTAGTAACATGACAATATATATAAATTTCTAATTGTAATTCTAATATTCTTGACATATTGTGTAATAATAATTACCATTATAATTTAAGCTTTGACGGTCATTTTATCTAACACTAAATTAACTTTATATTTGCACGACTTTATAAGTTAAAATGTTTGAAACTATTATATTTATAACATCATTTTTGTACAACATTTACTGCGAATAAATAATTCATTCATTCATTCATATACCTGAATAACTTAAGTAAATGACCTGTTGTATGTAGTATTAAGTCATTATTCTAATTTGGAACGTCAATTTGTCTATTCGCACACATTACTGACACATACAACAGGTCATTGACTTAGGTTTTTCATGGTTGGGTTAGTGTTTCCTGTATATGAAATGTTTTTCAGATTTTTTTAATTGTGGTTGACTAATGTTTCCGTATAATGGTCGATGTCCAAAAGTCTTAATGCGATTTATTAATTAATGTTTTATCGGTCATTTTTGACACTACTAGTATGGATCTGACAGCGAGCTATCCAACTTTGGCTTTGGTTTGAGTTGAAACGCATTAAGACTAACAAATGAATCAAGAAACAATCTTCTTGATTTTTCATGTTTATTTTTACAGTTTTACCCGTTAGAAATTAAATTTCTGAACGTCACTGAAAAGCCGGATCCTCATAATTCAGTGATACGTGCTATACCGCTACACCACCCATAACAGATCCGCTCATAATGAAATAGGAATCATGACGATCCGGGTTCGATTTCCGGCCATAGCTTTACTTTTCGGATTATTCTGCGTTCTTATTTTCAGTTTCGTTTAGAAATTCGCATTATACCGTCATGGTAAGACCCCCTTTTTTCACAAGTGGAAGCGCAAAACGCATCCAACGTCAAATCGTAGATCTATGCGCTAAGCGACAAATAAATGATTTGGATGTGTAATGTCTTCCAAGGTCTTAGGCTCTAGGATAAAGACGTGATTTATGTACTTATGTATGTATATGTATGTCTTCCAGTGGCGTGGCGTCCATAGAACTCGATTCCCACCGGCTTGCCTATTTTAAGGCAGTTGGGCAATTTTTTGTGCAGAATGAGAGGAAAAGGCTAGTTAAGTTCCCTTCGGCTTGCCTTCTGATATACTTGACGCCCCGCCACTGATGTCTTCCAATATCATCATACCACTTTAGCAGTTAAACTTATTCTGATTCATTTGAATCATCATGTTTTATGTACGGTGTAAAATACATGTGTAAATCTTCGTGTTATCAAATAACCGGCGTGACAAGGTGGGGCCTAATGCGACGTCGTTTGCGCTCGTGACGTTTTTATACCTTAAATATTACGCGAAATTATTGCGTGCGAGGCTGACAGTAGGTACAAGGAGCTAAAAAATATTTATAATGGGCATAAATGGGAAAATAATTCTGTCTGGCTGTCTGTTTGGTACGTCTCATCTCATCATCATCATCTCCAGCCTATATACGTTCCACTGCTGGGCACAGGCCTCCTCTCAGAATGAGAGGGCTTGGGCTATAGTTCCCACGCGGGCCCAGTGCGGTTGGTACGTCTACACTACATGTATGGTGATGGGTTGCTAGCACTAGACATGTTGTAGGCGACGCGGCTAGCAACCCATCACTATTTCGATTCCCCTGTTCGTCTACAATTATGCTAAACGTGGTCTTTAGGTCTTTTTACCTAAGGCCCTATCTACCCCGTAAGGGATAAAGACGTACAAACTTTATTTTGCAAATAGGCCGCCAGTGGCTCTTTTACATGTCTTTTTGAAACTACCAGCGCATTCGGAAAGACTATCATTGCCAAGAAGAATGCGCCGCAAGAAACTTGACACAATTCATAAATAGGAGCTAAAAAATTTTTTTGAAGAAAAACACTAACCTGCCCAACCAATAAAAAAAAAAAAAAAAGAAAATTTTAAAATTACCGTACTTAAAAATTTTAACTTATAGCATAAGTAACCGTCAAGTAAAAGGATCGTACCGTTACATTTGTCATTGTGCTGCGAGCAATTAAAGTTGCCGACGGCGGGCTAATGGGAATAGTTGGAGTTGCCGCGTGTTGCCGCGCCCTCGCCTGCCGCGGCACTCTACCTACGACATTAAGAATAAGTTTACTGAAAATAGCGAAAGAGGTATGTCAGGATCGTAGCAAGTGGAACAAAGTAGTCTCTGCCTACCCCTGTGGGAAAGAGGCGTGACGATATTTATGTATGTTACTGAAAATTTCATTTTTAACCCCCCCACGCAAAAAGAGGGGTGTCATAAGTTTGACGTCGATGTATCTCTCTCTCTCTCTGTGTGTGTGTGTCTGTGGCATCATAGCTCTCAAGCCGATGGACCGATTTCGATGCGGTTTTTTTTGTTTGAAAACCTGTTTCCTTGTGGTTCTTAGCTATATTTGGTAAAAATCAGTTTAGCATTTTGAAGAATATCAGCCCTTTTCCAAAGTGATGTAATTTTTTTTTTTTAATTTACGGTTCGATTACTGGATTAATGCGTGGGGGGTTTTTAGATTGTTTGTTATTAACAGATGCTTTTGTTACAACTTGTCCTAAGTAACTAGCTTCTGCTTGCGACTTTGTCTGCGTAGAATTATACATAATAAACCTTCCTCTTGACTCACTCTATCTATTAAAAAAACCGCATCAAAATTTGGCATGGAGATATGAAATGAAATAATTTATTTTGCTTTAGACATGGTAAAAAGTGATCTAGTAGGTATTTAGTGTTAATTTCCAGCGACACGTCTAACCAAATAAATTGGCATGCGAATATAATCTTATTTTATAAAGTGGATTTTGTAGTTTGAAATTTGAAATTGCATGATAGTTCGAGACTAGCCTAGGAGGAGGATAATTTTCATCTCGGAAAATTGAAATTGAATAGTTACTGGCGCGCGATAAACGACTTCCTCGCAGACGAAGTCGCGGGCAACAGCTAGTAACGAATAAAAAAGTTGCCTTGCTCCGCAACCACCCGTGCAAGACAAACTCGTCGTTATAATTATAAGTTTTTTGCTATAGCTGTAACAGATTGAAGCTCTTATAAGTAGGTAAATATTTTAAAATTGACACCATTATTTTCCAGATGACGTATTGATTTTTCCTATGGAATATTACTGTTAACTTCATTGATTAAACATCCAAGACTCGAGCTCCATGCACAAGTTCTGTAACCACTAAGCTATCTAGTAACACTTTCATTTAGTGCTAAGCATTATAGACCAAGCAATTTCTATTCTGCCTCGGCCATCAATTGCCTGTCCACTTTGATTCCGTACGGCACATAAATAAGAGTGGCCGATATCAAGTAAAAGAGATCAATAGAAACAATTGGGGATGTTATCGCAGCAAAAAGCTATTCTGATCTTACCTAACTCAACGTGTGAATGGCACGTACGCTGCCGCCTGTGGGGTGCCGCTGGTAGCGATTAGCGATGCGGGAAAACAATTTTTTTGTGAGATAATTTATAACACGTTACATTTTCAACATTTATTCGAGTCATTACTTGAGTCATCATCATCATCATCATCATCAGCCTGAAGACGTTCACTGTTGAACAAAGGCCTCCCCCTTAGCCCACCATAATGAACGACAAGTCGCCACCTGCATCCAAATATATCTGCAGAGGTAAAATCATTAAGCTCTCGTTTGAATTTGTAGCAAACGTGACAAAACCTTCGTGAAATTTTCAAGAAAGTACCTAGGAGTATTACTTAGAACTCACGCCTAAAATAATACAGTTCACTCTTCTAAGATTCAGTTAATAAGAAATAATAAGAAAAGTAACACGTAGCGTGATGCTTGAAAATTGCTGTAACAAAAAATAATGAAATAAATAAAGTTATTACTTAAGAAATAGGGTTCTTAAAATAATGTTTATTGTGTGGTGGATACCTTGTTGTACGAGTCCAACTCGCACTGGGGGGGTTTTTAAAAGTAAGCGTACCGCTAACACTCGGCCGTACCCTCAGTAAACATCTTAGCGAAACTGTCGAGCGCTTCGCATAGCATGTCCGTTAGTGATTCCCCCCCCCCCCCCCCCCCGGCCCCAAGTTCTGAACAACAAACGAATCTACCCGAAGGTTTATTGTTTATGCTAGTAACTGATCCAGTAGTAGACAATATTTATATTGTTTTATATTTATAAACAGCGAGCGATAACTTCGTTACATATTGGTCGCTGTGGTTGCCACAGATGCTATGTCTGTGTCGCTGTGTTTGGGCTATAAAAGAAAAGAAATCAAGTATGTACCTATTCACAGTTATTCGATGGTACATAACAAGTTTTTTTGTTACTTTTAAATACTACCAAAAGTATTTATACAGACGTAAAGCATTGACTAAAAATCATAAAATCCTCATGTCAATTTTAGTGACCTTCTTGCTCTTAGGTCGGCCAATCAGAAAACAGGAATCGGTATTGCTGATTTTTCACTCAAAAATTAAAAGTCCATTTTGCAAATAATTTACATTGTATTTCTTTGATATTTGCTTACAGCACTTTTGAAAAAACCTAGCAGTGAGTTATTTTTTCAAAATGAAATTCTACTTAACCACTACTTTGAGGAAAACTAACTAAATATACAAAGTAAAGCTAACTTCTCTACGGGATTATTGAGCTGGAGCTTGCCTCGTGTTACAAAAGTTTTATTGCGACAAATAAAAGAGACGTCAATCGTGTAAAAAGAGAAGGGGAGATGATCTATCGCCAATAAAGTGGAGCGAAGTGCTGTTCGTCGCGCCCACACTGCGTGACATTCATACTCGCGTACACGTCACAGTACATCATTCACAATCATCTCTTAAAGTCATTGACTACCATAAAATTTGTTTTATTAAAATACAAACTATTAAGAACTAAATAACAATAAAGAACACCAAAACTAGGATAGTTGATTTAAAGCAGTGTTTTACCTTTTTCATGATGCGACCCCGTGGTATGAAAAAAAAATTCGCGACCCCCCCCCCGACCCTTCGCTTTTTTATCATGTATTGTATGTGTATGTTATATTACAATTATTCATTCCATACGACGTTATTGTTTTTTTACTGAAGTAGTTCTCTCGACCTCTGGAAACCCCCCTACAGAAGCTTCGCGATAGTAAGTTAAAAATTTACTAATAACCTCTAAGTCATATTTGTTTATTTTAGTCATGGAACTAAAATCTATGTGAATATTTCGTAGAATCGCAGCCGCTTTTACCTCTCACAAGGACTGTGATTCACAATCATTGCTTGATAAATAAAAGTTCCCTTTATTATCGTTTCTTGAAAGCCTGCCGATAATAATAAAATAATTAATAATAATAATAATAATAATATCGTGGGACAATTGACAGCAATTGACCTAGTCCCAAACTAGGCAAAGCCTGTACTATGGGTACTAGACAACGGATAAACATACTTATATACATATTAAACACACCCAAGACTCGAGAACAAACATTCGCATTCATCATACAAATATCTGCCCCGACCGGGGATCGAACCCGGGACCTCAAGCTTCATAGTCAGGTTCGCTAACCACTAGGCCATCCAGTCGTCAAAGAAACAGAATTAAAGAGAAACATTATTTTTTGGAGCAATCCCAGCTCTATATAACTCCGCGCTCGCGACAACTCGCTAACTCGAGAATTTCACGGTCATTTTCCCACGGCTGTTGTTCGCATCAAATATCAAAGCCGGACGCTGGCCAAGATTACGAGAACTTATAACGAGTTGTTACAACTCGTTGCTTCGCCGATCGAGATGTGCGAAAATAACAGAGTGGAGAGGAAAGTTGCTAGTAAACAAGTTTGTAAGTCATGTGACTGTGTGTTGATAATCCCTACTAATATTATAAATGCGAAAGTAACTCTGTCTGTTTGTTACCTTTTCGCGCTTAAACTGCTGGACCGATTTAGTTGAAATTTGATATACAGATAGTAAGAGTCCTGGGGAAGGACGTAGGATAGCTTTTATCTCAGAAAATTGCATAGTTCCCGCTGGATAGCGATAAGTGATTTCTGCGCAGACGGAGTCGCGGCCAACAACTCGTGTGAACATATAAAGCGACTTCATAGCGACTTCGTTCGCACAGAATCAAAATTTGCGCTAAAACTTCTAACTTTCTCCCATCGGAAATGTACAAAAATCTGCCAAATGCTCGACGTACCTACCAGTGGCGTGGCGTCAACTATATCAGAAGGCAAGCCGAAGGGAACTTAACTAGCCTTTTCCTCTAATTCTGCACAATAAATTGCCCAACTGCCTTAAAATAGGCAAGCCGGTGGGAATCGAGTTCTATGGACGCCACGCCACTGGTACCTACTATATATATAGGCAGATAGACTAGGTCCTCTTCTGCCACGCATATCACACATAATAACGGTGGCGCGGGCTGAGGCCCTGACTTCAACATATAAATATAAGTAAGCAGCACTCACCGAAATATAATTTTAATTTGACATTTCTAAAGTAGCGAATTGAAGGCGGTTCTATTTTTTTATTTAAAATTTTCTTAGTAAGCCTTGTTTATCAAAGAGTAAGTCCATTTTTTTTTAAATTAGTGGTATGAGTTTATCTAAGATGAAGTCGCAAGCAGTAACTAGTGGGCTTTGCGGGTGGTAGGGCCTTGTGCAAGGTCCGTCCGGATCGCTACCACCATCTTACTCGCTAATCCTGCCGCTAAGTGTTCCGGTGTGGAGAGTAAGACAGCCGGGGAAATTACGGGCACAAGAGGCATTTCATCTAAGTCGTCTAGGTTGGCAACGCATCTGCAATCCCTCCGGGGTTGCGGGTGTCTATGGGCAGTGGTGATCGCTTACCATCAGGTGACCCACTTGCTCGTTTGCCTTCATATTCACAAAAAAAAAATACCTTTATTAAAAATTTAAAATTTATAGTTTAACAAAACCATTATTTAACGGCCCCTTTCTATTCCAGTATTTGCTTCGTAGCACTAGACGCTACGAGCTACGAGCGTAGCACTGTTGTAGCACTCCGCTACGCCGCCACAATGCACAATGGGACCATTTCGTATTTTCCTACGCTTTCGGCTAACGTGGAACAACACCAACTTTTAAGTACAGCCTTCCTGGCTGGATGAGTTTGGATTTTTTTAGGTTTTAAGTTTATGTAATTTCATAAGCCGTTGTTTAGTTTCTTTAAGGTTCTGTAGTCAATAATTATTCCAACGATCCCTAGTGGTTTATTTGTCAATTAACATACATACGAGCATGTACCATCAGCCAAATATGTGGTCTACCACCCTAAGGTCTAAAATCCTGTGCACATCACAATATTATAATGTCGATAAGACGTGGCTGTCAACTTGAAAGTTCGACTTTAGCGACTATTTTGTTTGATAGGAAGTTGGACGAAAAGTGGTAGACCACTTCTTTGGTCGACCGTACATAGATACATGTTATTCTAATCTTATTATCTCCCACGGGGAAGACAGAGCTTAGCGTAACAGGCCTAAAGACCACGTTTAGCGTGAATGTGGGCGTAGAGGCGGAAAGGGGAATCAAAATAGCGATGGGATGCTAGCCTCGTCGACTATAACATGAGTTCTACGATTTTCGTTCATTCCTTCGATGACTTGGTAATTTAATGTTTAATTTATTTGTATTCTAGTCATCACAATCATTAGTGCTTACTCTGCTTGGCTGTCACTTCATTTCATTTCGCTTCACTTCCTCCTCTTTTTCTATTGGTCTGTGATGTGGTTGTCTATACTTATTTTTGTTTCATTTTACAAAGGGTTTTGGCCCAGGCAACTACATCCAATTATGTTTTATTTTATTTAATGTTTATTTTTTACTGTTTATTTTAACTGTTGTATCATTCTTTTCTTTTCAATGTATGTATATGTATCACCCTATTGTCCCATCGGAAGACCAGCGCTGGCTGCAAGGCCAGCAAATGCTGAGTTGGGACCATTTTGTGACTATTTATTTATTTATCTGCTGTTTTATGTGTTTTTTTTATTTGATGTGTTGATTGTCATGAATAAACTTTTTTCTTCTTCTTCTTCTTCTAGTGAAGAAAGTTTGTCTTTACTTTTAAAATTAAGAGCAAAATTGTCAAGCATGTGATGTCCCTAGTCGCTACATTCACTAAGTGTGATTTGTACCAAAATACATAACATACATACATAAGTCACGACTTTATCCCTTACGGGGTAAACAGAGCCAAGGGTAACAAGACCCAAAGGCCACGTTTAGCATGATTGTGGGCGCGTAGGTGGAAGTTGAGAGGGGTATCAAAATAGTGATGGGTTGCTAGCCGCATCGCCTATAACATGACTCCTAAGATTTTCGCCCATTCCCTTGATGGGGTACCAGGCTAATTTAACAATAACTTTAACCATAACTATGATATGTCACAATCGTCAGTTACTGTTCATGTTATTTTTTAAGTAATTTAGTGCAACTCACGCTAAATATTATTTACAAAACGTACGTAAAAATTCTCCCAGAATCGTCCAGAACAACTTAAGCTCGAGTAATAAATCGTTAGAATATAAAAGGAATATTCGCGACATGTCGCTGCTAGCGGTGTCGTTAGTCGTCGAGGGCCCTTCGGGGGCGTCGCGAGAGAATCTGGCGAGTTTCGGGGGCCCGAGGGCCCTCCGCGGTACTTATTAAGGGTGTCGTAATTGAACTTATTTTTTGGTGTGTTTATATTTGCGTAAGATGTATAGTCGGCCGAGAAAGTTTACCACCCCAAGGTTTAATGCCATTGGGTGGCTTAAAATATTTTCACTTACAACTTAAGACAATCAGTCTATTTTTACCGGCGTAGGAACTGTCATAAGAAAATGGTAAAGCACTTACTTCGTCGACTGTACAGTCACCATCAATTTTACGTTTTAGCTGTCATTTTTGACACTTCTAGTATGGATCTGACAGCGAGCGATTCAACTTTGGTTTGGAATTGAATCGCGTTAAGACCTCATGGTAAGGCCCCAGAGCTGTGTGCTCAAAATTTAACTAATATATAGCTTAGTCGAAACAGCTCACATTGCAGTATGCTTATGCTTATAGTGCCCGGCCGTTATGAAGTAAATCCTGACACATGCTTTAGGGTTGTCTGATACACGTTCGATTGTATCGATAAAATTTTAGTCAAGCGTGAGTCGAGTTGAATGCAGTTCTCTGCAGCTATAATAAAAAAAACCGGCCAAGTGCGAGTCGGACTCGCGCACCGAGGGTTCCGTACCATTATCTATAAATATCTATAAACCAGTGTAAGAAGCTCTGCTACAAAGCAAAATGTACGCAGTGTGGGGCCACTTTATATTGGACACTGAAATATACAGACATACGTACATATTTACGGTTTTCGCAATTATTCCTTAATCTGTGCTATAAAACCTACCTTCATACCAAATTTCAAGATTCTGCTTTCACGGGAAGTACTCTGTAGGTTTTCATTCCCTTGAGTTTCGAAAATTTGCGGAAATTTGCGCCATAAACGGCTGTATCTTTTGATTGCGTTAGCTTAAACGTTTGATTTTTTCACAGCTTCAAGGGACAGTAGACCTGAGTATTTGATATAAATTTCAGCTTGATACCTTCACGCGTTCCTGAGAAAAAGGGTCTTGACAGACGGACGGACGGACGGACAACAAAGTGATCCTATAAGGGTTCCGTTTTTTCCTTTTGAGGTACGGAACCCTAAAAATAGAAGGCGAACGGAGCCGATTGCGTGTCGCGGCATGCTTTCGGTTACGATAGATGTCCGATGCGGTGTATGCCGTTTTTTGGAAACAATGCAATATCGCGTACTTCCACCACGGTATTTTATGTGCCTTGTGCGTGTAGACTGGTTTGAGTCATTGATTTTAATGAGTTTATTTAGAGGCACTGTGCTCGCACTGTGCCAACACACGTATATATTGGCGAGTGCACTCTCAAGATGCCGATGCTAGCGACGTCGCAGTCGAGAGCCCTCTGGGGGCGTCGCGAGCGAATCTGCCGAGCTTCGGGGGCCCGAGGATCCTCGACGTTACTTATTAAGGGCGTAATGATTGAACTTATTTTTGATGTGTTGCGTTGAAAATTTCGTGGTGATACAGAGTGGAATTAATGGGCACTGGAGGAATAAGTATTCGAAATAAAGAAAACACTTTAGGTTATATTTAGGTTTATTAAAAAAAAATGTCACGTTTATGTGTTTTTGGAAATTCACTTGTTTCATCGGAATCGAGCTGGTCAAATTTGCCAAAAACACAAACAGGATTATTTCTCTTCTACTATTAGTAATAGTGCATAGAAATATCAGTTTGAAACTTTGTATAGTAATTTATATATTGAGCAAAAGGTAGTAATTAAGAAGCTTATAAAAAGGATCTTCGTGCTGCCAAATCAGTTACTTGGTTGTAAATTTGAAGAACGCTCCAATATTTTAAAAATCCAATAACATTTAATCGAAAAATAATTAAGCGCCCAGCCGACTAGGGATCAAGTGAACGGGCTATTCCTCGAAATGTAAACGTCTCTGTCACTCCTATAGCTGGTGACGCGAGGGAGAGGGACAGGATGTTTAACGTTCTTCATTTTGTTCTGAACCCGGCGCCGAACAACACGTTTGATTTTATCTTAGGCACCTGTCCACCGCTAACGAGAAAACGATTAGCTATTGACTATTTTCTCACTCAAGAAACGTACTTGAATGCATATCCAGAATTAGTGAGAGAATCAGAGAGATTTCTCTATGTAACAAACACTCCCCACTGTGTTGTCGAATAAATTGTTTCTTGATCAAAAACCAAAACTACTTAGTAACCTTAATCTACTTTACTCTATCCGTCGCAGTCGTACACTCACTTTTTCACTACGAGAAACACTTTCTATTTAACGAAAAAAAAAATGCAATGATGAATACGGCAACAATTTTGTATCAAAATATTTGGCTACTCTGTCATTCGTTTTCTACTCTTATGTGGAAGTCTACATTATCATGTACTGTATTCCACGCCTTCAATACTCGTATCATGTCAACGTACGGGTTTAGCACCCCTGGCATCATATATAGCATCGCGTTTATTACCGAAAATGAACGCCGCGGTCAGGTGCGCGCAACCCATCGCTAAGCTGATTAACTTTTTTATCGCTTTAATTAAAAAGAAATTATTTTTTACGGGGATTCCGCGTATAAATTACTACGTTTACGTGCCGCAGTTACGGGCTCGTTTCACGGCCTTACTCAGCTTTTGGCTTAGCAGAGGATCATAAAAGGGCAATGATGAAATTGAGCTCTTATTGATATTGACAAGCTTGTTGTAAACATAAAACGTTCGTACTTAGTTTTGATTCCATTTTATGTGTACTCAGGGTAACTTTTACGTAATGAAGTATCTTTTATGCTTTGGCCAATCATTGGACTTTATTATTTATATTTTAGCTCCTGATATCGCGGTATCGAGTCTGACCACAAGGACTAGAATAAGATAAAAATCAAAACGAATTCAAATCTATGTAAGGTTATAATCGCTTGCTCTTACTGACAGATCATTAACGTAGGTACTGGCAAATGTGTACTCGAATTATTCACGACAAAAATGTGAGAATTGTATGGTGCGCATTCTCGCAATATAAGAATGGTTTTGTTTGCAAAAGCACGGTAAAATTTTAACCTTTTACCTTTTGTTCCTGATTTTGCACACATACTTTTAATCAAAACATAAAATCATAGACTGACTGATATTAAACCTTACCTTTAAAGGTGTTAGGGTAATGAGAACTCTTTCAGACCTTTTACCTATTACCAAACTACACAACCTTTATCCGTTGCTATTGTTCCAAGTAAATAGGTACAGGCCTAAAGTAATTAACCCTTGCGTTCGTCATCGTAATCGCGTCATTCGTTTTGATCATCAATGAGATTACGGCGACGACAGGACAGCGAAGGGTTAAATCTTTATATATAGCTCGGCTTAGGAGAACGGCTTCTTGTGTGCTCGTGGGTATAGTAGGACGGTTTTTATGGCGTGTTGTTTTTGATAATAACCAAGGAATTTATGAGTCGGACATTTTGCGGGTGGAATTTGGGCAATCCGGATTCAACATTCAACGGCGTGTGAGTTCCCAATCCGCATTAGCTCTCGTGGGAACTACACAGCCCAAGCCACATCATGAGAGGAAGCCTGATGCCCAAAGCCATAGCAGTGCAACAAATAAAAGGCTGGAAATGACCACCATCTTATTTGCTAATACTGCTGGCTAAGCAACTGCGGTTGCGCTGCTGTGTTCCGACGAGGAGAGTAAGTAGTCAGTGAAATGCTGGCTCATAGTATACTCTGTCTTAGCCGTAATCTGCAATCCCCGAGCATTGCGGGGTGTCCATCGGCGGTGGTGGCATTACCATCAGGTGAATCGCTAGTTTGCTTCCCTATTTTATACCAAAACTCTTGTTCCAGCTCTGTATAATAAGAACTGTACTAATTAATGGCGTCAAAACTGCTGTGTTGAAACGTTAGGACCGAAGAATAAAATAAGCTTTTTTAATGAAAGTGCAAAATGTGCACTAAATAAATTAGAGCGTTTTCTATATCATGGACAAAGAAAGTAATAAATCACCTCACCTGGTCCGCCCTCCTGCCAGTAGGAGTAAAATTCACGGCGGCATTTACCTAGTAAACAAAAAAAATACATTTCTAAAAAAATAAAGTATAACTTTATACGTCTCTACAAAGTTACAAAAACATCCAAACCAGTCGCAAACAATATCCAAATGTAAGGATAATGAAGCCAAAATCTCTCAATCCACATTATTCCACATTCTTATTCCCCGCGCTCCCATTGGCTCGCTCGCTCCGCGCTCGGCGCTCACCCCACGGGTTGAACTTCATGCACGAACGACAGCTGACAGCCCTCCATCACTTACACTCGCTTTTAAACATTTTTTTATTTCACGCGTCTTCGCGCTAAAAGGCAACATGTTTACTCTTAATGCCGAGGTGTAATTACCAGGTATTTTCGAGCGTGTAAATTTGTGTGCAAGGAAGCGAGCTCGAAGTATTGCGCGTGTGTTTCGTCGGCTAGACGTTTTGCTCTGATATTAACAATGCAAATTCCGACGCGGTTACGATATGATCGAACGCTTCATTTTCTTCACGTCCGTGAGACGGTATATCTTTTAAATGGATTGTACTTAATAGATTTTTATTATTCACTCGTTTTTGCAGATTAGGTACCTGAGCAGATATCTAGAATTCTAGATGTAGTCGCGGACCGGGAATGTTGAACAACTTGCCATTGTTCGTAATTTAGCCTTGTAGTCATGAACAATGCTACCGACTAGCTGACAGTCGAATAGAAATCGAAGTTACATTACATTGGTAAGTGGCTCAACAATCCCGGTTGGCGACTGTACACCTTAGTATGTAGGTACCTTCTTATTTGTTATCCGTGTCTTGTTATTGCAACTCAAGTTTGACCTGCGCGTGACCCACTTTATAACAATCGATGAATTGGAAATTGCACGGATACCTTTCACGACAACTTTATAAGAATGCTAATCTTCAAGATTTTATTATTTTTTGACCCAGTCCCGAACTATTTAAGCCAGGCAATGGATAAACAGACTTTTAAAGATTTACATAATTAAACACATCCTCCTGTTTATATATTGTGTGCTGCTGTGTTCCGGTGTGGAGAGTAAGACAGCCGGGGAAATTACGAGCATAAGAGACATTTCATCTTAGCCCTCTAGCTTGGCAACGCATGTGCGATCTCTCAACGGGGTTGCGGGTGTCTATGGGCAGTGGTGATCCTTACCATCAGGTGACCCACTTGCTCGTTTTCCTTCCTATTCATATAAAAAAAAGAATTGTTCCCTGATATTTATTAATTACTGCTCTTCTCCGTCAGGACGCGTCAGGCAAATGCATGGCCACGCAGAAGCACCTCGTGAAGGAGTGCCCCGAGATGCTCGCGATCGCGACGTGGACGGGGCAGGTGCCGCGGCGGCCCGAGATCCCGCCGGGGGCGCGGCTCTCGCAGCTGATGGCGCTGGGCTCGCGGCAGAACCCTGGCCACGTGGTCTGGATGCTGGCCAAGTCTGACGAGGAGATGAAGTAAGCCACCTTGTTAATCAACCTGGAGCAGTGATGGGCAAACTACGGCCCGCGGGCCAACTCCGGCCCGCGAAAGAATTTAATGCGGCCCGCCGGCGTTCCTTCGAATTGGAGTGTTATGGCACAGGATGACGATATTTAGACGGTGCTGCCGTATAAAATAGAATAATAGATGCGAAGGCAAAGGAGCTAGCTAGACTAGCCACGTAGTTCATGCGTCATGTGTCAAAAAAATTGCATTTTAGTATGATTTTGGCCCTTCTTTGAAATATCTGTGATTTTCTGGCCCGCCATGAAAAAAGTTTGCCCACCACTGACCTGGAGCATGTCGACTATCACATTACGCAAATTGGTATCCGACCTAGGGCCTTACCATGACGTCTTACTTAATGCAAATCAATTCCGTCTCAGTGCAGGTTTTAGCTGTCATTTTTAGTATGGATCTGACAGCGAGCGAACCTAAACTGAATCCGAATTGAATCGCGTTAAGACGTCATGGTGAGGCAGATCAAATTAAAAATTCAACTAGAAGATGATTAGATTGATAAAGTTAGTTTCTAAACGACACTGAAAATTAGAACACATAGAAAAATCCGAAAAGTAAAGCTATGGCCGGGAATCGAACCCGGGTCCTCGTCATTCCGTGACGCGTGCTATACCCCTACACCACCCATAGCAGGTGAGTAAGCCTCCGAATTTTTCTATCTGTTACCAACAGTCACGTGACCTTGTTACTATGCGAATATTTGTCGCTAAGCGTCCTCTGTTTGATAAAGTTAGAGCTGTAATTTTTATCTGAGTAATCCAAATACGAGCAAATGCTCGTACGAGTATTTTTATCTGAGTAATCCAAATACGAGCAAATGCTCGTACGAGTATTTTTATCTGAGTAATCCAAATACGAGCAAATGCTCGTACGAGTATTTCGATTTGAGCACAATTTTTCAGCACTTTCCCATAGCATTTAACATATTGCTTTCCAAATTCGGGTTCCTCGTTAGAAGACCCAGTGCCGCAGAGTCAATGCGTTTACACGATTTTGTATTTGAACTATGAGCGTTTCGGTGGAGGAGAATATCGTGAGGAACCTAACCTGTGAAGGGATGGCGTGGAAATAGCCGAAGTCCTCTCATTCTCAGAGGTGCACGTATCGAAACGAAACTCGTTCGTTCGTATTCGCTGCGTTTGACAGACAATCATAACATAGCTTTACCCGTTCCCTTGCAGACATTGTACAGGGTCAGGGGGTTTACCATGACGTCTCAACGCGATTCAATTCGGATTCAGTTTAGGTTCGCTCGCTGACAGATCCATACTAAAAATGACAGCTAAAACCTGAACTGGGTCCGAATGTATTTGCATTAAAGACGTTATGGTAAGGCCCCTGGTTTCTTATCGTTGGCCGCGCGTTAATATTGAAATAGAACAATACTTGACTTTGTATGTTGGCGCAGCGATTTTTTTTTTTTATTATTATAAACTGACCAGCGATTGACCTCTATCTCACCTGATGGTAAGTGCAGATGAGGCCGAAGATGTAGCTCACTGGTTTAGTAACAGATTGCTCCTGGGGCCGTACCATGACGTCTTAATGCGATTCAGTTTAGGTCCGCTCGCTGTCAGATTCATACTAAAAGTGACAGCTAAAACTTGAGCTGCGTCGGAATTAGGACGTCATGGTAAGGCCCCTGATCTGAACCATAGGAAGAGCAAGTTGCGTACCAAAAGGCAAAAACTTCATTAAGCTTATTGTAAGGCGAAAGCTTTTTTGTACCAATTTATCTCTTCCAAGGCTACTCCGAGATGGACGAGTATCGCTACTATTCTGTTGTTACGTCGTTTAAAATTGCGTGGAGGCTTAAAATTGGCGTTATTTCTCGACGCTCGTAACGCGATCCTGTCTCATTATTTATAATAATTGGGTGAAAGCGGATAGGGAGCGGAATACGAAACGAGTGCGTTGAAGTGGAGTAGAAAAAAACCGAGTGTTGGCGAGTATTATTGTACTAAATGGTTCCGTAGGAACAGCGCTACATTGTGTATGAAATTAGGTATATACTGTTGTCGTAATTTTAACCTAAGTAGTCTTCAATTTAGCAAGGCTATGTTATAAGTACTAGGTACGCCACGAATATGTCTCCATGCTGTTAGACAAATAAAAGCACTGATCACCGGTATTTAAGAATATAATATTTACAAGAGTAGATACAACGCTATTTCTAATACAACCATCGCAGGAAGAGGCCACGCAGCCACGCAGGGATCTCTGTTTAGTGTTTGTGTCAGACCTCAGACTAAGCATTAGACTAACAACACAAACTAACAATACAAACACACAGGCTAACAATACAAACTTAATCACGTAACAATCGTGGCTCGAGCTAGATTTTTTGCTGACAAAGTATTTTATTTACTGCACTAGCATTATCACCCATCTTACGCAGACCTCTAGTACTTAGTGTGGAACAAATCTTGACCCAAACAAACACTATTACATTCCTTATTTTAGATACATAGGTATCGGTGCTCAAAAATATGTGATCGTGGATTTTAAAACGATACGCATCCATATTTCGAGAGCGTGATATGAATCACACGATAATACATATTGATCGTCTATTGTGCTTGTTTTTTTTTCTGGGATGAATTTTTTACATGCACACGTGGTTGCCCTTGTTTTTGAACAAACTTCTGTACTTGGCTAGTCCAGGCAGGCCGCGGGGGAACAGACGACCCTATCCAGATTAAATGGGCACATTCACACGTCGCCAGTTAGTGAAAGTCATTAACAACACCAGACACTCAAATTCATTTTAACATTTCATAAGCAGACGAATGACCTAGGATACCTACCTACAATCTAGCTGAAGGTTACCCAGATGTGCATCGTGAAGTATTATACACCGTGTTTTTTTTGATTTACGATAACTTTAATAATAATAATAAAGTTATTTATTCAGACAACAAAGATCCAATTATTATTAGTAATCACTTATGACTATGTTAGTATTCATATTGGACAAGAGACATTGTATTTTTAATTAAATTTTGCATCATGGAGCACTCATTTCTTACGGCTTTAAGGGAACGTTGCTTAGCTCAAATAAAGTTATATGGGAATATGGACTTCATAAAATAGATACATTTAGTATTCAGAGAGTAGTTAAGTGTTATGTGGTAATACGGTATAAGGACGACGTATATAAAAATATCTTATATATTTTATTTGGAGAGATATATGTAGTGCGATAATTTGTGGAGATAAAAAGCAAAATTAAGACAGTATCTCTACGGCTATACTACTATACTATACACCCTCCCTATGACTATACTATGGATTCTGTCCGAAATAAATGGTTTTTATTTATTTATTTTATACACTAAACCGCATTTGTCTATAATAGAGGCTTGCAGACTTTCTTTCTCATAGACCACGTTCAAAGTGTTACTGATTTCGCTAGATCTGCTGCTACATTTTTACTATATTCCCAAAACCCTCATTTTTTTCGCACCAACGTGGACTCCGTCTGGTCTTCAGTTGGAACGATCTCGAACAACACCGAGCAGCTTGCAAGTCTAGGTTACTTGTACTACGAGTATTATTTATTTTGTGCCTAGGAACTGTAGGCTTATTGTCTAACTCGCTCGCAATCGCCATCGTGTTCATTTTGACAGTTCATGTATGGGCTGACAATTGGCATCGGAATCAGCTAGCTGTCACATTCATACAAGAACTGTCAAAATGAACACGATGGCGATTACGAGCGAGTTAGACAATAAGCCTACTGCTTCTTATTTATATCTGAAGCGATGGTTTCCCTCTCCCTATGGGCGCGGAACCCTATAAGGCGTAATTCATCACGGCCGGGCTGCCGCCGTCGTGAGCCTGATTACGGCGGCGTGGTCGGATCGTTTTACCGCCACGTGCTGTCAGCCTGGCCTTACACTACGAAATTCGATTTTCGAAGTTCGTTTCATGCCATTCCGTTCACACTAATAGTAATTAATTTGAGAGTGAGAGGGACGGTGTTATACGAACTTCGAAAATCGAATTTCGGAGAAGCCTCCCTGAGTTTGTCTCCGGTTGCCTGCGGCTTCTCTGGCTAGTAGCTGGTCTAGTTTCACTACTTGATAGTGGTCAGTGATCTGTGGCCTGTTTTAAGCTACAATTTATAATTTTTCAAACCTATGTTAGCAACATTGAACAAAACTCAACCGTTGACTGGTTGATTGTTAATGTTGCGAGTAACTACGAATCCCTAATTCACTAGCTTGACAATTGTCTGAGACTTTGACTTTAATTTATTTAAGAAGAAAATTATGCAACTACTAGTCGAGAAATGTTTCTATTCAATAAATGGTTTTATTAATGAGCAGTAAATAAAAACAATGATTTCAATGGTAATATCAATAAAATGTTTGACAATTTAAATTAAGTAATGTAATTAATGTAGCGTTTCAGCATCAATGACATGTATTAATGTTAAGAATTTATGTATTTTAATTGATTGATTTGGTTTAATTTTAGATAAACATTAATTTACTCACCATGTTTGCTTAGCAAAATATTGTACGCCGCAAAGCACGACATGAAGGACTATTTTTTTTTCTCTGCAACATCTCTATGTTTACACTACTCACGTTGAACAATAAAATATCTTTATCTTTGACAATTCAAAATACAATGCGTTGGAAATATGAAGCAAAACAGCGTAAATTTTTCGAGTTTATGTAAACAAAATTGACACTTGTTTGTCACCGACAGTGTAGCGTTGGTTATATTTATATAGCGGCCAAAGAATTTTCTTCGTAGGAACTCTTGAACGGTTGGTCCTATTAACTTAAAATTAGTTGTACATAACGTAGAATGGATGACAACGCAAATGAAGCAGTCGAAAAAGCTTGTAATAAAAATTAAATTTTTGACAATAACTTACTAAACTTTTAAAAGTGGATTTTTAACTAAGATTTGATTACTACATCGGTACTAAGACCGACGGGACCTTGTTTAACTCTATATATTTACCAGTGGCGTGGCGTCAAGTATATCAGAAGGCAAGCCGAAGGGAACTTAACTAGCCTTTTCCTCTAATTCTGCACAATAAATTGCCCAACTGCCTTAAAATAGGCAAGCCGGTGGGAATCGAGTTCTATGGACGCCACACCACTGATATTTACTACAAATGAAACTAAAAAAATGTAATAATGAGTTCTTCTTCTTCTTAAACTTAAGAGCTAGGCTCTTGTCGGTGGAGCAATTTCCATGTGGTCCTTTCCAGAGCCTTCTCTTTGACTTCCTGATACGACACGACTTCTACCTTCTCTTTCACCTGGTCCATAAATGTTCTTCTCGGCCTTCCTCTCTTCCGCTTCCCTTCAACCTTTCCTTCAATTATGATCTTAATGTATTCGTCGTGCCGTATCAGGTGTCCCAACATCTTTCCTCTTCTGCTCTCGATGGTCTTCAACAGGCACCTCTTCTCATTCACTCGATCGAGCACTTCCTCATTCGTCACCTTCTGGGTCCAGCTAATCCTCTCCATCCGCCGCCAACACCACATTTCAAACGCTTCCAGACGTTCTCTATCGCTATCGTTGTTGTATCTCTATCGCTAACAATGAGTTACATCACAAATATCCGGATATTTTTATTGTAAGTTGGCAAAAATAATACTATACATTGAAAGAGTATATCGGTGAAGTAGAACGTTCCAGTCATATCGTAAACAACTCCGTCGCATAAGTACGCAACTTTCGGTTTGTTTCGCAATTTGATTGTTTGCTCGCTCCACTATTAGGGATTATTTCTCGAAAACAAAAACTTTGCCGCTCCAAGTTTTCTGAACACTCAGCCGTTCCACAAGCAAATGCTAGTTTTTTCAATTTAATAGCTCTTGACTGTGACTTTGTCTGCAAAGAATTCGTTTATCGCTATCCCGTGGGATTTTTCCGGGATAAAAAGTAGCCTATGTGCTATTCCAGACTTTTCGCTATCTATGTGCCGAATTTCATCCAAATTCGTTGGGCCGTTTTGGCGTGATTGAGTAACAACCAAACATCCATCCATCCATTTGTGATATTCCGCGTAAAAATGTATGATTAGATTAGAGGAGATTAGATTCATTTATTACTATTTGTAAATTACATTATATTTTTATGTCAAAACATAAGAAAGTCACAAAAAGATCGTCAATTGTGAATAAAACAAAAATATAATAAGGTACAATGAAATAAGTTATGCAAAAAAAAAACAGAAATCCAATAATATGTACAATCAAGAAATAAATAATGTCAAATTGATTAAAAACAAAACAATATAAACAAGTTGAAGTACGCCACCCTTCTACTGCCTACCGCTGCCTACCCTGACGACCCGCCACTACACTTGCCACTCCTTGTAAGCTAAATGTGCGGCAGTACATTCCGTCCACAACATTTTCAATTAATATGTAGCTCGCGTCAAGACATTCTGGTTATTTTTCTTTGACCCAATTACTTTTCCAAGCTCTTTAATCACTCAATTAAGCCAAGGCTAGATGCAGAATTAAATGAAGGTCTGTCGAAGTCGCTATTATTTTTGCTTTGGCCCAGAGGTCTTCCCTTGTTCCACAACTACCTCTTAAGTCTTGTGTCCATGTGTGCAGAGGGTGTCCATGAATGGTGTACACTTAGGTACCATCAGGTGACCTACTTGCTCGTTTGCACTCCAGGGCCCCGTTTCTCGAAGCTTTTTAGACTAATAATATTAGTGTTTTGTCTCGTAAATTAAACGAAAGAATGAAACAAAACACTAATATTATTAGTGTAATAAGCTTCGAGAAACGGGGCCCTGGTGTAGATAACCAGGGCCCCGTTTCTCGAAGCTTTTTAGACTAATAATATTAGTGTTTTGTCTCGTAAATTAAACGAAAGAATGAAACAAAACACTAATATTATTAGTGTAATAAGCTTCGAGAAACGGGGCCCTGGTGTAGATAACCAGGGCCCCGTTTCTCGAAGCTTATTAGACTAATAATATTAGTGTTTTGTCTCGTAAATTAAACGAAAGAATGAAACAAAACACTAATATTATTAGTCTAATAAGCTTCGAGAAACGGAGCCCTGGTGTTGATAATCCCATGATATTAATTTATTTATTATTTTAAAGATAACGTGCTAGGTAGCCGCATATACGAAACGTTAGTGAACGTTTTAAAATGTTTTCTGAGCGCGTGCCATGCAGCACGTGCTGTTACAATGCACGCGGCGACGCTGGTCACGGCCCTTACGTTATTGCATGCTTTTATATACCTGTAAGTCTTGCAATGCATGATTTATGGGTTATGGGTCAAATCCTGCAAGCCCAATTTGACCCACTTAGTATGGTATACATTTGTAAGATGGATGTCGATGCTAGTAAAGTCAGAAAAAACATGATTGTACTAAAAAATATTTAGGCTTTTGTCGCGTAAACTAATGGACATTGTTTGAAGATGTTGACATTATATACGAGTGTATAATGTATTATCACCGTACTCCTGTTTGTCTAGTTAATAATATGTATAAATATAATTCAAAATATTATAGGTATGAACCGCGATTACCTTTATTGAGCTTCCGATATTTCGACGCAGTTGCATGCATCATGGTCACGGGTAGACACCTGATGGATGCAACTGCGTCGCAATATCGGAAGCTCAATAAAGGTAATCGCGGTTCATATCCCGTCTATAATGTTTCGAATGAACTTAACCGCGGATCATTGAAAACTCTTATGTATAATACTTATTTATTATTCTAAAGTTTTAAAGTTAAATGTAAGTGAAACTTGACTGCACCTGTTAAAATATGTTAGGCCGATTTAAAAAAGGATAATGCAAGTAATATTGTCAACGAGGGGCCGCTTTAATTTGTAAATGAGGAACAAAGAATTCGTAATGAATACGGTGCTCTAATCGTTTCATCTTTTTAATGCTGCGAAGGGAATGGATGAACGCCATATCAAAAACGGTAAGTAATTAAATTACTCTTTATAAGTGAGAAACTTAAGTAAATGAACTGTTGTATGTGTGAGTAATGTGTGCGAATGCGAATAGACAAATTGACGTTCCAAATGGGAAAAACGACTTAAGTGCCATATCAGTTCTGTTCTGGACAATACCAACTACATACATCTATTCTAAACAAACAGATTCAGAAATGTAACGTTTTTATGACTAGCAAAAATTATGTCAAACAATTTCGAGACTTCAATTTTATGGGACTAAATATAGACCACAGGTGTGTTGTTAGATGATGATTGGCGCCTTTGTTTGCAGCTGCCTCCACCACCACACATCGAGCTGGTGATGTCAATGCCTTACCTACGCACAGCTTTCAAGAAACCCACAGTCAGAGTTCGACGTAAGTAGTGTAACCTACGAGTATATCAATTAAGTTTTTGAAGTGAAAATTTCTTTAGCGGCGCTAAGCGTTTTTTAGGATGGGTAAAATATGTTAAACTCACGTCAGGTGTAAGACGGAGGGAGAGTTTAAGTTACAGGATCCTCTAAGAGCTTATTTTGAAATACGAATGAAGCTAGAGTCGCGTTCGATTTTTGAAGTGTAGTACTTTGATTTCGTCGCTTTAACGTATGTGCGTTTGGCCTAGTGATAGGTATAAGGTCGCAATTCAAATCTCGTTATTTTTTTTTCTTTTTGCGCGAGTAAGCGTGTGCACACTGGTTCCTCGTCCATACAAAGGTGCGTCAAAAATACTAAATGCTCAATACGTACTTATTTTAGTTTAAAAACACATATTATTAAAAAAAAAGTTAATTAGAGGATTTCAAACATTTATATTGATAATAAATTACATAAAAAATATCTTAAAAACTAAGTAGCTCCAAAGTAGCTTTTGATAGAAGACATTTCTTCTTTTTAGGCAACTTCCTGAGCCCCGTTATTAATGGATCAGAGCTCAGAAGAAGCCTATTCAAGAGGTCTACATTAGTTACATTCCTGGACATCTTCCGGGTGTGTCGTAATCGGAACGCTTTAATGTCTTTGTTTCTGGCTTCCGCTGCTTCTTCCGATAGTTCACCAATAGATAATAGTGCATGCTCTATGACGGCGGAGCCATGCACTAAAACCTTGTGGACAGAAGCAGGCAGGTAATACCACGGGTAAGTTTGGATAATTTGTCGAGCAGTTTCTATGGCAAATTGCCCAAATTTAGCTGCGTTAATGTTATAGCCAGAACCCAAAGCCTGCAGAATGGTGGCACAACGTTCTAGCAAGTTTTTATCGATTCCTGTAACTTCAGAAGAAGTTACAGGATTGTCGAAAAACTTTCTAGCTGTATTACCATCATTTGAGGTCCCACTTCCTCCGGCCTTAGGCTTATCTACTATCAAACCCATTTTTTCCCTAAGTTGGGATTGAATATGTTTTTTTCTCTCTGCTACTTGTTGTTTTGAAGTTTGTCATCTGACTTGCCATGTTTTTACATCTAACCTGTATGAAATATGTAGAAAGAATTCAAAAAACCTAATCCAGGCGTGAAGTGGTGACAACCCAAAAGAGTAACGATCTTGATTTACGGTTTTTTGGACACATATATCCAAATTGTTCATTTCTTTTGGTGTTGCCTGACATATATAGCACTTGGTGGAAGATGTGTTACTTAACGCATTACACACTTTCCCATCAACCATGGTTAACTGTAATTTGTGACGTACAGACCACCTTCTGTTACCCAAATTTATTTCTGTTGGTTCCAATGCGTAAATTTTTTCTGTAAAGTACCGTTCTTCTTCGACCGAAACTTGAGTAGTTTCCTTTTTATACTGGAACTTAATAGGCCGACAGTATCGCGTCGAAGAAGGACGGGGATTTTTCCAAACGACAATCTCTTCCCGACCGCTTTTTTTTTAAATTTGTAAGGGAACATATGACGTTACAAACAAATTACTGTCACTTGTTTCAGAGTCACAAAAAGATTGCTTATACTCACTCTGACCTGTAGTTCCGTCAAACCCCCATTTACCAATTAAAAATAGGTTGTTTGATGAACCATAATCATCATCAGGAATAGAATCTAACACTTCTTTTTGTGACTCCAACAGCCTCAAAGCCGTATGGTCCAGTAACGCTTGCAATTCGACTTCAGCACTTGATTCAGTGACAGTTATTTGATCTGCAACTGGATAACATTTTTTCTTTTCTTGCAACACAAAGTTATAACTAGGTAATAAATTAAAATCTAATTTAGAATTAACAAACTCCTTAATTATCATATATTGGTGTTTGGTTAATTTCGCTTAGTGCGTTTGGAGCACTCTCCATAGTCTTTCCTTGGTCGTCCTCGTTTCTTTTTTGGCGTATCAGGTGCTGCCTCTGCTGTTTCTTGGCCGAAGCCTTCCAAAGTTACATTTTCCGTTGTGTTGAGCCAGTCAAGCTGTTTCGCTAAAAATGTTTTCTTCATGTAATTACTTTGTCGCCACAACTCGGAAATCCTTGTGCAGATATATTTTATTCGTATAAACAACTTATGAAAATTAATGTTTTTGTTGTCTTTTAATGACTGAGAGTCACGAATTTCCTTAAAAACATGTTGGATTCGGTCAGTTAGGTTCAACTTCTTGCCACCATATTTATCCCAAATATTGAAGACAAACATGCGTGCAAACACGCAATGATGGCTCCCCCCTTTAATAAACATAAAAATATTAATCAATTAACACAAAAAAATAATAATCTTGAGCAAAATTCAACAACAACATAAAGTATAAAGTTCGTAGAATTACGCTACAAAAGGTACACTTTGGCGTAGCACCCTGATTACTTGAAATAATGGACGGATCTGGATAAATTTAGATTTGATTTAGTAAAAGAAGTCTTATATGTAACTAATCATGATAGATTTAAGATTAGACAACCGTCGACAAAGTATTAAAAGTCGACTTGCATTCCAAATAAACTAAATATATTTACGAAAATACCTTACTGATGTAGCAGCCAATTTACCACACTAAAACTCAATATTTAAAATAAATTAATACTTTAAATAATCATACAAACCTTGTTTCTGAATATCCATTACAAAAACAAATCGCAACAAAGAAAATTTTCGGTATAATAATTATGGGTATATCAACGAGCGGTAATTGCGTGAGTGGATAGCACGAGTAGTCGCGGGAAGCAATAGCCCACCTTTCGATAACAATATCGGAATGAAGGTAGTTAGGAAAATAAATCTTCTGATATTTTCTGATTGTTTGGACGTTGCAGACGCCAGATTAATGAGTTATGTTAATAAATTAGATATTTTTATTTTTTATTTTTGTCATATGAAAGAAACCAGTGTGGTGTGTGTAGTTACCATTTCTGCCGGCACTCCCGGAGTACTACCCGATGTTTTTTTATTTAACTTTATAACTTTTGAACAGGTGCTGAGATTACTGGCTCAATACCAGACGATTCATGCATTAATTTTATTAGAATAGGGTAAGGATAAGGATAAGGGTTTTATAGCCGACATGTTTCAAACCATTTTCAAACCAATCCGTGTTACCGTAAGACGGTATCCATCCATCCACCCTCACACACAAACTTTCGCATTTATAATATTAATAAGATTGTTTAATTCCTCTATGGTACCAACAACCATACAAAAGCCGTGCGGGTAAAAATTAAACGAAATAATAAATTACCTTTTTGAAATCAGTGATTCGCCGTGACGCCGATAATTCAGTTTTCGACTCAAACAAGGTGGGGTCTATTCCCAAACCCGAAGTTCTGAGTTCTTATCATACCATCCCTCTCACTCTCCTATTAAACACTGTTAGTGTGAGCGGGACAGCGGGACCGAATTCGAATTTCTAATATCAAAGTATAAGGCTAGATCGATTCGAAGCTCTACATTAATCAACGTTCCGGACGGAACTAAGGATCAGAAAAATGCTAGCAGGCGATTTTAAGTTTAATTTCCTACGGATAAGGGTGGGAATTGAAATATGGAGACACCGGGTCACCTCCGAAAGCTTCGTCTCCATTTTATTTTCATCACGTGCAGGGTTCTGAGACTTTCATATTAGTCTTTATTGTCAGGTATTTGAGGATGGATTTTTCACAAATTTAATAATTTCATTTTAGTATTTTATACTTAGTGTTACTAGCTTAAAAATCCCACCCATATTCTTCGAACAGTCAAAGACGTACCTAATCCCTTCTGGCGCAATCGAGTAAAAAGGTTCAGATTCAGGTTACGAATCTGAGGTCCCGGATTCGATTCCCGGTCGGAGCTGATTATATATGAATAATACGAATGTTTGGTCTCGAGTGTCAGATGTTTAATATAATTATGTAATATGTATTTAACCTTTTCGACGCCAACGACCTATATGTATGTCCATTACTTCAATACAAAAACAACCTTCGCTCAATTGGGTTTAGGTTCCATTTAAGGCACCGCAATAAAGAAGTCTGGCGTATGGGTGACGTCTCATATAAGTCAAAGTCAAAAGTTTATTTTGCAAATAAGCCGCCAAGGGCTTTTTTTTCATGTCTTTTTTTAATCTACCAGCGCATTCGGAAAGACCATCATTGCCAAGAAGAATGCGCCGCAAGAAACTTGGCAGAAAGTCATTTTTTCAAAATAAGATAGATTTGCATAAATGAGATAGATGTACTTAATTCTACTTAACTTACCTATAATACAATTAATACATTTTATAAAAGGGATGTAAACGGTCCCTAAGTTAAGTCCGTACCTTAAATTACATTGGTCTATAGTAGAGATGTATAAAGTCTCTACTGGGCAAAGCGAAACAAAATATGCGATAATGATAAGAAAGAGAAAGAAAAAAGCAAATAAAAAAAAATAAAGTTCAGTGGAGGTGTAAAACGCCTCCACCGTCAAATAAGTTAATTGGAGATATCTCCAATATCGATGAGAAAAAGAGCAATAAAAAAATAAAAATAAAATTGATCAAGGCGGCGAAAATTAAGTAGATACATATATATATATATTATTTATATAGTAGGTACTTAGTACAGTCGACGTCAAACATATCTTTACAATTTAGTGCCCTGTCGCTCCAAGCACTTTGACAACTTCATATTAGGGTGCGACCAAACCAAACCAAACCAAATGTATTTATAGTATGTTTTTATAATTCTTTCAAGCAATTTATTTATCATCATTATACCTATGTAGAGATAGGGAGACAATGCAAATTAATAAAGACATCCAATAATTTTATTACTTTCAAATAAGGGTGCGACCAAACCGCCGCGTATACGCAGTGACGTGTCGTAGGCGTCACGTTTTCTCACCGTTTCTTCATACATTTTATTGCGATTCCGTACCGTCACCGTTTTTTAAGCGGCGGTGTGGTCGCACCCTAAATTAATATCTTACATTACGATCCTATAAAAAGAAACTTAAAAATATCTCAAAAACTATAAAACGATTTTAAATAAATAAAAGTTAACTTTGGTCGTCTATGTAGACATTAGAAATTAATTATTTTAACGCTACACTTTGTTAGTTCTCTAGATTAATTGCAGAAAGTGAGGCATAAGGCTCGCTCGGCTGAGACAATATCTTAAACTAGCTTCTGCCCGCGACTTCGTCCGCGTAGAATTAGCTATTGATATGTTTATCGCTATCCCGCGGGAACTGTACAATTTTCCGGGATAAAAAGTAGCCTATGTTTTAATCTACGGTACCAGCTATCTTCGTACCAATTTTATCCAAATCCGTCCAGTGGTTTTAGCGTGAAGAAGGAACAAACATCACTCACTCACATCGTCACATCATCACATCATCACATCGTCACAAACTTTCGCATTTATAATATTAGTAGGATAATTGAGGCTCCAACAGAACAGCCTTTACACTGTCTTAAAAATAATTCTCTCTCTTCCATACTGGTCTGGGAGTAAAGTAAAACATAGAATGTACCAGTTGCTTCTCTTCCCGCGCAGATGGTAAAAGACCATCGAGGGAATGTGCGAAAATCTTAGGAATCATGTTATAGGCGATGCGGCTAGCAACCCATCACTATTTTGATTCCCCTTTCCACCACACGCCCACATTCATGCTAAACGTGGCCTTTAGGTCTTGTTACTTTAGGCTCTGTCTACCCTGTATGAGATAAAGACGTGATTTATGTATGTAGGTATAGATATATACTTACACAGACGTAGCTTGAAATATCACCATTATTAAGCACAGTCGCTTAAAATTTGAAACCATGCAATTTTTCAGGACACGAAGAATGCTTTGATTTTATTAATTCTATACAGAACTTCGAAAGTATGGCGGAAGTTGGAGACTTCTTAGTTCGTGCTCCTCCAAAGTTATGATTAAAATTGTGTTTTGGTACTGTGGCATGTTCAACGTTGTCCTTTTTGTTTATTTTGACTAGACATGAACAGCATAATTTTGTTTATTTACGTAGGTACATACATAGATCAAGGTCTTTATCCCTTGCAGGGTAGACAGGACCTATGGTAACAAGATCTAAAGGCCACGTTTATAATATTTTATATAATAATAATAATAATATTTATTTCTAAAAAACATCATTTACAAGGTATCTGTTCACTAGAACTCTGCTCCCTAAATAGGTAAAAACCTGTGCTATAGGATACGCAGCGCTCCTCCCCCTAAAAATGCACGATGTTTTAAAGTTTATTAAGAACTGAATACATAATACAAGCAAGGCAACATGCGCATGCATGTGTTGTGTGTATGTGTGTGTGTGTGTGTTTAACTTTTAGCGTGATTGTGGGCGTACAAGTCGAAAGAGGAATCAATAATAGTGATGGGTTGCTAGCCGCATCGCCTAAAGCTCCTAAGATTTTCGCTCATCCCCTCTAGACTTTTACTATCTGTGCGAGAAGAGAAGCAACTGGTATATTTTTGTGTTTTCTTCGCTTCCAGACTAACATGGAAGTATAGTATAGTTGTTTATTATTTAAACTTGCTCCTGCCCGCGACTTCGTCTGCGTATTATACATATAAACCATCCTCTCGAATCAATCTATCTATTAAAAAAACCGCATCAAAATCCGTTGCGTAGTTTTAAAGATCTAAGCATATATAGGGACAGACAGACAGATAGACACACAGCGGAGAGCACCTTTGTTTTCGCAAAGAATAACTTTTAAAGAACGTCATACCCACGTTTCTTACAAGCATATAATGTTTTTCTTTATTTAATTTACAAATGAAACTTCTCCTTTCTGTAGGTAGTCGGTATAAAAATAGCGATGGCGCCTTAAAAGTGGAATTCGTGTAGCTCTTAAATAATGCAGGCGGATTAGATTAGGCCGGGAAGATGTGTTAAATGAATTCTTAATTAGCTTCGTGTAATAACGGGAATCTTTCATGAGCGCCAGGATTGCGGGGACGCGCCCTTTTACCCGACTGCGTGGGCAAAGAAGGTTAAACAATCCAGAGTTTAAACATACCAGATTATAGTTATCATAGTTAACGCAAACGCACATTTTCGCCGCAATCTAAACGGATACAAAACCCAACAATACACTCCTATTACGAGTAATATTGTTCCAAATTTAATCCAATAACAAACTGTTAACGAACTCACTGTAACCGCACTAACTAGCTCTGGGCTGGCAAAACCTCGGAATATCACAAATGTATGCAAACGAGTTGTAAAGCCCGGACACGACTACGCGCGACCGGCGGCGAGCTATTTCTCTCTTCGTTTCAAAAATATCGCGCTTGGGAGCACCATTAGAGTGAATTATCGTACTAAATTCCTAAAAACTATCGCACGAGATGAAAACCATCGTAAAACTTTCAGAGTGGCGCTAGCCTAAAAAAACAATCCAGATTCTCTCCAAACTATTTATGCTGAATAGTCATTCCGTGTCTGCATTTGAATGTGGGCGTGTCGGAATGGTTCCGGCCAACAGACGGACGTAAACAGTGTATTCAGGGTTTGCAAATTATCGTACTTTTGCATATGATACTTTGATAATGCATATTGTATTGCATAATTATACCGGATTCAAAATTATCGTCCATGATCCCATGATCCCTGCTTCATTGTATGGCCAACACGCTCGCCGCAGTGGCTACCTGGCAGCATACGCTATGAATAGAATATATCGCTCGCCACGCCACTGGTCGCTCATAGTCGTGGCGAGGCTTTAACTCTTATCAGCCTAAGCGAAATTAATCCTTGCATAAATTTGTTATAAACACCAAGACAAAGGGTAGACTCCATATTCATCAGACCTGTGGGCGACAGGGTGGCAAATTGTGCGCTTATTGCTTATCGGGCCTGTTCCATAATGCAAGGCTGTCCGGGTCGGCGTCAAAAAACGTGCCACGAAGGAAATTATTCATTCGCTGAATGCTGATATTATGTTGGCGATGGGAGCTGTAAAATTGTTACATATTTCGACTAACAGGCTCGCATGCTCCATCTTAAGCCCCTTCTTCGCTTGCCAGTAAAATTGTTACATATTTCGACTAACAGGCTCGCATGCTCCATCTTAAGCCCCTTCTTCGCTTGCCATGAGGCATGATTGTGGTCATACGCAAGCCTAATCTATCTATATTAGAAAAAGACTTCATCGTCTTCGAAAATCCACCAGAGAAAAGCGAGAAAGCGGAGGCCTGGCTGACTGAAAAGCTCGGAAAGTTTTCAGGGGATCTATTCCCAAATTTGGACACAATACAGTAACCAAATACAAAAAAATCACGAGTCAAAGTGTATCCGTAAGGAATCCTTTAAAATATAATATAACCAATGTGTGCGTAGCTCGCAAACCTAACGTGCAAAGAATGTCACACCAAACTACTGTTGGTTAGGTACTGTAACGTTCATATCAAACTCACGTATAAAATGAACAAGTAACATAATAATTTCTAATTTAATTTGGCAATTCTGTGTAGAATCTAACTAATAATATTATGAATGCGAAAGTTTGGATGGATGGATTGGTATTTGTTTGATACTCAATCACGCCAGCACGGTCCAACGAATCTGGATGAAATTCGGCACATAGATAGAAAAAAGTCTGGAATAGAAAGAAAGAAAACATTTATTCAGCGCGAATAGCACATAGGCTACTTTTTATCCCGGTAAGTTCCCGCGGGATAGCGATAAATGAATTCTTTGCAGACGAAGTCGCGGGCAACAGCTAGTTATACGTATAAACCTTCCTCTTGAATCACTCTATCTATTAAAAAAACCGCCTCAAAATCCATTGCATAGTTTTAAAGATATAAGCATGTATACATAGCGACAGAGAGACAGACAGCGGAAAGCGACTTTGTATTATACTATGTAGTGATGAGATGGCGACTGTAGTGACACGTATTTTTAACTCACCCCACGGTATACAAAGTCAAGTTAAAGGTGACTCTCGTCATGAGTACTGTGGTCTTAGTTGAACTTTCCTTACAGATTGTAAATGTCTTGGATTCAGTGATTAATGGGAAGTCATTAACGCTGTTTCATTGTTTGGAACTGTTATTCATTATCGTCACAGCTACAATAGTTCCTGATTTGTTACCAATGCTTTACTCTAATATAAATAAAACCTCTAAAGCCGGGTACTCATCTGCGAGCTAAAACCGTAACCGAAGCACGTTACAGTAACCAAAAACCGTAGTTTGGATGTGGCGTTTTGTGCTCGATAGGTTTTCGAGCCACGTTTACACTAGGGGTTTTGATACTCCAACAACAGTTACGCTAACAGCTCGCAAATGAGTACCCGGATTAAATAATTCCCCAAACATAATTACACAAACGGATTAACTCACGTATAAAAAGTTCGTACACACACATAGAACCTTTAAGAAGTGACGTGATTAGTTTTGTGTGCTGTCACAAGAAGTGACGTGATTAGTCTTTTGACAGTAATAAAAATGACGATGAAAACGAGGGTAGTTGTGCGCCGCTGTCAGTTGCGTCGAGTAGCCGCGCGTGCAGAGCGCTCGTAGAGCCGTTTCGCTGCCGCTCGGGCGAGCGCTCCAAGAGGAAGGACTGCGAACTAGTCCGAAACATGTCCAGCATCACTGGACTTTTATACGTGAGTTATCCGTTTGTATAATTATGATTGAGTCTCACGGTAGTTTCATGTTGAAAGTAATTCCCCAAAGTCCAACATGACTTGCTTCTCTATTAATTGCTGCATAGAAAGTTCCGTGTATTGATGAGCATAGCACAATGGGCACAGAAAGCCGACTCGGTAGACAATGGGAGGCCCCGCGCCGCCCGGTGAGGGGAGTCGACTAACTTATAATGCGTAAGCTGTGTCGTCCCAAACAATACTTTATATATGTAGGAGTAGTACCTACTTGGTGAGGCTATGTGCTAACTTTGAGCGAACGATTGATTAAAAAGTAATTGGGTTAGGTATTTTTGACTTTTAAATTAAATTACTTTGTGAGTCGTTTAAGGTAGGTACTGAGAGCAAAAGTGCGTATTTTAAACAAAGAGGTATCGTTTTTGACATTTGAGGAACTAAGATATTTTTCAAATACTATTCTAGTCATCTAAAATTATTATAAACTAAAATTTATACATTTCGCTACCCACTAGAGTAAAATCATCATCATCATCTCATTTCTTGAGCTCTTACCCCCTTTTCGTAAATACTACGGCTTGTAACAAACTAGGTATATATTTTGTCTGTGTCTGACAAAGGTAAGTGACAGATAAAGACAAACGAATGTTTAGTTTGACAAGCGTTTATGGATGCAGGAGTTATATGTATAATCGGCAGTCCCGTCGACGACCCCGAAAGAATGTTATATCGCTATCTATCTCTGTTTGAGCCTCTAACGAAGACGTACGTATACATAATATGTAAAAGGAGGGTGATCCCGGTCCCTCGGGAACTCATAAATGTATTAACCGTCCATTTTGTTTTTTGAAAACGCAGCGGGTAATGCTGTCCGCCCACGCGTGCGGTGTCAGGAACGCGTGGAGGTTCATTCCAGTTGTCAGCCTTTAGAAGGAAAAATAAATAAATTCACACAAATACAACAAAAAAACAACTAAAAAGCAGCAATGAATATTGTCAATAGGGACAATGGAATTTTGCTGCGGCTTGTCGTTTGCTTAAAACTATATCTAAGACTACATTATGGCGCGACTAATATTTAAAAGTAATAAGTTATTGAAATTGTTTTTTTTATTTCAGACCTTAGTCCATATTATAATAATTGACTGTACTTGAAAGTTTTAGGTGATTTACTAATTATAACGTAAACAAACCGTTATATTAATTAAAAATAAAAAAATTAAATTAAAACGATCACCACCCATATACATATTTCCTGATCCTGAAATAGGCTCCTAACCTTGCTTTTGCTCATCAATGAACTCGGGTTGGAGCCCAATGACGTCACTCCCCCGCCGCGATGCGTCGCCAACGTAGGTGCGACGGCTCCCGAATTACGGGACCAACTCGTATCTTATTCAAGAATTCATTTACTTAAAAATTCACTTATTCAAAAGGTCTTATTTCTACTTTAATCGCCTTTTCAAGTTAGACCTTGTGCAGTTGTGATGGAGTCTAATCCAAGGGACGAAGTGGCAGGCTCTTTCTTATATTACTTGCCTAAGTGTTTTTCTTTCACTATATTTTTATTTATGTGTTTTCTTAGTAATGCTGGACGTGTCATTATAGTATTTTATGGAAATGTATAAGTGAGGCCCTGAAACTTATTGGGTACTGAAAAAGAGAGAGTTATTACTTTCAGCCACTTCGCGATGAAACTCAGAGTAGGCAACGAAAAAAAAGTAAAATGAAACTTAGCGTTGACATGTGACGGCCATCTCCAGCTCTCGACACTTCGGGACCCGGTGCCAATCTGTCTGATGCATGCGACTAAAATGCCCAAACCAACCCACGCCCTGGGGCCTTACCATGACGTCTTAATGCGATTCAATTTAGGTTCGCTCGCTGTCAGATTCATACTAAAAGTGACAGCTAAAACTTGAACTGAGTCGGAATTAGGACGTCATGGTAAGGCCCCTGTAAGCTTGGCGGAATAGTTAACATCAGCTTTACGAGCATCCATTTGTACAGTCATACTTTACAATTAATTCACTGTTTTCCACTGACCTTCTCTTATACCATAACTAGCTGCTGCCTGCGACTTAGTCTACAAAGAATTTATGCCATGAAACTATGCAAATTTACGGGATAAAAAGTAGCCTACGTTTTAATCTAGGATAGCAGCTATCTTCTAATGATGGGCGACTTTGAATAATACTAATTCGATCAGTCGATTATTGTAATCATTCGACTTAGTCGACTAATTCGAAAATCATTCGAATATTAGTAGTACTCAAAATCCCCTCCATCCAGTCCAGTCGAGTTGACGTTGAGGGTCATCCAGCCGCTGATTAGTTACTAATATTAGTAGTCGTTATTCGATTATCGGCATTAGTATATTTCTAATTTCAAATTCGAATTATGATATAAGTAATGAATAATCATTCGAATCAGCAAATTAGTCGAAGTCGCCCATCACTACTATCTTCGTTCCATTTTTGATTCGAATCTGCCCAATCGTTTCAGCGTAAAGAAGGAACAAAACTTATACACTCACTCAAAAACTTTATTATTTATATTAATACTAGCTGTTGCCAGCGACTTCGTATGCAAAGAATTCGTTTATCGCTATCCCGCGGGAACTACGCAATTTTCCGGGATAAAAAGTAGCCTATGTGCTATTCCAGACTTTTCTCTATCTATGCGCCGAATTTCATCCAGATCCGTTGGGCCGTTCTGGCGTGATTGAGTAACAAACAGACATCCATCCATCCATCCATACTTTCGCATTTATAATATTAGTTAGATACCTACACTCACGAGCAAAAATAATGGCTCGATTTTCATACAACTTTATATAGAAAGCGAGCCGTTATTTTTGCTCTTGAGTACCTATTATTATGTGGAGTTGTAAGTGATGGGTCATGGTTGTAATTAAATCATTTTATTTTCTAGCCGCAACATCATCGGAGATGTACAACCGCGGCGGTCGGGGCACATCCGGCGCGCTGGACAGCCGCGGACTGGTGGCCGTCATCAAGCGCCAGGTCCCGCTGGCGGGGCAGCTGGGCCACGAACTGGCCTGGGGCCAGGGCTGGGGCTGGGTCACCATGCCCAACGGCGTGTGGAGCGGACGTGAGTGCACTTGCTGTAGTTATATGGGAGTAGCTTCTGGTGGGGGGCCATCAAGCTACAGATGCTTAGTGGGGCAGCCGGGCTAAGAGCTGGCCTGGGGCTGGGCGGGTGTAGCGGACGTGAGTGCCACTAGCTATATGTAGTTCTGTGGGATCAGCGGTCTGGTGGCTGTCATCAAGCGACAGGTGCTTTGTGGGGCAGCTGGGCCTTGAGTTCATCTGGGGGCTGAGAGGGGCGTAAGAGATGTAAATTTGGAAAATAGTTACATATAATATCTTGCTGGTGGTCATCTAAACTTTACTACAACCTACAACCTAACCTAGCCTTACATATTTATTCAGTATCTAATACAATTTGCAAACTCCTAACAGATCAATAAGTAACTTATTTGCCGCTTTTGCATCGATACTATCGATATAGTTATTTCTAATCTAAACTAGATTTTTATTAGACGGTTTTCATGATGTAAAATTGTCACTTCCAGGCCTCACGTGGTCACAGGACGGCGACGACTTCGCTCTCCATGCGATGCCCATCATGCACCATACCAATGTCTCCCAAGCCTGCTCCATGCTGGACGGGGTCACAGCTTACGAGGCTTCGGCCTACGAGCAGGCGCTCTCTGAGTACGACGACTCCGGCACCAGCGACGACTGGGACATGGGCGTCGACTGCGGCGACTTCATGATGTAAACCTATGTCCGGGCCACGTTAGTGCGGGGAGCGCGGCGTGAAACAGCGTTAGCCAATCAGGGTCGAGAAACTGTTTTGAGTCGCGTTGTACTTCAGTTACATTTTTAACGCATTGCGTTCGATGACAGGTTATACGGTTTTGAAAAAAAAGTTTTAAGTAAAAAGAAGCGAATGAAAACAATTTACAACTGATGTGGCCGAGACAATTATAAGTAATAACTGATTTAGGAAACTTTTTTACCTGCTAAACGATGCGAGATTCGTCGAGTCCTTGTTCCACGAACATGTTTTTCCCTAGAATTAGAAATGACTGCCAGTTACCAAATAAGTGTAATAGATAATGTCTGACTTTGCACTGTCGAGCGTTATTCCTGCTCTTGAGGGGTAAATTGCTTTATTTCGCACGGGACAAGGACGATTAGTCTGCTCCAGACTATATGGTAATACAGAGTGATCTTTAGTGTAATTATTTGGCATTGTACACCTGCGAGAATATCTTATAGTACCGTAAACACTAGGGACTAGATTGATATGTGTCGTTACCCCTCTTGGATAAAATTCCTCTCGCTTTGTGTTTGAGGTCCCCGATTTGACTGTTCTTTAAAATTAGTCTATGTGTGAAATGGTAGCGTAAGTAAAGTACCTTAGTAAAATTCCAGAGAGAACGTCGCCTTTGAATTCAATACAATATATTAATTACACCAAGTTAATTACTGTTTACCGTAAAATTGCAGTAGGAGGTATTCGAAGCGTTCGTTGATAACACAATATTTTTGCAAGTGAATTTGGATCGTTTTTGTATTTATTGCACATATTTTGTACAATTATACACGAATGCTTTATTGCTCAAAGATTGGATGAGTGTTGTGCTGGTCACGAGTTAATGTGCCAATTATGATCAAACTGTATGTTCTTATGAAACGTTTCTATGGAAACGATGAGAGTCACTCGTACCTTCTCATACATTATCGATGTATAGGTGTACTGTTCTGTATCGGTGTAAGTCTGTGGTTCAAACTACACTAAGGGCTCATTCTATGAGAAGCGGAGCGGACGAGCCAATTAGCGCCTAATCGAATCAAAGAAGCAACCTTTTTTCAATCTCATGTGCAACATTCTTGGACTATAATAGTAATGTGAAAAAGGTCATTTTAATTGAACTCTCGTGCTTCGCTTTTCATTTAATGTAGCAAGGGGACTTGTCTTATCGAACATCAGATAATATTATAATAAATTAGGCGTTAGCTATAGAGACGTGAAGCTTTTGAAATACGGGAAATTTAAAATATGAACTCTTTAGTAGTACATAATTATAATTACATGTGTGTCTTAGGCATATTTACAGTATAGGTACATTAAATGATATACTACAATACTTGAATCGTGTTTATCGTATAAAGTGTGATTAGCGATCTAGTTTAATCCTTTTCGTGTTGATTTATCGCATCCAGGTTTCTTGGCCACCTTAGGTACCTACCTACGCTTAAGCTCTCACGATACGCTCCGCGTCTCTATTAATGACGCCTTAGTTAGTTGCATGCCCCGTAGCTGTAAGTGTGTGTTCACATAGAGTGATGTGTGTAGTCGTAAAGTAAATATAGTACCTATTTACTAAGTGACGGCCTACGATGGAACCAGCTGGTCAGCAGTTAAGAACGCCCCAGAGGTACCGCGTTTTGTTCACTTAAAAAAATGTATTTTTTATATTAAACGCATGCTTTTGTAATGACCTGGAATTTTTCTAGTAAATAGATATATTTTGTGATATTGCTGTCGGAACAACCGTTTTTCCAGTATGCGGAACAGAAAAGGAAATGAGCCGTGACTTGTAAAAATATATCAGGTCGTGTGAAGTCGTGGTGGCGTTAGAATATACAGGGTGTATTCAATGATGACATATGCTTTTTGAGGCAATATGTCGAAAATAAAGTTCTATTAATTCTGAAAGTTGATCTATGTCGATTTATATGTTTTACAAGCTTATATTATCTTCCTTAAAGGTAGGTAAACAACTTTACTCTTGTTTAAACTTGACAGCATGCAGATCTATGGCGTGTATTGGATTATTGTTACAAATAAATATTTAGACATGGTGTTTCGTAACGGCAAATAACTTTTGGAATATTTTACGTAACTTGATCCAGGGTACCTGTTTTCGTTCATGATCTGAACTCACAAGTTGATAGATATTTCGCACAAAATATTATGAATGGGGACTCAATCTTAATACAATAACGTGAAAAGGTGGCTTATCGCATTTAGTGGTGACATTTTCAGCAGAGTAACTAATTTAGTTCATGCAATTTTTCATTATTTAAATTATTGTTTAATAAACTATACTTATGTTATGTCAATGATCACAGTCACCTTTTGAACAGCGAATCAATTTAAAAAGAAAAGTGTGATTAAATAAGTGCTGAACATGTATAGAAAGTTCTTTGTGTTGCACGTCATCACTACATACCATAAAACACCTCTGCAGCACAACAGAGTCACAATAATCACGTGGTTTATTAGTGGCACAACGGTCCCCAGAATAAATAATTACTGAGAAAATAATAAAATAATTAGATGTAAGTTAGAGTTGATGTTTAGTCATGTAGAGATTGTGGTCGGTAGAGAAAAGTTGATTGTAACACCCGGATCTAAACCTTTGAAAAGCAATTTGGGAATCTATGCTGTCAATTAATGCATTAATAAATACATAATATCGAAGAAGCTACGTAATCCTTAAAAAACACACTCAATCTCATATTCCTCTTTCCTCCAGGAGAATGAAAATTATTTTGATAAGTCACTAGGATCGACCAAACAAAAATATTAAACAGATCTAAAATTTAAACTGCCACTTGTTTCCCTGTAACTAAAATGAAAACCAAGTTGCTTCCTCGTGATACCTACTAAATTATAATGTGTATTAAAGCCATATTATGAAACAAAACTATTTAAAAGGGCGTAAGTTTTCAAATCTCACAGAACTCCAGCTTCGATTTTTTCTAGGAGGAAACTAGTTGTTCAATTCAATTGTCGAGCGCTGAGAATCTTAGCGCGAAAGATCCCATTACTTTTCAAAGGCATAAATCATGTCGGCGTAGTCGTATTTAGGAGATGTACCTAGCTGGAGTGTTTAGGCGCCATTCTTCCGACCTACCCTAAAGACTGCGTATCGTTACGCTGCCGCCGCGCCAGCGGCCTCCCCAGCCCGCGGTACGGGTTCAATGCAAGATTCAAGACGATACAAGAATAAAATTGTAAAGTTTACTTATTTTTTCAACCGTGGATGAGTCCTGTGCGCTCTATTTACTTTTGAAATAAACACTTTATTTTAATTATTATTCTATGAACTGCACGTTATCACGATCTTAAATCTTAGATGACAGGCGAGGCAAGATGGCCGACGACGACTTGCCACTACCTCTACACCGTGCACATCGATTTTACGAAATATTATTGCGACGAAAGCTCTTTGCCTTACAAGATCCTTTGCATAGACTTGCACTTGTCGCGTGTCTTCACCTTCAGAATCAACTAGAGTTCAGTAAGCTCGTTGATGTGATCTAAGTCGCCTCTGGTGCTTAATTTCGATACAATTGCGAGTTTAAATTGTAATTTGTTAACTCTGAGCGTATTTTGACAAGAAAGACAAAATAATACAAACTTTGAACATGAGTAATGTTTTCCTCGTGACATCTTGCAATGAAGCCTTAAATGTTGTAGATCAATTCGGTGTAAAGGGCTTTACAATTGTAAGCAAAATACTTACAAGTGTAAGCTCAGACCCCTATTTTATAAATGTTACAAGCGACAAGTGACTATGATAGTTTGGAGTACATTGCTGTTGAAACAGGCCTTAAACTCCGAAATTTGAAATTCGGAGTTCGTTTTTTGCCATTCCGCTCACATCAATAGACAGTAATTGGAGAGCGAGTGAGATATTGGCTCCGAAAAGTCACCTATCGACTGTCACGTTTTTGAAAAAGGGGCAAGTACCAGTATTATAAATAAGTTAAACGTTATAAGACTAGTAAGTGCGGTATCCCATGAATGTGCCATGTAAAATTTGTTTTAAACGACTATAATAATAATTTATACGATTGAATTTTCCCGATTCAAAATTTGTGAGCCGCAGCGTTGAAGGGAAGAGAAAGTTGTAAAGATATAATAAATTTTGATGTATTTTTATGTTGAAGATAGAATATAAAATTATTACGAATGTGTTTTGTTGTATGTACTGAACGCGGAATTGTTGCCTGTATCAAAGTGTAAGGCGTCAAAGACATGGAATTAAGATGTAATTTCGAGGCATGTTAACATTTAACCTCGGTTGGTCCGAGCATTTAACTTTGTTTTTAACAAAATTTTGTATGAAATCTTATGGTCAAATTACATGACTTAGCTCTACCAAAAGGTAAGAAACTTGAGGAATCAAAGTTAGTAATTTCATCAAGCAAAAACAGAGACGTATTGTCTCGAAGTAGTCACATGTTATGTCGGCGTAATGCTGGCTGCCATCAGGACTTTGCACCAAGTAATCGTATGTTCCACCTGTTCGAACCTAACCCATGCGTATTGATTGGTTTGGGTGGCAGAAAACCACTAATTAGAAAAAAGTTGGGACACAAAAATTATCTATATATATTTTTATGGGTAATTTATCAGTCGTACTGTCACCAGCATAAATAAGTGATCACTTTTGTACCTTGTCACTTTAAAGTCATGTTTGAAAAACATGACTGAAAGCGACAAGGTACAAAAATGATCATATATTTATGCTGGTGACTGTACAACGTAATTTTTCGAACTATTTTTAACTATCTACTGACGTTCAACTTTTTGAACTATCCCCGTATAACATTCATACATACCTACTTCTTTACATCTAACTGCGGTCTCGAAGTTTCTTGCCTTTATAATTTTTCGTTTGGATTTAACTCTATCATTTTTAACGGAAGTAAGATTTAAAGGTTTATGGCCAGGCAGCAATAAATGACGCTGGTGTCGTCAGAATAGTGTTGAATGCTTGCTAGTGTGTGTAACGATTATGTGCATGTGTTCATGCACAGCTAGGTCATGGATATAGTGTTTGGTCTCGCATAGAAACACATACATACGTTTTTTATAAACATTGAATCATCCATATTTTATCATTTCCAAACTAATTTTTAGAAATACGAAACGATTTTTTTTCTTGTGAAAAAGATCCGCCTGTAGTTGAAGCTGTATCCACTGTTAATAGAGATTTTGACGGAAACTCAGAATCTCAGCAGCAGTGAGCAATCTCGTGTTTTGTAAAAATAATGTTGTACATAATGTACTCCTAATTTTTCCTTAACAAGATTTATACAATGGCATGAAATTTCCGTTACTTAAAGGCAGCTACGATTTTTTTTAAACATTGAAAGCCAAAGGGTCCTTGCCCATACATACCGGTCGGCATACGCGTCACAATGTTGCTATGGTAACCGACCATTTCAATTTTTTTGGTGATTCAATAATACAAGTGTTTCTAACGAGACCAAATGTAGTCAAGGCTAATGCCCAGTCTAGACAAATAAGATGCGTAGACGTGAGTAGATAGGTTCAACGTCGTGTCACCTGTAACTTTACTGTTAACATTCGTGCATTCCTACGAACAGCCGCGAAGTTATCGCTCCACTTGGAAAGCAATTATAAGCTGACCCGTTCTCTCGTATGTAGCTATTATAAGGTAGGCAGTGTGTCTGGTCAACTGGTCATCAACGACCAGCAGCGTAAGACTCCTGACTTCATAATAATGCCTGGTAGTGAACAGGTCAAGATATGTTTGCGTTCCAAGCATCTACTTGAGAATCCTCCCGGGCTCAACGCCATGATGTCACGGCTGTGCCGGTATCAAATGCGTTTGGCATTTGTTTCGTGGCGTTGGTCCCACATGCGGCCCATATTACGTGAAGGTTGTACACTCGCGAGGATGCTTGCTTTGACTTTAGTGTGTACACTGTTTTATTAAATTTATCCGGGATATTTCAGAAATTCGAAGTTCGTTTTGTGCCGTTCCGCTACACTGTTAACATGAGAGTGAAAGGGATGATACGATACGAACTTGCAATTTCGAATTTCGGGGTAGCCCACCAGGCAGAGGTTGGATAAGTTCAATGGAACCCTTTAACAGCAACGCGTCGATGTGACGTCATTTCAAAATCAAAGTTTTTGTGAAAAATCTCCGGGAAAAACTTAAATGTTCGTGCAATCTTAGTAGCAATATAGGAAGTTCTGTACTTACATGAATTATGCTACGATGTCCGGCCTTTTTTACTGCATGGGTACATTTATTTCGACTTAAGATATGGAGGTTGTTTTTTCGAATTATCGATCTTTATTCGAAATGTTACGAATGATAGCTGCAATTATCTTCGCGAGTGGCCGACCTTCCTTAAAAGGTATTTGACTAGGTTGAACAGTTGAACAGTGGTTATGTTCGTACGAAGTTTTCGTGTCAAAATAAAAAATAACTACAGGCTTAAACTGCTGGAAGTTCAACCTGGTTAAGTTATTGTGCTCAATGGGTTTATTCTAATGTAGTTGTCATTGTATATTAAACTACAAAATACAATGTGTGCTGCAAAGTCTACGACAAGAGAATAGGACCCAGTCTGTCCTGCCGAGAGCCTTATGCGATACACAGATACTTTTAGTATTAAAGAGTAACGTATTTTTGTCTTAATAAGTTAAATCAGTGGACATTGATTTAAAAAGGTAAGTATTTTTTAAAAAATATTGCTTTGGTATTAAAAATGGGCCATTTTGGCGGATTGTGGCAAATGGCAAATTGAGCCCTGCCATGCCACTGACAAATATAATAAAAAATAGTCTTGAATTTTACAAAAGCACGTTTATAAAAATATTAAACATCGAAAGGTTATGGGACTAGTTTTGTGTCTCACAATTTTTTAGTATTGACGTTTAGAACGCGTTCGCGCATAGTCGGGTATCTGCGAGCTTTTACCATAACCATTGCGCGTTACAGTTACCAAAAACCCTTAGTGTGGGTGTGGCTCGCAAAACCCACCGCGCAAAACGCCATGCCACACTTAGGTTTTTTGTTACTAGGAGGTTAACATGACGTCTCAGTGCGGTTCCGTTCCGATTCAGATTAGGTTCGCTCGCTGTCAGATCCATACTAAAAATGACAGCTAAAACCTGAACTGAGTCAGAACTGAATCGAATTAAGACGTCATGGTAAGGCTGCTACAGTTTTGGTTATAGATCGTAGATGAAAACGAATTAAAATAAATAAATTTAAATAAATGAATTTATTGTAGATCCTTTGTAATTTACCTGTGTATCACAAATAAATGACTTACTTACTTAGGTACCTAATAATTAAAGGAAGACGCGTTCGGGACGTTTTGATACGTCCAACGCTTAGTGCTCTCAGCAGACAGACGGCACACATCCACATACTCTATTATACTCACCATTACTCGTACAAAGCGATGTTCACATTACAGATTATGAATGTTTGTATGTAACTTTTGTAAAATAAACGCCTGTGCGGATAAACTTTGTTTTACTTTACTATCCCACATTAATAGAGCGAATATTCAGCGTTTTTTCGGCTTTTTTTTTTCGTCATTATCGTCTCAGCATATAGGTACCTACCATTAAAAGAGATGATGCTGAGACTTAACTTTTTATGACAACGAAACACAGTATCGATGCTGCATTTAGCTTGTCCAAAGTTGTTGCGGCTTGTCCTTCTGTTAGGATAATAATTGTGGGACGACAATGACGCATGAACCGAGCTGTCGAAACGCTTCAATATTGGCCTATTACCTTATAAAAGAACCTATGCTCAGAAAAATGAGTATCACTCAAGCGGTTAATGCGGGAGGCGCTCAAGTGCCTGACTACGTAGATATAGTAATACAACGATCGGATTCTACTTTAGCCACGCGTAATGCATGTCTCTCGATATGGTTAGAGAATAGTGGCCACACTTCCCGAATAGAAGAGCTCTTAGAAAGGAGTCTTCGAGGCGTTAGTTCATTTTTTTTTAAAGTAAACAGCAAGGCTTGTTTATACATGTCGAGATTCAGAATCGTTATGTACCTAAGTCTATCTTTAAAAAACAGACAAATAAATACCAAATGTCTAAAAAAATGTGCAAGTATAAAAGTACACCCGTGTCAAGCTTACTTGCTTATAACTACATACATATACATAAAGTTACATACACACAGAGTCTAATGTAACAAGACCTATAGGCCACGTTTAGCATGATTGTGGGTATATAGGTGTAAAGGGAAATAACTTATCTTATTTTCTTCTTAGCTTTAATTTTTTTTTGCGTAATACATTGACTTCCCCGCAATTTGGATGAACTGTTATCTCTGATAAACAGTTACTTTAATCTGATTTATCGTTTTGCGTTCGCGATGACACTGCTTTCACTGAAATTAGCTGCGGGCTTGCGAATTTCTTTCATAAACTAAACACAACACGTAACGAGTCTAAAATAAATTTTAACTTAACTCGCTATGGCTCAAGTTTGATCGCAGCGAGCGCGAACATAAGTAAGTCAGCTTTTAGGAGCTTAGTCGAAGCTACAATTCCATTTTAAACCTTAATAAGTTGTGTGTTGGTTGCTACTTTGTTAAGCTAGAATGTGCAATGGCGAGGTTTATAGGGCGTGTAGGTGCAGTCGATTACTCAGCGCCGAGTCATGCCGGCACGTTCGAGTCGCTCGCTCTCGGCTCACAACAACGAACGACAGCACTAGTCGCCAAGCGACAGCCTGTTTGATCGCTACGGACGCAAGCCCGCGCATAAACAATTCATATTTTTTAATTCACACCGTTCTGAACGCGAGTTCCAATTTCAAATTTCCGATTTCCCCCCGGTCGCAGATGGCAAAGTCAGTCCAGTGTCAAATTATGTCAGCGTTATGATTGTTAATTTATTAAATTCGGTAAAATCGCGCGTATTTACTTACTTATTTTGTACGACCGTTTACAATTAGTGATTTGAGTGGTGAACTAGTTTTTGATCAGTGTCGAAGTTTGGTTCCCGATCAAGATGGAGAAGAGTGGTTCTAAGTTGATGCAGATGCAGGTACCTACTCAATTGATTGTCTGTTTACTTAATAACAATATTTGCTGGTAATCTTGGGATAACCCAGCCTCATAAACCTAAAAATAATGTAGTCGACGCAATTGTTAAGTTTCTTATAGTACCTACGGAAAAAATACATCTAGACTAGAATTTTTGCTTGAGACTTGCCGTACTACGTATATACTTATGTACAGGTAGACAGGTGTTATTGAACGTCATAGTATTTTGCATTTTTAATGCACTTTATCATAAAATAATTCAGTATATTTAAATGAATATACCTACCTAGTTCTTGCGGTCAGAATTCTTATAAGTGCGCTTCTCATTGTTAGTGGCATTATATCAAAACTCCTAGTGGTTTCGTATAATATTAAAAAAGAACGGCTGAGTAGGTTAAACCGCTGGGCTATCGCGGCTCTTGTTTATGTCTTGTCTCTTTCTTAGTACAAATGACGAAGCAAGATATACTTAACAAAAAATAATGGATCACCGCATTACAACGAAACATCGCATCGTTTACCTGTAATGCTAATCGTTTCGCAGAAAAGTGTCGCAACTGTTTACTTATTACAGGCATCATAACTTATAAATATCTATAAATGTGATCTCTAAATCCACATTTAGGGTCATTAGAGCTTGAAGGATTTATTTAAATCAAACGTTGCAAGCTCTTATCACGCTCTTTTGCTTTGTAAGAACTTTTTAAGCGTTACTGCTGGTATTATAAAATCTATATTTATAACCTAACCTAAAAATTTCATTTAAGATACAAGCATTTTGCTGACTGTACTTTTGTTGTCTGTACTTGCATTGTCATCCGTCTTACATATCTACAAAATTTCAAGTCAACCGGACCAGCTGCTGAAGAGTTCCCTCCTGCGGAGACGGTCCTGGCTGAACCAGCAAAATTTTACTACCAGATTATTGTATCATCTAGCTTCAACAAGGATGTAAAATTTCAGCTCAATTGGATGAAGATGTCTGCTTCAAAATTGAGTCGCAAGATTCCACCAAGGTTGCAAGTTAAATAAAAAAAAAGTTATGTGACAGACTGACTGACAGACAACCCACAGCCTAGGGGCAGCAAAGGGGCTCTACTATCTCCGTAACTAGTAATTACTAGAGCTTTGAAATTTGGCGTGCAAGTAGGTTTGTCTTAGTCCTCTAGTCCTATCCATGGGCAAGTGGTTATTGTTTACCATTGGCTAACCCGCTTGCTCATTTACCTTACTTATAAAAAAAAATTTTACTATCAATGACATTGTAAAATGTAGAGCCGAAATGCATTACCTCATTCCATTTGATACTTGTGAATAATGGGTAATTTTCAGAGTATGATTTTGGCCTTGGGTTGTTTTTCGTTGTGTCACTAGGCTCTATCTACCGCGTAAGGGATAATGACGTGATTTATATATATGTACTAGCTTCTGCCCGCGACTTCGTCCGCGTAAAATTAGCAATTGATATGTTTATCGCTATTTTCCGGGATAAAAAGTAGCCTATGTTTCAATCTAGGGTACCAGCTATCTCCGTTCCAAATTTTATCCAAATTTGTTCAGTCGTTTCAGCGTGAAGAAGGAACAAACAAACACACTCACTCATATCGTCACATCGTCACATCATCACTCACAAACTTTCGCATTTATAATATTAGTAGGATTAATAAAATGCCGATACAAAAATTTGGTCCGACAGCTGCATACTTATAAGTATTTATTCGCTACACAATAATAGTACTTGGCATTATTATTGGCACAAACAACTACCTACCTATTGTTCTTCGCTGTATCGCCCCACATAAGGAAGGAAGGAAATGTTAGGTTGAATTGTAACACCATTGTTCCAAAAATAAACAAGTAAACAAATATTTACGTACTACAAAAAAGCTAGCGGACTTTGATGACAATTTTATTGTTCTCCTTCGTATATTATGTACTAGCGACCCGCCCCGGCTTCGAACGGTATATTATGCGTGTATTATACATATAAACCTTCCTCTTGATTCACTCTATCTATTAAAAAAACCGCATCAAAATCCGTTGCGTATTTTTAAAGATTTAAGCTTATATAGGGACATAGGGACATAGGGACAAAGAAATCGACTTTGTTTTATACTATGTAGTGAAGTGATTTACTAACTGTTGCCCGAGTCTTTAACTACAGAGATTTTTTTCGTTTCGCGGGAAGTAACCATTTTTGGGAAATAAATAGTAGCTGTTATTCCTGACGTATTACTTTGCAAGTACAAGCTTGTAACTTGTAATAATAAAAAGCGTAATGGACAAACGAATAAGATTTACCTTGGCTGCTTCGCTACCACAGCAAGACGTGCACGTTAACAGAACTATGCCAATCGAAATTATGTACTCTTATGTAAGTAACTTCTTATTAACATACATACATACGGGTTAGGTTCGTAAGGACTAGATTGCATAGCGACTCTATAAGCAAAACGTCTTAGTTGCATAAGGTCTTGGTAAGCACAATGTCTTTTTTGCAGAATGCCCTAGTGAGTAGAATGTCTTAGTTGTTCGATCGACAGCTATAGCATAACGCCCGAAGTTGCAAAATGACTAATAGAGTTTACGTCGAAGTTGATTGTAAAACGACGCATAAGGAAAAGTGTCTGGATAGCATATGGTCTTGGTAGCAAAACGTCATGATTGCATACCGGCTAGGTTCCTAATATTAGATGAATTTAATCTCTACGACTAGTTATTGTCTAGGTCTCGGACGAAGTCGCCGGCAGAAACTCAATTGACAGTTAAGATTGTTGAACAATACGTACGTTATCTTTGATTTTAAGTGGCCAGCAACTCGACTTTGAAGTTTCTTTACCAAAGAGTTCCTTCACAAACTACGTTTGAGTTTTTCTCGTCATTAAACCATCTAGTCGTTATGCCATTTAGACGTTATTAATGTTTGACGATATGCCTACCTAGTCGTTTTGCTATTACAACATTTTGATATAAGAGCGTTATACAAACAAAAGACGTAATAGAACTAAGTCCAATCTTAAACCCGGGCATTCTACTATTAAGACGTTTGTACAATTAGACATTTAGCTACCAAGACCTTATGCAACTAAGACGTTTTGCTTATAGAGTCGTTATGCAATCTAGTCCTTACGAACCTAACCCATACATACATCGTTTTAATGCTCCTCTCATTTACTCAAAGGTTAACTGGTAGAGTTCCCTTATAGGGTAAAGTTCGCCTTTACAACAATACAAATACTCTTTATTGAATACCACAAATCAGTACAAAACAATACAGAAACAAAGCACAAAGTATACGGTCTTATCGCTTAATAGCGATCTCTACCAGACAACCAATAAGACAGAGAAATAGTAATAGACGAGTAAGTAGTAGTAGGTAAAGTTCGCCTTTGTGCATATTATATTTAAAGATTTTTTGTGAATAGTGTCCATTTCTTTATATTTGTACAATAAAGCATTTCCTTACTTTTTTATCTACATACATACATAAATCACGTCTTTATCCCTTACGGAGTAGACAGAGCTTAAGGTAACAAGAACTAAAGGCCACGTTTAGCATGGTTGTTTGATTGGGGACTTCTTATTTGCCACCGAAATTTACAGGGTAGGTGATTTTTCAAGCCTGTTTAAGCTTTCCATTTTCGCCTGAACAAAAACCACGTGTCTCTCGTACCGTACAAAGTCAATCCCATATCCGACACCTAACACCAGGGCTGCCAGAGCGGAAGACCAAAATACCTGGATAAATGGGAAATTATTTAAACAGGTAAAAGTCCCGTCTTGTTGGCCATACCTTGCATACAAAGAAATTTCTGCCAAAATAAAAAAATACATCATCACTACATAGTATAAAACAAAGTCGCTTTCTCTGTCCCTATGTCCGGATTTTGATGCGGGTTTTTTTAATAGATAGAGTGAATCAAGAGGAAGGTTTATATGCATAATATACCGTGCGAAACCGGGGCGGGTCGCTAGTTTTAAATAAAACATTTTTGTTGACTATTTTTAGTTAATCGGTCCGACCATCAAAGAGTTCACCAGAATTTCACTCCCATTATTGTACTGTCATCCAATTTACACAAGTATTGACAACAAAATTTCAGCTCAATCGGTTGAAGATAACTGGTTTAAAATTGAGTTGCGTGATTCGTGCCGAACACACAATATTATTCAAGCATGATAAGAAATTGATTGAAAGATCTGTAATTTCATATTATGAACACAAAATATTTACCTTGCTACTCCGCTACTTACACGACATTGGTTCGCATGTGCATCGGTTGTGCTCTGACTTTGAGAATGATCCCGTAGAGGGATCGAAACGCGCTTCAGTGTTTGTGTGGTGATAGGATTAATTAAGTTTGTGGGATTTGTGTGCGTTTTGTGTGGCAGTAGTGGTGGGAGGGATTGCATGCAAAACGTATATATTTCGCACAGGCTTGGTTATCTTGCACGTAAGGAGTAGCAAGTGTGTTCATTGAAATGGACCTCCGCAAAGTAACGCCTGATTCAATAAAATATTTAAAAAAAATTGACATACATAACTATACATACATAGAATAACTGTCAACTCTAATCCTATTCTCATTGCCTTTCGGAGTAGACAAAGCCTAAGGTAACAAGACGGAAAGGCCCCGTTTAGCATGATTGTGGGCGTATATGTATAAAGGGGATTCAAATAAATGCATTACAAAATAATTAAAGCTTGTAAATTATAAAACGTCAAACGTCCCGAAAATGTCATATATTTTCTAGCCTAAAATTTCGTTCCATCCCGTTACCGCCATTCAAATTTGTATGGACAAAGTAACGGAATGGAAAAGGCAATTTTGGGGGCCGTATTTTTACTCCTATCAGGATCGATAGTGCTCGTGATTCTGAGTAGGAATCCGAAAAAAGAAACAGAATAGAATCCCAGAAAAAAGTTAGCGGTACTTACAACTTTTAAGAGAATTGCCCCAAAACACACGCGCGTCGAACTTTTTCATCGGGTGTTTTGGTGTCTTCTCGTAAATGCCGTGAGACTCCAGCTTATGCAAGCCATCTGGCAACCCCACCTAGCATTCACAGCGTTCACAGCCGAGTGTGAACGCGTTCGTCGTGGCCGAATGGGCTGACCTTGAACTCGGGACGCGGGATACGAGACATAGGGTCACCTGCCGCCACTAAAATATTTATACAGGGCTACTCCGAAATTAGAAATTAGGAATGTCATAGGTATCATCTCTCCTCCCGTATTAATGACTTGGTGTGAGCGGAAATAGCGGAATGGAATGAAACGAAATCAGAAATCGAAAATGGTACCTACAAATTTTGAATTAAAATTTATACACCAATGGCGGTGAAATTAAAGAAGGAACTTGTAGCACGAGCCAGAAGGCGAGGGCGATTAACACGCGACCTGAGGCTTTCCTTATGACCGCCCGAAGAGTGTACACAATTTTACGTCCCCGGCCGGGAAGTGGAAATTTCCGCTCGTGTAGCAACGTACATTGTTTATCGCTACATAATTTAATAAAATCCTCGTCTTTCTCTTTCTCACTAATCAAATATAATAATATAATATGATGTGTAAAGTAATTGTTAAAGTTGGTCGCGTGCCAACCCTACCCTACCCTCGTCCTTTTGACGCGTGACGTCACACGAGACGCTGATTCGAGACGTCGCCGGAATTCCAAATGCCTCATATTCAAAATGCGAACGTCAGATGGCTCGCGAACCGTAGGATAATGATATTAGGTACCATACTGTACATGTATTGTGTACTATCCTATAAGTATCTTATACACTTATGTATTAAGTATCTTATACACTTTATATATTACTAGCTTCTGCCCGCGACTTCGTCCGCGTAGAATTAGACTTAAGGAACTGAGCCTCTAGTGTAAGTTTTCGCATTAAAAAACGACTCGAACGCGTTCACGTAATCGTCTCAATTACTATGGAAAAATTGGCAGCGCCACTTGCGGATCGAAACGGCAACAAATTGTTTCGAGACGTATTTTGCGACCGAAAACCTACACTAAGCATACTGATGGTGATAGTACATTTTGCAGTAAGTATTTACATTGCGACTCTAGGCAGTTACGACCTTTTACATGTTTATCGCTATCCCGCGGGAACTATGCAGTTTTCCGGGAATAAAAAGTAGACTATGTTTTAATCTAGGGTACCAGCTATCTCCGTTCCAAATTTTATTCAAATCCGTCCAATCGGTTTAGCGTGAAGAAGGAACAAATATATACACTCACTGACTCATATCGTCACAAACTTTCGCATTTATTAGTAGGATTAAACCACGAGAATGGGATTCAAAGATGTAACATTTCTAGAGGCCGGAATTCTGGTCGCATTTTTGAGCTGTCATAGAGACTTCACATTTATCGACTTCCGATAGGTATTCATATTATATCGATACTATATTATATTACTCTCTGCCGAAGTCAGTTTTTCCGGAACGCTTTAATCTGGACATCTTTAAGGCCAAAGTGAACCGACACCTTCTAGGCAAACGTGTACCATCTTAGGCCTCATCTTCGCCTTCCATCAAGCGAGATTGAGGTCAAACGCAAGCCTATTTTATGTAAAAAAAAAAAAAACATTACAGAACCCAACATATTATTATTAACTTTGAATTAACTAGAGTCAATAATATGCTCATATTTTTAAGTAAACATTCCAATTCACAGCTGGCTGGTGCGCATGTGCAAAATCTGTCAATATTTAAATATAAACAAGACGATGACTCATTGATATTATCGCAACAGATAGACGACATATAGCCATGACGCCATTTTAACCGTTTTTAAGATTCCGACTTCGATAATTTACTCTCTATGTGTACGAGTAAGCAAAATTGCCTACGATTTTATTATTTTAAAATATGTTTTTATGATTTGTTGTTATGGTTGCCTAGTAGAGATCGCTCTGTAGCGAAAAGGTCGCCTAATGTTACCTTATTACTTCTGTTTACCTTTTTCTGTTTTGGTTGTTATTAAATAAATAAATAAATATTTGGGAACAAGTCACACAAATTGACCTAGTCCCAAAGTAAGCGCAAGTAAGGCTTGTGTTATGTGAAAATGTATTGTATTGTTCGTGAGATACAGCCTGGTGACAGTCGTGCAGTCTGACCGACGGACAACGGAGTCTTAGTAATAATGTCCCGTTTTTACCCATTGGGTACGGAACTCTAAAAAATCTTACAGAACATTTACAGTAGGTACCTACCCGGACATAAAGATTGCACGGTCTTCTCGGCTAATTTCAGCTTCGTAAAGCGTTGTCTCCTTCTAACTTGCGTGACGCCAATCTTATTGTCTCTTTCCAAAGACCGAAGTGCAATCTTTATAGCCGGTTAAGTACTGCACAGGGGTGGTCCATCAAAGTAACCCAAACACCTTCAGAATCATACAAAATTACTTAGTTTAAAGACAGTCTCCCTTATTCATAAACGCTCTATAGGCTTCTGCTAACTTAGCCCTAGACCTTAGACCTAGAGCTTAGACCTAGCAAATCAATTCCAATTCGACATCTTTCAGGATTCAATACGGTCAATTAAGCGTAAAATGCTGATTCCATCACACATCTCTCAAAATTAGCCCTCTCTTTAGCTCTGTTTTGCCTAATCTTAGTTTTGTTATAAACAGGATGCTCATTTCACTTACTTAATCCTGTTTGTTTTATGTTATTTTAGTTAGTTTTACTTGTAGTGTAAGTCCCTAAACATGATAAATGCTGTCGCATGCCTGTTATTGGCGCATGAACATGGACTGTAACTTGTAATTTTTATGAATATTAATGTTTTGTTTATGTACTGTTGGCATGTCTAAATAAATAAATAAATAAATAAATAAATAACTTAACAATCATTTGTCCTTATCTGTGAAAGGTAAATGTCAATGTGACAAATAAGGACAAACGATTACTAAGTTAGCAGAAGCGTTTATGAATAAGGGGGAGTATATACAATTTATTTAAAGTATTTCGGGACTTAACCGTGTAAAACACAACACATACAATACACAACAACAATACACACACACATACACATCAACATATATTATAAAATTATATATTATTACGTATTGTGTTGTATGTGTTGTATTATTGCGTATTGTTTGTATACAATTTGGTAGACAGGGTGATTGCGCTTCACACAACCATACCCGGCTGTTTCAAAATAACGCACGCGCGGGGATCGAACCTTGACCCCGGCGGTTATCTCGCGCAGCCACTGTGACCGTTGGAACCGGCAATTTTCGGTCTAAGTGGTCGACGACATTCAACGTGTAGTTACGCCAATTGAATGTTGTGTCGGTCTAGTACCTAATATAAACATAATAGGTATACATCGGGTAATTAAGTAAACTTTATTGCACTAAAATAAAGAAACGGACACAACAGACAAAAAAGATATAGACCTATAGGATATAGGTAGAGATATGTACCTAGGTCAAAGGTAAAGTCAAACTTATAATTTTAATTGGCCGAGTTATTAAACGGTTTTGCTGAAGTAAATTTTCGTGTGTTCTTTATTGATGACTTACTTTATTAATTTCTCCCTGCGCGTTCTTCTCGGCAATGATAGTATTTTCGAAAGCGCCAGTAGTGTCAGAAAATACATGTAACACAGTTTTTTGGGCCTATTTACTACTGATACTGACTAAGAATACTCTATTTATTAAAAAAATAAAAGAAAAATGGACTACGAAGCTGTGATAGTAAAGACTAAGCTTGCTGCTGATTTTTTCATCAAGACAAGTAGGTATAGATAGATGTCTTGGTATGTGACGATTTGTGAACTAAATCTTTTTTATTTTACCGTAAAAGTAATCTTACTAAAACTTTCCATTATAGTTTCAAGCCTCCGCTTTTAGGTTTCCTACCAATTTTCCACGGTGGTCACAATGAACAACGCAACTTTACCAACTTGTGAGCCGAAAAAACATCGTTACACAATCCTTTGTAGTCAACAAAAAGCTGTCCCAGTTAGTTCCAATTCTCCCAATAGCCTGTCATTGATTAGCGCCTGTAATTCAGGTCGTTCGGCGCCGTCGCCCCAATGCCCTATATTGGGTCAATTACACAATATGAAAGTACATTTCAAAATTAAAAAACCGTCAAAAAGTTTGATACACTTGAAAGAGTGAAGGCGTTTTTGTCTCACACTGAATTAAGCAAGGTATTTTACTATTCACTAGCTTCTGCCCGCGACTTCGTCTGCGTAGAATTAGCAATTGACATGTTAATGGCTATCCCTCTAGAACTATGCTATTTACCGGGATAAAAAGTAGCCTATGTTTTAATCTAGGATACCAGCTATCTTCGTTCCAAATTTTATCCAAATCCGTCCAGTCGTTTTAGCGTGAAGAAGGAACGAACATACACACTCACTCACTCACATCGTCACATCATCACATCATCCATCACAAACTTTCGCATTTATAATATTAGTAGGAGTAGGATTCCTGCGGGCGGTAAGGTCTTGTGCAAGGTGCAATTTTGTGCATTACTCGCTAGTGTTGCCCCCAACCCTCAAGCAGCTGCACTGCTGTCTTCCGGCATGTAAAGTAAGACAACCAGTGAAATTACTGGCATCTTATCTTAGCCGTCTAGGCTGGCAACGCATCTACACAACCCTTTGGTGTACCTACTGCCATTAGACGACCCACTTACTCTATTTCATTAAAAAAAAAATCAGTACAAAGTTGTGTTGTTGTTGTTGTTCTTCTGAACAGAAGAACAAAACTTAATTTGGATGTGTCTAGACAGTTCCCGATGTAAATACATACATACATACATACATACATATCGTCACGCCTCTTTCCCACAGGGGTAGGCAGAGACTACTTTGTTCCACTTGCTACGATCCTGACATACCTCTTTCGCTTCATCCACATTCATCAATCTCTTCATACATGCTCGTCGGTTTCGGGTACTCTTGACCTGGCCTTTCTCCAAAACGTCCCCAATTTGATCACGGAACGTCCGCCTAGGCCTTCCCCTCCCAACGCACCCATTCACACTCCCCATATAAATCTGTTTAGTTAATCTTCTTTCATCCATCCTCTCTACGTGACCAAACCAACTAAGCATACTTTTTTCTATCCTAGTCACTATATCTTCTTTCACACCAGCGTATTCCCTTATCACACTATTCCTTATTCTATCTTTCAGTGATACACCTTCCATACTTCTTAACGCTCTCATTTCTACTGCATTTATTCTACTTTCATGCTTCTTTTGCCATACCCAACTTTAATAGATAATGATAATATTATTGGTGGGTGACCCAACACACAAAATGTGTTATTGGAAAACGAGCCTTTCAATTGGTTATAAACACTTGAAACGGTATCGATTGGCTGAGTAAGATACGGCGGAGTTTGACCGATAAACGAACAGTGTTGCTGTTGCAAAAATACATCCGCGTTCATGTAGTAACGAATACTGTAATAGCATTCCGCCATGACGCATTAAGCTAAATATTTACCACGCCCTCTTGTCGACTGAAGAATTTAATGCACTCTGAAATACTTAATGGGTGCGTTGGGAGAGGACCACGCAAATTTAAAAAGAGTTCATGCGTTACAATTCGTAGCCGTGGCTTGGACTAATCGATACATTATTGGAACTAACCGTTTTTTCTGTAATACCTCGTGACTAACAAAAAGCTAAATCGAACGGGGCTGATCACAAAGTACTTGCGACAGGAGTTGCCTTCAGCTTGCCTTTGCTCTACATTATCTGACAATTTTCGGGGTCTAAATCTAATTTTCATTACGCGCCGCTGGTGGCGCTGCTTGCCTGTACTAATTAAGATGCTATTACGAACGCGTTCGAACACGTTTTGCTGCGTCTATCATTCACTACAAGATCTGAGGCTCTAGTGTAAGTTTTCGCGTATTAAAAACGTCTCGAACGTGTCTCGTAAACATGTCTATTACTGTAGAACAATCGGCAGCGCCACTTGCGGATCGAAACGGCAGCAAACTGTTCTCATAGCATTAGACATTTTAACGCGAACGCGTTCGAGACTTATTTTGTGACCGAAAACTTACACTAAGCATACGTTAACACTTATCTGTTTGTTCTTATAAGGTTATACCATAACAAAATTTCACAAATACAAGACATGCACTGAACTCATTTTCCGTAATCAATTGCTTGGCAATTTGAGGCGAAAGCGAGCGGCGCCGTCTCCTGTCGTGAGTACTAAGCAGTAATGAATAATTGAGGTGCGGTTGTGAGGCTTAATTTGGGAAATTGAGCCGAAAACCTTGACAGGAGCGTCAAGTTACATAAACTGAACATAGGTTGAAACAATTATTTTAATATGCCAACAGATAGTATTGCCACACGAAAATGTTTAAAGGGCATTTTAGTTGATGAAATCAGAATTACGGAGTATACTGTACACAAATTATGAGACCCAAGACTTATGTACGACGCGGTAGTGACCCTGCCTGCGAAGCAAGCGTCCTGGGTCCGAATCAGTGTTGCCGTTAGCGTACATTTTACACATTTGACGTACCTTTTTAGCCTCCAATGTGTTATGTGTAATGGGGTTCAGTTTACGTACCTTTTGTTCAAATCCAAAACTATGTGTAACATTTTATAAACTGCCGCCAAACAGTTGTGGCAAAACTGAGAGCGATACAACCTGTGTTAAGAGTTGAGTAAAAAAATGCTTATGTACCTTTTTATCCCAAAATGTACCTTTTCAGCGCTGTATATGTACCTTTTGGGAACTCAGTTGTGGCAACACTGGTCCGAATCCTGGATATTTGTGTGATGAGCACGAATATTTGTTCCGGAGTTATGGATGTTTCTATCTATATAAGTATGTATTTCTCTATATAAGTATGTATATCGTTGTCTAGTACCCATAACACAAGCCTTACTTGCGCTTACTTTGGGACTAGGTCAATTTGTGTGAATTGTTCCCAAATATTTAAAAAATATTTAAAATATTTAATATTTATGTACGTGCTTCTGCCTTTATACACTTGTACCGATAAAGTTTATTCTAATCCTAATTTCATGCAAAATTTTAATACCTAAGTACAATAAAATACGAATCCCTACGAATATCATAAATGCGAAAGTAACTCTGTCTGTCTGCCTTTTCCTTTAACCTTTTCGCACTTAAACTGCTGAACCGATTTGGCTGAAATTCGATACAGAGATAATTTTAGTCCCGGGGAAGGACATAGGATACTTTTTATCCCGGAAAACAGCATAGTTCCCGCGGGATAGCAATGAGCGAATTTTAGCGATAAACATTCTGCGCAACCGGAGTCATAGTATAATTGTTATAAAATATTGTGAGATATCATTATGTATAGATATCAAGTACGATCCTTTAACATTCGTGTATGTGACGCTAATTGCATAATATTCTGTAGAATTTAGATAAAATTGACGACCGGATGGCCTAGTGGTTAGAGAACCTGACTATGAAGCTTGAGGTCCCGGGTTCGATCCCCGGTCGGGGCAGATATTTCTATGAAAAATACGAATGTTCTAGAGTCTTGGATGTTTAATATGTATTTAAGTAAGTATTTATCTATATAAGTACGTTTATCCGTTGTCTAGTGCCCATATAACAAGCTTTGCTTAGTTTGGGACCAGGTCAATTGGTGTCAATTGTCCCAAGATATTTATTAATATTCATTATTATTATTGATTTGTTTACGAAGGCGTTTTTTAAATCGAATTATAATGAAGAATACCTGCTTATTATTGACTCACTATCATTAAAGGATGTAGCTAAATAGCTTAATGTTGTTTATCCGACCTAATAACAGAAACACAGGGTTTACAGTAGAACACAGCTTACGCATCCCAGAACATTCCCTGCATGTGATAATGTTTTATTCATAGTAACGGAAACTAGCACGACTGGCCGCATGCCGCACATGCCTTGTGAAGACAATTTGTTTCTCAAAACATTCGTAACCCCCACCTGTATGACATATTACGTCTTGGATTTGTTTTCAGTATAGGAAGAGTATTTAAAAGAATTTTAAAGCGATCAGTTAACTTCGTGAGTCTCGCGTACTTTATAAAGAAACTAGCTGTTGCCAGCGACTTCGTCTGCAAAGAATTCGTTTATCGCTCTCCCGCGGGAACTACGCAATTTTCCGGGATAAAAAGTAGCCTATGTGCTATTCCAGACTTTTCCCTATCTATGTGCCGAATTTCATCCAGATCCGTTGGGCCGTTCTGGCGTGATTGAGTAACAAACAAACATCCATCCAAACATCCATCCACCCATCCATACTTTCGCATTTATAATACTAGCTGTTGCCAGCGACTTCGTCTGCAAAGAATTCGTTTATCGCTGTCCCGCGGGAACTACGCAATTTTCCGGGATAAAAAGTAGCCTATGTGCTATTCCAGACTTTTCTCTATCAATGTGCCAAATTTCATCCAGATCCGTTGGGCCGTTCTGGCGTGATTGAGTAACAAACAAACATCCATCCATACTTTCGCATTTATAATATTAGTTAGATAGCCTGTGACTCCCTTCGCGCAGCGTATGTTAATTATTGTAATCAAATCTCTATATCAAATTGTGTTCTATGAAACCAAAAGCAACCATTATCGAAATATTTTGTAATAATAAGTCTATAGCACCTTGTTTATACAATAACATTGACAACATTCGCGAACCCAGTTGTTTACAGGCTGCGTAGGCGCGTGCAACCAAATCCGAAGCGGCATATCATTAGGCACCCACATCGCCCGCGCCGTAAAGTAAGCGATCCTTTTATGTCCTTTAAGGACTCGCTATAACTTTAAATGACAAATACTATCTTAATTATGAGTTATGATGGAACGAATTAGGAGTAACTATATTTCATTTAGACTGTTCAGTTCAGGGATAGTGCTTAAAGTTGATTTAATCGGTGATATTCTTGTTTGTAACATTATGGCGTACTTAACTTGAATCACGACTCTATTAGTCAATTTCAAATGTTAAATTGAAAATAAAGTGTCACATTAACACGTCAGACAATTAATACGACAATTTTTATTGACACTTCGTGAATATCGGTTTATTGCGGGTGGTAGGGCCTTGTGCAAGGTCCGTCCGGATCGCTACCACCATCTTACTCGCTAATCCTGCCGCTAAGCAGCAGTGCTTGCACTACTGTGTTCCGGTGTGGAGAGTAAGACAGCCGGGGAAATTACGGGCACAAGAGGCATTTCATCTAAGTCCTCTAGGTTGGCAACGCATCTGCAATCCCTCCGGGGTTGTGGGTGTCTATGGGCAGTGGTGATCGCTTACCATCAGGTGACCCACTTGCTCGTTTGCCTTCCTATTCACATTTTAATTTAAACTCATTTTGAAATTGCAACGCCGTTGCTGTATTCCGTCCAACGAACACAACTATGCTATTAACCTACATTTTACTGCCGCAGATTTCAATTAGGTACGTAACATAAGTTACAAAAGAGATGTGCCACAGCAATCCCCAGGGCATAGACAATGCCAGAAGTGTTAGGTACAATCAAGTGCAAAACAATGTGTCAAAATTACTTAAAAATATAAGTCCCTATTACCAATGCTTCCGGTGTAGTAGAACGTCGTAACATACGAGTATTTATGAATTACTAGCTGTTGCCAGCGACTTCGACTGCAAAGAATTCGTTATCGCTATCCCGCGGGAACTACGCAATTTTCCGGGATAAAAAGTAGCCTATATGCTCTTCCAGACTTTTCTCTATCTATGTGCCGAATTTCATCCAGATCCGTTGGGCCGTTCTGGCGTGATTGAGTAACAAACAAACATCCATCCATCCATCCATCCATACTTTCGCATTTATAATATTAGTTAGATGAGATTCTTTCCATGTTATATTTTAGCACTAACACAATTTTGCATGCTAATTGCATCTTTTAAAAGCAAATAAAGAAACCGAACTGAACTGAACTGAAAAAAGCTGTTCCCCACGACTCTGTCTGCGCAGAATTCGCTTATCGCTATCCCGCGGGAACTATGCCGTTTTTCGGGATAAAAACTATCCCATATCCTTCCCCGGCACTGAAACTATCTGAGTATATACCTACCAAATTCCAACAAAACCGGTTCAGCGGTTAGGACAGACAGACAGTTACTTTCGCATTTATAATGTTTGTATGGATTTGACATTACCGCGGGTGGTATTCCCTTAGCCATTGTGTTATGAGATAGTTCACACGCAGAATCGCGTGACGGTAAGATAGGTTAATAGGTCTTTGTTATAGGTTTAAACACATGTGTACATAGGTGTACGTAGGTTCACGTACATGGACATAGGGTTATAGGTTTAAAGTGGATCGATACGGGGCGCCGCCCGCCCACGCTTTGGGACAACTGGTGTCCCGCCTAGGGCTGACACTAAGACCGGTTATACCTCTAGCTGCTGGGACTTTGCTGCTACCCCGCGGGAAATATGTTGTTTTCATGGATAAAAAGTAGCCTATTTTAGAAGCTTTATAATATTCCTCAACTCGCTGTTGCCCGCGGCTTTTCCCTGTTAACTGACTAACTAACTTGGCTCAGGGACCCAAATAGGGTCTTGGCCTCCGAAACGAGAGCACGCCATCTGTCCGGATCGTGCGCAGCTTCTTGCCAGTCGTCGACTTGAAGACGTCGCAAATCCGCCTGGACACTGTCCCCCAGCGATACCTGGGTCGCCCAACCGGGCGGCGACCAGTCGGTCGTCCCACGTACGCTCTGTTGGCAGCACGATCCTCTCCCATTCGGAGTAGGTGGCCGAACCATCGAAGTCTGTGTGATTTTGTTACGCCGATGATGTTGGGTTCAGCCACCAGCTCCTGGATCTCTATGTTTTTACGGATCCTCCACGTGCAGTAGTCTCTCTTGACAGATCCCAGGATCCCTATTGCCTACTATAATTTTTTTTTCGATATTATATCACCTTTTTAACCTTCCATGGCTGATCCATTAACGCCCAACTCTTGGCCCTAGAAAACGAAAATTTTGCATAACTTTCCTTTACGATGTAAACAAGATGAACGGATTTGATTTGAAATTCCCGCGGGATGGGGAATTTTCCTGCGGTAATGAAAGATGGTGCAGGCTTTAGCCACCAAAATTATTGTTAAGTAAGATTCGTACAAAATAATAATTATCCTTCCGACAAATGTGAAATTTACGTCGACGATCTTTCAGTAAGTATGTTTAAAAGTTGAAACGGAAAGCTTTACCAATTTCGCAACGAGTTGGGCGAGTTAAGAGCGATAAGGCGAGCTTATCGTGCCAACAAGTCTTATTAAGGCTGTAATAAACACTTTATCATGTTTGACAACATAAAAGCTGATAAAAAGGATTTAGGTCGAGTCGCAATCCTTCGGGTCTTTAATAATTTTTTGCCGTCAATAATACTAGAAGTAAGTGGAAATGATTTTTCGTAAATGTGTTAGTTTTCGTGTTTTAACTCGAATCGGAACACGCAGCTCAGTTAACAACTTACTATGGTATATTTTAAAGATAGGCAGATTCTTTATCGACACTAATTCCTGCCAAATTTATTGCCGCGCATTCTTCTGGGCAAAGATGGTATTTCTGTTGCCTGCGACCCCGTCTGCGCAGAAGTCGCTATCGCTATCCCGCGGGAACTATGCAATTTTTCGGGATAAAAACTATCCTATGCCCTTCCCCGGGACTCACACTATCTGTATACCAAATTTCAACTAAATCGGTCCAGCGGTTTAGGCGTGAAAAGGTAACAGACAGAGAGACAGACAGAGTTACTTTCACATTTATAATATTAGTACGGATTTGAAAAATGAACTTTTGTTTTCGATTTTGATTATGGCCCCACAACTCGAAACTATTTAAATAATATTCCCATCCTGGAATTACGAAAAACTGCTTTCAACGATCACCAAACCAAACATGACAAGAAACGGACTTTTTGCTCCCACATTAATCAAATGTTTGCCTTAACTTCTCACCACATTTCTCCTATTTAAACAAGTGGGCAATCTTTAATTAGAGGCAATCATTTCGTTGAGGACTCTGGAAATAGTTCAGTTACGCAAGCGCATATTGACTGTTTTATATCTACACTTTGTAAGTAGTCTGGTTTTAGAATGTACTTTTAATAATTGATCTCATTGGAAACAGACGTGGAACATTGGATATTGGATACACAGTTTGAGATCGTTTTAGCGGGGCCTTGCCATGATGTCTTAATGCGATTCAATTCTGACTCAGTTTTACCTATGTCCTCTCAAGCAGAGAGTCGTGAGTTCGATTCCCGGGCCTGTGAGCTTTTCGGAATTTAAGTGGAACAATATTTGAAATTTGTTTTTTGCCCAGACACTAAGCGTGACAGAGACTAGTTAATTAACAACTGAACATTAATATTGCCTAATAGTTTTTAGGTTAATTAAATTCTATCAACGTGCTAATTTGTTAGGGCCCGCCCATCAGCCCAGTCCATTTGTGCTCATACTCATACTCATACTCATTTATTCGTAATAATTATTGTTAAAAGGCAAAACAAAGCAGACAACTTCAAAACTTGATGTATTTCATCTGGATTCCAAAACGGCAGGACATCAACAAGATTTTTCATTAGATAGGAAATAAAGAAATCGAATTGTAAAAGAAATGTATCTAAGGTACGGCGTGGCTTTCTCCGGGTTCGTAATTTTAAGGTTTTTCTTCGTTGAACTATATGGCTCTTCATTTAATCTTTTTTTTATAACCCATTAGCCTTAATTTACGAAAGGGTTATATTGAGGGTTTTAGTACACATCATCACAATAGAAATAATCAACAAGAATGTTAAGATGTTATAAACCTGGTTATAGTACGAGTTTGAAATAATATTACAAGGTTTATTTATTTATTTATTTTCAATGTCTATTACCTACCAATAAACATCTAAAAACCTGAGAAACATTGACAGCGTTATTTAGTCAAACGAACCCCACCACCAGCTGAAATATTCCGAAACAATTTTTAGAGACTGTAGACTTAAAATTGTAGCTTGTAAAGTCGTGGGCATAAATATCGATACAGCCATCAAGTCAGATATATGTGTCATCGGCCTTATTGTTTATGACATAAAGGTGTATAGATGGTTTTGACGACTTGGTAACGTATATGTATCTCTTGAATGTACATAGCTTCGAGAAACGGGACACGGCTATAAGGTAGAGTCTACGCACATTCCACAAATAGCGACGTTGCCGATGCGAGTACTTGTACTGGTTATCGATTGGAATGGCACTAAGCACTAAAACGAGTCTATAAACAGAATTCCTAAGATAACTGACGTGGCTACTAGTGGTCACTTTCCTAATCAATAAGAGATATAAATCACGTCTTTATACCTTTACGGGTTACGGGGTGGACGGAGCCTAAGGTAACAAGACATAAAGACCACGTTTAGCATGATTGTGGGCGTATGGATGGAAAGGGGAATCAAAATAGTGATGGGTTGCTAGCCGCATCGCCTATAACAGTCTTCCTCCGAGCCTATAACAAGATTTGCAACTTTCAGCATGAAACTAAGAACTAACGTGAGACTCACACATAATTACAACACACCGGATAACTCACGTATAAAAGCCAAAGGATTGCGCCGAGTAGCCGCGCGAGCAGAGCGTTGGCGCGCAGTGTTCGTTTCGCTGCCGCCGGGGCGAGCACTCCCTGATGAAGGGCTACGAAATAGTCCGAAACAATTATCCGAGTTATCCGGTGTGTTGTAATTATCTATATTATAACAAGATTCCTAAATTTTTCGCCCAATCCCTCGAACAACATCCCCCAAACCACAAAAACAGACCAAGTTCATAAAAAGCTTTTGTAATATCGAATTACAATACCCGTCCATAAGATTGCACTTTAGTCTTTGGAAAGAGACAATTGGCGTCACGTAAGTTAGAGCGAGACAACGCTCTACGAAGCCGAAATTATGTAGAAGACAATGTGCAATCTTTATGGCCGGTTACTGTACAGTGCCGTTTAGTAACTTTGACATGATTTTGTCCTTAAATGTCAGAATGTGGACCGAGCGAGAACGCTTCGCTCCAATTCGTCACTGTCCGCCAACGCGCTATGCACCCACATGCAAGTTTTGCACCAAGATAACTTAATTCGCCAGTTTGTCCAAGGTAAACCTCTAAAACAAGGCCTGATGAGCGTTAGTCATTGTTAATCTAGACTTCTAGACTCTAATAATAACTATCTAACTAATATTATAAATGCGAAAGTATGGATGGATGGATGGATGGATGGATGGATGTTTGTTTGTTACTCAATCACGCCAGAACGGCCCAACGGATCTGGATGAAATTTGGTGCATAGATAGAGAAAAGTCTGAAATAGCACATAGGCTACTTTTTATCCCGGAAAATTGCGTAGTTCCCGCGAGATAGCGATAAACGAATTCTTTGCAGACGAAGTTGCTGGCAACAGCTAGTATTTACATAAATCACGTCTTTGTCTTAACGGGTTACGGGATAGATAGAGCCTAAGGCAACAAGACCTAAAGGCCACGTTTAGCAAGATTCTGGGCGTACCTATAGGTGGAAAGGGGAATCAAAATAGTGGTTGCTACGAATTTAAATGAAATTTGGTGCGTACACAGTTGGATCACAGAATAAGTAATGGTTGGATCTCTGAAATAGCATGTTGTTAGCTACTTCTTATCGACATTCCCACAGGATCGGGATTCATTTATTTATTTATTATTGCAACCATGGTAAATACAGTTCGTAAACAGACATAATTGTTCCACATGGACCCTGGAAGGGCACAGCAAATTAAAAATTAAGGAAATTGTAAAATTTTAAAAACAACAAAACTAAAAATTAATAGGTAACTAAAATTTAAATTTAAATCAATATAAAATCAAATTAATAATGTATATTATATGTCAAAATGTAAATTAAAATTAGAATTAGGGTAAGGATTACAATAAAATAATAATAATAATAATAACAATGTCAACAAGATCACGCATGCAAAGCCCGAAATCTCAACTACTAAGCTCGAGACATGAAATGTATTGAATGTTCTTCAAACAACAATCAAACATCTAATTAGCTTTTTACTCTAAACTATCAACCATCCGACTGTTGTCAAGGACTACCTGATACCTCTTTTTCGAAGTCAAACTTCCGCCCACAGATTTCCATTCATTTCCTTCTTATGGCTAAGAACTTTATCAAACTAAAAACTATCAGCAAAAACTTTTGAATACTTTGTGTTACGTAAATTGACTGAGTTCGTTTTGCTAAATGTTTTCACATGCCCCCGTTTGGAATGCACTGAATCACAAAGTTTACGATCTTCTTAATATTACAACCGACAAGCGACCAATGCACATAAATTAATAAAAGGCAATGACCATAATGATCTCAGCCTCTACTGCTTGTCTGGAGGATCTTGTCATTAAGTGCGCTTCGTCTCTATCATTCCTTTATAGTAAGAAAGGGATGTAGATAATGACTAACTCGTGGTTCTCGCGATTTTCGTTTAGTGGTACTTAATGTAAACTTTGTTTCTTTTGTACAAGATTGGGATTTGCAAATACATGATTTGGAGTTACGACTTTCGGATGTCGTTGATCTGTCAATGGTCGTTGCCTCTTGAGTATGTTTACGTCTTATTGATTTATTTTACCCCTTTTTTTCGTGCAAAAAAATAGAATCATGCTTGCTCCCACTCCACGATAACCACGGATGAAGAAACTCAATATGAAGTATCTATGATTTTGGAAATCTCATGTATGAAAATTACAAAATTATGAAAAAAATAAGGCTTTCAACATGAAACTACCGTGATACTCAATCATAATTATAATTACACAAACGGATAATTAAAAATATCGGCCCCCGTGCTTGCGAAAAATCAATTCCTATGTTATGTTTATGTGTGTCCATTGGTTATGTCATAACGTGAGAACGTGGTCTCGACTCCTGCTTATGTACGTCCCACAACTGGGCATAGGCCTCCTCTCAGAACTTGAGAGCGACTGCACCAAATCAGATAACAAATACTGGAACGGTGGTGAAGCCGCGGGAAACACCAAGGTTTATAATTAACTAGCTGTTGCCAGCGACTTCGTCTGCAAAGAATTAGTTTATCGCTATCCCGCGGGAACTACGCAATTTTCCGGGATAAAAAGTAGCCTATGTGGTATTCCAGACTTTTCTCTATCTATGTGCCAAATTACATCCAGATCCGTTGGGCCGTTCTGGCGTGATTGAGTAAAAAACAAACATCCATCCATCCATCCATCCATACTTTCGCATTTATAATATTAGTTAGAAGTAAAATTTTTATGAATCACATTGCAACGAAAGTGATGACTACACCTAAGTAAACGACCTCAGCCTTAGAAGGCGGCGCGTGAGTCACCGCAGCAGCCTTAACACGCGACATTTATGGCAACACTGGCCATCCGACACAGGGTTACCAGACGACAATAATATCCCTGATAAATACGGAAAAATCAAGACAAGAGCCCAAGCTTAACTGAGTCCTCGCCCGCGCGGGTACAGGGGCGCAGGGTAGGACGACAAAGGGGACCGAGAGAGGTGCGGGCAGGGAGTGCGCCTGCCGCCCGCACCTCTCTCGGTTCCCTATAAAAAGCGTTTCAAGTTCCGGAACGTTCAGTAGATTTGGTATGACATCGTGATTTATCCGCAGATCTTTACTATAGTTATGAGGTTATGACTGATTATCTGACATTCGAAAGCGAAGTAGAAAGTGGAACACTAAAAATGTGCAAATATGCGAATCTGGTTTTGTAATGAGTTATTGCTTATTTTATGCAGGTTTGTCGACAAATACAGACATAGTAAACCGCGACTGATATTGAAAGATTTCAATAAATATGATTCTTTACATAATATTTGTTTGCAGTACCTTTATTTATTTAAATTTAATCTTTTAGTCGCAGATATATCAAAAATAATCAAAAATAATTCTCTCGGAAAATATGTAGATCCGTTTTTATGCTTAACTTGATCTTGAAGATCAACTCATAACTTAAACGTAAAACTTGCTGATGGTTTTGTAGAATTAAACAATATTTTGTTGCTTTATAAAATGAGTTCTTTACAGTGCATTAATATGCCTCGGTAGTATTAATATGCCTATATTTAAACTTCCATGCATCCATACGACAGTTACTAACGCTTCACGTAAATTTTACATAACCGTACTGCAATTTCTATCGTTAACAATACACTAGATTCCGCAACTTTATTGCTCTAATGTGGAACACCAGCGTCTGAGAAAATCTCAACTGTCCCTCAATACCACCTCAACCCGGCCGAAACTCCGCAATGCTCGTATACATTGCGTGTTTTGCCAATGAGATGCTTTGCCTGAAGCGTATCGACGACGTAATGAATACAACCGCGCAACCGGTCGCGTGTACCACAAAAACGTAGATAGGTACTCCAGGCACTCCTTATCACCAAGTCATAAACCATATTCTTGAATGAACGCCGCTCTTAAACCACCAAAAATTTTACGACGTCAAATTACTTGTCAAACGAATGTGTTGCTTCTCGTCTTAGCAAGAAGGTGTAAGTCTTCTATTTGGAGTGTAAAGTTTATGTTGGGCAAGCGAGGTCATGTTGCGGGAATGTACTAAGGTCAGGGTTTCCAGCGTGGTAATAGTACCACGTGCTTGTTGCTAGGCAACGGGCGGCAAACAAACAACCATAAGAAAGCCATTCGACGGTCGCCTTTGTAAAAGAAAGGACGCAAAGAGGGAGTTGAAGTACTTTGAGTGTTTTTGTTCAATTATTTATTGTTCTGCGTGTTAAGTGTTTATTTAAAATTGAACATTCTTATTTTAACGCATGAAATAAGTAGATAAATTAAATACAACGGTCGTAGTATTTTAAAACAAACTTTAAAAGTACACGCGTAAAAAGTTTCAAAAATATATAAGCGACAGAATCGGCAACCAAGTTACTATTACAAGAACCAAACTAAGTTTGCCTTCTGCACTTCGCTTCTTGGTTATCCGCGTCCAGTATTTCAAGAGCTATGGAGACCAGAAACATGTCCCGGTCCTTAGACCACGCACACTGGTGGGAGCCCGAGCACTGGAAGCGGGGCCTACGCACCAAATCTTCGTTGTCCCTGGAGGGAGCTGACCCCGCCGACATCAGGAACGGCTGGCTGACCCTGCCAGATCCTAAGGTAGATATACGTGCCGGCACGTAAGTCTAGCGATGACGAGTCACATGGAAGGGAACTGGGCACCCACGGATACCGTATTTTATACTTCTGCGCATACAAGTTCAGATTAGACTTACGTGTTGGCACTTATACAATTTACGGTCGCTAATGCTACTGCCAAGCAAGTACTTACGCTGCAACGTTCCGGTGTGGAGAGCTAGACAGCCGGTGACCTGGCACATAGGTATGATTTATTTATTTATTTATTTATTTCTATAACTATTCTACCATTACCGATCTTAATCTAATGCGATAGAATCTTAATAACCTTCATCTACTTAACTATTAATTTTACAAAAACCAATCGAACGGCAGTTTATAAAATGTAACATAATACAAAAAGCGTTATCCTTGTGATATTCTGTCTTAGCCATGTAGGCTGGCAACGTATCTGACATTCTGGCTGACTTTGACCTGTTCGTTTCAGCGAGAACCTCTGGTTTTTCCAGCTATACTTTTTAATTAGTTTCAAATGACTTCCGTTTTTTTTAACTGTACCTAGAGGTCATTTACATTGTCCTAGAGTTTGCCTTCTTACTAAATTTCAAGAGTAACTGTCCACTGGAACTTTGTGATATTATATTTAAGTATTCGAAATGCAAGATTTACAAAACGATTTAATTTAATACAAATATTGCAAGTTACTCGTATGTATGTTAAAAAAGCTTGAAGGGGGAGATCCTTATTCATACGCTTATGTTTTTAATTGGAGAGTATGGTTTAACCTCTTTTAGATAAGTATTATTATTATTATTACAAGCTTTATTTTTTTGTATTTGATGCATTGCAACGTATGTATGTATGTTTGTCCGGGTGGAATCTTGCGACTCAATTTTGAAGCAAATACCTATCTTCATCCGATTGAGTTGAAATTTTGCATAAAAGAAAGAAAACATTTATTCAGTCTTGTGTAAGTCAGATGACAATATAATAATCTGGTAGTAGAGTCCTAGTGGTCCAGCCAGGATCGTCTCCGCAGGATTTAACTCTTCAACGGTTGGTCCGATTGACTTGGAATTTGGTTCACGTAGGACGGATGACAATGCAAGAAAGTACAGTCAACATAAAGCTTGTAAATAAAATGAAATTTTTAGGTTAGGTTATTACCTCATTAGTTATAGTAAACTTATTGTAAACTACCAAATTGGCCTAGCCCTATTTATAACCAACTACTTACAGACTGTTACAAAGACATATTTTCCCTAACTACTCGATAGGTACTTAATTCGTATCTTAAATAATAAATTTGTTTCAATTTTGTTTCCAAGTCCTTGAAAACACCCTAAAATACATCGTCCACTATAATTTCACTAATGGATACCTTCCAATTCATCAACAATTCAGTATTTAAACTGCGTCAACGTTATTGATTCCCAATTCCGAAATAACTCGAATACTTTACAGTAACGTGTCTGATTTTGTCCTTGACTCGAGGTTTGGGGTTAAAAACTTCGACGGTTGCGTCAGTGGCTTCTGTCTGTGCTTCTGTTAATAACTTCGAGTAGCAAAGTCAAGGATGTCGTCCTTAAAAATGCGAATACCTACGCGAAACATGCGAACTTTATGGCGTGTTTTTCGCAATGTTCGTCGCATTTTAAACTCAGAAACCCGATTTTAACCGACGAAAAAAAACGGAGGTTCTCAATTCGACGCGTAGGTACTTATATATTTTTTTATGTAGGTTACATACACCACGCATGACTTTTCTTATGACATTTTGTCTGAGCACTTAGTGTACCTACTTAAAATGTTTTTGAAACGAAAAACGTCTCGAACGGGTTCGCGTAAACGTCTCAATTACCTATTATGAAATAAAATTGACAGCGCCAGTAACGCAAACGCTATGGAGAATTATTTATTTTGTACTTAATCGAAAACTTACACTAATAATAATAAGCATACTGTATATTTACGTCAGAATAAAATTATATTGAACTCGTAATACGAGTAATTTGAGCTATAGTTTGAATTAAAGATTACCTTTAGTTTGTCTTAAATTAAAGAACGTGGCGTATAAATTTTATAAATCTATGGTTAAACATTTACTTTACATCGAACATTAGCTGTTTCCTTTAATTGGGGCTTACTTTGCATTCAAGCCGTAAGGTCGCGACAGAGGTGACTCACGATTTGTTCCTTTCCTCCTACAATCATTGCGTGCCTTATTAGGTAAAAACTTAACTGAGATAAAGGTAATATGTATTTATAAATCGGTTTGGACGTCTTCTGGTTTTATAAATCACAATCTATATAGGCCTGATTTTTGAAAGCACATGTGTGAAAATACCACTCGAAAGTGTTGAAAAATTGTGCTGAATTTGAAATAAGAGTAACTTAGAAGATACTTACGGCTCTCATTAATCATGTGGACTAGTCAAAAATTTGCCGTAGTTTTGAAGATATAAACAGATTTATACCACTTTCGAGTGGTACTTTCGAGTGGATGTGCTTTCAAAAATCTCCCCCCTGATCGCCAACTAGAACACTGTAGCCCTCGTTAAAATTTGTCTAGATACGGTACATGCGGTTTTTTCAATTAAGTAATCCGATTTTTTAGCAGGTCAAAAATGTTTATCAAGATTTAAAAAATGTTTCTCTATGTTGGTCAAAATTCAAAATTATGATCATAAATCTTTAGGTACCGGAGTGTTGAATCAAGCAGAATTACGTAATCCGAATTAGGGTGCGACCAAAACGCCGCGTTTACGCAGTGACGCGTCGCAGGCGTCACGTTTTCTCGCCGTTTCTTCATACATTTTGTTGCGATTCCGTAACGTCACCGCTTTTTAAGCGGCGGTGTGGTCGCACCTTTATTCTAATACTATTTGTTTACTGTCGCTTAAGCCTTTAAAACATCATTAATTATCTATTAGCACTATGTACCTTTGAATGAATGCTTCTTTAGATAAATTACAATAACTTATGTAATGGAACTTGATCATTCATAGGCTATGCACTGGTTCAACCTTGAGCCATTTGCATATATCGCTTCCGATCGATTCACCGCCGCCCACGCCGCAAAACAATGTTATTGCGGGTATTATGTTCTTATTCATAACGTCCTTTCACTGTAAATGTTTTGACAGGGAAGCAGTTGGCAATATGACGTCATTATAGTTCGCGAGGGCGGCGAATAGTAGGCATGTTACATGTACCTAATATAAGTTTTGTATTGGCTAATATGGACTCGTAACCTAACTTTTCTAAGAATGGAATTATTGAAATGGGAAATTGATATTCGATTCAAAGCGTTATAATATAGTACTACTATGTATATTATACATAGTAGTACTTAAATTATTATGCTTCATCATCTCCAGCCTATATACGTCCCACTGCTGGGCACAGGCCTCCTCTCAGTATGAGAGGGCTTGGGCTATAGTTCCCACGCGGGCCCAGTGCGGATTGGGAACTTCACACACATCATTGAATTGCGTCGAAGTTGTGTGCAGGTTTCCTCACGATGTTTTCCTTCACCGAAAAGCTCATGGTAAAATTTCAAATGAGATATCGCACATAAATTCCGAAAAACTCAGAGGTGCGAGCCCGGGGATTCGAACCCACGACCTCCTGCTTGAGAGGCCACAGGTCAAACCTCTAGGCTACCACGGCTATATTAAGTATTATGCTTACTTAGTAGGTAAGTGCCATCAATAAATTTCTTATTTCGGTAGATATATGTACCTAATAAAGAAAATACAATATTTTCCTACTTGGAGTAATGAAAACCCGGCGATTCAGTTCTCGATCAAGCTGATGCAAAGTACTGGCACCGCCGGCCAGTGCCCCTAAATGGTAATCGACAATCATTAATCTATAGCCACCCTGTATTTGGCTGTCCGTGTCTATTAATATTTAATGTAATTTGTTGTTTTGGACCGACGGGGTCAACGACCGTATCTCTAGAACTTTTAAGGCAACTTAAAAAAACAACTATCACTACCTACTTTTCTTTAAATAAAAAGTAAAGACGGAATTCTGCGAACGGCAAGGTAAAACTCCGCCTTGCCGCATACGCCACACGCACACACGTGCAACCATGCTTTGGCAAGGAAGGTTGAACTACGCACACGTAAGTACGAAGCGAGGCGTAGTATTGTCCAGCCTCATTTGTTGCGTTGAGCCTGTAATATGATAGCTCGCTAAAGATTGTGACTGCCTTCAAAGTTATATAAGGGAGCACTTCCAATAAGGTGAAGCGAAGCAGAGACGTGGAAATTAGATCTTATCTATTGGTCTTATATTCATGGTGCTATTAGCACTGCCACATCACAAACGGGGCGTGATGTCGATTTATTCTTATGGCGTGCTATATGAGGGTGCACCAGGGTATTTAGGCAGTGCGTACAAATTGTGTTCGTCACCTTCCCAGTTTTTACATTTGCCGATCCTGGCTACCCCTCACTGCGCACGGCTTTGAATTTTCAGCTGATGTGAATGTTATATGTGTTGTGTGTGATGTGTGTGTAGACGACCGGATAGCCTAGTGGTTAGAGAACCCCTGACTATGAAGCTTGAGGTCCCGGGTTCGATCTCCGGTCGGGGCAAATATTTGTATGAAAAATACTAATGTTTGTTCTCGAGTCTTGGATGTTTAATATGTATTTAAGTATTTATTTATCTATATAAAGTATGTTTATCCGTTGTCTAGTGCTCATATTACAAGCTTTGCTTAGTTTGGGACTAAGTCAATTCTTGTCAATTGTCCCAACATATTTTATTATCAGTATGTGAGAGTGCGAGACCAATTAAGCAGAAAGTGTGTATGTTTCTAAATACAGGCTATTCGCGCTTCCGGTCACATTTGCACACGCTCTCGATTAGGAAACTTAAGTGATTAGCACAAGCTTACTAATAATGCACGCTTATTAGCAGAGCAGGTCATTAGCGTACCATGACAATGGCTAACATGGAAGTAGGTACTGCAATCTGCAATGCGCCGAGTGGATATCTAATGACGAAAAAACGCCGTAAATACATAGGTACATACTGATCACGTCTTTATCCCTTACGGGGTAGATAGAGTATACGGTAACAAGACCTAAAGGCCACGAGTTTAGTGTGATTGGCGGGCGCGTATAGGTGGAAAAGGGAATCAAAATAGTAATGATGATAGGTTCCTAGCCCCATCTCGTATAACATGATTCCTAAGATTGTCGCTCATTCCCTCGATGGGCTTTTACCATCTGCGCGGGAAGAGAAGCAACTGGTACACTCTGTTTTTTCTTAACTTCCAGATCAGCATATTATTATAATAATACATACTCCTACTACTATTCTCAAGGACTAACCTACCTCTTCTTCGAAGTCAAGCTAAGATCTTTATAAAACTATATCATAGCTAGAACTGCAAATGTCACAAATTCCCAGAACTAATAGGTATGAATATGATCTAATGTTCCTCATAGGTACAACTGCAAGGAAGGGTGGTTAACTAATGAGGAAAAAAACGCGGTAAAAACGTTGCATAGTGTCCCAAATGCTTGTCTATGAAACTGCCTTTTATTGCAATCGAATAAACAACCGATTTGTCATCAGCCTTCCGCGTTTTTAAGGAAGCAAGTACAATATGAGTGCAAAAAGCGAGTCCCCGAGTTAGCCGTGACCTTAGACGTCGGAAGCTAGAACAATACCGACTATTGACAGGTTGCGAGCAGCGTGGGCGCGCCTGCGAGACGACCGCCATCTATAGTCACTAATCGTATAGTTTAAAACCTGTCTGTTTATTGTAAGGACATTGTTTTTGTGCGCTGTGTTTTGTCTCGAAATGTATTAAATTCAGCGGCAGCTTCAAACACATCTTATTGTTCCATAAAGCAATAAAACTAGAAGAACCTTTAGATTGTAGCTATATACCTGCAAAGCATCTTCCCTGCATCTTACATCTGTAACCTATTATTTACCTGATATTGCGTATCATCAATACATAGTATAACACAAAGTCGCTTTCCGCTGTCTGTCTGTCCCCTATGTATGCTTAGATCTTTAAAACTACGCAACGGATTTTGCTGCGGTTTTTTTAATAGATAGAGTGATTCAAGAGGAAGGTTTATATGTAAAGTTCTACGTAGACGAAGTCGCGGGCAGAAGCTAGTTACGTATAAATCTAATTTGCAAGAATGTACTCTTATTATTATCTGTATAAAAAAGGAGAGTTTTTAAACGCACTTTTATATTTGTGTAACTTTCAGATGGATTTGTTGTATTTTTTGTCTTAACCATTAATTTCGTTTTAATTTAACAAATTACTTAACAACTGAATACTTGTAAATCAGCCATAAAATGATGTCCTTACTTCCAGGCGAGGTTCCAGCAGAAACAGATGCAGGAGCGCGAGATGAAGATAGCGTCGCTGTACGAGGCGCAGCAGGCGCGCGCGCTGGAGCGCGTGCGGCACTCGCCCAGCGAGGGCCTGGCCAGCCCCCCGCAGCCCCCCACCGCACCCCACCAGCCCGGCAAGGTAACCAGCTGCAGGAGCGAGATGAAAATAGCGTCACTGTACATGGCATAACAGGCATGCGGGCAACACACCCCCAAACGAGGGTCTGGCCAGCCCCTCACATCCCCCCACCAACCAGGCAAGGTGAACTGATGCGAGTTGCATCAAGTGCTAAATCAAGTCAATTCAGAAGCTTGGCAAAATCATCTATCGGGAAATGGTCTTACAAGTCATGCCTCAGTCAGTGCACGTATAATTTCGGAGGGTGTCCGGAGCTCGATATAATCTACCAGTTAGTTCTTTTGTTCACTCTAGGAATTGCAGAGTGTGATTTTATGTATGAGAACTCGGTACAAGATCAACGAAGTCAATTTAATTGACAAATTATCAATTCGCCAGGTTCGACAGATGTTTGAGGAGCGTCGTACAAAGGGCATCGACAAGAGCTACCCCCTCCAGCCCATCCACAACACGGAGCGCGCGCGCAAGCCCCTTCCCAACGGCTTCGCGAAGGTATCCAGCAACAGGGCCACGGAGAACGGCAAAACAAGCACCAGGGTCGTGGAAAACGGACACAAAATCTCCAACTCTAGTACTAGAGTCGCAGAAAAAATAAGCAGCCGCGTAGTTGAAAATGGGACCAAGGTGTCGAATACTAGGATGGCTGAGAATGGGAATGTGACGAGTACAAGAGTAGTTGAAAATGGGAGTCATATTTCCAGCACACATGTGGCGAAGAGGTCAGTTAAGACCAGCCACAGCATCAGCTCGCACAGTGTGAAGAAACAACAGCTTGTAAGTATCATTAGGTAACCATAACAAATTATGGATGTTTTGTTTCCGAATCAAATGATTATTATTATAATCATCATTTATCAATTTTATCATCAGCCAGGAGACCTTGAACAAAACTCCCTTAGGACTCCACAACAAACGACAACTTTTTACGGGCTTCCCGCAACTCTCGAGATGTCGTCTGTCCACCTGGTGGGAGGCCTATCGAGGCTGCGTCAGTTCATAAAGACGGGCACTTAAGTAAAATTGTAATCTTAAACATAATTGTATTTTTTTTCAGAATACTGAAATAGACGTGAACGGTTCCGGTGATCTCAACCACAACCACCAACCGGACCTGAACGCAGTCAAACATAAGGTAAGACACCGAATAAAACAAATAGATAACGCCGAAAAACAAAACGGGCAGTCTTGGCAATTACAATTCTATAACAAATTTAATCTATCTCATAACTCATAACGAACGCGTCAGCGGCCGGTCGTAGAGCCTTATACAATTTGAGTGTGAGAAAAACAATATGGCACGAACTTAAAAAATCGAACTTTGGAGTACCTGGTTCCTACCCTAATTCCCTGCTCTACCCTACTAGTAACGCCGTCTATCCATTACTCCTTACACTTCGTACGATAGGTACTTAGCTTAGCATAAAGCATTACAAAAACAATTTTCAGCTGGCAGAAAGCAACGGTGAGCTGGTGCCGGCTTTAGACACAGTGGACTCTGATAATAACTATCTGCTGGAAAACGAGACGTTCCCTGAGGCGCTTGCGCCGGCAGCCACGCCCCGCTCTCCCGACCACCCCAGCCGCCCGCCAAGGAAGTAAGAGATTTATACGTAGCATATGGTGGTGGTCAATTTACTGTTAAGATCAGGTTTGTTTGCACTTTTCGTTTGCTACATTTTTTCACAAAAAAAATGTTTTAGGAGCCCAGCGACCAAAGTTAGTCCCGCCAAGGCGAAGCCTGCGCCCGCGCCGACCGCCCCGCCGCGAAGAGCCGCCAGTGATAATACGGTCAGTTTAGTTCTTTTGGAAAATAATTATATACCGTACTAGGACACTCTCTGCCGAATATTCGCATCAATTTCAAGCAACCTGTACCTATATTGTCTATTTTCTGATCGACTCTTGCTATTAATAGTTGAATCTGGAACCTTATAATTTGTTTCCAGAATACAATGCAGTTTTCAGTTTTTTTTCTGAGATATCGATACTCTTTTAATCTATTACATTTTGACACTGGCCGAAACAATCCTAACTGAAGTGACAACAGTTCGAAATTATTAAACGTTCAAACCGCGTGTCAACTGTGGTCATGTGGCACGCGGACAAAATAAACAAAATCAAATAAAAAATAAATAATAAAGAAATTCAAAAATACACAATAAATTTACAAGTGTTTGACTTTTTATAATTCCTGCGTATGTTGTGAAGGTATCGGAGAGCAAAAAACCCCAGGGGGTCATGCAGCGCACTACAAACCCGGCCCCGGTAAGTATTTTATCTAAAAATTAAACATTTTTGAAACAATATTGTACAGATTCAAACATGATAACAATGATGAAGTTTGAAAACGGGCCACTCGCGTTTTTTCAGTCAAGATTTGCTACCTGACATGTTCCGAACCATTTCGTGGTAGGTACTTGCTCCAACACAGCCAAGCGAGAACTCCGTGCCAGTGTATGGCAGCTCAGCTAATCAATTCGTGCTTAGTGAACTACCCTCACTTTAATTCCTGACATTGACTGTAAATACGCGGCCTTTTTTCAAATGTAATAGTTTAATCCTGGTTATTGCTTTTACCGTGCTACATGAAACTATCCTCTTTTCGTTTTGGGAATGCATGGAATCATGAACACCATTTTCTACAATCCTAACATTCTATGTTAAATTCTGCAAACTAAATAGAAAAATTGTGTGTTGCTTGCTTATACATAAATTATAATAATATAATTGTCTATCCATGCGAATGTTATGGTTAACAAAACGATTTACTATATTGGGTCTGGTCATCAATGCTTCGTTGTCGACAAATGTTTCGCCTTGTTTGTGTACTTGTTTTTTTTATTTGTGCTTTTTATATTATGTATTTTTGTTTGCCGTTTTGCAGATACCGAGAAGATTTCCAACGCGAACGGTTGGTTGCTTTTTTATTTAACTTTTTTAAATTTTCAATATTTTATGAAGCAAAGTGAACACAGACACTTTCCATGCTATTGCGTATTTTAACATTTTTAACTACCTATGTATACGTATATTGTTGCGAGGTAGCTCTAGAATATAATCTAAATAATGTTTTATTGTATGATGCTTGCTCTAAGGCTTCCCAAAATTATGATTCTTCGTGCTAGATAAGTAGTAAAACAACGAATGATTTCTGTTTGTGCCGTTACTATCCATTAGATTAGACCGAGTGCTTACTGTACTAGCTCTAGTTTGATGATGATGAGCCTTGTATTAAATAAGTACTGACTGAAGTAGATTTCATTTTCCAAATACCTGGTAGGTTTTGCGGGTGGTAGGGCCTTGTGCAAGGCTAAGCAGCAGTGTTTGCACTGCTGTGTTCCGGTGTGGAGAGTAAGACAGCCGGGGAAATTACGAGCACAAGAGGCATTTCATCTTAGCCCTCTAGGTTGGCAACGCATCTGCGATCCCTCCGGGGTTGCGGGTGTCTATGGGCAGTGGTGATCATGATCACTTACCATCAGGTGACCCACTTGCTCGTTTTCCTTCCTATTCATATTAAAAAAAGGTAGGTAGAATGATACTTACTTGTAAAAGGCTGCCTATTCTTTTACATTTTGTTTTTGTCTTTATCCAGACCGACCAAGATTAGAACCAGACCAAGTGTTTGTGAAAATGTTTTCTGCTTCAAGTTTCAACGCGAGTTATTCAGAACAATAGAATCCTTGACCAAATAATAACTTTGGGAATGGAGACAGCAGCTGAAGAGGCGGATTCTGAGCAGGTTAAAGCATAGGTAGTTTAATTCGCGTAAATTGTCTCTTATCTTTCGAGTCACAAAACAGCACCACTAGAGGATCGAAACTGCAACAAACTATTCTCATAGTATTTGACATTTTAACGTAAACGCGGTCGAGACATGTTTTAACCGTAAACTTACACTAATTGTAAGCTTAAACTGTCTCCAATTTACTTATTTATTTTATTCGTTGTCTGGTAGAGATCGCTTTCAAGCAATGAGACGGCCTATTGTCTACCTTGTCTCTTATTTCTGTTATGTTATTGTACTGATTTGTTGTGTTCAATAAAGAATATTTCGATAATTGAATGCAAAAAGGATACTTTCAAACCTTATACGAACGAGTTTTTTTTTTAGATGCAAAAGCGACTGATTTTGAAATGCGACCCTTTTGCATTCAATGAGTGATTTGTATTGTATTACTGTATTGTAAGCATACTGCAGGATTTAAGCTTGTTTTCGTACACAGAGCGTATCGGGTCGGCGGGCTGGGGCGCCGGGGTCCGCGGGGAGCGGCGCGGGCGGCGCGGGCGCGGCGTGCGCGGTGTGCGCGCGGCGGTTCGCGCCCGACCGCCTCGCCAAGCACCAGGAGATCTGCCGCAAGGCCAACACCAAGAAACGGAAGCCTTTCGACGTGCTTAAACATCGGCTTGCGGTTAGTTGGATCAAGATTTTTAATCGGTTTTTGTGGTGTTATTTTTAAAGTAGTTACAGTTACGGTACAGACCGCGCGCGAGCTTCGAGGAATTATGAGTAAGAAATTAACACTGACACCGCAAATGAACAGCCTGGAATTTTATTAGATTGGTCTTGTGTCAAGCCAGTAGGCTTATTGTCTAACTCGCTCGCAATCGCCATCGCGTTCATTTTGACAGTTCATGTATGGGCTGACAATTGGCATCGGAATCAGCTAGCTGTCAAATCCATACAAGAACTGTCAAAATGAACACGATGGCGATTGCGAGCGAGTTAGACAATAAGCCTGCTGGTGCGCTGGGCGATTGCCGGATGGCTTGCCGTGGCTTACGCGCTGCCTGTGCCTAGAGAAAATGATAAAAGTAAATAGAGTAGGTGGGTGAAATTAGAATATTGCAAAAAAAACAAAGTAAGTATGCACATTATGCAGTGCCTATGGTTGAAATTGAAGTCGACTACACTTGGATGGTACCTATCTATCAACACTGTTTTAAAAAGGATATTTTGATTGGGGAGGTCTTCGAATCACGTGAATTGGTACATTTTTGTATTTCCTTTATAGTAGTTGTGGATGTCCTTTATAGCAAGCAGGTTATGATGATGCTATAAAATGGATTATTGGTCCAAGAGGACCAAATCTCTTTGGATGAAATAGTTATGTGCGCGCATCGCATTGAATTGTAACATGTTATTGTAGCTGTTTTAATAGTGTTTTATTTGTACATAGGGCACGGAAGCTGAGGGGTATAAGGCAAGCAAGTTATTATTAAGCATGGCACAAGACACATTGGCGCACTGGTATTTGTTCTAGACAGCACAGCTTCTTAGCAACAAGCTTATTAGTGTTTTAGGTATTCTTAAGCAATTGCCATCGGATTCGATTATAAGGCCAGTTTATAACAATTTTGTTCGACTACCTTCGACGTGATGATTCCATCGTGGGATCAAATATCCCATACACAATTTTTTGAAGTGATAACTTTTTATGGGAGGGTAAACCGCAACGCGTAACGTATCGCGGTTCAGCGCCAGTATGTCTGGCTTCTCTTTCTCTGACGCATACGGCAGCGGTAGGTAGGCTCTTCCTCTCTCACTCTATCCCACAGCGCTAATCGTATTTCGGACAGACGCTTCCCCCTCTCTCTACTCAGTGTTTAATGTGCGATAGACATAACTGTTAGTAACTAGTTAACTTTGATTATCGCTTCTGTTGGGCGTCCCGAGACACACAAGTTTCTTTTGCAATAACAGTGCCTACTACACTTTAGCTATAAGTGCACTCATTAATTAAATTTATTAATTTTAACCCGGAAAAACAAAAATGATTTAAAGTAGGCACCTACCTACTTGTTCTGTTCTTGTTGACGGATGCAAATAAGGCTGTTTAAATTATTTTTTTTCATCGATGATTAATTCGAAATTTGAAGCACGAACTCTTAAATTGGACCAAGTTGAGGTTTAATCAGTTTAATGTTTGCACAGGGCACCGAGGCGGAGCCGTTCCTGAACAAGCTGCGCAAGAGCACGGCGTCGAGCACGTCCACCAAGCCGAAGCTGAACGCCGGCTGGCGGAAGAAGCACGAGGAGTTCATCGCCGCCATCCGCGCCGCTAAGCAGGTGCAGGCGCATCTCGCTGCCGGAGGTGAGCGCTATGATTATAGTATGAATCTTCCCAGGTGAATTTTTCGCTTCCAGCCCTAATCTTTCAAACAAAGGTCATTGTCTCTGTTATCGCATAGCCGTAAGCTACCGACTTACAACTACAAAATTCATATTGAAAAACAAACGGTATCGTCATAGTATTAAGGTTCAAATTAAAGTTCACTGATATTCAGGGCAGTCTATCGTCCTACACTACCAAAACGTAATATATTTATAATATAAATTGAATAGATAGAACGTTCTGAGCGCTCGAAAAGTGGCAAGCGAAAATCAAGGAAATGCCTTGATTTTGTTTGACGTTTGTTTAGCTGCGATCAGTCCACTGATGCCTGGTAGCCACTGTGCGGCGTATGTCTCGTTCGCGCAGTGTACCTACAGAGAAAACGCACGGTTTTCGTCCTTTTGTAGGGGCCCAGAGCAAAATCATTGCGATGTTTTAAGCTCTCACTTATTCTCTATCCAGGTAAATTGAGCGACCTGCCTCCGCCGCCGCCGTCGGAGAACCCTGACTACGTGCCGTGCCCGCACTGCGGCCGGCGCTTCAACCAGGGCGCCGCCGACCGCCACATACCCAAGTGCGCCAACTTCCAGTTCAACAAGCCCAAGCCGACCGCCACCAAGCGACGGTAACAAAACCGCACTAACCACAGACTAAGCGACAGTTGTAACCGAAGATATATCCTGGGACTAGCAAGACCTTTGGAACTTAGCAGACCTGACAAGTCACTTAACCTTCGGACTGAACGGCGGTAAGACGCACAGTACCTAATTGTCTTGGGATTTAGTGTAGGTGACAAACAAACAACCCATAGACTTAGCAAAGTTGACAATAGCAATTTAGTAAACCGAAAAACATTTGGCCATAATTAATAGACCTTTTTACAATATTGTGAGTATAACAAATCAAGTTGACGATAGGAACTTACGAATAGTTTTTTTTATTTTATTTCAATAACCTTATTTCTAGTATATTTACATATTAAATTAACTTAGTTTTTACTAAGACACATTGTGAGATATTTTCGGCCAAATAATACACTAAGAAAAAGAACTTCAGTGCCTAAAATAAATACCTACAAAGATGTCTGATTTCAACGCTGGTTTGTGCATAGATACTTTCCTTCAGATGCTCTTCACTTACTCACTGTTCTATTTAGTGAAAATGTTCTATGACATCATAACTCCCAATAATTATTATAATTAGTAACATACCTACCGTCACGCCTCTTTCCCGATGGCGATTAAAATGACGATTAAAAAAAGGGAGCGTAGTAGAGTTAAACGCGAATCAAAACCGCCAGAAATGACAGAAGCGCCAGAAATCGCAGAACCGAGTCCTCGGCAGCAGTGTTGGACCACTGTTTTAAAAACTATGACGGTTCAAGAAATCCTGATTCGCTTGGGTTTTGCTGCACTTGTGTATTACGCGATGGATATTGTGATAAAGTTCTTGGTTGAGCACGTGTTCTGCCCGAATCCTGACATTTCTGAAACCCAGCGGGCACGCCGGCACAGGCGTTGATACCACTGCTGCTGCTAGGTTAAGATCTGATGTTTCTCGATATCTGTTTCTGCATGTCGGTGTTTCAACTCAACTGACATATCCCGTGTGTTACGTATCATCACGCGGTGTGGTGTGGTCACGGGTGACGAGGTAATTGATCTCAGTTTATGGATACCGTCGTCAATTTTTGTAGGTAACACACGGGAGGCGTTTGTGATATTTCGCGGCCTTACCCTTCTATGGCAAACGGAATAACGGAAGGCTTTGACGTACTAATCATCCTAATATTAAAATTCGAGTGATTTTTGAGATGCGTCTCGTCTGTGGGGGTCTAACATTACGTCACGCATTTGGGATGCATCTAGTCAGTTATGGTACACGAACATCGACATGTTGCTTTGAACGTTGTCCGTTTTTCCGTCTGCCATGGAAAATGAATTTCCTGTTTTCGAATTAACCTAAATCCAGGCGAATGTTTGGAACCAATCGTCATTTACTGCCTCTACTTTATAAAACTATCTGTCTTTACTTTATAAGTAATCGGTTGAATGATAAATATTTATTGCCACACTCTGGTACTAAATGGACATTAACTTAACGAATTCTGAGCTCATTCCATTTCAAATTCTTGTATAATAAATCGTATTTATATAATTTGAATTTAGTAATGATTCGACACTTAATAATGTACTTAGCTAATATTGTAACTTGCGTTAGAATTTGCCATAATGAATGTTGGGACCTAATTTTTAAGAGGAAGTTATTAACAGTTCAAACATGAAACTTAAGCAGGACGTTAAGTTGATTAACAGTGAGATTTTTATAATAATTTCTTTGGATATTTGAATTGTTCGCATCAAATGTTACGGATTTACGGACTGTTTGTGAAAATATTTGTTAACTTACATTTATTCCAAAACATGTGACGTGGAATTTTAAGTGAATTATGCTTTTTAAAAATGTTAACATGCTGATGTTATTGGACTTTTAAAATATACTTTATATTATTACCGGTTGTTTTATTTTATTCTCCAAACTGGCTCCTCCCAGTTTTCTTTTATCAGAAACAATCTAGCAATAACCAATACTGCAAAAATAAAATAGGAGTAAAAGTTGCAATTCTAATTTAGATGTAGACTCCATAATTCCTGTCGTCAAGTGTCAACATCTTTATTGTCTAATCTATTATTTCGTCAAGTTTGCAATTATTATACCGACCGCTTAAATGAGTCCTGCACGTCTGTCGGTCATGCTCATGCTTCAAACTTTGGAAATCTCGTACTTTTGACCGTGGCATGAAAATCAGGAAACTGGATCCTACTTTTAATAAAACAAAGCTCTTCAATGCTCATGATATAATTTCACAACAAGTACAAAACAAAATGCAAGCGGGCCGCTATACAGCGCGGGCTGAAACTAAAGACTTCACTCTTCTGTGGCGGTGTTGGGCACAAACGAGAGCACGACAGTCGCGGCCGCCGGCACGGACACATCGTTGCTGTCCACGCTCAGGTTGTTCGTGTAACTGGGGAAATAATATAAAGTTAGGGTTTAAGCGCATAACGTCCCACTCGTATAATGTCGTCGTCTCGCATAATGTCCCGTTGTCCCTTTCGCGAAATGTCCCTTTCCTAAATGCCCCTTACGCAAAACGACCCTTCTGCAAAAGGGCCCGTTCGCAAAATGTCCCTTCACATAAATAAAGTCCCGTTCGCAAAACGACCCTTTCGCAAAATGACCAGTTCGCAAAACGTCCCTTTCGCAAAATGACCCTTTCGCAAAATGACCCGTTCGCAAAATGACCCGTTCGCAAAACGACCCTTTCGCAAAATGGCCCGTTCGCAAAAAGAAAGAAAGAAAGAAGATATTTATTCTCTTTAATCTTTATCCCATGAGAAGATTCCTAGTCTCTACTGAAACAAGCTTTTTCCAGACGGAACATTTTGCGAATGGATCATTTTCGCAGACGGGACATTTTGCGAATGGGCCATTTTCGCAGACGGTACGGTTTGCGAAAGGGGCGTTATGCAGTAGGGACTTTCAGCGAAAGGGGCTTTCTCAGAAGGGACGTTTTAGGAATGGGACGTAATTTTGGTGGAGGGACGTTATACGCCCAAACCAGAGTTAGGACGCGGCGAGCGAGATGGCGACGCGACAGCGACGCGAATTAAAGCAACGACAAACAAGCGAATCGCTAATACATCGCGAACACGCGACAAGTTACGACGGGTATCTATGGGAATAGAATGAGCATTCGCTCGTTTGGTCTAAACCTGCCGTAAGGTACGTTATTGAACATTTGAATACTTGAAACAGACAATTTTTCTCTGTCGTTAAAATTAAAAGCCAGGGATACACTAGGGGAGAAATGTCCAACGACATGTCAAGCGAAACCAGAACTGGCGACTTCGCGCGACTTATGTAAACAGCGACGTTAGGCGACGTCGTGCGACTTCGCAAAACTTCACCTGACATATCTTGTTGCGGACTCTTTGTAGTTTATAATGCTTTTTCTAAAACGTCTAATTTGATGAATAGTTTTGTTTTTGAAACGTATGTCAGTCTGTCATCTCAATACAGCAAACCAAAATCCCGTAAGTTTCTTATTACCAACATGTGTGCTTTGTAAAATGTTATGCTTTTGTAACTTCTGTGGTGAAAATAAAGTTATTATTATTATTTTATATCTGGCAACCTGTTTAGACAGCGTCGCACGAGTCGCGTGATGTCGTCAGATGTTGCCAGACAGGTCGAGCGAAGTCCGGAAACGTCGCGCCACTCCACACGGACACGTGACGTAGGACATTTGTCCCCTATTGCATCCCTGGCTTAATCAATGAGGCCACTTATATAACTCGAACGAGATTTCTTTTAGTCACATCCTCGGAGCAGGGGGGCTACTCCGAAACTCGATTTTCGAAGTTCGTATCACACCGTCTCTCCCACTCTTAAATTTAAACTATTAGTAAGAGCGAAACGGCACGAAACGAACTTCGAAAATCGAATTTCGGAGTATAAGGCTGGTTCATTCGGTGAAAGGGTGTACACTGTACAGTCAGCGTCATATAGTATGAAACATTCAGTGACGAAAAAGGTCTCTATGAACCGAACTATGTGGCCGGCTTGGATGCTTCCAACTATGTCGCTGAGAGTACGCGTTCAAGTGGTGTACTGACTTGGTGAGGTGTTTGACGGCGGGCGAGACGCGGTGCACGGTGAGCGTGGCGGGCAGCGCCGCCAGCCCGCTCAGGTCGGCGCGCAGCGGGGCCTCGCTGGGGTTCCACACCGCCACGTAGCCAGTGTGACCCGCCTTCCATCTGTTACCAACAAACAGGCTCAAATCTCCATCACCAATTCAAAAATATAATATAGCGCGACTTCCATACGGCTGCACTGGGAAGGCCAACTGACCAAAATTGGTATCATAACAATTACCTAAACTAAAAAAAATATTTTAGATACTTACAAGCTTTTTTGCCGTCTGTACTTTTTGTTGAGTGTACTTGCATAGTCATCCATCCTACATATGTGAACCAAATTTCATGTCAATCGTTGAAGAGTTCCCTCCTGCGGAGACGGTCCTGGCTGAACCACCAGAATTCTACTACCAGATTATTGTATTGTCATCTGACTTACACAAGTATGCAACATTTTAGTTCAATCGGATGTAGATGTCTGCATCAAAATTGAGTCTCAAGATTCCACCTGGACAAACATACATACCTACATACAATTTCTAAACGACACTGAAAATTAGAACACATAGAAAAATCCGAAAAGTAAAGCTATGGCCGGTAATCGAACTCGGGTCTTCGTCATTCCGTGACGCGTGCTATACCCCTACACCACCCATAGCAGGTCAATCATACATACGTTGCAAGTTAATATAAAGCTTGTAATAATAATACAAAAAAAATTAGGTAAGTTTATGCTAGTTCTTCAGCTGGCTCAGAGAGCCAAAACACTCTGCAATAGGAGTTCCGCGACAGCGGAGCTCTGTCGACTCTTAATTTTTGAATAAGAACTAGAGCCCTTGAACTAGTTCAGCGTAGTAGTTGTGCCTAGGGTCCAGAAGGAAAATTATGTCAAACTACAAGTACATTTGGAAGTAAACGAGACAAAAACACGGGTAAGTATAGTGCAGACCTGGCGACGGCGAGCGCGGCGCCAGGCGTCCCCCCCGCGGGCACGGCCGCCACCTTGCAGATGCCGTGCTCGATGCTGGCGTCCGAGCGCAGCGAGACCAGGCGCGACAGCGACTCCGCCTGCAACAGGGCTACTGCTGTAGACTCCATCAACGCATCACGGCTATAAACTGGAGGAGCTGGTCACATACAAACTATACTTTGAAACCAAGTGTTTTAAAGTGTGTAACGTCACCAGCCGATGGGAGATGGGCTAATAAAGGTGTTGGTATCGGTAGGTCAAACAGTATTGACAAATAAATAACCTAACCTAAAAATTTGATTTTAGATACAAGCTTTTTTTGCTGACTGTACTTTTTGTTACCTGTACTTGCATTGTCATCCGTCTACATATTATGTAGGTACCCGTGATATTTAGATAGGTACCCGTGATCCAACTAATTCGGTCCAACCAACCCGGAAAAATGCTGCCATTATTTCGAATCAGTCAATAGCATTTTAATACAAAAATAGGTAGGTTAGGTTAGTTGTCTAACTCAGTTTCAGTTTATTTATTTGCACGAATATTACATAATTTATAAAACTCAAAAGGGTGCGGAGCCCCGTCGAAAACCCGTTGGACAAACTGTATTTGGACCACTGCCCCGAAAGGCCAAATGTCAAGTCAATCGGACCAACCGTCGAAGAGTTCCTTCCTGCGGAGACGGTCCTGGCCCAGAATTCTGCTACCAGAATATTGTATTGTCATTTGACTTACACACCTCTGCAAAATTTCAGCTCTATCGGTTGAAGATTGCTTCAAAATTGAGTTGCAAGATTCTACCCAGACAAACATACATACACAGGTACGTTGCAAGTTATAAACCTTGTATAAAAATAGAGGCCACATTTTTTTGATACTCTAGGGAGGGGGGCAGCCTCCTCCCCCTGTAACTAATATTTCTGTAAAAGTAGCTCACCTCAGCGGTGTCGTTGGGCTCGACCAGCTGGTCCATGATGAGCACGGGCGCGGCCGGCAGCAGCAGCGCGAACGCCGCCAGCTCGTCGCAGCCGCTGGTGGCCGTGGTCAGCTGGAACAGGACAGTACACGTGATACAAGCAGATAGTTAGGTTAAGTGCTTTGGCTTATTCGTGACTAAAAGGCCTATTACCAGGGCCCGGTTTCTCGAAACTTATTAGACTAATAATATTAGTGTTTTGTTTCATTATTTCGTTTAATTTGCGAGACAAAACACTAATATTATTGGTCTAATAAGCTTCGAGAAACGGGGCCCAGGGGGTGTACACTCCGCAGTTTATCATCGATCAACCGGCGCTCCTGCCGGGCGGTATAATGGCAGTAGGTTGCCGCTCGCCTCGCACGCTGGCGTCGCGCGTTATTTGTGTACCTAGTTGCCTAGCAACGAACTACATCCCTAATAAGTTCGCGGGGACGTCGTGAACGGCTATGATTGAATTACTTATTTTGTGTTATTGTACACTATCCATTTTTAGGGACAATAACCCTAAATAAAGGTGGTGTAATAAATAAGGACGAGCATGTATAAAAAAATAAATATTAAATATTAGGGAATATTCACACAAACTGACCTAGTCCCAAAGTTAGCGCTAGTAAGGCTTGTTATGGCTGCTAGACACCAATATACATACTTATATAGAGAAATACATACTTAAATATGCAAAAACATCCATGACTCATGAGCAAATATTCGTGCTCATCACACAAATACCCTTACAGGTGTAGGGCAAAATGATTTTCCGTGACGTTTCGTTAAATTTTATCTGGTTTTCAACTTTAGCGACATGTTATTAAAGTCGTGTGTACAATGCAGCTGGCAGATTAAATTGTTTTATAAATAAGAACCTTATTCAAATGTCGTTAAAGTTGAAAACCGCATGGGATTTAACGAAAATGACATGGAAAATCATTTCGCACTACATCTGTACCAGGATTCGAACCCGGGACGCTTGCTTCGCAGGCAGGGTCACTACCAACTAGGCCAAACGCGTCAAATGTATGAAGAGATTGATGAATGTGGATGAAGACAGGTCAAGTCGGGATAGTTGCAAGTGGAACAAAGTAGTCACTGCTAGTATGTATTATTAGATACGTAGACCATTAAGTGGTAAACAAGTGATGTCACGCGACTGGTCTTTAAATACCCGCCTCTTGCAGCACGGGGTCTCTTTTCCCTTCGACCGTCTGCCTGGAAACATCTTCTTAGTCACCGTGTTTTGTGAGCTATCTGGTGTTGCTTCTTCTTTCTATTATTGCGTGATTCTGATCGAATTGTGTACTTCACCGTGCTGAAGACTTGTTTAACATTATTACAGCCTTTGTTCCCTGTTTATAAGTGACTAGCTTCTGCCCGCGACTTCGTCCGCGTAGAATTAGATTAAATAATTGATGTTGATAGTTATTTCCGCAATAATTATTTACGTTGCAACTCTAGGCAGCTACGTTTCACATACTATCCCGTTTTTTCCTTATCCCGTGGGAATTTCCAAAAATCCTTCCTTAATGGATGCATACACAGTATAAGGTATCTATGTGCAAAATTTCAAGTCTCTAGGTCCAGTGGTTTGGGCTGTGCGTTGATATATAGTTAAGTTAGTCAGTCAGTCAGTCAGTCAGGACTTTGAATTTTGATTTGTTAAACCGTTTAAATAAAATTCGTTAGTAAAATCGTGTTTTTAATAAAATAAGAGCAGACTTCCAAAGGTATTGTACCTGTAGTGCGGGCCACCAGGACTTGAAGCGCGCGTTGAGCTTGGCCGCGACGATGGCCGGCGGCTCGTCGGCGTCGACCGGCGCGGCGGCCGGCGGCCGGACGCCGGTCAGGTTGCGCTGCAGCAGGTACAGCTCCGTCAGGTTGCCCGCCTCCAGCAGCGTGAACACGGACTCGCCTGGGACAAACAGACAACTCAACACCTGGGGGCTTACCATGACGTCTTTGCGATTCCATCCCGATTCAGTTTCTGTTCGCTCGCTGTCAGATCCATACTAAAAATGACAGCTAAAACCAACTGAGACGGAATTATTGTACGGCGAGCACGGGCGCGAGATAGACTACAAATCAACGCACTTGTGAAGGAGAGGGAGAGAGGGAGAGTTAGGGAACCGGTATTCAGTGTGGTGTAAATAATCGACGCCGTTCCGTTACAAGGGGACACGCCCTCCCAACTACCGGGCCCTGAATACCGTGTAGTGTTTAACCCCATTTAAGAGGCTGACAAGACCTAATTTTGTTGAAATTGATGTTAATTAAAGACTTTTTTAAGAAAAACTATTTGTTCTAGCACATTAAAAAAAATACGTTAATACATTCATAATATTTCAAAGACCGTGGACGGACTCGATACATAATTGAATGAAATCGGCTCTTTAGAAAATAATTGCAATGATTGGTCGTTTAACATCTGTGATGGTTCAGTTTTAAAAAACACTTATTGTAAACCTTAGCGCAATGACCGGTCGTCACACAGTCGTAAACAGATAGACTCATTTCACCAGCCTCATAACAAGCTCGGTGGCGCAGGGGCAACAAAGGGCGACTCGGGAGCAAGTGGTCTATGGTTCGATCCCCGCGCTGGCATGCATCTATTTTCATTTATTTATTTATTTATGTTGACAAATTAGGCTAAATATTAACTTCAACTGAATTTAAATATCCAAATCAGCGGTGAAGTGTGACATTACGATTCGGACCTTGGACGAAGGCGAACGTGTATCTGGTGCCTGTAGTGAAATGTACCCAACAAATGAGATTTAGAAAAATAACGACATTCTTGAGCGAAAACTTACAGTTACATTGAAGAAATAATTTATTGTTTTTACAAGTGTTGTGCATTGAAGGGTGTTTGGACATGCCCTTTGGGAATAGTGCTAAGATTAATTTAGTACACTCCGATCATAAGCTCCGTACCCCGCACGCTAGCCGGTGTTATCTGGATAGACAGGGATCCCCTCCTGGCGCTCAACCAACTATTGTTATTTGTAGTGATAAGTACCTAGTTACAAGTTAGTATAATTTGTGTAAAATTCTTACATTTCCACTTCATTCTGGTTACTTAATTATTAATATTATAGCGTAAGTTTAACTGGTTTACATTGTGTTTCTTTTGCTAACCGTCACGCTGACCCATAACACATCATTAAACGGTTCTTGTCTTTATTTTTTCGACGTATCTGTAACGTAAGGTCTGCAATTAAAAACATGATGTCAACATAATTCATACCTAAACCGCTAACGAGTCATATTTCACAAATAATCTATACTTTTTTTATTTCTTATTATTTGTGTCTTATTTTATTTGCAAGATTTTAGACGCGCGCTACGCTGCCGGAATAGTTTCTTCTCTTTCACTAACAGGCACGCGAACCGTATGTGTGAAGATTGCCGTTGCTCAAGGTCATTGGCGGTTGAAGCGCCTTAAGCGGGCACTATGGGTGCACTGACCTGCGCCAGGCTGGTCAGCGTTGTCCTCGACGACCTGCGACCAGTGCGCCAGCAGTCCATCCAACCCGGGCGTGTCCGCGGAGTGCTGGTGCCGCCAGAACTCATAGTCCGAGAGCGCGGTGCCGCGGCCGCGAGCCTCCGTGGCCGGTGCTGGGTGCTCCGACAGCATCGAGCTGTTCACAAGGATGAGGCGGGCGTTCGCCAGCCTGAAACAAACATCGCTTATATATACCTCTTAGAATATCATCCGACCAAAAAACTACACAAATGCATTGACTTAAGATAAACAACTAGACTCCCAATCGCAAAAAAAAGTGCCTCAAGAAACGTCAGAGCGGCGTTGTCTATGTATTGTTTGTGTCAACACATCAACTTACACAGATAACATTAACACATTCGTTCAAATTAACACCTTATTTCGTGGCAGTAATGTTCAATGTCAGTTGCATACGATCGTGAGAAGTAATAACACGACGCCAAGCGCTGGAAACCTGTCTGTCTCTAGTTCTCAAGCGTTTGAGATTACGGTGCGAAAGAGACATGTACAGTCAAGGGCATAAATATATATACATTCCCAAGGCGTCAAATACAACTGTACAGTTGATTAGCCAGAAATATCTGTACAGTAATCCGGTCAATTATTATGTGATCATTTAATTAGTCAAAAAGATCTAGACATTTACATGGCCATAAATAAATGTACAATGTTAGTCAAATATATGTAGGCAAATTAGGAGGCCAAATATATCTATACACGCAATTCTCATTTATATAAGAACAAAACCCAACAATATCTATACAGTCAAGGGCAGTAATATCTACACATATCTAACAGTTAAATATATCTATACAACAAACAAACAAGTTTTCTAATTTTGAATTATGACAATCACCGAAAAGAGTACCGTTCTGTCATGATCGCTTTGTCCTTTTCGTTTTGATCGTGACGTCATTGACATGTCATTTGTTTTACCTTTCAGCCTATTATTTTAGATTCTGCTCCACAGCTATATATCTACCATACAAGATTTTCATGTGGCTTTTCTCGTAAATATTACGTTACCGTTTGTCCGATGCTGAATTTTGTTTGTAACATTATTAATAGCTACTAGAGGTAGTTTATAATAATAACGTTCTTTCGATTTCGCTAATTTATCTAATTTCGTAAAATCGCACACGTGGTTAAAAATAACACTGAGATTTTTATTGAATAACTAGCTTCTGTCCGCGACATCGTCTGCGTAGAATAGGCAATTAGTTAACAATTTATTTATTCTGTCACGTGAACCTATGCGACAATAGGGAATATTCATAAAAAACAAAATTGTTTAATATGTTTTTCTTGAATCTTTATTATCGATTATCGTACGTAAGATTATAATTAAAATATTTTTTTTTATTTAATTATGAATTAAACCCATAAAAAATTGTATAAAAAGTGAAAAATATGGGTGGGAAATTAAAACTTACGAAACGCGTCACCATTGGTCAAAACGAAGTGTGACGTCAGATGTCACAAAGTGGATTTATCGGCGTTGATATTCGTACTGTTTTCGTAGTGTTTGTGAGAAAATTACAAAATTAGTTTAAAAACTGTATTCTTTAGGTGATTTCTAGTGAATCTATATTTGATGTATCTTCCTTTACCTGAAATTTATTTCAAATGATTACCGTGAAACACTTCAACTTTGCCACCAGGGTATACTTTGCGCAAAACACATTTTCTAAGGAAATCTACTAATGTTAAAAAAAGTTACAGAATTATGGCAACATTCATGACATTGGTAGATAATAAACTATACCTGTGGCAACACAGAGTAGCGCGTGCGCTCCTGACTTCATCCAGTAACCTGTTGGCGCTTGTCGAGGGCGGAGTATATTTTTGCGGGCCAATTGCTGACGAAATTTAGTAGTCAATTGTGCGTCATGGCGAATATACTGGTAAACTTTATTGATTGTTTGTAATGTAAAACGATGTGCTGAGTATTTTGATGATTGTTTCGTTACTGTAACTCGTATATAAAAAAAGTTATGATGATGGGCAAAATTATCCTGTAAAGTTTAGCTGTATGTTTGTTAACATTGCCCGCCAGCAAAAACGCTTAGGGTTGGCAGAAAAAATATTTTATCCCGAGAAAAATGTGACGTTTCATAGCAAAAGGGTCCTTATGCCCGGTTCACATTATTCCAGTAAAATTCTTCCATAAAATAGGCTTACGTTTGACTTCAAGCTCGCTTGATGGAAGGCGAAGATTAGGCCTAAGATGGTACACGTTTGCCTAGAAGGTGTCTGTTCACTTTGGCCTTAAAGATGGATGGAGTTCCTCATCGGGAACACAATTTTTTTTTTCGAAACTAGGGGTTGTTTTTTTTATTATTGTTCTCTTGGAGCAAATACCAGCCACATATAATTTTATTTCTCAAAAAAAAAAGTCATGCACTGTAGGGTTAAAAAATGTTGATTCTATTTTGATATTATGTTCTATAATTGTAATAAACAAATTTTCGTCTTGGAAACTGTTTTAATACTTACCTACTTACCGACTTCGTGCAAATTAATTAATTTTTTTTTAATCCAAATTTGACAACCCTGACACTTTTAAATCGTCACATGCCGTTTGTACGGAGAAGAGGAAAAATGACAGGCTAACATTGCCCACACATTTTATTAGGAAAGTATTAATGATATTGAATATTTTTTTAGGTCGATCGCCTTCATTGTCAAAATACTTTCATTGGTGTTTATGTCATCTGTATGAGGTCCAAAATTCGCTCAAAATTAACGTGGGCAATGTTGGCTAAAAGTCCAGATTATTTTGCCCGCCCTCTTGATTGGTCATATGATAGAGAAAATTTCTACTAATTTTAGATTTTGATAAATCAATGCCTGCACATGATCTCAGAGTTGCCACAGATACACATAAATGTCCGGGGTTTCATACAACAAAACTTGTAAAAATACAGTTTTTATCAAAAAAGTGGGCAAAGTTGGCGTGTTTCACGGTAATCATCATCATCATCAATCATCAAAATTTCGTAAAATCTCAATATGAATATGAAAGGTTTTAAAGAAAGTTTTACCGAACTTTTATAAACTAGCTTAGGTTAGTTTTAAACTGAATTTTTTACTGTTTAAAATCTGTGATTTGATTCTGTTTAGCAATTAAAACTGGACATGTGTACGCAGGAATGAAGAAGTAAACTAGCCGCCCGGCCTGGTTTCGCACTAGTAGATATAGGTATTTAACAAAATATATATTATATCAAAAACTATATTTTTGTGTCGGGGCATACTAAAAAAACTGGCCAAGTACGAGTCTGACTCGCGCACCGAGGATTCCTTACAAATTCGGCTAGCTAATAATATAATATCCATTTTTAGCAGAGACCTGGTTCTAAGCAAAATGTACTCAGCGTGAGGTCATTTTATACTGGTTATTTATATAGTGACATTATAAATTTAGATTTTATACATTTAGACAATGACGTCTCCTATAAAACTGTAGTATATCAGTTTGCTATATTGTCAACAGTTTCTGCAGCCGTACGCAATATAAGGATTATTTTGGATTTTATTTCTTACCTTGGGTGACATTATCGAAGTTTTCATACTGATCCCTAACTTTTTGAAAATTTTCTATAGCCTTTTCTAGATATCGATTTTAAAGACAATCGGTCCAAAAACTGAAGATTCCAAAATGGCGGCCAGCTTCAAAACGCCAATTAACATAATAAAGGGCTCTGAGTGCGGCAGGGATGATTACTTCAAACTTGAACTTGGTCCGGAAACATGGTAAAACAGTTCTAAATTTCCAGTCAGTCAAAACAAACCGACAGGGTAATCAAAGTTAACTTTCACACTGAGAGAGGTCGATTAAGTTCTATTAAATATGTTTATCCGTTGTCTAGTAACAAGTTTTGTTTAGTTTCATCATCATCATGTCAGCCGAAAAACGTCCACTGCTGGGCCTTCCTCAAGGCTCTTCACTCAGACCGGTCCTGTGCTTTCGGCATCTACCGCGATCCCGCGATCTTAATCAGGTCGTCGCTCCATCTTGTTGGAGTCCTACCGATAGCTCGTCTCCTAGTCCGCGTACGCCATTCGAGATCTTTTTAACCCCATCGGCCATCGGTCCTGCGAGCAATGTGCCCCACCCACTGCCACTTCAGTTTCGCAGTTCTTCGGGCTATGTCGGTAACCTTAGTTCTACTGCGGATACCATCATTTTTGATTCTATCCCGCAGAGAAAACCCAAGCATAACCCTCTGAGAGACTTTGAGCTTCCTCATGAGGCCCATCGTTAGCGCCCATGTCTCAGATCCGTATGTCATCACTGGCAACACACACTGGTCAAAGATTTTTGACTTCAAACACTTCAGCCATTTGGACGAAAAGACACTGCAAAGCTTCCCGAACGCTGCCCAGCCGAGTCGGATTCGGCAAGTAATCTCTTTCTCGAAGTTGGACCTACCTAACTGGATCTAATGAATGCCCTTGACTGTATAGATATTTTTGGCTCGGGTTTTGTTCTCATGTAAGTGAGAGTTGCGTGTATAGATATGTTTGACTTGGGTTTTGTTCTTATATAAATGAGAGTTGCGTGTATAGATATGTTTGACTTGGGTTTTGTTCTTATATAAATGAGAGTTGCGTGTATAGATATGTTTGGCTTGGGTTTTGTTCTTATATAAATGAGAATTGCGTGTATAGATATATTTGGCCTCCTAATTTGCCTACATATATTTGACTAACATTGTACATTTATTTATGGCCATGTAAATGTCTAGATCTTTTTGACTAATTAAATGATCACATAATAATTGACCGGATTACTGTACAGATATTTCTGGCTAATCAACTGTACATTTGTTTTTGACGCCTTGGGAATGTATATATATTTATGCCCTTGACTGTACATTGTTATCGAAGCGCGGTCGAAACACGACTGAACCAAAACTCTGCACAATAGACGCGTAGTGCAGTCTTTTGCTTTTTGATTGTGAGTCTAGTTGTTTATCGTAAGTCAATGCACAAATGACACTAAAATTCGGGACATTTGTTGTGACTGAAAAGAAAATTTACAAAGGGTCTGGCTGGGCAGTACAAGTGTCGCAACGGTTTATGAGCGGTGAGCGGTGACCTTGAATGCGCAGAACTCTTTCTTTGGGTCTCTTTGGCGGGGGGACGGAGGCGCGACGCGGGGAGGTAGCGCGTCACGTGCCGCGAATGCATTCTATTGGTTCGTTCACTCGCTCCCCGCTCCCGCGCCACATTCAAACGTCTTAATTTTCAACAAGTAACAATTTTCGTCATAATTTTGGATTCAAAATTAAGTCACCTCTTTGACGCTGTACATTTTGAAAGTCAACGATTTCAAAAACAATGGGTGACCAGCAGTGGCATGGCGTCCATAGAACTCGATTCCCACTGGCTTGCCTATTTTAAGGCAGTTGGGCAATTTATTGCGCAGAATTAGAGGAAAAGGCTAGTTAGGCTTCTGATATACTTGACGCCACGCCACTGGTGACCAGTCAAACTAACCTACCCGCCCGCACCTCTCTCGGTCCCCTTTGTCGTCTACCCCGCGCCCCTGTGCCGCGCGGGTGAAGACTCAGCTAAGTGGTCTAAGATAAGGATAGTCGACTTCCAGCAGATGGCACCAAGTAGTCACGTACCTGACGCCGGCAGCGCCAGCCTTCATCCAGGTCTTGAGTACGTTATCGAACTGTTTGACGACGTCAGGGTTGGTGAAGTTGAGGTCCGCGGTCCCCTCGCCCAGCTGGTGAAGGTAGAACTGCTTACGCGTATCACTGTACGTCCACGCGGCGCCGTTTTTCACTGATACCTAATACATAAAAAAAAAAACAGTAGAGGAAAACATCGTGAGGAAACCAGACCAATCCCAATAAGGCTTAGTTACCCTTCTGGGTTGGAAGGTCAGATGGCAGTCGCTTTTGTAAAACTAGTGCCTACGCCAAATCCTGGGCTAAGTAGCTAATGCTGCTTTAACACTTCTGATTAACATTTGTCTTATGTTATGTATTAGCAGCGGTCGTCACACTTTACTGGCCAAGGGTATGACTGTGAGTTCCAGGGCCGGGCCGCAGGGTATGTGATGGCGCTCCAAGAGCCTTTGCACATTTATACAATGTATTTAAAAATCAAGAAGTAAATTTCTTGATTAATTTGATATTTCCTATCATTTGAAAAATAGCGCCTTCTCTCGTCCCGGGTGAGCAGTAGATGTTCCACGGGAGTTTGTAATTGTGTCGTACAGACACATCATTCAAATAGATGACGCCTATTTATTTATTTATTACATTGTAATGTCATGTACATTTATATTAAAAGGTGTTAAGCATAAATTTGTCGGTCCATGACGCCCTCCAAGGGCACACAATAACAATTTATCACTAAAATCTAGGAATATTAAATTTAAACAGCTTTAGCTTAGCGACAAATATTCGCATAGTAACAAGGTCACGTGACAGTTGGTAACAGATAGAAAAATCCCGGCCATAGCTTTACTTTTCGGATTTTTCTATGTGTTCTAATTTTCAGTCTCGTTTAGAAATTAAATTTCTAACAATGTATTTAGCTTATTTCGTTATTTGAAACAATTTACTATGCCGCGGGCCGCACAAATAACGGCCACGGGCCGCAATTTGACGACCATGACCTAATACATCATCATCTTCGTAGGGTTTTTCCCGGCATTTGCCACGGCTCAGTGAGCCTGGGGTCCGCTTTGACAACCTCATCCCAAGATTTGGCGTAGGCACTAGTTTTACAGAAGCGACTGCCATCTGACCTTCCAACCCGGAAGGGTAGCTAAGCCTTATTGGGATTGGTCTGGTTTCCTCGATGTAATTTTTCACATAAATTCCGAAAAACTCAGAGGTGCGAGCTCGGGCTCGAACCCACGACCCTCTGCTTGAAAGGCCACAGGTCACACCACGAGGGTACCACGGCGATGTATCATAAGAACAGTACTCACCCAGTCATTGGGAGGGTTGGGATCGTTGGTCGCGTTGTAGCCGTTGGGCTTCTGCCAGATGAAGTAGTCGTCGTAACCCTCGCTGCGGCTCTCGCTGAGTTTGAACCACTCGTGCGTGTTCGGCACAAAGTTCGCCACCAGGTCCAGAACCACCCTGAAGTTGATTAAAACAGGCATAGTATAAGTCAACGCACGTAAAAAGAGCCCTGGGGTCTTACCATGACGTCATAATGCGATTCAGTTTAGGTTCGCTCGCTGTCAGATTCATACTAAAAGTGACAGCTAGAACTTGAACTCAGTCGGAATTAGGACGTCATGGTAAGGCCCCTGGGTGGCTAGTGGAGGGGATACGTTTGCGCAACAATAAGCCAATCGCGTGATGGCTGCGCGTGCGTTGCTAGCCCCCCTCCCGCGTCCCCCACCAATTTGGTCCGTATTTCGCTCTGCGCAGGTATATAGCTAGAGCTCTTTTTACGTGCGTTGATTTGTAAAGGGGAGCTCGAAGACGTCCACTGCCCGACCTACCCTAACGATCTCAGACGCGATTTTTACCAGGCGCCATTTCACCAATTGGCTAGACAATAATATACATACGTACTTAAATAGATAAATACATCCATGACTCGGGAACAAATATATTATGCCCTTACCAGGATTCGAGCCCGGGACGCTTGCTTCGTAGGCAGGGTCACTACCAACTAGGCCAACCGCGCTGTCAACAAATCAGATCTAAAATAAAAAAAATCTAGTACTTATAACTTACTTGACACCATCATTCTTGGCCCGCGATATTAATTTCTTGAAGTCCTCGACGCACTCGGGCGTTTTCAGCACGTGGTATGCGTCGTCGCCGCACGCCACAGTGGCGAATATGCCGGCGGCCAGCGAGCTGCTCGGCAGGTCAGCGTCGACATCGGCATCGTCACCCAACTCCACCAGTGGCCCTTTCTCGAACCTGAACGTATAATAATAAGACCGACCGCTACAATAAGTCCTCACACGCGCGGGTGCAGACGCGCGGGGTGGGACGACCGCGGGGAGCTCTCGGTGCGGGCGGGGAGTGTGCCTGCCCCGCACAGAGCTCCCACCCCGCGCGTCTGCACCGCAAAGGCGAGGACTCAATTAAACGGTTGGTCTATAATAGCAGAGTTCTTAAGAGGCTGACAACACCTTGTTGAAATTGATGTTATTTAAGCACTTTTTTAAGAAAAACTACACACTAAAAAAATACAAAAAAAAAAATAATGTTAATTTTCATCACATTTCAAACACGCTAGACGGACTCGATACATAATTGAACAAAATCGGCTCGATAGAAAATAATTGCAAAGATTGGTCTTAAAATCATCATTAAACGGTTCTATGTCTTTATTTTTTCGACGTATGGGTCTGCAATTAAAAACATGACGTCAACATATTCATACCTACACGGCTAACGAGTCATATGTCACAAATAATCCATATTTTTTTTTATTTCTTCTTATTTGTGTCTTATTTGCAAGATTTTAGACGCGCGCCAAGCTGCCGGAATAGTTTCTTCTCTTTCACTCACAGGCACGCGAACCGTGTGTGTGAAGAGTGGCGCTGCTCAAGGTCATTTGCTGTTGACAGCGCCTTAAGCACTGTCATTTCATTAGTAAGTAACATAATGAAATATAATAACAATAACCACCTTGTTAAACATTGCTAGACAATGGTAATCGTTACTGCTGATATTATAGACATGGACTTGGAATTTAGAATTCCATTCGAGTTCTATTGAACCTATTAAAATTATCAATACAGTTAAGATAAAACAGGACTTATAATTGCGACTTAATAATGATCTATCCAGAATGTGATAAATTCAATCAATGTTTTTAGTGCTTTCTCAACCATCTATGTATTTTTGTATAACTAGTGCTGACTCCTAATGATATTCAATATATTATCTCCTTTTACTTAAAATAAACGAACTACTTAATTATTTCCAAAAACAATGCATCCAACTTACTAAGCTATCTAAACTAAGCTACAAGAAGTGCGATATTACAATAACAACTTTAATAACCTTTGACTACCAGCTGGTAAACGATATTTTCTTGACCTTCAACTTGCATTAAGAAATAAGCTTGGAACGTGATTAGCTGTATTGAAGAAAAAAGATTATGATTTTATTTTATTATAGTATAGAGCTTGCCCAAGAGATCTGCTAATTACTTCTCAAAATATTAGGTTTTAGGTTCAGTAAAAATGGCTTGGTTATTGAGATATCGTTATTTTTGTAAAAATCGGAAATTTGCTCCTTTTGCTCCAGTTTGGAGTAGTCTATTACCCGTGGTCCAACTAATTTGTACAACCCGGAGAAAGTGCTGCTATTATAATCACATAATATTTTAATACAATAATAGTAGGTTACATAATAGGTCACTTAGGTATCTTCAGTTATCCGGCGGGCAAAATTCCCAGAAAAAGGAGACAAACTGTAGTTGGACCACAGAACTATATTTGACCATGGGCAACAGAGGTTTGGTTGGAGTATGTAGCTGTGGTACTAAACAAAACGGAGCTGAAGGAGAGAATTCTGAGAGGTAATTAGCGGCCCACTAAGCTTTAGACGGTACCACAGAATATATAATAGTACTAACGTACAGAATGGCCACGCTCCGCCCCGCACCTATTCGAGTTACCCCACCCCTCAAGCGCAGTCGGCCGGAAAGCTGCTGGCAACTAGTAGGGCTCGCGACGCGATGTATGTCGGCCGCACGTCACAAGTTCGGGAACCTATCCTACCTACTTCATTTTATAAAACATTAGAAAATTAATGCTTTCTGAAATTATCGCGATTAATACATGAAATAACTACAGAATCATTCTCTTAAGTTTGTTCAGTGCATCTATTGTAATTGAAAATAATAATGCTTAAATACACAGACAGACACATTTTAAGTAAGTTTAAATAAATAGATAACGATTAAGTACATTTATTTGCACACATCTAAGCCATATTTTTAGTAGGTTTATGTCATTGGTAGTACTTATAGTACTAGGTTTTTGCGATAGACAGCCCTGTGTATCTTACGCACACATTGACGCGTGTACAGACGACGTCGTGCCTGTGTTCATTTCAGAACGCGGATTTTGTACGTCGTGGCCGCCGTGTGACGGTACATCGTCGTGTGGGACAGCCTGGGGCCTTACCATGACGTCCTAATTCCGACTCAGTTCAAGTTTTAGCTGTCACTTTTAGTATGAATCTGACAGCGAGCGAACCTAAACTGTAACGCATTAAGACGTCATGGTAAGGCCCCTGTAGGTTGGTCACGTGACTTACCAGGTCCTGGGCGGCGGCGGCGCGCACTTGGGCGCCTGCACGATGATGACGATGGCGCCGGCCAGCATGCACAGCCACAGCGCCCAGAACAGGATGAACATGGCCCAGCGCAGCCGCACCCAGAACGGGTCCTCCGCGTACTGCATCAGCTCCTCCTTGGTCAGCCCAGAGAATTGCTGGAAAAAAATACATTTTAATTTCTAAACAACACTGAAAATTAGAACACATAGAAAAATCCGAAAAGTAAAGCTATGGCCGGGAATCAAACCCGAATCCTCGTTATTCCGTGACGCGTGCTTTACCCCTACACCAAATCCGGCTCTGCGTATAACGTTGCCGACATGTTTTAAAAATGTCTTTTACTTTGACACTGGCAAAATTGTCCAACGGATAGAGCCTATATGTATTATATTTTTTATAAACAAAGAAAGAAGCCTCCAGAGGGTGGTAGGACCTCGCACAAGGTCCGTCCGGATCACTACCACCATCTTAGTCACAAATTTTGGCAATTTAGCAATGCTTACATTCCCTACAGTGTAGCTTGTGATTAAATAACGAACTTTAAGCACCATATCATCCCAGTCCCAGTCTGAAGAAGTGGAAGTCATTGCAGCTGGCATTATCTCAGGGTTGTTAAAAAATTCGCGTCTTATTAAATTACTGCTTCTCATTTAAAGCTAATTATTTTATTTGTTTTTTAACTAACTACTTTTTTTCGATTTTAAAGATTGTAAATGACATAAATTGGCATCTGTCAGCTTATTATGTCAATGTACTGTCTGTTTTTATTTGTCTCCTATCGTAAAGGATTCATTAGGGTGCGAGTCGGGTTACCTCCGCGTGTTCTCAAGAGGTTGCGGTTCGTTTTTGGATCCGTCCGTGCTTGGTTCGGTGTACCCTGGGCATTGGTTAATGATTTCCTAGCAGTTTCTGAGCGATATCATTGACCGTTGGCTAAAAGCCCAACAGGGTGGGAGAGGTTCTTTTGACTGTGTTACCGTACATCGTTGCCGACATTTTTTATTATATTTTTATTATTTTGACATTGGCGAAGTTGTCGTCGTAATGAGGATCTGATACGCTACAAATAAGAAGAAACTAATTAAGTATTAAGTTTTTTTATGTAAATAATAATATGACTAACTAGTTGTTGTCAGAGACTCAGTCTGCGCAGAATTCCCTTATCGCTATCCCGCGGGATCCATGCAATCATAAGTATCACAACTCACCCTCTTGTTGGCGTCCAGTTCTATCTTGGCGTCTCCGTTGCGATGGTCTCCGACGACATACTTGGCGTCGGCCATGTCCACCCGCGTCACGATCTTGGCCTCGTCTTCTTTTTCTAGAAGCTTCTCTTCTGCCTCGTCCACCTTCTCTTTGGATTTGTGAAGACTAGCTTTTGATGAGCGCAATCCGCCTGCAAAAATAAGAATAAGTTTACACTTAACACAATTTTTTTTTTAACACTATGTTGATTTTGTGTTGATTTTTCAGGTGCAAGTTTCGTCCGGACAGCTACCACCATCTTACTCGCTAATCCTGCCGCCAAGCAGCAGTGCTTGCGCTACTCTGTTCCAACGGAGAAAACCAGCGGGTGAAATTACTGGCACAATAGGTTCTATCTTAGCCCTCGAGGCCGGCAATGCGTCTGCAATTTTGTAGTACTACGGATGTCCATGGATGTAGTAGTGTTCTTTGTCCTACCGTGTTCCAAAAAATAATCCATAATGCATAAATGGATGGATATGGGCGACGTTTAACCTAGTTATGATTAAACACTTCGACACAGGAATGAAAAAAGGCCATATTACAATTTTAGTAACGGAAAGACAACATACCAGAGCTTGAATAATTGTGAATATAATTTAAATTTATTACGTTCACGTCACTAACGACCGACTATAACCGCAGTGCGTAGGATAATGAAAGAATATTTTGTATCGCATATTAATATTGCAGAATGTAAATCATTACTGACAAACAAAAATTTACATTTCATATAGCTACGTGTTGATACAGTCAGCATATAAGTCACTATAACACTTGGATTTGGGAATTTTAGCATCAAATCTTGAACATACTTCTGCCAAAGTTAGAAAAGCAAAACTATCGCTGGGTAGGTATCGCGTAGGCCTATTTGAAAAATACCACATATTACACTCAGATCAGTAGGCTAATAAGTTAGACAATAGTCTAACTCGCTCGCAATCGCCATCTTCTTCATTTTGACAGTTCTTGTATAACTGTGACAGCTAGCTGATTCCGATGCCAATTGTCAGCCAATACACGAACTGTCAAAATGAAGACGATGGAGATTGCGAGCGAGTTACGTAATAAGCCTGCAGGTCGCCCATTCCGTATCGTACATACATAGATCGCACCCCTTATTTACTGTACCATTTACATTGCGGCTAAACTTACTTATGTGAACGCGAAGTAGCGAGATAGTTCATGGACCTCCCCAAAAAATGCCTAATTTTATATGGAACTTTTTCGCACTAACTATACGCACACTTAGCGTGCTGGCTGTACCCATCCAGTTACAAGACCAACTTCATAAAATATTAATGCAGACCTTCCAGGAAACCAGCGGGATGGCCGTTGAACTGACGCGAGCCAAGATTAGGGTTCCGTGCAATTATTATGACTATAAAATAACCACTCCTGCTTGACGATAACACTATTTATTAGGTACTAGCTGTTGCCCGCGACTCCGTCTGCGCAGAATTCGTTTATCGCTATCCCGCGGGAACTACGCGATTTTCGGGGATCTCTACGAAGTTCTAACTTAACCGGTTCAGCGGTTTAAGCGCGTAGAGGTAACAGAGAAGACAGGCAGACAGCCATACTTTCGCATTTATAAATTAGTATGGATCTCTTTGTTATATACATATAAAGCAAGATGCGTCCCTACGTAGTACATACTAAGTATAAGACATTTTTGTACACACAAATCAATCAATAAATGAATATGAATAATTTGAAGTAGTCTCTGCCTACCCCTGTGAGAAAAAGCCGTGACGGTATGTATGTATGTATATGAATAATTAAATTCTGCCTTTACTTTTAATTTGTTCTGAACTTACCCAACTGAAACACCAAAACAAAACTATTCACAGAAGTCACTGTCGTTTTTTACACTTTTGCAACCTCGAAAGCGTTTAGCAAGTCGAGTTTATTTTTAAATCTCTGATCTCTGAAGTCTCGCGTCAAAGTTTAAACTTACCTGTTCTCACACAGTATCGAAGTGACTACGTTGTTGAAGCCCCCATCAGTCACAGTACGGTTTTAATGTCACACAACAATGGTAAATCGTCTATAATGCTCTGAGAGCTGTCATGGTCCAATGCATTCGATAATGGAACTATAGTTAGGAGTGGGATGTTAATTGATCTAATAAGACAGTCATGTGTCGTTTTCTGGTCCGAACACACGGAAATACGCGGGTGAAATCGATTTGGTTATTAGCGAGAAATGAAGACCTTGTAAACAAATTTGGTCGTAGTTTTAGGCCTTTGCAGAGCTGCTTGCTGTTGTATATAGGTAGGTACCTACCGTAAGAACAAGCAAGACCCACCCAAGTACCCAGGTACCGTGCTGTGATCGTGAGTATCTATCCATACTTGATCCATACCTACTAATATTGTAAATGCGAAAAGTATGTTCGTCTGTTTCGTACTGACCCTTTTTTATTGATCAAATTAAATTAGGGGTTTAATGGGAACGAAACAAAACATTATAATTTGAACCAAATGAAACACAAATTACTTAAAAATATATTATTTAATTGTACACTTAATTCATTCTTAAAACAGTTAACATTATTCAGTAAAAATACAGATAGTAGATACATTATTCTAATTAATTTGTACAAAAACGTCAGTCATATCATAATCATAACATTATGTACAGTCAGCGTCATATAGTTTGAAGCATCCAAGTTGGCCAAATAGTTCTGTACACCTTAGAAATAGTATGATGTGTCGACCTTTTGGTACTTTGTATGTTTCATACTAGGTATATGACACTGACTGTACATCCATGTTAGTGTTTCCAATATTTAAAATTTTACAATAAAATAAAATTAACCATATTATTAGGTACCTGATATTGCAAATGAACTTTGGTTCAATAAAAAAAAATCCTATTAAATAACCATTATACAGCAATAGCCCATTTTGTGGAATATCCTAATATTCTGTTATGTTAGCCAAACCACAAAAATGTTAACAATGGCCTTTAGTTGTGGTTTAACACATTCATGTAGTTACAGCAGGCATTTTAAATACTAACCAATACCTACCTACCTTTGATTTGAGAATGCGAACTAAGCTAATCATAAAAGTAATTACGAATACCTTAGTTGATTGAATTCTTAACTGTATTATGTCAAGGTACCTGACCTACATAATACAGTAGGTATAACATAGAATCCATATTAATGGGATAGCTTTAAAAAATGTTAAAGATAAAATAATTATTCAGCATCATAATATAGTTTGAAGCATACAAGTCAGCCAAATAGTTCAATAGACATAGAAATAGTATGGTGGGTCAAACTTTTTGAACACTGAATGTTACATACTATATGATGCTGACTGTACCTACATTCAAAAATTAACTAAAATCATGGAGCATTATTAAGTCTCTCTAAAAACTGTTCAAACAATCTATTTCGCTCTTTTTGTATACTATTAGACTCTTCAACAATATTTATTAACCTATCTAACTTCTCTTCGACTATTCTTTGACGGTCCCTCATTTCAAATGTAGCTTTTCTGAAGTCAGCATGTCTCTTTCTGGTCAATCTTTTCTTGACTTCTTCACTCTGGCCGCTAGAGCTTTCTGCAGTTTCTTGGACGTCAGCTTCAAACTTAGCTGTTGAATTCATAGTTAATAATGCTTTAGCAACAGTGTCTGTTGCAGTTTCTTGTATTTTCTGTTGTATAGCTGGCTGATATTCTCCATTGTCACTGTATATTTGTTCAAAAATGTCAAAATAAGGCCATTTGACTGTGGCTTGTCCATTTAAATTCTTTTTCTTAAGCAACCTAACATAAGTTTGTTTTAAATTTCTGAATTTCTTATCACAACTATCAGGACCTTTACCCACAGCATTAGATATGTCGATCCATACACTCTTTTTTCTAATTTTAGGGTTCCTAAACTTTTCTACATTTTGGAGATATACATCCAATAAAATTTGGATGCTGTTGTGTTCCCAGTGATCATCACTGTCGTCTATCTCAGTGTCTACCTCTTGAGTTATCATACTGCAGAGTAAGTAAAAGCACCTCCCTCTAACACTGCTTTTCTCTGATAAATTCAGCTGTGGGAGTTCTATAATCCCATTTCAAGTGTCCAGGATGCTGCCTATTTTAGCCACAATTGTATCAATTGGTTGTTAAGAAAATTGGAGGCCTGGCAGTCCGGCAGACCGGCTCATTTGGCGTTGTTGATGTCTCCCGTACGCATGCATTCTTGTTTCTTCTTTCTTTCTTCTAGGTTAAGTCACGAATTTTACATCTGAGTGTCACTTTTTCCGGATTTCCGACTTAGAAATTTATGTCACACTCATGCTGAGATTGATAATTCAAAGAAAAACAATAAGAGAGTTTGTCATAAGTTCGTACCACCTCTATATTTGGGAAATTCTATCGATGCTTTGCATCAGTCAGCGAACTATCACAAAATGGCGCTGCGTTGGCTTGGTGGCGGTAAAAAGCGCTTTATAACCCGTCCAAATAATGGAGTCGCGGAAATAAAGACTTTTTTCAATTTATTTATAAAGTTCGGGTTTTTGTATTAGGTAATTTAGTCAAATCAACAATGGTTTTAAATTTGAAACTAAAAAGTAATCATTCTAATTAGCCGAAGAACTATTTGAATTTAGCGCAGTAGACATTCTCAATTTGTCAGCGTTATACTTTAGCTTAGCTCAGTGACGTTATTTTTATCATTGAATGGACCTAGCCTGGCTAGCGTGACAGTCGATAGATAAATAACAAAGGACTACCTACTAATTAAATTTAATGATCTAAGCTTTTGTTAGTTAATGAGCACCTTTTTATAACACAAGGCCACGAAAAGATACTTGTATGCCAGTTTATCTCAATTTACTTTACCCATTTCGACTAAAACTACAAATAAAAAGTTGAATTATGAATTATAGCAAAATTTTAAGCCTTGAAAATAATGTAAGTCTCGATGTACCTGCATCAGAATCTGGTATAGGCTTGTAAGAAGCGACGTGCTCGTCCTCTTGCACTTGCCCTCCATCTATAGTGAGATGGTTCTTCCGCTCCGACATGATGAATTCGGTACTTGCAGAACCGGTTTCGCAATTCTAAGAGAGAAAGCTTTCTCTTTCACCTCAATATCCGCAAGTAGGTACTTGGAAAAATAATTATCTTTCACCATGCACTATCGACCATCTGTTAAATGATTGAATGAAGGAAATGAACGAGAACGAACGAACGACACTGGACCTGGATGAATGAATGAGTGAAGCAAAGCAATAAGCAATGGAGTGAAATGAAAAACGTCTACGCTAGAGTACTAAAAGTCTAAGTCCAGGGGGGCTACTCCGAAATTCGATTTTCGAAGTTCGTATCACGCCGTCCCTCTCACTCTCACATTAATAACTATTAGTGAGAACGGAACGGCACGAAACGAACTTCGAAAATCGAATTTCAGAGTATAAGGCCAGCTTCCAAGAGAATTAAAAAAAAAACGTGGCTAGCTATTGGGCTAGCGGAATCACAGACTACTGAGATACAGTAGGCGGCAAATAAGTAAAACGTTGAGGGGATATGCGCAGTATGAAAAACATCATCATTTTCATACTGCGCTTATCCCCTCCACGTTTTACTTATTTGTCGCCTACTGTACTAATGTAAGCTGAATGAATAGGCACATTATTGATCATTCTAATTTGTTCCAAGTCCCGCAATATTAGATATTGGAAAAAAAACTACTAATTTTATATTTGATTTAGTTAATTGGTGACGATTTGAAATCTCAGATCAAAGAAGATTAAAATAAGTGTCAATTTACATTAAAATCGTAGATTGATTTCCAAACTTTAAATAGAACGCATCATAAAGTCAGCTGATTGCTGCTTTTGCTGTCATCTATCTGTACGTCAGTGTCAGTAAGTATCGTACGTAGTGTTATTCTCTTTGTCAATTATCTAAAAATATGACAAATAATGTGTTGATTTAGCTTGGTTTGGCTTGGATTGTACACCATTTTGCTTTCTTTTCTTTTGTATTAATTTGCTCGTATCATATACTCAAATGATTATAAAATTATACACAGATAGGTAGTTCTTATTAATTAAATGCGATAGTGTTTGACATTTTAGACCAACCAAGATAAAGGATGTGTTCTATTCCTCCACCGCCCCCTCTGCCCCCACAAACCCTGGAGCTCAAGCAAGTCTCTCCAGAGCATCCATCAGAAACTGAAATCAAACCGGGACCAAAATATCCGGAAATGTGCGAATGGGCGACAAAAAACCTTGATTTGTGGGACGCGTGTGCTAAAAATAGTATTTGCCCTCAAAATGTACCATTTCAATACACTTATACACCCTTGGAGTCGATATTGCAAGTCGGACCTACTTGCGGCCTAGCTGCGCTCTCTATGGTGGTCAGAAACAAGGTTACTGCTCTTGAAATGTTAGAAATAACTAGGGCAGCAGGCTACAGCAGTATGGGAGAGATGTTGAGTTGTAAAGACATGGTCAACCTAGCTGAGAAAGTGTTGAAAATGTCTGGAATGGGGGATATAAACTGTTCACTTGTGACTGGAGATCTTTTCTGTCATGATGTCATAGAGAAACTTCTAAGAGGTGCAGTATTGCTTGTTCCGTATCCTTTTTAAAATGGTACATTGATTACATTACAATATTGTTTTACCCATACATTGACAAATTAATTTCGAGGGAATGGAGCCCAATATGAGTGTTCCCCTTATGCCTGAAGTCCACTTCATTGAACAACATTTACCTTGTTACTCTGCTACCACACATTTAAGACAGTCAAATAAATTTAAAAAATATAGCCAAGGTCATAATAACAAAAAAAAATTCAATTCCACTGATTTGCTTTCCAAGAAATTGTTTTCTGGTTATCAGGAACAGGAGATGCATTCATTCCTACAAACCAGATAATAACAGGGACAAGAGAGTTAGCAATTTAATTCTTTTATCTAGTTTTCAGATCAGTGAGTCACCCTGCTAGATATATGGTCTGGTATGCTAGGTCTGGGTGCGGGTTTCTGGTGTCCAATAATTTAAGATAATAATTTCATCTTAATTCTTAGTTCAGATATGATGCAGATGCCAATCATTCACCATGCCACCGGAAAGGCCATAAGGCACACTGGTGCCTGGTGTCAGGAGTTGTTGTTGTTGAAGACCCCGGAGATTCCTTAGATTCAGACCCTAATAATGTGTATGCACTATGCAAGCACGGGAAATCCAGATATTTAGCTGCATGGAAACTGCAGGATTTACACAGCAGTAACCAAAACCTTTGGGAGTTTTCCCCACCAAAAGGTACCACGAACCAGTTATACAAGCTGCCAGAGGGGGGGATAGGAGGTAACAATGGCCTTAGAAATCAGTTTGTGATATTTTATGAACTATAGTTTAGTTACCATGTTGTTGATTAGTACTTGTAAGTTTAAACAATTTTACAAGACTTTCTAGTTAGTAACAGGTTTTAATAAATGTAATGTAATTTTATATGTGTGTCCATTTATTATATGGTTGATCAAATGAAATAAAATATTTTTTAATGCAAAATTTTATTTGTACAATAAATACAAACCATACTCGCAAATTATGATAAAATAATATATCTCATCACTTCACTTAAAAATATTTAATGAAATCATAAACATGTAAGTCAAATAGAGAAATAAAATCAGCCCCGGAGGTTTCGATTAAAATTATTGCACTGACAATCAGTTTTGTTTCTTTTTTTTTCAGAAAAAATAAACACCTTTTGTGATTAACAAACGTAAAAATAGTTTTGTACTAATTTATTCAACTTAAAAGAACTTGACATACTCTTAACAAAATTCATAAGTTCAATTGGCCATTTCACATGCACAGAAACACTTGTGATGAATGAAAATGACAATGAAAAATTAAATAGATACAATTATATTATTTTAATCAAATTTTATGACAATTCGCAATAATATGCCAATACGTTGGTAGCTATGAGATCAAATTATAATAATTACAATTAATCAATTAATTGTAAATTATAAGTAAGTTTTACTCGCTATTACATGGATATACGATTATGGAACATTGTAACTTAAATGGCTGGACACTCAGCAAAGGCAGTATTTTCTGAATCTACTGCCGAATTAGAGTTAAAAGTTTACAATAAAACAGAGTAACATACTGTCCAATTGAGTGTCTGACAGCCAGTTCACACCAACGGCTAGGCCTGCAGATATGATCAAACTAAATATACTTGAGCTTCTTTTTGTTTTAACTGCCTCAATCAAATGGCACCATTTTGTTAGTGAAGTTACTCAACTAATATTATATACCCAACAGCTATGCAGTTGAAGTAATACACTATTACAACTGAAAAGCGACTAGCCTAAGAGTAATTTTGACTTTATTGATACACACATATAGTTTAATAAGGATGGTGTAGATTCCACTTCCATTGCACTACAAACAAAAAGGTTATAATACTGACACTGCACCCTACCGAATATTTTATACATAGTATAGTCAAGTGTATTCGAATTATTGAGTAAAATACACTTGCTGAAAGAACAGGTCTACCTATTAAAGCCCAGTTTATACTTGCAAGAAAATCATCTCACAAATTTTGCCGAGCTGTGATGCGAACGGGTTTTAAAGATTCGAAGTCGTCGGCCCTGTACCACAATATAGGCAAAGCTACTTGCAGAATTTTTCTTCCAAGTCAAAACTGGGCTTAGGATTAGGACCTAAAACTGTGCCAGCATTTTGGATGGCTACAATTTCTATTGCATTTAATACAAAAAGAAGCCTTACAAATAGAGTTAAACAAAATCCGCTAGATGTCACAAGTGAGCGCCGAAATGATCGATAAGTATAGCCAAATCGAAACTCCACTTCTTTCACTAGAAACGCCCAGCGAATTTTTTTATTAACTCCATCGCGACGAACGAGACTAGAGCGCATATTGAATATTATTCGTATTTATATTTATTTATTGTATATTGAAATGTTTATTAAGATTTACATGGAATACAGATAGTAATTGCGTTAAGGTAGATTCCTTAACCTGGTTTTCTCTCATTTTTATGGCTATACAGTTTGTTTTCCTTAACCTTATCGCCGCCACATCAAATACAAGAGACGCCACCCATACGCCACACTTCTTTATTGCGATGCCTCAAGTTAAACCTAATTGAACGAAGGTTGCTTTGCATTGAGGTAATGGACGTATATAATGTATAGGTCGTACGCGTTCAAACCGGCGCTGCTTATATATGAGTCGTTGGCGTCGAAAAGGTTAAAGTATGTAGAGAAATATAAGGGCTTCTATGGAGTCCACGTACAGTGCTGTCCCTCTCGCACAGGAGGCATGACCGACTACGGTAGGGTTGACGTACAACTACAGAAGAGCATCAAAATTGGAGTACCATTTACGAATCAAATTTTACAAGTAGGTACTAAACGAAATGTATAGTTCTTTTTTCACAGCTATTGTTATAATTCTGCAAGCTATTTTAACAAGTATATACTTTTTTGGAACTAGGATTTATACACCGAGAAATCGCAACAAGCGACAAAATTCTTAAAGATATTTCTGTCCAAAATTGTAAGACGACGTTCGACGATATCGAAACAAACCAGATTTAAAAATGTTTGACATTAAAACTGGCCAGTTATTTATTAGAGGACAGAATGAAACAAAGTGAATGAAGAAACAAAATCAAACGACAAAGAGAGAAATATTTAGAACATCCACGCACACTACAAAATCATTTCGGACGCGCTCTCGAATCTCCAAAGTACAATGCGAGTTTACGACAAAAACTTTACTTTACTCCGGTCAGAGTACATCGCGTAATAGGTTACTGACCCCGCCAGTCGCAATGGAACGGAGGAAGCAATGTATAGTAAACATCTTACACTACGGACTACAACGAACTATTACTCAGAAGCGTATTACTATACACGCAAAACTATTGTCGAATTTGTTCGTGATACTTATAAAATCGTCGTCCAAACATTTCACTGAAGCCTCATTCACATTCTCACATTATTTCACATTTGTTAGTTAAACCTTAGTTGGCAAACTTAGGTCGTCGATGGAAACGTGGGTAGTATTAAAAACTTCTAAAGAGATTGCTTTAAATTTGGCACGTCATTCGTATTGCTTACAATATTACTATGAACTGTCTGACACCAACAAGCCACGCAAAAATAGTACTTAGTATCTTAAAGAATACAGCTGAGATGAAATATTTAGACGACAATCCGTATATATTTTTTACAAGCCGTTCTTGTAAGTTAACGTCAGCTTGAGATGAAACATGGGATGATACGAAAAATAAAACTAATTAAGACTTAGGTAAGAAATAGGTCGTTCAGGAATTTTGAATAGTTCTGATACAGATTAACCTTTAAAGATACATGGGAAAGATACATACTTAATTAAGTAAATAAATAAATATCATGGGACAAATTACACCAATTGACCCAGTCCCAAACAAAGCAAAGTTTGATTTAGGGGACAAGGCAACGAATAAACATACGATTGTTTTCCAGTATTTCAACTCAAGCTGACCGAACATACCCTTTATTCATAAACGCTCTGTAGGCTTCTGCTAACTTAGCAATCGTGTGTCCTTTTCTGTCACTTTGACATTTACCTTTCACGGATAAGGACAAACGATTAGCAGAAGCTTATATATAGAGTGTTTATGAATAAGGGGTTTATGCTGTAGCTAGCTAGGCTAACCAGCCTGTACCATATAAACTAGCTACCCTAAACTACTCGAAGTTAACCTATGATATCATTCGACAGTCGTTGCTACGGGTACCCGTCCCCTTGGGGTTTCTCCACTTCCTAAAACTAACCGTAATACCAAAAAACAAAAGTCCAAATTGGCTCGGATAAAATTTTAAATTTTAGGGAGGGATAAACTACCGAGGACTTAGAGATATGATTTTGGGTTGCGTTAGCTTCTAGTACAAAAAAAGCTTAAATACAATGGGGATAATACGGAAGATACTGACGCTCTAGTAACCTATATTATATTATTAAAAAATTCTACGCGCATTTCATTATAAAAGTTAAAAAACCACAGCAATTTAGGTGCACTTACAAAAACGATACAATATAATGACTGACTCGCCGTCGTCACTGCTATTTAAAAAAAAAACTGCATTAACGAATCACAGACAATAAAGTAACGCACTCAGTAGCACGAACCTACCATGATATGTGCCGACAGAATACTCCAAAATTCGGTTTTACACTTCTACACCGATAACCTAACTTACCATACTTGGAAATGTCACGAACCGTTTATTAACTCGATAAATATTGAGTACACACATATCTAATCATTATAACATTAAATATTACTACAACTAATTTATGAATGACTATGGATGAATAGTAAACAGGTTATTGAGCGTTCATTATGTAACTTGAATACGTTAAACATCGAATCTGAAGCATGCGTTGCTATAGCTGTTAAAATTACAAATCTAATTAACAAATGACTTAAAAAATTGCAACTATTCAAGCTACACAACAAATGCCATCTACGCGCTAATAAAATCATGGCAGCTCGATAGCGTATTTATATTACTGACTGCAAAATAACCAACGGTTAAAGTAAACAATTATTACTTTTATAATACTAGAAATCGACACGTTCCGGACCTTAAAAACGACACCTAAGCCTCATTGGAAAGCCGTTGGCAACCCCGAACTAATTCGAAGATGGCCGCTGTTCGTTTTTTTTTTAAGCCGTCAAAGTTGCGTGGCTAACGTTTGGCGGTTGAATGCGGCCAGAGGAAGGTAGCTAGAGACTGGATGATACCGAATTTGGTTCGGAGCCAATTCTAGGTTTCCGGAGGCGCGAGCGGAGCGCCGCACGTCGCCACAGGGAAGGTCTTCACGTGCGTCTGCCATTGCGTCGACAGTTGGAAGAACTTGACGCCGTTCCATTCCGTGCCGTCGATGTACACTGCAATCAAACAAATTGTAACAATATAGCGCCTTACTTAAGTATACATATGCCATCAACTTTGTCCACAATAGTCATCGTCATGTAAATGGGGTCCGATTTTTGAAAGCACATGTGTGAAAATACCACTCGAAAGTTGTGAAAAATTGTGTTGAATTTGAAATACGAGTAGCTTAGAAGATACTTACGGCTCTCATTAATCATGTGAACTAGTCAAAATTTTTATTAGAGCCGTAGTTTTGAAGATATAAACAGATTTATACCACTTTCGAGCGGTACTTTCGAGTGATGTGCTTTCAAAAATCAGGCTCCTGGGTCTTGTAAAAATCCCTTCTTAGTGCACCTAGGAATATGTCTGCCAAATTTCAAGCCTGTAGAAGCAGTGGTTTAGACCGTGCGTTGCCTGTCAGTCAGGCAATCACGTTACTCTTTTATAGTTATACATAGATGTAATGTGCTTGTGTGTGTGCAACTTCAATGCTGGTCTGAGCAAAGAAAAAACCTAGAATGCTACTGCACCAGTTGCTTCTCTTCCCGCGCATGGCAAAAACCAATCGAGGGAACGGGCGAAAATCTTACGAATCATTTTATAGGCAGTTTACACATATACGTTCCCAATCATGCTAAACGTGACCTTTAGGCATACCATACCATACCATACCATACTATACCATAGGCTTTGTCTACCCTCGTAAGGGATAAAGTGACTATAGTATGAATCTTCTCAGGTGAACTTTTCGCTTCGAGCCCTAATGTTTCAAACAAAGGCCGTTGTCTCTATTATCGCAAAGCCACAAGCTACCGAGTTAGCACGTGCCACTACAACATTCATATTGAAAAACAAACGGTATCGTTATAGTATTAAGGTTCAAATTTAATGTCACTGATATTCTAGATATTATTTTTAATTTGAACCTTAACACTATGACGATACCGTTTGTTTTTCAATATGAATGTTGTAGTGGCACGTGCTAATTCGGTAGCTTGTGGTTTTGCGATAATAGAGACAATGGCCTTTGTTTGATAGATTAGGGCTAGAAGCGAAATATTCACCTGGGATGATTCATACTATAGCTATGTATATGCTTACCCTTGAGCGGCACGTTATGGTTGGACTTGGCCGAGCAGATGAGCCGCGCCACGCCGTCCACGGTCTGCGTGCGCCCCGGCTCTGCTTCACCCGTCTTCTCCTTCTTCTTACCTAGCCGCATTACTGGAAACAGAGACATATATTCATAACTCATAACATTACATTATACCACATAAGTAATAGTACTAACGTACAGAAAGGTCTCTCTCTGGAGTCGATTAAATAAATAAAAACTAGCCGAATACACATGAAGCACAATCTAGCTCGCTCCTGATATATTTACCTGCAGCGATAATCACATCGTATTTTCCCGCAATTTATTCATGCAAAAATAAACCGTATTACTACGCGAGAGCGCTTCTTTTAGTTAACCCGTTTCAATCATGGCCGTTCACGACGTTCCCGCGGAGCACTTCGAGTATTATCAACTTCTGATTGCTGACTTTGTACAGTCAGCTTTGTTTATTTGACTAGTTCAATCGGGTGTCAATCGCGACATGAATTTATATCATTCATTCTTAAATTCTTTAATGTTCATTTAGTAGACATGCGCCATCTTTTTAAAAAAATACAACAAACTTCTGTAGACCATGTTGCTTACCTGGGGCGAGTGATGGCACTGTTTTCAACGATAGATAATGTGTATCGATAATTTACTGTCTGATTTTATTGATCACTATCGCTTATGAATTGCTCTATATGTATACAGTGACTCACTCTTCTGCTTTTTCTCCTTGGTAAGGTATGTGATGCATAGGTGCGCGTTCTGCCGCGTCACATGGAGAGCCCTGAACGAAGCTTTGACGGTCACTTTGCCGTCAGCGCCTTCCGCCTGCCGCCCGGGCACCTGCAACAACGCCGTCACTAGAGAATGGTGTACAGTGACAATGGTCGGGAATGTCGACCGGACGGCTGGAGTGCCCTATACAAGGCATGCCGTAAAATTCGGACTATTTCATCAAGCGGCTAGGTATATTTAGTAGGGCCTGTCTCACCACTCCTTAATTAAGAGTTTTTAATGATTCACGGTTAAGTTCATTCGAAATATAAAGGTAATCGCGGTTCACATCCCGTTTATAATATTTCGAATGCACTCCTTAATTGTCAGTTATCTATGATGAAGTCTCTGTCTGTTTCGTAGTAATAAATAGAGACGGAATCATAGATAACTGACAGTTAAGGGGTGGTGAGACAGGCTCTTAAGTGAACACACTTATAAATATTTTAAATCGTTTTGGATTCAAAATGAATAATAATATAGCCTTTTTATTCCGAATTCGCTACAATGTGTTGTTGTTTTTTTTTTTATTAAAATTGTCGCGTAATTCGGCTTGCTTCATGGCATAGGCCTGCTCCGTGTATTGGAGGGTTTGGGCTACAGTCCCCACGCGCGCCCAGTGCGGATTGGGAATTTAACAGACACCATTGAATTTCTTCGCAGATGTGTGCAGGTTTCCTCGCGATGTTTTCCTTCACCGAAAAGCTCATGACAAATTTCAAATGTAATTTTCGCACACAATTTCGCAAATTAAACCATACAAAAATTCTGAAAACCAGGGGTTCAGTCGAAGTAACCCAACAATCAACAAGAAGGGTCCTGTAACACAGGGTATCCTAGCACAGGGCCTTTAAATGTATGGTTCTATATTTTTTTTTGGAATAAACACATTTTTATTTTATTTTTTTCATTTTCAATCCGGTGAAGTACTCCGAATTTATTTTAAAACACAGTGTATCGGTGGTCAAGCGGGCAGTATGGACGGTGACTCACCAGCCAGTAGTCGAGTTGCAGCTCGAGCGGCTCGCGCGCCAGCAGCGGCGGCGGCTGCAGGTCGTGCGGCGCGGGCGTGGCGGGGGGCGAGGGCCGCGCGGGGGGCGAGCCGCCCTCCTCCAGCTCCAGCGACGACACGCCGCCCTCGCTGCAGCCCACTCGGACCTCCTGTACCATAAACACCAATACACACTCCGATTCTGAGACGACCTAAATTTTATTTTCGGCATTTTTTTTGCAACTGCCATCCGCCATCTCGGATACAAAGATGTGTCGAATTGTGAGTTAAAGACCCCAATTTTTTTTATGTCAAATGTCAAAATGTCATCCTCCGTATTGGATCCAAAAAGATATGCCGAATTCGAGCTCAGAGCTACCAAATTGCATAAAAACGACAGTTATATTATAAGCATCCAAAAAAACATTACTCAGGCTAATAAATTCACGAGATCGTCACCTATTTTATACCCATCCATCACCATTTTTGTGTCGAAGTATCATATTGATTATGATTACTACATAATATATCCGCCATCTTGGATCCTAAACAATAATGTCAAACTGGAAATTATATGTATTTAATTCTGTTTGCTAGCTCTGAACTGTTTAAGAGAGGCCTTATTGTCTAACTCGCTCGCAATCGCCATCGTGTTCATTTTGACAGTTCATATATGAATGTGACAGCTAACTGATTCCGATGCCAACTGACAATATTTAAATTTTTTAAGAGCTACTTTTTATTGTATGGCTGGAAAGAGCGCAAAAATTTAAGACACCCATATTTTTTTATATTCGTGAAAATCTTGTATTTTCGTGGAAAAATCCATTTAAATCGTTGCTCAAGCAGAAAGGACGTAAGTAACAAACGTCAAGTATTAGCGAAATGGCGTCACTGCTTTGTTTCGTACACTTAAAAAAACGTTGAAATAATTACATTAATTGACCGCCAAAACCTGTGCTTAAATACTTTGACAGTGAATGCAGTTGTCACTGTCGATGAACGTCAAAACGAGCTGACAAACTCAAACATAATACTTCACAAAAAATTATGATTTTAAATGAAAACTTGCTAAAATATTATCATTATTGCCCTGCAAATAGTTATCTAGTGTTCCCGATGGCAACAAAGCCGAGCGGTGTGCGAATGAATTAACCGTCAGCTGTCAGTAGTGTTTGTGTTGTGAAAGTTGTAAATGTCAAAGGGAAACCCGGAAGACAAGGTTTTTTATAATGGCAGTATTGGACCGGCCGCTGGACGTCATTTCCTGTTTTACATTATTTTGCTCATTTTTCCAAAAAATACTGTACGAAAAAATCCAAAAATCTTTTTTTTGTGTTCTACAAGTGTTTCTCTCGAAATGGTTTTTGATTTATGAATATAAAGAAATTTGAAATATTGTCAATTGTCAGCCCAGACATGAACTGTCAAAATTAACACGATGGCGATTGCAAGCGAGTTAGACAATAAGCCTACTGTATTTTATCCTGAACGCCTGAATTGTTTTGGACCTTAGACGGCCACAAAACCACCTTAAAACACAGTTGTAAGCCATAGAGCATAGACTTTTCTCCGGTCTTATTACATGTATCATATGTTCGTGTTCAATAAAACACGAGTATAAAACTGACCGCAACAAAGGGCACGAAGGTCTGGCTCGCGTCCTCGTCGCCGGAGCGCTCGCGGTACGCCACCATGGCCTCCCCGATGGGCACGTTGTTCACCGCCCCCATGCTGTTCAGATACCTGCCGACACAATGTTACTCCATTAGCCACTATATTCCTGAGCTTCTTATGCTGTGTCAAAAGATCCGCCATCTAACTAATATTATAAATGCGAAAGTATGGATATGGATGGATGGATGGATGTTTGTTTGTTACTCAATCACGCCAGAACGGCCCAACGGATTTGGATGAAATTTGGCACATAGACAGAGAAAAGTCTGAAATAGCACATAGGCTACTTTTTATCCCGGAAAATTGCGTAGTTCCCGCGGGATAGCGATAAACGAATTATTTGCAGACGAAGTCGCTGGCAACAGCTAGCCATCAAAAATATGCATCATAGGACTTGCAAAAATTTGCAAACGCAAAATTGCATGGCCACGCGGTCACTAGCAAGCTATGAAACCTTATCTTAACTCGCCAACAATTGAAACACGAAGTTTGATGCGGGGCATTAAAAAAAACACCGGGTAGCACTCCGGGAGTGCCGGCAGAAGTGAAAACTACACACACGCCCACTCGCGTTAAAAAAAAAAAAAACTTTTCACCACGAGATTCGAACTGCGGTCACCTGAGAGAACGCACTGTTATTCTACATCTTTTGCCACTAGGCCAAACGCACATACGTCAAAGCGACGAAATTAACCTACACTTCAAAAATCGAACGCGATTAGCTTCATTCGTATTTCCAAATTTAAGCTCTTAGAGGATCCTGATATCCTGGTACTTAAACTCTCCCTCCGTCTTACGTCTGACGCGAGTTTAACATTTTTTACCCATCCAAAAAAGCGCCCAACGCCATTAAAGAAGTTTTCACTTCAAAAATAGACGTACTTCTTTTTATGGGTAAGAGAAGTAGACTATCCCTCTTATTTATAAACGCTCTATAGGCTTTTACTAACTTAGCAATCGTTTGGCCTTATCTGTGAAAGGTAAATGTGAAAGTGAGATAAGGACAAACGATTGCTAAACTAGGAGAGGCCTATAGAGCGTTTATGAATAAGGGGCTATTAGTTTAGCGTATCCTAGAGTGGAGACCACGTTTGGGAAAGCGTAGTGTGGGACGCGTTGGACGGATGACCGTAGGAGGACAGCAGGCAATGGCTAGATGAGGGAAGCCCAGGATCGCGAAAGTTGGCGCAATATGAAGGAGGCCTACGTCCAGCAGTGGACGGACAATGGCTGTAGATAGATAGATAGTTTAGCTTGGCTCTGTTCGTACCTGGCTATCCTTGAGGTCATCTCGGCGTGGTCAGGCGCGCTGTTGTCGGCGGCGCGCTCGCAGCACGCGGCCCACGCCTCGCCGAACAGCGCCGCGTAGCCCGGGTCCGCCGCCGCCAGGTGCCGGGCGATCGTCATGCCACCTGACAACCATACACCATAGTGCTACAACATGGTCTATGCAAGCTCTCGGAATTTCTCCGGTATATTTTCATTTAAATTTTTGATTCAAAATTTAATCCCGCCCTTGAGGAGGTTCACTTGTCAACTGAGCGTTTTCAAAAAAAAAAAGTCTATACCATTTTTTCATTCTTACCTGTCCTATTTGGTAAACAAAATTCTAACCTCAATTTGCAAATTTTTGTAAAGAATAAGGTGTATTATGTTATCAAATAAACCTGAGGTAATATTTTGTACATAATTTTGCTGATATTTTATCTCCAGTTCCGTATTTACGATGAAATAGTTAAAAAATTACAGAAATAAGACGTTTTGAGGTTAGAAATTTGTTTACCAAATAGGACAGGTAAGAATTAAAATGGTATACATAATCAATTTTTCCAGAATTTAACTATTTTGGGTATTTTTACTCAGACAATCTCATACAAGAAAAAAATGAGTACTTGATTTTACTTTGGATTTTTTATCCGCAAAAAAAAGACGAACAAAAAGGTGACGAACTGGAATGGAAGTGGGGGAAGCGGAATGGGTCTGTGTTTTTTCCTTTTGAGGCACAGAACTCTAAATATAACAGTAACGAGTATAAACGCCAGTCCGTAGTGTGACGAAGCGGATCGCGCTCCAGTGAGAGCAGTCTCTCCACATCGATCGCCCGTGCCAGACGTGCACACTGAGCGATTTCTTAATTACTGTCCGACTCTGAAGACATCGTTTGGTATGAATGAACTCGCAGCGGCTGCGTCCTCACCGATGGGCACGAGGTAGAACCTGAGCGGCGGCGCGTCGTGCGGGCGCCGCGCGGCCAGCTCCGCGTGCGCGCGCAGCACCGCCGCCGCCGCGCCGTCGCCGCCGCACACCGCCACGCGCACCGGCCCGCGCCGCCCGCTCCTGCGCACAAGCACTAGGGTCAATATTATTATCCTGCCAGAAGGACGAGCCGCGACAACTTTGGACGAGCTACATGCGATTTCTAAACGACGCTGAAAATTAGAACATATAGAAAAATCCGAAAAGTAAAGCTATGACCGGGAATCGAACCCGGGTCCTCGTCATTCCGTAACGCGTGCTATACCCATAGCAAGTGAGTAAGCCTTCGAATTTTTCTATCTGTCATCAACTGTCACGTGACCTTGTTACTATGCGAATATTGATCGCTGAGCGTCATCTGTTTGAATGGTGTGTCTCTACGACACAATTACAAACTCCCGTGGAACATCTACTGCTCACCAGGGACGAGAGAAGGCGTTGTTCTTCAAATGATAGGAGATATCAAATGAATCAAGAATTTTATTTCTTGATTATTTTTGTTTAATTGTACGGTTTTACCGTTAGAAATTTGTTACCGTTAGAAAAAAAATGACGAAAAAGACAACTTAAAGAGACCCTAAATAACTCAACTCAAACGAATGTGTACTGACTGTTTGCTGGCGCGCGAGTACAACGCCTGCAGCAGCGGGCGCGCGTCGGGCGCGTGCGGCGCGGGCGCGAGCACGGCGGGCACGCCGAGCGCCAGCAGCGCGGGCGCCGCCGCCGCCGTGGCCAGCGCCACGCACTCCGGCAGCGGCCCGTCCTCGCCAAGCAGCCGGCTGATCTGCTCCAGCATCGTGCGCCGCGGCTGCTCACACATGCATATACCGATTAGAGTTCAGTCGAGATATGAGGCGGTGTAGTAGTACTGAGGTTACCGACATAGCCCGAAAAATTGCGAAACTAGAGTGGCAGTAGGCGAGCATATTGCTCGCAGGACTGATAGCCGATGGAGTCAAAAAAAGCTAATACATTTTGCTATTATCCCACATCAAAAATGTCACAAGATTGCTCGCACATAGCTCATCAAAAACTAACCTAACCTTAAAATCCCCATCCGTGGCTAGCTCAAAAGCTCCCATTAAGCTGGTCTAGCTTAGCCGGCGTATGCGTACCTCGAGGGTGGTAGGACTCTGCACGGGCAGGTCGTGGGCGGACAGCGGGCGCTCGGCGGCGGACAGCGAGTTCTTCTTCCTCGCCGCGCCGCCCGGCGTCAGGTTGCCGCCACTCGTCGCGCTACGGAACAACCGAGAGCGCTTGTCCTCCTAGACAGCAAAAGACAAATCACTTGTAGCGCTGTGTGGTTACTTAAACTAATAGACTACGTTGACGACTTCCTAATACATTGCGTCTGTTACTAGTTACCGCAATGCGATAAGCTGCTTGAACGTGTAATGGATACAAATCGCCGTTTCATGAGACTACAAGGTCTAACAATGTCAGTGGTTTCCTTCAACGCCTATCATTACAACTTAGTAAGTCCTTAAGCTTGATCAACAGCTTCAAAATGCTTACAGCCAAGTCCTGTAAAGGCCAAGGTTTAAGAATATGAACAGCTGCCATATTGTGCATTGTTTCTTTCTGTGAAACGGTATAGGTTGAGGGCAGAAAGAGATGTCGAATACGATTGCAAACGCCCGCTCTGTAGACAAGGCTCAAGTACTTAATTAATCATTTTATGAAAAGGAATACTGGCCACTAAGAATTTTACCCTTAGATAATGCAGCCACAGGTCTGGATCAAGTTAATCTTACCTTGACATCGTTAGGCGGCGAGCTCGACACCGAAGCCCCCGACACGGGCGCGTCAGCCGTGATGTCGCCATCACTGTTGCCCTCGCTACCACGCTCGTCTCCCGCAGAACTGCGGACCGCTTCCGACTCTACACGACCACAGATACTTAATTATACTGTTCTAAACAATTAAATCCCAGGATACAGGGACAAATGTCCTGCGGCACGTGTCGCCAGCGCCGCACGGGTCGCACGATGTCGCCAGATAAGTCAGGCGTAATCGCCAGGCTTCACTTGACACGTCGTTGACACGTGTCATGGGATATTTGTCCCTGGCTTAAATCGCTGTCCAACAGCCTCCACGCGACATTCATGCATTTTCATATGAGAACGCATCCTCCGCATAAAAACATATGAACATCACATAGACGCCCATATTAACCACCACCACGTGTTCAGAACAATACTTTATGCGAGTTTTTGACTCCATCAAACTTATAAGCGAAGCTATAAACAGACGCTGCGTCTCACTCTTTCGCGTAATGTTTGTAGCACAACAGAGGGACACAATCATCTTTGTAGCTTACGTTCGGCTTTTCAACAAGGAAACCAAGTAATTTTCAGACATCAACATAAATATACCAGGAAGTCATAAATTAGAAATAAAAATCGGAAATTTCATTAAAAATAGTTGAACCCAAAAAATGCAAAGTCATGCTCGTGCAAAACATTATCCGCCATATTGAAATTGAAACAGACGCGCTTCATCTGTTTCAACATCAAAATGGCTGTGCAGTTAGAAGCGGAATGAGTATAGTGAGAAAACAAGACAAAAGCTTTCTAATACTTAAACTAAATGATAGAAAAGTTCTGTGATTGCTATTAATAGGTACCTAATTTAACAAATTTTGGTAAGTACTCCGAGGTTTAGTTTAAATCCAGAGGGTTCGCCACATATACCAATTAGCATTTATTTATTGGCGCAGTCGGTAAGATCGCTCTATAAATTCAATTCAAATTATACAACATAATAGTTAAGTGAAGACTAATACAAAAATGCGTTTATTAATTTCAATATCAGTTAAATCAGGAGCTGCCAACCAAAAAATATTTGTGAAAAACATCGTAAGTATCACAACTCTCCTGCGAAGTACTTACGTAGCCCCTTATGTATGTAGCCGACAGATTTCATCGCGAACATAAGACTCCTTTTTAATTAATAGGCGCGTGTGAAAAAGATGCCTTAAGTCCGAATTGCTAGCGTGTGGCCTCTGATCGTCCTATTTACCTGTGAGCGGGATAGAGGCAGCGAACCGTTCGCGCGCGGCGCTCAGCTGCGCGGTGGACGCGAGGCTCGCGTGGCGGCTCACTGCGCATGCGTAACGTGCGCGTGAGATGGATGCGATATGAATGCGTGAGGTTTTCATACCTAGTGTAAGTCTTGCGTTGCTTCGATTTAGTGTATTGTGGAATCAATGATGTACAATTTTGACAGTTGTGTTAATGTTGTTATAAAGTACTTCTGCTTGAAGATCAGACTGATTTAGGGGCTTAGGTGTTGTTTATTGTGATTTATTAAAAAGCAATTTAAAAAATAACAATACCCTTATATGTTTTACATTTTCTCGCTGAATAAAAGTGTCGTTTCATCGATAATATTAATTCATGAAAGATATGTCTGATATTTTCTAAGCAAACAAAGTCATATCATCCTGTTAGTTTTTTTAACGGAATTTGAGAGAACAATGCCAGTTTTTTTTTTTTTAATTTAACCCGTCTCAGCATTGTGAAAAACAGAATACATCGGCCATTGTGAATTAAATGAAAATTGATTAATTAGTATGAATGTAATTGTTTAATTATCATATCCGTTAGTCCATCTCACACACACATGCTAGAATACTATGCACACAGCGTTACGTAACAAAACATGTATATTAAACATAGATATGTAGATTATGTATGATCGCTCTATCTATATTATACTATGGCAATGCAAATCATAAGGTAAGCGTTCAAACAATTGCACGGTCGTGTGTGCCATTCAATGCTCAGGCAAAGAAACGTTTCGTCAAAACAATTGCTTTAAAACATAATGATAACATTTTTTAAATGACACTCCTGGACTAACGCTTAATTAACGCAGAGAAACATAGACCACCTCAGTGGAGATCACAATACTCTTAGAGCACATTACAATACCAAACGAAAGTAGGTATCTTTAATAAACTTTTATTAGACCAGGAGCCGAACCAAAAGAAGTCAAATAAAGGTTAATGAAATTACCGTTGGAATGCCTGTGGTGCTCCTGGTTAGCGAGACTCCTGGAGCTGCTGAAAAAAGGGCGTATCGAGGGTTTGGGCGTGGAGCCGATGCTGATCGTGTCCATCTGATCGGGCCCGGAGTCTTCGCCTTCGCCGCAGGATAACGACTCCAGTTCCTGGTCAATTGAAAAGGTTTAAATTTAGTATGTTTTTTTATTTTTTTTTTTATTTATTCAAATCAATTACAAAAAATACCAAATTTTGTGTGAACAGCGAGCGAAAACCACGTATGGTTTATCTGCTGCTGTGGTCGCATGCTTACAGCGCGTTATTACATACTAAATCTCTATAAACTATACTAATTATAACTACTGCCCACTTAAATATTTGTCAACAGCATCGATTTTATAACTTTTTTACAATTTTGAGGGTTGTTATTTAGGTTATCACACACCGTTCCAGTCCAGCCATTATGATACTAAGCTATTTTTTGTGGCCGAGAATCGGTATTGTTTATGATGGCCTTAAGGCAACACCAGCCGCGAAACCCAGCGCCACTTCGGAAATGTTCTTATATCTATTTTATAATTAGATCAATTTTCAATAATTTCCGAAGGTTAGCTACAATTTGTCGTTCTGTAGTTGTCCCAAAAAACTTGCACAAAACTAAAACGATCGCTTTTTTTTTATATCTGTCTATGTCAGAAACCACCATAAAATAACTTCACACTGCATAGATACACATTTTGCTTAAGTGCAGGGCTCTGCTAACACTGGATTTTATAAAACTTGCCGAATTTGTACGGAACTTTTTTAGGGTTTTTTATTTTAAAAAGACACAAGTAATCTACCTCGCACGCGACGCAGCTCTCGCGCGCTCGCTTGCTAGCCGTGCTGAGTTGTACGGTATATGTCATCAACCCATCGTCACAACCACTCATTACTCACTTGGAACAGCTCGTCAATATCCCTCTGCGCGTGATGCGTGTCGCGAGCCGCCCCCCGCTCGCCCATCTCCTCCGGCACCTTGAAACGCCGCAAAAGCGCCGCGAACTTCTGCTTCAGGTTGCGTTGCTGTAACACACAAACATTGCTCGTAACGTGTTGCAAGATAGTTCTGTCACATTGGATTTTGGTGGCAACGGAGATTTGTTTTGAATTCTAATTAAATAAATAAATGTCTTGGGACAATTTACACCGATTGACCTAGTCCCAAAGTAAGCGAAGCTTGTGCCATGGGTTGGTACTCCGTTGGCCTGGTGGCAACGGATAAACATTCGTATTTGATTCAAACCCGGTACCTCTAGCTTCATATTCGAGGTCATTATTTATTGTATTTCTATAAAGAATAAATTATGTTTGACACTACACCAAAATACACGTACTCGAACTCGATATGCAACGGTCGGGGTTACATGCCAGATAAAACACTTGCAACACTCTAATACACTTTACACGGAAAAATCACCAAAAAAAAATTCAGCAAATTTTGTATTTACCTCCATAGTGCGCTTGCAATTACCGAATAACAATTTTTAACCGGTGCTCATAATCTAATCTGGTAGATAAGCTACTGCTAGGGAAAACATAACGTGACGTAACAGTGTGGGCTGCCTTGGCATTCAAATTATGATAAGGTGTAAGATGATTCCCAGATAACGGTCGTGAAAATAAATCTTCCTCGTAGTGACAAAGGTTAGTAAAACAATGAGTCAGTATACAGTGCACTCTATTAGTGCCCAACGCATCGTTGAAATTTTAACGTATCCTAGAGTGGAGATCACGTTTGGGAAAGCGTAGTGTGGGACGCCCTGCGACGCGTTGGACGGATGACCTTAGGAGGACAGCTGTCACAGCTGGCAGTGGCTGGATGAGGGAAGCCCAGGATCACGAAAGTTGGCGCAATATGAAGGAGGCCTACGTCCAGCAGTGGACGGACAATGGCTGTAGATAGATAGATAGATAACGAAATTTTGTGGTCAAATAATATTTTGGCATAATTTATGCACAGCCGAAACTTAAAATATTTCTGTTTTTTATTACAAAGGCAACTTAGAATAGAACCGGTTAGTTTCACTTCTTATTTCCCTGAAAAGTCGATGGTTTTCGACCAAACATTAGATTAGGACAAAAAATATTCGACCACCCAAGGAATCGCTCGCAAAGCGATGCATATTATGAACAAATTAACTCGTAGTATTTGTGACTATCATTGCAATTATAACACAAACGCGTTCGAGACATGTCTTATGAAATAAAACTTAGGTACTCTAAAGGCACGATTTTGGAAACGTTTCGTAACACATTGAATAAAAACTTTCTTGTGTCACACACACAGCTTTCGTAACCGTATTAGCATTACATTGATCAAACTATATCTAAATCACTACAAGTGCTTACATAAACCTACTTTCAACACCTTTTAGGATCATGAATACTACTATAACTACTCAGTGAACTAACTAATGATAGGTATAATTAAAGCACAACAGACAACTAAAACAGAATACATGCCATTCAAGATAATGAGTAATGCAAATAATAATATCATTATCATTATTAATGATATTCTTTCCGAACATGACTCATTTATTTACAAGCAGAAAAGCACTAATAGAAAAGAGCAGATGAAAATTCAACCTTTTGAACGCCAAAGTTAACATACATATATAAATCACGTCTTTATCCCTTACGTGGTAGACAGAGCCTAAGGTAACAAAACCTAAAGGCCACGTTTAGCATGATTGTGGGCGTATAGACGGAAAGTGGAACAAAATAGTAATGGGTTGCTGGCCATATCGCCTATAACATGATTCCTAAGATTTTCGCCCATTCCCTCGATGTGTTTTTACCATCTGCGCGGGAAGAGAGGCAACTGATACATTATTCTATGTTTTTTCTTTGCTCCCAGACCAGCAAGGAAGCAAAGTTAAGTTAGTTATCCGATCGTTTTGAAATCCGCGATTCTATATTGACATACCAGAATCACGATAATATTGACCGTTTGATCCCTACATTACTTCTACAAGACGCATGTATATGGCGTTGGCGTTCAACAGGTTGAAGCGGGTTGTTTGAAAGTCATCTCAATTCTCATAGCAGCAAGGTACAATCCCGCGCTCACCGCGAGCTTGCCGCGGCTGCCCTTGCGTTTAGCGGCGGCGTTTTCCAGCTCGCTGTCGCTGTCTCTGTCGTTCGCCTTGGAGCGCATATAGCTCTGTCTCTCTCGCTCGCGCTCCATGAAGCTCAAGTCTCGTGAGCGCGACAGCTGCGTGCAAGCAACGACTATTGTTACGGCTAAGCTAAGCGGTAATAAGGCTTTTAAAGCATCGTTTCTTTACCTAAGACCCTACACCTACAAAAGACCAAAAGTATATTATAGTATATTTCGAAGAGACTAATCGACGCTAAGGTTGACCGCAAAGCTGACAGCTTCCATGGACAACGTATTAAGTATTACTAGCGACCCGCCCCGGCTTAGCACGGTATATTATGCATGTATTATGCATATGAAACTTCCTCTAAATTCACTCTATCTATTAAAAAAAACCGCATCAAAATCCGTTGCGTAGTTTTAAAGATTTAAGCATACATAGGGACATAGGGACATAAGGACATAGGGACAGAGAAAGCGACTTTGTATGTAGTGATGTAGTATCGCTGTCTGTGGTATTATGTCACGGGGGCCTCTCCTGTTTTAATTGTTTTATTTTAAGATTAGTTCTGGTTTTTGTTTTAACTATAGTTTAATTTGTTTCTATTTTCTATTCGTAATGTTATGTTTATTGCAATAAAATTGTTTTAACTTAAGGAAAAACATATTTTTCAAATATAATAAAAGGCGTAACTACCGCAATAAAGAATCGATGCTTTAAACTTAATGCTGTAGGGTTTTTGATCACCTAAGTACTCTTCTGACACATCACAAGTCTTGACATAGAAGTGTCATAAAGATATTAGCGAAACAATTAATTTGTTAATCGTTAGCCTTTAATCATGCATTATAATTAGATTAATAAATACCCTTCACTTATTTCGACTCCCTCCGTAATGAAAATATAAAAAAGCAAGCTCTTCTCTTGACTGATTAAAATAATCATGCATATCAGCCATTATACAAAAAATATAAAAATCACTATTACTTTATAATGTTAGAAAGAACTATTATTACAACGTATAAGTAAATATCTAGAGGACTTCTAAAATTTCATTGTACACTGATGAAATTTAAAATCACCTTTAGGCCAAAGAACCTTTAACGCCTTATTTAAAACTAGCTTTTTCCCGCGACTTCGTCCGCGTAGACTTCATTTATTGACAAATAGCTTTTGGCCACGGCTTCGCTTGTGTGTACCAGGAGTATTTCGAAATTTGCTCTCTTAATGCTCCCTACACTCCCCAAGGAACCAACTTGCCAAATTTTGAGCTTTATACGGCCAGTAAAACGAAAAATCCCGTTTTTTCCCGTTCCCGTGGGAATTTTGGAAATTTCTCTCTTAATGCTTCTTTATACTCTCCAAATAACCTAAATGCCGAATTTCAGCGTTCTACAACCAGTAAAACGAAAAGTTTCGTTTTCCCGTTCCCGTGGGAATTTTGAAAAATGATCTTTTATAGCTTCTCTACACTCTTCAAGCAACCTACATGCCAAGTTTCAGCTTTCTACGACGAATAAGACGAAAAATCCCGTTTTTTCCCGTTCCCGTGGGAATTTTGGAAAGTCATCTCTTAATACTTCTCTACACTCTCCAAGCAACCTACATTTCGAATTTCAACTTTCTACAACCAGTAAAACGAAAAGTCCCGTTTTTCCCGTTCCCGTGGGAATTTCAGGAAATTGTCTCTTAGTGCTTCCCTACACTCATCAAGCAACCTACATGCCAAGTTTCAGCTTTCTACGACCAGTAAAACGAAAAATCCAGTTTTTCCCGTTCCCGTGGGAATTTTGGAAAGTCCTCTCTAAATGCTTCTCTATACTCCCCAAGCAACCTACATGTCGAATTTCAGCTTTCTACAACCTGCACTGCAGTATAACAAAAAATCCCGTTCTTTCCCGTTCATTTCCGTCAGAATTTTGGGAAATCCTTTCGGTAGTGCTCCCCTATACTCCCCAAGGAACCTGAAGGCCAAATTTCAGTTTTCTACGATCATTAAAACGAAAAATCGATCCCGTAGATTCGAATATAAATCTTGTTTTTTCCTTATCTAAAACTGTTTTTTACTATTATAATCACCTACTTCCATGCCAAATTTGAAGTCTAGTAATTATAGTTCATAGGATTTCGTTGAACTGAATATATAAATCCCGTTTTTTCCTTATCCCGTGAGAATTTCCAAAAATCCTGAAAATATTTTCTTAGTTTTGTAATCATCTACTTGTGTACGAAATTTTAGATAGGGTCACTCGGAATCGAATATAATAAATCCCGTTTTTTCCCGTTCCCGTGGAAATTTGTGTGTGTGTGTGTGTGTGTGTGTGTGTCAGGTAGGTATGTGTGTTGTTGTTCTCGTAATCAGCGACCCGATAAACCGTACAAACAATACTACCCACTATAATATAATAATAATAATACCCCCGTTGATTTTCAGACTTTGTAACCCCCTATCCCCTTTTAGGGGTTGAATTTTCAAAAAACCTGAAACAGGTGTTTACTCATTTATTGTTAGGATTACTCCTGTGAAGTTTCGAATAAAATAGTCTAACTAATCTTGTTTCCCCATACAAACTTTGGACCCCCATTTAACCCCTTTAGAGGTCGAATTTTGAAAAATCCTTTCTTAGTGCACCCCTAGACCTTATAAGGAACCTACGTGCCAAATTTGGAATCTCTAAAACCAGCGGTTTGGGCTGTGCGTTGATATGTCAGTCAGTCAGTCAGTCAGTCAGTCAGTCAGTCAGTCAGTCAGTCAGTCAGTCAGTCAGTCAGTTTCTTCTTTTATATATTTAGATTTAATTTCTTAGAACTTTACAATACATTTGCTATAAACAAAGTCAACCAGACATAAACATTCAATGTTTTGTATATTCTTATTGAGCTAATCCGCGAAAGAAGCATTCGGTTTGAATATTTTTATTCATGTAGGTAACGATTCACGAAAGCATTGCGCGCGCGGACTGTGCCCCTTACGCGCGCGCTCGATGTTACATCGCATGTTACGTTGCACCAGTACGCACCAAAAGTCGTCGTTCAAGGCTTTCCACAAAGAACAAAAGGGTTAGGGCCTGTACCATCACTCTCTGTTATGTTTCTGATACTTAAAGTGTCAAATATTAATGGTGCCGTCTCTATTTACAAAATAGACTAAAACGGCCTCATAGACATCTAACACTTAAGACATCAGGAACTTAACAGACACTGGTAGAACAGATTCTTAGGGTATTTAGGGTACCTTAGTGTAAGAAAGGTCAGCCTTGTTGAATGTGAGCTGGCGGTGGGTGCGACGCGGCGCCGGAGCACCGTACGTCATGTCGTCCGCCTCCTCCACAGAACTGAACTCGCCTTCCTCCTCCTCATCTGAATAGCCTCGTTCTGGAACAAGTCCATGTCATTCCATTTAATACAAATTCAGGCGGACTGGGCGCGTTTTTCAAGCTAACTCTTTGGATCTAGAGGATTTAACAATTATAGCAATAATATGACTATTATGTCACTAATTTGTGTTTGGTAGTTTACCTATCATCCCCTACACGATACGGAATCATTCGTGCCTCGGACCTCGTAGAACCGCACTGACATCCGAACAACTACGCTGAGGGTCTTACTTGCGCTCGAGTTTCGCTCGACCCGTTCGTCAGCCATCCAAGGCAAAACAAAAGCAAGACAGATCGGACGTGACCATAACGCCATAAGTTGCTAAACATCGGGCATGTGCACTATTGTTGGACACCACGCAACTTTATCCGCAAAGTAACTTAACTAAAGCTAAAGTAATTTGTAGCTTTATAAAATAGGGTCCAGTGGCCTTATTGTCTAACTCGCTCGCAATCGCCATCGTGTTCATTTTGACAGTTCTTGTATCAATGTGACAGCTAGCTGATTCCGATGCCAATTGTCAGCCCATACATGAACTGTCAAAATGAACAAGATGGCGATTGCGAGCGAATTAGACAATAAGCCTACTGGACTCTATTTTATAAGTCTCTTTCTGACTCTATGTGACTTCCGCTTGTAAATTGTAACGTGTAGTTTTATAAAATGGGGCCCTGATCCAGTCAATTACCAGATCCCTCTACTCGTAACTCACCGGTGATAAGCAGGGTGTTGTTGTTCTTGGTGTCGTGATCGACGGGCGTGGATGCCAAGCCGGTGATGGACAGTCTGGCGACAGGCTGGCCGGCCGCGGCACCGCCCTTGCAGCCCACGCCGGTCAGCTCCAGCTCCATGTCCATGGAACGCTGGAGCACCTGGATAAGAAAATACAACCACATGTATAAGACAATCAGCTATATACTACAGTAATTACAAACAAAACTCCCGACGGACATCCCAGTGAGCGTAAGCACCAAGAGTCCGTAGCGTTCACAGCCATTAAATAAAAACGCGTATAATATATACCCGACTTTTTTCCAAAATGTAAAAAAAAAATGATTTTCAGGATCAGAATTTTTAGCAATAAGTATTCATTTTTGTAAAGAAAAAATTATCCATTGGTTTTTTGTCACTTTTGTGACACTATTATTATACGATTTATATGGGTCACGCTGACACGAAAAAAATTATATGGGAAATTAAGGTGTAATTTTGTTGGAAAAGAGGTACACGTTTTTTTAATGCCTCCTTTAAGAGTCAAATACTATGAGAACATGTAGTTGGCCAATACACGCCACCAGAAGCAGTGCCGTGCCCATGGTATCTCATCATATGCTTAGCTGATAGCATCGTAGGCTTAGCAAGACAGGAGTAAAATTTAGGAGAAATTACTGCAGTAGTAGCGATAACACCGCGTATTGGCTACCCTGTCAAAAAGATGTACTGTTTTGTGCTGTGCTGTTCAATAATAGTACATTCCTACAGAGGCCGGGAAGTAAAGATTGCCGGCCGAAAACATATAGACGGCCTAGCGTGAGCGAGGCTGGATATTTGAGGCAGGCAACTCCTTTTTCCCGCCGAGGTATATAATAGTACGTATCTTTGATACATATTAAATATATTTGAGACGAATGATTGAAGTGCACAGCCTTCCCTGGCAATATAATTACTACAGCAAAAGGAAAACACAAATTACGAGAGTTAATAACCCGCGTAATTAGGGCACATGTTTACGTATGAATGATTGTTAATTTAAGCAAATTGCCCGAAAAACTAATTACTTGCATGTTTTTATTACAGTATAACAGAGCTAACTTGATGTTAATTACGCACCATAATAAATTCCAAAGGTAAATATTTATATGGCACGTATTTTCTATCATAAACCCACATTCCATACTTAATTTAATTCGTAGGATATTAACGATTAGGTACTTTAAATATTTTACGTAACCAATAAAACGGTAACGGTGCAGGTGATTTCATTTTCATATTAAACAGTCGCACCAAGCCTCGCGCCAGGCGCAACAAATGGTATAGGTACTTTAATATATTGCGTATAATTTCTAAGTTATTGTTATAATAAATAACTGAATAATTACTTAGTACCCAGATGACCGAGCTTTGTTCGGTATTTTTTGGCGCGTTTTCTAAAAATGAAACCTAGCTAGATCGATCGACCAAATTTCATGAAAATCGTTGGAGCCGGTTCCGAGATACAGATTATATATTGTATATATACAAGAATTGCTCGTTTAAAGGTATTAGATAGATTAGATATAGTGCAGATGTCTGTAGAACAAAACGAAATCAACGAAACGTAACAAATGTACATAAATACTTACATACTAATCACATCTTTATCCCTTACGGGGCAGACATAGCCTAGGGTAAAAACCTAAATAAAGGCCACGTTTAGGTTGTTGTTAAGTTGTGGTTTACGTTGTGAGCGTATAGGTGGAAAATGGAATCATAATAGTGATGTGTTGCTAGCCGCATCGCGTAAACATAACGTGATTCCTAAGATTTTCCACTCGATGGGCTTTTACCAATCTGCGCGGAAAGAGAAGTATCTCGTTCTCCCTTTGGTCGCAGACCAGCATTGAAGAACTACATGCAGTACCTAACGACTGTGCTAGAAATAAATTAAAACTGTAGGCTTATTGTCTAACTCGCTCGCAATCGCCATAGTCTTCGTTTTGACAGTTCATGTATGGGCTGACAATTGGCATCGGAATCAGCTAGCTGTCACATTCATACAAGAACTGTCAAAATGAACACGATGGCGATTGCGAGCGAGTTAGACAATAAGCCTACTGCATTGAAGAACCACATGTAGTAACGACTGTGTTCTAGAAATAAATTAAAACTGATTTAGGTTACACTGTACCAACCTGATCCATCCTGATAACTCCCTCAGCAAGAGTCTTGTAGCCCAATATAGTACGGTTCTTGTACTTCTTACGCCTCTGAAGCATGATCTGCAATCTGTAACGAAAAATAACATTTATTAAATTTTGACACTTTGAATAAGATTACGCAGAGGCTTTATCAATGTATTAATAACAACTGTGTGTGTGTGTGTGTGTTTTTTTTTAAATTAAGCTCTATCATATCATCTACATGATTCATATTAATGAAAACTAAACGGCCGACTAATGTCGCTGTGGACGCAATCACCCCTGAGGAAGATCTTTCGAAAAGACTTACCTATATATTAGTGAGCAGTTAACTCGGGCAGTTAAACATTATTTTAGCTAAAACCATCTTCGTGACCGAGCGCCGTGGCCACGAATAAGGTATTTTTTTAATTAATTTAAACAACGTATTTGAAACTTCGTTTAGTTGAAGTGACAAGGGTTACCATTACAATACTCGTAAACTTGACGATACTACCTATCGTAATATCTTAAAACCGTACAAATGATAACCCTTAATACACTACTAGGTTCTGCCCGCGACTTCGTCTGCGTAGAATTATTATAAACCTTCCTCTCAAATCACTATACCTATTAAAAAAAACCGCAGCAAAATGCGTTACGTACTTTTAAAGATCGAAGCAAGCATACATAGGGAGTAGGGAGAGACAACGGAAAGCGACTTTGTTTTATTTATACTATGTAGTGATTTAGTACTAATACAGTACCCAGTCTTAATCCAATTTACTGTCAAGCGAGCTTGATGCCTTTTGTTTTGGCCGTAACTTGCCCATTAATTTCAATTATCGTAAACAGATCATCAAGGAGTGACAAGGTAAATCTATCTTTATGGGACCCTCCATCAACGAACTAATAATATTAAACTCTATATATTTAGACAGACTTGCCTACAACATAATGAAGGAAATATTACGAAAAGGAAGTTTAGGCATATATGTTTGTTAGTATTTGAGATAGTCACAGAACCATTGAACATCGTTTTCCTCTCGCATTGCTAGCCATCACAAACCGTTAATCATACCTTCGGATAAGTTATTGATACGTGGTCAATTAGACAGTTAAAACGGCTTCCGTGCGTTCATTAAATAGTAGTTTGTTAGAGATTCATGACCGGTTCTTGTAACGTGTCATTAGTCAATGGTAGCTAAGTATTTGGTATCCGAGCTTACAAATTGAGACAATCGTAGATGCTGACGTCTCCATATATATGTACATATACAATGTTATTCAATTAAAATTAATTAAATTAAAAAAAGAAACCTCCCACGCATTAATCGAATAAATATAATTTTATGCCAAAATGCCTTACATCATTTTTGGACAAGACCTGATACTCTTCAAACTATTGGACAAATTTTTACCAGACATGACAAAGAACCACCGCAAGGAAACTGGCTTTATAATGAAAATGAACCGCATCGAAATCAGTCCATCGGTTTGAGAGCTACAACGCCTTCGACAGACACATATATCGATGTCAAACTTATAAAACCCCTGTTTTTGCGTCAGTGTTTAATGACGCTTAATATTATGGAATTGGCGCTGCCTGAAGTTAATAAAAGTCAGTAAGGATTGGCTTATGGAACTAATTCATATTAAGCGACGCTCCGTTCACTAATTATAATAAAATACGTAAATATACAACATGCGTGAAATAAATTCACAGCCATAGCAATTCCTGGGGCGTATCTAATCACAGCTTTGGGTAAAGCAACTGCTAAATTCATATTTCAATTCTCAAAGTAAATGAAACACGATAGTCTCGTTTCTTCGACCGTGGGGCAGCACAGGGTTCAACAGCACCGGCTGCGTGGTCAGTTCAGTAACCATCGGAAATATCTGTGCACTTCGTTCAGTGGAATCCGGTCCTCGCGCTACCCCTCACTTCAACCCGAATTTCAGCTCACCAGGCCTTATACTCCGGCGTTCGTTTGGTGCCTTTCCACTCTCACTAATAATCTTAGTCCTAGTAGTAGTAGTTAGTAGTCTAGTCTTTAATTTGAGAGTGAGAGGGACGGTATGTCACGAATTTCGAAAATCAAATGTCAGAGAGCACCTCAGGTATTTAGCAGAACAAATAAATCTAACTAATATTATAAATGCGAAAGTATGGATGGATGGATGGATGGATGTTTGTTTGTTACTCAATTACGCCAGAACGGCCGAATAGATCTGGATGAAATTCGGCACATAGATAGAGAAAAGTCTGGAATAGCACATAGGCTACTTTTTATCCCGGAAAATGGCATAGTTCCCGCGGGATAGCGATAAACGAATTCTTTGCAGACGAAGTCGCTGGCAACAGCTAGTAAATAAATAAATATCTTGGGACAATGGACACCAATTGACCTAGTCCCAAACTAAGCAAAGCTTGTGATATGGGCACTAGACAACGGATAAACATACTTATATAGATAAATACATACTTAAATACATATTAAACATACAAGACTCGACAATAAACATTCGTATTTTTCATACAAATATCTACCCCGACCGAGGATCGAACCCGGGACCTCAAGCTTCATAGTCAGGTTCTCTAACCACTAGGCCATTCGATCGTCTCAAGAACAAGCGCGGACGAACATGTAGTACCTAACTACTGTTATTTAGTTGTCGACCTTCCACTTTCTTTGACGTGAAAGAGTCCTCTGCCAGATGTTACCGATTATTACAACGACACATCAAATAGAAGCATTTAAGCATACTCGGTGACATATAATCTCCTTCGCGCTTTCTCATCTTGTCTATGGTCTTGACTTACTATTTGCTATATCGATGCTTGTCAATTTATTTATTGTTCATACGCTAGCTTCTAGTTAATTAAAGCCAAGTTTACTGTTGGTATTACGTTTATACCACTCAGACAGTGAATTTACTTTAATTACTTCCCACAAATCATTCGCGCCATTGGGTAAATCAATTCGATAACTTTTATTACCGGCATCTCTAATCCACCCTCTATATTGACGACTCTGTCTCTATCCCGCACCAAAGTAATAAACTGGACAAATGCGACACGAAGTAATAAAAACAGTACCTAATTAATTTTATTACCAAACTTTATAGGCAGCTTTAGCTCTATTTCTGAACTATATGGAATAAATATTAAATGCAGAACATTGGTAAGAGTACTAATATGAAATAACGAGTGAAATTATTACTTGACAGAGTAACTTTAAGCGATTAAAGTCACTTACAGATGCATCGAAACAGCGTAGGTATTCAATTTAAAGTAAAGCCTATTCCAGCTTAAAATTTCACTTCCAAAATAAACGACGGTAGCCTCAGAGGTACATAACGGAAACCTCCAGAGAGTCAAGCTCTTAATTTAAAATATCTGCGTTCGAACGTTTCTCCCACGTTAAGCGCTCAAGAGAAACATATAACTAACTCAATATATACAATTTGCACAACAAAACCCGAGGAAATATCACATACCCTTTGTGCGGAGTCTAGCAATATTAATGTGTCACGGGCCACCGGCCGACGTGTGTCTCTTAAAATATTAGCTGGTCCCTTTTTATGGGCATCCCTTTTAGAATCGACATTTTTAGTTCGTTTAGTTGTTTACTTGACAAAAGAATCGTTAATAAACACAAAATATTTACCTTGCTACTCCGCTACTTACGTGCAAGATAACCAAGCTTGTGAGCGTAGTTTGGAAATATACGAATGTGGGTACATTTAGTTTATTTATACGTTTTCAAATTAGTACGACGTTGGTTCGGATGTGAAAAGAATCGTTGCTAAATAAAAAAATATCTTGGAACAATTGACACCAATTGACCTAGTCCCAAACTAAGCAAAGCTTGTACTATGGGCACTAGACAACGGATAAACATACTTATATAGATAAATACATACTTAAATACATATTAAACATCCAAGACTCGAGAACAAATATTCGTATTTCTCATACAGATATCTGCCCCGACCGGGGATCGAACCCGGGACCTCAAGCTTCATAGTCAGGTTCTCTAACCACTAGGCCATCCGAACGTCGGTGCTAGATTAAAAAGTTTCTAGCTCTGTTCAAAAGCAAAGATAAAAGTCATGTGTGTAAATAATATCCCATCTATTAATGTTGATTGATTACAAGAAAGCATCTATAAATCTCCGGATTCCGCAAGAAACAGTTAAAATCGTCGAAGCACATTAACGTATTTGTAAGCAGTTAGGAACGACAGAACTTTCTATTTCAGGTCAGTCTTAAAGCATTTTAGTGGCTTTAAATTTTTATGTTTACCGATTTTACGATGTTTCCCCATTCTTCTGTATGCGCTTTTAACATTCTTAGAATGCTCCAGAAAATTATTGTACAAGTCAAGGATGAAGATTATTAATGGTGGGTTTTATGAAGAGCGTTTCGTGCCATAAAATATTTATTTCTTAAAACACTTTCATATTTTAACTACCCTGTATCTAACTTTGTATGCGTACGATTTTCATTTTTATTTCGGGAATTTTGAGATTTTACGGGATGATAAAGTTTTTCATTCCGTTATACCGGTCCATAAACTATCTAAGTAGTAAATGTCGCATTAAAGTTATGCTGGGTTATGGGTACGGGGAAACTCAGTCTAAAAGGGGAGATGTGGGATAAGAAACGAAGTGGACATGAATAAGAAGAGACTTATAACCACTATTAAATTTCATCATAGAGCTTGCTCAAATGCAAAAAAACAGTTACCAAAGTACAAAGACAAACTGAATCTTTTGTAAATAGAATTCCAGTTACAAAACCCTTTTACTTAAATGGGCCACGGCCAACGCGGCAGCGATAAACATGGTTCAGTCATAGAGCACGATTCTATTATTTTTATGGCGCCATTAAAATTGGCCTCGACTTTGAAATATCAATTCGTGAGAAACTTGCCCGCCCAACTCAACGGGGTAATAAAATTAGAATAAGCTGTAAACACTGACGTGTAAACAAATTTGTTCTTTGATTCAAAAGAACTAGATTAATGTCTTAATTAAGCGTAACATGCCGAGTAATTTTGCGGTTTCTAGAACAAGATGTAATTTTTGGCAGGATATTGCTGCATTACAAACGATGTGTAAATAAATTGATGCAGACATATTTTAGCTGTCCAACTAAATATTTGTAACAGGCAACGTAGATTACAGGTCTGGCGGCGAAGGAAGTGAATTACGTGCCACTATAAAACTTTCCGCAATAAAAATCATAAAAAAAAGACAAGAAAATGTATCAAGGATAGATATTTGAAATTGATACCCTTTAAACTCACCTATTACCATCCCGCTTAACAAAATGCGGGTACTGCAGCGAGAAGCATAAGTCGAGCTCAACATCCAAAGGAGGCACGGCAATGTCGTTGGAGCGGAGCGTGCGCTTGCTGCTATGCATGCGAGCAGCGAGGATAACCGCGCCCGCGCCCGCTCCGCCCGCCGCCCCGCCGCCCGCTTCGCCAAGGGCACCACACACCCGCAAGCGAGTAACGCGTAATGTGCACAGCCTGGAAAGAAAAGCGTCAATTACAATATGATTCGCGATTGTAAAAGTGTGACATTTTATGGATAAAAGATGCAGATGTTCATTATCTATACAATTTCAAGCAGCGTACGTTCATTGTAATGTACGTACATTGCAAAATTACTGGCATTGTACAGTCGGTTACTCAGAAAATTATCAACTTTTCCATACAAATTGCAGTTATAAATACTTTTTGTTTATATGATGTGGGGCATACAAGCAAGAGGTACTTTTAAAATAATCCACTTCTTTTTGACCGACGCCTTGATCAACGCAAAAGGCAACATTAAAAAAAACTGAATTAGATTAATCCAACCAGACTATGTACGAGTACTTAAACAAAATACCTATTCGCCGGCAGCCTGAGGATAAAGCTGGAACTAAAAGTACTAAAAGTTGACTTAAGTTTGATAGTTTTATGTCCCCGAGGGCCTTTTATACGATAAAAGCGAACTGTTATTTTAAAAGTTTTATTCCACATATAAAGCATTCGTGCACAGAGGTTGTGGGTGGACAATATTTAATACCTCGCCTACATAGAAAGGGCGGGTCGAAAACTTGTCATATAAACAATGGTCCCTTAAGGGAGAACGTTATCGATTGTGGGATTTTCCTAAGTGCTGTTTTGTATTGGTCCCCATGGTTTTATGGAACGGAGCCATTACTGCGGACACGCCCTGTCAGATGAACTTTAAACGGTTTAAAACTGTCGAAAGACTACTGGTAATTTTATAGGACGACTGTAAACTTCTAAACTAGAGGATCGATAGTTCTTGGTAATTTTAAAAGCGTCACGTGTCATTTGTAGCACGTTCAACTACATGGAACCCTAGGCCACTGTATAACTTTATCGCAATAAGCGATTGGCTTGTTTGTTTTATCTCTGTCAGTATCAAAATACTCCGACTTTGACTATGCAAATGTTCTAAAGTGACCTAGGGTTTCGTTTGACCGACTGTACATAAAAATTTGGCAAGCCTAGAGGGTGATTAAGTATAAGTATATATCAGACTAACATTTTCCCGTGGCTTCGCATGTCCGAATCATCGGATTTGGTGACTGAAGTTTTGGGATATCATTAACCTCCATGGGAATTTACAGTTTTCTCGGTCGTTTTTAAGACATATTGTAGAATCATCATCTTTTAAAGCCTATAAAAATACACTACGAGTACACGCTTTAGAATGTGAGAGCGAGAGCTTGAGTTGTAGTTCCCAGAAGCTGACTTTTATCTCCCTTATTCATAAAAGCTCTGTAGGCTTCTGCTTAACTTAGCAATCGTTTGTCCTTCCTTATCTGTGAAAGGTAATGTCAAATTGACAGATAAGGACAAACGATTGTTAATTTGGCAGAAGCCTACAGTGCGTTTTATGAATGAGGGGTATATCTTTTTATTCTATGATTCAATTTTGATGTAGGTAATAAACACTAAATGATACTCCAAAAAACCCAAAATACCTACTTATTTGCAAGCCGCATAGGTACACATGACTTAAGCCGTTTCTGAGATCAACGTCCACAAACGCACAGACAAACGGATAATTTTAAAAATCATTGTTTAGGTTCCAAACGGTCATGTCAACTAGTTTTTTGTCACACACATACACCGACCAGTTGCAATTTTATGATATTATCGTGTACCTACAGGGTCTGTACTAAATACCGACATTGTGATATTTGTACAGATATAAATAGGTTTACTCATGTACACAGACGATTTAGTTTATGTCAAAAAAAACTCATAATTTACTGTGACAACTTTCTAGAGTCTCGTTTCAAACACACAATTCAATTGACATCATCACTTATCATAATACCAGGTGATCAAACATGTATAAACTGACGAGCCAATAAACATCCAGGCCAGGGAATATATTAAAATATATTATGTAAACCGTGAATAATTTGAAACTATTAAAACTGAAACGGACCCAAGCGGCTCATAATACGGGGTGTCCCAGGAAGTAGAGTCAAGCGAAAGTCCAGACGTAGAGCACCTTAAGGCGCTGTCAACAGCAAATGACCTGGAGCAGCGCCACTCTTCACACATACGGTTCACGTGCCTGTTAGTGAAAGAGATGAAACTATTCCGGCAGCTTGGCGCGCGTCTAAAATCTTGCAAATAAGACACAAACCATAAGAAATAAACAAAAGTATGGATTCTTTGTGAAATATGACTCGATAGCCGTTTAGGTATAAATATGTAGACTTTATGTTTTTAATCGCAGACCCATACGTCGAAAAAATAAAGACATAGAACCGTTAAATGATGATTTTAAGACCAATCTGCAATTATTTTCTATCGAGCCGATTTTGTTCAATTATGTATCGAGCCCGTCTAGCGTGTTTGAAATATGATGAAAATTAACATTATATTTTTTTTTTGTATTTTTTTTGTGTGCAGTTTTTCTTAAAAAAGTGTTTAAATAACATCAATTTCAACAAAATTAGGTGTAGTCAGCCTCTTAAGGAACCCGAATCAAGAACCACCCGTCTTTTTCTTACTGTTCGTTTTAGTAAGAGACGGGTATTCAATTTCGCGCGCGACAAAACACAGCTCTCTCGCGCACTCGAGCTAGCCGTGCATTTCTTTTCAGTGATTTTTCGTAGTTTAGGGGTTATGGCTTTTTTCATGTTTTATTCATATTAAAAAACCATTTACGTTTTTAATTAATGATTGATCAATAAAATTGATAGGGTTTAAAATTATTAAAATAAGAAACTTTTTAAAGATACTTAATTTAAAAAAAAAAGTGCTAGTTTTTTTTTAAATCGGCCTTTAAAACCTGAACCAAACTTTTTTTTTATGTAATTCGATTATGATATTTACCCAAATAATCAAAGATGTTGTTTTTTTTTAATCAAGTCACATGCACACTGTAGTTACACATTAAAAAAACAGCGAATTGTCTCAATTAACGCAATGAGTACGAGCAAAATTGTTTCTAGTCACATTTTATTAGAAAATGTGAAAAAGGACCTCCTAAACTACGAAAAATCGCTGTACAAACATGGGTGTGATTCGGATGCATCTTCAGGTAGGTAATCCAATCTTATCTGGACTTTCGCTTGACTCTACTTCCTGGGACATCCTGTATAACCGCAGAGTATATATATATGTTCATAAGCTGTACATATACATATCAGTATGTCTCAGCTTGGCTTTACGTACAGACGTGTAACATATAATACAACATGCCGTTATTAACAATACTGACTAATCTACCTAAAAACAAAATACCTGCTGACTTCATTAATAAAATAATACCGATGTTGGCCAAGGTACTTCAGAAAGAAGAAAAGGTCAGTATAATATTTGAGTAATAAGTTTTTCCAGGCTGGACTTGGAGCAAGGAAAAATATGGAAGAAATCAGCTAACATAGAATTTAAGTATATATGACATGGGAATTACAACCCAAGCTCTCATTAAGAGGATCCCGTGCTCAGCAGTGGGAGTGGGACGTATACTAAAGGTCTTCTAAAATTGTTTCGTAATATTTTAGCAGCTGGTTGGATTAGTTTGACTAAATATAGCCTCGCCCCGTAAATGTCACAATTTTTAGGGTTCCGTACCTCAAAAGGAAAAAAACGGAACCCTTATAGGATCACTTTGTTGTCCGTCCGTCCGTCTGTCAAGACCCTTTTTCTCATGAACGCGTGTAGGTATCAAGCTGAAATTTGCATCAAATACTCAGGTCTACTGCCCCTTGGAGCTGTGAAAAAATCAAACTTCTAAACCAACGCAATCAAAAGATACAGCCGTTTATGCTGCAAAACCGTAAATTTGTATGTATGTCTGTATATAGCAGTGACCAATATAAAGTGACCACACACTGCGTACATTTTGCTTTGGAGCAGGGCTCTGCTTACACTGCCTTTTAGATATTTATAGATAATGGTACGGAACCCTCGGTGCGCGAGTCCGACTCGCACTTGGCCGGTTTTTTAATCATACTCGTATATAGCTGACAAATGTTTCCATACAGTGGTCGATGTTCAAAGTGAACCGCGTCGAGGGAGGAACAAAATTTTGAATCAAACATTTGAATGAAAAATCTTTGTGTTCAGTCAAACATTAGATATATCTCATGGAACTACAATCCAAGATCTCATTAAGAAAGTCCCCCTGTGCCCAGCAGCGAGACGTACCTAAGCTGGAAATCCTACTAATATTATAAATGCGAAAGTTTGTGAGTGGCGATGTGAGTGAGTGTGTATGTTTGTTCCTTCTTCATGCTAAAACGACTGGACGGATTTGGATAAAATTTGGAAAGAAGATAGCTGGTAACCTAGATTAAAACATAGGCAACTTTTTATCCCGGAAAATTGTATAGTTCCTGCGGGACAGCGATAAACATATCAATTGCTAATTCTACGCGGACGAAGTCGCGGGCAGAAACTAGTTAACATATAATTCCTTGCCAGGGATTCACGGTGGTTATATCTACGGACTGTCAACTATCCATGGCTGGCGACGTCACCCAGCCCGGCGTGGTGGCCCGCTTGCAAAGCATTGGGAACGTGGGGCCAGACGAGAACAAGTATACCGCCAGCGAGGTGGCACAGTTCATCCATAAAGAACTTGGTGTACATCCTGACAGGTATGATGACTTGATGACTCACATACACGGTAATACTGGAGACGTGAGCAGGACCAACCCTGCTACTTATTGCAAACAAAAGTTTTTTAACAAAATGTTGATTTAATTATTTCTTTTTCCTTGCGAAATTTACTATTAAACTAGCAATCCGCCCCGGCGTCGCACGGACAATGTAGATACTAAATTTCCTCAAGAATCACTGTATCTATTAATGATCATGATCAGACAGACAGACAGACGTGGAGGAGGACTTTGTTTCATAATATAGCAGTGGCGTGGCGTCCATAGAACTCGATTCCCACTGGCTTGCCTATTTTAAGACAGTTGGGCAATTTATTGTGCAGAGTTAGAGGAAAAGGCTAGTTAAGTTCCCTTCGGCTTGCCTTCTGATATACTTGACGCCACGCCTCTGTAATATAGACATAAATTGTGATGATAGTGATTAAAAGAACAATCGCTAAGCTGCTAATGCAAAAAGTCGTATATTCATGGTGTGAAATTGTTGTAGGTATGTCACTCTATCCAAATTAATCAATTTGAAATTAATGAATTTTACTTCTTGATTTTTTTATGTTTACATACTTTTACGGTTTTACCCATTCAAAATTACAACAATACAATACAAATACTCTTCATTGAAGACCACAAATCAGTACAAAAAAATACCAAAACAAAGAACAAGGTAGTTTTTTTTTTTAATGTACATACTTAGTCAAGTCAGTCTGACTTGCATTTGATGGTTTCTTTTTCTTACAGATTTTCACTCACCTTCTTCGACATTTGTCCCGCCATGATTTCCAAAAGAGGAGGTGTTCTGGCGGCGAAATTGTGATAAAAAGCAATAAATAAAATACTAAAAAGTATTCAAAATGAGAGAATGTGTTTTTTTTTCATACAACATGCTCCGGGCATTGCTTATGCAGGCTTAAATAGAAATACTTCATGCGCCAGCAATTTCACCGGCTGTCTTAGGGTACTCGTCGGAACACAACAGTGCAAGCACTGCTGCTTGGCAGCAGGACTATTGAGTAAGATAGTGGTAGCGATCCGGACCCATTTTGTAAATTTATTGGTTTGTTCTTTCACGCAGCAAAGGGTGTTTTTTGTTAAGGGATTGTATATGTAATAACTAGCTAAAATACTTACTAACATAAAACCATTATTTTAAATCTGTGCTGCCAAATTTTAGATCATTTGCTTTAAAAAACGAATTGTTACGAGAAGACATCGATTGCAGAATTTCACCGTGTATACATGCTAGCTCGATTCAACAAAAAAAACTCAGCAAGTTCAAACCAAAGCCGAGATAAAATCAACGTCCCTTACGAGCGCATTTCTTACACATAAAAAGCAAAAAAGATCTCCCTGCTCTCACATTTAAATAAAGGTCACATATTAACTACACTCTCATCTATGTTAATGTAAGAGCTTCCAAGATGTACACAACGCAGTATGTTCGCGTTAATGTTGGACCCGCCCGCCTAGAAAATTACAAACGTGCTGCCACATATGTTACGGCCAGAGACGACGATAATGTGTTCGCTGAAAACATTTTTTCGGAACATTAAAGGCCTTAGGATTAAACGTATTTTGCTCTTTTTAACAAATATTAAAAAGGAAGTTCTTAACACCAAATTTTATATTTATTTCAACTTGATGCACTTTCACGTATAAATAAAACTAGCTGTTGCCCGCGACTCCATCCGCGCAGAATTATGGAGCTCTAGCTCCTAAGACCACTTTAAACCGGCCCTATCGTCAAATCCTTTCTTAGCGGATGCCTACATCATAATACGTAACTATACTTCATTTAATTTAGGATGAGAAACCACAACAACATTATATTGCGGCTCGTGAACTGTAATCTCTTTACGATTTGTACTAGAGTATCAATTGACGCCACGCAAATAAAGTGGCATTAAAACAATTTTATTTTGCGGCTGCCAAACTATTGCACTGTACTATTTGCTAGGTAAGAAATAGTTGACCAGACGCAATATAATGTTATTGTGGTTTCTCATTCTAAATTAAATGAAGTATAGGTATCTGCTTGCCTAATTTCCGCGCAGTCCGTTCAATGGTTTGAGCTGTGCATTGATCGATTAGTCAGTCCCGGTTGCCTTTTACACATACAAGATAAATAAATTATAAACAAGATGAAAAAGCCGTTCTCTACTCGCTTTTTTTCGACTTACAATTACATACAACACATCTATAGGTGAACATAAATGTGGCCTCTTAAAGTTCCTTTTGTCCTCTGAGGTACCTATGTATGTATAAACGTACTGGATAATAGAAGCGAACGTAGGAAATATGTTTTTTTCTACGTAAACCTAACAAATTAATTGTTCCACAAAGATTTACATAAACCGCTCAAGATATTCGACGACAATTTATGTACTTTGAGAATGAATCCCAAACCCGCGGAGAGTCCTCGCCGCCGCCTCGATCAAAGTTAAAAGTGGCGCATAAAATAAATGGACCAGAACATTTGCGGCTTTAATTCTCGGTCCCATCTGGGTCCATAAGTTATGAGCTTACAAGGGCGTTTAAATCCCTAGCGAAACTGATTTATCCTCGGGGTAATGTTTACGCTAACCTGGACTAAGAATATTAAAATCTAAGAATATATAGAACAAATCAGAAGCCGTGTACTGTCACAAATGTGACCTAAATAATTTATTACAGAAAAACTATCTTGCTCGTTGAAAGTTATGACATGGCTTAGATGTTGAGGATATACATAGATTACTAATATGAAATATCTTAAATCGGGTAAATGCATATCCGCTGATGAATCGAATGTCAAAATATAGTATTACCCTCTCCAGAGTAATATTAATGGCCTTAATCAGGTAGTTTGACGGTCTCTGTTTAATCCCTATTCTGTGGGACTACGTACGCAATACTCCGTAAAAAGCCATAAGCCGTAATAATTAAAGCATCTTCTTGTCAAATTTCACCACGATCAGTAAAGCGGTTTTACCGCGAAGTGGTACAGTCACCAGCGTAAATATATGACGGTGAACAGGGCTGCAAAAATAAATGATCATCTATTAGGCTCAATAGCATATGACGACACTACCGCGGTAAAAATAAGTGATGCTTTATAGGCGGAAGAAACATCGTCGCACCCTTATCAGCAAAAATATCAATTTGCAGTGAAAGCATATCATCGGATGATAGGTGGGCCGCATAAATATCAATTTGCTGTGAAAGCATAATCATCGGATGATACGCGGGCCGCATATATATCTGACGCGTAAAAATCAACTCTTTGTTGTTGATTTGCAAAAACGAACCATCCCTGGCTAACATAGAAATTGTATGAAATGATTTGACAAATCACGAGAACAGTGCAGACTTGTCATTGCATACGTCTGTCTCACATTGTTCCAATCGCGAATATGTCAATAATATAATTTTAAAATCTTTAAGATGTGTGAATAATTAGTGGCCAGTATCATTTTAGGTTAACTAAAAAGTTTTATATTACGAACAATATTATAAACTTCCATACATAGATAGTGTTATAAAAAATGTGGTATATTGACGTTATCAACACCTTACAAAAAATGGCCTAATTATTTTATGCGGAGTTAGAATTTAATGTATTAATTCGGACATGCTTTAATCAAAAATCATTCAGGCGTTCAGGACAAAATAAAAACAACTAGGTATCAACTTCGTCTTATCAACTTAGCAAGCAAACAAGCTAAATTTATACCAATAGCTGTTGCCCGTGGCTTTGCCCCTGTTCCAGATTTGTCTTTTTTTTTTCAATTTTTGGTTCTAAGAACCTTCTCCCGATAAATAGCAAACTCATAAAAAAAAGAGTACGAGAAATTGGTGATGCCGTGAAATGAACAAATATTTCTATTTGGCATTCACTATTTTATTGAATCCGCCGCCGTTACTTTTCGAAGGTCCATTTCTATGAACAAAAACCATTTTCTTTGCTACTCCGCTACTACACGAGTAAGACAGCCAAAGTGGGAAATATACTTTTTGACATGAAACCCCAAAAGACGTATATTTCGCACAAGCTTGGCTTACTTGCACGTGTAGTAACGGAGTAGCAAGTAAAATGTATTTTGTTCACTGACATTTTGCTGTTTAGGATCCAGGATGCTGGACATAATTTGACATAATTGACACAAAAATATTTTTTTGGATCCAACATGGCGAATGACATTTTAACGCAAAATATAAATATGAGCGTAACTGCGCGTTAATAAGGCCTACGATGTTTTATCCCAGCAATTTGTATAAAATAAATAATCATACATAAATAGTGTTTTTGATATTTTTCATTTAAAAGTAACGTAAAACGCCATTCAGCCGTCAATGATGACGATGATGATGATAATTAAAAAGTAATTGTAGAAAAAGTGCTGTTTAAAATGTTGTAAAATTGGCTCATGATCGCTACCCAATCAACTCGCACATCGTCATAAAGATTCACTCAGAATAGCAGTTGCATAAAATACTATTAAAGTTCACACCCCTTCCCAGGTCATCGATTCCTATATAGGTAATTTTGTAATTTAGGAATTTGAATCCGTCAAATATGTGATAGAATAAAATGTGAGACACACGTATGCAATGACAAGTCTGCACTGTTCTCGTGAATTGTCAAATCATTTCATACAATTTACGTCTCTATGTTAGCCAGGGATGGTTCGGTTTTGCAAATCAACAACAACGAGTTGACTTTTACGTGTCAGATATATATGCGGCCCGCGTATCATCCGATGATTATGCTTTCACAGCAAATTGATATTTATGCGGCCCACCTATCATCCGATGATATGCTTTCACTGCAAATTGATATTTTTGCTGATAAGGGTGCGGCGATGTTTTTTCCGCCTATAGAGCATCACTTATTTTTACCGCGGTAGTGTCGTCATAAGCTATTGAGCCCAAAAGATAATCATTTATTTTTGCAGCCCTGTTCACCGTCATATATTTATGCTGGTGACTGTACGCGAATAGACGGACAGTGTTACGAACTCCTTTTCGGCGGCTTTACTTTATTATGATATTTGATTGATATTGATACCACATGTCATTGCTTGAACCATGCTTAAAAATGAGACTATCGAAGGAGAATTTTATTGAATTGATTTAGTTCACTACAGACAGAGTTACAACTCACGTTTACCATTAAGGATTCTAAGAATATAATTTAGTTTAGTTAGTATCAAGGCACGATTTGAGCCAAACAGTTTTCTTTTCGTGGTTTCAAAGCTTCAAGTTTGAGCCTATAAGCATGTTGACGCCCAAAATTACTTCCGTATTCATGTCGCGAGAAAATTTCTTAGATACTTCCCGTAAATTCCGTAAGAGACGTCACGATAACGAAGTTATTAAATGGAATTTGCAACAAATTTTCCATTAGTGAAAATAATGGAAAGCTATCTATTTATCAGAACACGATTCAGTGGATCTTTTAAAATTTCAATATCTATCTGTAAATATTATAAGTAGAGAAAAAAATCCGTAAGTACATTAAATATATCATTTGACGAATATCACAAATAGTACAGTTACATAAACTTTTCGCCACTTTCAAAATGCACCTCGTTCAAAAATCTAGCTCCTATACGCAGTTCAATCTTCCTACAACTTGGCTAAACAAGCAAAGTCTGCATTCGGCGCGTCTAGGTCGAAACGTGGCATTACTCTAGTACACGAGCCGGATTCCGATAAAAGCAATCTAGGAGGAAATAGACCCGACGTCCAATTTCTAGCGCAAGTTTCCAGCTAACATAGCCGGTAAGATTCCGCAGCAGGACATCGACTTTTCCCGCACTTTTATACCCAACATTGATGTACTAGGTATAAAGCATGTAAGTAAAACGCTTTATCCTACTAGTTTGTGAGTATATTACTAATATTATAAATATAAATGCAAAAGTAACTCTGTCTGTCTGTTACGCTTTCAGGCTTCAACCACTGAACCGATTTTAATAAAATTTGGTAGGTACAGAGATAGTTCGAGTCCCGTGAAAGGTCATAGAATAGTTTTTATCCCAGAAAATTGCAGTTCCCGCGGGATAGCGATAAGCGAATTCTATACAGACGGATTAGCGGGCAACAGCTAGTATTTTCATACACTAAAATGGTTGGCAGGATTTGGATGAAATCTAGATTAACACAAAGGTAAATAGATATCCCGACTTTCCCACGGGATAGGGATTTAGTCAACCAGTTAATGCTAACAAGCCAGTGCTTACACCAAATTAGAAACTTAATAGAGTTCGCTTGTGCGAAAACGAGCGATGATTAATCTTGCGAGCGCTTAGTTATTATTACATTTAGATTTGAGGTCGTTGAACTTCATAGCATAATGCGAATTTGATGATTTCGCAGAGTAACAAAAGAACGAATTTTACCATGTGCTTTTAGGTGAATTAAAACATCGAGACGGACCCCTGCACACTGAGGGACACACCTGCACAGTAGTCCAATTGTAATGTGTGTATTTCCCAATCCACACTAAGCCCACGCTTAAACTAATCCCAAGCCTTCTCATTTTGAGAGAACAGTACTCAAAAGCACGGCTAGCACAATAGCGAGCGGAAGTCGCTTTCTAGACTAGAACAAACAGTAAGAAAAAGACGGGTAGTCTATCGCGCATGCGACACAACTGACGCGCACTTGTACTCGCCGTGCTGTGCGACCAATGGCGGCTTCAGATAATAATAATGAGATACATGAAAGGGACATGACACATCGAGCGTATCAAATCAACGACATATTTGCAGCTGCGTATGTATCGTATAAAATAAACCACTGGGCAGCTTTCGCCCGAAATGTATCAAAATATTGTCCCGATAAAAACGACCCGAATTCCGGTACGCGGAAACTTTTTAATAAAAAAACTTTGTTAGCCAAACCGTAAACTTGTTTTAGCGGAATAATGAACAGGCCGCGCTGAATCCTGAATAATAACCAATTCTTTCCACAATTTCAAACGCCTTTTGCGGTTAAAGAAAGTTTCAATTTGATTAGAAATTATTCGCTCGGAGATTATAACGAGGTAAACGAATTGTAAATTTTCGCTTAATCTGATTTAACTTTGGACATAGATTCTCAAATCCAAGGCATCTCATTAATTTATCATTCTTAAAAGAATAGTCAATCAAGTAAGTTTCTATAATAGTTCCTACATCTGATAAAAAAACAATAAGACTGACTGGCACATTGACTGCTGAAAAAAGCCTTTTTTTACTCGACTATACTTGTCTAGTTGTTGTCTACCCATATTTAGTCATCCTTCTAACAAAATATCACATTTATGTTTCTAAACTCCGTCATTTCCAAGGATTTTCTATCTCCAAGATCAAGAATGTATTTTATTACAGGCACTGGCTGCCAGCTATGCCGGCCATGAGACCGTGTCAGGACCGTAGTTTCACGGTTGTACCATTATTCTGATTTAGTTTCGGCCATGGTTAATTCCATGGTTTTTGGCCCTGTTGCTAATCTTACGGTAGACCGGGCTAATATGCATCCGTTTCAGACGTTCTGAACAGTACTTTAGGAATAATTCCTCAGATAATTCTGCAGTTTGATGGGAATACAGCCCACTCTTTCGCATTTCTGGAAAGTTTCTTACCTACTATACTACACACTATAAAACTTTTAACTGAACAATGCCTCAAACCAAATATCCAGCGAGAATTTCGCAAACTCCGTCTATATTCCATGTCACCACAAGCAAACCTCTACGTAAAATTTCAGTTTTCTAGTTCGAAGAGTTTGGGCTGGGCGTTGGCGTGTCAGAAGTCAGTCAATCAAGACTTTTCTTATTATTAACTAGCTTTTTCCCGCGACTTCGTCCGCGTAGACTTCATTTATTGACAAATAGCTTTTGGCCACGGCTTCGCTTGTGTGTACCAGGAGTATTTCGAAATTTGCTCTCTTAATGCTCCCTACACTCCCCAAAGAACCCACTTGCCAAATTTCAGCTTTATACGGCCAGTAAAACGAAAAATCCCGTTTTTTCCCGTTCCCGTGGGAATTTTGGAAATTTCTCTCTTAATGCTTCTTTATACTCTCCAAATAACCTAAATGCCGAATTTCAGCGTTCTACAACCAGTAAAACGAAAAGTTCCGTTTTCCCGTTCCCGTGGGAATTTTGAAAAATGATCTTTTATAGCTTCTCTACACTCTTCAAGCAACCTACATGCCAAGTTTCAGCTTTCTACGACGAATAAGACGAAAAATCCCGTTTTTTCCCGTTCCCGTGGGAATTTTGGAAAGTCCTCTCTTAATACTTCTCTACACTCCCCAAGCAACCTACATTTCGAATTTCAGCTTTCTACAACCAGTAAAACGAAAAGTCCCGTTTTTCCCGTTCCCGTGGGAATTTCAGGAAATTGTCTCTTAGTGCTTCCCTACACTCATCAAGCAACCTACATGCCAAGTTTCAGCTTTCTACGACCAGTAAAACGAAAAATCCAGTTTTTCCCGTTCCCGTGGGAATTTTGGAAAGTCCTCTCTAAATGCTTCTCTACACTCCCCAAGCAACCTACATGTCGAATTTCAGCCTTCTAGAACCCGCACTGCAGTATAACAAAAAATCCCGTTCTTTCCCGTTCATTTCCGTCAGAATTTTGGGAAATCCTTTCGGTAGTGCTCCCATATACTCCCCAAGGAACCTGAAGGCCAAATTTCAGTTTTCTACGATCATTAAAACGAAAAATCGATCCCGTAGATCTGAATATAAATCTCGTTTTTTTCTTATCTAAAACTGTTTTTACTATTATAATCACCTACTTCCATGCCAAATTTGAAGTCTAGTAATTATAGTTCATAGGATTTCGTTGAACTGAATATATAAATACCGTTTTTTCCTTATCCCGTGAGAATTTCCAAAAATCCTGAAAATATTTTCTTAGTTTTGTAATCATCTACTTGTGTACGAAATTTTAGATAGGGTCACTCGGAATCGAATATAATAAATCCCGTTTTTTCCCGTTCCCGTGGAAATTGTGTGTGTGTGTGTGTGTGTGTGTGTGTGTGTGTGTGTGTGTGTTTGTGTGTGTGTGTGTGTGTCAGGTAGGTATGTGTGTTGTTGTTCTCGTAATCAGCGACCCGATAAACCATACAAACAATACTACCCACTATAATATAATAATACCCACGTTGAATTTCAGACTTTGTAACCCCCTATCCCCTTTAGGGGTTGAATTTTCAAAAAACCTGAAACAGGTGTTTACTCATTTATTGTTAGGATTACTCCTGTGAAGTTTCGAATAAAATAGTCTAACTAATCTTATTTCCCCATACAAACTTTGGACCCCCATTTAACCCCTTTAGAGGTCGAATTTTGAAAAATCCTTTCTTAGTGCACCCCTAGACCTTATAAGAAACCTACGTGCCAAATTTGGAATCTCTAGAACCAGCGGTTTGGGCTGTGCGTTGATATGTCAGTCAGTCAGTCAGTCAGTCAGTCAGTCAGTTTCTTCTTTTATATATTTAGATTGTCTAGTGTAGATGTCTATAAATATCTCTACCAGCAACTGCTTCCTAAGCCTGTTCCCGTGACCCGTCACGAAATAGATATTTCAATCGCCCGAATTATTCGGAAATCAATTAACTTCCACATGACTCACCAGTTAACCTATGACCGGTTGCGATAGGTCGCGCCGTGGCCGACGTTTTTATACCGTTACTCACTGTCGCTAGAGCTAATTCAATTTTATGGCTGTTTGACGTTTATGTGGAACTAATAAAAGATATGTGGAAAACTGCGCTGTTAAGAAAATATCTGAACTAAGTGTTTTTTAATCATCTCCTAAATTGACCGGGGTATTATCATATTATGCCTTGTCTCGAAAGCTAATTTTGGCAGGGTCATCGTTACAATTCGCTATTTACAGTATTAATTATATCAGTTTAGTGTAAGATATTTCTTAATTTTATGAAAAAATAATAGGTCAATTTCCTTTGAAAATTCGTCAGCTGTGTTCCATTAACACATTTGAGTATATTTTTATTAGACAGTATTTTAATAACATGAAGTTCAAGATAAAATAAACATAGCATGCCTACATGGATTGCATCATCAAATAATATGAGAACACTCAAAAATGTCGGAGAAAAAGCCAGTCTAACGGACAAGTAATTTATAATATAAATACTTAAGTAATAAATAATTTAACAGAGGAATGGCCTTTGAACTTTGGTTTCACATTTTAAGATGTAGATAAATGAACACCGTCCACTCATTAAGATAATGTGAATGCTACTAGAGACATGTGTAAGCAGGCCACGAATTGCGACTGCTCGTAATAGCATAGTAAAATGTAGAGTCGATCCACAAGTTGAGAACTTTCAGACTTTGATAAGTAAAGTAACATTTAATTTTATAGAATAAAAAAGTAAAAAAGGTAGACTTCATCGTTTGCGACGACAGTCCTTATTATGCCTTTACATCCTACATTCGTTGTGTAAGAATATGTGTAAAAATAAGGACATACCCAGCCACAATGCATTTACGCCAAAACCATGACCCTGATAATTCCATGAACATGTTTCACTGCAAGAGATTGCCAAAAGCAGATGGCTTCCAAAGCCTGTAGGCTTATTGTCTAACTCGCTCGCAATCGCCATCGTGTTCATTTTGACAGTTCTTGTATGAATGTGACAGCTAGCTGATTCCGATGCCAATTGTCAGCCCATACATGAACTGTCAAAATGAACACGATGGCGATTGCGAGCGAGTTAGACAATAAGCCTACTGGTCTCGGAGGAATAAGACTGGAGACGCCTTGACATGCGTTCCCCCTCAGCCAAAAGTGTAAGCATCCGATGCTTATACGTTATATAAAACTAGTTGAGCTGTCACCGCCACTCACAATGCCGAGACCGTCGTGGCGAACACAGCTCGTAAAAAATGCCAGCCTGTACCGTTTTCAGCTGCACTAAAAATACAAAAAAATCTAGTTTGCAAAGAGACGGAATCATTTTCCATTTTTAAGTAAAATTTATATAGTTTAAAACATTTTTTAATTCATAATTTTGAGTTTTAATGAGTCCTCAAGCCCACTCGCGTCAGGTAGTTATTACCCACTCCCCACGAGACTAATTACTCTCTATCTCTTTTCTCGCTGCAGCGCTAGACAGAGATGGATACCTGTCAAAGCATGGGTATTTAATACGCACTACCTACGTTACTCTGACGCATAATATAGTGACTTCAAAGTATCGATCAAATATCGATATTGAAGATTTAGAAGGCTGGAATTAATCCTGTGGATATTGAAAAAAATAATTAAATATGTATTTTTATAAACATGCTACAGAAGCCTGACTGTGAGATTTTAGTTCAAAATATAAAATGTCGCTAAGCAGGCGTAACCTATCTAATACGAGGTGATTCATGCTAATTCATATAGCAAATATATAGAGGTATATCAATTATTTTGTCGGCGAAATCAGCAACGATACGCATGGGTACTTATTCATAGTATTTATTGAACATGATTTAACATTTTTTGACGTGATAACGTCTTATAGATATAACGTCTAATAGTGATAACGCCGGCCGCACTCGTCAGAGTTTAATTTCATTTTGACCTACCACCAAAAGCAACCATTTATCGTTATCACGTAAAACTATCGTCCGTAAACCGACTTTATAGACAAATGGTTTTGTTTTGATGGGATTTTTACAGAGGGATAAGTAGTAGATAAAACACACTGGAGTCTTAGTCCCGACTTTAATATTTCTAAGGTAATCGAAGAGCTGCTTACTCGTGACTACGGCTAAGTACTGCATTGTGACTGAGATGTCATGTATCATGTACTTAATACCTTTCCGCTTAGAAATAATTCGCCAATAATTCAATTCCCAACTATTTGATAACGGCAAATGCTTTTTGAATAGTTAAAGACATTAGAAAAAAAAGCATTTGCCTGTTATGAAACATTCGAGAAATTAATCATTTGGATTTTTTATGCGCAGGCTTAAATGACTTTCGTAACACATTTCGTGAATATTGTGTTAGTTGGTAATTTTAATTTTCGTATATACGATTGTTGTTATTTAAGATTGTTCTGTTGAAACACCTTTTATTTATTTGCGTACTGCTTACTAACAGAACAGTTTATCGATATCGATATGCTGGTATCATTCCAATTCCTTAATTACTTACCTGCACAACCGCACGTTATTGTGTTTGGATAGAACGTCAGTATACTATTACGAGCGTGTGCGTGCGAATTTTCAGATAGTGTTTCGATAAAATGTATGTGTGCAATTGTAACAACGCAAATCGTTTTTGCGTATGTGTGCTGGTCCGTATGTAGTAGTAACGTCATTATCGCCTCATCCCCCCACCGACTATGGCAGAAAAATTTGTTTAAAGATTTGACTCAATGCGTACTCCAGTCTTATTCCTCCGAGCTACTGGTAGGTATTCATTTGAGAGCTATAACAGTAACAGTTGCGCGGCACGTTACAGTAGCCAAAAACCCTAGTGTGGCCGTGACTCACGAGCCTGCCACGAGCGAAACGCCACACCACACCAGGGTTTATGGTTACTGTACCATGCAACAACACACACATATAGTTACAACTCGTAGATGAGCACCCGGCTTAAGTTAGGCGACATCTTTTCCAACACAAGATAAACACAAACTTAATTAATCTATGTTTGAATTATACAGCAAAATTATGTTTTGTTTACGCCACTCATCAGCGGTCGGCCGCACCAGTGGGTAGGTACTGCGTAGGTAGAAAATTAAAATGTTTAACGATGTGAAAATTTTGCGGAGAGTAATTTAGCGGAATGGCAGTGCATTAAAGAAGTCCATTAATCAAATGGAAACTTCAAGTCTAAAGAGGGCTTCGAAAATTCACGTTATAACTTTTATAGCAGTTTAATGGGTGTCATATAACGATCTTTGCAGTGGCGTAACATAATCACATAAAGGTAAAATATCACAGGGCTCTAACTCTACGGGCCCCCGAACTGGCTGGGCCTCGAGCACAGAAGCGACGTTTATGCATAGTGTATAGTTCGACCAGGGTTCTTTCGAGATTGTAAAACGCGTGTCAAAGATAAAGAATCTCTAAGTGTAATATCTCCATGCGTAATTTCATTACTATAAAATGTCCTATAACCAAATTTCGCGATGTCATTTGTCATTTATTATACAAAAACAAAATAATATATGGCATGTCGCAGTGAAAAAAACATTAATGACGACCGACGACCAATAACTAACCAAGCTTAATTAATTATTGGCCAGGACCGGCATCGACTGAGGTCGACGACCTAAATAAACATCCACAAAATTATTACATAATTAGTTTCGATCTTGTTATTCACGGCCGAGCGTACACATTAGCATTCTATCACGTGATTAACATTCTCGACGGTTATTTTTCCGATTTCAAGATGCGTGAATTGAAGGATTTGATGAATGATTCAGCAACTCGATTTTCGAGACTATAGATACCAATATCGACATAAATATATTTCGAGAATTATTGTATTTCATTGTTGTGTATCCTATCTATATTGGAGTTTTAAAGGAAGAGTTCGATAAAGTTAAGTCTCATAGCTAGAAAAATATAAAAATATACCTACAGATTTTAATACTGTAACATGTGATGCCAATCTTTTGGCAAATAGCTGAACCACCGTCGAGCCAAACACCGTAGAAAAGGTTGCCCAGGTACCATTAATTAAATATCGTTCTAATTCTAATCCCTAAATTATTCATAAATATCGACCCGCCCTGGCTTCGTACGGGTGCAATCAGTGTTTCTCTACTATATTATGCATGTATTATACCTATAAACCTTCCTTTTCAATCACTCTATCTATAAAAAAAAAACCGCATCAAAATCTGTTGCGTAGTTTTAAAGAACTAAGCATACACAGGGACAGACAGAGGAAAGCGACTTCATTTTATACTATGTAGTGATGGTGATTCACTTTATTACCACTGAACTTAATCTAAAAGTTGCAGAATCTTTAGTGAATGAGACACTCTTTACTTATAGTTAGTTTTCAAAAGTACTTAACGTTACCTTAGGCTCTGTCTGCCCCGTAACGGATAAGACGTGATTTATGGATGCATGTATGTAGATTTTCAGAGTGTATCAAAAGAAACATTTGTAACAAAGCCATTCCGCGGGAGCAACGACCCTTTTTGCTGATTGAACCAGCTACAAAGCACTCTGCAGCATGAAAAGTGCGTAAAATAATTTCTCAATTAATTATTCAGACACTTCGTAATACCAATCGAAACTTCTTAGAGAAATGCATTTGGAATAATGACATTTCGAATTCCGAACGGAATGACGGACGCCAGTTGACAGCTTGTCAGCTGTAGTGGGCGGTTGCCGTGTAAATTCAACGTTTTATTTAATTCCTCCTTTAAAAATAGTGCAAAATAATGATACGTGCCACTGGATACGCGCTGAGAGACGTATGGATCAGGTAATAATGGTTATAAGCTTAAATTTCATACACATTGTTTTAAGACCAGCTTTATTTATTTACGTCACTCGAAACAATATTCGGGTTCCTTTGAATACTTTCTCTCGTACAAAGGAGCTTTTGTGTTCGGGTCTGCACGGATAACAATCGACTTTCTTTTTAACAAAGAACGGGGGCAAACTTATTAGAAATGTTGATTAGTTTTCATAATAAAAGTCTGCGGAAGATAAATTGAAGGGAAAAAAATGAATAAAGCTTCGTAATATTCCAGAAATCAACTGCGGAGTTTGAAGAACCTCGCTTTGTCGGGGGATGAGAAGAGTAGAGATGGGCGGCGTCATTGTAGCCATGTGAGCGGCCTCAGTGAGGCAAAGCCGTTTGTGCCTTCAAGGAATGCCAGCACCGGCAGCAGCACCAGCACCAGCACAAAGAAGATTCCGCCCGTACCGATCCACGGGAACAGGATATTCAAGAAGGGCGAACCAAGAAAGTATTCGCCCTTCCATGAGCCTGGGCAGGTAATGAAAATTGAGTATCGTGACTGGATTTGGCTAATAAAATTGATGATGTTTTATTTTTGTGTTGTTACTCGAATTTAAATCCTATTGTTAACGGAACTAAATTGCAGACTAGGTAAAATCCTAGAAATAGTTCTGTTTATCGTTGATAATTCAGCAACGTTTTAAAATTTGTAGTTACTTCGCGTTAATTAATTTTAAAATTATCATTTGAATATAGCGATGTAGAGTTTGCCAAAGAGTTTCTGCTTGTTTTTTTATGCAACGAGCAAGCGGGTTACCTGATGGCAAGTGATCACCTTTTACACTTTCAATTACAATCGCACGCAACAACCCTCTTAAAACTCAGGGCTCTTCAAAAACCGAGTCTTCTCTTTTCTTGGGTGTGTCTAGTCTATGGGTGTCATTGCCCGTCAGTCCCCTATCTCATAAAAATAAATAATCGGAACCACCGGCCATTCTGTAAATTCAAATTAGCACATGTTCATTTCAGAATCAAGCCCCACAACGCTTCGCTGAATACAACCTAAAAAAAAAACATTCAAATGTACCTACATAGGAATATTAGCGATCAGCTACAGCTTCTCACCGGTTAACAAACTATAACGTTCCTCTTGAATCACTTATTTACTGATGAAAATCGCAGTAGCGTAGTTCAATAAATCTAAACGGGCATATAAACAGACGGCGGAAAACTACTTTGCTTTATACTATGTAAAGATGGCAGAGTCTGTCTATGTCTATGTTATACAAAGAGCACACGTCTTTCTGGCTACGAATTCTACACAAAGATATAGTTATGTCGTTAACGCGCATATAAGCTTTTTAGTTTAAAAACCCTTTTATTCCCGCTCTGGAGGCGACAATGTCAACTGTTCATCCACGCGCCTGTACCATTATTACTCTGTGCCGCGAAAAGCATTTATTCAAAGGAAAGAGAAATGTGTTCATGAGAAAACGCCGGATTCAGCAAGGAAGCTGAATTACTGTAACCAGAATGGTGGGGCTTTTACGCGGAAATTACGTTGCGAGATCTAATGTTCAAATTAAATATGAAATGGGAATTATTGAAATGAAATATTTAGGTAAGAAAGTTAATAAGTTTTCTTGTGAAAATTATTTTTAGACACAATTTTTGTTGCTTTTTCATTGTGTCAATTTATAAGTTATTACGAGTTCACTTACACACACACACACACACACACACACACACACACACACACAAATCACGTCTCTATCCCTTACGGGGTAGACAGAGCCTTTTTTATGGTGTGGGGCTCTTCCGCGACAGCAGACATACCCACTAAAAACCTGGTTTGGGAATTCCCGCCATCACGGGGTAGGCAGAGCCTAAGGCCACAAGACCTAAAGGCCACGTTTAAGAGGGTGCATCCGTGCTGAGCTCGCAACGTCGCATTTTTGGTGATTTTTTGCGATTATTTCACAGAAATTGAATGAAAGTATCAAATATCCGTCTGTAGTGCACTACGTTTTTAGTGTATTAATGTGTCCAATGCAATAATTTATCGTGATGGACTTTTATTTTCTTATTAAACGAGATATAGTATTTTATCCCTTTAATACGAAAATAAAAGTCCATCACCATTAATCATTGCATTGGACACATTAATACACTAAAAACGAAGTGCACTACAGACGGATATTTGATACTTTAATTCAATTTCTGTGAAATAATCGCAAAAAATCACCAAAAATGCGACGTTGCGAGGTCAGCACGGATGCACCCTCTTAAGATTTGACACAGCCAATTTATTTATGTATTTGCTTCCATACAAACAATACAACACGTAGTAAAAGTTAATAAAAATGCAATGGAAACGGTCGGCTTATAACGTCGATTAGCTCATAGATTTTTAGTACTAGAAATCTGCAATTTCCCATGGTAGTTACTTATTTATTATTCACGCCAATTAAACTTTAAAAAAAATCTTTTTTTGTTATCAATTCTTCTCTGGCTTCACAAATACAAACAAAAGTTAATGAAAACAAAATCAAAGTGGATTTTTCCGGTCGCGCAATCAACAAGATAAAATCCAAGGGGATTAATTGGTAAGGGAATTCATCCAATAATCCGGGACAAGGGGAAAGTAATTACGGGATTATAGGGACCGCGGACTTATCGATCCGGGATTCGCGGCCGCTAGGTGAAAACCTGCAGGTGTTAATGAAACAATAATAGGATTCTAATCCATGAGAGACGTGCGAGGAGAAACCCCTTTTCCCCTTCATTCCCAGTAGTTCCGTGGCGGAACTAGTGACACTTTTTCTTCCAAATATTTCCGGTAACAATAATAGAAACATAGGTTAGGTAGGTTTAGGTTATGTTAATTTTTCATCGGCCCGAAGGCAATGCCCGAAGGGCCAAAAGCACGCAGAAATAGGAGCTCCGCGGAGCTCCTGTTTACGTTAAGACATTGACGTGAAAGCATCCTAGACGTTTCGTTGCGTCAAACGCGATACTAGAGGTTCTATATGTATACGGTAATATTCATTAAAGAGTATGTTCTTATCTCCCATTCTTTGGCACGCTCAGCTAAGGGCTTCATGGACATTTGGTATGAAGATAAGATAACACATTAGATTTATCTAAAAACTGAATTAAATAAAAGACAAATTTATCTAAAACTTAAATAAACAAGTGGAACAGGGGGTTGCTTAAAACACGTTTTCAGTTCGCTGTTTAGCAGTCGACTTTGTGTACTTGTTTAGATTCTTTCAAATTAAGAAAAATTTAAGCAAAAAAAAACTTACTCTTTCCAAACTTGAAACTGAACTGAACTTCTGCTCGTTATAAGTTTTTCTTTTATCTGTTTCAAAAGACGAATTAACCCCTAAATTAAAGCCAAACAAAAGCCTTTGAAGATCGCATAAAAACACATTTTTTAAAGAATAAACTTTATTACGCCGAGCGCCCTTTCAAAATCCACAAAACAGTAGCGAACAACACAAAAACCAACTAAAATCCCGAGTTTAGCCCTCGAGAAAACCAAGCATCTTATTTACTTCATTATTATCCTAAAAAGAGATAGAGCGAGGCAAGCCGAGCCGCAAATAACGAATTCTGAATAGGTTTTGGCGCAGCGGGATCCAATTACTGAGGATAGCGTTATCTCTACAAAATACTAGAGGAAAGTTTCTTACACGGAAATATTGTCACGACTGTAATACCAAGTGAGGTAAGTAGCCTTTTTTACGGTGTAATCTTGAGGACGACTAAGCAGAAAAAACAGTCGGTCTTTACATTAAAGTACGTGTGGCTCAAGAAACTATATACTACCGTCACTAGTTGAAATTGAACTCTTTGGCGATTAGCACAATTTCTGTGTAGGTACAGAATACTCTGTAGGAGATTTGAAAAGTTAACAACAAATTTCAGTGAATAGGTTGACTAAAGTCGAATTAATATTTTCCACGATGGAAAGCACACTTAACAAACTCGAGATGGACTTTAAGTGAGTCTATGTAACATAATAATAATAATAACACATGACACATAAGATTCTTTATTATTCTGTCCACTATGTTTATCATTACTAAAACCAGTATGGAAAAAATATTCAACACTACACTAACTGGACAGGTGTTGGACACAAAAACAACTAACATTGTATAAATTCAACGCTTCCTCAACAGCTGATGATACCGAAAAAGGGTCAGATTAATGTCCATCTGTTTATTTAACAGAGTTCAGTGACAGGTGAGTAAGGGATATGTAATTTATTTCGAAGAACTTTGTTGTTTTTATTAATGCGTTAAGTTGGACGTATATAAATATTGTAGGTCATTAAGCTCTTGCCAAGTTATCTCATACTTTGCATGAAGTAGGTATTTTTAACAAGAGCAAGCGATTTGTTGACATTTTGAATCAACACTACACTTGCAAGAATTATTTACATCTAAATAACAATTAAAAAACATGCAGCCAGTTTCTCGAAGCAACAAGTTTTCAAGTTTAAACTAGCAACATTGACACAATCAACCTAACGGTGGTCAGGATTTGACCAATGTTGCTAGTTTAGGGCCTGTTTTACCATTTCAGTCTCTATTTATTACTACGAAACAGACAGAGACGTCATCACAAATAACTGACACTTAAGATAACTGGAACTTGACACTTAACAGAGAGTTGTGAAACAGGCCCTAGACTTGTAAAATTGTAGGTTGTAGCTTCGAGAAACCGGTCACTGTAAAAGAACAGTTTTCTACAGTTTTTTTTTGTTTTAAATGCTACGTTAGTTGGAATTACAAAAGGACTAACTGCGTAGAACTGTAAAATACTATCCAATGAAAATTCTTATGTTTTGTGTCAAATCATACAGCGGTCACGGTATTCCAAACTTCCGCATAGACTTTTACGATAGACTTTAAAATCTGGCATGCGGCTTACACCACTAGCTTGTGTTTATCCGTTCTTCCACTGCGTAACCTCGGGATCAAACCTGATCATTTAGTGAGAGAGAAGGGTTTACGGGATTGGTATAGCTGCATCTCTGTTTAATCAGCATCGTAGTTGTAGTTGAATGTTTGCGCGGTGACTCAGTGGGTTTAGTATTCCAATGAATGCTTCCTCGCTGCCCATTGCCGGTTCGTGACTGCTATCGACTGTGAATGGACTTTACGACGTGTTTAAATATAGATCGCGGCACGTTGAGACGTTACGATAGGTTCTACGTTTGTATTGCATTAGCAGGTGTTACGTTTTTGTTAATGGCAGGTTCGCACTTGAAACTGAAACAGTCGTTCATTAGAGCTTCAAGAGTACGCCCGCGAAATCTTGACGTAAATAAAGCAATCTTAGACCTGTCAATGTCAATTATGAATGCATGAACCGAGTTTATGGATTTCGTGTCTAATGCACCACTGTGTTGTGTTGTGAAGGCTATTCGATGATATCAGCATTTGTATTTGAAATTAGTACACTTAGCTGTATGTCAGTTTTTGATGTGTGAATAAGTAATATTGCAGACACAATAATTAAGTGTCCTGTCCAGCCAGACATTTGTTGCAATCACGTTAACGATTTTCTTATATTTTCACTAACGAAAAAAAAACCTGCTTATTCATCACAGTTCTACTACAATAGGACTATTAGCGCGCATCATATGCTCCCCACCCCCCGTACGTATGTCTCCAGTTCATAATCATAAATTTCTTTGGTTCCAGTCAACACTGGATTGGGTGGTGGCCCGCGCAGACGACATCCTCAACTGGGGCCGCAAGGGGTCCCTCTGGCCCCTGACCTTTGGCCTCGCTTGCTGCGCCTTGGAAATGATGCACTATGCTGGACCTCGGTACGTGATCCAAAATCAAAGACTTGCTGCTTGTAAAAGCCAGAGAACGTCACAAATTTTATCACTTTCCTCTTTAAAGTAAAGATTAGGTTGATCAATCTAAACTGGCATTCATGCGTGTCGCACTTCAATCTATGAATATTCCGAAGTCTCCGCTATCTGTCCGTGTCCATCGACAGGCATGTATCTTTTAAATCGTAGTAGGCATCTTGAAATTTAATAATATAAATGAAAAAGGAAATACAGGGACAGTGTGGTACAGCAGCTCTTGCGAGTTCGACTCGCACTTGGCCGCTTCATATTCAAAGTCATAAGATAATCCAACATCTTTGCAACAAAAATGCACTCATAATCGACATACAACTGTCAGAACTCGCCCAATAAAAGACGATCTTTGTAAGGTACTGTGGGATCCAGCGCTCGTTAAGATAAACGCATTCATATTCCAAGTAGGTTCAAGAGGTTATCTGCCTGCATATTACAAGGCAAATAGCTAAGTGAAACGGATACGCCGAGATCGTAATCTCGTAATCGGAGCCGCCTCGGTTATCGCCGTCATCGTTTCCGGCTTGTTTACCTGTTGAATAATTAAACTACCCTCTTTGAACGCTCTTAGCTGTGAGCCTAAAGGGTTAAACGTTGCATTTACAAATGAGAAATCGATGGCAAATACTTGAGGTGATATTTCGAGAACAATTTTTATCGGTACAAAACGAACTGTATCGATCTATGCCTTGCCAACAACTTATTGTGTTCAGTTATAAAACTTATACCTATTTTCTAAAAAGGCTTATATTATACTAGATAAACTAGTTATACTAGATAAATTTCAAGGCATAAATTCGTGAAAGATATGGTTGATCAAACTAAACCTAAATCAAACAAATCCTGTGAAGTTCATTGTTGTTGTTTGTGAACTATTGAAGCGTGTGTCAGTTCTCATAAAAGCTAAAGGTCATGAAATTCGACATTTTAGTTGCCATACTTGCCATAATAGGAAGAAGGGGGAAGAGATTTGCAATCTGATGATTTTAGTAGCGGGTTAGCAGTGGCTGTGCAAGCAATATACATAAATAGAGGGAAATAAAGATTAACGATGCAAGCATTCAATCTTCTATGTATTTGGTATGGAAAAGTGAATAACTGTACGTATATCAGAGAACCTAATTCCTACTATGAATATTATGAATGCGAAAGTTTGTAAGTATGTATGGACGTAGGATGTTTGTTACCTACTCTTTCACGCCAAAAACGGTCGAACAGATTTGGATGTAATTCGGCATAGAGAAAGATTAAGTATAGTCTAGCTAGCTATAGTAACACTTAGGCTACTTTTTACCCCGGAAAATTGCGTAGTTCACGCGGGATAGCGGTACACGAATTCTTTGCAGACTGACTCGCTTGCAACAGCTAGGTAGTTCATTAATAAGTGAGATCTTTAGGCGCACAACGATACAATAATAACTAAATTACACAAGTCATACCTTTCTGCTAATAACCCGCAATACAAAAGTAATAAAGTCAATTTGAACGGAAAACTAGACGCTAATGTCAAGACTTGTACAACGAACTCAATGGCTAAGGGCCTCATGCCATAAATAACCAAGTAATCACATCAACCACTTTATCGCCGGCTTTACCCAGATCATACGCTTTCAGCTACGACATGGACCGTTTCGGCATGGTGTTCCGTGGCACACCGCGGCAGATCGACGTGATCATCGTGGCTGGTACAGTCACCAACAAGATGGCACCAATTCTGCGCAAGACTTATGACATGATACCGGAGCCGCGCTTTGTCGTGTCTATGGGCAGTTGCGCCAACGGTGGCGGTTACTACCACTACACTTACGCCACTGTGCGAGGATGCGATAGGATTGTACCCGTGAGTTCTTCTCTATTAATCCAAGTAATTATGTCTCGTGTCTGTTTGCTGTGTCCTCACGGCAAAACCGCTGTATCGATCTCAGCGAAAAACAAGGAGATAGTTTGAACATTGTTGATAGAAATATTCAACTTCGTACGCGGAATACATTGCAGAGTTACCGCGGGATAGCGGTAAACGAATTATTTGCAGACGAATCGCAGAATGTTGCTAGTTATGATAAAAGTATTTTGTTAAGAATTTAATGTCCACAAGCATAGGTTGTGAGGATAATTTTATCGTGAAACGTACCTACAGCACAAACGTACCAAATTCGCAGTTGATCCGCAAAATGAACCAACTAAAATTCAATGAAAGCTCGTGAGTAAAACCTAAAATTTAACTAATTTATATTTTAAAACCCCGTAATAAGCAAAGCACCACGTAAAATCAACAGAGTACCAAATTAAGTATTTTTAAATTTTCCTTAACAAAAATTCTTAAAAATCTTGTTACGGAGTAACAAATTTTCTTAGAATTCCTTCATTTATTCCCGTCATTAGACCGTTGCCTTTGCTTCTCCAATATCCATCCAATTACACGAAAATATTTGTCATATCGTAGCAGAGCGAGCGCCGAAACAAATCAAATCTTTCTTTGACTATCAAATAACGAATAAAGCAATATTGAAATTGGATGTTCATTATGTTTTACTTTGTTTATACACTTTCGTGAAATTATATTTACGCAGTCTGAGACGGTAAATATTAAAGAAAAGTTATAACATTATACATTTTGATTGCGTTTGTTGCCCGGAGCGTGTAGATAATGGCTTAGACGGGCTCTGATCGCGCATGTTGTGTCTTTCTTTATCTCTTTACTATACATTCAGCACACTAATCAAAAATGTATTTCTTTGCCGCATTCCGTTATGTATCGTTAAATAGGTATACATATATAAAAGTTGTTACTTCTGCCCCAACTGACAACGTAAGTGGTACAAATGTAAGAACCATAATTATTTCTAAGTTTTCTTTTTCTGGCATGTTGCTAAACGCGTCTCTATTTGGCTGATAGTTAGGGCAGAACTTAGGGTGACAAAGTGACTTCTGTTGCGGGTTCTGATGATGATGATGATATCATTTCAGGTGGACATCTACGTGCCAGGATGCCCGCCGACAGCTGAAGCGCTGCTGTACGGAATGCTGCAGCTACAGAAGAAAGTGAAGCGCATGAGGGTAGTCCAGGCATGGTATCGCCATTAATGAATAAACGTGATATATGACAGTGGAAAACCCTTGTTTTATCACTAGTTTTTGAAGGATTTTTATAGTCAGTAGGGGCATGCTATATAAGATGGATATGAAAAGATCATGATCATGACCATGATGTTATAATTTGGGTAACAGTACAGTCGCCATCAGATATATCGTAGCGGGCGAGATCCTCAAATATTTCGTAGCAGCATTAAATTTCAATAAATTCGTTACACTAAATATGGTTAATAACATCGGAACACGCAATCCGTCATAAATATAAGAGCAGCGACTTTTCAATAAATTCGGGACGTTCAATGAGCTAAAAATATCAGGAAGCACATACCGTCAAAGGTATCGACGCAGTCAGGCTGATCTTAAATATCGGAACATATGTGGAAGATAAACCTTACGTATATGATGATAGATTCGAATTCCAAACAAAATACAAATAAGGCTCAAACGTCATGCCAAAATGAAAGATATGTCACCTATATAGTGTACGCGTCTGCATGCATAATTCACTGTGTTAGTAACATAAAACCTTTTTTGTTGTATAAAGTATAAATTGTTACTGGCCACTAAATTGCCATTATACTTTTTTTAAGAATAAAATTTTTCTTCTTCTGCTGTTATAAGTCAAAACATGTAGTTCTATTTTATAAAACTAGTTTTATTATAAACACAACGTAATTTAAACTGTTTGTTACAAAGTTAAGGTATATTTTCCAAAAATGTTCCGATCTTTATGGTCAGCCTGTCTGTATCGATATCTTTGACGATCTGTGACGTCCCGATTTTATTGAAAAGTCGCTGCTATTATATTTATGACTAATTGCGTGTTCTGATGTTATTAACCTTACAGTTGTAATGAATTTATTGAAATTTAAGGCTGCTCCGAAGTATTTGAGGACCTCGCCCGCTACGTATATCTGATGGCGACTGTACTTAAAAATATTTGGATATGCTCTTAGCCATTTGAAAATAAAGGCCTATATTTTGCACACATTAAACGAAGGATTAAAAAGAGAGTCAAGACTGACAGCGATTAATACCATCAATGAAACACACACAGAAACAACAGAGATTTCAGCTCGAAGCTTTCTCACTTCAACGTATAGAAAGTCCCGATTGGATAACGAATCAAACAATTAAGCGACGAAACGAGTTTCACTTTTATAAGCATATCTTATGAATATTCACACGTGGCTCTGTCAATCTTTATTACGCAATAATCACTAAAATCAATGGGATTTTATAACGCGTGTCATTTGTAGTCATTGGGATAATATTTGTTTACGATAAATGAGAACATAATCTTTTGAACTTGCTTGGCTAGTCTTGCTTTATTTGGAGAATAGAATGAATGGCTTTCACGAAATGATAATCAGCATCATCAGCTAGCGTCAGTCCACTGCTGGAGTTGGACATAGGCCTTTCCCTTGACACGCCTTAACTCGATCTTCAGCTCTTCTCCAATCCCTGCTCACTGCCTTACGAATATCATCACCCCACCTAACTACACTACAGGACGCCCCCAAAAAAAAATTGATACGCCGCGTAGAGCTATGTACTTAATAGGAAAGACCACTTAACTAGGAAAAGTTTAAGTTTAAAAATATCACAAGTTATAGGCGATATAAACCAAGGGCCGAAACCTGGCTGAAACTCCCTTAATTGACGTTCAAAATTCCGCAGAGCCTTTTAGTTTAATTACACGGACGTTAAGCCTATTTTCCAGAGGAATAAATCTCGACTGATCCACTATTCGGACCCGCTTTTATCTCCATAAAGAAGATTCATGATTTGATATCACGAATTCCACAATTACCCCATTCCGGTAGCTATAACTACGTTTTTCGTTTCATTTGCATGCAGAAAGCTAGTTACTAAGTTCAAGAGTTAACATTATTTAAGATTGACACATGAATTCTGAAAAAGTTGAAAGGTTCAAACCCTGCATGATCATAGACCGAACTGCGGTTAGGAACCTACTAGTTCTTTAGGTACCACCTACCTTACTTAATTTAATTAATTCAAATTAGTTCGGAGGCCGTCTTGCTGACAATATTATACTTAATTTTTTCCCGCTAATAGCTAAAATAAAAGAACAATTTGAATCAGTGATTGTTTTAAGTAAGTTTCCCAAGGCAAAAAATAACTTAGCATGCAACGTGACTTAAAGAAACTGTAAAATAAATATGCCCTGAAAATCCGGCACGTCAATTACAATAGAAACTCCTCTTTACGCCAATTACCAACCAGATATTTCAGTCCTGACAGAACAGGTGCAAGTAGTAAATTTACTGATTTCTCAAAATACTCAGGCCAAATCGGTAAACTTACGTTTCAGACCAGAACCAGACGACAACAAAGAATTGGAAAACTGTAAACAACATTAGTTCTCGATTTACACGTAAACGTGGAAATGCTAATAATAAGCAGAGATACCCCGTATTACGCAACTCGTTATGTAAATATATTCGTTTGGTACGATTTATTTTTACCTGGTGCGGATCGCGTGCCGTTTTTTAACCACTGTTTATAACATTAGCTTGGTTATTTATAACTTAGTCTAGTCGCTGCTGTGTTTTCATGAACAATTCTAAACCTAAGTAAGTATGGAAGATACAAAGTATACTTCAGTTTCGTTTTTACAGTCGCTCGATTCTAACACCGCCAATTTTTGTTAGTTAAATAATTTTAACTAATCTAGCTACAATTTAACATTCTGTGTTATTACTATTGTACCGTTATAAAAAGCAACAGATTTATGCCCGCGGCTTTGCCCTTTAACCGTTATTCTGACAAGTTGAGCCGTTCTCAAGGGATGGATCATCTTTCATTGATATTTATTTATTTATAAAATATAGACTATTAACTGAAGGCTCCTACTTTAATTATGAAAATAATAACGTATTTAATGAACTAATAAGGCCATCCAATAAGCGTAAGTGCAACAGCTGTGTTTACAAAGGCACCGCAACTAAAGCGCACCTGTATTTTGCGATAGTGTCGTAACCGACCTTTCTTTCAGCCGTAACATTGTGCTATATCGCATATTTACATACTTACATATTTGCTATTACTCCGCAAATTTAGCATTCATTTGAACGCACATGTACGTCTGCGGTACTTGAAATCTCGGATCTGATAGTCAGTCAGCCGCGAATACGTCAGTATTTATCTTTCTAACTTGTCAAATACAGAGATGCAAGGTCTGAAGGTCTTCATTAAAAGTGTTAATGAAAATGAAGTACCCTAGCCCTTTAAATTATTATGTTAATGAGTCATGCCATGAGTAATGAATAAATGATGATGAATCATTAACCGGAAGACATCAAGGAAGGTAATTGTGTAAAGCATATCGCAGCACACACATACAAGAACAAACTGCAGAGAGTGCAGAGTTAGTAAAAGCTAAAAACCAGGAGCTTCCCACAAAAAATCTGCGCAAATTCCAAGGTAAAACCAATCAAGCATATTTTTAATTTTCTCTCTGTACAGTAGGCTTATTGTCTAACTCGCTCGCAATCGCCATCGTGTTCATTTTGACAGTTCATGTATGGGCTGACAATTGGCATCGGAATCAGCTAGCTGTCACAATCACTTTCATTACAAGAACTGTCAAAATGAACACTATGGCGATTGCGATCAAGTTAGACAATAAGCCTACAGGTACTACAGTTCAAGCTTGTTGTTTAAGCTCCATTAGCAACCAAATCTTAGCAATTTAGGGCGTGCCCCATCACCAAATCGCCGAACCTGGATTACCTGAATTCAACTCACGAAAGCCTGTGGCAGTGGCAAAGCTAATTGTCTTGAGTGCGCCACACCAGCTGACTCATGCCAACGCCGTCTGCGAAGCGTCTGACATTGCGACGGTCGCGATCTGATACACGTCACTACTACAGAGATTGAAATCAATAGTATCAGTAGTAAGGTCAATGATATTGTAGTTGTAAAGCAATTTTAATGATACATCAATTACTAGGGAAATAAACCTAGTTAAGCTCACATGATGAATTGCCCTTTTAAAATAATTAAAGCGTAGTGCCTAATTATTTTTAATTCAAACGAGGATCCAATAAAAATATTTTGTCTAATTCCAAAACCGCCTTGGCAAAAGAGATGGATGCTTTTTACGTGCCTTTAATCAAATGCATGGTTCACTGCAAACCAGCAACTTCGAACAATGTCAACTCACGCCCTCCATAATCGCGTGCGTGGAAAAATTAATTACGCGAACTAATTGTCAATTGAGACGTTATCTCAAGTGCAGGAAAACCATTGAATCGATAATACTATCGATACGCTTCGGAGCATTAACCAATCGATGGGATAATGCTTAAACCGATACCGGAAAAGTGTACACATATGCGGATATTGTGAACGATTTAAATATTCATTCATATCATATCATAGTCACGTTATGTATCAAAAATATAACGAATACTTATCTACTTTATTATCGTTGGCCCCCACATCATCATAAAAAAAGTTCACTAACATAGTTTACTAATTTCTACGAATCTAGGTACATACATACATACATACCGTCACGTTTCATTCCCATAGACTACTTAGTTCCAATTGCTACGATCCTAACATAAGTAGATATGTATGGGTATTCTTTTCAATCTAACACTTGCTGTTAATGTGTCTTAAAACAACTCCGAATAATTTACGGCATGCATTGCTCGTTTTCCACTTAGTTATTGATATTCTAAATTATATTTAAATAACAAGCTTGTTCCAAAGAAATACAAATTAATTAATACGCACTAATTATGTTTTGTCACGAGAATGTGTTGTTTTGAACAGTTGACAGGAAAATTACTTTAAATCAACTATTTACTGAATAATTCATTGACAGTGAAATGATTGATGTTTTTCCCAAATTAAACCACTTGGTATTCCACGATTACACGTGCAAGACAGTCAGGGCGGACAGCGGGGAGTTGTGCCTATCGCTGCCTAGCCAGGCGACTCCTCTGCACGCCACTTCAAGACAGCCATGTCAGTATGATCCATAGTTCAATTCAAGAATCTAATCATACGCTTGTTGATTCATGCAATCCCATGGATAAGGACCTCCACAAATTAAAGTCTGAATCAATTTATCGAATGACAAAGACAATGTGGGACAAAGAAGGCGCATGTACCTGTAGTCTTGTCTAACTCGCTCGCAATCGCCATCGTGTTCATTTTGACAGTTCTTGTATGAATGTGACAGCTACCTGATTCCGATGTCAATTGTCAGCCCATACATAAACTGTCATATTGATAACGATGGCGATTGCGAGCGAGTTAGACAATAAGCCTACTGACATTGTGGTGACGTTGCTAAGAGTTCAGGATTGTCACTACGCACAATGCCTTGTTACTGATGTAAACTTACCTGGTTCTGGTGTAAATTCTACGGAACCGAGACCGTGTTACGTAAACAACCATGAATTGACAACAGACGACGTATTAACAGTACAGTCACTGAATAAGCGAACAGTAATCGCCTGTGAAGCGATTACGTGAATTTGATCGTGATCGTGACTAGCTAGATCAGGAGGTATCTAGAAAATATAAATTCATAATACCTACAATGAAATCAAGGCAAGTTGTTTTCTATTTAAAGTAGTAGCTCATAAACTCTTATACTAAATGTGTGTCATTTAAAACTGCAACAGTTGCTAAACTAAAATATCAAAACTAAATGTATGGGTACTAAATGTATGTAAACTATACATGTGATACTTTGTTTTTTTTCCTATCTATTTAGATGTTACGCGCGTTGTACTAAAATATCAAAACTAAAAGTATACTAAATGTATGTAAACTATACATGTGATACTTTGTTTTTTTTCCTATCTATTTAGATGTTACGCGCGTTGTACGTCTCGAGCAGTTTTCCGAACTTTTATCGATGATAGTTTCACTCAAACACATTTGAAATGAAACAAGTCACTAAAGCAATCACAAAACCATTTCCTTTATGACAGAACCACACATTTGCAGTTGCATGCAACGGGTAGACTGATAGTCTACCCGTGATCATGATGCATGCAACTGCGTCGAAATATCGGGAGCTCAATAAAGGTAATCGCGGTTCATATCCCGTTTATAATATTTCGAATGAACTTAACCGTGAATCATTGAAAACCACACATAGTTAACCTAGAATAATATCTTTCATAATGTAAAAATCATCTTAAAAATGACAGCCACACCTCCCTGTCCATCGCAGCATGGCGATTATTCTCGATAATTGCCAGTAATTGTGCAGTAACGTCTGCAGCCGCAGAGTGCGTTCACCGCGCACGCGCAACACGCCGCGGAATCGTTGAGGATTTCGATCTTATACGCTCCGACTTTCTCTTCACCTGGTACATTGGGACTTTGAACATCTTAATTTTGGCTGTAGCATACATATTTAAATTTGCTTTTGAATTCAAAGTCAACTAATAGTTAGTTTTCCACACTATCAATCTGTCATGTATCAAAAAAAATGTAAATAAGTTTCTGTCAAAAATTTCATTTATAATACAAGCTTTTTTGTTGACTGTACTTGCATTGTCATTCGTCCTGCATATGTGTACCAAATTTCAAGTCAATCGAACCAACCGTTGAAGAGTTCACTCCTGCGGAGACGATCCTGGCACGGTTATCAGAACTCCACTGCTTGATTATTGTATTGTCATCCGACTTACTCAAGTATGCACAATTTCAGCTCAATCGGTTGAAGAAAGACAATGTGTTCCACAAAAAAATATCAGTCAAATCAAACAAAGAATCATAGTAATCTACTATTTACAAACATTCACGGGGCAAGCGAACAGTTTCATACTTGTAAATAAATACCTAGCAAGATTCAAAAGCTATTTCAGAAATTCTCAATACGAGAACGTTCAAAGCTTCGTCCATTCGAAGAGCTGCAGCTAAGCCGCTTAGTCTTTCAGTGGAACGTCGGCGAAGGTAATCCCCTGTGAAGCATTGCGAATGCTTGTAGACCCTGTTCTATCTTCTATCTCGTTTAGACATAGGGTAAGGGAGGCAGACGGGAATATCAGCCGTGAAATCAGAGGGCCGATTGTAGGAGCCTGGATGCGCGTGATAAGCATAATTGCTACCAATTTGAGATTTGCATGAAAATTAGTGATACAGCGTAGCCGTTACGGAGATGAAGAGCGTCTTGGCGGTAGTTAGTTTCCTGCGATTGCTTTTCCCATTTCTAGATAAGGCTGCGTTCCACATTTTTTTAAGGCAATTTTTATAATTTGACCTGTTACGGACAACCCAAACAAATTTTCCTTTGCCAGTAAATTTTCACGCGCTTCTAATGGTCGCTATGCCTTGATTTTTGCACACTAACAGCACAGCCAACAAAAACGTTTGCGACAAAATGACTGGTTTAGTCTTTTGCTGATTGTATACGTATGTATGTAGAACTAAGCTTCTTTCCAGTTTCAAGCAAATAAACAGTCACTTCAATACGACATCACACAGTATAAAACAAGGACGTCATGGTAAGGCCCGAGGGCTGTAGCCTCGCCTAATTTTAAGCAGCAGTCTTGGAAATCCCAAGTCCCACGGGAACAGGCATTTAACGCAGCATCTGCGGTTTATCTCCTCGCAGAAGTCGAGAATCCAATAAAACGTTACGAGCCCATTGTTTACACACATACAAAGCAGTACGTAGATTTGTTCAGAGCTCGCTAAGGCTCCTTATCCAGTAACGCTGTACAGCGAGTAAAAAACAATGAGATAGCTTCATCCTTCACACGGCACTGAATTGCGCGTTATCTTAATGCGGAGCGGAGGCAAAGAAAAAACTTCTGAGAATTTTTCCCCATCTTTAGCATTCGACTGAAAAGTTTTTTAAGGAGTTTTGCTGCTCGAGACTCAAATTCGGATGATTAGATGTTCATGTCTCTGATTCAAGCGGAAGGGAAACTTTTATATTTGCTTGAAATCGTCCTGAATTAAAGTGGAACATGCAGACTTTATTAAGACGCAGTAGAGCTTCGTTGAGCAAATGAAAATTTAATGAAATTCAAATCCTTCCAACACAAATATTCGCCTGTCGGTTTCCATTCAATTCAGATTTTAGTTTAGTTCTGCTAGCTGCTGCTCATAAGGATCTAATGGCATTTTGTCGTCCCTGTTAAATAACAGGTTGGGTAAAAAACTATATTTCTTTTTGATCAAATCCAAGTCCAGAATAAAAATTCGTTAGCCATACTCCAGCTACACTTGCAGTTATCGTTTTATTGCGTCGCTATTTTTATCTAATCTAAACAAACAACTTTTACTTCCAAATGCACTCTCGTGATATTTCTTCATAATTCGTTGTCCACAGTCATGCCCAAATATTAACACCAAAACTCAATCAACGCAATAACATTTATTTTCCTGCCACACTCGTAAATACTTTACGTTTTCCTCTCATCGCAAAACTACGTTCCATCGTACAAGCGCCCCAGTTTTCTCGGAATTCCGGAACAGTTCAAGATATTTATGCGCCACGGCTATAGCCGAGTTCCGTCGTAGGAACGTTAGTACGTAAACCTATATGGCTTTCTGGCGATAGCGCGGTAGTCGGATGAGCGATGAGCGAAGCGGTTAGACATTATACTGAAGGGAATATTCCACTTTATTTTATACTACGTAAGCGAAGAGCTTTACCGCCGCAAGCCTAGCGTCAGGAAGCTGTATAATAAAGCTAAAACTTTAATATCTCTGTGTTCAAAAATACACGCACTAAAAAGATCCTAGAAGATTTTATGTCTTAACCCGCTCATATCTCGTGAAAACTACCCAAAAAGGTTCCTACACAGTATAATCTGAAACTACAGATGCCGCTTGTGACCGTATACCATTTCCAGCAACCACATAAATTAGCCGCATAAAATGTTTCCGAAGAATGTTCGTGTGGCACATTAAACCAAGACAATGGGCGTAGCGACTCTCGCTTCCGCTCATCCCCGTTGCGTGAGTATTCCCAGTAAATTTCTATGGAGCCACAATGGGGCACGTACAGGGACGTGACCGGCCGTAAGCTGTTCTCCTCGGGACAGGCAGAGATGAATGTAACGAAGTCTATTCAAAGCTCTACCTTTGTACTGAAACTTTGTTACCAATTGTCCTTTGTGTTGATTAGATTATGTTTATACAATTGTAGATCTGCTTTTTCTCCAACTTACGCGTATTTCAATCCTTCTTGTATTATTACGGTAGGAGCATTAAGATAAATTGTATTCACTTCAACTATTTCATCGTATTGCAATGGCGCTGAGATTACTATAAGCGTTCTTTGAAGCGTACATTTTTCGTATCTATTTGCAAGCATTTCATATTTACCTTTTCAGAAATGTTAGTTAGAACCAGCCAGTACTTATCCCATCAGTTGCACATGGAGATGCTGCGCTGCAGTTTATTTAATTTTGTAAAATAATAGTTGTTACAGAGAGCTACTAAACGTCGAATTAAACGTGTTATTTTACCACACAGTTTTATAACCCATTGCTATAACAGCAAGGAATGTTAATGGCCCGGAAACAAGAAGAAGGATAAACCCACAGTGATTCCTTCCTAATCGTTTTCCGGTGACGACGTTGTAGCAAATGCCATGTGCGATAAAATTGTACTTACTTAATGCAGAAGAAGTATTGCTTTGTCTCAAATAGAGTAGATGAAACACAATTAGTCGCAAGAGCTGTTACAAATGCTTCAACTTCGAATTCATAATAATAGTATATCAATCGAAAAAACCTTAGATACAGATTTAATTTTAAAGTAGGTATTCTAATCTAAGGCATCTCGTTTTCAACTCTACACGTCGCTGCTTCCAGTAAAAAATGCTTTCAACATGTTTTCCTTTATAAACGTGGCAGCAGTTTTCCAATCACAAGCCCCTTGTTAGAGAGTGCGACAAATCGTTCGAGCAGTAATTAACGAAGTAGCGAGCGCGCGTGACCAGAACACCAGGAACGTTTAATTAATAAAGCTGGCCAGTTTGCTCGATGCAAACAGCGGAATTGGTCGCTGGAGGCGTCGGGGCTCAGACGACAAAAAGGAGTAGCAATTAAATTTGGGCAACTCGCCTCCTCCTCAGTCTCCTTCGCGACACTCACGTTTTTGGGGTAAAGTAGTAGAAAATGGTAGCAATTTTGTATGAATATTTTTAAGACTGATCAGGATCGCGGGATCGCGGTGGATGCGGAAGGCACAGGACCGGTCCGAGTGGAGAGCCTTGGGGGAGGCCTATGTCAAGCAGTGGACGTCTTTCGGCTGATATGATGATGATGATGATGATTTTTAAGTTCCTTTTCATCTATATTCTATTGTTCTAAGAACATTGTGATCTTGCAGACTCTCATGGTTTTGTTGTTAACTTCGTTGAAACACCAAAATTCATCGTGCGTTTAACACAATTTTGTAGCTTCTAAGATTATCAAACAGGATATAGTTTCTCTAGCGCGCGTTCCGGCGTTTGAAGCGACATTTCACGCTTATCGCAGCGAGTTGCTTTGTCAATTATTTCACCACAGTCAGCTAGCTCCTCCGAATAACAAGTCAATGCCATAAAACATCTTAGTTTTATCTGAGCAAGCGTTCTGCTTTTGGAATTTTTGGATCGCATGTCAGTAATTGCCTACGTATTTGGCATTGGTGTTCTGAGCATACCAATTGATCATCCCCGACATATTACGTTGTTCTACGGGCCTTCAGACGCATATTGCTTGTGCCAGATACGCAAATTTCCACATACGCATTTTACCAAACCTAGTACGCGATCTAAATTACGACGTCACAGTTAGCTTTTTATTTTAACTATCGACGAAATGGCTAAAGAAAATACCTGGTAGTAAAATAATGAGCAAGTGTACAAAATTAATCTATCGCTAACATGCTATTTCAGAATCACTTAGGTACATACTTAACCACCGATCCAATCCACTAAATTGTCAGGGATAATGGGCAACTACTTAATTGATAAAAGAAAAACAACTTTACTTTTCAGCAAAAACACAGCTCATTAAGCGTTACCTGAAACGAAAACCGTGTTCGACGAAAATCCATCAACACCAACGGGGTTGATATCAATCACAATCATAAAAGGGCTACTTTAGGGCACCGAAGGGCGGAATCATACCGGTCAACGGGGACGTCAAAACGGCAACCCGGCCGGACTTTGTCACGGGCACAAGGACGGCAATTATGGTAACTCACACGGTCCGGTGCGCCGGGTCGCACCTACATAGTGGCTATCAACCGTGTATGTATTACTTTCGCCTTTCAGAATTTGTCCTTAAAGCAGGGTTTCTTAAAGGTTTCATGGACATCTTAAGGTTTAGAAGTGCTTTCATTATATTACGCATTGTTTTCTTTTCTTATAATATTCGGCAGTTCACCTTAAAAACTTGTCAAACATACATACATACATACATACAGTCACACCTAGGGATAGGCAGAGACTACTTTGTTCCACTTGCTACGATTGTGACATAGGTACACCTTTCGCTTCATCCACATTCATCAATTTCTTCATACATGCTCGCCGGTTTCGGGTACTCCTGATCTCCTGAACTTGTCAAAATTTATCTTAAAGTAGTTATTACAGCTCATTATTAAATTTTTGATTGCTTTTTATCTAAATAAGCGGTCTCTTCTAATAAGAGTTGCCAGGCACCTTACCACCAACAATCGATCTCTAATATCATCTGTATTTCTCTACTGTCGACAATATTGTGATTACTTTTATAATTGCTTTTTATAAAGCACAAACATGTAAATGCTACAGGGAAATTGATTTAAATTACTCAATATTATATTTTAAACGGGGAGGGGGGGGGGGGCGTTTATAACTCCCTCCCCCACCACGCCTGTTCGTCGCCAAAAACGTTCAAAAGCTCTCGAAGCTCTTCGCTTAAAAGCTCGTCCGTTCAATCTCACCGTTTATCCGGGTTTTGACTAAAGTGTTTTCAAACCGAAGCTTTTCCCTGAATTTTACACAATATGAATATATTTTTCGAACAGCAAACACATTTAAACTTAACTCATTTTTGAAAGTTGATGTTAGAATGATCGTTGTTTCGGAGTTAAAGAATCCCCTATCATGATTCTCAAATTTAGTTTGAACACTGAAATCTAGTCTTAGAATATATTTAGATAAGAATAGCGCGTAAATTAGATACTGGGGTTCAATGAAATTTGTTCACATTTAGCCTGAGAGTGTGAACCCTAACTAACAGCAGTTCGGAAACGATTTCACGTTGTGTTGTTATTGTAATCACTTTTATTTCACCACCAAACGCCCACTAAGTTCAAACAACTTTTCTATGTTTAAAAATATTTTTTCTTTCATACAAAAAAGAGACTATCTATAAAACTTTCGGTCTAAATTATCTATAAAAATTATAGTACTTCAACAAATCAACAATAGGTCTCCTGGCAGCTATTGAGTTTTTAAAAGCAAGCATACTCATAACTGTGGAATTACATATATGATTGATTTCGGTCTGTTTCGACTACTTGACAAGATTAGAGTTCTAATGTTCATCTTCATCATCATCATGACCTTAAACTTAAGAGCCAGGCTCTTTTCGGTGGAGCAATTTCCAGGGCCTTTTCTTTGACTTCCTACTCTCCCTTTCTCTCTTTCTTTTCAATGTTCGTCTACACAACTTGAATTTCAAACTTTGCAGAATTTTTCACCACTTTCGCTTCGGTACTTTAGAGATGTGTGCGTTTTGTGTTTGATGTGCCTACAAAAACGAGGCTCCTAATGTCTCACACATGCATTTAGTCGACGATTAATTATGTGACATAATGGTCCAAAGGGCTAATTTTCTTGGACTTAAACACACCTCGTGTTACTAATAAATATCATTATTATTTAGCAAAGTTGAATAATATGTTTTCGCTTACTGAACAGTCGAGGTTGATTTTACGAAGAAAAGCCCAAAGTTAATTAAATTTACAAGTACCTACCCAGCTTCGCGAAAGTAATTGTTTTAAGCCTCAAGACCGTAAAGTTGAGCCGTCCTGATGCTTACAATTAATGAATTGCGTATTCGAGAAAATACGCCTCTCTTGCATCAAGAGAAATAAATACTTTGACAATGCGTGTATGCTGTCCAAATTAACGTTTCAAGTGACTTCGTTCAGATATTGTTACTTTACTTTGGAATAGCGTTCCAACAAGATCATCATCAGCGAATTGAATTAAAAAGTGCACCAGTTAAACAGCTCTCGAAATCCGGGTCCATTTTTGTTCCATATTTTCATTGGTCATAATAATTCGTTTTAGCACATCCTCTTCAAGATGTGATCATGTTTGGTAGGTATAATGGTCTTAAGTGATCAATATCATTTAAAATTGATCTGTCGCCTTGCAACTGAGTGTTAGACTAAACATTTCGTGTGGAGTGGTTAGACGGATGTTTTGATAACACGGTTGTGACATGACTCACTAATGTTATGCGAATAATAACATAAATCACATGTCTATAAGCTGAGAAGACGGGAGTGTCCCACCGAAACAATTCACAACTGTCATTCAGATATCGTCGACATAATAGATTCAAGTACAGAAGATTCTAAGTAGAAATATCAAAGGAGTTCTGTAAGTATTTCTTTGTCTGGAAAAAACTTATAATAACTTTATTTTAGTAAAGCTTTTATTGGCAATGATTAGATTACAACATTTACAACGTGCAGAACTGGTGGCTGTCCGTTTTTGGGCTACATTCACATTTGTAGACGACATTCTAGGGCTCTATCATCCCCAATTACCTTTAAAATAGTACTTCACCATTAGCGCTTACGTTAATTAAAAAACCGGCCAACTACGATACGGGCCATGCGTATTCAATATTAAGTTTTTGTTGACAATCACGTTAACTAGCAAGGCCTTTCTTTTTCAATTCGATATACAGTGTACCTCAAAGGTTCAATTCTAGTGCTCAGCTTGATTTGAAATCTGGATAACAACCGAAACCAAAACTATACCGATACCAGACCGCAACCGAAACTGAAAGTTCAGTCGAGCATTAACGGAGTCCTTATGCCTTTGGACCTGCTAGCTTATTACGTAACTCGCTAGCAATCGCCATCGTGATCATTTTGACAGTTCTTGTATGAATGTGACAGCTAGCTGATTCCAATGCCAATTGTCATCCCATACAAGAACTGTCAAAATGAAGACGATGGTGATCGCGAGCGAGTTACGTAATAAGCCTGCTGGCTTTGTTTCAAGTGGAAAGCCCGATTCACAGGGTGTCTATTATCAGTCGCGGAAACGCGTGTCGATTTCCATGCGCCCGGGCAACGTCCGGCGGCGGCACTTGTCTATTTATAGCTATCACCGAGGGCACGGTCTAGGTCAAGTGTCCAGACAAGGCCGATTGTTTTGGGGGACAACATTATCGCATGTGCTTCCTGTTCAATTGGTTTAATGCTATTGGCTAATAGTACATGTCTGTGCTCGGTTTGTATTTACCTCATGTTTTAAGGGTGTGTAAAGTCTGTCCGAAGCGCTACAAGCATCTCATTCCTGCTGCTTAGTTCCGAAGTGGAGTTTCCGGTATGTTTCGCAAGTCACTTAGGTACAGTTATAGCTTCCAGAAATAAAATAACAATTGTAATTTAGGTACATTGAACCATCAACCCCATTAACATTGAAAAACATTAATTAATGTTAATGAACACAAAATTAACATGAAACACTTAACATCAATGAGTTTGTTGGCACAAAAATGTTTGGATATGTTACAGGTACTTATGTACGACGTCACCGTTTATAAGTGAAAAAAAAAACGCATCGCGCACCGCGATAGAAGAGATGAATGAATCGACAAATCATCCCTAGTAATAATAGATACTCGTACCTACGAGTAGGTACCTACATATATCACAGATCTCTATTTCCATTTAATCCTAATGAATGGTTCTGCGTCCACTGAGAAGTGAACATCAAAGACAATAGCTACATCGATCGGAGTGAACTGTTAAATGTAGGGGTGAATTTATAAGTATGTACTGGCCGCAAGCGAATTTTTTTTCAATGCAATAAAACAATATACAGTCCTCTCGAGACCATGGATGCAAAGTCGCATCCGAAACGTCGAGGTATTTACAAAAATACATTTTATTTAAGTACGTGATTAAGTCCCGTTTTTCTTATAATAATAAAACAATAAAAAGGCATACAATGGTGAATAATTATTTTGCACCGGGTGAACTCGGAAACTACGAATCTGTAAGAAACATCAAAATGAGTGGGATTCAATCTTTCATTCGCTATTTTTTTACCTTTAATCCCTCTCACAAAGTACATTTAGTTTAGTCTTATTTCGATAATATAACATAAATTGACGGTTAAAATTAACCCTTCGTACGCCAAGAACACTTGGTGTCGTATGTTGTCATGCCTACCACGCCTACATCTAAAGATGTCATAATCATGACCTAAGGTGTAGGTGTAGAGCATGGCGTGTGACAGATCACTTCTTTAAAACATGAAAACGTTCGAAAGGTTAATGAATCAAAACAAGCAAAGTTGCGCCAAGTCAAAACTATAAAATAGGCTAATTATTTTCAAAAACAATAATAAAAGGGAAATTAAAGAAAAACAAAACTGTAAAGCATGTACTTCGGAATATTTGGATGGCATCCAGTGTTACATTGCCAAGCACGTATAGATTAATACTTGGCAACAGTTTGTTTGCATGGGCCGGTAGCAAACTAGCATTTGGCCAAGTTTGACTATGCTGATGTTAAAATCTGGTGGGATCTTGTTGACTAGAAATATGGTCGATGTTAGCGCGTGAAGCGTAGAACGTTTGAAATATTTATGATGGGAAATAGGATAAGTTTGCCAAATGGGCACCACAGCTGGCGTTGAGTGGATTTGTTTGTTAGTTACGAACAAGATGAGCTCGTGGCAGGTAGTAGTTAATCATAGAATAATGAGATAGTTTGCATTATTACACTATTTACCAGTGTTTCACCTCTGCCCTTTTCTGCCAGGCCTCTGTCAATTGTAACAACCGGCCAATCCCTATGAAAGGCATCTAGATCTTTCCTGTCATATCCATCAAGATTAGCCGCAACATCTTACTTTTCAAAAAAATATTACAAACTCCAATTTTACTCGAACATATTCGTGCAAAGAGTATTTCCGTCATTCATTTCAGGTTAACTTATCTTTATAAATTATCCAAAAAGTCAACGTATTAGCAGAAAATAAAGTGTTGTCAAATGGCTTCTATGTGGAACGACGCGTTTGACGAAACAATTTTTGGCGAAATTAGTGAAGGATTCGTGGAAGCTTCCCAAAGGTAGGTAATTACACGAGGTCAGATACGTTCAACGCGCGCATAATTAATCCGGTAGCCGTAATCCTGTATCTTAGATAACTGGGATGGTTTTAGTACAAACTTTACCAATTTCGAAGTTAGATACAATATTGTAATTAACACAAGTTGGCGATTATTCAACCGTAAGGCCGGCCACTTGAGTTTGAGTTGATTCTCAAGCATTACAGTTTAGTTAGATTAAGATTGAACAGTTGAACTATAGTATAGAATTATATTATGTTGTATCTTTTCTATAATACGACTCTATAATATGTGACACGTATGTAATAACATACATACATACCGTCACGCCTCTTTCCCACAAGGGTAGGCAGAGACTACTTTGTTCCACTTGCTACGATCCTGACATACCTCTTTCGCTTCATCCACATTCATCAATCTCTTCATACATGCTCGTCGGTTTCGGGTACTCTTGACCTGGCCTTTTTCCAAAACGTCCTCAATTTGATCATGTAATAACTATAGTTATAATATATGAGTATGAGTAATTGAGACAGGTGTCGGTTTAGGCGTCAATTTTCGCGTTACGAAAATTTCATTAGTATCAGGATACAGAACAAGTAGTATCCGCAACCCGTCTATTATTTGCGGAATCATAAAAAGATCAATTTAAAATAGAAAAACGGATTACCTTTCTTTGCTACTCCATCAAATAGTGAGGTAAAATCATGCAAAACGTCCACGCTCCCGTTGAATATTTTTTATTCGTGCAAAAGTTAAGTTAAGTTTAAAATTATTTTAACATTATCCGGTCATTAAATACTTCAAAAAGGTGTAGTACGAATTATAATTACAACTCAAGAAAATAGACTTTTCAATAAAGAAACCTTTCTATATTATCACAAGGTATACTGCACCAGTAATTTTTTTACACCTCATTCTTAATTCAAAGATAATGTGGTTATAAATAGACCGTCGTTAAATAAATTACTATCATTCCGTTAGTGTTAAATAAGAGTTATTTTGCATTGTTGTAGATAAATACAAAAAAAGTGTAGGTAACTTTTATTTTTATTTATTTTGTTCTGGTCAAGCATAAGGTATGCGTTTTGCTAACTTTTTTTGTGTTCCGCTAAATATGCCGCTGAGTATATTTAAATATGTATTTATCTACATTATATATGTATGTTTATCCGTTACCTGGTACCCATAGTACAAGCTGTGCTTAGTTTGGGACTGGGTCAATTGGTGTAGTTTGTCCCATGATATTTATTTATTTATTTATTCATTACTAGCTGTTGCTAGCGACTTCGTCTGCAAAGAATTCGTTTATCGCTATCCCGCGGGAACTACGCAATTTTCCGGGATAAAAGTAGCCTATGTGCTATTCCAGACTTTTCTCTATCTATGTGCCGAATTTCATCCAGATGCGTTGGGCCGTTCTGGCGTGATTGAGTAACAAACAAACATCCATTCATCCATCCATCCATCCATACTTTCGCATTTATAATATTAGTTAGATTTGTTACTGGTGCCGGTACCCTAATAAATACCTAAACAGCTGTGTGAACGACTTACCTATACCTACGTTACATTACATGTCACACAGTTCAGGTAACAGTAACCGTTGACAATGAAAACTGTTCACGTAACCTTAACGAAAAGCAAAAACCAGTTGAGCCACATTGTATTCGTATTAATAAATGCAAACGCAAATGTGTCTAGGTATCTACTCGCAGGTATAGTCACGGAAAATCAGTACCTATTGGTATTAATCGATTTGATATAAGTAATTCATTCCGAGAAAAAACATTATAATACACAACGTATCTTAGAATTAATTCTTTGACTGAAAATCCCTATAGGTAAATGTTTTTCAGTCCTATTATAAAATTTGTTCGAAAAAAAAATATTACTGGTAGGTTTGCAATACATGTATGTGCAGAGAGGGAAATGTATTCACGTAGATATTACCGTAGAACCCTGTCGCAATTGACAGGGCAGCCGTCACACAAACTCGAGCGACATGTCACCTTATTGCGATAGGGTTCTACGGTGGTACTTGAATACATTTCCCTAACAGGCCTTTCCATGATGTCTTAATGCGATTAAACTCAATTCCGCCTCAGTTCAGTAGGCTTATTGTTTAACTCGCTCGCAATCGCCATCGTGTTCATTTTGACAGTTCATGTATGGACTGACAATTGGCATCGGAATCAGCTAGCTGTCACATTCATACAAGAACTGTCAAAATGAACACGATGGCGATTGCGAGCGAATTAGACAATAAGCCTACAGGTTTCAGCTGTCATTTTTAGTATGGTTGAGGGAACCTAAACTGAATCTAAATTGAAACGCATTAAAACGTGACTTAATTTTGAAGAAAAATTGCAATGCAATCCTTTACAGAAGTGTTCAATCCAACTAATCAAAGTAACTGCTAAATATTCCGGGATAATTCTAAAATACCTTGTATAATATACATATTTTAAACCGCACTGATCCGTGGTTCAAAATAAATGAGAATTTCAATCATCCTGCAGGTACAGTCCTTGTCACTTTAAAGTCATGTTTGAAAAACCATACGAAATCATGTAACGACTGAAAGCGACAAAGTACAAAAATGATCACTTATTTATGTTGGTGACTGTACACGTTGAGTTGAGTTAAACGGTCTAAAAGATTCATCTTCAGGTAATATTTAAAACGAATGTGTTTACCACATTGCGTTACATTACAAATGCGTGCCTAACAGTCATAATGTCTCGGAACATCGACATAAACAAATATACAAATTGTATAACGCGTAACGGCGAAAGCCGATTTGCATATGTATACATGCACATCGTTGATTAACTGAATAAATGAAACATTTAAAAACTATTACTAGCTAGTTACTTGGTTCACTGGTCACTTTTTGATCAAGTTTCAAAACGGACACGTGCGTACGGGAGTGGGAAGGTGAAGTGTCCTTACCTGTAAACAAAACAAATTTAAATTAGGACAAAGTATTAGAGAAAGATTATATAGCATGATATCAAAAACGCAAACTATACAGTCGAACAAAAACAAGGCACATTTCCCAACTATCTTTACTTTCTGTACAAAGAGACTCTTTATTATAATAATAAATAAATGGGCCCGTGATCGGAAACCCGTACCAATAATAATAATAATAATATTCATTTATTGCAGATAAAAAATCCATAGTTTGTTATTTTTGCACATCAGTAACGCAAGAAATTACTGAGACACTTGGACGCCGACTTCCACGACAAAATAAATCGAGACTCGGTCGTTAGCTTCATACATTTTGACTACTAAACTAAGCTTAACATTAGATAGACTTAATTTTTTGCAGCAAATGGCCATCAATATTCACTAAAACGTAAAACATCATCCAGTGCACAAAAGCCCCAGGACACCAAAAATATCTCACATCAAAACACTAATAAACATGGACGGAAACCGTCATGAATAAACAAGCAACAGCCACAGTACTGACATCTGTCAGAACGAAACAGAATTGACAGATGACAGGCTAAACGTCAGAGCCGGTCGATGAAACGCCGGTCCGAGTGGCGTGTCAATCGGACGGATTGATTGGCTACTAGCTACAAATAACTGCAAGCTAATTGCCTTTCTGTTCGATGTAGACCGTGTGAGTACATTAATTATTCCTCGGTTTGTGTACAACAACAAAAAAGTATACTGTATCATTTTTTATGACAGTACATACATCAAACAACCATAAGACTGATTGAGTCTTTGGAGTTTCACGCCATACTAATATTGAACCTTACGGTGGCAAAGGAATTTCTTGATCGGCTATACACGATACCGTTGCGTACATGAAGTTCAATTCAGAAAAACCAAGTAAATACATTGCAAATATCCAACTGACTAGTCATGGAGAGTCTTGCCAATGCCATTGAAAGTCTTAATCTATATTAACCCTTATCAAAGCAGAAGTGATTTAGGGACCACATTGGTTTACTGCCCGACACGCTACTCTCGAGAGCTCTCGTGCTAGCCGTGTCACTTTAAATATCGAGGAGACAGGAGACACAACGACCTCTGACATTCGGTGCTTAAATCCTACAAATCTTAATTTACATACAATTAAGGCCTTAACGAAACAATCAAGCCTAGAAACCCTAACTTTCTAATACAAACCCAATGGGCTGAGACGTCACGCGCGCCCGCCGGGCAAAACAAAGAAAATTAATTTCCGCTCCAGTTCTAACAATGCCCATTTTAGCTAACAATTTTGTCATAAACTTCATAACGATATGAGTTTCTACGCACGAACAAGTTTGAGCTGTGTTCTGGCAACAGGACAAGATATAAAATTACAATCATAAATATCATGATCATAATTAATGAACGCCCATGTTAACGATACTAAGCAGAAAAGCGCAATTTTCAAGCAATTTAAGAATAACTAATGCACACCCTTTTTAACCCTAGTCTATAAGGCCCTAAGTCAAAGCTGTAGTTAAAAATAAACCAATGTAAGTTAACATAGGTAATGATCTTAAAAAGTTTATGTATAAGTGAGTTCGTAAGTAGAGTACCTTGAACAGTATTTAGCAAGGTTAACTTGACACTAAACAAGTTCTAAATAACCTCGGGGACAGCCAGATGAACCTTCAGACTACAGACCCTTTCAGATAAGTACGTAATACAAAATTTCAGCTTACAAATGAGAGCGAAAACATAATATTTTTTATAACGAGAACTGTTACTAGAATTGTTGGAGAAATAACGCCGAATTTTCGTGGACGCCTCTATAAAAAACGTACAAATCAAGTTACGGTTATTCTGGATAAATCACACGCTCGGGCGGTCCTAAAAAAATATTCCAAAAAATGTTTTCAGAGCTCGCATAATCCTTGAGCCCGCGCCCGTCGCATGCAATGTAATAAATAAACGTGGGGGGTGTCAAAAGGTCCCATCTCCCGAACTTAGGGTTAACACTATTCCCGAGGTCTTTAAAAAATAACAAAATATAATGTCATGGTAAGTATTGTTATGTTCGAATGTATTAAGCTATGGTTTTTAACTAGGATTGTTTTCATCAAGACTTTCAAACGCTTTTGTCTGAATGTGAATACAAAAACTTATCTCATTGAAGAAACTTTTTTAAGGGTTTAATTATTTATATTTTTACAACTAATTAATTCTAATAATTATTTGAATCAGGTAGTCTTGTTTGTTTATCAATTTTCCAAAAGTGACAACCCTCAAACCGTGTTCGCCACAAGAGATTAATGTAGCTTCGGGTCTGCTAGAGCTAGCACCTGTTTGACAAAGCGGTGCGAAATACGCCAATCCCACGGTAATAGCCTAGCAATTTGCTATAGGTTTGTTATGTAATGTGAGTCATATAAATGAAGTGAATCTAAAAAAATCAGCTAATCTAATGCTACACTTGTACCTTGTTCAGATCTTATCATCGTCCATAGTTATTTTATTTAAAAAGTTACAACAAAGTTGGTAACTGAAAATCGATAGATTTGTAAGCTTCTTACGAATATGGTAAAAAGGAAAAAAAAACATCTGTAGCGAAGATGACATCTAAAGAAGTCAGTCCTTACATTACATGTATAATGAATTGTTTAAAAATTATTCTAGGCTGTGTCTCGTGTCTCGATAGGTGAAAGAATTCAACATATAATGACTTCTATACTCGTTCTACTTTGTATGTTTATTATGTATCACCGAAGCAAGAAATATTTTATAATAAAGATTTTAACATAAATGTATCAGAGTATAATATTTCATGAACTACAATGGAAAGCTTTGAAGGTGCTTCCTGACTTCATCTGAGCTCAATTTGACTAAACCGCACCAAGATGAAGAAGCGTCGTAAAGACATAAATAATTCATGAGCTTAAGACAATTGCCTTTTAACGCGTCTGTCTGTCGTCGCCGATTAATCCGTGTAGAGTCAAATAGAACAGCTTTACCATGTGAAGTTTGAAACCTATGAGAAAATATAAAGAGGGGGGAGGGTATACATTTTGTTTTTTATCTGGAGTAGCATGTGTCATCTATTATATATCTATTATTTTTCGTCCTCTATAAATTCTCCAATATTAAGAAGCCTTCTAACGATTAGAAGCCTTAAACGCTAAAACTACACCATGTTTCATATACCAATGAGAGATTCACTGATGCAAAAACAAAAAATGTGATTTAAACGCGTAGGTACGAGTATACCCTTACCACAAACGAACAGATATATATAGAGCAAACAACAAGTTATCTTAATTTCTTGCCCAATTAAGAATAAGTAGTGTTAGTTTTCAAACTTCGCAGATTCCTGGTTATACGGTCTGTTTCACTTCGTAAGAGGTTTTAATCTTAAAACTGAAATAAACAATTTCAGAAAAATGGTTGTGAACATTCTCGATAAAGTAACCTTTATATAGTCATAACTTTTATTTACTGAAGTGTAATGTTTTTTTTTAATTTAAATTCATTTCTGCTCTGTTCATCCTCACAACAATCAAGTCGTGATTTTAAATAAGAAAATTCAGACGTCACGAAGGACTTTTCACCCAGTTTCACAAACTTCAGTCTAAAGCAAAGTGACTTTGACTTTGGGCGCTACATTACGTTTCTCGATAAAGACGAAGTAAACACAACATGTATATCTTAATTAATAACAGAAGATAGAAAAGTATCGAGAGCAAAGATAACAGAACAAATTCCATGGATAAGACATTAATCTGGAAAGCCATTAAGTTTGCTAATGCTACCCCATAATGAATCTACGTGGAGGGTTGATTGCGGACGTGACCACACAAACAATATCAAGTTACCTATTCTATTCTATATTCTTCGAAACAAGAAAAAAGAAAACGCTGTCCGTGAAATTGATAATTCGTGGAGACTGCAAATGACAAATTGATCAGTAATACATGCGTTGTATGTGTAAACGTGAGATCTAAAGAGAAAAAAAAACTAATTGCAGTGTTAACTAACGAGATGCGTCAATAATCCATATTGCAGCTATCTTGATTGATCTCGGTCTCACGCAAAATTAATAGAGATGAATAATTGGTTGGAACTATTACTAACGACACACTTCAGTGATTGAAAATACTAACGAAGATTCTATATACGTATACGTAGACAAGTAACACAAAGTCAAAAGGCCACCTAAAACAAACTAGAAGACAATATCCAATTATATTGCCTTATAAATCTTACAGACTGCGAAGACGCTTTAACTTAGCAATCACATCTCAAGTCTGATTAATTTGTTCCAAGCAAGCAAAGCTATATTAGACGGAAGTCTCGAGTTTAGTATGATCTGAATTGCTCAAGGGACGCAGAAAGGAAAACAAACGCTCAAAGCTTTTAATAAATAAAGAAAATCTGTGTAAGCCGCAAAAAATACAATGTTCCTGTAATACCTTCCTTCAAATTTGGAGGAAAATAACACATTATTATTATACCATGTAAATAAAGTGTTGAGAGGAATTCGTTCTGAACGTGAACTCCCTGAAAACCTTTATTTATGGAGAATAATTTAATCTGGTTTACGGGCCCTGCTTTGAAGTTGTTTTCCTAAAGCTCTACGGGTCATCGAACTCTTTCTGAAGTAAACAAAACACTTTCGGGGACAGATATTAATTATAGGGCTATGACTTATAAGAAATTGGTCGAAAACAATGACTTTACCAAAGTTTGTAACAATTCGAAAGACAATGATAAGATAATCTTATAAAATAGAGATGAAATTATAGAGTTTGATTATATTAGTAAGAACATTTACATTGTAAGAGAAAATGGCAAATTCACGACCGCCGTCGCAATTTGTCAACGTATTCATAATCAATTCGAACACCATTCAGAACGGCACAAAGGGTGATGCGAAAATGTTGGCTTTGAATTGGGACAAAAATCTATTCAAATTTCCTATCACGTTGGGACTCGGGGCACGTGTCCGATTTAATGAGCTTTTAGGGTCCTATTGTGTCACGCTGAAGCTACTAATAAATTGATGCGACGTGACCCACAAATACTACAATCCACATGTCGGCGCGCATGACCTTTGGCATAAATCAACTATAACCAGATCCAAGGAAAGACTTTCTGCTAAGCAAAACTTACTAACATAAAAATTGAAGAGCAACACTTACCATACCGAGTGGAGAGCCTTGGGGGAGGCCTATGTCGAGCAGTAAACGTCTTTCGGCTGATATGATGATGATGAATACTTACCATATCAACATGGTAATTATTTTTGTTTCCTATCTGATTTCGTGCTACAACAGAGACGTGAACCAAGTTACCAATAGAATCAGAATCAGAATAATTTATTGTTTAACTGTGTAGGTTAGGTACATAAGGGCGAACAGATTGGTATCAACAGTGGCCTGAACAGGCATACAATTTAAGGCAATCATACTAAATACTAACATAGTCAATCATCATCTATACAAAGCAGTTGCAAAAGGGTACCAAAGATCACCCTTTGCGGTATATGCGGTAAAACGCCGATCTGTTGGCCACAACGCAAAAACATCGATCGCTTAAGACAACAATAAAATAGATGTTGTTCATTAGCATGAAATAATTAATGCTCCAAACGAAACTGGCATAACAAGTAGCGTTAATGAGCATTGCATTCAAATCACGTGTCGTCCTTGGAAAGGGTACGAATAGCATGTACGAGTATACTCTGTCTGACGTACCGTTCCCTTTGTGTTCTGTATGATTACTGATTCTTTAAATTATAACACGAATGATTGAAACATTCAATTACAAATAAAATTTGGCTCGGTACGCTCATTGTTTACAGTTTCTCTTGAACTCGTTTGTTGCATGAAAGAGATCTCGCATTCATGTGCCAGATTTTATTAGGTATATTGTTAAGCTTATGGATTTCCATTTTCTTTTGTTGTTTTATTTTTTCTTTTACTGTCTAGCTGCAGGCTAGCAACGTAGAAGTTCCTAAAACGTTCCCATAGTGAGCCTGTGGGGATGGAAGCGATACATGCCCTCGGTACCGCTCTGCTTTCAGAGCAGGACACGAGTGCGTGAGAGCCAACATTGAGGGCGGCAGACGTAAGCTTGCCTTCGGAATCCAAATGCTTATCAGTTACATACTTGACATGAAATCTAACTAATATTATAAATGCGAAAGTATGGATAGATGGATGGATGTTTGTTTGTTACTCAATCACGCCAGAACGGCGCAACGGATCTGGATGAAATTTGGCACATAGATAGAGAAAAGTCTGGAATAGCAAATAGGCTACTTTTTTACGTGACAACGTCTTATAAATTGGTTTGCCGGGTGACACTTCAAGAAACTGCGTTACGCTCCGCTCACGTTATGCGCTCACAATGAGAGCGAGTGAGAGGCACGCGGGCATGGTTAGCCCGCCTAAGAGCGAGAGAGACAGACATAAAAAGTGAAAGGCACGCGTCCCTTCCACTCGAGCACAGTTAGCCCGCCTAAGAGCGAGAGAGACAGAGCGAGAGAGAGAGAGTGAGAGAGATAGGCATACACACCGGTTCATGTCTTGCGCTTCTATTTCGCTTAGGCGCCTGCATACAAGTTTACACGTCCTTCTTCCTACTATACGAATGAATATTCACATTAAAATTATTTTACCACTCAAAGTCGTTGTCACGTAAAACTTTCGCCCGTATACCGACTTTACAGGCAACCAATTTTTATCCCGGAAAATTGCGTAGTTCCCGCGGGATAGCGATAAACGAATTCTTTGCAGACGAAGTCGCTGGCAACAGCTAGAGTATAATTTTTTTTTCCTCTTCGACATTGGAGATATCTCTAATTGAGGAAGCGTTTTACACCTCCGCTGAACTTAAATTATTTTTATTAGGTTTTATTCTCTTTCTTTCTTTGAATATACTTTGTTTTACTTTGACAAGTAGACTTTATAGTTTATACATCTCTACTAAAGACTAATATAATTTAAGGCTTGGGAACCTTATACATCCCACTTATAAATGTATTTAATTTAAGTAGAATTTAAGTATTGTAGTAGCTTAATGTATTTTATTTTGAAAAAAACGACTTTCTGTTTCTGCCATTCGCGCATTCTTCGTGGCAATGATGGTCTTTCTGAATGCGCTGTAGTTTAAAAAAAGATATGTAAAAGAGCACCTGGCGGCCAATTTGCAAAAATATTTTTTGAATTTATGTTTTTTTTTAATTAGCACCACAAATTTAAATCATCTAATAAGTCACGATATAGTTTAAGAATACAAAAGAAAACATGGATTTACGTTTACAAACCAAATAGGTATCATAAAAACAGAAAAACGTCAAACACGTGTAAGTAAAAGGAAAAAGAATAAGACAGTATTGAACAAATCATTAGCTCACAACAAAGTTGGAAATAAAAACAACTCTTAATTTTTCCAAGAAAAAAAGCTAATTTCGAGAAGTTTTTAAGTATGTTTCTGTGGAATACGGAAAAGTTGTCTCGAATACTGTTTATTTAACGATTATTGATGTAATCCACATAATGGAGAAGACAAGGCCCGCCTGTAAGTACTCGTAAATGTGAAGGCGAAACGTCATATAACATAGAGGGAAAAGTTCATGGTTTCTATTTTTGTAACGTTATGGTGTAGCAGGTGCAAAGGACACGAAAGTTCGTATATATCCTGGAATAAATAGATTGATAGTTCTTTCTATATTATATTTTCAGTATCATGTTAAATTTAATAACCAAAATAGATGAATAGTTTTATTACAAACTAAAGTAAACAAACTAAAACCGATCACACTAATACATCAGCATTATAATTTAAGTACTTAGTCTAAAATGTGTCGTATTCTGGTTGAATTTGATCAAGGTCTTTAAAAAAATATTATACGATCTATAGAGTCTGGCAGGTGAATGATGAGAATGAGTTTGAATGAGAAACATATTTGGCATCTATCATTTCTATTAGTCGTATTAAATATTGGACCCTAACTTCGATTCATTGAATTAGGTATATGAAAAGTGTTTTTAAAGCATCGAGATATCGGAGCTCATCAAAGGTAATCGCAGTCTACATCCCGTCGAAAACATGTATATGCTACGAATACACAAATTACCTAAGTCAATAATAAAATTGCGTGCACACCTATATATTTTTTTAATAACTTGATTATTTACCATTCTCTAGTTCATAGTAACTAACTTTTTACACTTGTCTCGTTACGTTGAAATATTGTCGATGATATTGCTGTTTATCCAATGCTGCCAACTGTCTGACTTCCGTCATCTAACTCTGTAGTGTCTGGCGTCCACTAGAATATGTAATGCGGGCCGCTTCTAATAAATCACTCGGCCGCTTCCTAGGAACTGGAATAGATAGCATGGAACGGATGTATTGTTCTACACATATTTATGGCATCTTCTATAGTAAGTACTTTTAATAGTAAAGAACAAGTGAAAGGTTAATGCCCCATTACCTGTAACATTTTGTCCACTTTATTAAGATGTTGAACATATTCGGTTCGGACATCGGCCCGATGATACCGTTCTTTAAATTTGTTTTGGGATGGTAAACAAAACCCTTTAAATAACTAGATTAGATAGATACTCTGTACAAAATAAAAAGTACAACGCGAATGTGTAGTAGCTATAGCTACTAAAACTTGTCTAAACGGCAAGCAGGCGTCTTGAATGTAGTTAGACCGTTAATAATTGCCTGCTTGACTTTGAACTTGACCGTCGCTATCGCATTCGCGAATCCGTACAAATGGCATCGTGTAAATTTAAATTAATGGGCTCCATTGTCTTTATTTCAAGTCTTAATCGCTATAGAACTCAAACGTCACACACATGTTGTAGATATAGGTTTGTAAGTATGTACTTCATATGAAGGTACAAGAATTCCTAGGTACGTAATGCATTAAAAATTTTAAACATACATTCATCGTCAATAGCGTTATTAAAGGCTAAATCTTCTGCAAACCACAAAATTTTAAGTGAACGTTAATAATGTTTTGCGTTAGGTTGCATACGAACATCAAGATAAATGTCTGTCATCAAAAATAGATTTGGCAGTATCGCAGTACACACTTGTACCGTCGTTGTCAGCAACATCAGCAATTGTCGTCGAGGCATTTGCACAATCTACAATGTGTTGCGTGTTTATCTTTTCAATGATACTTTAGGTTGAACTTAATTGCTTCACTAAACGTTATGATTATAATTTTCCTGTTACCCAGTTTTTATCTTTACTTATCTCTCTCCTTAGATGACCCTTTGGATCTACTGAAATTATTACAACCATTTGCCGTCATACCGTTCAAATCATTACCACCATTTTTGTCTCTAATCGTTACAACACTTAGCAGTGTTTCTGATTCGAGGAATTTTTGTTACAAGAGGCACATCAACCAAGCTCTGAAATTGAGCAACGCATTCGTAATCTCTCTAGCGCTTGCTCGTATTTCTCTAACGATCCAATATAAACACACACCACAATTCTAGACTTAGATAGCCTAAAAACTTTTAAGACCCGAAAGTTTTGCGGTCATCCGATTGAAAGACATAGAACCATCAGCTAATCGTATGTAGCGTAAACGTCTGTGTATAATTAGTTAACGTTTCGTCGCGGGTTCAACAGTGTCGAGGTCAACTCTTTCAACAGCTAATTGTTTGCCAGTTTCATCTCGACAAAGCATTGCGAATATTACTCCTCAGGCGATTTTAGCTACGTAAGAAATATGAATACGCAGCGAGAGTTAAAAATACTCTAACCGAAAACTACTGCGTACTTTGAAAAAACAATTCATATTAACTTTAAAAAATGCAGAGCACCAATCAAAATTTAAAAATGGTGACGATACCCATGGAGACGATAGATAATAGCTTATTGATTTTACCATGATGATACCATGTGTCCAAAAGGACACTTTTGTTGTATTCTACTGTAAAACGATGCTAATACTATATATAAATAAATTCGAGAGTAAGATGAATCCTAAAGCATTAAAAATTTGCCGGTGGCGTGACTTCAGGCCATTGATATCAGTAGAACGCTTGATAACCCAAATGTGTCAAATATCTGTCCATCCTTGTGTGCCAATCACGATAATCTGAACGCAATCCGCAGATGCGTCACCCCATAATTTATACAAACCTATTTCAAAAACGACATTTACGTTTAGGTATACGAAGCTAATAAGAAACCCAGATCAACATTGAACTTCTCAAGCCAGCAATGTAGTTTTGAATTGTCACCGTCACTAGTTACCTATCATGTTTATTAAATAAGGCCCTGTCGTTAACAGAAATGAATTACCAATGTAATTTAGACTTGTCGAATCGTAAAACGGTAAAAATAATTTTATATACGATTCGATTCCTGATACTAAATCAAATTTTGGCAGAAATATCTGTGCAGAAAAGATAAGAGAGTGTTAATGTCATCTGGTTGGTATTTTAGAATTGTAGGTTGTGTAAGTCCTTAAACGAAGTTAAAAATTGAGGACGGAACTTTTACCCGAACGATATTTGATGTGTTATTAAATTTAGTTGTCATTTTTTACAGTTATGCGACGACTACTAGTGATTGTTGTTTATTTCGGTGTAGCAACTGTCATGTAAATTGTAAAGCACTTTGTCGATAATACGAAGTTGTATTGTCGACAAAGTGCTTTGCTTGTTGTAGTAATTGGTAATAACTGATACATTTGATTACTTCTACAAACACAACTATCAACCTAGTTAAATACATTTCGATGAACCGTTCCACATTATTTTACAACATAATTGGTATAAAACACGATGACATGCCCGTATGAAGTAATTACAGCCAGATATAGCATCGTTCGAGTCACAGGGGAATCGATAACCCACTAACACGGATATATTTTTATATGTTTCGATCCGCGTATTCAGATTCCATATACATAGAGTCAGTATATATATTTACTTGGGTCAGAGTCGGCTTCAAATCTTATATTACAAGTGAACTTCGACACACTTCTAGTGGTAAGATTAACTTAATTTCTGAAGACGCATGTAATAAATATCAAATCTAAACGCAATAATCAAATACTGTCAGCAAAATAGGTTAGTGTTTCTCTAAAATAAAATTATTTTGCAGCTTTTCTTTTTCACCGCAATGATTCCAACTCTCTTCCTTTGGACTTTGGTTCTCAGGCATAACTATGTCTGGAGAGAGCTCTTTCACCACAGCATCAATCGCTGATCATTCCACTGTAAAAAAAGCCCGAAAGTAATGTAAATAAATACATAAAAACGACATAGGAGTACTTAAAACCCTCATTTTGTTATATTCACATTCCTCGCATTGTATTCAGATCGCGAGTCAAGTGGGATTGGCGCGGTGCCGAGAGACAGCCGCAGCTGGAGACTTGGAATCGACGTTTCATTTTGCAGGATGAGTTGCCGCCACTAGCTTTGTCGACTATATAGATGACATAGATAAAGTATGCTTAGTTGGTTTGGTCACGTAGAGAGGATGGATGAAAGATTAATTAAACAGATTTAAACATGTTTTAAAAATACGTGTTTTCCCAGTAAGGTGATATGGAACACTTCATATGGGATTCCGATTCCGACCCGCTCTTGGCCGGATTCTTAATTATTTCTTAATTTAGTATTACACCGGTATTTATCTGAGCATTCATTCATACGACAAATGCCGTACACAACTGCTTACATTCATTTTAAATGCAACAAACTACGGCATTAACATAAAACGATTTAAATCTTCGCTCGCTTCTTGTTAAAACTTTCTTTGCCTTTTTACGCCGTAGTTATTCCTTAAACGTTTTTACAAGCTCCAGCTACGCGGCGAAGGGCTCTATAGAACTCCCGACCCGGTTTCCAATTTGGTGCGGAAAAACGCCTTTTTAAACTCCTTACTTGCAACTGAGCGAGTGACCTTGACCTTATTAAAAAAATGTGATATTGTTACAAAAATGTTGAAAAGGGGTCAAGTCCTTTTCTTTAAAACAGACGCATCACAGAACCGATCTTTACGACATACACTATCAACATAAAAAAAATAGAAATCGATTCATAGTCGGTGAAGATATAATATAGTAAAAATGAGAACCTCTTTAAACTCTTTTTAGTGAAGGTTGAAACTTGAAAGCTTACTAAGACAATTCAGTAAGTCTAAAAAGTAAAACCCGATTGCTTAAAGAAAAAAATACATACATACATACCATCACGCCTCTATCCCACAGGGGTAGGCAGAGACTACTTTGTTCCACTTGCTACGATCCTGACATACCTCTTTCGCTTCATACATATTCATCAATCTCTTCATACATGCTCGTCGGCTTCGGGTACTCTTGACCTGACCTTTTTCCAAAATGTCCCCAATTTGATCACGGAACGTCCGTTTAGGCCTTTCCCTCCCAACGCACCCATTCACACTCCTCACACGAAAAAAAATGCCTACAAATACTTGTATTACCAAGACTTGGTCAAATCATCCAAGCCAAGCCTTTCCTAGTACCTACAAAATTACATGACGGCGAAAACCATAACCCTCCTTTTGGACTACGGCAGTTTCCTACATTCTTCTTTACATTTCATTTCAAACCAAACGCTTTTCCTGCATAGGGTTAAAGCAAATATGTAAATGGTAACTATTTCATTGCTCGTAAGTATTTATAAACACGGTCGTTAAGTAGCCGCTGATACTAAAAAAATACTTTTCTTTAATCTCAAAACATTTCAAATTTAAGTTCAAAAAACATGGAGAGTGAATTCAAAATTGAATTCGCAATTCCTACGAACATAAGCCCTTTTGTAATGTCACTTTGAAAATTATTAAGCCAGAGTTTTCGCTTCCGGAAAGGAATTAACATTTAAATTGTCGCAATGCTCCAGGCCGTTTTGCATTCATTAAAATAAATATATTTCCGCGACTCAGCTAAGTAAAAGCTCTGACAAAATATGCGGACTTTTTTAATTGGGTTAATGCCATACGTACGCACGAGAGAGTTAATGTTTAACTGAGACTTCAATTTACTGCAGAACATCCTAAAATTGTTCCGAAAAATAAAATAAAACAAGAGGCAAATAAAATTGAAACTGTCAATTCACGAATAATGACGAAACGAAAGATGACATTATGGCAAATATTGAGGGTGCCTTTTGCTCGTGAATTCTCTCACATAGAACTTGTTTGGTAATCGACGTCTTACGGAAATATAAAAATATAAAACTATCTCTTATTCTCTATGATCTCTATCCCGCGGAAAAAGGAAACCCCTACGCAAACTTTCAGTCTTCTAATGCCAATTGTCTGAACTGGGCATTGATGAGTCAGTAAGTCAAGACTTTTCTTTTTATATGCATATATGTAATATTTTAAACAGTGAAAAAAAAAATGAAAATGAAAAAGTTTATTAGTGAGTCGATAAAAAGGAAATGATTCAACATTTACATTGGAAATCACTCATGGAAAACCAAAACACATAACTTGACAAGTGCATATCACAATCAATCACCTTTCTGAATAACAAACTGAATTAATGTATCGGTCATGTTTAACAATATCATGGTAATGTTGAATGCAACATGTCAACTTTTCAGACACATCGGTCACATAAACTTATTTTTAAGTCTCATTAATAGTCGATATAAATTGAAATATATTCTCCAACTTTATATTATTTCGATGACTTATTGACTAGTCACTTTAGCATATTTTTATTATTTACTATGGACCCGCCTCGGCTTCGCACAGGTTATAAAACTACACGTACATATCTTAATTTTGCATCATTATAAATATCAATTGACGAAAACCGTATTAAAATCCATAGCGTACCTAGTTCAAAAAATCTAAACATACTAACAGACGTCGTGAAGCGACGTTGATTAATACTATGTACTCGTAAAGATAGTAAATATTAACCCCTTTTGTTGACGTCATTAAAGTTCACATAATTTAATGAAGTGATCAATACTTCAGCAGCTCAAATGGCAACTCCAATTAAAGTCACCATAGGAAGTGTAAAGATCGATACTTACTTCTATCTTAACAAAGATAGAGCAAATGTAAAAATCGGTATCGGTTTCAGACAAGCGTCTACGTTGATAAAACACCGCTAGTTAGTAAACTCTGGCGGGTTTTACTAACTACGATCATTATTTCCCCGTAGTTTAGCATTGCAAGTTAGTATCATGTTCGATCTACTGAAAACGATGACGAACATTGAAAACTTCCTTTAGCTAAGCTGCATTTTAGAAGTTACCGCGCTGCAATAAACCGTTGAAAAACAACAGTAAAACTATTAAAAACTAACAAGCAACACAAGCAAAAACATCGGTGTAAGAAATAGAAATTGTTTCGCATCAAGGCTAACGATTGGCTACTTAGGTAGGTACCATCAATTTCTATGGTTCACAAGCAAAAGTAATTATTATTCAAATGCTCTATATTGCGGATTTCTTGAACTTGACATTACGACTTAGAATATAAACGAGGAACGCTCGACTAGCACGCCAAGTTGCCGAGGTCAAGAGCAATGCAGAAACTAATTCGACGGGCACCATGCCAGGACTTCAACTTCATGTTTGGGTGTAGCCTAATCGTAAGAAAACTTGCTTAGATATCGCACCGTGATAGGTTTAATCGTCATTAATCATTAACATAATCATGTCAAGCAGTAGTTCACAAAGACTTGGGACTTATTCCATGGGCGAACATATTGGGCGGTTTCTCAGGAATTACTTTTTACCAGATCATTCTCATCCTGTAGGCTTATTGTTTAACTCGCTCGTAATCGCCATCGTTTTCATTTTGACAGTTCATGTATAGGCTGACAATTGGCATCGGAATCAGCTAATTGTCACATTCATACAAGAACTGTCAAAATGATTTAGATAGATGAGTTAGATAAACGATTAGTTAGATAGATGTATACAAAAAACAGAAACATGAAATCAGAGCTTGAATAAAGCTTTTAACAAGTAACCTTCCAAAACCCTGTAAAAATTTCCGTAATGAATAACATGTGTTTTTGTGACATCTCCCAAACAATGTCAACAAATTCACCAAGATGAGGAATTTAAAATTAAAATGTGTTCATTGAAATTCAAATTACTCATGTTTTGGATAAATAATGTATTCTGGCACGTACCTAGTATGGATTGAAGCCGTGACCTTAAACGTGGTTAAATGGAGATACCATAATAATACTCACCTCCGTGACCTTTCATACTTTAAGCTAAGGAATTTATTCTCACTAATGCTTTGTTATGACTGGGCATTTTGGAAGCACGCCTGAGAAAATTTGATAGAAGAATATCTATTACCGAACAAGAACTATTCTCAAGATCTGGCAAGTAGAAATAGCAAAGATAATCTTTAAACTTATTTCAACATTTCGATCAAATCAAGCAACTGTCTGAACGGTACAAGCATATGGAAATCAAATCTGGTTTCAATTGTTACACTTTTATTTATCTAAACATCAAATGAAATAGAACGAAGACTATTCCTAGAATCCCAAGGACAAATTCATTGCCATGTGTGTGATAAACCTAATCCTGACCTAGAACGAAAGTGTCCTTGCCATGACAACTACTCATTACAATTTACAGCACATTGCATTGCAACATCAGGATCATGCGATTCGGTGTAGAATGCTGCGATTTCAAAATGTCATGGCGAAATTGTAGAACACCGCATTGCTATTTCCTATTTGAAATTCGTATTTCAATAATATTCATGGTTTGTTATACACCCATACCACACCATAGTCTTTTTCAGATTTTTAGGTATTAAAGCTTAGAAAGTAAGTACATAAAATACAAAAACCATGGGTGCCCGTTTTTTTTTTTTGCAAGGGGGTGTATTATAAGAAATTCAGCCAGAAACATCTTTCTGCCGCTACGCCAGGCAAATAGTAAATACATTAGCCATTCTTCAGCTGTGTTACCTGAACATTTATTTTCAGAATCCTAGAAGATATCAACTTTCAACTTAAATCATAAAAGATTGTAATAGTTTACTGCTTATCATTTTCGCGTTAAGTTTCTATACCTACTTTAATATTTTAGACCTCTTAAAACAAATAGCATGCCAGGCAATGAAGTACCTACGGATAATATACAGGTATACATGGAGTAGGTAAGGAATTTATAAACCGTAAATAGGTCACTGCAAACACTGTTGCACTCCGTTTGAGAAGCATTTGCAAGTTTATGAATGTTTGTTTACTTGACTTCAAGTCTATGCAAATACAACTGTTTTCCATTCTATTTCAATCGTAGCAGCGCTGGAATCTGTTGTGTAGTTTCAAGTCTTGTTTAACTTAGCTTAGTATACAGTGTGAGCGATATCGGGTTGTTTGGTGTTGCTAACTTATAAATATGGAAGTAGACAGCCACAATCGTTATTAGAACGATAACTTTGCTTTGCCGAGAAACTTTTAACTTGACAGAGATTGAATACAATTCTCTTGGCATTATAATTTATTTGCCTTACTTAATTCCTTCTTGTGCTTTCATCTATGATGTGGCCCCATAAACAATAGGGTGTGGGCTTGTGCGGATAGGTACCTTTATAATATATCTCCGAGTTAACTTCTAACCCAGGATTAATTACTGTTAATATGTATGAAACTATCTTCCCTGGTTTATCGATTTAGTTTTTTAACACTTGGCATTAAAACATTTCTTAAATTTATTAGTAGTAAACAGAGAAGAGGTTCGTGCAAAACAACGCAATCATCAATATACAAAACCCATAACGCGTATCGTTACATAAATTACTATTGATTCACATCCGTTAACATAAATCGATCCAGATACGTCTGCCCCAACTCTACCTTCAAGATCAACAATCAATCTATCAATCCCATTTGGCACTAGACAGTTCCAAATAAATAAAACTTCACTGTCCTTCATCTTGATCTTGACGTGGGCCGATATTATTTACATCGTTATTTTTCTTTTAGGCATTCACAAGAGGAGAAACATTGCAATAAATGTTTCTATTCTATTCTATTCATTTAAGTCCATAGTGATTCATAATTGTCTTTGATATAAACATCATGGACGTTTGAGACGGGCCAGCAAAGATCAATCATGCATACAGCATTTGGACAACATAATATGATAACGCTCACATTTATTTCTACTTACAAAAATAAAAAGACAGAAAGCTAAAATCACTCGCCCATATTGATCACAAAATACTTTTATAATAGGTGGAAACCGACACGATGACATTAATTTTGTTTCCTTCACGAATCCATTAGTCATTCGGCAGCCATTAACAAAAGTCGAAGAGAATTACCGTTACACGGAAGCACCCGTTTTTGTAAGAGTCATCTTTAATCCAGGATTAATAATCCTGGTGTCTTAAAGGAACGCAGAATTTTGGGAGGCAAAGGATGAAAATATTCCTTTAATAACACACGTCGTATCGTATACAGCCTTTATTACGTCATGATCAAACAAACTCGCTTTTATGAGCATTATATGTTAATTTGCACTTTGGAAATCTTAATGTATGTTTGATACTTTGCTGCTTTCTATTTTAAGGTGTTCTGAGCCTCTAGTCTAGTGTAACTTTTCACACAAAAAGAACGTCTCGAACGCGTTTACGTTATCGTCTCAATTACTATGGAAAAATTGGCAGCGCCACTAGCGGATCGAAACGGCAAAAAACAGGGGGGCCACTCCGACATTCCACTTTCGAAGTTCGTTTCATACCATCCCTCTCACTGTCAATTTAATTACTATTAGTGTGAGCGGAACGGCACGAAACGAACTAGACATGGGGGTTAAATAACGTCACGGTGACAAAGTCACCGTGACTCGCCTTCAAAACGTGTCACTGTGACTTTTCACAAAATAACAACGTTACAAAATCACATACGTTCCTTACTGTTCCTTCCTAGCGCCTAGCGCAAGCAGTGACGAGACGCGATGCAGTGACAGTGACTGACTGTGACGTGACTCGGCTCTAATCGGGCTTAGTCGGGAGTGTTCGGATTCGGAACTTCGTGGCGAACATCGGATGATGCCTGCTGTCTGAGAGCGAGTGAGACAGCGATAAAATTATGAATGCTTGCACACTCATCCATGTCAAAGAGTTGTTTTAATGAAGCATACTCGTAGAAAAGGATGTATGTATGTATGTATAACTCTTTATTGTACCTACATAAAACACATGAAAAAGATGAACACCGTCCATAATGATGATGATGATGATGATGATGGTTATGACGATGGTGATGATGATTATGACGATGATGATGATGATGATGATGATGATGATGATGATGACATGATGATGATTGTGATGATGATTATTATGATGATGATTATGATGATGATAATGACATGATGATGATTGTGATGGCTATGATGATGATGATGATGATGATGATGCTGATGATGATGATGACATGATGATTGTGATGATGATTTTGATGATTATGATGACTATGAATTATTATTATTATTTTTTTATTATGATGATGATGATTGTGATGATTATGATGACTATGAACTAATTTCCCAAATGTATTTATTTTTTACTTATAATGTGCGACAGTTCTAAGCCTGTAAAAGTGTAAAGGTTATTTTGGATCAACTACTTGTGTGATAACGGTGTGACAAAATCACGTCATAATAGCACTGCGACAATATCATATGGTGATATGAGTAACCGGCGTGACAAAATCACGATGAAATAACAGTGTGACAAAAATAACGTTGACACAAATATCATGCAGTGACACGAGTAACAGGCGTGACAAAGTCACGGTGACTTTTCACTTTGACTTTTTTGGAACGGGATCGTCAGTCACTGATATCAAAAAGTAACGCTTTTCCCCATGTCTAAAACGAACTTCGAAAATCGAATTTCGGAGTGTAAGGCCTGTTCTCATAGTATTTGACATTTTAAAGCAAACGCGTTCGAGACTTACTTTGTGACCGAAAACTTATACTATAGTAGATTGTACACCGAGGGGATAAAGCACTGTATTATGTCACGGGCGCGAAATTGAATCCTGAGCGTACCGAAGGACTCTAGATTTAACTCCCGAGCGCAGCGAGGGTGTTATGAGTTAATTCCCGAGCGTAGAGAGGGAATTAAGATTGAGTCCTGAGAGGAGCGAAGAATTTAAACGCACCCAAGACATAAACAGTTTTATCTCCGAGGAGTATACTCTACTTTTCTCACCTTTTGCGAGACAATAAAAACTAAGGCAACTAGAAAAAGAATTTAATTTAAACAACAGTAAGTAAAACAAAATTAAAAGTAAAAAACCGGCCAAGTGCGAGTCGGACAAGCGCACGAAGGGTTCCGTACCAGAAAAAAGGCTAACAACTACTCTGTTAACGTTACTCTGTTAAAACGCCAACAACTACTCTGTTGTATGGGAGCCCCCCTTAATTATTATTATTATTTTGATTTTAGTATTTGTTGTTGTAGCCACAATAAAAATACATAATCCGTGCAAATTTCAACTGTCTAGCTATTACGGTTCTTGAGATCTAGCTCGGCGAGTGGTAGCCATGAAAACGGGCTAAAATATCACGTTTTTTGTATGGGAGCCCCCTTACTTATTATTATTATTTTGTTTTTAGTATTTGTTGTTATAGTGGCAACAGAAATACACAATCTGTGAAAATTTCAACTGTCCAGCTATTACGGTTCTTGAGAGACAGCCTAGTGACAGACGGACGGACGGACGGACGGACAGCGAAGTCTTAGTAATAGGGTCCCGTTTTTACCCTTTGGGTACGGAACCGTAAAAATTATATTTCCAACATTGGTCCAGTCGTAATATTTTTATTTGGAATCTTAGCAGTTCTAATGCGTAACTATATCACAGCGCCAGCAAACACTCGCGGCTTTTGTTTTATTTGAAATTTGTTTCATTCGTTTGAAAATCGAACGCCGCCGCTTGCCGTGGCATGGCCATCTCGATTTTCGGAGCCGTGTGATTTTTACGAAATTAGACTTTAAGGGTATAATAATAAGAACTATGAGAAGTGAGATTCATATTACTAACCGGCGGGTTATAATGAAATTCAGTACAATATTACTACCCGGCTAAAGCCAAGGGCTATAATGAGTTACTTTGAGTAAGGTTTACACGATATATAATTAGCCATTGTCGAACAGGTGGTGTGAAAAGCATTACTGATGTTAATAAAGTTCCAAATTTCATTTGCGTCCGTTTATTACATTCCATATCTGAAATGCATATACTGTCTTGTTTTATTCTGCTGACGTACTCCAGTTAATTCATGCACTCATCAGAGATTTTACTAACCGAAGGACGATGAATCGCGTTTTTTTTCCTGATAGAATAAATAGCCAGTGAACCCATTAAAGTTTTTTTAACGTATTGATTAATCAATATTACTGACTACGCTAGAAACAAAACATTGTTTATTTTTACCGCACCCGCATGACGCATTGCCGATTAGACAGGTATAACTCTAATAAATTACGAAGCACTCCGGCGTAATTCAATCTCGACCAGCGCAGCAGATAAGTTGTTTTGTTCAATCTATCATGCGGCTTATGGGATGGGAATTCTATTATCCTAGGCCGAGACACGATCAGAATCGGGATTTAATTTCCCACGTATTAGATGTCGTTCACGTAAATTAATAAAGCCGAGAAGTTTTATGACATAAGATTTATGGACGATCGTATGATCTGATCTTTTCACTTTTGTGTGCAATAAAAATAACAAAAAATGGAAATTTTAATACCTAAGCCTAAGTTTTCTACTTACTAATTATTATTTACTCATAGATATTCTAGAGAGATGATCCAAAAATCCCATGAATAACTATAAAGCATATACTCGTACCCTCATTCGACCGATTGACTTGATGAATTTGTTAAACTATAATTTTTTTCTTCTAAAATATTAAATGTCTGCTTGTTAAGGAAAAAAAAAACCTCTTATGTTAGACGGACGGATGAACGGACAGGGGAGAATCAGGTCCTTGTGGCACCTTTTTAGGCGTACAGAACCTGAAATTGTTCACTTATTTTCTGAAAATAAATAGACACATTTTACTTTAAACGGTGTGTTCCGTAGGTATTCGTTTAGTGAAAGGTCGTAATAGGCGTTGTAATTTCAGACGGCTCCCGACTAATTTATTAGTCAAATTAGTAGGCGGGCCGTAATGCGGAATGATAGTAGACAACAAGATTAAAACTCACTTTGATGTGGTAAATGATTAATGCCCGTTAACGCTTCAGTGTGATAATTAGGATATAAGTTTGGAGGCTTAATTTGAGCGGTGTAGGTGTGACATGTTTACGGGTAATATTTTAACAGTATACGCAATATGTCAGATGCTTTGATATTGTTATAAACTTCATGAAACAGATCTGCGGTACACCGCATAACGTAATAAACTTAAGCAACTCTAGTTATCTTTTCGATAGTACCAGAAGCCAGGTGAGATTTAATATAAGTATGTGTTTAATTGGTTCCCTCAAAAAAAATACAACATTGTTCAGAAGTAGAATTTACAAGGTGAATCCGGATACATGTTTATAAGCAGTGACGATCCTCAGCGGAGAATTAATGTTTTACTATAATAGTTTTTGATTTTGTCATTTTTGAAATATTTAATTGATTCGTATTATTTTATTTCATTTTATTTTATTTACTCTTGACGATTTCAATCTAAATTCTCCTAACTTGACAATGTACAATTTATGATGTAATTTTTATTGAATGAATAAATAATCTAATCTAATCTAATCAATTTTTTTACTTGGTCAGTCAGACTCAGGTTAAACCACAGGCAGCCAGTATCTAGAAGCCGTGGTATCTTTTGAAAGCCATTAACAAAGTGTCTAAAACGATTAGCAGATTAATCAATTAGGGAAGGAACTCCTTCCAGTGCGGATGACTAATTGCAACGTTGTGACAGGAGAAGATAACTTCGATATCAAATTTCATTCGAAGCGGCAACATTTTCTTTGTTACACTGATAGCTCATACATGGTGATAATGATAATGATAACAATTGTTAACAAGACTTCTCAATTAACAACGCAACGAACGATCTTTTCTTCTCAGTGAAGTATTTTAGAATTTTCAGTGCAGGGGCGCGAGGTGTGACGACCGCGAGGACCGAGAGAGGTGCGGGCGGCAGGTGCACTACCCCCCCTCACCTCTCTCGGTCTCCTTTGTCGTCCTACCCCGCGCCCCTGAGCCGCGCGGGCGAGGACTCATTTAAGCGTTCCTCAGCTAAGTTGCAGAAACAAATAATGTGCAATTTAAACCAAATAAAAGATCTCCTGTGTTATCAATGCTACTTAGATAACATTTACGAAACTTACGAACTGACTCAGACAAAACAAAAGTATAAAAATTAATTAACATGCATATCAACAGCGAAATGATAAAAAGTATACTGGTGAGATAAAAATATTGTCAACAAGTTATTTCTGGTACATTTTCAGTACAATAGGTATCATGAATGGGCAGCAATTTACTATGTAATTTAATACAAGATAAGCCGAAAAACACTAGAAGTTTCAAATAACAAATAACCTTTAAATTTTCTTTCATAAATAAGATGAGAAAAAAGTCAGAGAAGGAGGAGGGGATAGCTACATACATACATCCTTTACACTCAAGAAACAAGCAAAACATGGGGTTCAGTCAGATCGTGCATCGCCAGCCTCGTTCTCACAGCACTTTGGAGGAACAAATTGGCTTATCTGGGCCAAAGCGTGCGTTACGTTATGGGCCACACTCCACAACACAACTTATTCCTTATTAACATGTACGTGGGAACGCGACTAAGACTCGCAAGATTTCGAATACAGCGAAAATTTAGGAACGTAAACTGATATTATTAACTCCCGACTTTAAATGAATGAGGCATCGTAGCTACTGCAGCCATTATGAACCGAATCCGATTTACTTTTCTTTTTTTGGTGATCGGGGTTGCTTTTAAGCTATGATTCAAGAAAATTTGTTCAGACGTTTAAAGATCGTCTGCTCTGTTCTAGTTGATGAAGTTAGAATATGTTACAATCAATTAATCAAGAATTTTACTTCTCGATTTTATTTTTACGATTTCATATTTCTAATTAATACTGAAGCCAAAACATACATACACAGAAAAATCCGAAAAGTAAAGTTATAGCCGGAATCGAATCTAGACTTCAAAGCCGATTTACGCATATGAAACGAGTACGTTAATTTAAAAGCAAAACAAAAACATTTTGACGTGTTTTAAGAAAAAGGATCATTTTTGCTGGTTTTGACACCAGTTTCCTCCTACCCGCTGATAAGTGGAGAGTGTGGCGGTAAACTTCCGGGTCATAGTAATAAAACTATTGAGTACAGTACATCTTTAATGCCAGGATAAGTCAAGTCAAAGTCAAAAGTTTATTTTGCAAATAGGCCGCCGATGGCTCTTTTACATGTCTTTTTTGTAATCTACCAGCGCATTCGGAAAGAAAACACGGAAAGGAAAGAAAATAAAACCAAAACACAACACGTACACATCAAAGACCATGTCCATCTCAACACCGGCATAGCATAAGTACAGCAGTATAGTAAATAAGACGCAGAATGCCTGCGTAATATGCTAATACGTAGATCTCCGATGATTTATATGCTAAGTGTACGATTCCTTTGTGGTACGCCTGCGCCCTTGGTGTGCCGATCGTGTTATGATCGTTACGCGGCTTAACAGAGCGAGACGTCGTACAACACATTGTTAGATTGTTACTAACCTGATAAGCCTACTCTATAATCGCTCGAGTAAACAGAAAACGCACCTGGCACTGATTTAATTACATCTCGCTGTCTGAAGCCCGTCTAAAGACAAAATAAAGGCAAGTCTTCATCTAGATCCTCCGATTTTTCGACAATACTACAGGTGGCGGCACGTAAGTCTAACGTGGAGTACATCCGCTCGCGTCCCCTGCACACCCCCGCGATACCTTATTTTCGACTACTGCGCATCAACGGTCATCGCTAGACTTACGTGCCGGCATTTTTGGTCCTTGAACAAAGGAGCAAGTCAAATAATAAACATTAACATCGTAGTAAATTAACGAGGTGTCTCAAACTTAGTATTTTACAAAACACCAACTTTCTTCTCATCATTAAGTCAGACCGCTTGCTTTCAGGGCAGACTAACATATCCATTTGCTACATTGCCGTGTCAGAGAGTTGATTTTTACGAAACACTGCAACTAATTCTATACGAGGTTCTATTCTATGAGGTTTCCTAAACATCAATACGTATTACTTGAAGACTCATCGGTAGTCGGATCATGCGCGTGACTAGTTTCATAAGAACTTGGCCAGCGCACTCCCACGTAATTACCAGTAAACTCTGCTAATTTAATTGCTTTAACACAATGTTACAAATAGACTATCATGTAATTGTATATGATCCGTGGAGGCGTTGACTTGTGTTTACCCATTTATCAGAACATTTTTTATGCCGCAGTGACACGTGTCAATGTATTTATTGATACATATATCATGTTACTTATTATCGGTGGATCAAAATTTTATCTTCAGTTGGTAATAACATTTTCTAGGAAAAAAACATCGAAGAAAATTATTGTCAAGGCGTATCTCGATTGCGTATCTTACATACAAATCCGCAAAAAGGTGGTTATTGTACAGTGAAATCTTATTGCATTGAAGCCAGCATAGGCAAACGGTACGTAAAACCATACCTACCTACTCTAAAAGATCGTCAGTGGAGTTATGGCTGTCCAGTGAGGCAAAGTATCTCGGCGTTATTTTAGACAAAGAGCTCAACTGGAAGAAACAGGTGGAACACACGATGACAAAGGCAACAAGAGTCTTTGGCATGTGTAGATCCGCATATGGAAAAACATGGGGTCTTAACCCAAAGGTACTGAGATGGATATATACCATGATGGTAACACCCATCATACTGTACGGTTGCCTGGCCTGGTGGCCAAGGACAAAACTGACGACATGCAGGAACTCACTGGCTAAAATCCAGAGAATGGCCTGCATGGCTATCTCGGGGGCGTTCAGGACAACGCCAACGGCGGCAATGGAGGTCTTACTGGATCTACCACCACTGCATATTGCTATCCAATCTGAGGCGCGCAAATCACTGCACAGAATGAGGATGAGTGGTCTGTGGAATGATTGGGCTCCAAGGACGAAGCACACTAAAATGGAACAAAATAAAATCCTTGACAGAATAACAACGATGAGCTGCGACAAAATGCAGCCGAAGTATATATTTCGGAGAAACTTCAAGGTACACGTTCCCACAAGGGCCGAATGGGCCGAAGGCCTAACACTACCTGAGGGTAGTGGCAACTTATGGTACACGGATGGATCCAAAATGGAATCCGGTACGGGAGCAGGCATTTATGCGAAAGACTTTATAGTAGCGTAAGCATGGGGAACTACGCAACCGTCTTCCAAGCAGAGACGTATGCGATAATCGCCTGTGCGCAGGAGAATATAGATAGGAACGTCAGAGACACAACCATCTATATACTCTGTGACAGCCAAGCAGCACTGAAAGCACTCACAGCGTCGAAAGTTGACTCAAGGCTGGTCTACAATGGAGTTCAAGCACTAAATAAGCTTGGGAGACACAACAAAGTGAGACTGGTATGGATTCCAGGACACAAAGGGTTCGCCGGCAATGAAAAAGCAGACGAACTAGCAAGAGAAGGGTCAAACAACGAGTACATCGGACCCGAACCATTTGTGGGACTCTCGCAGGGTACCATAAAAACTGCGATTAATGACCAGACCAAAGCCAAACACCAACAAGAGTGGAAAGCAATGGCAGGTCTAAAGCACTCAAAGCGTTTCGTAGGAAACGTCAACTCAAGCTGGTCCAATAAACTCTGGACACTCAGCAGAAGACAACTCCAACACATAATGGGGGCGTTTACAGGTCACTTCGGAACTAAATATTTATTAGCAAAGATGGGACTACAGGACAATAACGACAACGATTGTAGAATATGTGGCGAAGAGGTTGAAACGATGGAACACATTGTGTGTGAATGTGATGCCCTCGCCAGACTAAGAATGAAACTCCTCGGCAGGGGATACCCGGAACCAGGAGATTTCAAGGCACTACCACTGCGCCAAATCACCCAACTCATGAATGAGGTGATAAAAGCAATGGAATAGTGCGAAGGAGGGGTAATTACACAAAAGATCCACAGATGGGTCGAAGTGTATCCGTAAGGGCCCCTAATTAGTAAGATAAGATAAGATATGGCTGCGCATTGCAGGCAGTCATAACTTGACTCTTTCGTTCCCTAGCAGGCATTATACGCAGTCGGTTTCTCTGTATGATGCCTACGAACGAAAGGGTCAACTTATGATTGACTTCACAGACGAGTTTCGTTTAGAAAATCACACCCTAAACACATCACAGAAAGTTAAGCGGCAAATTAGTGTCCGACCGAAGTTTCGGTTTCGGTTTTGGCCAATTTCGGCTGAAGTTTCAGTTTCGGCCGGGCCGAAATTACTTCGAGGCCTCTCGCCTCGCAGCTCTCGCATCGGGAGGGCTCGGCTTAATTCGGGCACGCTCGGTCGGGTAGGTATAGGTAATGCACATGCACAGGCGGCTGGCCTGGCCCAGCTAAGACCAGCGACAGTAGTATGCATGCAGTTTTTTTATTTTGTTTAACAAAAAAATTATAAGAAATCCTTACAATAACCTTTTCCTTAAGATTTGGACAGTAATTTTGAATATTTTGTTGATATGATACGTCTTCAAAAATTTCGGTTTCGGCTAGAAATCGTGTTTCGGTCGGACACTACTGCAAATACACTTTTTTTATGCGTATATAAAAGGCCATGCGTTTGATTACAATGACGCCTGATGGTAAGCGAAGATGTGATCTCAGGTGGAGCACACTTACTTACTCGTAGTAAATGCCCATTCACTCTAGACTGCAGATTGTAGCGTTCAAGGAACGCAGACACTGCTTACACATATCGGAGCTTGCATATATTTAAACCAGTTGCTGACACGTGTACGTCTAACTTCGTATAAATATGCAAGCTACAGACGTGATATACCCAGCTTTTGTCGTGCGAGGAGTTAGGCGCACGTTAATTCAAAATCGATTCCGTTGTTATACTCGGGAACGTGTCGAAAAGATGATCCTGTCTGACACGGCGCTTCTCAAATCTCATTAATATTAAACCAATATCTGTGACTCGAACATCTACGCAGTAAATTTAATACGCAATCAGTATAGAATTGGTGCGTGCTGTCAACTAATAAGGATGTTATGTTCTGTAGGCGTATAAATGGTATAATATAAGCTTCGTCGGAGATGTGTTGATTCAGTACTACGGAAAAATGAGAGTCCTTCGCTCAGATACCATATTTATTTCAATGGAATGCGTTGTTTTACCCGAATAATTTTAACTGCGCAATTAAGTAATATCATTAACAATTATTTGTATTGGGTATTATCGACTCCTATTGTCATCGGTTTTACAATGTCAGACGGGACATAAATAATGTCATAGATAATAGTGTGGTTAATACTTGGTAATCGGTAGATGTATTTTTTCACCTAAGTATGTAATTGTTTTCTTTCTTTCTGCAACCCTATAATTGCGGAAGAATCTAACTAAGGATTTCATAATATCATTTCCCGTAACTACACGATAAACTTTTGAAACACCATAAAACTCTGTTTAGTACTACCAACTGGAACTAACCTCCTTAAATCAACTTCAATGACTTAGTGTATATTTAATTACTCCTATAAGCGGCCATAAAATTGAGGTAGAGACACTGCGACTTACAGTAAAAAATGATACTAATACAATGTTGTACCGTCTGTCTGCCGACCTCAGTAACCTGTAACCCGAGTAGAAACTTAGTATTTATTTTATTCTCTAATGTCTGTAATTTTCTCAGCAAACGCCACTAAGGAATTGAAGAAAGCTTTTATAATGAAGGTAACATTATACAGACGCTTTCACTTGACATAGGCTTTAGGGGGATAAATGTTTTGCTTAGTAAAATGTTTTATAAGTCTCGCTACCTTATTTAATATTCTCAATACTTACAACACTTGAGTTAAATGAATAATAATTTTATCACAGACTTCAATCAAAATTCATACCCTTGGGTGGGACGTCTGTCTGGAAAACTTAGCTCTCGATTTTGAGTTAATTTTAAACTCATTAAAAATGTTAAAGTGTATGGAACTGTCAAATCAGTCAAAACCAGTTTAAACCAGATTTAGCGAATAAATCAAGATACAATTTTTCCTGCTAGACGGCTTAAGTTAAACTAAACAATGATCTATCTATTGAGTTGAATGCTTTTATCTGAAACTGAAAGAAAAAAAAAATACTGACAGGGTCTCTATTCTCAAGTCACACGTCAGTTATTTCCTCGAATGATTAAAGAAAGTGCGGGTGAGTCGAGCCGACTGAAATAACTGACAGTTATCTATTTGTTAGCGCTGAGTAACCGGCGCCGGCGCGGTATTCCTTACGCACGTAACATAACGATCTACTCGTGCAGTGCAGGTCGAGAATTACTTACAACTCGACCAAGCTAAGTTTGCACCTCGCGTCGTAAGAAAAACAGTTCAAACATTTTGAATTCAACAAATAGGAGACGAAAATTCGTAAGATGCGCCGTGTCGCCGATGCGACAAAGATGCTAACCGTACTGACGCGACGGGGCGATCACGGGAAGGTGAGCGGGGAAGCAGGCGGGATGCTGCATTCCAGCAAAATTCAAAAGTTTATTCTGCGAATAGGCCGCCAAGGGCTCTATTCCATGTCTTTTTTTAAACTACCAGCGTATTCGGAAAGACCATCATTGCCAAGAAGAATGCGCCGCAAGAAACTGCGACGTGCAAACTTAGCTCGGTCGATTTGTATGTGTGTACCCTCGTTATTAGATCAGCATTAGCTTAAAGAAAAAACCTTTAAATATATTATGTATTTTGATAGTCAACCAAATAGAACCAGTGAAGCGCGAGTCTGTCGCCCTAAGGGATCTTAGCCTGTGGTCCTATCCTAGCATACCAAACGAATAGAATCATGTTATGACATATATATTTATATGCTTTTCTGTGTCCAAAGTTCCAAACACGGGCGTGTAATGTATATTAAATAGTAGAATTATGAATAATGTCACTTTTGGGGGCAAACAATGATATTTCATAGTATAGATATACGTTGCGTTAGAAAAACGTTCTCTCTGTCAACTGTCATATTGACTGTCACGTACTCATACTGTGGCTTGTTTGAGGTAAACTGATTGCGACATGAGACAATTGGGTCATTTATGAATCTTCAACTCGGGCGCGGTAGTAACATCTACTCCCTGTTCATATGTAATATCATTGGGGGCAAATAAGAAAATCGAAAGGAAACGTTTGCAGACTGTCCTAAGTGTGTGATATGCGAAGTGAAGGACCTTGCGGTGAAGGTCCAAAACTCAAGAGTAACCTTAACTACAACACAATCACAGCAAAAGGTCACCGGTGACGGAAGGATCTAAAACAACCAATAAAACTATGATTGATGAGAGAACAGCAAAATCCGTTTCCCCTCAAACCCTCATAACAGTTTAACCAAACACCTAAATCCATTAGAAAACTTACACGGTCATTTACCGCGTACTAATTTCCGTACACCACCACAACCTTAACACACGCGGTGGTCAAATGTGAAACTAAAGTTTTGCAGCACACACTTCAACAGTATTGTTAGATGGTGGCGCCGCTGGCAACGGCAAAGTTAAGTTTGCTGTGTCAGTTGTGTCGACCGTTCGTCATCGGCTGATCCTTGAACTTGCGAGGTGAATGATACGACCGCATTTGTTTCTAAACGGTTACCGTCGTTTCTCGTAACTGTTCATGAATCGAACCAGGGTACTACTGTTTTAATTTCTTCATTGTCAGCGACGGCAAATATCATCCTCTGTTCCGTAAGGGAGCGACCAAACCGCCGCGTATACGCAGTGACGTGCCGTATGCGTCACGTTTTCTCACCGTTTCTTCATACATTTTGTTGCGATTCCGTAACGTCACCGTTTTTTAAGCGGCTGTGTGGTCGCACCCTAATTCCGTTAGGTATTATGCTCACTGTAACACAGATTCAACTAATCAATGATTTGTTTCTCGGATACACCAAAGCGTACTCCTTTGTTTAAAAAAATTGCAAATACTTTCCTACAGGCTGATACTGCATCGTATACGATATCTTTGAATAAAACACGGCTGACTCTTCCCGAGTTAGCCTTACCTTCATCAACTCCCTATTCACCTAAGCCATCGACACAACCGACTCTACTCTCTACCAAAATTACAAAAACAGCAACTCAAAAACTTGATATCTTAAAGTAACGAAATAATTTAACAAATGGATGCGGCATGCTGCCAACAGAGGAAGTGTCGCGTCGATCCGGTCTACCGATGACAACTCAATAGCTTCGTTGCTCGGTGGCATGAAAACATGGGAACATTCAGCGACTACATAAATGCAGAGCCACGGTCTGCTGATTCACGGGACGATAATTGTGGTATTTCTAATAATATGGCATTTACATGTCCGTTCACAGTGAAGATTTCGTGAGAAAAAAAGCATCGATATCATTATTCGAAATATATATTCGAGATTCGTATCGTTGATTGGCAAAGTAATCAAGGCCCTATTGTAAGGTTCATACTATACAAAACATCTCGAACTCGTCCGCGTAAACGTATCAATTACTGTCTATCGAAAATCGGCAGGGACACTAATGGCACGAAATGGCAACCAACTAATCTTGTAGTATCAGACACTTCTACCCGAACGCATTTAAGATGATTTATGATCATTTTTGACGCCAATACTATATTCAAGAAAGACACCAATTTTTCTCAACTTGTAGTATATGAAATATACTGAAGCTTACGTCGAATTTGTGGATACGATTTCTCTTCCAATACGTCATGATTAAGCAATATCTGTCCTTTCCTATCCCTTTCAAAACACCCTATTATTCAGGGTTCTTTTATAGTCAGCATATTTTATTGATAAATCCTGCCAGGGGACTTTGACATTTGACCCGCGGATAAGGTCAGACATTGGTTACTTGTGGATTTTCATCACGTTTCAATTTAGATTTGAATACAAATTTAAAGCTAGCAAGTCCATGCATTTACTTAAGGATGCCTCCTTAATTTCGTTTACATAAAATTTAGGTTTGACCTTTATTCTATCTTGCTTAGCTTTAATACTAGAGACATCAACGCGAAAGTGGTTCACTGAAAACTCACTTTAAAGTTCAAAACATACACAAATATAGTCAGCCACAAAATTGTGTTAGTTTAAATTAAGCTTGTCAAGGTAATTTAAGATCAGAAGGATATGCTCAATATAAATAACAGGTATCAGATTAAATCCTTATTTGTGGACAGGTGTTACAATACAAGGTCATAAAAATCCGAGAGTCAAACCCATGAGAGTGAGAGCAAGACAGACCCAAAGATCTTTTTAAATACTATCGCGCTGTACAGTCGAGGGCATAAAAATCGATACAGCCATCATGTCAAATATATTATTGTATCACCGACCTTATTGTTTGTGGCATAAGGGTCTTGGTAACGTACATTTGTGCTCTTGACTGTACATGGCATTCGTAAACAAATATTGGTAGCACGTTACAACATTGTTTAACAAAAATGCAGAATATGTCGCACGCTATACAACGCATTTTTCATCACACTTGCTCGTAAAGGGTGTTATAACACGCGTGCTTATAGAGCCGTAATAGCTGATTTAGCTCCCGCGGGAATTTCAAATATTTTACTCCCGAGGGAGTTATTTTTGTATGAATTTTCATAACTCCCTCGGGAGGAAAAGTTTAGTTTTAAAATTAAGAGTTAATTGTACGTCATTTCAGACTAAGGAGGTTTCAGATCAGCCAGATTTATTTACTATTAAAAAATAAATACCCAAACCAATTTTATAAAACTTTCAATTAGACATTACTGATTACGATCCAAGATGGCGGATGGCATTTTGACACTAAAAATATTGATGGCGAGTTGGCGAGTGTCATTTTCGAGGCTCTGAGCCCGACTTTGGCATAATTTTTTGGATCCAAAATGGCGGATGACATTTTGACAATATTGAAGCTAAAATGTTGATGGGTGTCGTTTTCGAGTAATTTGGTGACTCTGAGCCTGTTTGGCATAATTTTTTGAATCCAAGATGGCGGATGACATGTTGACACTATTGACACTAAAATGATGATGGGTGTCGTTTTCGAGTAATTTGGTAATTCTGAGACCGATTTTGGCATAATTTTTTGGATCCAAGATGGCGGATGACATTTTGACACTATTGACACTAAAATGTTAATGGGTGTCGTTTTCGAGTAATTTGGTGATTCTGAGACTGATTTTGGCATAATTTTTTGGATCCAAGATGGCGGATGACATTTTGACACTATTGACACTAAAATGTTGATGGATTCGTTTTCGAGTAATGTGGTGGTTCTGAGACCAATTTTAGCATAATTTTTTGGATCCAAAATGGCGGACGATATTTTCACACTATTGGTACCTACATAAATGTTGATGAGTGACGTTTTCGGGTAGTTTTGTGATTCTGAGTTTATTTTTTGATATTTTTTTTATTTCCTCGCAAATGTGATGAAAAACATTGTGTGTATCACGGGCAGTAAGGGGATTACAAACTCGAGTCATTAAAAGCCCTCCGCCTTCGGCGTCGGACTTCTAATAGGCTCTCGTTAGCAATTCACTTCTTACCGCCCTCGGTGCACAATGTACTATACTCGTAGTGTGCTCAGCTGTTGTAACTGGCTAATCAATATTATTTTTATTGAAGTTCGAATATTTGAGTTTCCTATTGTGTTCGTTTGACTTTGTCACTCCTTATTAAAATCTCTATACAAACACATCATCTTTTACTGTTTATTTACAAAATAACGCTATATAAAGCTCATAAGAATCCCAACACGTTATCAGCACGAAGAGCAATAAAAGAGAAAGCGTTTATTTGTGCAGTAATATTTTTAAATGTGTTATATTTTTTGTGTGATCGGAAAAATAAAAGTTCTGTGAAAAATGTCACATGAAAGTGGAGATTGTAATGTTTACAAACAGCAGTCAGCAGTTCCCTCATTCTACCTAAGAAGTAAAGATGGATATCCGACATGGAAATTTAAAATGAGTAATTTTCTTATCCATGAGGATTTATGGTGTACCATAAGTGGTTATCCTGAAGACGATAACACATCAATATCTCAAAAGGTAAGAAATGACAGTAAGGCATTGGCCAAGATATGCTTAACAGTAGATGGTGCAGCTATAACTCACGTAAAACGAGCCAAAACTGCAGCCGAAGCGTGGAAGTCTTTGCAGAAAGCCTACGAGGATAAGGGAATGGGACGTAGACTTGCTTTAGAGCGTAAACTATACAGGTTAAGTCTTTCAGACTTTGACAACAATATCGAGGTGTATATTAATGCAGTTCTTTCAACCGCACAAGACCTGGCAGATATTGAAAAGGAGATAGATGATGAGTCCATTGCAGCTATACTTCTAGGAGGTTTAACACCAAAATATGAACCTCTGGTTATGGCTATTGAGAATTGTGACAAACCTGTTACAACTGATTTGGTAAAAGCGAAACTTTTAAATGAGATGTCGAAAAATGAAACTATACCAGTAAACACAGTTTTCCAAACCAAAGTAAATACAAAACAGAAGAAGAAGAAAAATGTGATTGTATGTTACGATTGTAAAGTACCAGGGCATAAAAGACCCGATTGTCCTTTAAGAAAGAAGGCTAATGTAGCAAACGAAGAAGGTCAAGGGACATCTTTTACAGCTCTGAATACTTCTGGTTCCGGTACTGATTTATGGTACGTTGATTCGGGTGCGACTAAGCACATGACATCTAGACGAGATTGGTTCCAAAATCTTACAAATTTAGATAATGGAAACGTTACTGTCGCGAATGGTGAACAAATCAAATGTTGTGGAGTTGGAAATATATCTATAAATACACCAGATAAAACTGTAGACATGATACGTGATGTTGCTTTTGTACCAGAATTAAAAGCTAACTTGTTATCAGTCCAGAAAGCAGTTCAAAAAGGTTTTATATGTATTTTTGATATTAATGGTTGTACTTTTTACAAAAATGATGCTAATTTTTATGTTACAGGTGATTCGGTTCTACATGCTTCGCCTTGTGGTGGTTTGTACACTCTAGATTGTACTGTTAATATACCCCGGGCAAATGCAACACAACATGAGCACTCTGACGGTCTGAGTAACTACAAACTCTGGCATAAACGGTTAGGGCACTTATGTCGTATTGGCATGACTGGTTTGAAGAATCATCAGGTAGGTATAAACTTTACCGAGGTAGACAAAAGTAACTGCATCGCTTGCGTAGAAGGTAAACAAGCTAGAAAACCTTTTAAGAAGATATCATATAATAAGGCATCTTCACCTTTGGAATTGGTCCATAGTGATCTTTGCGGACCAATGGCCACGTCATCCTTTCAAGGAAACAAATACGTTTTAATTTTTGTAGATGACTATACACGAAAGATTTTTGCTTATTTTATTAATTCTAAGACAGAGGTAAGGAACAAGTTCTGTTTATTTCAAGCTTTTGTTGAAAAACAGTTAGGCTCTCATATAAAGGCTATTAGAACAGATGGCGGCAAAGAATATGTAAATAAAGAGTTTGCTGATTATCTCGCTTCTAAAGGGATCCAGCATCAAACTACTATGAGGTACAGTCCATCTCAAAATGGGACCGCGGAGCGCACTTTTCGCTCAATAGTAGAGAAGGCAAGATCGATGTTAGCTGAGAGCTCGTTGCCTAAAGCATACTGGCAAGATGCATTCACCGCAGCTGTATACTTGAAAAATAGGTCCCCTCATAGAGCTTTAAATGGACAAATACCGTACGATAGATGGTGTGGTCGTAAAAGTGACTTAAGTCATCTAAGAGTATTCGGATGCAGAGCTCTTGTTCATATACCCGCATGTCTAAGAAAGAAACTAGATTTGAAAGCTGAAGAAGCTATATTTGTTGGATATTCAGAGGATCCAAATACGTATTTATTTCGTGATCCTGAAAATCCAAGAAGAGTATTAAAATCTAGAGATGCAACTTTTTTTGAGAATCGTTTTACATCCCTTAAGCAAAAAGAATCACATTCACAGGTTGAATCCAGTCCAATTTTATTATTTGACACAGATGAAGGACGATCTGATGAAGGAGGATCTCAATATTTCGATTGTATTGACAGCTCTAGCTCAGCTGCTGAATCGTCTGTTCCTGTAAATCCAGTGACAATCGACACCGAGTCTGAGAACGTTCCAGTGAGTATGGAGACAGATGCAGTAAATGTGGAACATCTAGAAGTTCCATGTGAGCCGAGATATCCCTCAAGGAATCGGAAACGACCTGATTATCTTACGTATCAAGTGTCAATTAACGATGTGGATGAACCAACCAGTTATTATGAAGCTATTCATTCAGATGATGCTGCAAAGTGGCAGGTAGCCATGAATGATGAGCATAACTCTTTGATGAAATTTCATACCTGGGAGCTAGTGGATAGAGCAAACAAAAAGGTTATACCTTGCAAGTGGATATACAAAGTGAAGAAAGACGCTTACGGCAATATTACAAAATATAAGGCAAGACTCGTTGTAAAAGGTTATAGTCAAACTAAAGGTGTTGACTATCATGAGACTTTTGCACCTGTAATACGTCATTCTTCCCTACGAACCTTATTTGCATTAGCTGCAGAACTTGGTTTAAAGATGAGGCATATGGATGTGGATACTGCATTCCTTAACGGCGACTTACAAGAGGAGGTCTACATGGAGCAACCTCTTGGTTTTGCAGAAAAAGGTCAAGAAAATAAGGTTTGCTTATTAAGAAAATCCCTTTATGGTCTTAAACAGGCTCCACGTGCTTGGAATAAAAAGTTAAGTGATACACTTCTGAAAATAGGTTTTATTGGAACACCATCTGAACCTTGCGTGTATACAAAACTTTTTGACCAGGAACTTTGTATTCTAGGTATCTATGTAGATGACCTGATTGTCTATTATTCATCTGACAAGATATTTGAGAGTGTCAAAAATGATCTGTCAAAACATTTTTCACTTAAAGATTTGGGTTATTTGAAATCTTATTTAGGTTTGCAAATAGAAAGCAATAAAGATTGCATAAAAGTGAGTCAGTCGAATTTCATATTGTCAATGTTGGAAAAGTTCAATATGAGTGATTGCAAATCGGCGACTACTCCTTTAGCACAGACTAAATTACAAAAGAATTCAAATGGTGAGTTACCGTTATTACCGTATCAAAACCTTATAGGTAGTCTTATGTATTTGGCAGTAAACTCACGTCCTGATATCGCATACGCGGCTAGTTATCTAAGTCAGTTTAACACTTGTTTTACCAAAGAACATTGGAATGCTGCGAAACGGGTTTTACAGTACCTAAAAGGTACATTACAGTATTCCTTAATTTACAGAAAAACAGGAAAAGACCTGATAGGTTATGCCAATGCGGATTGGGCTAATTGTCCGATTGATAGGAAGTCGTACACGGGCTTCGTGTTTATAGTCCGGTACGGGAACTAAATTGAACTCACAAAACTCACAAGTGCGCAATTTTTTGTAGACAGTTAGAATTTACTGAGTACTACTGGTAAAAAAAAATATAACAGATTTTGACCTTGCGTTATTTAATATTTAAGTTTTTGTTAGTAAAGCGTGTAAATCCAAAGAAAAATTACACAAGTGTAATTTTTCTGTACCAGATTATTGCATTTAACTATAAGAACATCACCTGTAGTATTCTAACAGTTTCGTCAAGTGCTTACGTCAGCATAATTGGAACCCCGAAAAAAAATTATAAATCTCTAAAAAAAACTTACAAGTCAATGATGACTGCTGAAATGTATTCAAAACTGTCAAAAGTAACGACAGTTTTAAATTCTAACAGATTAGTTAATAGCTTATTTTTTTATCAACAGTGTAACTTTCAAAATGCTCTATTTTCCATAAAAAAAATCTCATAATTCTCAAGTCGGCTTATTTGATTCGGTTTTATTATAGTAATCTATAGGCAGAAATTCTAACTAATTCATCAATAGCTTTAGATTCTATTGTGTTTTTAATTATATCCATAATTTAAATTCGCGCGCGACTCGCGCGAGCCACGCTCAGCCAATCACGTTACGAGCCGCGCTAATACAAGGTCGTGCTCGCGTTCGGTGTAAAAAATCTTAAGTAATTTGTTTTTGAATTATTCACATGCTTCACGTGGAGGGGATCTGCGCACCCACGGATACCGTAATTTATACATTCTGCGCATACAAGGTCATCGCTAGACTTACGTGCCGGCTTTTATACCTAAGCTAAGGCCGTAAGGATGAGCATAGAAAATATACACAGTTTATACACAGTATGTAATATATAATGTGTATTGGTTTTTCTGTTAACTTGCATATGTCGAAATAAATAAATAAATAGGCTTTCTATCCAGGAAAAATACCCTGGTCCCGCGAAAACCACGATAAAGAAATACTGACTAAAGGAGAACTAAGTTGTGGACAGAATGTATTACTAAGTATAATAATATATTTTAAAACGAAGTAGGAAGCCGCGTCTGTTTGTTTGTCTGAACGTGATAAAACTCAAAAACTACCGAACAAAAAAAGTCGAGTTGACGGCTGTCAGATGTCAATCGATATCAAAAAAATAACTTAAGGTACCCAATTACAGTTACTTATAATCTTGAACCAGTTTTTTAATCAAATAAAGCAAATATCACCGAACCCAAGCTAGTTGAAAAGTACTATATTATTTATTTAACTAGAAATGGGACATATTTTGACTGGAACTCGTTTTATTGGCAACAAGCTATGTAGTACATTTTGCCTGATTACGAAAATTTTAAATAAAGAATTCATAATTCAATAAAAATCAACTAGGTACTATGGTAACGGCACCAGTGTTGGACAAGGACCCAGTAATGGACAATGAGTCTTATTAAATAGAGAAACTAAGGGATATTCACGTGGAGCATTCACCAAGATGCAGAAACTTCTAGTTTCTAGTTTTTGTTTTGTTTCTAGTTTCTTTTAGTTCGCCTTTGTGCATTTGTGTTTTCCTGTATTCATCTTTTTCATGTGTTTTATGTACAATAAAGAGTTATACAGGGTTTTTGGTAGCCAGGTGCAAAGCTTTAAGGGGGTGATAGCCGAGGTATTTTTGAACATTTTGAGCCATACATGTCTTAGCCGAAATTTGATATATATTTTTTAAATTGAAAATTTAGAAATTTTATGAAAATACCCAGAATTTGATAGAAACGAGTCAATATTGCGCCAATGAGCGATAATTTGTAAATAAAATCTTTTATTTCGGATAGTTTAATGTGTATTGGACCAAATGAAACCATCTTGAAGTGTCTGTCTTGCCACAGAAACAAAATGGAGGCATTCGAAATTACTAAAAATGTCTTATTTTAGAAAAGTCATTTTTCAGTGCTATAAAAAAAAAAAACCTGGAAATGTTCAAACATTTTTTAAAACATGCCTGTTTATTGCTCTTTCTTTTAAGGTATCACTAATTCACATTGCTTGCTAAATCTGAGATAAAAAGTAAAAACCAATCTCGGGGAGCAGTCGCTAAGAATGCACTAGTATTGAAATTTCACGTTAAAAGTAGATACTTTAGTAGTAAATTGCATGAAAAAATGGTAAAAAAAATATGACAAATCTTCACTTTGTTGTGATTTGAATAGTAAATTAATTCATTTTACAATTCTTTTTTTACCTTTTTTCATGTAATTTACTAGCATTTACCGAAGTACTTTTTTTATTCATAAAAATATTATATATTCTATAAACGTGCATTTAGTGTTTTTCGGTAAAATTGTAAGTTCGAAGAAAATCGTGAATAACCTGTGAGTTGTACCTATTGAAATGTCTAATATGAGGAAATAATATGTGTTAGATGATACAGTTCAGATATAATCATGGTGCACCCCTGGAACAAACATAATATCTCTTGGTGTAAGTAAGTACATGAACTCGTAAAATCCTATAACTCAGCGTTATAAATATGTTCCCAGTTCAATGTTGTTTAAAGTAAAACATAAAGTACTAACTAAAATTTTTTTGACAAAAAAAAATCAAATTGTTCTCGCATTGGTAGGTACAATGTTGAGTTGTACCCTGGTCTGGTTTTAGAAAAGTTGGTCAAAAGTGATATAATTGTAATTATATCAATATTTCCGGAAAAGTACCGAAAACTTCAATGTGCAAATAAATACAATTTCATTTATATCACAAAAGACGAAAGTAGCCTTTAGAAAACCAGGGGGTTACAACTTGATATACATCAATTTGCACGATTTTTTTGCCGAAAAGCTGCTAGTTGTATCACTTTTCACAAAATTATCTCCGAAACTATAGCACCTAGAAGTAGGTACGTGAGATACACCAAAAAATATTATATCATACATGTTTTTTTCTGATTATTTCTAAATAAAAACACAAAAGGGTTATAAGTCGAGTTACATCACTTGTCACAGGAGGCACAGAAAGGTTATCAAAGTTTACTGTTGTTACTTTACTGAATTTAAAACTTTTTAAGGTAACGGCACCAGTATTGGGCACTTTAAGCTGACAAGCAACAATAAAGGACACTTCATTTTTACTTTAAAAATCATGTCGGTTGTAAATTGACTGTTGTAAAATAAATAAATGACTATCCCTTATTTTCTATATAATAAGACTCACTGTCCATTACTGGGTCCTTGTCCAACACTGGTGCCGTAACTATAGTACTTAGTTGATTTTCATTGATTAATGAATACTTTATTTAAAATTTGCGTTCTCAGGCAAAATGTACTACATAGCTTGTTGTCAATAAAAACGAGTTCCAGTCAAAATATGTCCCATTTCTAGTTAAATAAATAATAATATTCAACCCTTTTTCGTCTATTTTTTTAGGTGATCCCACACTTACAAGGAACATTTACGTTAAAAGTAACTATATCTAGGGGATTCCTATTTAATTATGAATTATAGTACTTTTCAACTAGCTTGAGTTCGGTGATATTTGCTTTATTTGATTAAAAAACTGGTTTAAGATTATAAGTAACTGTAATTGGGTACCTTAAGTTATTTTTTTGATATCGATTGACATCTGACAGCTGTCAACTCGACGTTATTTGTTCGGTAGTTTTTGAGTTTTATCACGTTCAGACAAACAAACAGACGCGGCTTACTACTTCGTTTTAAAATATATACTTAGTAATATATTTTGTCCACAACTTAGTTCTCCTTTAGTCAGTATTTCTTTATCGTGGTTTTCGCGGGATCAGGGTAATTTTCCTGGATAAAAAGCCTATATATTTATTTATTTATTTCGACATAATGCAAGTTAACAGAAAAACCAATACACTTACACATTATACATTACATACTGTGTATATACTGTGTACTATTTCCTATACTCTTCCCTACGGCCTTAGCTTAGGTACATATCAACTTTCATTGCAATCAGTTTAGTAGCTAAGCCGTAAAAATAATCAGTTACTTTCTTTTTTATTAATATACAAGAATGTGAATATTTCGAAAACAAAAATTACTTATAGATTTTTTACACCGAACGCGGGCACGACCTTGTATTAGCGCGGCTCGTAACGTGATTGGTTGAGCGTGGCTCGCGCGAGTCGCGCGCGAATTTAAATTATGGATATAACTAAAAACACAATAGAATCTAAAGCTATTGATGAATTAGTTAGATTTTCTGCCTATAGATTACTATAATAAAACCGAATCAAATAAGCCGACTTGAGAATTATGAGATTTTTTTTATGGAAAATAGAGCATTTTGAAAGTTACACTGCTGATAAAAAAATAAGCTATTGACTAATCTGTTAGAATTTAAAACTGTCGTTACTTTTGACAGATTTGAATACATTTCAGCAGCCACCATTCACTTGTAAGTTTTTTTTAGAGATTTATAATTTTTTTTCGGGTTTCCAATTATGCTGACGTAAGCACTTGACGAAACTGTTAGAATACTACAGGTGATGTTCTTATAGTCAAATGCAATAATCTAGGACAGAAAAATTACACTTGTGTAATTTTTCTTTGGATTTACACGCTTTACTAACAAAAACTTAAATATTAATTAACGCAAGGTCAAAATCTGTTATATTTTTTTTTTACCAGTAGTACTCAGTAAATTCTAACTGTCTACAAAAAATTGCGCACTTGTGAGTTTTGTGAGTTTACAGGGTAATTAACACGTTCCCGTACCGGACTATTAAGTTAGCTGACGGACCAGTGACTTGGGAAGCTAAAAAACAGCCTACGGTGGCGCTGTCGTCCACAGAGGCCGAGTACATGGCGCTTACATCAGCTACAAAGGAAGCGTGTTACTTACGTCGATTTATATCGGAAATTACAGGTAAACTTAGCTCAGTTAAGTTGTTGTCGGACAGTCAGAGTGCTATTAACTTAGTTCATAATCCTGTGCACCACAGCAGGACGAAGCATATAGATACTCGATTTCACTTTATACGGACTGTACCGTTAATTTAGATTATTTAAAGAGCAGCGACATGCCTGCAGACATTTTAACAAAGCCTCTTGGGCCTGTTGCACATAGGAAATGTACAATTAGCATAGGTTTAGTTGTATAGTTTGTTTTTCTTAGAATAATTTTGATTAAGGGGGAATGTTGTAACTGGCTAATCAATATTATTTTTATTGAAGTTTGAATATTTGAGTTTCCTATTGTGTTCGTTTGACTTTGTCACTCCTTATTAAAATCTCTATACAAACACATCATCTTTTACTGTTTATTTACAAAATAACGCTATATAAAGCTCATAAGAATCCCAACATCAGCCTTGTAATTTCAAAACTTTGTAAGGATTTACGTTCACCATCTAACATCTAAGTATTATAATAATCTAACTAATATTATAAATGCGAAAGTATGGATGGATGGATGTTTGTTTGTTACTAAGTCACGCCAGAACAGCCCAACGAATCTGGATGAAATTCGGCACATAGATAGAGAAAAGTCTGGAATAGCACATAGGCTACTTTTTATCCCGGAAAATTCCCGCGGGATAAACGAATTCTTTGCAGACGAAGTCGCAGGCAACAGCTAGTGATAAATAAAACATATCACAGTCAGTCACAATATACACTTAGAGCCTGTCTCAACCCTCTGTTTGAAATTCCTGATATCTATGATTCACTCTCTATTTCTTACTAAAAAACAGACAGACACGACATCATAGATAACCGACACATAAAATATCATGGTCTTAACTAAGAGTGGTGAAACAGGCCCTTAATCTCATCACTACCACTGGCAAAAAAAAATTCAAAGCAGTCACGTTTCATAAAAGACAATGGAACAAAACAGTCGAAATATTGAATCGAATGGCCGATAACAGCCTGAGGCAACCGAGGCAACTGTTAGTCACGTATGCTTTTTTAACCTTATCACTATAAGTCGTTCAATAGCTCCGTTTGGTTGCGCATGCAGTTTGTTAAAGTGACAGAGTAATACGCGAGGGGTCTTTGATGCAGACTTTATTGTTTTGCATTAAACAATGCTAGGTTCAGATCAATTCGAATCAATACAACTGTCTAAGTGTCATGTTATATGTATGAGCTCTCATTCTCGTAATTTTGACCAGTGTCGCTGTATAACTTAAAATAAATTTGAAGTAGGGACGAAAACTCATAGCTAGAGCGTAAAAAAGAAGTCCAGAAAAGAGCGGTATAGGTAAATTGTGATAGCAACACAAATAATAATATAGAAACGCTTGTAACCAGCAAAAGCGATGCAGATTGTGATGTAAAACTAACCACAAGTGCGACCGCAAACCATCGGCATACAGCCAGGGCCCTATTTTATAAAGCTACAAGTCACAATTTACAAGCGGACGTCCCTATCTAACACATAGTGTCAGAAAGAGACTTCCGCTTGTAAATTGTAACATGTAGCTTTATAAAATAGGGCTCTGGACTGGAGAAGGGCGTTGAGTAAATAATGTAACAATAGAGTACTATTTACCTTACTAATTACCCGACTTCATAAACGCTACGATCTTTGATGAAGGATCTAATACGTGTTGCACTCACTGGCACAAAATTGGGCCCAGTCGCCGTGCTAAATTACCGACATGTGGGGGGGGGGGGCTTCATTTTATGCCGCTAAGTATATTTCTAAACGCAGTGTCTTCTGTCAGACATATACAGGGTCTTTTAAAATTATCCTAGAATACTTCTGCAAGTTGTTGGGTTAGGGTGCGACCACACCGCCGCTTAAAAAACGGTGACGTTACGGAATCGGAACAAAATGTATGAAGAAACGGTGAGAAAACGTGACGCATACGACACGTCACTGCGTATAAGGGGCGGTTTGGTCGCACCCTTAGATTACTTAGTTTGACTAAATAGCCTTATAAACGTTTCTATACATTAATCGATGCTCAAAGTGAATCCCGTCGAGAGACTCAATTGTGTACTCGTATCAAAATTTTAAATGTAAAATCTTTGTAAGGGTGTTTAGTCGATGAGATTTTCCGGAAAAATCTTAGAGACCTTGGTCAAGAATCAAAAGTTGCTGCTTGTTGCTTTGTTGTTGTTGTTGTTGTTGCTGTTTTCCATGACCTGACTTCACTATATCGCGGAGATAGCGAAGTAAAGTTATTCAATTGTGGGCCGTTACATTCGGAGAGACTTCTTTATACTTTAACATGCTCTGAACGCACAAATTCAAAATACATCCATTCGCTTAAGAAGACTACAGTTCCGTGACAAACCAGATGAATTATGTTCCTTCGTATACAAAAAAGAAGCGAACGTTCATCCGAATACCCATCACAATTTGAACGGTAAAATATAGGCAGTTCATTTCTCTATTTTAATGCTTCAGGTCAGCGTAGACGTTCCTGGTAGGTACTTAATAAATGAATTTGTCTGACCATTATCGTAGAGCTTTATTGATTCAACGGCGCAAGGGGCCGAGTGAAGGAAGTAAATCAACAGTTTGTAGGGCGCAACGATTTGCTTTCAATCCCAATTATTAAGAATTTACTCTTTGTCATGCTGATCGTAATTGATTGGTTAATCCTGGTGTCATCGCATCGATAAGTAAAGCCAAGACAATGTTTGACTCATCAGCATTAGATGTATACAACACTAGCTATTGCCAGCGACTTCGTCTGCAAAGAATTCGTTTATCGCCATCCCGCAGGAACTACGCAATTTTCCGGGATAAAAAGTATCCTTTGGGCCGTTCTGGCGTGATTGAGTAACAAACAAACATCCATCTATTCATCCATCCATACTTTCGCATTTATAATATTAGTTAGATTAGATAAAAACAAGTTCTCTCAGTTTTTGAAGTGAAAATTCTTTAGCGGCGATAGGCACTTTTTGGGATGTGTAAATGTTAAACTCGCGTCAGGCATAAGACGGAGGGAGAGTTTAAGTACCAGGATATCAAATCCTCTAAGAGGTTATTTTGAAATAAGAATGAATCGCGTTCAATTTTTGAAGTGTTTTTTTATTGAGACAGTCATTGCAGCTGGGTTAGTTTATCTGAACATCCCTACAAAGTTTTTTCATCTAAATGTTTGCGCTTGACGCGGTTCACTTTGAACATCGATCAATGTATGGAACATTTTGTCAACTATGATTAAAAAATCCTGAACAAAGTTTACAGGGCAATAGACCTACCCAAGCACCTGTTGAAATATTCCGGATCAATTTTCAGAGACCCTGTAGCATAGACCATTGATAATGGCCGACAGAATCGGAATTGAATCGCATTCAGACGTCATGGTACATGGTAAGACCCCTGATTAGGAAAAACAGTTAAATAATGAAGAAATGGTTAGATGGTTTTGAGAAATGAAAAGTGCAATCAAGTAGAAAGGCACACTCCAACATTAGTTACTGAAACTTTTGTAACTACTGACCCAATACTCTTACGGTTTCCATTTCATTTTGCTTCACACTCCCATGAAAGAAAAATCACCAGCTCTCAAAAAATAAACGTTAGGACAGCACACATGATCGAATAGATCGCCGCTACTTCAGCGATAAAACCTCATATTCATCAATGTCAAAATAACACCCTTATTTCCCCGGGCCGTCGAAAGGGCCATATTGCCGACCCGGCTTGCAATCACTTATCAGACCGCTTCCGCGATTGTAACAGGCCTTATACTTTTCGAAGTTCGTTTCGTGGCGTTACTTTCGCACCAATAGTCATCAATTAGAGAGCGAGAGAGACAGTATGATACGAACTTCTAAAATCGAACTTCGGTGTAGCCCCCCAGTGTAGCCGGCCAGTTTTACACAGAGACACACGAAAACTACACCTTACACCATTGAAAGAAGGTTACGTGTCCGCCACTATTAAATAGAACTGGGTGAACGAACTTAGTTAACGCGAAAGTGAAATCCGTCACTTGTTGCTAAGATACAGTATTGAAAATCGTGTCCTGAATCCGAATTAGACGTATACTCGGAAGGGGCTCGATCCGCACGCCGTCGACATACCGTATTGCAGATTTAATTTAAAAACTCGTTAAGCATGCTAATAGACCCCGCATGTGATCGGATATCACGATACCTTTCGCCGGGGTCTATCATCCTACTAATAATAGAAATGTTACTTTGCATGTTTGCCGGATTGTTCATACTCGTATGTACAGTCAAGGGCATAATTAAATGTAGGTGCTTTACTTACGTTACCAAGACGTTAAATCTATACACCTTCATGCTACAAACAATAAGGTCGGTGTCACATATATTTGTCATGATCTTTATTCCCAAACCGGTATGAAAGACGAAGAAGTTACATTTTAGTTTATCCAATAACGCGTCAAAGACAATATTTAGAGAATAAATATACATATTACATGTATTATCATGACTGGGAAGAGCATATGAGTTTTTATTCAGGAAAATGGCAAAGGTCTCGCGGGACATTAATAATAATAACTGAATTCTACGCGGACGAACTCTATCGCCTAGTAATTCATAAGCTACGAGAATAATATTTCGGATATCGTATCTCGCGCACGAACACATTTGAATAAGGCTTTTCAGCGAATATATTTTTGTTATGAAACAGAGTAGCAGAATGTGAAAGTAGTTTTTTTTTAGCAAAATGAACAAAACATTCTCCGATATTTATGTACTACTTTCCTCGTTTATTTACAAACTAGCTTCTGCCCGCGAATTCGTCTGCGTATTATACATATAAACCATCCTCTCGAATCACTCTATCTATTAAAAAAACCGTATCAAAATCCGTTGCGTTGTTTTAAAGATCTAAGCATACATAGACAGACAGACAGACAGACAGCGGAAAGCGACTTTGTTTTATACTACATATTTACAAATGTTACAAACATTTTAACATAGAGAGTGTTTTTTAGGAAATTATTTCTTTAAGGGCCACTTGCACGGACCAGGTTTAACGACTTAACCCTGTGTTAGATGCTAACCCGGGGCTAAGTAGTGTCAAGATGTATGGAACTGTCAAACCTAACCCCGAGTTAGCGATTTAATTTTTTAACTCTGGACTGTGCAAGTGGGCCTGAACGAAATTCTATTCCACAATTATTATGTAACATCTAATCACACTTTTAAACAACAAAGAACACTCATCATCACCGTGATCGAATTCAGGGTAAAACAAGTTTTCCTAGTCGTTACCTCACAGCATCACCAAAATTATATCACACTTGAAGATAATACAGCGCATACCTGAAACAAAAACCCACATTTAGACAATAGATTCACGCTTCAAATAACAAACTTCACCAAATCAAATGCATCCAATATGGCCGACCTAGATTTTCGGGTGTCGTCGACCCAACATGTCACACCACACGTTAAGCCAAACGTAATTCTAATGCAAGATAATTGTTTAGTACCGGCCTCACTTATAAATAACGCAGCTGGTATAACACGCCACACAATGAATATTATTTAAATTGTATCACAGACTATAATAAAAACAGAGTGCCACGGTGTTTTCTGGTACGGTCACATTTGCAATTTTAACGGGGCAGAACAAGGTTAACCACAATCAAAAGGTCCTGAAACACGTTTACAAGGGTGGGTGTTTAGTTCAATTAACCCAACCGCCTGCTGAAGTAGTAGTACTCTGGATTAATTTAAGATACCGTGCACGTTCACGATATAGGATGTTTGACATGACAAGACAATTACAGAGGAAATACGGAGTTCAGTGATATTTCTTGTTGTATACATTGCAGCGTTGCACAGCAAAGAAAACGATTTGAACTTAGTGTGGTAATGTCATTTAACATAGCATCTAACACTTCATCCAAGAGGGTTGATGGTAAACAATGGCGACTCTGTTCCAGACATTATCTTTGAGCAGCACTTAGTTTGTTATAGCCTCGTTAAATTAGCCTATGTAGTGAGAAAACATTAGTGTGGCGTCGCGTAAATACGTTAAACTCATATGTAAAGCAAATTAAATATATCATTAACGGCTCGCTAACCGCCATTCCAGGCCTTTAATAACTTGCTCGAGATGTTATAGAGGCCGTAAGAAAAACAGAAAAGATATACAGCATTCAAGATCAGGCAGGGCACCCGCGACTGGTTTTTAAACCATTTTCGACTTAAAGAGGAAAAAAAATTGACCTAAAGATCTCTAAATCTATACATATAAGTAGTTTGATGAGTTTTGCATCTCATACATACGTATAATCAAGTCTTTATTCCTTACGGGGTAGATAGAGCCTGCAGGCTTATTGTCTAACTCGCTCGCAATCGCCATCGGGTTCATTTTGACAGTTCATGTATGGGCTGACAATTGGCATCGGAATCAGCTGGCTGTCACATTCATACAAGAACTGTCAAAATGAACACGATGGCGATTGCGAGCGAGTTAGACAATAAGCCTACTGGTAACAAAGCCTAACTCTACGTTTAGCGTGATTACAATACAATACAAATAATCTTTATTGAACACCACAAATCAGTACAAAACAATACAGAAACAAAGAACAAAGTATACAATAGGCGATAGGTGATTGTGGGCGTACAGATGGAAAAGGGATGCAAAAGATCCAGCCGCATCGCCTATAACATGATTCCTAAGATCTCTAATGTGAAATAACTGTATTCTTGTAATCTTAACATAAAGCAGTCATTGTAGCCGCCTCTATACCAACTGAAGCCATTACATAACAGATACATAAAGCCAGGGAATTCTTTTACGATACAAAACGATGCCATCAACCCCAATATCGCTAAAGAGGTAATTCCAACTGTTCCCTACTTTGGAGGCTCTGTAGCCGATAAGAAAGGTCAAGTCGTTGACTGATAACGGCCGGCCGGGGACACGGAAACGTAAAGATAGTGCCCCTAATGTTATTAATCTCAGATTATCATTCCATGATTACGCATTAAGTGGGGAAAGATAACGACACGTGATTCGTTTTTCGTTTACAGACAAATATAGCGTTTGAATGGACGACATTTGAATGAATTTCTGCTAAGTTTTTTGCGGGGCATTTTTCGTGACAAATGGTCTTTCCGAATGCGTTGATAGTTTCAAAAAGAGACATGGAGTCCTTGGCGGCCTATTTGCAAAATAAAGTATTGAATTTTGAATATTAAATAGATTTTATTTAAACTAATGGTAATGAAATAACATTAGGTTGAGACATCAGAATGGTTATTTGATTTATGTTATAATTTAATTGTTTATACAATTTTCTATTCACAGTATCCATCATCGAAATCGATGAGGACGACTGCAAGCAAAACTGCTGAGGACTGCAGCGGTGAAGTGCAAAATTAAGTCCGTATTAAAAGCTCAAAAATATGTACATTCAGGGGCATAAATACATGTACGTTACCATGTCAAAACATCTATACACCCTTATGCTACAAATATGGTCGGTGATACATGTATGTATTTGACGTGTTTGGTTGTTTCGATATTTATGCCCTCGACTGTACCCCACAACTTTACTAATCCGGTATAAGAGGGTGTGATACATATTTTTGAAACGTAGTATAGACTTTTTAAACTTTATGGTACCCTCACAATCAGATCCGATTTTTATTAGTCCCAGTGAATAAACACTAGGGATAGTATTAAAATAGTAACGTAAAAAAATTACATTGCGAATCCTCTGATAAAAGGAATTGTCTCGTTTAATTATTATCCGCAAGATACACGAGATTTGTTCTCAGCCTAATCATCAAATAAATGCGCGAGTTATCCATCTAATAAAATCTAATTAAATTGACTCGATTACACGGAGCGATCCGACCATTTTTGCCATCCGTGCGAATGTTTAATTAGTTAAGAATTTATAAATCAATCAGATGAAAATTATTACGTCAAGAGCGCTTTGCAAATTCCTTATCGCTTAACTTCGTAAAGTTAACTGGGTGACAAATGTGACAATTACAAGTTTTTTTTTTAATAACAACCATTTAACATTACAAATCTTCACATAGAAAAAATTACATTACACTAACTCATCAACTTGAAAAAAAAATGTTTGGAAGCCAAACTGTTTGTGGTTTTTTTATATAATGATATAAACCGTATAACTCAGATACTACCTACCATAGTAAACTTCGTTGCTTCGAGGAACCTGACATCCTGGCACAGTTGTTAAATATATTAAACATACAAAGTAGAACGCACAAATGTTATTACACAAGTTTCACGAACAAGGAATTTAAAAGCCGAAGGTCTTTCAAACAAAACCAAGGATTTTCATGTTTATCCATAGCCCAATTAATCTGGAAACTCAATGAGTAATTAACTGCAGGCGTATAAAGAATAGCTAACTGTTGCTCTAAATGAAAAAAATAGAAGTAGAAATAGCGCTGCACTCAAAGCAGCACGCGACGCATCAACAAAGAAAGATTTACGTCATCATTACAAAACTATAACATCGTAACTGTCTATATTGAGGTAGGGGCACTTACACCGTTTTGGCATTGTTATGATTATTGCGATTCCGTCCTCACGTGCCTCAGCTACTAATTGAATAAAGAATCCTCGCTTAGTTAATATAACTCCAGATCGTACATAGTCTTGACGGAAACGGTGTCTAAGTAAAAGTATTGGATTTTAAATAGAAAACAAGAATTAGAGTCTGAGGCACTGAAATATTAAAATATTGTAATATCGTCCAACAGTTTCGAACATATGATAGATTCTTAATCTTGGAGTGCGTTACGGTTCACAGAAGTCGCACCGCACCGCACAGGGTCGAATAGATCCGAAACTGTCGGACAATTAGTATCCGATATTTTAATACGCGAGTATATTGCATTAAGTAAGTAAAGTAAGTAAGTAAATGCTTTATTGTACAAATATAAAGAAATAGACACAAATTAAGAATTAATTTAATTTATTGGATTCTATATTTTGATCGTTGTGGGTGGAGTTCTACCGACTCAGCACATCTGTGGAACTTGTGAAACAGTCAGGTAGCATTTGCGTAAAAAGTAATGTACAGATAATGCAGGTTTGTAAAACAAAGGCCGCTACTTAAGAGTAGTTTTTAACCCTGTTTGTCGGAGTCAAATAATATGAGATCTGCGAATTTGCTAATAGTAGTTGATACTTATGTTACTTAAAAGAGATTTTGAAGTCTGATTGTAGTGGCCCACCGACCTTAAACAAACTAAACTAAGTGACCGAACTAACCACAAAGTCGAATCAGGTCGGTATCTGTGGTAAGTCTTGATTCGCGTATTTACTGGATACGGGCTAAGGCGCCGCTTGCAACGTAAGTAAATTAATGGATTATACTACAAAGAAGTCTGTCCCGATCTAAATAAACGTTTTAATTGTTTTCGACAACCAATACAGATCATATCTTTGATTTTAATCTCACGTTCTATCGTACATATCACGATATCAAACAGACGTTACGTTCCAGGAATAAAAAACGAAACCGGAGTTGGATGTTTTGTGCAGCCTATATGAAATACCGAGAACTATGGTTACGGGGCGTAGCGTAACGAACCAAGCAAATTGTTTTACGTTCCCACGATGCTTGATAAGATGCATTGCAATTTACTTGTCTATTAAATTAGACAGACATTACACGGTGGAATTTGAAAACTATGGTTGTTTAATTCTGAATCACCGAAGACGCAGTCACACGGTAGTGGATTCGAATAAAGTGACGGAAAAAATAAGTCATAATTTAGTTTTATGTATAAAAAACACACGGTTAGTCATGGATTTACATATGAAAATCGAAGACAAGCTAATTTTAAGAAGACCAAAAGTAAAAATTACAGCTATAGCATATACACGTTGACAATTCCAAATTTGTCAAGCGTGGCAAATTAAACCAACTCTTTAGTCGTAACTAGCCCAAATTACCTCGTAAAATAAACCGAAGAAAACAGTTTCACCGAGAACTTGATGACGGAAGCAAAACGGAGAAAACCAATGAGACACGCTCTTAAACTTAACAAATGACGACAGGAAGCCAATGACAGTTAATGTATGCTTGGAAAATGCTAATCTAGTCAGGAAGTAAATGTTTATTTATTTCATCTGTGTTTACTGTTGCAATATCCAACATAATAAATCAGTTCAATTTATTCACAAAACTGCTCGCAATTCCTAAAGCAATATTGCGATATTCATGTCCCTCGGTGCAGTGGATCAGATGGAAGCAGGATACATATTTCACTTCTGTCCCGAAAAATAACATAATGCATAATAATGCATTATGTCCAGGTCAGGTCAGTAATAACTGACCTCTATAATCTGGAACTGAAAGCCATTTCCAGAACACATCGGGGACATCCCACAATCGTATTAATGCTTAAAAACTAAGAAGCTTCTATTCTACGTATGCCTCTGAAGTTTCATAAAAAGGGATACCCGATTTTCATTTGGATGAAACAAAAATTTGCCAGATCAACAATATCAGTATTTTAACAGGTGCTGTTTGTTTTATTAATAGCGTCTGATGACAGATCCTAATCAGCACTTTCACTGTACATAATATAAGTAACGGGGACAAACAATGCGGAATAGGGGCTGAACCAATTAACCATCGCAATCGTGGCATTGATGTCAGTAACGAACAGCGACAGATACACAATAGAGAAAGTCAGTTGTCCACCGCAAAGTAGGTTGACTTCTGAATTACAGACGCTATTGTCTTTTGAAATGAAATGACATTTCAAATCTTTTACAACAGAAAATGGGGCATAAATCGAGATTTTTTTAAACGAGAGAAACTACCGGAGTTTCAAATGAAAGTAATACAGAACACTGCAATAATACAATAAAGTCTTTACACCAAAGTCCAACAAGAATTCAAATGTAAACATCTGAAAATGAATCAAATATTTAGCCTGTACCTACTTAGTATAACAGTAGATACAAAGAATATGCAGAACAACAAACAACAACAAGTTTATCCATAAAAAAATATTGCCCCCAAAAACCACGTGTCGGAGATTGCACATCTTAATTACTAGGAAGTCATCGTTAACCATGTAGATGTAATAAAACAAATTACCATTCCAGTAGTCTGTTGGCAACCGGCAACCGGTTTTATCCGTGAATCACTATCATTTCCGATTTCGCGCCGTATAAATCTTCATCAACACTTTCCACTTTACAAGCGTATTTCTAGGTTCAGGTAAGCAGTTTCTTTGATTAGTATATTGAGGCTGGAGTTGCAAGTAGATACAAATAACATTTTCGGTTTTTCTTCATCTAGTTAATTTAGGCACCTATCAACCTCGAGTTTAACAGTTTGATAAATTCGTGCGCCATTAATACATTGATGAAGCGAAAGAGGTATGTCGGGATCGTAGCAAGTGGAACAAAGTAGTCTCTGCCTACCCCTGTGGGAAAGAGGCGTGACGGTATGTATGTATGTATTAATACATTGCATTCCCCGCGGCAACATTATTGAAATAAATCAACAGTATCTATCGTTAAAGCGTAGGAAAGTCTACCAAGTTAGAGAAGCTTACTTCGCTTTAATCACTTTTCCCTCCAGTATTTCTTTAGTGCGAAATTATTTTAAAACTAGATGCGAAAGTGAAACAAACTTCTTTAGCAAGTTCGCCGTGTCACAAGGAAACTAGTTCTGTTATTCGCGTCGCGTTGCGCCTTCCGCTGGAGTTTCAACAATACATTTATTCGAGCATGACAAAACTTGTACTAAGACGGGATTTACGAACCCACTAACACGTTTCTAGTATACGAGTTTTAAAATAGTTTCGATTAGAAGTCAAACAAAATTACTGCTAAAGAGAAGGGTTTTCATGAAACATCTGGATAGGAAGAGGGAAGTAACCCAAAACTATGTTGAATTGAAATTATGAACGTGTTAAAAGAGATTCACCCCGTTTTATTTTTACAAAAGACAAGCAAGCAATGATTCTCATTTGTACCCAAGCATCGACATTGAACAAAAACAAACACAATTGTAATAAGGAAAACCGAAGCGATAATAAACAAAAACGCACGTATCTTAAACTGCGTTATTAAATACATAGCAAATAATAGAAAACAAAACATATTCGAAGAAAACCACCAGCAACCAAGAAGTCATAATGAACGACTTACCAAAGTTAACTACAGATAGCTAAACCAATCTGGCTAAATCTCATGCCTCCGTAATAAATGAAAATGAAGGTAGATTATGAACTAATCAGTGATATTGAGCCGTTTGCCAGTCAATTGAACACTGGAGCCGAGCCGCCGAGCGTAGCCGCAAGAGAAAGTGTCTCGGTGCCTTGATGTCGTTTAGAAACTCAGGATGTGACTTGGAACCAATTCTTCGATATGGCAACTTGCTTGGATAATTGTCAAGACCATGGAGCACTAAATTTTGGATTTTATAGCACGATCATGATTTCATAACCAGATTTATAAGCGGACATAAACCGTTGATGGTTCGTTGGTTGTTATTATAATTCGCAAAGTTATCATTTCGGGCCATTTGCATTTACCATGTTAAGGTGTATAATACCATTTCTATTCAATTTAACGTCTGCTTTTAATTCTGCTTTATTGGACACAAAATAATCTCTTGCAAGACCATCTCTACAAATATCTCCCAATACCTATATCCCAAACACTTAACACCGACTTGACAAATGGAATATCGTCCATGCAGACATCTAATTCAATCAATACACTCTTCGATCAGTACTCATACCTAACAAGTCACATTGTACATATCACCCTGGCATTATAGGTTACAGAAACAGCCATGGCATGTCACACATTTGTTATGCGTTGCAACCTTCCACCATTCTCGTAGACCACGGTCGTTGGCCAGTTACGTAAATTGAGTTACGTGTTATTTACTTTACGTTTACGTTTTCTTTAATGGTTCATTGACTGGAACATAATTCTTAAAAGCGAGACCTCCATTCATACTGAATAATAATCTCTGGAGTACCGGGAGATGAAAGGACTGAAACTCTACGGGTTTTTCACTATAACAAGGGTAGTTTATTATAAACGTGTTTCATGTATAGTGTATTATTTCTTGTATTATGTGTATTAGTATGTATGTATTTTCACTACTTAGGTATATTAATATATATGCTAAATTGCACCATCTGCTCAGATCTGTTCTTTTCTTCGGTCCGTTATGGTTGCCTGGTAGAGATCGCTCTGTAGCGATAAGGCCGCCTATTGTTACCTTATTACTTCTGTATACCTTTTTTCTGTTTTGATTGTTATATGTGGTGTTCAATAAAGAGTTATTGTATTGTATTGTAGTCAGTTACACAAACCCAACCATCTACTGAAAGTTTCCGGATTATTTTTTAGACTATGTGTATAGTGGAAATGAATAGGCTGTTTTTCTATTAAAAAATCACTTTCATCTCTTAAAATCAACACTTCGGTTCCTTAAACCAACAATGAACAGTTTACAAATATTCAATACTAGGAACTAACCATCCCGCGGTAAATGTGTAACAGCTATAAGAAACAGACGTGCCTTATGTAAACATTTCGTTTCCTAACGCTTCATAACGATCAAGAATGGGTAGGAATACTTAGGAATGTTTTTTTTAGCTTGGTAAGGTCAGAGAGGTGAATTATGCTAGTATTATGTTAGGGATTATGCAATTGATATGATCCGTTTTTATTTTGGCGTACACAAACCGTGTGGGCTGCTGCAGCTTTAATGTGAACGGGAGACACTTGATGAGTAGGTATGTGGGAATGCAGTTCACTCCACAGAAGGTCGCTTCAGCAGAACAGCACCGAACATCAAAAAAAAATTATAGCTGGATCCTAACTGAGCGAACCGCCTTGAAGTATGACTCTTTTTGACATAAGCCTCAAAATCAAAACGAAAATAGCCCTCGCTCGGCACCTCGCTCACTCTGGTCTGGAATCGGCTATTTTTTAAATACCTAAGCTTTGTTGCTGACTGTACTAGCATTGTCATTATCCTACACTAGCTGTTGCCCGCGACTTCGTCTGCAAAGAATTCGTTTATCGCTATCCCGCGGGAACTACGCAATTTTCCGGGATAAAAAGTAGCTTATGTGTTATTCCAAATCATAAACTATGTCTGTTCCAAATTTTATCCAGATCCGTTAAGCCGTACTGGCGTGAAAGAGTAACAAACATCCATACATCCATACATCCATACTTACAAACTTTCGCCTTTATAATAGTAGTAGGATATCTAAGTTTTCAAGGCAGTCCAATCCGATCACCAGATGTGGGTTAACACAGGTCAATTTGATAAAATTCTTGTATAGAAACCGCCAAATATTTGTTCTGAGGGGACAATAACATTCACTTCACATTAAACTACAGACATATTTGACGGGTGAGCCTTGACACTCGCCGCTCGGCGCAGGCGTGGGTAATATGCGCGTACGCATGACAGGAAAGTCGTTTTCCGGCCCTAACAATAACAACCGTTGTTTACACAGATTGGCCGAATGTTAATTTAAAGAGCTCTGGCATATTTCACGTTTGGAATGGTTTGTAAGCAGTATTCAGACAAGAAGCACTCTGGTTCCATCTTGTATGCAAGAGTAAGATAGGGACTGCCTTGCTCTACTCCCTGACACAATTATGATAGAGAAATTTTAGCTTTGGATTTGCCTTTTGTGTTTGCGGTGAGTAGGTAGTGTTCCGGCGTGGAGAGTAGGGCGCTGGTGAAATTGCTGGCGCATGAGGTATTCTATCTTAGTCTTCTAGGCTGCTATCGGCAATGGTACGGGTGTCTAAGGAGGTCGTGATCACCTATCATCAGGTGACCCACTCGCTCGTCAAAAAAAACAATAGGTAGACACGTAAAAAGAAGATAACCTAGTTGCTTCATAAACAGGAATTACAATAACAAAAGAGCACATAATGATTATGACAAAAATCAAGAATTTCGCTGTAAATGGACGATCTCTCGATTGAAATGATTTGTGAAGTGAAAAATTAAACTGGTAACTCACGACTGCTATTATTAACTTGTCAGATCGTTTCCGACTTATACATCGTGAGTTGGACGTTTAATTTAATATAATAATAATAATAATATAGCTTTAATTCCACATTCCAGATTATCACATTTATATATATTTAAGTTTATTATTTATCTTCTTTTGGGTGTGGCCCCCCAAGGGTAAAAGCCTCCTCCATCCTTTTCCAATCCTCTCTTCTCTTGGCAACATTCATCCAGTCTTTTCCTGCCATGATCCTAACGTCGTCAGCCCATCTTTTTCTCTGCCTTCCAACGTGTCTTTTGCCCGATGGCCCTGGCCATTTGGTTACCTGATGAGTCCATCTCTTGTCATCATATCTTGCCACATGTCCTGCCCATCTCCATTTCTGCTTAAGGCTAAACTGCCTTCAGTTTCAGTGCGTCTGTTACTTTGGTTCTCATTCTTATGTCTTTATTCCTTGTTCTTTGTATTTTCCTCAGTTTTAATAAGCTTCTTTCCATTGCATGTTGGCAAGACAGAATTTTCCTTTTCGCTTTTTCCGTATAGACCCATGTTTGGCATGCATAAGTTAAGCTTGGAAGAATGCAGGAATCCATTATTGTCTTCTTCATGTCTAAACTGTATTTTCCTTTCATAATCTCTCTCTGTGCCCAATATCTCTTCCATGCTATATTTATTCGTCTGTCAATTTCTTTTTCATTGCTGTTTTCTTTGAAGGATAACAATTTCCCTAGGTACACATATTCATCTACATAGTCTATTTGTTTGTTGTCTACTTTGATGGTTCTTTTGTGACTGTTGGACATGATTTTGGTTTTCGACGCATTCATATGTAAACCAACTGCCTTGCTTGCGGAGTCCAGTCCTTGTAGCATGTCATTCATGTCAACAGCAGATTCGCTGAAAATAGCTATATCATCTGCGAATCTCAGATGTGTCAGCTTCTTATTTAGTATGCTTATGCCTTTGTTTTTCCAATCAATGTTTTTAAAAATATCTTCAAGCACCGCTATGAACAACTTCGGAGAGAGCGGGTCTCCCTGCCTCACCCCTCTTCTGATTGCAAACTCTTCTCCCTGTCTTTCCAGTTTTATTCTGCTTACAGTCCCCGAGTAAATGTTCTTTATAATATTTATGTATGAATAGTTTATGTTGTTGTTTCTCAGAGCGGTCCATATAGATGAATGTACTATGCTATCAAATGCTTTTGAATAGTCTACTAGTGCTATGTAAAGCGGTCTGTTAAATTCTCTGAATTTTTCCATTAATTGTTGAATAGTGTGTATATGGTCTGTTGTGGAAAAGTGTGACCGGAAGCCCGCTTGTTCTATTGGTTGGTTCTCATCAATACTTGGGGCTATTCTGCTTAGTATGATTGATGAGAATAATTTATAGATAGTAGATAGTAGGCTTATAGGCCTATAGTTGTTGATGTCTAGCGGGTTCCCTTTCTTATATAGTAGTATTATATTTGATTTGAACCATTGTGTTGGTATTTGTTCTGTTTCAAGAACTAAGTTGAAGAGTTTCGCTAGGTATGAGACTAAGACTGGTGCTCCTATTTTCAGGGCTTCGTTAGGGATGTTGTCCGCTCCTGGGCTCTTCTCAGGTTTTAATTTCTTGATGTGTCTCATTATTTCGTCTTCACTTATTGGGTCCAATTGTATGTTGTTGTTATTTATGCTTGAGTTATCGTGTACTTGTGACAATTCGGATGGTGGTTTCTCGTACAGAGTTCTATAGAAAGCCGTTGCGCATTTTATTATGTCTTCTCTGTCTCTAACTTCTCCTTTCTTGCTATCTAGACTCTTTATCCAGGTTTTATGCGTTATCAGTTCTTTAAAGGCTTTCTTTGAGCTACGGAATTTACCGATATTTCTTTCTATGACTGTTTTTCTGTGTTTATCGTAGTCTTGCCTAATTGCCCTATTACTTTCTTTAAATAAGTTTTTTAGTTCCTCTTTCATTTCAGAACTGAACTGATGACCATGAAGAATAAGTCTAAGGTTTAATTTATTATTTAATATCAATTAGGATGAATGCATTCGTAAAACACCAGTTAGCGTGCTGGTAGGTAATCATTAATCTTATACTTATATTCAGGAAAATATCACGCCTGTTATTTTTTTTTTTTTTTTTTCAAATATATCTGGACATTAATAGGTGCAGATGCAGAGCCTTTGCCAGCCCTTTAGACGCACCTGGTATTCCAATCATACCTAATGTATTCTGAACAACACGGGATATATTTTACACTTATTGTGATAGAGGTAGTAAACAGTTCAATCACATGTTCACATGTCTTAACTATCATCCTTATTTGCTACGAGCTGTTGTTTTCGACTTCGTAGCCGAAGAATTAGTTTACCACTATCCCTCGGGAACTACACGCTTCTTACAAAGTATCTTTTTTTCCTTTAATTCCATCAAGGTACAGTCCAGCATTGAAAAAACGCCAGTCCTGCGACTCGCTCTACAAGCGCTCTACTATTTTGTAAAGCGTAAGTTGAATCGAGTTTAATTTTAGAAATAAATGAAGTTTACTCTTCGTTAAACTAACGGTAAACTTTTTTTTTACAGTAAAGCGTGTATAACCTTTGGCTAAGCACTTCACTTAGTAAAATATCGACTTTCGATATACTTATCTAGTTAATACTGATAAGATAAATGTTACATTGATAGAGCTAAGCGCCAGCCATTTTTTTCATACTACGAATAGACTAAATAGCAGAATAGTACTTTAAGAATACAGTTATGACCGCAGAAAGAACAAAATTGTACTTATATCATACATATTAAGGTAAATTTATAAAATAACTTTTTAAAGCAATATGTGGATGGTGTACAAGAAATTCTCTTTAGAACTGTCATACCGCTTTCCAATATTTCTGCGACTTCTTGTTTTACGTAAAAGTTAAACAGCCACGAACAGTAAGTAACAGACAAGGCGGTTGCAGAGTGGTGGCCAAGATTTGGTCGAAGGAAGACCAGAGACCACTGGCCCATAGCTAAGATGATATCTGGCAGTTAGCTGGAAAGCTTTGGAAGTTAGATACGAGACAGAGTCGAGACGAGAGATAAGTCTGCATCAAAAATTTCATTTTTAATACAAGCTTTTTTTTCCTGACTCATTGTGATCTGATGTCATTTCAATAGGAGCAACCGTTGAAGAGTTCCCTCCCGGGAAGACGATACTGGCTGCCTCACCAGAACTCCACTACCAGGGGCCTTACCATGACGTCCTAATTCCGACTCAGTTCAAGTTTCAGCTGTCACTTTTAGTATGAATCTGACAGCGAGCGATCCTAAACTGAAACGCATTAAGACGTCATGGTAACCCCCCTGATTATTGTATTATCATCCAACTTACTCAAGTATGCAAAATTTCAGCTCAATCGATTGAAGATATTTGCTTCAAAATAAGTCACAAGATTCCACCCGGACAAAATACTTAAGTACCTACATGCCTGTACATAAATTGTAATTCAAGTTAAATAAAAGCTTGTAAAAATAAAGAGGCTTTTAGATAGCATAGTGGATGTGGGTTTGATTGATTTTATTGATTGACAAAAGGTCAACCTACCTTCAAAGCAATAGATTACTACCTTTTCGTAACAAACTCCCTTGATAAGGGTCGATCTGTCACATGTAAGATTTCAGTAATTCTGCTCTTTAAACAAACGACGGCCTTTGAGATTTCGGAGATCAAAATGACTTTTAACTTGGTATTTTCTTTGACAGTATCTAGTTGAAATTTATTGCCTCTAGTTAGTTGGATAGCATCGTGAGATCTTACAGCGAGCTCGCCATTACAGCGAGTTATTGCAATGTTCATGTCATTTAGATTAAATTTAAGATATTTTTTATCAAAACACATGTATATTCTGTACGAGACACGTTTGACAGTCGGGACTGAAAGCGATAGTCAACTCTGCACTAGTATAAAATCGTCAACATAGAACGCACGACATAATACTTACACATTTTTTTTTCTTAAATTCAATGCAAGCTTTACTAGCTGGTATGTCCGTGATACTGACTGGTATGCCAAGTCAATACAGGATCATGGGTTTCAAAACTATGTAACTAAAATTGTGGGTACGCGTCAATATTTCGTGATTCGTAAAAGTGTGTCAAAACTGTCAAAAGTTTGTAAAATGTACAAAAGTCATCGAACTCGGTAATGAGTTTGAAATTGTTGTTTCTTTAGAATTAAAAAGTGACATCATTACATAAAATATACTTAAAACTAGTTTTTATTCAGTGTCAACGTGTTTAGAAACTCGTGCGCCTCGCCTAGGCAATCTAGATAGCCATCGTGAGATTTCTAGTTATTTCGTTCGTGGATTAAGTTCTTAAAGATTCTTTATTTACCCGACTACGGCAGTTGAAGGTTGATCCGTGGGAAAACGTGGTTCAAATTTCAAATGCTAATGCGACCACATATTGGTAAATACACTTTATTGCACAAAGATATGAAAAATCAGCAAATAAAATTGACATAAAATTGATTCCATGTACAAATATAACCTAATCCTTTTTAGGGATTTCTCCAGTCAAACATTGGGTGAATGAGAGTAGCATTAGAGTTTGAAATTAACAAACACTGAAAGCCACTATACTTTAATGAAACATTAGTTAGTAATAGTTTCAATGGTAGTTTAAAACGGTGCATTCCTTCTTATAACTGTTTAGCTATACAGTCTTCGATGTACATAAGGGAAACGGTGGATCTCCAGCATTTTAATTGCTAGGCATTTGATAGCACCACAGCCATAGCCATAAAGAAGGCGTACGAATTATCATCCGACAGCTTAAAGCCAATTGACCTTAATTTTACTGCATTCTTCACAAATAACAACTGTAAAAGTTTCTAATCTAAGCTTAAGTCCGATCGACGCAAGTTTTAATTACATATCGATGCACTATTCAAAATCAGACATACCTGAAAAAGACTAATTAAAAAAAAATGAGTTTATTTCGGACATATCCATCCATATATGTAATTTAAACTCTATTACAATGCGCAAATTGGTAGCGTCACTAGCGGCAAACGGCTAGAAACTAAGCTCATAGTATTTGACATTTCAACATTAAAGCATTCGAGATGCTTGTCGCGACAACTATTTCATCTTTAGCTCCAATACTATACATATCGCCATATAGATTTAGATCATTTTTCAGCGCCATAATAATCGCTCAGAATGTCTTTTAAAGTTTCATAGACTGAAACAAATTCGGAACGAATTTAGGAGACCATACGGCGACTGCATCGAAAGCCGCCACAAAGCGAGCCGTGTACAAATCAGAAGATCGCCGGAAACACGTTGTTTTCGTACATATAATGCAGCCGGTGACGTGCGTCGCAAATTGCACGAATTAACTGCTCCGTAAAGACCGCTAACGTTTTCCAGCTGGGTTTATTACAACTGTACATCCACATTGAAATATATATAATTCAAATACTTTAATTAACTGAATACATCCACATTCAAATATAAATATATATATATATTTCTAGTACTTTAATTTAATGTAACTTAAACATCCCTATCACGTACGTTTTAATAAATAAGTAATTACTGTATTTGTATTTGACGGATTCTTATATTGTGGGAAATGCTTTTTTGTCTCTCTTGACAATTTATCATATCGTATTTTCGGTTTCACAAATTGTGTTTAATCATTAATTATTAATTATTTGCATTGTAATAACTGGAATCTTTATTTTCCTACCAATATAGTCACTCTGTTTGTCTGCTTGTTACCACTTTCCTCTGAACCGATTCTGACGAAATTTAACATAGAAAGAAGTCTGCTTCTTCGTAACGGAAGCCGTCCTAATAGTTTGTTCTAGTTCTTAACAGAGTACCATCAAGTTGGGACACAACTTAGAAGTTGGCTTCAAGTTTTTACTAAGAACTAAATGTTGCTAAGTAGTCGTCTGGGAGTACGCAATATACGGTGGCTGTTAAAACAAGTACTATTAATAATAGCTATATTCTTTTAGAAGGAAAGAGACGTACGCTAACTGAATAAAAATATTTGAATGAATGGACCCTCCTCTGCAATAAGTTTCTGTCAAAAATTTCATTTTTTAATACAAGTTTTTTTGCTGACTAAACTTGCATTGTCATCCGTCCTATATATGTGTACAAAATATCAAGTCAATCGGATCAACCGTTGAAGAGTTCCCTCTGGTTGGGTCACCAGAAGTCCACTAACATATTATTGCATTGTCATCTGAATTACACAAGTATGCAAAATTTCAGCTGAATCGGTTGAAGATATCTGCTTCAAAATTGGGTTGCAACACTTGCAACGCAAGATTCCACCCAGTCAAACATACATAATGTAGCAAGTTAATCTAAGGCTTGTAAAAACGAAGCAGTTCATCGGTTACGTTAATACCAAAACAAAGGTTCGCAGCCAACAAAGCCGAATCGCAATCCCCATAAACAAGACTCAAGTCCTCGAGCTCATGGTATAAATAGAATTGTTACACTGCCACTTAAGGTTTCATCACATTTCGGATGTGTCACGTTCACGAAATTGCCGCAAATAATAGCGTAGAGCCCGTTACAAAGCATTGTGACAGCAAGCCACAAAGCGCATGACTGGAACGGCACGATGCTAGGTTTACATTTCAAAATAACTTTGTTTCCTGCAACATTGCAGTCGTACAATTCGGAAATGTGGATTGAGTAGTTCTCCTTTTTTCACTGGGATCCAAGGGTATTTTGGTAGGATCCATTCTGCTTTAATTAAGCTTTAAATTTATAAGCTAAAACTAATGCTAAAGAACCTACATCCCTAGGACACAAGAGCTCAAAGTGGAGCCCACGAAAATAGTTGTTTTTTTTTAGCTGCTCCCTAATACGGAATATCAATTTCAGTCATAATAATAACAGCTCATGTCACAGTACGAGTATCGGTTTAATTAAATATTAATAGTCGATCAAATAAGTCTGTCTCGCAAAGATAAGAGCTGAAACGTGGAAGCAAACATAATATAGCGGTAGCAACAAAATAAAGTTCATTGTCATAACGTACTAACTAAGCCCTTGTTGTTGAGACAAAGGCCAAACATAGACTAATATTCCGGTGCATATACATTTTTCGTTTGCATTATTTTTGAAGAGCAAAACATCGGTCAAAAACTAGGAGAGTCTATTCTATGCTATACTATAATATAGAGGAGTTATTTTTTACCTATAATCTAATTATAGCTTCGAATGAATGAATGAATTAAATAATGTGAAGTTTCTTCGATCAAATAAAATATTGCTATCCAAATGCTACGGGCTGGAATTTTATACCAATTGTCTAACTTCATCTTTTTTGTGCTTGAACTTTATAGAAAGGTCTACGTGTTTAAAGATCACGTCTCAATGGGAGGAAAACGTATGGGATTTACTAATAATGAATCATTGTCTGTTCGTCATTCTATCAAGGTTAAGGAAACATACCTACTGTACTGTCTGCAGTTACAGAAGACTAGAACTTTATTTGAAATGTGATAAGCTATTGCATAATTATTTATGTGAAGAGAAATGAAAAGAACGACATGCTATTATATCTTAGAGTGACTACGGTACGACCTAACGTCTTTATATTTTAATTGTTTATCAAAGATATTTTAAATAGAAGAGGACGGTTGCTCGTTCGTATTTTTGCGCAATGCGCAACTTGTATGTAAGGTTTATAACACAATACAATTAATGTTACGGTAAATCACGTAGGTCTACCGGAATATTGCAGCAGGTGACTAGGTTAAATAGTTTGACTAAATAGTCCTGTAATTGCTCTATAGAATGTAGAGTTTTGACAAATGTTTTAACGTGAATCGATGATTCGATATTCAAAATGAACCGCGTCAAGGGCGGGACTAAATTCTCAAACCAAAATTTTAATTAACAAATCTTTGTAAGGCCGTTCGAAATATTCCGGAAAAATTCTGAGAGTCCTTCTGGAATCATTACAAACGATGCGCAGATGATGACAACGTATAAGTTGACAGAATGAAATAACATAACATTAAAATATATTTGAGACACAACGTATCATATTTATTTAGCGCTGGTGTCAAATTTGGCGTACCAACATAGAACATATCGCTTGAACTTAGTTTAAAGGGTAAACAAATAAGACACTTTTACGTCAGTGCTTTTATTTTCATAGAAAACAACAGCGTTATGCTTGTCAGTCATCGTTTCACGGAACCTTTACTATGTTGGCATAGACATTAAGTACTGTAGAAACATAACACGCTAGTCATATTTTGTAAGTATACATAGAAATCAATTTTAAATAACAGATATCTGGGGAACAAAAGGAAAGCAAAAAAGAATAGAACTGAATTCCAATGCTTTTATTTAGATCTATAGCTCTTGCAATTTACGATGGCGATTGAGCTTTATTAGTGGTAAATAGGTACGTATCGCGCACACGTGCCAAAGTGTGCGTGGCTTACTAAGCGATTTTCGAGCAAGATTTTTCTTTATTATTTATATTTACCAAACCCACTTTTGCTCTCACACACACTTTAGCACGTACACAGATACGTGCTTACGCTTACGACAAATAAAGCTCACTCGCCATCATTAATTGGATGAGCTATATATACGCTTACGCTATAATGTTTTGTTCTGGCCCGAGACATTTCTTCATACTTAACGACAAAGCTTCTTATAGTAGATTGACAGTCGCTATACTTAGCCTTGACAGAATGGTCATCGTCGTCTGTTGAGGATCGAAACCTTTATTTAAGTCTTTCTCGGAAAAATAGTGAGGTTACGGTACGGCGACTTGTAAACCCCTAAATCCATATATGCGTGCAACAAACTCGCGTGCTAACAACGTGTACAAGCGCATTGCTTTGAACAAACTTATATAATTACAATGTGTTTGAAGTTTGGACAAACAACTATTATGTACGAGGACGTGTAAGCATGTTAGAACTCAACGGCATTCACGCGAACTACCAAAGAATGTCGTAGGGTTATGCGTTTGGAAAAATAATGCGATGGAAAGTAGCGGCAGTCAACTCAAATAATTTCATATCGCTCACTAAGATTGGTGGAAGCATGTGAAAAAAAGCAGGACGAAGCAGCTAGTATAAATATGAAACAGTTATCATCACGTATATTGTTGTTGGGCAATATTTAAATTAACGGCAATGTAGTTAAAATAACAAAGACAGAAACAACAACAACCAATTAACGCAGGCAGCTAACCAAACGTGATTATTTCAAGCTTTTGTCCACATACAAAGCATGGCTGGGCGTTGCATTCTAATCTATGGATACCAAAGGGAACTGTCACAAAAAGCGGCGCGGCAGATCGAACGTGTATTCGATCGAAAATTTCGAACATTGAATTTCAGTAATCGCCACCCCAGCTAGCTCGTCAGCAAATAGGTTATTCCAACATTCCCATGTCACTCATCTCCAAATGTCTCCTATTACAAGAACGCGGCACCACATGTGGGCGACAAGTCATTAGAGTACCGCGTCAAGCTGGATTGTGAGACGAGCTTTTGTTTTTCTTTGCTAATTCATAATTAGCTGACAAATTAGCTGACGATTCTCCCCGCGCCGCCTTGCACCCGGGCAGTGGCCTAAAGCATCAAAGACAGAATAATGTGCTTCGACTATAATCTAGACAAACGTAGAGCTAGCGATACGAAGTCATTACTTTCTTCAATAATTACAATATAACAGTAACGATTGCAAATCTTGAGGAGAAATAATATTTTCTAAAGCTACAAACTGAATGTAAGTATTTATAATACTGCTGAACAGTTAACGTGAATACAATGGAAAGTTGAAGAAAGTTCTCATCGAAGATTACGTCCGCGACACGTAATAAGTGCTCATTGAAGAAATCGATTCTAGAATTGAATTATCATCGGAACGTTTCAATAACCGTTGCATAAACAGGAAGATAAATCTTGGTTTCGTTATTATGTCAGTTCTAAAAAAAGTCTGTTCTCGAGTTTTTTCGCTGACACGTTTTTTTTTCTATAGCGACAAAGGTCTCTCCTTTTATATAGTGGCCAATGGCCATCCACAAATTGCGTCTTGTACTGAGTCGCTAAGAGCGTGGCTTTCCTAATAATTTTGTTGTAGGGCAACACTCTTCTACGGTGGTCTGGGAGCAAATAAAAAACATAGAATGCACCAGTTGCTTCTCTTCCTGTACTACAGCTAAAAGCCCGTCGAGGAATTGGATTAAAATTTTAGGAATCGTGTTATAGGCGATGCGGCTAGCAAACCAACACTATTTTGATTCCCCTCTCCACCTATACGCCGAGAACTCGGTGGAATAAGATGCCGAGAATCATGCTAAACGTGGCCTTCGATCTTGTTACCTTAGGTAATGTCTACCCAGTATTGGAAAAAGACGTGATATATGTTTTTATGTATGTATGAGAACACAGCGGACTCGCGGCATGCCGTGCTAGATCCTAGCGTTATCTTCAAACGCGTGCCAAATGAGCCAGTGAAAATCCTTTTTTTTTTTTTTTTTTAACGGAGTGAAAACTCTTTACGAGTACCACCGGGCCCGGGGAGGCCCGGATGGTTATGTGGGACTCTCTCCCCCGGCCTCTTTCCGCACGGAAAGGGGCGGGGGGAGACCATATTCCATATCATCAAAATAAATTAGGAAGACTGTCCCAAATGTTATTTAGAGCTCTGTTCAAGACCAAATATGATGATTGTCCTCACAATAGGTCTGAAAGGGCGCGCCGGCGCAGCATCCGATCATCTGACCCTAAAAATAAATCATACCTTTGTCAACGTCATTAGGCAAAACGACAGTGACGATATAATAGATCGTTAGGTAGTGGAAGGACATTCTGTTGTGAGAATGTTATCGTTCAAGGACTATTGTCACTGGTGAGGTTAATGTGGTGACAAAACATCAGGTTGACTCTACTCGTAATATTGAGCCTATAATACAGTGTCTCAGAATTACATACATACATACATGCTATGCTAGGGGTTTATAGAATCAGAAATGATGATATCCGCAGTAGAACTAAGGTGGCCGACATAGCCCAAAGAATTGCGAAACTGAAGTGGCAGTGGGCGGGGCACATTGCTCGCAGAACCGATGGCCGATGGGGTCAGAAGTTTCTCGAATGGCGTCCGCGGACCGGGAGACGAGCTGTTGGTAGGCCTCCAACAAGATGGAGCGACGACCTGATCAGGATCGCGGGATCGCGGTGGATGCGGAAGGCACAGGACCGGTCCGAGTGGAGAGCCTTGGGGGAGGCCTATGTCCAGCAATGGACGTCTTTCGGCTGATATGATGATATGATGATACATGCAAATCACGTCTATGTATATCCCTTACGGCGTCAAAGAGGTGACTTAATTTTGAATCCAAAACTAGAATCTAGAATCTTAGCAGAGAGTTTTTAATGATTCACGGTTAAGTTCATTCGAAATATTATAAACGGGATGTGAACCGCGATTACCTTTATTGAGCTCCCGATATTTCGATACAGTTGCATGCGTCATGATCACGGGTAGACTGAAGAAATTGCGAGTGGATGTTATTGTTGGGTAGACCGAGCTCACAGCAGGGCTCATGGTTCATATCCCGTTTATAATATTTCGAATGATCTTAGCAGAGTTTAAACCAAGCCTCTATTTCACCAATTCCACAATTGTCAGTGACCAGTGACAATTCGAAATGCAATCCGAAATCCGGATTTGTACCAGTTGGAGTTTTTAATGATTCACGGTTAAGTTCATTCGAAATATTATAAACGGGATGTGAACCGCGATTACCTTTATTGAGCTCCCGATATTTCGATACAGTTGCATGTATCATGATCACGGTTAGACTGAAGAAATTGCGGGTGGATGTTATTGTTGGGTAGACCGAGCTCTGTCTACCCTCATTCTTGCGCGTCGACTGCGTGCACTCTCGTTACCACTGTATCGAAATATCGGGAGCTCAATAAAGGTAATCGCGGTTCACATCCCGTTTATAATATTTCGAATGATTGTACCAGTTGATAATTTGTAAATCCGGATTTGAGAAAAGAACCGGATTTTGCAATCCCTATACCGGACGCTGATACACTGAAGAGGAATAGCTTCGCATTGTCCTACTCCGCACGATCTTCAAGATTTATCGCGCACAATAAAAAACCTAATAAACATATCGTTTATTTCCACGTTTCTCTCAATCGCTAGACATTGACAAAATACATCAACCCAATTCCGTTGACGTTTTAATAAACGTTTGTAGGTAAAAGGCGGGCTTAGGTGAGTTCACTGACCTCCCTGACCAGACCACAAAAAGGGGATCGATCAGACGGTTAACTTGATAACGGTATTATTGAGATACGGGGCCGAGACTGCGCGAAATTGCCTTTAGACTCGACATTAATTACCCAACCTCTCATCTCGTATAACAGCGCGATGCAAAACCAGTCTTCATATGCACGAAATAGTTCTCATTCTGTATCAACGCGAGAATGACGCGCGAGCTTGTCAAAATAAGCGGAACTGTTCCATTTCAGAGTACCTAGGTGTGAAGTAATCTCGTTTTTTTTTATGTGAATAGGAAGGCAAACGAGCAAGCAGGTCACCTGATGGCAAGCGATCACCACTGCCCAGAGATACCCGCAACCTCGGAGGGATTCCAGATGCGTTGCCAACCTAGAAGACTTAGATGAAATGCCTCTTGTCCCCGTAATTTCCCCGGCTGCTTAGCGGCAGGATTAGCGAGTAAGATGGTGGTAGCGATCCGGACGGACCTTGCACAAGGCCCTACCACCCGCAAAGCTCGTTTATTGCAAGCCAATTATTGTTGCTTAAACGATGCTCCGAATTTTTATACATTTTTTGTGTATAATTAAGCAGTTCACGCCTTGTTGTTTTTCAAGTGTTTTCGTTCTTGAGCCAATGGCAAAAACGGGCGAGGCGATAGGAATTGAATCGTGATAGGTACTTATTGTACTTTATTCGCTGCTATTTGGAGCTCGGAGGAATACCTACACTTCGAATCTTGAATTTTGTAAAAATTTCACACCACCGAAAAATGGTAATTTTATTAACAGATTTCACAAAAAGGCACAAGTTCTCAGTTGTTTTTTATTATGTACTTACCTATCTACTTTTTATTGCACATAAAAATAAAAAATAACAACAGCAAACAGAAACAAGTACCACGGCAAACTTATCTCTAAAAAAGGGATCTCTTCCAGCTAACCAAATTATAAAAGGACCAAATAATAAAATGGGTTAATCATGTTTTGCGCACATACAAAATTATGTTCGTCCGTCCATATCTTCGCCACCTGTTCAGTTAACCAACTTTGATGATCATTTTTCGTTCCTTGAAGTAAGTTTATGTTTCCGTTTATAAGATTCTTTATTCCGTTTATAATAAAAACCTGGGCCACTATTCAACCAGAAAGACGTGTGTTAGAAATCTTTATCTACATTTTCTTTATTGCTGTTGAGTTGACTATCGAACGCATTCCGCTGCTACCAATATACAACATGACAAATAGGTCCATTCCACGAGGGAATGTATCACTCAATCCCGGATGGCCTGGGGTCGCCATGATCGTGAGTCAATCGCCCACTCCCCACCCGTGGCCTTGCGGTCACCCTCGGCGCGCGCGCATCGGTTACAGATGGACAAGCGACGGGCGGTAGCGGAGATTTCTTTTGAACTGAGCTAATTCCACAGCCGGTATACAAAGCTACATACAGTCAGCGTCAGAAGTTGATAAACAGTCGAGGAGCTCAAAATGATCTACACACCCTCTTATTACCATGGCAATAGAGTCGTGTGTAGATCATTTTGAGCTCGACTGTTTATCTACTTCAGATGCTGACTGTACCTACTTTTGTTTTTTTTGCGTTTCTTTTAAGTACTTACAAAAACGTTTAGAACTATCGAATATGAAGCTTTTGGCTTAAAACCACAAAATTTCATAATACCTTATTCACTAATACCCCTAATTTTCAAATTACCATGGGCTCATAATACCTAAAATATCAAATTTTTACAAGAGACATTTTGACTTTTCAGGTATTTTTAGGTATTATGAGCCCATGGCAATTTGAAAATTAGGAGTATTAGTGAATAAGGTATTATGAAATTTTGTGGTTTTAAGCCTAAAGCAATATGAAAATGTGTGCTGGATTTGAAATATAATAGAAGATTACAGCTCTAAATTCAAACAGTCAAATTGACAAACAGTCAGTGAGTCAAACAGATTGTGTCAAACAGTCAAAAATGACGCAAAATAATACGACTTAACACGGCATTGAATCGTAAAATCTTTATTGAACTGAGCTAATTCTATTAGCGGAATAGAGCGTACCTACCGGCTAGCTTATTACGTAACTCGCTCGCAATCGCCATCGGGTTCATTTTGACAGTTCTTGTATGAATGTGACAGCTGGCTGATTCCGATGCCAATTGTAAGCCCATACATGAACTGTCAAAATGAAAACGATGGTGATCGCGAGCAAGTTACGTAATAAGCCTGCGGTTTCCCCCTTGACATAAGTCTTAAGAAGTGTAGCATTAGAGCCGGTGAACCCCCAGACAATAATTCATTCGTTTCGTGGTTACTTTACGTTGTTTCTATCGTACTATAAAAGACATGATTTAAAACTATCTTTCACTCGATACAGTTGCCGGCAAACATCTTGAGCATGACCTTGGATGGGCAGAAGTGAATTTAACGTCTTTTTGGTATAAAAGTACATGCGCGAACTTACCCCTTCCACGTCGTTCTTGCTCAAGAAGTTTGCCGTAAGCTGTAACTATATATAAAATGATCATAGAGCTAACGTAACTACGTAACACTACTGGCACGATTTTAAGCATGTGACACATTTGTGACAGCAAAGCTAAAGAGTTATGATACGCTTTGTCTTATAACTTGAGCCAGCTCCCGTGGTAGTCCTATGTACTCTGCTTTGTGTTGGTGTTATTTGCATAACTGGTGCATAAAGGTGTGACTCAGATAAACTGTTAAATGCGGGTCAAAAAGTCAAGTCTAAAAGTAACCTGATTCTTAAATTTACTTGGAATATTCATACATACATAAATCACGTCTTTATCCCTTACGGGGTAGACAAGAGCCTAAGGTAACAAGACCTAAGGTGGAAAAGGGAATCGAAATAGTGATGGATTGCTAGTCACATGATTCTTAAGATTTTCGCCCATACCCTCGATGGGCTTTTACCATCTGTGACTGTGTGGGAAGAGAAGCAGCTGGTACATTCTATGTTTTGTCTTTGCTCCCAGACCAACATAGAAGGAAAGCAGGTATTTTCTCTTTTTCCCTTTTCCTGTGTCTGTGGTAGAAGTGTAGTACTTACTCAGAGTTATAATAAGTAAGTACCTAAATGCTTTATTGTCCATTGTCCAACAAGTAGTTTCGAAGCTATGAGGGAACAGATGAACATATAGTAGGCAGCAAATAAGTAAAACATGGAGGGGATATGCGCAGTATGAAAAACAACATCATTTTCATACTATGTTCATACCTCCACGTTTTACTTATTTGCCGCCTACTATACATACATACATACATACATACATACATACATAGCCTGTCAAAATCATTTTCCTTTGGCTTTGCTGTAGTTAGGTAAAAACAAACAAACAATCACAATTGATAATAGTAATAGTAAAAAAATATTTGTGATATTAGTGCCAGAAAAAGGGTAAAAAAAAGCTGCTGTAAACCATTGGTGACCTTTTTACAGTCCAACAACAAAATAATGTGGTATGAGTCATACAGCATTTTCTGAACTGTTTGACATTTGATAAAACACATTTGTATAATCTTATCATTCTGTCAATATTACATCCCTGATAAGGATTGCTGCCAGTTAATGGCTGTAGCATAATTACTGGAGATTATATAATACTGTCAACAAATCTACACAGAAGAGCTAATTCCAAGTGAGAATCATACCATCCCCTTTACTCTCCTATTAGACATTAGTGTGAATGGGATGGCATGGTTAATTAACGTGACCTTTTTTTTGCCAGAGCAGGACATCTACGTAATTATATAATAAAAAAAAGTTTAGTTATAGAAAATAGAAAAACATAAAAGTGTTAAGTAGGCACCGCTTACTAAGCCCCATTTTTGTTTTTGTCAACTGAACAAATTTGTTTCAGAATATTGGCGCTGCACCACGATTTACGAATGGGAAAAGTACATCTGTAATTATAGTTTGGTCTGTTTGTTGAAGCGGAAATGTGTCAGCCTCGCAGGGGACACCAGGACAGACTGCCTAAAAGCGGGACGTATGGTCACGTTAGGCATGGTACAAAAGACCATAGCCTAATAAGAATACTACTAAGATTCATCTACTCCATTAGATGAACTGTTTATAAAGAATCCTTAGTCTTTCCTCTTTTGTTTGAGAGGTTTGGTACAGAATAATCTCAATCTTCGTTCAATAAAAAACGTGAGAAAGACATAGTTATTAAAATAGTTTAAATGGATAAGGATACTCATATTGTAGTTGAATTACTGTCAGCATGTTAGGAATCGATCTGTGATTGTGAATTGAAGTGTTTGAATGTTTTTTTGTATGGTAGTGAAGATATTGCCAAATGATTTATTATCATAATGGTTTTAGCATAAAGATTAATTGATTAACTGAAATAAAATGTTTATTTATTGGCCAGCTTAAAAGATTATAAATTTTTTGTGAACCTTTGAATCCTATAATAAAATTATATTTAATATAAGCAAAAAAACAATGGATCACTCATTACCATGATAGCAAACAGAGTAAATCCAATTAGACTATTCAAATGAATGCTGCCAAACAGCAGAGCTTGTTCTGTTGTGTTCCAGTGTGGTGGGTAAGAACAAAAAATTATGGGCACAGGGGCATTTTATCTAAGCTCTCTAGTTTAGCAAAGTGCTTGCAATCTGTCTGTTGTTGTAGGTGTCAATGGGTAGCAGTGATTACATACAAATTGTATAAAAAAAAACAAATCTGATTCCTATTGCATTTCCATTGAAAACAGGTAAAATAATAAACACTGGCAAAATCTAATTTAGTAAGTAATTTAAATAGAACAAAACAAATGTTGGCTGCACGATAACATGCCGGCAGTTCGATTACACAAATACCTATCCTATAAACAGAGTAATGTAGCACGTACTCGATACCGCACTAGCTGAACGATCGTGTGCAAGTGCAACCAACGAATCTTAACTTAAAGCAACCCTATTAACGGTTTAAAAACGTCCCGCGAACCCGAAACTCACCTGGGAATACAGTTGGAGGGCGTCCTGTCCACTTCCCAGGCAGCAAAAAGCTTCATGGGAACAGGTTTCGATGCATTAGTCATCTTTTCAGATTTATTTTTCTCCGTCATATTAAAATCTGAATCACACAACAAAGTAAAACTTTTCACAGCACACCACTTGTTTAAGTTTCGACTGGCATTGTTATTTCATCACTTAACACGACACTTGTTTCATGTTTTATTGAGGAGGACGAGCGCGAAACAGTCCCCAATGCAAACACAACAATACTTTCGTTTCGATCAAGCACGGCACGGTAGAAACGAACGACGTCTCGTTTCGTCTCCGATGCTAACGAGGGCGTTCGATACGTTTGACAGTTAGGGCTATGTTGCCATGAAACAAAACATTACTTTTATTTACCCATTTAATTTTGTGTGCAGTTACGTTAGTACTATTATATATTCTGTGGTGCAGTTAATTTTTGACTAAAATATTGGCGTGGTTTTTTTTAGGTTGAGGTAAGATCTCATCTGAAAAGGTAAGTTTACAATGCGTGTATTTAATTATTTTTTCAATCAGTAATTTAAAATCTGTCGGTCCTTGGTCGGTCCTAACAATAAGTTTGCCTACAATATGGTAAAAATGCTAGCACTGGTAACATCGTGCATTACGGTTCCAAATGTCACGACTAGATGGCGCTCGTAATAATGCGTTCAAGTTAATTGAAATACCACGGAATGAAATAATTTCGATACGATCGAAATAAGGAAAACATAATACAGCGAAATTCTTCTTTCTCATTTATTTTACTATTTATATAAAGATCGAAGGCATTTTCACTATCTTCAAGACATAATTGGAGAGCAAAAAATGAATGTCGCCGGTCACAGTAGTTTTCTCTTGCTTTATGCTGCCAGGTTTATTCACGCTATTTGTGGCTAATTTGACAAACACAATAAGAGAAAGAGAAGATTTAGGTAAATGTCAATTTTGTACCGGATAAAGTTTTCAACTTTTCGTATTCGGATTTCAGCCATAGGTACAGGTATGTATGTATGTATGTATGTATGTATATGTTATAAGTATACGACGAATTGGTAGAGCGAGCGAGGGAAATATGTACACAAGGAATATGGAATAAAAAAAATGATTTCACAAAAACTTTACTTCTTAATAAAACTATTCAAAAGAACATAAACATGCTTTTAGTCGATATACCCCTATTTCTGACAAGAAACACATTTATAAACAAAAGTTGCCATTATTTGCTTTATCCACTTGTCCTTTTCTAGATTGTACTCACATAGAGATAGTCGAATTAAATCTTGTACTTAAACTATATTTTAAAATTAAGTAGTTACCTAAGTATTATAAACTATAAAATAATGCAACAAAAAGAATTGTATAAAATTGTAAAATTACGAAATACAAATCAATACATTGAAATATCCCAAAATTAGGTTTAATACGCGTTTATTAAACCTTTAAAAACTTACGTCATAATTATAATTAATTATATTGCACATTAATAAGAACTTAATGCATAAAAATGCATAAAATATATGAGAATGGCACAATTAAAATTGTGTGGTGCATATGCCTTGAACATAAAGTTGTTGAAGTTTTACTAAATTAGAAATCTTTTGAGATTTTCACACCATCACAGTTTCAAAAGAACAGATAATTATACATAGAGGAGTTAACCAATAAAGTGACTTTTGTTATCATTGAATAAAGTCTAAATGTCACACAGTCTGTAATGAAAAAAAAAGCAACGCACGCATAATCACTGCGGCAGTAGCTGCCCTGATTGGCTTAGTCATAGCGTGGAGTAATGAATAAAACACAAGTTTTCTATGAGTAACGATAAGTAAATACATAAACTAAACACAATTTTAATTAAGGAAAAATCATCTCAATTATCACTAATGTGTTGCAAAATTAGATCGCTCGCGCTCATGTTACTTTATAGGCTAATTCCTCTGTCATTTAAAAAAGACATAATTACAATATCGTCTAAATTCTTCTTAATAATAATATCTAGAAATATCCTCGCCATTGTCCACATTTAGGTTCAATATCAATTTTGGAACTAGAAGCCTTAGGCCCCCACATACATACGGAATTTTCATACGGTTTCCGTACGGAATGACGTCAACGAACGGGATCTCGCTATATAACGGAACGGGACAGGGCTACGAATTGACGTCATTCCGTACGGAAACCGTATGAAATTTCCGTATGTACCGTATGAAATTTCCGTATGTATGTGGCCAGCCTTATTGTCTAACGCTCGCTTATGATCGCATTCAACGTCTACCCTTCTTCCTTACCTTTTTCTTCGAACGAATTTTTGCCTCAACGGCTTTTACAGCTCATCGGAGGGCGAGCCCCCATAAGGACAGCTCAGCAGTTTTACAGAAAATAAAAGTGAATGCGATTTTGATTCCGACTGCGTTAGACAGTAAAACCTCTCGACAGTGACGCAACTACGTCAGCGGCTCGCGGCAAATTCATCAGACGGGGCCCTTTCCCTTCTGTCCTCTAGGCCAAGCCAGTCCGGGGCCCTGCAGAGCTGGGGGCCCCTGGCATTTTGCCAGCCCTGCCACCCTATAGTTACGCCACTGCCTCTGAATGCTACCTCCGCAAATAGGTGCGAAAAGTAATCAACAAAATAAACAATGTGTCTTATACACTCCACTTGGCGTTGCGTGTTCGCGTTGCGCTATTGGCATCTTCGTCGCATACGCTAGAAACAATATGTATAGTGCATCCCCTTCACTCACGCAAATATTTGGATAAATTTGCCAAGTGGAGTGCCAGTATTAAAATTAATCCAGAATACTACCAACAGGCCCCTATTTCACCAAAGCGACAAATGTCGGAGACAAATGTCAATTCTGTTTACATTACAAACTCGACAAGATTCTACGCCAGTTGCCTTCTTATTGACTACGCATTGCATTAAGAATTGTCTGTTGTCACCGACAAGGTGTTGAGTTGCTGAAATAGGAGGTGGTTGTTAGTTTAATAAAACTACTATAAAAGATTTTCAACGTATTTTTGGATTCAATATTATGTCGACTCTTTGACGCCGTATAGTTTGAGCATCGACCAATGTAGGTATAGGTCTACGGAAATTTTGTCAACCACAGTTCAAAATTCTAAAAAAATGCAACAGGCGTTACTTTGCGGAGGTCTATGTAAACTTGAAGGACTTTACTTTGCTACTCCGCAGTACGGTAAGGTCGAGTCACGCAACACAGGTTTTGGTTACTTTTCCATTGATTATTATGTAATTCAGTTCATTGATTTCAGTTTCTAAAGCATCAACTTAAGTTTCCAATCTTTTTTTCTCGTAGCACACGTTCAAAGTCTATTTATATCACAATTATTTTTCGCGCTCACGTGGACCCGTCTGGTCTTCCGTGGACCATTTCGGGAACCTTCGAACTAGATGAATAAAAATTCAACGGTAGCATGGCCATTTGGCATGACGTGACCTCAACTATATTGCAAAGTAGCAGTAAAGTTTCCCTAGTCAGACAAAAGTTATTGCTTAACTAGAAACTATGGCGAGCAATCTAACGACTCACCTTCCATAGAAAGTTGTATGAAAAGTGACACTTTATTCTTGCTCGTTAGTAAAGAGGGCTACTGCATTTGTGCTCACCAATCAGCGCCACTGTCAAGCAAGGTATATATCACTTTAGCTCTTTTAAAAGTATTTGTTTTAATTAATCTCGAATAGCCAATTGTTTATTATCCTCAGTGTTGTAGTCCCGTTTATCTTGTGAACTACACTCAGCGGTATATTTAGCGGAACACAAAAAAAAGGTAAGTAACTATTTTTTTTTTCTGGTCATGCATTAAGGATGAGTTTTGCTAACTTTTTTTTGTGTTCCGCCAAATATGGCGCTGAGCTATAGCTGCTCTTTTATGCCCGCTTAACTTAGCGCTTATTTTTCTTAGCTCTTCTTTCAACATGTTACTGTCTGCCATAGTACCTAATCGGGAACAATCTTTAAACACCAAAAAACTGTGATACAAAGCCGGAAAACACAACTTTTACTAAGACCCTACATACCTCACTCTACACTAGCGCCTCTGTGAACCCATACGCGGTAGCCTTCACTCTTATGCCCCTCCTTCACTGCTTCAGCCTCACCTCACCCCCTCTCTCACCTACCAAACGTCATTTTGTGACACTGAAGTAACGTAGGAGCGGCAAGACGATGTAGACGTTAAAGCACCCCCTCCCCGGTCCACAGGCCCCGCCCTCACTTGGCGACCTCGGGGGGGCAGTCGGGCTGGGCGGAGGGGTGCGCGGCGCGGAACGCCGGGTGGTTCTCGAGCTCGCGATCTATGCGCAGGATTATCGGGAACGGGCGCAGGTCTACGTGGAATCTGGAAGAATTTTGATCAATATTTGTGAAGAGATAGTTAATCAGAGTGGTAAAAGATAAAGCGCCCGATTTTCGAAACCACATAATCAAACCATTTCAAAATTCATTTTAGATACGAGTAGTTTATAAGAAAAAAACTTAATTGGAGCTGTAGATTTGCAGATCTACGAGTACTTATACCGCTTTCGAGTGATGTGTTATTTATCAAAATAAAAATTCAATTTTTTTTGCTGATTTTAATTACATTATCATCTTACATTATCTATACCGAGTTTCAAACATTCAGACCACTAGAAGTGAGGCAAAGGCTTACAAGACGAGACCCAAAGTTCAGTGAACTTCAGTGGTTTATCAACAATGAATGTTAAGCCGGGTACTCATCTGCAATCTGTAACTGTATTGCCCAAACAGCGAGTGTGAGCGAACCTTTACAAAGTGACGTGATCAGTGTTGCTGCCCTACTTTTGACAATAATAAAAATGACGATGAAAACGAGGGTAGTTCTGCGCTGTCAATTGCGTCGAGTAGCCGTGCGAGCAGAGCGCTGGCCCGCAGTGTAGTGTATAGTGTGGACTACGAATTAGTCCGAAACATGTCCAGCATTAATCGACTTTTATACGAGAGTTATCTGTTTCTGTAACTATGATCGAATCTCACGGTAGTTTCATGTCGAATGTAGCGTAACTAATGCACATTACAGTAAAAAAAAACTTGTAAAAACATCCTGTGCTGACTGTACCGTCCATAACATGTGTTGTTTGTTTTAGGTTTCCTCCCCCTTCCTTCCTTCCTGTCTGCTCCTCCCCCAAAATCAGAATTATATAAACCGAACAATCTCAATCTCCTCACGTGTATAATGTCACCACGTCGACATTGGCGAAATACGCTTTGCTAAACTAAAGCAAGGGTGAAAAAAACCCAATGTCAATGTGGCGTTCCACTCGCGGCAATTGCACAGTTGGTACTGTATAATGTGCAATAGTTACGGTTACATATCGCAGATGAGTATCGGGTTTCATTCCTTACCTTCTAGCGTTGAACACCTGTGGCACGAGGCAGCAGTCAGCCAGGGTGATCTCGTCCCCGACACAATACTTCCCAGCGGACGCTGATAGAAGCTTCTCCACAGCACGGAAGCCTCGCATGATCCAGTGCTGAGCCCATTCCTTCTTCTTCTCTTCACCGACGTAGATTAACACTATTAGGTTCTGGAGTGGCTGGATTCCGGATGATATCACCTGTAATGTCACATAAAAATTAGGATAATTTGAATATCATTTATTCATTGCAGCCATGGTGTTTACAGGGTGTTTATAAATTTGTAACCAGCACAGACACAGACCACGTAAGGGTAGAGCTATCTACTTAAGCATAGTATATGTATCGAACATGGACATTTGAAAAGGTAGGTATGTGATAAAAAACCGTCTCAAAAAAAGTGGGTTATCCAATTAAAAATTTTTGAAATCCAATTGAAAGAGGTGACAGAAAATTTTGTGACAGCATCTCCAAATCAGAATAATAACGGCTATAGAAATGTAACAACATATTTGTATCTCACAGATTAGACATTATTGTTTAATGGTACTTACTTCACAGATCTCCCGCACTTTGGCTCGTTTGAAACAATCCTGTGGCATCAGCTGGCGCTGTGGCCGTGTTTCCTCCAAGTAGTGCATTATGCTCAAAGACTCCACCAATGTGTGCCCATCTAGAAATTTAAATATACAGATTAAAACCAGTCACAGACGAATAAACAATACAGTGGAAAATCATTAACAATGACATGACATGACTTATGTGGCACAATTTATTTTCCATCACCAAATTAAAAAAAAACTGCTCGGATTTTAATTTTATCACTAGCCTTGATTCACACAATACCTATGTGGTGTTAAGATGCTACACTTTTCTTACCTATACACAGTGACGGGACTTGTTCCATAGGATTGACTTCCCTGTACTCATTGCAATGCTGTTCCCCACCACCCTTGATCAAGCTTACAGCCTTGATGTCATACGGAATCTCTTTCAGATTTAGTGCGATTCGGACCCGCCAAGAGCAAGAGCTTCGCCAGTACGAATACAGTACTGGCTGAAGACAACATGAAAATGAAAAAAAAAATGTTTTAAAAAAGTTCAAGTAAGCATCATTTATCGTACGTCAATGCTAAAACATGGTGAAAATATAATAACTGGAAAGAAATGTAAGTTTCATACCTTAATTTCACCGCTATCACTCATTTTCGTAAATTCAAGTAAAAATTTGATATGTGATTGAATCGAATCTCTGAAGTGTTTTACTAAGAATCATGGGACTAGTTAAAGGGGAACTAGTTACATTAACATATTATCCGGTTTACTAGAATTTATCAAAGTTGTTTGGCTAGAATGCAAATAAGAAATAAAAATAAAATCACTAAAAACATTACGCCGGTTGTGTAAAATTCACGACTTACCTTAGCCATAATAGCGGATATGTTACCGTTGTATTTGGTGTAGTAAGTAATTTTGACGGCTTTTGTTATTCTCTTATTATAAGAAATACAAATATTGTTATCAAAAAGCCTAAATACTGATAGGATCAGGGTAATGAACTATATCTATCTATCACTATCTATCACTATCATAAGTGGGTGGGGTGAGGGATTGTAAACAGGGGGAGGGATGAAATTTTGTAGAAACCTATCTTGGATAACAAAGAAAGTAGTGCCATCCTGTGTAAAGTAGGAAAAACATTTACATACGTAGCAATTTTTGTACCGCACCACTAGATGGCAATGGCGTTGCAATTAAGCGGGTTATACAGTGTAGTGTAGCCGTACGTGTATACTATTACTATACAATCTCCGAGTATACAATACACATACTCTGCAACTCTGCAATCTAATATTCGCAGCATTAATTCGCATTCGCATTAATATATTCGCAGTTCGTGAGATCGCTCTGTAGCGGTAAGGCTGCCTATTGTTACCTTATTACTTCTGTATACCTTTTTCTGTTTTAATTTTTATGTGTGGTGTTCAATAAAGAGTATTTTGTATACTCTTGTTAATTTTCTCAAATAATTCTGTTTTTATTTAACTAGTATTTTTAAAACACAAGTTTTGATTTGATTTCATTATTTATTATTTTGAGAACATTTAGAAACGTCATGTTATCATTAAAATTTAACTGTGTAATATATGTATTTACATGTATTTATAGGAATTAATGTAATATATTTGCTTCTGTGTTTGAAATGTATTTAAATACGAGCATTGGACAGTAAAATTAAGTAAGTACACCCTTAAGAGGGTGCATCCGTGCTGAGCTCGCAACGTCGCATTTTTGGTGTTTTTTTGCGATTATTTCACAGAAATTAAATGAAAGTATCAAATATCTGTCTGTAGTGCACTTCGTTTTTAGTGTATTAATGTGTCCAATGCAATGATTAATGGTGATGGACTTTTATTTGCGTATTAAAGCGATAAAATACTATATCTAGTTTAATAAGAAAATAAAAGTCCATCACGATGAATTATTGCATCAGACACATTAATACACTAAAAACGAAGTGCACTACAGACGGATATTTGATACTTTCATTCAATTTCTGTGAAATAATCACAAAAAATCACCAAAAATGCGACGTTGCGAGCTCAGCATGGATGCACCCTCTTAATACGCTTGGCGCGCTAGTGCGCTAGTAATCCAGATTATTACAAGCGATTTAAACAAAAGCAAATAGACTTGGTTTCGTTTCGTTTTTGTTAAAATTTGTATATGGAACGCATCCGTAAATTTTGACATTGACATTCATTACTTACTATTGTACGTACAATATAAGTGAAAAATAATGTATATGCTACATTTTATTTAATTCAACAAAAAAAAGTAAGCTTTGACAACATTACGTAAAGTCGTAAATGGGTAGTCAGCCTTTTCCCCAGCTGATAACAAACTGCGCAATTAGCTTTTATATTATAACCTATATGAAAAGCGAGTGGTGTTTTTATTTGAGCTAATAATATTTAGCTATTTTAAGATAGATTTTACGTGCAGTGGCGCAGTTACTCAGTGATAATGGGTAAAAACAAAGGGAAAGGACCCAAAGCCCCTAAAGGACCCAAAAGCAATGTTTTTAAAGTGGCTGGAGCTAAGAGTTTAAAGAAATCAAAAGCAAAAGCTGTTAATTTAGGATTAAAAAATGTAAGTTGGTTTTTCTAAATCACAAAAGTATTTGGTTGTGGCTATAAAAGATTTGACTGATCCATTTAAATCTAAGTTGACTTTGAAACTAGAAAAGCAATAAACCTCATGCAGTATTGAGTTGTGGGCTTTGGAGCTGTTTGAAAGGAAATCAGGGTTCCTTTTTTGTATAAAAAAATCATGTCCGACATTCAGCAACATAGTCCATTTTAAATTTTTTGTGTACACGATGAAAATCTCATTTACTAACAATGATATATTAGTAAAGATACGTTATAGGCTCACAAAACAACCGCCAAACATGATCCGAACGACGAATTAGCACACACACTTACACGTTCATTCCAATACATTGCCAAATGGTGGAAAAGAGATGGCGTAATTGAGACGATAAGAACAAAAAAGACAGCCATCGTTTGTCACTTACGCAAAAGTCAATGAGTCTACCAATCACAGCACTTGAAGCAAATAATAAAGAAACAGACGGTACAAAGATCTCGGTTACGTCGGCTGCACATGATGGCGCCAATGCTACTCGTCTCGGGTGGATTGAAAAATTTGCTATGCAGAAATTCGAGAACGCTGGAACCCTTAGGGTAATAAATAAAAATAAAATAAAATAAAATGTTTTTATTTAATGCGCTGGTTTCATAGAAACGTAATATCATTTCCTATACTATTTATATATTATGAAATTCGATTTCAATAAAATGCATTTTTAATCAAATTTTATTATTTATAATTAACAAATGTATTATTTACAAACATAAAAACACATTATGTAGTCGATAAAAAAAAACGTATCAAATACCCTCACGACTTTTACAAATACTCTTACGTTTCTTAGGTAACTATAGTAAAACTATAGTAAATATCAGGGCCCTATTTTATAAAGCTAGAACTTACAATTTACAAGCAGAAGTCTCTTTCTGATCCTATGTGTATTAATGTACCTATGTATTTCTGACCCTATAATGTAATGACTTGTAGCTTTATAAAACAGGGCCCAGGTACGTCGCTTCTGTACAAACTCATCTATGTTCGCGCGCTTTATGTCCTTATCAGTCCCGTTATAAAAGGCATACGGCTGTCCTTTTCTTCGAGATCACGTCAGCATGGTGTCATTATTGTTATAACAAATTATTAAATAAAATAAAATACAGTTATATCAGCATACACTTGTGATATGTGATTCCGTGGACTTTCTTGCTTTTTTTCCCATAATTTGAGCAGTTCCGCATAACACATGACGGCATTTTGATGACTCAAACACGCTCTAAACACGGCTGGCGGTAACTGTCAAGCACTTCCGTTCCGTTGGCTTGTTCGAGAGCGCCTGGAGCCAGTGAAGACAATTGTTGCCTTTTGTGCGCTTCATTTTTGGTGCGCCAATGACGTATCTACCTCTTTTATATATACAATATCATTGTTTACTAAGCAATAATGCTCCTTCTTAGACTACATTTTTTTCATATCACTAGAAAGATTATAGCGACACGCAATGCAACGCAAGCCCGTTATGAATAAAAAAATAGAACACTTGAAAATTATGTGATGCCTGTCTGTGTGCCACAGTCTTCTTACACCTTGTTATTCATAGAGGTGCATAACAATATGAACAATGATCTAAAAATAAAACTAAACTAAACAAAATTAACTAAAATTACAGTTTTTTAAGTGTTATATTTTTCTTTTCAGATAAAGCAGAAAGTTCAAGAAATAGACAAGGAATTTGTAGAAATTAATAAAACTCCTAAACCTGCTTCAACTAAACAGCCAATTAAAGCTCCAAAGAAAAAACAAGGGAAAAAAGTGTCCAAGGAAGATGTCACCAAAACTACCGAAAAGATTGTGAAAATGGACTTGTAATTGTAAGAAGTAAATGTTACTATTTTAAACATTCCTTATTATTTTTTTTGAATATTACTATCTTGAGGTATGTGCCTGTTGTCCTGACTAAACAAGAATTGGAAGAAGTTCTTTGCTCAGTAAGTAGGGTTGCCAGGTCGCCAAACATAAAAGCCGGACAGACCAGCCAGTTTGGCCAGACATTCTGATAAAAAGGCCAGAATTGCATGTAAAATCAAGCTTTTTTGATCATTACCATAAATCTTGTGGAATTCTAATCAGTCTAAGTACTTTATTATTAATAAGTCAAGCGTTCACTCCTTTGCGAAATGTAAAAAACCTAACAGAAGTGGACAGGCTGGACGCTGTTTATTTTGGCTGGACAGTCCGGACACTCAATCAAAAAGCCTGACTATGTAACGCTTTGTAATTATGAATTTTATACTATAGTTATGAATTTTATACTATAGTTTACAGGTATATGTATATGTAAAAGGAAATAATTTAATTTCCTATTCATCTGTCTGGAAATTGACAATTAAGTTCTTGTGACTGGTTAAGGGCCCTTTATTATTTTGAATGTACAGTCAAAGGCATAAATATATGTATGTTACCAAGACATCAAAAATATAATCACCTGTATGCCATAAACAGTAAGGCTGATGACGATGACATATATAAATATTTGACATTATGGCTGTATTGATGTTTATGCCCTTGACTGTATGGTAGGAAGATAGGAATATCGAGCAAAAGAAACAATCAAAAAACATAGACAACTGTTAATGTCTTTTATTGTTAAAATTTAACAAAAATACAATTTTGAACACTTAACCTATAACATTAACATTTTCATATGCAATAAAATTAAAATATGTTACGGTGGTAGTTTGAAAAGACATGAAGGTGCGGCGAGGAGCGTCACTTGCTTTCATTGTTGCGTAAACTAATTACGGAGCAGAAAACATTTGGTGTTTGAGACTTTAAAATGCTACTATGTCATTGGTAGACTTCATTAAAAAACAAATGACATTTAGCGGACATTTACCATTATCTTAGATTTGTAAATGCATTGAAATTCCTGTGTTCTCCTTCATGATATAACAAGTTTACTATTTTATTCTTCATCCGTGACGTCGGGCTCTGCTTGCTCGTCTTCGCTGACTTCGGCTGCGGGTTCCTCCGCGGGGGCTTCGGCATCGACGGCTGGGGACTCCGGTTCTTCCACGATGGGTTCAGCATCTTGGAATTCGCTGAAATATGTAAAAAGTTTTAAGTATCACTTAAACATCCAACACCACATTGCACGGCATGGTCTCTTCGTTTAAGGGAAGACGGGCCCAGCGTACGGGCCCTCCCTTTCGTGGCGCGGTCCTGGCGGAAACCGGAGCCACCGGGGGGGCGTTTGTGGTGAAACCCTAGTGGCATCCCTCTGGTCCCCATCACACCGGATTGAGGCAACGCCGGAGAGTTTTTAGTTATGGTATACTATACCCCTTCGGGGGGAAGTCCTACATATCCCTAGGCATCCCCGTGTCTAGGACATCCATAAAGATTTCCTCTTCGTTAGAAAAATAGGGTGGCAGGACTGGCAAATTGCCACGGGCCCTAACTCTAGGTGGCCATGAACTGATTGAGCCAATGACAGACGGGACATTGAAAAAGAGGGAAGAAGAACTTCCATCTGATGATATGGCAACGGGTTCCAGCCTACAACCTTATAGTTACGCCACTGGTGATCTAAAACAGCCGTGACTGTGGGCTAACCTGGCTTCAGTGTCAGCAACCTCGGCCGCGGATCCGCTGTGGGAGAGCTCCTCAAGCCGCGCGGCGGCCAGCTCCGACTCTTGTCTCGCGATCTCTGCTAACTCCGCCGCCTGCGCAGGAAAGAGATAGATTCTAGAGAATCTTGATAGTACTCCTTAAGTTATTTTAAAGCGGGTCTAAAATAGAGCAACGGGGTCTTTAGTGATCGACTTGAGAAACACCCACAAATTCTGTGGAATTATATTAGCAATTCCTACGTTGTTCAGTAGTCTGGTAAAATGGACTAAAAAGACAGGAGGATCTTTTTGCTGTCGTCTAAACGTAGCTGTTGACGGTGCAATATGCAGTGTTCTATTTACGACCTAGTCCACAGAATTAGTTTTGTCCATAATATCGCCGAAGTACTTATAAGTAGGTATGTCAGAAGAAATTTACCTGTCGCGCAAGTTCGTCTTCCCTCTCCTCCTGAGCCTGCTTCTCTAGCTCAGCCAGGCGAGCGAGCTCCTCCTGCCTGATGGCCTCTGCTTGCCTCTCTTCTTCTGCTAAACGGGCTTCTTCCGCCTTCTTGGCCTCTTCAGCCAGTCGCGCCTCTTCGGCCAACCTGGCTTCTTCAGCCAACTTCGCTTCTTCGGCCAGCCTGGCTTCTTCGGCTAACTTTTCCGCCTCAGCCTTAGCTATCTCGGCTAGACGCGCTTCCTCAGCCTTCTTCGCTTCCTCAGCTACACGAGCCTCTTCAGCCTTGCGGGCCTCTTCCTCAGCTTTCCTGGCGTCTTCTTCAGCCTTACGTTTAGCTTCTTCAGCCTTGCGCGCTTCATCTTCAGCTCTCTTCTTCTCTGCTGCTTCACGCTCGGCCTGAAGTCAAAGATTTGATTTTCATTAACGTTCACATCGAGAGGTTTTATTTATTGTTGAACTATTTTGTGTATAACATAAATTCTTACCTGCGCCTTGCGGTCAGCCTCACGTTTTGCTTCTTCCTTCAGAGCCCTGAAACATAATTATCCTTAGCAAAATTGAGCACAAATCAAACTCATAATGAGAGAGATCGACTTTAATTATCATCATCAAAATTTTAACTGCTTCTTGCGTCAGGTGAATTGCATTACAGTCATCTCATCTGCAGCTATCCCTAGTTTAATTGATTATGCAAAAACAATGAGCTCACTTCTCCTCGGCGGCACGAGCTTCCTCCTGCCTTTTCCTTTTGATCTCTGCCAGGTCAGCGGCCGGCGCAAGCACAGGCTCAGCAGTGGTGGCACGGAACTTTGCCAAGCGCTCCGCTTTGGCAGCCTTCAGTTCTTCCGAAGGATCCTCCATCATCTGGGGCGCCTGGAATTTGCGGCTCGGCCTCGAAGGGAGCAGTTTGACTGCACCCCGGCCAATATTAGGAACATCGACAACGTAACTAAACTCGAAAAGACGAGCTGGTGTTTTAGTGCTCAGTTTACAGACGGCAACTGATTATCTTAGGAGCTCCACGTTCCAAGATCATCTGAGGGGCAGAGCGGCGGCGACCCCGAAGCTTTTCGATGGAGCGTGATGAAAGTGTTAGAAATGGCGCTCTTAACACAGCATGTTTTTGTCAGACGCTCTGTCGCCATGATAGCGAAGCCTGGATGCTATGGATTGCTCTAACATCCCCCAACACACAGCTAGAATTTTCGATGACAATGGAAAATAACGAAAGCGAACGCAGCCGCAACCATCGGGCTTCCTCTTACAAGCAGTTAGACCCTGAAGCTTTATCGCCAAGCCTGACCATGTTCCCAGTCCTTTATCGGTTCTATTCATGCTGTGAGACGTTCGAAAGCTGCGTTTTTGCTGTTTGCGACGTATCACCTCAATGTGAAATGAAAAATTTGCCTTGCAAGTCCTTAACTTATAATTTAGGTTCATGTTTACTATGTACAATGCGTTTATTTGTGTATAGAGTTAATAAAAACCAAAAGTCTTTGAAAAATTGTTATTTTGAAGCGAAGCATTATGGAAGCCTGGATCTGTTAAGGTCGAGTATCATGCGGAACGATTAAAACAACTGAAAGATCGGTTAAAATCCTTTATTATTACTTAAAATCAGTTCTGTCGAGAGACAGACACGACTCCTCGAAAACACGGAGTAGCTCTGTCACCGAATATGACTAGAAAAATAGAATTAATTACTCGTTCGTTGAGAATTCGTTTGTAGCAAAATATAGCTCTTCAGTAAATGGGTAAAAAAATAGATTATCTGGATTAGTCGGAGCGTGTTATACCGAGATCAGAACGCGAAGGGCGGGCGCGGCGCGGGCGCCGGTGGCGTGAGCCGTGGGGGCCCGCGCCGCGCGCGCGGGCGGGGGCGGGGAGCGGGGGGGCGCGGGGGCTACGCGCTCTGCGCCGGCGGCTGTTCCTGCGCGCCCGCTGCAAGAGACACCACACACAGGGTTAGACACGGACTTTATACTCCAGTTTAAACCCGCTCTCTACTACCCGACTGATAGAGCGGGCGTTAAATACAAACGTTTAACTTGAACTTTTAATTTAAAGCGTGAGCGAGCGTTAGCGTTGCGACGCGGGCGTTGTACCTGTGGCCTTATCGCCAGCCAGACCGGCGGCCGCTAGCCTGTTTTTCGCATAGAACGAGAGCAGATTGACGTCGTCTCTGATGCTTAGTTCCTTGTAGAGGGGGCGGCGACTGGAGAAGGCCTTGTTACCGTTGTAGTGGACGCACGCGAGGTGACCACGTCCTGGCGAGAACACCTCATGTTACCACGGGGGGCACACTGGAACTAACTGTTAGGGGTTACTTTGCGAAGACGAAGTACAAGAGAAGGTGGAAGACGAGGTAGGGTCACTCAGGTACTTGTCAGTATTTGTTATCAAGTGTTGTCCGTGTAGTGTTTGTGTGTAGAACCAAGAACTTGAGGCTCCTCTGTGTGTGTTGTGTGCCTATTACTGTACTTACCTGTGAACTTCTTAGCGGGTTCATTGTAAAACGAGATGTTCTTAATGTTATCGCCGACGCTACGCAACGGGACGAGTAGCCTGGCTACATATGCGTCATTGCTGAATCGGTACGGGATCGGCTCCCCATATCCATATCTGCAGATATAAATAAAGCGGTTTGTAACGCAATTAGTACCAATAGCAAAAATCCGGCTCGATGATCTTTAACAAAATCGTGCGAATTTTTCGTCTAAAAAAATATTAGTAACAGATAGGTAGGTACGCTGAATTTAGATTGTTATTCTCGCGAAAAACACATTCTCATTGCTAAGTTGCATCAGCTTAAATAATCATTGAAATTTCCCTCAAAAATCTACACGCTTATCTAATGAAAATAAACCATAAAACATTTTATTAGAGCACTACACGCAAACATTTGGCATTTAACCAGTCTATAATTATCCGGTGATCGCTCGTTGCTTACGTTACTACGTACGGTATGATTTGCCTATGAAATCTACACCTACGCTGAAAATAACACAGCCAAATAAGAGAGAGCCCATTGTTCCTCACATGTCCAAGAAACACAGGCCTTCTTTAGTAAGTCGGGTAGCGGAACTCGAAGTTTTGACTTTGCAACGTCGTGTCGATCATTGCCAATGGATGCGCAGGCGATATGTCATCAAAACTCAATGTCAGTGCCAGGGCAGTCGTCGGAAGACGCATCAATGGGCTGTCTATTTATACACTTCACAACTGGCCAAGAAAAACTTGACGAGCCGTTCGAACAGGTGCGCCAAGATTTAAACTGTCGGACTCAGCCGCTATAAATTAGCCTACTTAGTTAGACCTTTCGTCTCCCCAGACTAAGTGCAACATGCGGCTAATAATTTGACGTTGGGTTAACGATTCTCACTGCCCATCCACAGGAAATGTGCTAGGGAAAAGTCCACCAATAGGATCACTACATTTTCCTGGCCTACTGCACCGCTGCTTTCCCATTGGTATAGATTTGCAACTTAATTCTTTGCGCTATCTGTTTATCGCCGAGCCATTGCCATTCCAGTAACATTGCAGGTTCTGTCCTCCTAATATGTGTGAAAGGGATGTATGATAGCAACTTCGAATTTCAAATTTGGGAGTAGACCCCCAGGCTAGAGGAGACGAAGTAATACACTCACGAGTGAATGGTTTCCAGGGGAGCAACGGTCTTTGCGCGCGGCAGCACCGAGCGAGCGCGAGTCAGAAGCGAAGCGGTGTCCGCACGGATACGGCGGCTTTCATCCGCGAACGACTGGAAACCAAGGCCGGAAATTAGCGATGATATAAAGTTGATACTTCTTTCCTCAGGTAAAAGAGTTAAGTTGAGGCATCGAGTGGCGTCTGCATGATCAGACTAAATTTCCGCTGACAACATGTTCATACTTAGGATGGATTTGGAGCACCAAACCTATTTTTGGTGGAGGTCAATGCGACAAGAAGTAGCTTTAGTCGAGAAAATTGGAAGGTGAATGAAAATCCAAGGTTACCTTTAAACCGTGAACCGTTGCCATCTCTACACATTAAAATTAACTTGTGTGACTGACTGACAGACAGACGGCCATTGTATAGCCTAAACGACTGGAGCTATAGACTTGAAATTTGGCAAACAATATTCCTTAAGAACCACACTAAAGGTGAACTCTGAAGAGGTTTTTTATTCTTCTACGAGGGCGAAACTAGGTTTGCGCCATAGCATACAAAATAAGCATATAAATAAGACAATTTACCTTCATGGTTTCCGAATTGTAGTAGTCATCGAGTATGGTCACGGCGGACTGGGGACGCCGGCGGTAGCTGATCCGGTCCAGCTCTCGAAGGACCACCGATGGACGCACGCGCACCCGCACCACATGATGGGGTGGTTCGGGGTACGCAACGAGTCGGGTCACGCTGCGAGCCGTTGGCCGGTATAATAACTCCGTCTGGAGAAAATTCTGGTTGTGGAAAACTGTTTGTATCTTAGGATTGTGCGAGGACCAAAAGGGTGCTCAAAGGCGGCTTTATTGAACGTGAACAAAGTTACTACTTAAGGCTTTACATTCAAATTCATAATGCAATTTTTATGGGTAAGAAGCGTTCAACTCAAGCATGAAAGAGAAGCGATAGATTTTTCAAGACATGCTGTTTCAAGAGTTTAAAGTATTTCTAAACCATTGCAAAATTTCGAACTGATAATCATATTTCAAGTCCCGCAAAGCTAATGTCATTTATTTCGAAGCGGACTTGTTAGTGTCCCGTTGATTTATGATTCTAAGTGCATCATACTGGCATCAGTGCATATTACACACATCGCTGGTGACAAAAGCGAATCATTTCTTAGCTTCGTGTTACTAATTGGCAAGATACGCGCAAATCTTTCAACGTCGAGACTTCCAGTCTCCATGCTAACCGAAACATGATGACATTCAAAGAACTCGAAGCTTCGTAACAGTATTTACAGTTAACGATGGTTTAGCGGCGAATGATTGATGTCACCTATTGTTAACACTTTGTATGTCGACCTTCAGGGTCATAAGAAAAGCTAGTGTTGAATGAACAGACTGCATAAATAACGAACTCTGGATGTCGCTCTATCGGGCAATCACAACTTTAAATCGCGGTCTTGAGATTTTCCAGAGAAAGTTTATAATTTATAATTAATAAATTTTTCATTCACCGTGAAACTTGTTTGATTCATCGAAGGCGACGGTCAATAAAGACAGAAAATCTCTGAAGTTTCACAAAGCGTGCCAAAGGGACACTTGCTTGTTTTGGCACTTCCCTTCCCCTACCGGACTTGTTATATAGCTACATAAAGACGAACGGGAAATGTAATGGGTGACAATGGTAACTACCACTACCTTAGTCTACTCAGCGGGAAAGACTATATTTTCGACTGTCTCGAATTAATTGGGTGATGAAAACGTACCAAACCAGATGCCCTGATTTATTAACAACAGTGTGAAAATATTGGAGATAGGATCAATCATAGCCGTGGCCGGAGTAGATCAAGTAGACGTTTATCAAGATAGTTTGGCAACAAGACGAATATATAGTTTGTTTTTCCATTTTGTTTATGAAATGCCGCATCACAGAGCTATTTTGGAGGGAACTTATTGCGTGGATCAATGGTAACTGAGTCATCCGTGCGGAGTAAAATTAGACGCTAAATGAAATGCAAGCGAAGGATACTAAAGTTCAAGACCTAATTTTCTAGTTATTCGCGATTATCTTTGATTCAAGCTTTAATAATGGCAATAATAATAATAATTCTTGGCAATGATGGTCTTTCCGAATGCGCTGGTAGATTAAAAAAAGACATGTAAAAGAGCCCTTGGCGGCCTATTTGCAAAATAAACTTTTGACTTCGACTTTGACTTTGAATATAGTGTCTATAGTTATCCTTAAATCAACTGCTGATCCAAACACGACTGATATTTACCTAGATATGTATGATCTCAACAGGGTCTCTACAAAATACCTTCCACTGATATTGCACCACTGCAATAGCATTTGTAAGTACTTAGCTACCTTACCTACACACCTAGCGTGACTAATAATCTGATATTTTTATCATCTATATTAATAATTTCGTGACCGGTTACGGTAGACTCGATCGAAACGTTGCCCGAGTGATAGAACGTGAAAAAATAAAAATTTCGAGTCGACAACATGTATCCGCAAAATTCGGATTGTCGAGTATTTTGTAAAATTCTTAACGGTGCTGATGGACAAATCGCAGTCGCCATATTGGACACCACAGACTAGCGCGAAACTGACACCGGAGGACGACAAACGTTCCGTTTCATGCTAGCGCACATACGCCGTGCGATTTTTCTTAAACCTGAGATTGGCCAACATAACCATAGAAAAAATAGAATAATTGGGAATGGATGATTATTTTAAAAGTGCTTGGTGATTTTTCTTTCGATAGGAATAACCATCCTAGCTACGGAAAAAAGTTTCCGATTTTTTCCGTCGAGCCATATATTTTATAAAAATAAAAACATTTTATTCAGTCACTCGACGGTAGTGATGTAATGAATGTCATATTTTCGACACTAGCGAATGCATTGCATAATATAGCGAATATTCGCATTTGCGAATGCGAATATTCAGTTTTTGTTAAAATTTGGCACCATTTGTCTATGGCTTGGTGACTTTGGTGGCAGTTCCGTACAAACGAAGTACGTTCCGTTTGTTTTTTGTTCCTAGAATAGCCGAGTTGAGACGAACGAACGCATCTGATTGAAATGTCATTCCACTCTATGTTGCCAGATGGGCTATTTAATTTAGCGCCAAGCCAATGGGGCTATCTCCCTTACCGGGCGGCGAAAATTATATAATTAAACAACTACTAGATACCCTCAATTTTTTTTTATATTCGCATAACATTCGCAGTAATTTTGCGAATGCGAATACGAATGCGAATGCGAATATTCGTTACATCACTACTCGGCCCTTATACGGCAGTTAAGCAATACGCCAATGCATATCAAATAAAAAAAAAACTGCTTGAATCTGTAGTAGAAATGTCATCACATTTCTAGCTAAAATAAGCAACGGCTAAGTGGCGCCGTCTGTAGATTGTTCGTGTTACTAAACCACTATGGTAATTTTTATTGAAATTGGCATTGTTCATTTTTTTTAAGCTGTGCTTTTAACACCTTTATTTGATAGAAAGGACTTTTTTAAGAAACTAACTTGAATATTATGCTTCTACGTATCTTTGTTTATTAATAATAAATATAAATATTTTTCGCTGTTTGATAATTTGTTAATTTTGGCAGGATCCCAATCGCCTTCGTACAGAAATATAAAAAAAGGTTTTGTCTATATGTCAACGTCATAGATCTGTAGATGTGTGTGAATTTAACGGCAAACTCACGTTTAATGTCAACAATGTTCGCGTGTTCGAAATTATTTCCGTTCGTTGGCGTTGTTATTGTTTTCCGTGCTGTTTTTGCTTTTTCGTTTCACCCCTGCACATCTTTCCTGACTTCTACTTACATTAAAATGGTATTCGCAACAATGCATCGTGTAAACTTTGAAATATTCCACATTAGCTTGCGTACACCATTTCTTCTGCAAACCTTCTCTGATTTTCACAATGATTTTGTTGGGGCTATAGTTCGAGTCATTGTTGCATCCCGGCAGAAAACATTTTTTTATAAATATCCATTGTTTGTTACAGTTTTATACTTTGAATTTGCTTTTATTTCTAATGTTTGTAGGTTAAGTCAGAATGTAATGTTATGATGTAGACGTGACAGTGATAGCGTGACAGATACCGTAGCTAAACTTTTTTTTTTCATTTTTGTGGCAAACATTTTAATGGCCGATTCTTACATAAAACATAAAACCCGGTCGTTAGATCAAACAAAGGTCAAAACTTACTACGTACTTTTACAAAAATATCTGCAATCGTAAAGTATTTTTGAAATCGGACAAGATAAATCGGTTATTTGATGGTTTTCCTCCAAATGGTTTCGAATTGGAGCATACTAAAAAAAATGAACAATGTCAATTCCCCATGTATGGTAGTAACACAAACAATCTACAGGCGGCGCCACTTAGCCGTTGCTTTTTTTAGCTACAAATGTCATCGTTTACCACAGATTCAAGCAGCAATTTAAAAAAATGATATGTCATTGGCGTAGTGCTTATCAGCCGTATAGAGGCCGCCGAGTGACTGAGTAAAATGTTTTTATTTTTATAAAATATATGGCTCGACGGAAAAATAAATAATAATAAACTAATAAATATCATGGGACAAATTACACCAACTGACCCAGTCCCAAACTAAGCAAAGCTTTGTGCTATTGGGTACCAAGCAACGGATAAGAATACTTATATAATTTAGATAAATACATGCTTGAATACATACAACATCCATGACTCGGGCACAAACATTCGTATTCATCATACAAATGTCTGCCCCTACCGGGATTCGAACCCGGGACCTCTAGCTTCATAGTCAGGGTCACTAACCACTAGACTATCCGGTCGTCAAATCGGAAACTTTTTTCCGTAGCTAAGGATGGTTATTCGTATCAATAGAAAAATCACCAAACACACTTTTAAAATAATCATGCATTCCCAATTCAAAATAAAAACGGATTTTCAAACTTTAAAATGGCCGCCCTGTAAAATTGCCATTTTGGACTCATCAAGTTGTTCACGCCATGCACGGATATATTCTTGCAGATAATTTCAGTTATTGTGAATGCTATCACATCTACCTATTTTTGTATTAAAATAATAAACAGTGATTCGAAATAATGACTACACATTCTACCTACATTTTGTACCTACAAGTGTATTATGATTCAAATTTCACCCGAGCGAAGCCGGGTTTTCATCTAGTTATAAATATATTTACTTACCTAATTCTGCCAACCCGTATCGCATTACTTCAGTCGCCATGACCATATTAGCATGAGAATTCCATGAGTTAAGTATCCATTACGCTGTAACTTTTTGGAGTTTTAAACGCTTTTGAACCAAATCATCTTTATGAAGCATCACTGAAGAATCTAGCCGTTTTATTATTGCGTGAACGAGGTAGTTAGCCGACCTTCGGCCAGCTGCCAGAAATCCTCAATGTTTACGTTCCCTTCAAGATCCGGCCTTTGTTTTGTTCAAGGGAGAATACGGCTGATATTTTGAGCTAGACTCACGCTTTAACTTTACTAAACACCTGCTAGACATTGTTACGTGGAATTTTGGCGTGAATTTATAGACTTAATCAAACGTCGTCATCAATTTTGGGTTCTTTATCGTAGTGTCGTTAAAGTCAAAGTTTTGGCAAGACAAAATGAACGCTTAGTTCATTTTAGATTTCTCTGGCCTGTCGATCTAAGTGATTATTCTCTTAACTAAGTGGTTAGTGGGATTCAATAAGATACCTACTTGTAAATGTAACTAGCTGCTGTCCGCGACTTCGTCTGCGTGGAATTATACATGTATAAACCTTTCTCTTGAATCACTCTATCTAGTAAAAAAAACCGCATCAAAATCCGTTGCGTAGTTTTAAAGATCTAAAGCATACATAGGGACGGACAGATAGCGGAAAAGCGACTTCGCCAGAGGATTATGAAATGCCTCGCAATTGACAACACGCGTAAAGGAAAAAAAACTAATTAGATTCTTATTTTATGATGTATAAAAATTATCTACTTAACTCAGATTTTGGAAAAAATGTATTCTTTGAAAAAAAGTGTTATTTTGACTCTAAGCAGAACCTGAAAAATTAAAAGTAGAACTGTTATTTTTAAGATTCCGTTCCTCATTTTACTGAACACTGAGTCTACCTCACACTTGGCCAGCTTTGCATGTCTACAACATCCCAGAAGCGTCTAGAGCTTGTTAAACAAATCCCCTTTGATGAAGTGTCCAGACATCACGTTACCGCCATGTGTTTCCTATAATTTAAGGAAAACTCCCCAACAATTACAGTTTAAAAGAATGCTCTTGCAATCCGTTTTGTTTGACTTCGTAATTAGCGAGCTGGCACTCTGCCAGGACTTGTACTATCCGGATGATGTAGGTAGGTACGTGGTTATAGGTACTATTATTGTAAGGAAAATTTATCACGGTGTATATTTAGATTATTTCCAAAGATTAGCAGTCATTTCGCGAAGGCGTAACGTTACATAAATTTTACGGATGATGTTATGTCAGATAGAGATAAAGAGATTTTGGTAGAAAATATCTAGCTGCCAAATTATTAGCTAATGGTTCGTTTAAGTTCGAATGGTGGAGCGTGTCGGATAACCTCGTGTTCTCCAGCTTTACGGTTCCTCCTGTAAGACGGGAAAGAGTAGCGGTTGAACCGCTGCACCATGGCCAACAACGGCTTACTAATTACTAATTTATCTATAAATTAATTACGCGATTACTAATATTGCTTAATATCCGACTGGGGAAAAGGGTTTTGTTTAGGCTATCAAGTCAAGCCTTTCTTCTAATTTTGGGCATTGGTCTTGCTTTTTTGAACATGATTCATGACATGGGGTGACATCATGTGTGACATAAAATATTCAGCTCTTTTTTGAGGTTGACTGGCCTTTACGCACAAGATGCCTTGCTACATTAAAAGAATTAATCAAAATAGTGGTTATACGGACTATACAACGTGCTATTAGCGATTTGTCACCTAAATCATACTTAAGTAGCTCTAATTTGTTGTGATCTTACTCGCAACCACTTACAATTTACTATAAAATATGGATTATAATATCTGCTTCCCCATTCTTGTATTCTGCTTGACCTTTGGTTGGGCCATGTAGAGTTGGGACAGCAATTACCGCCGTAGTTTTTACATGTCCACTTGTTATTCGCTGGTAATCTCGCTACTCCCTTACGCCAGATATAAGCCGTAACCTACATCCAAGAAAACGATCGTCCATGTAAACACGTGCTAAATATATTCAGTAATGAACTTGTGAAATGCGTCTCATTACGTCACGAGGCGTAGGTTAAACCAAACACGGCCGGATGCAGTGTCTAATGCGCATTTATTTTCGTGTTTAGTGACGGCAAAAGAAGGTGGGTAATTAAATTAAAAATATACCTACCCTGTCAACAGTGTTAACATCAAGTGCATAGATACATTTGTAAATGCTTGGGCCTTCATTACGGATGCTCTAGGTCATGTTGACTCTCCTTACCCCAGCGTACACACAATATTTCTTTGACCTCTCTTTCCTTCTCACTTAAGGTTTTACCCAGTTTTCCTGAAAAATTATTAGAAAACGAGCAACTGAAACTTAACATGGGACGGCAGCTAACTGTTCTCAAAGTACCTATTTTGACGATAGCGTTGCCCGTCAATTCTTCTATGGAGATTTCGTTTAAGTATCGCGTGCTTGCAGGAACTGTACAATTTTCTAGGATGAAACTATCCTATTCCTATGTCCTTTTCAGGGTCTCACTCTATCCAAATGATATCACGACCTGTCGAGTAGTTTACGCGTAAAAGCTATTTGGAATTTGGAAGACGTATTTGGGACCGAAAACATAGGTAGAGGTAAGTACATTAGTAAGCATACTGGAGCCCGATTTTTGAAAGCACATGAAAATACCACTAAAAAGGGGTGAAAAATTGTGCAAAAAAAATACAAGTGGAGTAGAAGAAAATTATAGCTGACATTAATCTCGCAAACTAGTTAAAAATTTGATTTGTGTTGTAGTTTTGAAGTTATAAGCAGATTTTTAACACGTTCGAGTGATTTTCCATTAAAAAATTGGGCCCCTGCATTACCAGTCATAGTACGCATTAGGTACGTGCATTTAGCAGTCTGTAGGTACGCTACACTATTCTCTCTGGGCTCTAAACCTGTAATAGTCGCCATTTGAACTTTGTTTTATTACTGCAGGTGTAATTTCAGTTGTCATTTCAATTATCGCGTTGGCAAGTCTCTGTAACATTCATAAACGTGTTGGCGGATCGAAGTTTACGATTAGGTGTTCTAACGTGTCATCAATGAATGCTATGATTTAGATGCCCGAAAATAAAATAGAAGTCATTGTCACTGCGGTGGCCAAAAATGTGAATCAGTTTTTGTTCTATTTTTATTCGGATTGAAACGAGACTAATAAAGATTCTGTGGTGCCGTATTGCTCTGTTTGAGATACGGCATTTTTAACCAAGCGACTTTGTGGCTTTGTGGATTGACCTCTGAGTTTATTGAAATTTACTTACTAAATTAAAAATTTACCGATTACTGAAATTTACAGCTTACTTACTGTTAAATCTTATAGGTATACAGTGTTAGGTAAAGTTACTTAGGATGCAAGACAAGTAATCGTTCTCCTATTTAACTGCTATCAGCGTGGCTAGACAAGGCTATTTATTTCATTTGGTGTAAATCGGCTGTCCGCGACAATATCACCATCCAAATGATGATGGATGTTTACCGTGTGTAAAAGTATCTTGTAATAAGGAATGATTTCTAACGGCCGCCTCTTTTAAATTTTTGATATATAAAGTAATGTGAAAGTTATTTCGTTCAAAAGGGCCAAAATGTCATTACCAAGGTGTGTCCGCTTTCCAATTTTCGGTAAAACTTCTGCAAAAAGTTCCATTTAACTGGCGTTTACGGCTGAAGCTACTATTTCCCTAAAAAGTTTCATAGTTATATCATACAATATTGATTGCACAAATTAAAACGCATCATATAAAACGGAACAGTAACATCGTACATTTGGGTTCCTGTTTAACTCGTCATCACCGTGGCACAACGTAACGCGACATATAGCTCTGCACTGAACAGCTCTGCACAACCCCCGCCGCTCCCCCCGCGTGCCTACTGTCACCATTCAGAAGGCAGAGTGAGCCCACGTCGCGCAAAGCAATATTAAGAATTTATTTATTTTTTACAAAGTCGTACCGTGGTTTTTGTCACAATAATATTGACATTCCCGTTGGTCTCATTCCTCGGTAAGTACATGAATTATTTATATTTATCATATTTTATCGTATAGCCTAACCGATTGATTATGACGTAATCAGTAAAACATTTTGGAATATCTAATATGGTACATGCTAAACTGAAAATAGCTGCATTTTGTCATTACCAAGGTGGTCATTACCACTGATTACCGTGGACTTTTTACCCACGGAAAGGACGATTATTCCATGGTAATGACTTTCTGCACTTAATTCTGTAAAGACCTTGGCTTTTATATATTTTTCCATTTTATATCTGTCCACTTTTTCTGTTAATTCATTTGATTCTGTATTTTTGCAAATATTTATCACGTTTTTATCTGTTTCAGTGGAAGAAGTAAATAAATATGCCAAGTAAAAAAGGAGATAGTAAACAAGAATTGCTAATTAAAAAAACGGAAAAGTAGCTAAAAAAAGACGCGAAAAAATTAAATCTAACACTGAGCTGTATACCTAGAAAAGGAAAAAAAAACGTTATGCTCAAAGAAAAGAGGCATGAAAAACCTTCTATCAATAAATGAATTTAAAAAATGCAACGTCTGCTAGCTAAGCAAGAATAAAAAATTTAAAAGATGTCTTGCAATAACAATGTGTTCCTTTATATTGTGTTATTATTATTTAAGTGATTTGTTAGAAAATATAATGGTGTGCGTAATAATTTTCCTTTGTGAATAATTATTGTACTTAGACACATTAAGTAATAATGACGGTCTTTCCGAATGTGCTGGTACATTCATAAAAAGACATGTAAAAGAGCCCTTGGTGGCCTATTTGCAAAATAAACTTTTGACTTTTGAAGAGAAAGAAAACATTTTTTTTGAAAAAAGATCATTTTCTACTTCAAAGAATTTCAAATGTGTGAGCAAAACTATATGAAGCTACTAAAAAAATCATTATGTTACTTATATTTGGTATTTTATTATTTATTTGTTTAATATTTACATTCTTTTATTTAATAACCAAATTGATTAAATACTTCGGTACTTTGAAATACGTCAAAATCTGTTTAAATTAATTAGAGATAGGAACATTTATCATTACCATGTGCTATCGTCATTACCAAGCATGCAAAATGTCATTACCATGACGCTTAAAACATTGCGGGTCCATATCTTCAATTTTTGGGCTCCTAAAAGATGGCCTTTATTTTTTTTATAACCCATGTATCACAAACTGTCAATTAAGATTAAGTTTGTGATTGAAAACAATTTTATTTTTATTTTTTTAACAAAGTGCCCAATTTACACCAAATGAAATAAATACCCACAAGCGACGCATACATACGCTCCGAAGTGAATCTATGTCGACATACGCTTGCCGTAGCGTTCGTTCCGCTAGATCACGTGATTGTTCGTAATCTTATGTCAATCCCGTACATTTCTCTTAGCGTTATCGATAGTAGAAAGTGAATTTATCTAGCCGCAGAAACAAGCAGACCCAATGTGTATTTTTCTTGCGGGTAATGTAACGATTTAATTCTCAGTATAAATAGCGCGTCCTCACAACTTTACGAGGCGTAAATGCTTCGGAATGCCGATTGCCGTGAATTAGAACGAGGTGAAATCAAATTAGAACAATACGAAGCACTGGTAAATATTTGCTTCTGAAATTAATTTATTAATTTAGCTGGTGCCCGCGACTTCGTTTTCAGGCAGCCTAATTTTCACCAAGTTTTCAACTTTTCAATCTCCAATAGTACTAATTAAGACAGAAGCCAAATAATGTTATCGTTACGGAGCCACTTTGAAGCAAAAGTTCCTTTTACAGTTCCCGGCAAATACTAGAGCCTCACCTTGAATGTGCAGATGCGAATTTAAGTCATTAATTTCAATTTAATGAATATCTAGAAAAAAAGCATAAGTAGAGTAATTGTGTGAAATAACCTAAATAAATCATTATATTTTAAGCCTGTTTGGTACAAAAGTGCATGCGCGAACTTACCCCTTTCACGTCGCCCTAACTCAAGAAGTTTGCCGTAAGCTGTAGGTACATAGGTAGGTACCCCCTACCTACATCTCGTAAGAATAAGAAAAAAATCTTTGATGATTATCAAGAAAATTTTAAAGGCTGCCAAATTTCAAGTCTATCTTCAGTGCTACCTTTTATATTATAGATAATAGATATAGATACAAAATGTACCTACATTGATTTATTGCAGGCATGTATTGTTTTTCACTGGTTTGTATTTAGGTGTTCTGCCTAAAAACGTTAAGTAGCTACCTACCTAAGTTATTTGTAGCGCGGGTCACCACATACGTTCATCGTTTTTGTTTGCCAGTATCTCATCAGTAAATATTGTCCTACTGAGAAATAAATGTAGATACTGTAGAACTAGGTAGTATTCTTCGGGCTGGCTGGTAAGAGGCTAATCTCGAAGTTCATCGAACATTTGTTCGATTTGGCGTTTGTTCTTTTTTTCAAGAACTCGGAGATGGCCTCAGACCAATTTGATCCAAGAATTAAAGTAGACATCCCGTATTATGTAAATGTTGCATTTCTAAAATCTGAATAAAAGAAAATATTGCTTAAATGCCTTTTTAATAATACCCCGCACCTCCACCAAAATGTAGAGCTGCCTTGAGGAGGCACTTTTAACTGTAAGTACGGGGCTCGTTGTAAGTTGTGGGAGAGGGCCTATTATTAAAAAGGCATATTTAATACTTAGTATATTTCGCAATCGTGTCATAATAGAGAGCTTTTCAGTCGAGCACAGTGTTTAGGCCAGGAAGTTGCAGTATTATTCTCTATGAAAATCTTAATACACAGATTTTAATTGATGAGTATCAAAAAAACAATATTTTCTTTTATTAAAATTTTAGAAATGCATCATTTATACGGGCTAACGACCTAGTCCTACAGTACCTACTTTATATTGTCTTATTATAAATTAAATGGCTTACGGCTTACTACTCATATTAATCTACTTAGGCGCTTACAGTTCAATTCTAACTACGTGTGCAATCAGCGCGTAAGCGTGCATCATTGTTAAATTAGGTACTTTTATGTCTCCCTGGGCCGTAACGTAAGTAGCAATTTGCTGTTTGCTATGCGAGCGGAAATTTCCACTTCCTGGCCAGGGGAAGACGTAAAATTGTGCACACACCTCAGGCGGTGATAAAGAACGCCTGTCGCTTGTGTATCGCCCTCGCCTTTGGCTCGTGCCGTGCGATAAGATCCTGGCATTCCTGGGACATGTCCGACCGAAACATGTTTTTTGCCGGAACTGAAGGTTCGGTTTTGATTATTGTTTCAGCCGAAATTGAACCTTTTATAAATGTCGCGCTGGTGTTTCACATTTCACAGATTGTAATTTCTACATTTGCATAGAGACACTGGGTTTAAATTAAACTACCCTAAAAAGTTATAAATGTCACATTAACTGCAACACTGAGGCAGCAAAAGTACAATGTTGGCTGAAGGGCTATGCACCCAACGCCAGAAAAAAAAAGTACAATGTTGTAGATTTCGCCGCGGCCAAAAGGTTCGGCTGTTTTTTGGCCGAAACCAAAACCGAAACTTCGGTCGGGCACTAACACTACAAATTATGTTCTTACGAGATAACGCTACTATACACTACCAAAGGAGATTTCTCTCTAGGCAGACACCTGGATACTATGCCTGGGGTACCGAAGTCCGAAGAAAAAAGAGCTTGAAGTTGTCTTTCTGCTTTCCCGGTAAAAAAAACCATAGTGCAATGCAGAACGGAAGACGTCACTGGCAGTTCGTGCGTCGAAGCAGTTAATATACATTCCCTACGACAATGCCTATAACTTGATTAACTTACGCGTGGGTGCGTTGCGTACGTGGAAAGCGATGAAACAAATACACGGTGAGCTTTAGCGAGGCTTTAATAGCCATGTGCATGGATATATACATCGGCTTATATACACATACCTATATTTTATATTGTACTCACCTCGGTTAGTCGGGGAGTGTACGCGATGTAGGGATCGTGATAGAACGGGAGGAGAGACGAGAGGTAGTATACAGACGTCAAAGGCTGCAGACGACAAATTATATTAGCCAAGATTTTTACATTTTCACTTTTTTTATAATAGGGTGGAAAACTAGCAAGTGGGTAACCTGATGGTAAGTGAGCAACACCAGCCACGGACACCCATAATACCGAAGGATTGCAAATGCGTTGCCAGCCTATATTTACCTGGTTGATGATTCAAGAATAGAAGTTACAGTCAGACAGGAAAATCGTAAAATTATATTGTACTTAAACGACTTTGCTTGCTGTTTATCATTCTCATATAATTACCTACCTGCCTAAACGTGTGTTCGACTAAGTAACCTATATTTCCGTGCCATTTTCGGTTTATTATGTCAAAGCATTTGGTCATAACTCATAACATGATGAGAAGGTTAATAATTTCAATACTTAGTAATAATCATCAATTGCTAATTTCTTCTATGCAAAATACGTCATTTATTAAAACGCTCATAGGTAATTAGACACCTTTTGGTACCTGCTCTCGTTGGATTTTGTAAAATGCAATTTATCCTTGACCTGCGAATCTTTGCAGTTATTCATGTCGAAATGTACCTACGTATATCTGCCGTAAAGATTTGTTGTTATTGTCAATATAAAACAACAATAATAATCACATCGAATAGACGCAGATGAGAAAAGTTTGGAAAAACAGACACGTTAGTAAAGTAGGTATAGGGCAGAGTCCATCGATCCTTGTTTCCCGTTCGTGGGTACTGTGACACTTCAAGGAAACATACAACTATTAAAAATGCAAGCTTTATTAAAAATTCAGTCTAAATCATATAGCTTAAAATAAAAAAGAGTATACACTTAAAAAAACATCAAAAAAGCTTATTACGATTCACCTCTACTTGCTTCAACAATTGAAGTAGAGTGATCACATTGCGTTAGCGAATACTGATTAGAGGCTGAGGGGATTAAGGGGTGGAAGGGGGGAGGGGGGAGCCGGGCGCTAGACGCGGTACGAGTAGTGACGGTAGGTGGTGCCGTAGGGCAGGCGGCCGCTGGTGGTGGAGGAGTAGGAGTAGCCTCCGGGGCCTCCCAGGCTGCTGCTGCGCTCCGTCGAGTAGTTGTACCCGCCGGGGCCGCTGCCGGTGCGGCGCTCCGTAGACGTGGAGTACGACGAGCGCTGCGGCAGCCCGCCGGCGCCCGAGCGCTCCGCCGTGCTCGAGTACGAGTACGAGTACTGCTCCTCGGCGCGGCGCGGCAGCGGCTCCCGGTCCACCACCACGTAGTGCCGCGGCGTCTGCAACAACCGCGCCCTTAGCACCACCGCGCCACACCCCCCTCGCACGAGCCCGACCCATCGACAATCTCTACTCGATCCATATCGTTTTCCGCCGCGATTCGAGGACCTAGAAGCCTATCGATCTCACCTTCCGCGCTGCCCGCATTCCTGATAGAGACCGCCTAACTTTCGGTCATCTTTCAATCTTCGGCGCGTTCCGCCCTATCATCCTCCGGGCTACCCCTTCAACCCCAGCTAATTTTGAGCAAACTTCGACTTGAGCGGACGAAGGGTTAACTACAAAAGCGAAAGCGACACAAATGTTCTCCGGCGCCTCGTTCAGTAGGACGCGTAGTTAGAGTAGTAGACGTGTCGGCGCGGCGCGTGAAGCGGGGAGCCGTGCGCGTGCGCCAGCGCGACGTCCATGTGGTCGCGCGGCGTGGCCAGCGGGGCGGCGGCGTAGGCGCGCTCGCGCTGGCCGACGACGGCAAGCACGCGCGCGCGCGTCTGCTCGCGCGGCGACACGTACGGCGCCAGCGGCGGCAGCCGGCTCTCGGGCGCCGGCGGAATGGCTTCGCGCGCCACCGGGTCCAGGATGCTGGGCCGCGCGCCGGGCTGCGTGCGCCGCCCGAACGCCGTCACCGGGTCCGGCACGAGGCTCGGCCGCGGTACGAACGGCACCTTCTCCCAGTCCCCGACCGTCGGCCGCTGCAAGCGGAGAAGTCGCCGTTAGTCGGCCGCGCCTCCAGCCGCGGCTATATTTGGCGCGCCCGGTAGCTTCGCTCTCCGACTCCGTTTCACGAACTGACCCAGTTGCGGAATGCCGAGACGATTCCCTAACGCTACCAAACGCGAACGGAACGACTCCTAACCTAGGACACTTAGTGAAAGCAATCAGGAATGTTTATAAGCGGAAGTCGGTGGACGATCGTAAACGTTTTGACTGTTATCCCTAGCGCTGGCTTGACGAACGTTATTTTAATAGTGGTTGAAGATTAAAAAGAGAGAGTGAGAGTTTCGGGTCGAGCTGGTGCGAGGGGCCGGCTCCCAGGAGAGAGAGTGGAGCGAGAGGTGCACGCTCAGAGGTGGTGCGCGGCGGCCCGCGAGCAGGCCGCCGGCGGGTTACGTGTTAGGCGGACGAGGACTCACCGTTAGGCTGCTGTAGGTGGAGGACGGCCTGTAGGGGCGGCGGGTGGTGTAAAAGTCACTTTCGTAAACCATGGTTGCTGATTCGGTATCGTTCGGGTGTGACTCGCGGCGGTCGGCTCTCGACTGCGGAGCGCCGCCGCTCCCGACGCGACGCCGCGCCGCCGTTATATTTAGACCACTGTCATTGCAATTTTCACGTCACTCTCGCGCTTTTACTCAAATTTTATAAAACCTAATATCGTGATGTCACAAGGGACCAACAATTGGGTTAAGGATGATGTTATTGGCGATGGAATGCATTATGCAGACGCCCAGAATAGCCCGCCGCTTGTTTACGTGCACGCGAATCATGGAATATCTACTTTTACTTCCAGAAGGCAAGGAAGGTTGAAAGTAGGAGTATGTGCCTATTTTCGTTTGTTGTGATTCAAAATCTTACTACGACGTAGTTCAAGCTCATTCAACTACCTTAGCTACTCAGGTTATGGATATGGCCTTAATTGCACAGCTATACCTAACCTGGCTACTGTGGTGATGCTTTAATTTTAGTTCTTCCACATTTATTTTTGTTTTGATCAGGTACTTCAATTTTTTCAAGAAAAAAAGCAATGCTAATGCCAATTAAAACTACCCAGCGACCATTAAGGCTTGGAAAGTTAAGGGCTCATTCTACATAAAGGTGCCTTAGGTAACTAAGTTAAAGTCGTAGGATTAGTTGGTCTAATTGTGCCCTAAAGATACGAGGACTAGACTTTACTGGCTTCGTGTAAATGGGCCTTACAATATGTACTTATTTTAAATTAAGTTCTCAGTCTCAGCCGGAAAACAGGCTCTCGCCAATTAAGTCACCACCAAAATCACGCGAGTTGTGGTCAAGTCAGATTTGGTTCAAGATCTCATAAGTAGGTAAGTAAATAATAGTCATCTTGTATGAGAGCACCTTGTGCAAGGTCCGTCCGGACCGCTACCACCATCTTACTCACTAATCCCACTGCCAAGCAGCAGTGCTTGCACTGTTGTCTTCCGGTGTGGAGAGTATAGACAGCCGGGGAAACTACAGGCATAAGAGGTATTTCATCTTAGCCCTCTAGGTTGGTAGCTCATCTGCAATTTTTTGGCGTTGCGGGTATCCATGGGCAGTGGTGATCACATACGATCAGGTGCTCACTTGCTCGTTTACCTTCTTTTTGGTATAAAAAAAAATTTGGATTTTCAAGGACCTTCGTTAAAAATGTATACTTCATATATAACTAGGAATTTATCTGATAAACCGGACGCTTCCAAGTAGTATATGTATAGGTAGTACCTACTACTCAAGTAGGTAAATAAATCCGCTAATTTATGTGACCCGTTATTCTTGCTCGTCAGTGTATATTAACAGTTTTAACTTCTATAGAAATTGAGCTACATACTACCCTTTTTCGTGCTCGTTCTTTGTAATCGAGAAAGGACTTGAATTTTTTGATGCCCTGCTTCAAAAAACCGGCCAAGTGCGAGTCGGATTATCTATAAACCAGTGTAAGCAGAGCCCTGCTCCAAAGCAAAATGTACGCAGTGTAGGGTCACTTTATATTGGTCACTGATATATACAAACATACATACATATTTACGGTTTTCGCAATTATAACTTAATCTGTGCTATAAGACCTACCTTCATACCAAATTTCAAGATTCTGCGTTCACGGGAAGTACCCTGTAGGTTTTGATATCCTTGAGAGTTGCGGAAATTTGCGGTATAAACGGCTGTATGTATCTTTTCATTGCGTTGGCTTAGAAGTTTGATTTTTTCACAGCTCCAAGGGGCAGTAGAGCTGAGTATCTGACTAATATTATAAATGCGAAAGTATGGATGGATGGATGGATGGATGTTTGTTTGTTACTCAATCACGCCAGAACGGTCCAACGGATCTGGATGAAATTCGGCACATAGATAGAGAAAAGTCTGGAATAGCGATAAACGAATTCTTTGCAGACGAAGTCGCTGGCAACAGCTAGTTTGATATAAATTTCGGCTTGATAATGATACCTCCACGCGTTCTTGAGAAAAAGGGTCTTGACAGACGGACAACAAAGTGAAGGGTTCCATTTTTTCCTTATGAGGTACGGAACCCTAAAAATGCTCCTGTCCAAAGCTTTTAATTTTTCAAATATATTATCAACTAGCTGTTGCCTGCGACTACGTCTGCAAAGAACTCGTTTATCGCTATCCCGCGGGAACTACGCAATTTTCCGGGATAAAAAGTAGCCTATGTATATCGCAAAGTATCGACCTAACCTGATAGACATGATGATGATGTTTTTATTAGTCTGTAAACAAACCTCACTCCATTGAGATTGTGGTACTCAATTGCGTCCAAACAGCTTCCTAGTCAGCGGGTCCAACATCGGTGTATAAGTCTTCTTCTTCTTCTTCTTTTATTTGTGGCGTTACAAGTCGTTATAGCGACAACAACTTCGCCAATGTCAGGGTAAAATTTTATTATAAAATCTTGTGACAAAATCAACAAAATGTCGGCAACGTTGTACGGTAATATGGTCAAAGACCCCCCTCCCCCCTGTCGGGCTCTTAGCCAACGGTCAATGATATCCCTCAGATACTGCCAGGAAATTATTAGCCGTTGCCCAGGGTGCACCGGACCAAGCACTGCTCTTCCCCCCGGACGGATACAGAAACGAACAGCAGCTCCTGACCACACGTGGAGGTAACCCGACACGCACCCCGGTGTATAAGTCATCAGGGGGGCCTCACCATGAAGTCTTAATGCGATTCAGTTTAGGTTCGCTCGCTGTCAGATTCATACTGAAAGTGACGGCTAAAACTTGAACCGAGTCGGAATTAGGACGTCATGTCATGGTAAGGCCCCAGAACATTTTCAACTTGCAATACCTTCACAATTTTCTCTGGAAATATGTTGGATTTTTTAATTTAATTACGTTTTTGTTTCACAAGTTACATTTTTTTATTTAACTTGCAATGTATCTAAGTATGTTTGTCCGGGTGGAATCTTGCGACTCAATTTTGAAGCAGATATATTCAACCGATTGAGTTAAAATTTTGCATACTTGAGTACAGATGTAGTGCGAAATGATTTTCCACGACATTTCGTTAAATTTTATCCGGTTTTCAACTTTAGTGACATGTTATTAAAGTCGTGTGTACAATGCAGCTGTCAGATAAATCTAATTTAACTTTTAACTATTTAACTAATATTATAAATGCGAAAGTATGGATGGATGGATGTTTGTTTGTTACTCAATCACGCCAGAACGGCCCAACGGATCTGGATGAAATTTGGCACATAGATAGAGAAAAGTCTGGAATAGCACATAGGCTACTTTTATCCCGGAAAATTGCTTAGTTCCCGCTGGATAGCGATAAACTTAATTCTTTGCAGACGAAGTCGCTGGCAACAGCTAGTGGTTTTATAAATAAGAACCTTATTCAAATGACGTTAAAGTTGATAACCGCATGGGATTCAACGAAATGTCATGGAAAATCATTTCGCACTACTGTAAGTTGGATGACAATTGATCTGGTAGTGGAATTCTGGCGGCCCAGCCAGGATCGTCTCCGCAGGAGGGAATTCTTCAACGGTCGGTCCGATTGACTTGAAATTTGGTACATATACGTAGGACGGACGACAATGCAAGTACAGTCAGCAAAAAAAGCTTGTAATCAAAATGAAGCACCTATAAACGGTAGTGATGATATTCTCTTTGCACCTATTTGACTGAAACTTTTTCAATCGTGTTCGACCAATGCTTTCGTACTTTTATTGACGTTCAACTTCAAAGTGTACGGAGTCAAAGGAGTTTTAGTTAGTAGCTGTGTTAATCGAGGAAGGACTTACGTACAGTCACCGGCATAAATAAGTGATCACTTTTGTACCTTGTCACTTTAGTCATGTTTGAAAAACCATACGAAATCATGTAACGACTGAAAGCGACAAGGTACAAAAATGATCACTTATTTATGCCGGTGACTGTACGGGATGAAAGGTCTAGAGGGCCTCTGCTTGCCTCGTCCAGCGATATTACAGTGGCAGCGTCCAAGCCACGTGTTCAAAGGCCGGCGCACACCAGATGCCCACGCGCGTGCGTACGCCACGCATCTGGTCTGGCATCTATCTCATAGTTTCACGCAGCACGCAGCACTCATTTTTTGTGCGCCAGCATTTTAGGCATTACGCGTAAGAGCACCAACTCTATTGGTGCCATGGCGACGTCAGCTACATTTTTATGTCACTCCCACACAATCCCATGACTCTTTCTCTTCCTCATCCTCTTCCAAAAACTATGTGCTTAATACTCCGCTTACTCTTTCGCTTCCTCTTCCTCATCAACCCTAGAGCGAATACCGTTCATTTTACCCGACCCATAGTCACACCAATAGGTACACCCTTGAACAAATCTGGTTATGAATAATTGGCTCATCTTTAGTCTTTAGTTCTTCATAGTCAAGGTTGAGTTGAGTTACAGTGGTGTGCGTGTGACTACGGATAAATAAAATGATCCATAATGGTGTAACTACACAAGTGTAGAAAATTGGTGTAACTGCGGATCAGTTGGGGCGACATCGGCCCTAAGAGTGATGAGATGACATAAACGGTGTCGATGTATTATTAGTCCAGGTAAAAGGTAGCCCAACAATAATCAAAAATTTGTATCAACTTAAACTATTTATTTTTTCCTTTTACAAAATGACCTCTAATAAAGAATTTACAATTATTTTTCATTTTCCAAACGTGCGGATCCAGAGGCGGCCCGTTGGGCTGGTTTAAAAAAATTGGACCCAGAAATCAACATATCATAATAATAATGAATAATATATGGTTACATGTTAGTTGGCGTCGGTGCGTCGGCAAATCAAACACCCGTTGAACCAGACCCACTGCTTTATTGACTTACCAGTGTTTTCATACAATAAATCATAACAATTCAGGTCAAACAAAATAACATGTGCCGAACTTAATGTAATTATAAATACGGTCTGGCCGGTGAGTCGTCGGAACTTCAGTCTGCCAGCGCGGGGCGCCAAATAAATATCAACGTATGTACACGAGGCCACTCGCGACACTACTCCCTCCCCACTATATATTTATAACGTTTTTTTAAAAATTTATAATTTATTTCGTTATGTCCTATCTATGTAGGTCGACGGGCCTGCGTCGCGCCCGCGCCGCGTGCGACGCACCTCACGACTGCAGCCGTACGTTACATTTATTTGCAGTACCAAACGTACACGAGGAATTTTGGCTAGTATCGCTGATGAATGACGTCACACTAATAAGGCGCTTCAACGGTACACGACCAACGGCAGTGGCAAATGCAAGGGACAGACCAAGTGCCGCGGGACACAGCCAGCCCCACGGAAGCTACGGCTAGCATAATCTCCGTTCCGGCACACGCGACCCGAGACTTGCCACCAGCTAGTCGACTCTCCCACGCAGCATGAGTTGTTGTGGTCGTATCGGTTTTGTGCAGTTTCGGCAGGTGCCGATGTCAACTTTTGTATTACCTTAGGATATGGTTAACTTATAATGATCAACCACGAAGGTTAGGCCTTCAGTCCACCATTCAATGTCATCAACAATTTGTACCTTCTGACAATACAATAGCAATCCGTAAACAAATACATCTAAACAATAGTCCTATAAAATACACGCCGTCGCCGACAATCCATACTTAACAATGATCTTAAATAGGCAGCACTCTTACAGCAAGTCGCACCGAAATAAATCACTGCTTACACTACCCCTAACTCGTCCCAGCTCTGAATGAACGGCAGCTGTTATACAACAATAAGATCAAAATTCTGTATCAAACATGTCCAAGTTTCTGATAATTTTAGATGTTAAAATCTTAATGAATCAATACATAAAAAAACAAGCGTTTACGGCTGAATTAACTGATAGACCGTTATAATTCAGCTTTCATACAAAACACGCTACCAGTGCCACGCAAAGCCCTTATAACTGAAATAAAAACAAAAAACCTTATCACCATAAGGTATGTTCGCTATGTCATTTTTCCATAAAAAATACACGCGAGTGACTATATTATACTACATTACAGCGGGACATTATCAAAGATGCGTTCGTACTTGCAATTACCTACACAACAATGCATAGAAAGTTGGAAGAGACCAGTACCGACCACACTTCGACGGTGTACTCACTTTCGACTAATAATAATTGGATCTAAACAATGTCTTTCTACCAACTGTTCGCTTTTCTTTATCCGTCATCAGATCGCTAAAACCCTGAGTAAAAAAATAGATTCATTCATACAGGCCATCGCCCGATTACGAAATAATATTACACAATTAAAAGTCAATATGGCTGTCAATATTATAATAAGTTTTTGGAAATGATACCCTGTATGAAATGAATCAATACTGCTTGTCCCCTAGTCAACAAGTACGCAAGTGAGATATCATACCTGCCTAAAGGTAGCCCACTACACGGTGCCATACTACGATCGTAACCGACACAGTACACCTCGCATTATCTCATTAGTACGATTAGACAAAGCAAGGTATACGGTGTAGGTAGTGACGTACGGCCATAGTATGGTACGGTGTAGTGGACAAATACCTTATTTATAGGGATAAAATTTGGCTTGAACGAGTTGACTAGAAGCACAACGCTACCAAATAATAATAAATACTAAATGGAACGTCACTGCAAGTTAATACAATAATCATGGTACACACACGACTTACGTAGACATCCCTAAACTAAAACTGATCATGACAATTCGCCGATGTTTCCGAGTCGACACGTTTCCATTGTCAAACTGACCTGGGGCCTTACCATGACGCCCTAATTCCGACGCAGTTCAAGTTTTAGCTGTCACTTTTAGTATGAATCTGACAGCGAGCGAACCTAAACTGAATCGCATTAAGACGTCATTGTAAGGCCCCTGGTAGTTTTGAAGGTTTAGGCGCATAATGTCCCATTCGCAAAACGTCTCTTTGTCCCTTTCGCAGAAGGTCCGTATAAGGAAAGGGACGTATTGCGAACGGGCTATTTTGTGAACGGGACTTCCTGCGAAAGAGACTTATTTATGTGAAGGGACATTTTGAGAACGCGATATTTTGCAGAAGGTCCGTTTTAGGAATGGAGCATTTATAAAAGGGACCTTTTGCGAAAGGGACTAAAAGACGTTTTGCGAATGGGACATTATGCGCCTAAACCGTTTTGAAGTCTTTTTCTATGCATCTTCTTTGGTGGGTCGAATCAGTTTTAGGTAAGATGATCTTTATCAATATTGCTTTAGTAAAAAGTCCTGTTTTATTATCAGTTAATGATGTTATAGTGTACGCAAACGAAATGCGTAATTACAAATTAAATTACGTTAGATATTGCTTCTGTAACAGTGCGTATGGCTAAGACAGCACACGCTAAGATAAGGCCATTACGTTACGCAAAGAGATGTCAATACACTGCTGAACAGTTTTGAAGATGAAGCTTTAAAAAAATAGCAACATGAACCAAGAATTAAAACGATACAACATTTTTCATGTGAACTGGACAACTGCCACTTCTGATCTATTTCATAAAGCTACACGTTCTAAGCTCCAGCAACGAGTCAAATTCACTTTATCTTATAGACATGTAACTGGTGTCTTTATGAAATAGTTTCATCATTGCATTACTGTTGAAAAATACTAGTACTGTGTCTAAATAGTTTTTGTATATAGCGTGAACTAAATCACTCGTCCCAGTCAACGGGGACATCATCAGAATTGACGTGTTATTGTAAAGCTATAGTAACATTGTTAACCTCATACAAAGCCCTGAAACTGTTATGAAAAATCTCAAGTTAGCGATTAAATATATGAAAACTGTTGGGTAGTTTTGACAAAACTAAGATCCTTTTCTCAACGAGCATTTTTCTCTAACAGTTCCAAAAGCGAATCGCGTAACCTCAACACTTAACAGTACTGGATGGCTAACATGGCATTCTATCTCAGTGCGACGCTTTCTAACTATACAAGTTGGAAAGAGACGCACTAAGCGACGAAACAGTCGCAATACCTAGGCTAAAGGCTAGTTTTCAAAGTCAGGAAAGCCAGTCGACACTAGCAACCCTGTGCGTAAACAGAACTAGCGCACGAAGTTAAGTTTAGTTTATAAAGGCCAAGAGACCAGCCCCCTATTCGACCAACGCGACTATTCACCGATAATTGTAGAATTGGTGATACAGGGGTCAGCACGATCGAACCGATCGAGTGGCTCCGTAGACCTTAAAAACTTGCACAGACCGGTGTACAGATTAGAGATATAGTAAACCTGGCATCATAAACATTGAATGGTGGGCAACAACTCATGCTAGGGCGGGGCGTGTTACTGCGAGGGGTAGGGGGGCGCGGAGGGCATGGCGGTCGTGTACATGAGCGGCTGCGGGGCGCCGCCCCACGCGCCCGCGCCGCCCGCGCCGCCCGCTGACCCCGGCATGCCCATACGGTAGCCTGCAACAATCACAACACCATTTTCATACACATTTTATACCACCACATTGCCAAAAGGCAACCAAAACCAACCAAACCTTCAGCAGAGGCTATTCTTCCACCGTGAGTTACCTTTTATTAATTATTTTTTAACTATATCGTGGAGTAACAAAGTAATGTCATCCATTTAGTTTGATATGGTCCTCCACAAAGCAACGCCTGAATAGTACGGTCAAATGCAAAAGTATCAATACGAACTTCTCCAAAATAAGTCCCACGACTTCATTACGCCGGTGTAAGAGCGTATGATACCTACTTATTTCTAAAACTGACTAGATCATTGGTTCTTTCTTAACCTTTCAGGCATGAGGGACCATTTGACAAAATTTCTGTCTTGCCATGGACCACCTACCACCTAGTAACTACATAAATATCTAACGTATGGCTTCGATCGGACCAAATGGACGGAATTGGGGACCACAGGTTAAAAACCACTGGACTAGATACCTATTATCACACTTGACACAAGTAATATAATTTTCTCAAGCATGCTCGGAAATGTACGCGTTAATGTCGCGAAATGAAGCCAAGAAGTTTCACATTTACGGCCTTGGCCAAGAAGTAATGTGGTACGGTCGAAATGAAGCCAAGAAGTTTCACATTTACGGCCTTGGCCAAGAAGTAATGTGGTGGTGCGGTCGGCGGTGCGGTCGGCGCGGCGCGGCGGCGCGGCGGCGGGTGCGCGGGGAACATGGCGCGAGCAATAGTTTGTTCAAATGGCATGTTTCAAAAATTGAAAAAGCGGATATTTAAACAATTTTTACTTGATTTCCTCGCATTGCTTGAGAAAAGCACTATACAATCCTCGGCCGGAAACAGGGATTGCAGGACTCGCTTTATGCGGCCTCGTCTACGACTCGGCAGTGTACCCCAATCTCGTCCTGCAATCCCTTACTTCACGGCCTCTGCAGTAATGTACTATATGTCCGAATAAGGTCTAGATTTACAGCCTTATTCATAAAAAATCCTTAACTGAGGTTTGATCAGTTCATTACTTAACAGACTGATTAAGCTTATTTGACAGTTGTTAAAAAGTATGATTCATAAACGCTTGCTAGCAGTCTGTTAACTAATGAGCTGTTGATGAATGGATTAGACGCGTTATGTTGTCACCTTGACAAATCATAGACCATAAATGGCTTTTTGGTGAATTAAAAAAAAAATTGACAGCAGTGGCAGCGAATTAGCGGGAAACCAGCGAATTAACACGACAGACGAGGCAGTGTGGATCTAGTTTCCTTTACCTTTCCCGAAGGGGATAAAAACTTAAAACAAAAAAAACTGTTTTCCATATGGTTTTGCTCTTGCCAAAATCAGCTGTTCACATTCTTGGTGGCCATTTTATGAGTTAGCAGAGAGATAAAGGAGGGTCTATGGTCCGCTAACTTTCGGAAGACTTAAGTCCCTTGAAGGACTGATTAGCGCTCATTGACGTTTATGAATCATGTTTTTTTGCATCGGTCTTATAGCGAGCTTATAGCGAGCCTCTAACTTTTTATGAATAAGGCTGTTACAATCAGTGTTATATGTTACCTGCTGCTGCGGCCTGCTGGTTGCTATAGGCGGTAGCGTATTGCTGGTAGTAGCCTGGAGCCATGTAGCCTTGTATCGCTGGGTAGCCCTGTAAACGCCAATTACATGTACATTACACCAGTGCACACTCTGAGAATACTGAGATACAGCTATATGTATATGCGGATTTCTAAATGAACGTCGTCAGCCGTGGAGTCATAGCTTGGCCGGTTCTCTAGCAGGCATTATATGGAGTCAGGTATCCATTGCTTGTACGAGGAAGTTGACATTGGCCAGCGTAAAGACACCCGACTCCGAATAACGCCAACAAGTGAATGGGTCAACTAACGATTGTCTGCCAAGCGAAGCGATGACTTCACGATTCTCGTTTGGAGAATCTCACCACTGCCCGGCTAGCACGACAGCGCACAAGTGTCGCGTCGCGCGCGAGATAGATTATCCGTCTCTTTCTAGAACGAACAGGTAGATAAAGACGGGCAATCTATCTCGCGCGCGACGCGACTCTTGTGCGCTGTCGTGCTAGACGTGCTGGTATTTGTTAGCGTGAAAGCCTACGCAGACGGAGCAATTCGGAGTTTGGAGTTCCACGTTTAGAGTTTAACGCAGTGACGTAACTAAAGGGTGGCAGGGCTGGCAAAACGCCACGGGCCCCCAGCTCTACGGGGCCCCAAACTGGCTTGGCCTTGAGCACAGAAGGGAAGATGCACTTTTTTTAGTGAGGAGGGTCCCCATCTGATGAATTTGCCGCGGGCCCCTGACGTTGTAGTTACGCCACTGGTTTACGTTCAATACGTAGTTATTAACGATAAAGATAAAAGCAGGCAGTCGGAACGTGACTGTAGCTGTGTGCGTAAGGCAGTCAGAACGCAGAGGTCGCTGTGTGCGTTATCGTTAGGGTATCTGTATGCTTAGTCTGAGTTCCACCAATTTACTTTAACAATAACATTAACCATAACTGACGATACTGACGTATTTGCATTTGACAGAGAACCTATGAATTGTTTAATGTTTGAAACTTCCGCGATTCTCCTCTAAATTTTAAACATTAAGTAGGTAATTATTGTCATTGTTATTGTTAAAATAACTTGTGCATCTCGCACTCAATGTAAGTTTTCGGTAGCGAAATAAGTCTCGATCGCGTTAGCCTTAAAATGTAAAATAATATGGGACCGGTGTAGCAATTATATCACGCTAGTGGCGCTGTCAATTTGCCCACGTTAACGCGAACGCATTCTAGACTTTTCGTGGAAACTTGAAACCACAGGCTCTGTACATTATAAAGAAACATCAGCTCTAAACGCGGAACTCTCCGTCACTGTTTGCTATGGCTCGGTTTCCATAGTAACTGGAACTGAAGTTCAATATTTAAACCAAAAAGGCAAAAAAAAACACCGGGTAGCACTCCGGGAGTGCCGGCAGAAGTGAAAACTACAGACACGCACACTCGCACAAAAAGAAAAAGAAACCTACACGAGATTCGAACTGCGGTCACTTGAGAGAACGCACTGTTGTTCCATTCCACACTTTGTAACACTAGGCCAAACGCACATACGTTAAAGCGATGAAATTAACGTACACTTCAAAAATCGAACGCGACTAGCTTCACTCGTATTTTAAAATAAGGTCTTAGAGGATCCTGATATCCTGGTACTTAAACCTCCGTCTTACGCGTGACGCGAGTTTAACATTTTTTACCCATCCAAAAAAGTGCCAAACGCCGCTAAAGAAATTTTCACTTCAGTTGGCCCGTTCTGGCGCGATTGAGTAACAAACAAACATCCATCCATCCATCCATACTTTATTTAAAGGTATTCGTAACAATTTATACAAAGCTAGCAAACAACTGAAACCCTGAACACCATAGTGTTGTGCTGACTGTAATTTTAAAGACTCCATGCGTGTAAAAACGGACAATAGAAAACAGTCTTACTACGGACATTAGCATATTTCGTCATTATGTCATTCGGACGTAAATGACGTAATGTGTGTTAGAAAACAATAGGTGACATTCCCTATTTAGGTATTGTTTAGGGTACTCAACAAGGACCCAAATAGTTAAACCACGTCCATCTGTCCGTAGCTTAGCTCAGTCTTTTTAGTTACCATCAGCCAAATACCTATGTGGTCTACCACCATAACATTAAAATTCCTTTGCACGTCACAATATAATAATGTTGATAAGACGCGGCTGTCAATTTGAAGTTGGGCTTTAACGACATTTTCGTTTGATAGGAAGCTGAATGAAAAGTGGTAGACCACTTATTAGGCCGACCGTACCTACCTACAAGAAAACTGTATGAAATTTTACGCTTAATTAATAAGACATTAAAATATATCCAGACCGATTAGTTTTATAGTTATGCTCATACACGTAATATAATGGTTTACCAACAAGAATTAAACTGGTTCGGATAATAGTATTTGTTTAAGTGAGCAGATATAATTAATTACGTACAAACTATACCCTTACTTTTTGGCCGAATAATTGTTTGGCCTAATGTATCGTTTGATCGAATAATTAATTTGCCTAATTTAATGTTTGGTCGAATAATCTTTTGATCTTAACAGGATACCTAATACTGCAATCCACGGTCTCTTAGGTTTTTGAAGCTAAATCAGTATAAAACAAAGTCGCTTTTCGCTGTCTATCTGTCTGTCTCTATAATATGTATGCATCTTTAAAACTATAGCAACTGATTTTGACGAGTTTTTTTAATAGTAGTGATTCAAGAGGAAGCTTTATATGTATAATTCTACGCAGACGAAGTCGCGGGCAGAAGCTAGTAAAGCTATAATTTCCAACAAAAGCTAATTCGTTCGGCGACATAGCATAATGTAGGTAAGTACTTACTTACTGGAGTTCTTTCTCTTTAACAATGCAATTAACCTTGATGATGACCTAATCCATTACATTAATTGAAACCACAATACATGTACAATACAACACTTAATGTCTTTGATATTCTGTGTTAAGTTTGGTAAGAATAGGAAATGAAATATTTTAACTAAGTGACTTACTAGCTGTTGCCCGCGACTTCGTCTGCAAAGAATTCGTTTATCGCTATCCCACGGGAATTTCCCGAAATAAAAAGTAGCCTATGTTCCAGACTTTTCTCTATCTATGTTCCGAATTTCGTCCAGATTCGTTGTGCCGTCTGGCGTGATTGAGTAACAAACAAACATCCATCCATTCATCCATCCAAACTTTCGCATTTATAATATTAGTTAGAATTAGATTGACTCCCTGATATCTTAGCAGTCAGTATGGAAAGGATTGTTTGATAGAAAATCGCCGTGCGAAAGAGTTGAATTTTTCCAACACAGGAAATCATCGACAGTTGGTACTTAAAAAATCCGGCCAAGTGCGAGTCGGACTCACGCACGAAGGGTTCCGTACCATTATCTATAAATATCTAAAAGCCAGTGTAAGCAGAGCCCTGCTCCAAAGCAAAATGTATGCAGTGTGGGGTCACTTTATATTGGTCACTGATATATACATTACTAGCTGTTGACAGCGACTTCGTCTGCAAAGAATTAGTTTATCGCTATCCCGCAGGAACTACGCAATTTTCTGGGATAAAAAGAAGCCTATGTGCTATTCCAGACTTTTCCCTATCTATATGCCGAATTTCATTCAGATCCATTGGGCCGTTCTGGCGTGATTGAGTAACAAACAAACATCCATCCATCCATCCATCTATACTTTCGCATTTATAATATTACTAGCTGTTGCCAGCGACTTCGTCTGCGAAAAATTCGTTTATAGCTATCCCGCGGGAACTACGCAATTTTTCCGGGATAAAAAGTAGCCCATGTGCTATTCCAGACTTTTCTGTATCTAATGATTCGTTGTGCCGTTCTAGCGTGATTGAGTAACAAACAAACATCCATCCATCCATCCATCCATACTTTCGCATTTATAATATTAGTTAGATAGTTAGATTCTGGTTTTTAGTATTTGTTTCAGTTTCAGTTTCTTTATTTGTTGGTTGCTAGTTGGTATAGCGGCAAAAGAAATACATCATCTGTGAAAATTTCAACTGTCTAGCTATCATGGTTCCTGAGATACAGCCTGGTGACAGATGGACAGACAGCGGAGCCACACGAATAGGGTTTCCGTTTTTACCTTTTGGGTACGGAACCCTAAAAAAGAAACTAATTACATTAACACAATCATTAACAGATGTCAAACCTGAATGATTTAATTGCTAAATCGATTATGATAATAATGCTTTCAAACCACCTCTGAGACACACAATCAGACAAATGACAATCTTCGAAATTGGTTGACTGGTGGAGTCAGACTTAGTCAAATTAACCTCCTTTTTTGAAGATGGTCAAGAAGTTTCAGAAAACGGCACAATCTCAGACCATAGACAAGAAAAGACTTAATTGACTTAAAGCAAAAGTAGCAACACAGTGACATTCTAACAGTTTGTTCTACCTACTATAATTGAAATAGGTAACAATGAAATTCTTCTTATTATGCCTCACCGACTAGCGAAGATTGGCAGTCAGCACTGAATACTTCACCCTGTCTCTCACGAGGCGAAAAATATGGGTGGCACTCGCGATGCCTGTCCACACTCACATATATCTCGCAGCCAAGACTACCCATCATGATGAATAGCATTATTATTTCTTTTCCACTCATATCTCGACTACTTACTTGCGTGTGCCGGCACGTAAGTCTAGCTATGATCTTTGATGCGCAGTAGGTAGTCTAAAATAATGTATCGCGGGTGAGTGCAGGGGACGCGGGCGACGTACTCCACGTTAGACTTACGTGCCGCCACAAGTATCCTAGTACTTCTCTTAAATCAAGTTAATTGGAAGGTTACTTTCTAGGGATAACTTAACTTTTCTTTGAACAACTTAGACAATTTATGTAATTAATATTAAGTTGACTGTTTTGGCTATTAAACTATACAGTATATATAAAAAGTAAACATTAAGATACTTAGTGACAAAGGCTTCATAGCTTGTGCATGTATATAATTAAGTAACATGTTTTGAAATGGACATTGCTCATAATCACAATTAGTTCCCCAACGAATCTGATAAGAGTAGTAGGAAATAATTTATTTAATCAACATCCTTTGGTTCCAAGCTATTCTTTGGTTTCTATGATCATAGCTGGGCATTAACTCGTTAATCCGTTAATCGTTAATTAACGAAGTTAACATTTTGGTTAACGGATTAACTTTTAAGTTAACTTTTAAAAATGTTAACGGACACGTTAACTTCCGTTAATATGCAGAAGTCCGTTAATCGTTAATCCTATGCCTACTATTTACCGCACGGCACCGCGGCGCGGCGCGAAAAACAGATTCAGACAAGTATGAAACGACAAGAACCGGGCGGCGCGTGGCAGCGAGTGAAACAAAAACAAAACTAAACTAAAACTAGACATATTTTGCCGGTGTGTGCGAGTGAGAAAACTGCGAAGAGATTTGTTTCGTTTGATCAGTTCATTATTTAGCGCAGAACCTAAACCAACAGGTTTTATAAGTTCACTAACGCAACGATATAAAAATGCAATTTTACATATATTAACGGATTAACGATTAACGTTAACTTGCGTTAATTCTTCCGAAATGTAACGCTTTAACGTTTAACGAAGCTAACTTTTTTTGTAGCGGATTAACGATTAACGAAGTTAACTATTTGATTAACGGTGCCCAGCTATGTCTATGATCTAATTCTATGAAGTTCTTAAATTCGAGATTGGTATGATAGAGTACATAGATTAAGTTTATATTTTTCATTCACTTGGTTTGGATGGAATAGGGTAGTTTACATCGCTATCCCGCGGGAATTTTTCGGGGAAAAAAAGCCCTATGTGCTATTCCAGACTTTTTCTATCTAGGTATATGCCGAATTTCATTCAGATTCTTTGGGCAGTTCTGGCGTGATTGAGTAACGAACAAACATCCATCCAAACTTTCGCATTTATAATATTAGTTAGATTTATAACAGCTCACTTTTCACGAAAACAAGCTTCTTTTTTTTTTGTATCTTCATTATTCACATTATCAACATGAGAAGTTTCTTTCGTAGCAAAAAAGTGTTAAGTAGGTATATGTCTCAACTCGAAAATTAAGATTATAAAATGGCCAGGCTTCAAGTTATACATGTAAATGGCAATCAACCCCATACTAAACAAGGCAATTGCAAGCCTTATCACAGCATGACTAGGTGCATATTTGTTATTAACCTCAAAAATTAATAATACTTCAAATTACAACTTTTTCCTGGTTTATGAAGTAAAAAATTTTTTTTTTTTTGAAATAACATTATCATAAAGACATGCTAGACCCTCGCAAAAAAACACCTCGTCAACTAGTCTGTTACAGACATACCTATTTATAAAAGTAATTATGGTCAAGTGCGAAGTGTCAGTATTATAAAATGATTGCTTACCTGGGCATACCAATATCCCATGCCTTGCTGGTATGGGTAGGGGTACTGTGTCTGAGCCCCCATGGCAGGAGGGGCCGCTGTGGTGCTCGGTGTGCTCTGAAACATAAACAAAAACTGAGTTTTTACATTAAACAGGGACATAGCTATTGTCATACCATATCAATGTAAAGGACAATTTTATACCGGTTTTAGGGCAAGCTATGCCATTAATATAAGTACCACGGAATGGAGACATTTGGAAGGTACAGATGGATCATTGGATTAAGTACTTGAAATCATTTTGGCCAAGTTAGACATGAGTTTGGTGTGACGTTATGAGTCTAAGCAACCTTTTACTGAAAAAAAATGACATTTTTAAATAATTTTCTAGCTTGAACCTCTGGCCTCACCCCCAATGAAGAACTCCCTTTTTCATGGGAAAAAATCTACTTTCTAGATCCAGGAAAGTTGATGGTAGTCAACCAGTCAGAGATTTTTTAAACATTGCTCAGATGTAATAATGAACATACATTTAGTGGAAAGGTGAAATGGTCGTAATACAAAGGAATCAAATAATTTTTGTTGCCCTTAACTATGTAGAATTGTTTTTTTTTTAAATGTGTCATAAGCGTTTACTGCCTTACTGATAACACTGATTGTGTAATCTGTTTTTTAGTCTAATGAGTTCTATTGCACTTGAGGATGAATTTTAATATCATCTAAGGTTTTCCTTAGGGAGCGTCTCAAGGTTCAAAGTTCGATGTAGCACAAAGCATTATATATTATTTCCATTTGGTAACAGACTTGCACAAAAACATACAGCTTCCGATGCATTCCTTTCATTTGGGTAAAATTGTTAAACTGCTTACTTGGGACAACTCAACAGACTATTTTGAAGCTTAATTATACATTTGCACCTGTTAATTTTAGCATGTTTCGTTAATATAGCTCTAAAGATCTTATCCATGCCATCTTCCTGAATTCACATTACTCATAAACAGCACACTAAAGAACAAAGCCAAGTTTCCATAACATAACAAAAGATATTATGTTATATGAATTGAAATAAATCACGTACCTGGCTTTCTCCCGTTCCTCCGTTCTCTTTTCCCCAGAAACATTTCACTGCATGCCCACTAATCTCTGTATTGTGTGTGCCTTCAATAGCATGCGCAGCTGCTTCTTTAGTTGTGAACCTAATGAATGCATAGCCTTTGTCGCGGAATACTCTAATATCCTGGATCTGGCCATACTGTGAGAATGTGTTTTGCATCAACTCTTCAGTGATAACATTACTGGTGAACCCACCGCAATACACTGTGGTGTTAGTCGGTGAGCTCTGGTTGTAGACTTCATCAAATGTGGGTTGCTTTGCTCGTTTGCTACTTGGCGCTCCCTCGCTGGGCCTGTTGGCCGGCGGCTTGCGTGTTGACCAGTTCGTGCGTATGGATCGCGAGCCTAACCACTGTCCATTCATTGCCTGGATCGCAGCCTCAGCATCTGCCTTCTTCACGAAAGAAACAAACGCGTACCCTTTAGATTTGAGCGTTTGTGGGTCGCGCACTATTCGACAGTTCGAGATCTCGCCGAACGGCGCGAAAGCCTCGCGCAGTATGTGAGTCTCAATCTCGGGCGACAGGTCGCCAACAAATATATGGTGGTGGTTGCTCGTGTCCGTCTTGGGCTGGTTCCCAGGACTCGTAGCCCAGTTAACCTTCATCTCCTTATCCAGAAACACTCGCTTGTTCATGGCGGCCAGGGCCGTGGCCGCCGCAGAGTGATTCGTAAACTCGAGAAAGGCATAGGGATCGTTGCCTGGCTCGCGAATTATCTTACAACCTTTTACCTCGCCTATTTGGCCGAACAACGCGCATAGAAAATCTTCTGTGACACTCGCGTCTAAATTACCGACGTAGAGAGTTTTCGGGTGGCTTTCGTCGCCCATATTAGAATTAATCGTAATCTAGCGGTTACTTAATTACGACTATGAACACTAGGATCGAAATTACTCGCTAATCAACGTGTTATTTCATTACACAAAACATTGGATGACGGATAAAGAAAGAAAAATGTCGCAAACAGCGCCTATAACTTCTCGAAAGACGTTGCTGTTGACTCGTGAAACGTTCACTTTTCGGAAACAAACGCATCTATAGACGAATTTCCGGTGGAATCAATTTGAAAATTTGGCGGGAACGAAAATTATGGAACAATACGTATTAATTACTTCGGAATAAATTAGATGCTTAGAACAAAGCAATAGATAACAGTAAATACACACTTTAAACACTTGATAAAGAAATAATTAAATACTACAAAATCAATTTTACGTATGACCATAAGCAAATTTAATACCGATTTGACACAGAATCCCTTAACTATTCCGGAAACGAGTGTCATTCGAAAGTCTATGACTCATCAGAAGTGTGGTTTCCTTTACAAATCTTTTAATATGCTTCTGCAATTTCATTGGTCCTTAACTGACAAGTGTAAAACTAGCCAATCAGAAATCAGTTAGTGTTTTTGGATTTTGTTGGTCGTTTTTAAAACTTCTTAGTATTTTGTATATTTTTACTTATTTTTCATTTAATGACCACTGATGCAATGGATATATTCATGAAATTAGATGTATTAAAGTTCTTCGTTCATTTTATTGAAAATGCAACGTGTTATCAAAACACAGCCACTTTTTTTTATTTGACTTGACACATTTTTTTTCTCAGTGTTGCCCTTTAAGTGACAAATGAAATGAAATATTATTCTGCTACGCTGGCTGTCAACCAGCGACAGCGACAGATTTCGGCAATACGGCACGATGCAATAAAGGCTTTATTATTTATAAAATCTCAATTAAAATATGTGTCATTTCATTAGGCTCTACTCGTAACTAATAAAACTATTTTATACCTTATTTTCTTTCTTAGTTTCACTTCATTTAAGCTACAGTCGAGGTTAGAAATAGTTTCGATCTCGTACACGTATGCAGTGTTTCGGATTTTACACGATTCGGTGGTGAAAATATGACGTGAAGTGGTTTTTTTTTTATATTTTGAAGATAAAGTTTTCAAGATGTTGCCGTTGACACAGAAGGACACACGGTTCCCGCGCGGCCGCCTTGCCGGGCTCCGCGACAAGTTTACGAATTGGTTCAGGCTGATTTATTCCGATAAGAATTCCAGGAATTTGTTTCTTTTCCTTATACTTAATTTGTCTTTTGCGTTCGTTGAACTTTTCTACGGCGTCTGGACTAATAGCTTAGGTAAGTACTTTTACTGATATTTCGGCCCCTATACTGTTAGTAAATAAAACTAGCATCGCTGTTCTATTTGCTTAGCTGTTGTGGCTATGGCACTAACTCGAACTGTGAACAATGTAATTTAATTACTATTGTGTTATAGTAATAAGCCCATTTATTCTAGACTATTAAGTCTTTAAAGTCCCATAGTTCAGCATGCTGACTCTTGGCATAGGCCTCTAACAATTTCCACTGGGACTTCTCATGCATTACCGTTCTCCAATGATGATCAGCCTTGTGTCTTACGTCATCCTCTGTTTGCCGGTGACCTCTTACTCTTGCCATCTTCAGGGTACCCTGTTAAATGTTACTGTTTTATTTTTCAGGTCTAATATCTGATGCATTCCACATGTTCTTTGACTGCACGGGCCTGGTCGCTGGCCTGGCTGCATCATTGATATCGAAATGGAGAGCCAATGAACGCTACTCCTATGGCTATGCTCGAGCTGAAGTTGTGGCTGGCTTTGTGAATGGATTGTTTTTGTTATTTATTGCATTCTTCATCATGAGTGAGGCAGTGGAGAGAGCAATCGAGCCACCAGAGGTGAGTTTTTGGGTGTTGGCTTGGTTTGATATTTAATAAACTACAGCAGAAACACTAAACAGTTTCAAATCAAAATGAAATTTTAACTAGGGCTAGGTACTAAACCGTTAGACATGCAAGTTCAGTTAAAAAAGTATATCTTTGCTGGGCAAATTGAGAGCCCCTTTTGTAAGTCTGTAGTTTTTGTCAATTAGGTGTATAAATCATTTTGTATTTTATGTATTGTAATTTTAGATTTGTTGGTTTAAATAAACAAATGTCTCAGACATTGAAAATAGCTCAACCAATTTAGCTGGATTTTTATTGTTAGGATAATGTTAAAATAAAAAACTTATGCTAAGCAATATGTCAAAGTTGAAGGACTGTATGTGCAGTAAAAAAGTACTTAACATTTTATTTTAAAAGCAATTTTTATTCATTGTATGTGTGTCTCACACCTGAAACCAGATTGTTTTACTTTTGCGATGCAATATTTTTCTCTAATTTTAGCTGTCCAAAAATAATATAAGTAAGCTTGAATTCTATAAAAGTATCTGTAAAATTATATTTTTTTTCCATTGAGTTACCAAATAACACCAACCTCTAAACAAATTCATTCACAAAATTCTTAAAATTTCAAATATATTCATTCATTTCAAATATATACTTCTCAACATATATTTTTAGATTCTACCTTATCTGAAAATATTGTATTGTATTGCAACCATTCATTAAGATAAACTTATCAACTTAAGTTCAAACTTAAGATATGGTATGTTCCAAGTGCTTAATTTCAGTAAGTTTGCCTTATCTTAACGTTATCTTAAGATTATAATGATTGCTTTAACACAACTGAGAAATGCCTGTACATAAATTATAATAAATACCTTCTAATTATTGAAATGTTGGAGTATACACAAGATATTGTATCTTAATCCTATAGGCTGGCAACACATCTGCAATCCTCTAATGTTGCATGTCTCGATTACCATCAGGTAAATTAAAAACCAAAAGCAAATTGTCTTATGATTGTGACTTAAAACAATTCCAGTTTTAATTTTCATAAATCATGTCACACAAGTTTAAACTACAAAAACATATTTCCATCATCTTGTTAAAATTTTAAGCACAATATACCTAGTCAAAGCATTAACCAAAAAAATAATAATTATAAAAACTGTGAATTCATATATATTTTGTAAATCGGAAGTAATCGGAGTTTAAGTTTTTTTGAAAATTAGAACTCCGTAAATAAAGTTCATACTTTATAAATCCTCACAGGTATTTTTTTATATCTGGGCCAGGTTTGATCAGAAAGTAGAATTGGTTTATTATGTTTACTTTAAAATTACAACTTTCTAACCAAATGTACCTATAACAAATAAAAACCCCCAACGCAAAAACGGCTGAACCAATTTTGGTAAAAGTAAATTGGTTCAGCCATTGGCTGTAAGTAAATTGGTTGGGTTGGTTTGGTAAATCTAAAACCACTGCTAGGAAATCTGTATTCAAATAAAAAACCGCATGCAATACGTTCACCCGTTTAAGAGCTACAACGCTACAGACAGACATACACACAGTAACTTATAACACCCCTTTTATGAAAGGGTTAAAAGTAAGGGTCAGTTGAGTTTCTATGGTTAAACTATAAAGTCTCAAACTTCACGAAAGGTAGCAATGTCAAAATGACTTTCAACACTACATTCATTGACATAGTGTCGAAATTTCATCGCTCACGTGCGCGGCCATTCGTGTCAAATAGTCACGTAATTCTTTCTCCATGTTTTTCTAAAGAATCTTTGTGTGCAAATCATCATATAGTGTCGACACTATGACGAAAAGGTTTCAGTTGCAATGAAGCTGTTAAAGAAATATAAACTCTAGAACAAGGGCTGTAAAATACATTTTTAACTACGTGAAAATGTCTAATGCGTCTTTGTTATTCTCACATCTTGTGTTCTATTCATATTGTTACTTTTAAAATAAAATTTTCTTTAGACTCCAACACCATGAAATCATATGGAACGAGATTCAATTCAAGGCTCATTTTAGGTCAAATTGCAATTACCTATTGCAATGCGCTTGATTGCACTGTTGGCAGAAATTAATGTTTATTTACTTTACTACAAATTGTACGAAAACTAGGTCAAGGCAAGGCATTTCGTTGATATCAGTTAGTACCTACATGATGGTAAAATCATTTTTACAGTCTCAATATTTTATAGTTAAAACCAGCCGCCACCGACATACGCCAGACGCTCCAGTAGTGGTGTAAAAGAGAGCAATACAAGTTCTATGCTGCTCTATTTTCGTAATTTTCGAACGAAAAGCGCACAAACCGGTATCTCATTTGAACAGTTCTTTAACCGGTAATCGCGAACGGAAACGAAATCCTTTTCGTTCTCGGGCGAGTGCACAATAGCGGTTTCAAAAATTAACCGGTTTCCGGTCCCTGTTTTAAAGTAAACAACATTTTAACTTAGCAACGTCATCATTATTATCAGCCGAAAGACGTCCATTGTTGAAAAAACTAACATAGCAAACTAAAATTTACATCCATATACTTTTCCCATTTTCAGGTAAAGCACGAGCGGCTTCTCCTCGTATCCATACTAGGTTTCCTAGTCAACATGGTGGGCATATACGCGTTCAGCCATGCGCACAGCCACGCCCACGGCGGCCACGGCCACTCGCACGGCGGCCACGACCACTCCCACAACAGCCACAGCCACGGCCATTCTCACGACGACGCCGAAGCTCCGACTGGCGCCGGCTCGGCCATAATGCGAGGCGTGTTCCTACACGTATTAGCTGACACTCTAGGGTCAGTAGGCGTGATTATATCAGCTATACTCATGCGTTTGTTCGGGTGGATGCGAGCGGATCCTATCTGCTCAATGGCTATAGCTCTCCTTATAGCCGGCAGTGTTATACCGCTAGTGCGGGAATCAGCGGGTGTGTTGATGCAAAGAACTCCGACGGCGATAGAACGGGCGTTGCCTAATTTGTATACGCGGGTAGTGGGTTTGGCGGGAGTGCATGGGGTCCAAGATCCGCATTTCTGGACGCTGTGTAGTAACGTTCACGTTGGCGCTTTGAAGTTAGAAGTCGCTCGGGAGGTTGATCCGCGTTACGTCACGGAACAAACGGCGAGGATCTTCAGAGAAGCAGGCGTACAGCATCTAACTGTTCAATTGGACTACTCCCCGCTATGATCCTAACCTCTAAATCACAAATGTACAGATTATAGTGGTAATCAAAGATGTAATGCAGTACTCTGTATACAGACCGGTGCGATTAGGTAATTATGATTCCATCTTGGATATCGATGGTCGTTACGTAAAATCTACAACGACATTGTGCCACGAATTCTGTTTAGCAGATAAAGTTTTAGGCATTCTGACGACTTGCGAGACGTTATGTGGCGACCGATGGTTTGTAATTTATTATTGTGATAAGATTAGTAGTTGTAATTTTGGCGAAGCTGTAAATTGAATCGAATTGTTTTAATATGTTGTGGAATATTTGTTTTGCGTATAGCGCAGGCATACAATCCTAGATGGAATTCTAAAATAGTATTTCTGTTTGTCTTCCGATCCCACTGATAAATGAATATGTAACGGCAATATTATACTATAAAGTAATTATTATTGCTAGCGAGATACCCATTATGGTGACTGTTTTATAATTCCATCGTTTTGGTGCCAGGGGGCTATTCCGAAGTTCGAATAATAGATACCGTCCCTTTCACTCTCCCACAATTTACTACTAGTGTGAGTGGAACGGCACAAAACGAACTTCGATGTTTTAAATTCGGAGTAGGCCGCGGGTTAAGCACGTTGCGTCAACTCTGTAATAGATTTGTATTCGAACGACGGATTATACAAATTAGGTACTTTAATAATACCTATATATAGCACTAATGAGAACAAAGCCAAACTGATCGTAATCCGGATTGATAAATAAGTACAGTATTAGTGAGAATACCTCGCCATGCACAATTTAAAGCAAAGAAAAAAACTTTTTGTACTCATTAGTGACATGAATTTATTTATTAACTTTCATTTGGTAAAAGAGCCGCCATTTTGCGTTAAGACGGCACAGTCAATGCCACGAAGCTATAGGTTCAAGTAGCGGCTGAACTCCCTATAAGTACTCCAAATGAAGCAACATTCTATCTCCCTCACATATACTGCGCTCTAACGCACCGTGGCACCAGTACAAATTGACAAAATTCAATAGGTCAATAACATCTATAGAGTACAGCAGGCTTATTGTCTAACTCGCTCGCAATCGCCATCGTGTTCATTTTGACAGTTCAATTATGGGCTGACAATCGGCATCGGAATCAGCTAGCTGTCACAATCATACAAGAACTGTCAAAATGAACACGATGGCGATTGCGAGCGAGTTAGACAATAAGCCTACAGGGTTTGGCACTGCTTTGACCTATAACCCCAGCACTGTTGGGTGTTTAGATCATCATTGGACTTTGTGTTAATGAGCGAGCAGTCTGAAAGGCAGCTGCATGAGGCATGATTTTGTTTAGCCAAAGGTAACGAGACCAAGACCACGTTTAGCATGATTGTGGGCGAAAGGTGGAAAGGGGAAACGAAATAGTGATGGGGCGCTAGCATCGCCTATAACATGATTCCTAAACTTTTCGCCCGTTCACTCGATGGGCTTTTACGATATGCGCAGAAACAAAATTAGTTGGTACATTCTGGGCTCAAAATCCAAAAGAAAATGGCTGCCTTGCGAGGCGGCTCGCTCAGTCAGGGCCGATGAGACCCTTTGCAATAATTATGATTGTTATGACAGTTTTTGTGGAGTAGATAAATGTCAATAGTTAATTTAAATACCCAAGGTATCTGGTACATGTTTAACCGGGTAGGTGGCGCAACTCCAATGCGTGTCGTTACATACATACATACATATAAAGCACTTCTTTATCCCTTATGGGGTAGACAGAGCCTAAAGGCCACGTTTAGCATGATTGGCGTGTCGTTAGTAGATTATTATATGCAGTGCCCAGAAGTCTACACTCTTGTGAGTTGCACATCTGTAAATCTGTAACAGTAGCTAGTTGATAATTAAGCTTCAATTGGAATTGGTGCATTTATCTTGTATTTATGAAGTATCTGTAACCAAAAGGTTGTATTTATAGGTACATATTGTATGGAATGTAACTGATAACGTATTTACTAACTAGTTAAAAATTGGATTATTCCTTCATCCAAGAATTCGTTTATTCTAATTTCTAATACTATTTCTGCAGAAATTGTGCAATTTTATGTTATAAAAGTATTTATATGTTATGTAAAACCAAGTATATAAAAATTATCTGTGTGCCAAATTTTATCAAAATTCGTGCAGAAGTTAATACTTAAAAATAAATTTCGACAAAACACAGATAATTTTACGAAGAGCAATTTTGAATACATCTTGCGACTCACCACCAGTCTCGCCCCATAAATTGGGGCAAAAGTTAATATTATTGTTTAAATCTATGTCCAACCAATGATAAAATGTCTAAATTATTTTGATGCATGTATATTTTATTTACCATCTGAATTTTATTTAGCTGCTTTTCTTAAGTCTTTAAAAGGTTATAGAAAGATGTATATATAATTCAAACTATAGCTCGAGCCCAAAAACATTCCATACGCTTTATTACATATTATTTTAATCATGCATTGTTTTTATGAAATTCATAGTGCATTTATATACTTATTATTTTGTATTGTATGAAGGTGAACTATTTGCCTCAAGTTTTTCACAAATACCGGACGCACGTGTGCGTTCCACGACTTGCGATGTAAGCACTTGTGAACGGTAGGTATATGCACGTAATAAATCTTGTTTATTACTACGAATATGTTCAGGACATACGCGTAGCCAGGATAGTATTTTCAGATACTAGTATCTTCTACTTGTCATAAATGATTGACTACCTTCCTGGCAATGCCTATGAACAAATATAAATCAGCTTTTTAAAACTTGCTTTTCTCCTTAAAATAAAATAATATTGTAAGTAACCACATGGTCACACTCATAAAACAGTTTACTTGCATATTGATATAAATAAAATCAATGACTGTAAATAAATAATTTTTCAGCTGCATATAAAATATTTTTCCAATAGCAGTATCGTAACGAATGATTTGAAAATAAATCTAGTTACCGAAGTACATAACGTATTTCATTTATGAATAATATATTTTTATATCCATGTGTTGAGATTTTTCTTTCTACTTAGAAAATATTTCATCGCCATTTTCAGGTTGCAAGAAGAATAGTTTTACATTTTCCAAAGTTTTTTTTAGCGTACATAGTTATTTTTTTATCTCGGCTTTCTAGAACTGCATATAATATGCATAAAATATTAGTTACTGTCGTGTACATTAACTTTATTTATGGCTCAAGCAATATCTTGCTGACCTTGACCAGGTTAAATAAATAAATAAAGGTTAAACCGATGCTCACTGCGTGAAATAAACGGATCACTCGCCTATCAAAGTCGAGTAGTGTTCGACAACACTACGACGGGGCAAACGCTTCGGAGCGAAGGACTACAAACACAGACCAGGTGGTCTGTGACTACAAATCAACCCAAAATATGTCGTCGATGTTGAGCAGCACCAGCCGCACTATTTTGATACCACCACTGCGTCGTATCTTTCAAAAACAAGTTACTTTGAAAACAGGACGTCAAAGAAAAGGCCCTGGAAAGGAACACACTGGAAATAGCTCCACCGACATGTCTAATTCTTAGTTTTAGAAGAAAAATTAAAACTTGTAGAAATCCGATTTAACATTCGAACTATCGTATCTTCGTGTCCACGGGTGATCAACGGTGTAGTTATGATATTGTCCAAGAAATAAAACTAAATTCAATTTCATACATCTTTTTTACATCCTTAGAAACACATGACATGAACTTAACTCTTTACAACAAAGTTATTAAATAAACAAATCTGTTTAATTCAAAATATATTATTTATAACATCGGTACAGACACAGTCTGTCCAATTTAGGCTGTCGCCTGCGATAACATTTGATCTAGCAATTAAGAAGTTAACAAATTGGAAAAGAAAAAAAACAATAATTGAAAGTCTTAAGATAAATTAAAATATCTTGAGCTAATTTAATATTTGAGCTTGAAATATAACAGAAACTGATGGGACTATGTAATTGAATGTGATGCGTCAAAAATAGTGGACCGCTTCGTCGATTCGTCTTTGATTTTTTTCTTTGTTTACCAATGGCTTTTTTAAAGGAAAAATAGGATAGAAAAACTGATATAAACCTACATAAAAATGTGATATCTATTTTTACTTATGCAAGTCATCCTTTACAAATCACACAGCATTTTCAGGTCTCGTAAACAGTGCGATTTTAAATGTAACTCATGCAACAATCTGATATAATTGTCATTTTATTTAGTAAATAAAAATAACATCAGAACATTGCAAATGTCACATTTACATTGACGACATGGGTACGAATTCAACACTAAGCAACACCTGCAAGCAACAATGAGTTTTCACGACTATCTCTCGTTGCCGCTGTCTTAATTTTCCAAGCATTCGCGCGCATTCGCACTTATAGGCTCAGTTCTGTCAGTCGTAGTTAAATTAAGTACTTGTCAACAAGCCAACTGACAATAGGGATGTAAATTTGCATAAGCCAAAACAGAGATTATCGCAGAGACGCCACACTCCCCACTTTGATGCTATTCGATGAGCTTCTTGGCCTTGAAGTAGCGGCGGAGATAAAGCACCTGCCACGTGGCCAGCCCTAGAAGGCAGACCATTGAGAACACGCTGAAGAACAACACGCGGTTGTTTGTCGATTCTGAAATTAAATAAATCAGTTAAAAACCTGACCTTACGAGTTATGGCGTGCAGTAAATCGCCAGGGCACGCAACGCGTACAAAATGTATTGATTCACCTTCCCACTTCTACCCTGGCGACCCCCCACTGCTTACGAGTGCTGCTACAGGGGCTAAGGGCCTCGTCTACTATTGTCTAGTAACCTTTTCGTCGCCAAACAGCTCTAGTGACACTCGCAACGTAACTGTCAACTTTATCTTGTCTTGTCGTCTTTGTCTTGTCATAGTAACAATTTACGATGTAATTTTATATTGAATGATTAAATAATCTGATCTAATGAAGGGGCACTTTACATTTTACTTTAGGTCCCTTTTATGCCATTAAAAAAAGTGTCCTTTGCATTGAAAAGATTAAATAAGTTCCTCATACCTTAAGTGTCTGATAACTACGATGCGGTTTGAGAAATGTAGATCTTGTAGTTTCCGAGATAAAGTGCTCCCGCAAACATAAAGCTAGTTTTTATTTTTTGAATGTAACCTACCATTGGTGTCTCTCATTTCCTCCTCTCGCTTTCTCATGAGGGTGAAGTCTTGCACAATGGCTTCTGACAGGTCTTCCAATCTCTTCAGCTCCACTTCCATGGGCTTCAGCTTTGCAGCCTCACCAATCTATAAAATAAAGTTCTAGTTAAAAACAAGGAAACAGTGCCAATAACAAACATTATAAATTGTTGGTTATTATGAGGTTGCCACTTCCTTCATATTTGGGTTAAACAAAATCAAAGATAAAAATGTTTAGGTTCTTCATTCAATCATTGGTTTCTTCAAAAGGAAAGAAACCAATGGTTGACTGTGATATCAGAAACAAGGGAATAGTGAAATGACGATAAATAAATTAGTAGAAATTAGTGTGAAAAAAAAACTTAGCAATAGAAGGATGAATTCAATCAGTGATGTGGTATCAAACAAAATAACATTCTCCAAACAAAATAGATGCAGGAGTCTCATGCATGTCCAAGTTAGCTCCTTTAAAAGTTAGTTTATTATTATTAGCCTGGAAAAAGGTGTCCCCATTTTCTTTAATAGTAAGTAATGTAATAAAAGAAGTCTCTAGGATGGATAAGATAGATACGAAAAAAAAAACAAAGTGACTTATGTCTACTAAAGTTATTTATGAATATATTATGTATTATACAAGTTTAATTAAGCAATTCAAAAGATAGATGTTTGAAATACTATTTATCCAATAGAATAGTCAGCCTAGGATGGATGGCTAGCATACCAATGGAAATGTTGGAAAGAGACAACTATCTTTGTAACCACCCAAGCAAACTAAGTTGCAAATTGCAAAAATACAATCATATCAGTTTCGCTTTGACCAGTAGAGACTTTATACATCTCTACTATAGACCAATGTAATTTAAGGTACGGACTTAACTTAGGGACCTTTTACATCCCTTTTATAAAATGTATTAATTGTATTATAGGTAAGTTAAGTAGAATTTGTATACTATTGTAAATCTATTTTATTTTGAAAAAATGACTTTCTGCCAAGTTTCTTGCGGCGCATTCTTCTTGGCAATGATGGTCTTTCCGAATGCGCTGGTAGATTTAAAAAAAAGACATGTAAAAGAGCCCTCGGTGGCCTATTTGCAAAATAAACTTTTGACTTTTGACTTTTGACATAATTGTTTAAATGGTTAGGAGGTGGTTGGTACTCTTAGAATATTAACAAAATGTTTTTCCTTTTTCTTTCAAGTTATTTGAGTTGACAGTCTATATCAGGTTTTAGCTCATCATGCATGGTCTCAAAAATGATCATCAGAGCAAATAAAACAAAACATTTCGATGGCCCAGACGAATAAACGTGTAATCGTAAAACAGCAACTTTACAGGAAAAATAAAATCAGTTTTAACAAATATTACGTTAGTTGTGGCAGCCGTTATAATATGTGTATTATATCATTAGATTGATATAAAAATTACTTACAAAACTGTGTAAATATTTGACGCATATATTTGACCATTTTCCCGTAAATAAAGAAAAACCCTTTTGTTTTTTTATTCGAATCATGAATTATCAAGACACTTTGTGTTATGGCTTATTGCAACGTTATTCGTGTTAAAAAGTGTAATTGTTTTAGTGCAATGTATTATTATCGTCTATTTTTGTAGTTCGTTTTATTTTGCATTCGGCGTTTGCAATGTTGTTTTTGTTAAATTTTTAACGCGAACAAAGGGTCAAAGCTAGATCGCACTAATCTCGTCAACAAAGATTACCACGAATAAACGTGCAAAGTATTATTACCCATATTGAGTTAAAAAAAAGTAATTATGAAAATCATGGCGCAGCCATTGCACGTATATTCGTGTTAAGTAACACAATTACTGAAACAGCAACACTCTCTTGGAATCTTATTCGTGTAACTTTATATGTAAAATTACCAACGAATAAATGAAAAAAAATGTCATTTCTCATAAACGGAAAATTATACCAGCTTAAAAAATATATACAGCGTGCCTTAGGGTATATAAAAGCTAAAGAAGCTAAAAAATTTTTTTCGTGTAATGGCACTTGCACATTTATTCGTCTGGGCCATCGATTTAGCATTGATGTGGTCTGGTAAATATTACCCCAAATTTCTGGCAGGTGGCAGATTGTAGAACATCCATTGATCATGGACAAAAGAATTAAAAAATAAGGTCAAAAATATGAACAGTACCCTAGTAAGCAATAGTGTTGCCACTATTAAAAAGAAAGAATTATTAAAAAATCAAGATAAATATTTAAAATAGTTCAACTAAAATGATTGATGGTGTTGGTTTACTTTAAAAATTAGTTTGAAAAAAAAAACTTACCCCTTCATAGTTCTTAGCTTCTATTCCCACTTTGATATCTAGATTTACATCTTGGCTGACACTGCGGCGTTCTGAAAACATTTTTTTATAATTTATTCATTTATTAAATAAATCAACATGGTCAAATCAACACATTACAGGACAAATTAAATATGCTTTTTGTTAAACCACTAATCAGTACAGCTAAATTACACAAATGATAAACAACAGCAGACAACCATTTAAATACAAAAATGAAAATGAATCATTCAATTTATTTCCTCCTCTTCAGTATAAATGATTCAATGCAGAAGATAAATTAATTTAAACTAGTTTTTACCTTTCAATTGAGATTTATCTAAAATCAAAAAATTTGAGTCCTTTAATTAAATTCCATTCTTTGTATACAGGGAGGTAAAAAATCCTGGACTAGTATCAATTACAGATGATTTCACAGTTAAAATGTAAATGAATTGAAATGGAATCCTCATTTACTATACCTGGCGGCACCTTGGATATGAAACACACTTCAAACGTGTCATATGTTTCCGTAACAAATGTGAATTTCCCTTTGGTTATTGAATCTTTTTGCGATAGAATGTGTCCTTTTGAATCTCGAATCTGTGGAAATTATATCAATAAATTCTCATTTATTTATTTTAAGCATCTTGCTCGTTAGTGACTAATCACCTAATGCGAATATGAAAAAATTACACAGAAGGGGTATTTGAAAAAACACCACACTAAGTCTTTTACAGAATAATTGAAAACTTTGGCAGGTAAATATTCATGCCAATCGGCTTCCAGTGCATAAAGATAAGGGCTAGTAAACAATAAATTGCAGAAATAATAGTAAAAAACCGGGTTTCTGAGGAATAAAGCGTGTCGATGACCTAAGATAATACAAGTGTAATTCTAGGATGTTGAAAGAATTATTCATAACTTACAATATAATCTACTCGCTGGCCGACCACTTCCGTAACTTCGTACTCTCCTGCCACGAGGACATTGGCATGTAACTCCTCTTTCAAACACTTTTGAGTGTTCGGAGCTAAGCTCCACATGATTCCGTCTGTCCCATGCCAAAATACACTCAAAAAGAATATGAGATAGTAAACCTCCATATCTGCTATTTATTAGAACTATTGAATTCCGATAAATAAGTTGCCGTTCATTACAATCAGGAAAGGAAAACAAACATATTCTGTGTCAAAAAGACCGATGAGTTGGCCCAAAAGAACGTAGACGGCGGCGTATGGCCAAACGTAGTAAAAGTTGCCATGTTGTTGTTTTGCGTAAGTTGGAACGAGTATTGAGTGAAAAAACATCGTTCAATATTCTTTGTCAAGTAAAAGTCCACAAAAAATAACACAAAAATACTTTCTGTATTATATCTTAAAATTTAGAGATAGTCAAAGTAAAAGGCAAAACCTTTTTTTTTACGAAATAAATTAAAACTTGCGTACAAATAACCATGCCAAACTTCAACAGTTTCAAAACCATCGATGATAGTTTCGCTAATGTGCAAAAAGTATGATGTAAAGATTATTGTAAAATTAGACGTAATGTTATGTCATAAAATTGTTTTTTTAAAGACAAATAGCTCACGTATAGGGTTATTTTAAGGCAATTAGCCAAAAACAAAGTTTTCTGTGGTGATGTTAATCAACTCGTAATCAAGCTGCTATCGACATTATACATAGGTATAGTATATTTTTCACCATGTGTTTCAATTTCCGAAGGCTGGAGATTAAGTAACTTAAGGAAAATGTGTATTTACTCGAATTTGGCTCGTCATTTCAGTGTTTCTTTTCTTTAACAAGTTGTTAACCAAGAATTTAAATCTGACATCGATATCGATATAAAAATGCATTATTGACAGTACAAAAACAACACTAATTGAAGTAAAAGTGAATGTGAAGTAAGTTTCGTATAACCCCAATTTGCGAATTACATACATAATAATAATTGCATCGATCCAAATGTAAATTTAATAAGAGTTTATCAAGTGCTGAAGTGTTATAAACGTTTCTGTGTCGCGCATCAGGGCATTATCTTTTTGAAACCATCTTGATTGGACTTAAAAGGACTGACAGCTAGAATTTTTCATATCTGTAAGAACATCGGTGAATATCCTTTTTTTGGAAGACAGGAGATTATCCTTTAATTTTCCTGTTTCAAAAAAACATACTGTTCTTTCACTTATCAAAGGTATGTATTATTTTACCTCTTCTCGTGAGTTTGAATGAAATGTTTACATAACATAACTGTCTGTTATTTTATTTATTTTCATAATTATTTCATGAAATTCGTGCCAAAATTTTCAAGATTATAGTTTAATCGTTTTGAGTTTGAGTTTCCAGTGCTATTTCTAACAGTTAATTACACCATAATAATGAAAATCTTGTACACAATTGACAGTATCTGGCTGACCATAATATCTTTATAATTTTTAAGAAGTAGGTGTGTGCATCACTTTATTGTACTTAAAACACAGGAAAACACAGGAAATTAACTGTTACAAGGCAAGACAGATGTACAAAGGTAAACTTGTCCCTAAAAAGGATCTCTCCAGTTAACCTTCTTTGATTTTATTAAATCTCCGTCAGTCTTCAAACATTGGCCACACTTGACATTTGAAGTAAATAAATAAATATCTTGGGACAATTGACACCAATAGACCTAGTCCCAAACTAAGCAAAGCTTGTGATATGGGCACTAGACAACGGATAAACATACTTATATAGATAAATATAAATACTTAAATACGTATTAAACATCCAAGACTCGAGAACAAACATTCATATTTTTCATACAAATATCTGCCCCGACCGGGGATCGAACCCGGGACCTCAAGCTTCATAGTCAGGTTCTCTAACCACTAGGCCATCCGGTCGTCAAGAAAAAATAAAACCACTCTTTTATACTAAGCTGTACCTACTCCAATAGACACAACAAAATGGAGATATGCGGAATCAACCAATTACATTCTATCTATAGTCTATTTATTTTAGCTACATACTAAAATGACATTACCTGTGTTGCCTTTTTTTTTGCAATTCAGAAATAGTGATGTGCCACCACTATCGAAAGTTAAAAGATAAATTAACTTTGGTATAGATTTTTGTATGTATAAGCAAGTGTAATAAACTAATATAAACCTTTAAATTTGCTTGATTATGATACAATCATATATTTTTTTTAAAATATAACATGACCATACCTCTTGTATTCTGACCACAAACATTGTTGATGGTTTTGAATACACCACTAAATAAAAGCTGGTATCATTATTTCACAATTTGACATTTGCAATTGTCAATTTAGTATCTAGCTAAAATAAATAGACTATAGTCCGACTCCCCCTTATAATGTAAGAATGTGATTGGTTGATTCTGAACTCCTGAGCATTGCTCTGCCTTAATAGAAATAATTCTTTTTTTTTTACAAGGCTAGTTCATGTTACCAGTATACCAGTTAAGCAGATTTGATCACAAAAATATTTTGAAATACAAGTAGGTATCTAAGTTAAATTGTACTTGTAATACTTACAAATTGTTTTTGTTAGCCTGTTATAATGTCCCACTACTGGGCAAAAGGCCCCCGTTCTTTCTGCAAATCAATTGTTTTATTGTTTAAAATAAATTACATCTTTGTTAATTGAATCTAGTGTTGCGGGTGTCCAAGGGTGGTGGTGCTCACTTATTATCAGGTGATGCGCATGCTTGTTTTTCTCCCTTGTTGTATAAAAAAATTCAATGACAAGTAGGTTGGACTGTATTTTATCATTATATTAATGATGACGATGAATTGATTCTCCTTTCCACCTATACACCCTCAATCATGCTGAACATGGCCTTTAGATCTTGTTTTCTTAAGCTCTGCCTATCCTATACGGGATAAAGACGTCAATTTATGTATATTAATGACCCCCCCCTTAGCTTTGCATGGGTGCAATGTAGATACTAAGGTGCTGGCACAATTATTGTCATATTTCAACCAATTTACAAAAAATCTTGACATATTATGTACCAGAAACTTTCTCATAAATCATAAATAACTAAGTGTATTGGTGAAAACGGCATGAAAATCCGTTCAATGGTTTTTGTGTTTATCACAAACACACAGACAGATGAGGCGGAGAACTTTGTCTTATAATGATTCTTAGTACCTGGATGACCGGTATTTTCTTCGGTATGTTTTCTGAAATTGAAACCTAGCTAGATGTATTTAGCGCCCCCGTAACCCCCTGCATACTAAATTTAATGAAAACCGTTGGAGCTGTGGCCATGTCGTACTTATGAATCGGTATGTACTCAATATATTTCTTTTAAATTCCAGGAGGGAAATGTGTAATTATTGGAGTCCTGCCATGAGAAGCTCAGCGGAGATATGTAGCAGCCAACCAGTTATAACTCACCCGTGAAATCTAAGGTCAGTGCCACAGAGCTAAAACAGCAAGAAACCATATTGTGGATGAATTTAGTGTATGTCTGGCTGTTTGTTGGTGAGGATTTTCATTACTGGCCATGATAGCATTGATAGCACAAGCTAAAACTAGTCTAACTTGTCATTAGAAATGGATCTTAAACAAAAAAAAATACTAAACACATAATACATGGATGCATGGGCTTTAAACCCTTTGCCTTTCATGCGTAAATTGTGTTTAGTTTTTTTTCTTTTTTTAATTCAAAATTTATTTATTTAAATTACTATAAGAATAAACCCAATTAATTAAAATTGATTATTTATAAACGCTAATCCTAAAAACCTATAATCTATTCTAAAACTCACAATCACCAGGGCCGTCTTTAAACTATTTGAGGCCCTGGGCACATTAGGATCATGGGGCCCCTATGACCTAAATATCGGTTATCATTTGGTAACCTGGCAGGAACTAGGGGGCCCCATTCGATCGCGGGGCCCTGGGCACGTGCCCTTAGTGCCCAGTGGAGAAGAGGGGCCTGACAATCACCCTAAACGCATATACCTTCTCCGTTCCGTCGTGGGTAAAAAAAAGTCATAAAAAGAAAACCCCGTCTAACCCTACCGGCTGCGGCAGAGTCCCCATGACGCTGGCGGCATTACCCCTTTGGACCGCAAGTGCGATCCGCTGGGATAAATAAATACACGCCAGCTCTTGGGTCCCCTGCAGGCTTATTACGTAACTCGCTCGCAATCGGCATCGTGTTCATTTTGACAGTACTTGTATGAATGTGACAGCTAGCTGATTCCGATGCCAATTGTCAGCCCATACATGAACTGTCAAAATGAAGACGATGGTGATCGCGAGCGAGTTACGTAATAAGCTTGCTGAGGTGTCGATCAACCGGCAAGCTTATTTCGTAACTCGCTCGCAATCGCCATCGTGTTCATTTTTACAGTTCTTGTAGGAATGTGACAGCTAGCTGATTCCGATGCTAATTGTCAGCCCATACATGAACTGTCAAAATGAAGACGATGGTGATCGCGAGCGAGTTACGTAATAAGCTAGCGGGATTACAGGGCCTTTGCAAATACTTTCATGTCGGCTGATCAAGGCCCCAAAGTCAATCGCAAGCGCCGCAAACTCATAATCCTTTAGTAAGGTGGAGTTTTGCGGCACTTGAGGACTTGGGCCTGGTCAGCTGCAGCGCCGGCATGTGACTGGTTGCTTGGATGAGGGACTGAGTGAAGGTGTCGACGCATGTAGCGTCCCACACCAGGGCCCTATTTTATAAAACTGCAAGTTACAATTTACAAGCGGAAGTCTGTATCTAACCTATGGGTCAGAAAGAGACTTCCGCTTGTAAATTGTAACTTCTAGCTTTATAAAATAGGGCACAGCTTTAACGGCAACAAAGTGACCTCGTCTGGCCGCTTGCCACATTGTCCACAGACACATTTTTTTTGTATGTGAATCGATACGGTAATCGATTGAGTAATTAAAACCCAAAATAGTAAAATTCTGGAAAAATTGATCATGCAGACTGTTTTTGAAAAGTCGCTCATTTACGTGCGTTGTACGTATACGTTAACAAAGAGCATGTTGTCGTATGTGTCGGTGTCGCTGCGACGGCGTAAATATTTTGTTTACGCGATTTAATTAGTGCCGGTTTTGTTTCAGTTTTTGTAACTATTCGATGCAGTCGGGCATTGTGTTTATGTGTAAAACTAAAATACCTATGAAAATGAGCATTGACTATTATTAAAAACAATGACAAATCTTTTCAAAACATAGTAGATATACAATTACCTGGACCTCCTATAGACCGACCGCTTAAATGAGTTGCCCGCGCGGCTCAGGGGTGCGGGTAGGACGACAAAGGGGACCGAGAGAGGTGCGGGCGGGTAGTGCGCCTGCCGCCCGCACCTCGGCCCCCGCGGTCGTCCCACCCCGCACCGCTGCACCGCGCGGGCGAGGACTCATTTAATCGGTCGTTCTATAGACTTTGTATTATTTATGAAGCTAGTAAACTTCTATAACCCACCAGCTGCACATCTATTGCGCGAGATAGCCTACCCTTCTTTTTCTTTGTGGGGAGTGTCACAATAGAGAGATCTCTCTCCTGGCAGATGTCATGCCTGGGGTCCGAGGTCCGAAGGTAGATCTCTCCGTAATTGCTTTCAGCATTTCCAAAGATACCGAGAATGAGCAAATTTTTGATGTGCAGTAGAAAAGATTTGCAGAGAGAACCGACCCCTGATGCGTACCGGCTACCAGCTAGCTTGTTACGTAACTTGCTCGCAATCGCCATCGTGTTCGTTTTGACAGTTCTTGTATGAATGTGACAGCTAGCTGATTCCGATGCCAATTGTCAGCCCATACATGAACTGTCAAAATGAAGACGATGGTGATCACGAGCGAGTTACTTAATATGCATGCAGATGAGTGCCCGCCTATGGTAACTAGAATACAAGTCGACGTTAGTGGACAAGCCAGTAGGAGTCCCATATGAAGATATCAAGATAGCTAGCCGAAAAGGTCTTCGTACCTGCTTTCCGTAGTCATTTTTTTTTGTAAACGTACTTAATTCGCGAGAGTATCATGCTTTTGATATTTGTACTGTAGTAACATTACATCCCTGTGAAAAAACAGACTTAATTTTTCCAGAAGTAAACTGTATAATCAACACCTGACCAGGTATTAGTAAACGGTCGATGAGCTCAAAATATCTACACACCCTCTTATTACTTTGGCTATAAAGTCATATGTAGATCATTTTGAACTCTTCGACTGTTTATAAACTTCTGAAGATGCTGACTGTATGTATTAAATTTCGTTTCAAAATATTGTCTTTCTACCAGGTTTCAGGCGGCACATTCGTCTTGGCAATGGCAAATATGGCCTTTCCAAATGTGCTGGTAGCGTCAAAAACTAAACATGTTGTAAAAGAGCTTTGAGCGGCTTTCCAACTGTCTTCCACAGCATTATAATAGCAGGATAAATTTAGAACTTATAAATAAATAATAAATTTTGAATCTAGAGTACCTACACACGAAAATGTGGAAGTAAAAGGGGAAGCAATGTGGGCACAAGCTAGCACTGCACCATCGTAGTACCATTGCGTAACAATAGATGGCGTGCGACTCAATCGTCCCACGGTTACCGTTATCAGGAAGTTACTACAATAGACCAAATAATCTGCAACGCTGCTGTAATCTTAAGTTTAATTCAATAAGGAAGTTTAAATTCGGGGTCGGATCACTTCAAGTCCCTTTTGTATAGTCGATTGCTTAGTAAGTAGTTATAGTTAGTTGATACTGTTAGTTCTGTAGTAGCGCTCTATGAAATTACTTTCTCGTAGAACCGTAAATGTGAACGGTTGCCTTACAGGTGGCGGAAAATAAGTAAAACGTGGAGGGGATAACCGCAGTATCAAAAACAATATCATTTTCATACTGTGCATATCCCCTCCACGTTTTACTTATTTGCCGCGAGTTATACTCTGTGGTCCAGATTTAAAATTATACACGAAAAAAAAGTTTTAAATTTTACTTCTAAGTTATTTTTGTGTAGATGATATTATTAGGGCGTTACTGCGTTACAGTAAAGAGCATAGGGCCACAACATAGTGTGTTGAAGAGACTAGTTAATTTACTAGGTATATTACCTATTTACTAAAAGGTTTCTGCAGTAATAATCTTCAGGATCCTCTTATTACTTACTCTACTGAATGGGGTTTATTTTCAGAGGGGTGCATAAGGTGCATTGCATTTATTTAGGGATGTCCTTATAATTTAATGTTTTAAATTTTAATCTTGTTTCTGTCCATGGTAGGCGCTCAGTGTAAATAACAAGTTTAGTTCTTTTTATCTGTCAACCTGTAGTTACTACAAATCAAAAATGAACGAAGCTTGCTAAATAGAAGTTATGAAAGCTTAAATTTGAATAATTAGATTAAATAACATTTATTCCACGTTTTCTTTGACATTGTAATAGTTGTCATTGTTTATTGTTGTGTAACGTGCAGCGACTTGAGCGCAACGAAAGCGTGCTGCATTCGATCGCGGCGACATGGCGAATCGTGCATTTCACTCACCCAGAGCAAGAGCGTCGTAACTCAAGATATGCAATGCGATAAGCAAACAAACGCATCTGTTTTAAGGTTGTAAGTCGGTGTGGTTTTGTTTGGAATAACAGCTCTTGGTGCTACGCGATTTGTCCATTCAGCCGGGGTAGAGGGGGCGGGGGCGCTCGAATGTGGGTCGCGACGTGCTCGTCAAGTTCAAGGCCACGCACGGGAAGCACCGGCCGCGCAACGATATAGATGGCGCTGTGATATTAGGAGTTCGAAAATTTTGCGAGCGGGGGTGCGGTGCGGGGAGCGGGACACCCGGTGCGGGAACGAATTTTCGGTGCAACTTCGCGACACTAGCTGCACTCGTTCACAGAACGCCGCGACGCGCAGTACTCTCGCGTGACGCAAAATCTAGACTTCTAACATAACCTAGCTACAACAACAAGCCTACATGGATTGGATGGAGGAGGTGGTGCGTACATTTTGTTTTATTTATTGCTTAAAATTAGGTTTATGTCGCCGGCGGCGGCGTTTCGTGGATAATTTGTTTTGCCTTGACCTATCCTAACATTTTATCGACTGGATTGTTGCCGAATTTTAATCGAACGCCAGTGTTCTAGACTTCCTTTTGATGTTTAACGAGTATTAAGAGACCTATTTTTACGCTGTTTTTTTTAGTCAATTTACACTGACCATCTGATAATTGGAATATTTAGAATCGACAAAACATCACGAAACACTTAAGTATTTTTTTTTCAGTAAATAACTATATTAAAACAATCAAATATACAATAATCTTTACATTATAATTATAACCTCATAACTTTATTTATAAGTGATAAAATCATCAGTTTTCTATTGCTAATAAACTGTATGAACGGACTTAACGGGCCGATGGTGATGTAACTATTAATTAAACAAATATTAAACTAAACTATTCATTTCATAAGCTCAAAATTTATATTCAAATCTTTTTATACAGCCAGAAAAATGAGATCAGATCAGAACGTTATCAAAAACGAAACCCAGCATTTAAAACCTTACCAACATAACATACGTTAGTATAGTAATACAGCTAAACAATGGCAGCCATTCAATCGTGTTCCATATTCAAGAATATGTAGTCTTCGGACTCTATGGTTCGAATTACGAACAATAGTGTTGTGCTTCCGGTACCGACGAAAATACCGGTACACGTGGCCTGCCGACCTGCCTCAACGCGCGATCGATAGACCGCGCGACTCTAGCAGCGGTATTTTTCACTCTATTTTCAGGTGTTAGTCATCTGCTCTTCGCACCGCCTAAGGATCTTTGTTAGTCTTAGTCTGTGGCTTAATTCTATATTTCTATGCTTTTTTTTTATCCTATGGAAATTGAGACTTGTTGGAGAAATGATACCGATGTAGAGTTTTGATAAAATTATGTTAAGTACCTACCTATTCGGCTTTGTTCGCGTGAATGTTTTCTTTTCGGTATTGAGGTAAATTCCTGTAGTTAAAGCATGTTTTATCATAATTGGTTCCAAAAGATTAACTAAAAGCGTTTCAATATTTTCCGTGAGAAAAACTTATGACCAGCTTTTTAATCAAAGAAATTCGAAACTTTTTCGAAAAATTACCAAACCCGTCATATGCTTGGGGGGGAACTTTTTACGACAGCAATCCGGTAGAGGGTCTGGACATTAGAAAACGACATAATTTTCAAGGTCTCTATGCATTTTTTCGCGATATAAGCCTCCCGAATTCGGAGGCGACCGTTCTTTATCTCCGGGCCATATAATAGGCTCTTTACTCTCTTATATGCTCGTATTAATTTGAACAAGTTTCTTTGTGCCGATAAAACAGACTCGAATCTTTTGTCAGGTTTTTTATCGCGTCTCGATGTGTATATACATGTTATGTTTATACGCATTGAGATTAAATGTGAGCTATCTGTGCGCGGATGTATATTTATTTCTATGTAGGTGTAATTTGGACGGGTTTTAAGACTTTTAGTCATTTATATTAACTTCTCTGTGGTATCTATTTCGTTTGGAATGCTTAGTTTTTTTAGCTTATCGTTTTGAGCCGAGCGATTAGGTTAGTTTAGTATTGGTTAGTTTGGTGTTACTCTACTGTGCATTGTAATGAGGTAGTTGTCGCGATTTTTTAAAAATAATTTATAGAATCAGATGTTTCTTTAGAAAAAAATTCCCTTGCTACCCCGCTACAAAAGAGCAAGAAGAAAGTCATTTGGTAACTAATACTCAGATACTTTTCCAATTATTAATGATTTGGACATTGCTCCAATTTTTTGTTATTCATAATTATTTAATGATTACGTTTTGCCATCGCGCCTAATGGTAATCGAAGAAATTGTAAGAGCTTTATTGAAAACTAAGGCATTTTCTTCTTTACAATGGCAATCAAGCTTAATTTCATATAAATGTCCTGGGACCTTCCTTACCATGACGTCTTAATGCGTGCCATTGCCATGGTCTATTCAGCGTAAGTGACGGAGCTATATAGCTGCATAAATGTGTCTCTTACGTTGAATAGAACATGGCACGCATTAAGACGTTATGGTAAGGTCCCTTAATATCAATTTCTAGGTTGCTTTTAGAAGAACGGTAATTCAGACCAGCGAAAATTGACAATTAAGTAATTTAATGTATGCCCTTCGTAAAGTTTACCTATCCATCTAATCTGTTGTGTGCAACACGATGCATATGATAATGATATGTTGCGGCCTTGACTGCACCTTATCTACAACTTCCAACGTTGTCACACGATACGTACTGAGTTACTGACACAATTTTTATACTTAGCGCATTTGATATGCATCATGCGGCCATGGTATTTTGACCAGAATGTGAATAGCAGTAACACAATTAGTGTTCCATCCTTCCTTTTCATTGAACGTCAACATGAAAGTGATGGAATATGATCCAGACAAGACCGTTTTTTTCACGGGCATAAGTGTTATCACTAATCGATGGCAGACATCAGTGCAAACATGTCATTCGATACCTCATAAGTACTGTTATTTCTCTGACATTGACGTTTTTTCTGGTTTTTTATTTGAAGCTTTTCGGAAATGCATTTGGTATAGTAGAGATCAAAGTGAGACGGTAATTTCTTACTTTTCTTAATGGTCGGCTGAAGGAAGTCGATTTGTCGAGGTCGACTGAGCAAACTGTATTTTTGATGATTATGTAACTTAGTGAAATTGTGATTAAATTAATCATAAATGATAAACGATAGTGAAATCATGATAAATAATTTAAAAAGTAAGACATCGTAAGGCTTCGTCTTTATATTGGATCCTTTAATCCTGACCAAATCTCTAAGTCTAACGTGCTCGAATTCGTAATCTCAATCTTGTGACTCAATTCTGTCAAACGGTGTGGATAAGATGAGAGTAGAAAGAAATAATGAATGCTGCAGCGAGCGCCCGTGCGTTAGATTTGTCTGCTGATGTTCTTTTTAAAACCTTGATAACGGGCTCCCACTTGCCCCCGAAAAGTGGGTACTAAAGTGTATATTAGTAGGTATATAGGTAAATAAATAGAATAGAATAGAATAGAATAGAATAAACTTTTATTACCACAAATAGAACATGCATACATTAATATAAGTAGCTTAATATGTAAACAAACTTAAACTAAGTGTGGCAATTGGATCGGGCTCAGCGTGTGCTGCGGGTGCGCACCGCGGGGCGCGCACGCACACAGCGCTGATTTTCAGCCCAACCCTATTTATCCTCTGTAAGTAATTTTTTTTTTGTTACGCGGGTAGGTTTGAACAAACAAAAAATAAAAGAAAAATTAAGATTTAAAAAAAAAGAAGAAAATTTGGAAGAATTTACACACTAACGAAATGCATCGGATTAAAGCCAAAAAAAAATAAAAAAATAAAAAATAATCCATCCTACAATTACATACCTAGGTGCATGGCACGACATTGAGCCCCATACTCTAACCGAGCAAGTGATTTTAATAAGTACTTACTTGTTTGCTTAAAAATAAAGTACTTAATTTGCGTTTCAAAGATCTCTGGGACATATTTTTGCGTAACGGTGGAGGCAGGAAATAAATATCTTGGGACAATTGACACCAATTGACCTAGTCCCAAACTAAGCAAAGCTTGTGATATGGGCACTAGACAACGGATAAACATACTTATATAGATAAATACATACTTAAATACATATTAAACATCCAAGACTCGAGAACAAACGTTCGTATTTTTCATACAAATATCTGCCCCGACCGGGGATCGAACCCGGGACCTCAAGCTTCATAGTCAGGTTCTCCAACCACTAGGCCATCCGGTCGTCAAATAATAGATACCCCCAAAACGCGCCGTTACTTTCCAAAAACTAGCATCGATTTTTCCTCTTTTCAATGTATCAAGCAAGACACGTTTTTGTGACCTATTCTAGAAAAGATACATTGATTCTGGGGAAATTCCATGAAATGTCTTTTGTACATACTATTTTCATTATAACTTGCTGTTTGTTTCGTTTAATTAAAATTACATTGGCGTTATCTTCAAGTCTGTAAGTACAGTTATAGCTTCCTTCTGCATCTATCTAAGGTTAGCACTATTCGGTCAAGGATATAAAGAGATAATAGAGCGTAGTTCAGTACTAACTAGTCAACTACTTCCTTAAACAACAGTATATGTTACTTACGACTATTGTTTAGTTACTAAAACTATGACGCTAGTCCAGTTTTTGTTTCGATGCCGAATTCACTTTCAGCCTTGAGTTGATTCGTGTTCGCGCTCGATGGTATTTCTGTTTTTCTATTTTATTTTTACAATGTTTCTAAATTTAGTACTTTTAAGGTTGATGGATTTTGTGGTCTTCTTAGACCCAGTGCTCTGGTCTTGTACTCTAACTCTGAAATATAACTAGTTTTGTATATTTATACAGGATAAAGTTCTTAAAAATGATTGAGTTTACATTTCTGCTATTGTAGAAAAAGAATACGGTCCTAACCTAACCGTTACTTAGGTGCTGATTTTTTGCATATTATCGAGATTTCCGCGCGCAACGTAGATAAAAACCGGCGGAATGCGATATGCAACGTTAAAAATACGTGATTATCGCGTCAGTCGCGTCCACACCGCTTGCAGAATGTAAACACTTTGGAAATATATGTACTGTATAACAACTCTCGTTGCATTGCTGCTTTGGAACGCGCGAGTGTAGCTGCGCTCAACTGTTACAGCATAAAGCCAGCAATAGGTTGAGCATACCGTGTAATTGGTCGGTTGGGTGTTGGCGTGAGGAGGGGTGCGGGGCCGAGTGGGAGATTTGGAGTTGGCCTTGACAATGAACTGGCGGCGCGCACACTAGCGCGGTTTCGTTCCAAACTCACACAGCGACAAGAGTTATTCCACGAATGGCCTCCCACACCGGCTGCTTAGCAATTTATTATTTGCCAGGGTTGTGTTCGACAAGTTCATCACACAAGTCATCAATTTTGATCGAATGTGATCTGGAGTGCACCGAGCAATGTTGCACCATGTATCTTCTCACTACGTCTTGGCTCAGATCCTGATCTTTAGCGGAATATTTTTGCCAGTTTTCACTTCTTTCTCATATTTTGACAGCTTTCAAGCAAATTAGTACCAGAACTCGTCGTGTTTTAACTTATCATTTTGATAAACACGTTACGTTCCTTACAAGGAAGTCACTATTTTGATTTATTTTTTATGTAGGTCTTCTCTCCTCTTTTGCTTCAATCTGAATATATAAAAAGTAAAGTCCTGACTTGAGTAGTTGTCTCATCAACATCCAGTCCAAATCCTTGAAAGAAAGCGAAAATTTTGTATAGAGGTTTCCTTTATAAAGTCGTCAAAGAAGAACGGATTTTAAGGCGGATAGAGAGTTCAGCAAATTAACACAAAACGGCGGATGTCTGCTAGTGTCACTGCAAAATTACAAAATCAAACAAAATGAAACACATCATAAGCCTACGGAAGACTTATATGTCTTTCAATTAAATATTAGTGGAAAATTTCGGATGTCTATCTGTTAGGCGACAACCCTGTAGCCGAAAAAGCCAACACAAAGCTGCCGTCGAGCCGACGCCGATGCCTGCCCTAAGACAACACATACATAGACAGGCTAGGGCCCGACGTGATGGTTATCGCCCGCAAATACAGATGTTTATCAAGTAGCTATATATATATGCCTTGGCAAGTATCGTACACAGCACACAGCGAGGGAAAGCGCGAAGAAATTAGTCTGAATCATTCTGGAGCCACCAAAACGTACACAATGCCAAATTATTTTTGAAGATATTAGCATTAACGGGTACCTACCGGAACAGAGGCAGACAAAAAAGATGGCGGGACGGTTGAAGCTTTTGAACAGGAGTGGGGAAGCTTTGTAAAAGACATAAATGGATGGAAAGAGAAAAGGGAGGCCTTTGCCCGGCAGCGGGATACTAAATAGGCTACATAAACAATAACTGTATTAGAAAATTTAGGTACACAAAGCTTTAAAGATTGAGTTTTAACGCTAGCTGATGAGTTATTGGATGGAGAATATTAAGCGGAATTAGACTTTTGGGCATATGATTGAGCGGATATCTTCAAAGCAGACGTTGAGCCGGATTATGACGTCTTCATCAGATTACATGAGGCACGCAAATCTTATGTAACTGCCTGAAGACTCAAGTCTGCTTCTAGTACTTGAACCTCGAATCTCCATTGGGATTAGGTACACTAGAATAACGCTACGCGGAATAGATGGCTTGGGGCTTGTTGAATATGGGCTTACGCAAAGCAATAATCATAAGAATCTTGCGACGCCTTAGTTTAGGAACGTAAAATTATTTAAATACATCTCAAGTTGGCGATAAAATTATTTATTTAATGAGGCAATATACATATTGGTACTCAAATCCAATCGATACCCTCCATTATTACATATTTTTCTTTTAAGTTTTTAGGTTTTACACACATTTTATATACTAACGACGGAAATTCTTAAATGCATTGTCTAATTTTTGCAGTAGTTGCAGCGTACATACTTTTCTTAACTCTGATATGTAAGTACATTTTGACTACCAAGTTCTAACCATGTAAGTAGGTACAGCAGTGCCCCATTTCAGATAAAGTAATGTCTGCATTTTAGTTATTAATTTCAATGCCAACATAAATGTAATTAAATAATATTACCGACCTTACATTATGTTTCAGTCCGATCACGTTCTTCGATAACGGCTAACAAGTGATACGAACCAACTTTTTTGAAAAAAAAACCGCAACAGTATAACAAATCGGCCGACTTTGTACCGTACTTAATTGTTTCCTATAGATAATGAGTCTCTAGTTGTGAAACGATAACCTCAAATTCTTAGTGACAATCGGGAAATGTATGAAAATTATGAACGTGCCCCGGCGCCACCAATAAGGGACGAGTTGGCAACGTGAGCGGGAAATGGTCTACCCTCATTGGAGCACGCTTGAAAGGAGGCCAAACTAAAGCGCGTGCGCGCCTCTATTTGTAAACAAGCGTTGCATCACACAGCAAACCATTTTGAACTTAACGTCGATGTTACAAGAGTTGCGAGAGCGCTTGTGTCATAATGCAACTGCACATTTAGTGCATAATAAGGGACCAATGTGGGTTGAGCGTCGCAGGGCGTCGTGCGTGCGTCGTGTCGCTGGTGGGGCGAAGGCGTGGTCGGCGCGTACGCATTGCGTGATGCTTACAGTGCGTGCGAGTCGCGTCGCCCGTGCCGCCTTTATTGAGAGTATCTTTTGTGTCCGTACGACGAGAACGTCAGAGAACTCGATTAGAAATATTTTAAAAGTTAAAATTGTAGATACTATTGTTTATTGTGGATCGAAGTGTCATCGTAATGTTGTGCGTCGATGACGCTTGGTTGTTCTCCAACTTCGCAAACCTGGACTTGGTGAAGTCGCCGGACAATGTAAGCGTCCAATTTTATTACCACTGCAATTAATCTTGGAACGCAATTTAGTGGTCATTAACTTGTTATTTAGACATAAATTGTGGAATCACTCCGCGGAACGTGTTTAAGAAAATGTTAGTATGTTGCCAGCACAAAAATATTTTATGCGCCATTTTATTGCGTGTGTGCAATTAGGTTTTATAACAAAAGCAAATTGCATTAAATGCATTCGTGGTAGTTAAACTTATTATAACTTATACATAGAGTTTTTGTATCATGACATAATTTTATTATTATTAAAAGCAAACTTTATGTTTGCAAGGTGAGTTTATGACATTAATTAGGAACTGAAGTCAAAATATTTATTATTTTGGTCTCAATTGTGTACCATGACAATGATTGTGATGATGATGGTGATGAATTATAGACACAATGAAGTGATCAACACATCAACACAATCATACACCTAAATATTTATTTCGAATTTCAAATTGGGCTATATCGAGTGGTCGAATACTTTTTTGGTCCTCCAAAACAGACCATACTATATATTGATTTCTTTATCCACATAAGACACAAAAATACGTCTCATTTCAGTCATCAATTTCATCATAAAATCACGATCACTAGTCAAGCGTGAACAGACACTACTGAAGAGAAGGATAATAAATTAGTTTAGAATGTTTATAATATAATTCACTTCGATATATATATTATATATATCGAAGTGTCTTGCTTTGCTTGTTATCGTATTGAATGAGAAACTTTGCGCTCTACCATTACAAATGCGTAGTGAAATGGTGACAACTTGACAAGTTTGTACCTAGTCATAGAAATTATCAGTGAAGATATATCAAAGAGACAGACAAACAGAAACACAACATATTATTTTCTGTCATCAACCTGATTGAAAATTTTCACTAACGAAGTAGCCCTTTTTAAGTCAGGTGGATTCTGATCTAACTGATCAAGAAATTAAGTAGACAGACATGTAAAGTACGTGGTAAGGTTCAAAAGTTTCCGGCCTAATAATGAAAATTAACGTTTAGGTTAAAAAATATTTTTATTTTTCAATGTAGTCTCCTCCTATTGTTATACATTTTTCAGATCGTTTGATTAACATTTCTATGCCTTTAAAATAATATTCTTCGAAATGCTCGAAAACTGCAGCAGCGACCTCATCATCGGACGAAAATTTTCTCCCCCTTAAGTCCGATTTAAGTTTAGAAAATAAAAAATAGTCGCTTGGGGCTAGATCAGGGCTGTAAGGTGGGTGACGGATTGTTTTAAATCCACATTTAGATATAGCCGCCTTTACAACTGCAGCCGTGTGGACAGGCGCATTGTCATGAAGAAGACGGACACCCCTGCTGAGTTTTCCTCGACGTTTAAGCTTTATTGCTTCTCGCAACTGGTCTATAAGGCAAGCATAGTAACTACCGTTTACTGTCTGATTGCGTTCTTTGATATCTATAAGCAATATCCCTTCGCAATCCCAAAATATTGTGGCCATTATCTTTTTGGTAGATTGGCACACCTTTGCCTTTCGAGGGGGTGCTTCCCCAGAACGACGCCACTCCATCGACTCTCTTTTCGAAAGAGGATCATAGTATAAGACCATAGTTTCGTCTCCGGTAACAATGGACTGGATAAATTCACTCTCACATGACTTGAACTCCTCTAAAAGTTCCTTGGAGCACGCCACTCGTTCAGCTCGCTGAGCACTCGAGAGAAGTTTCGGGACCCATCTTGCACTAACCTTATTCATGTTTAGATGGTCGTGTAGAATCCTAAGGACTGTTATTTTCGTAAGTCCCGTTCTTGACGCTATTTCCTTCGTCTTTAGTCTTCTGTCCTTCAGTACCTCTTGTTCGACTAAATCGACGTTATCTTGCGTAAGAACCTCAACAGGGCGGCCTGGTCGGGGTTCGTCATCGATGGACTCACGCCCTAAACGAAACTGCTTACACCAATCCTTAACAGTCGAAAACGAAGGGGAGGAATTCCCGTACACGTTATCTAACCTTTCTTTGATTATAGTTGGACTTATGCCTTCCTTTGTCAGAAATTTTATCACTGATCGATACTCCAATTTGAACATTGTACAAATTACACCGCTTTTTATATTTAAATCAAAGAAAATTTTATGAAAACGAAAGTTACAAACCACGAAATTATCCACACAATAGCTGAATAAATGACAAATAAAATGACATTCATTTGTTTCTTGTTTTCTTCTTTTAAATATATACGGCCAGGAACTTTTGAACCTTACTGGTATGTTAAACAACAGACTTCTTGTTTCTAATATTTTGCATCGAATATTTACGTCAAAGTAAGTTAAAAGTCATTGCGGACGCTAGTAAGTCAATCACCTCAAAATATATTAAAGATTTGCATTTTTAAAAAGAAACAAAGTCAGGTCTGAAGGTCTAACAACATCAGCTATTCAATCACCTCGATGATCTTTTAATTTGTTAGTTATTTTTTTATTACAGATTATTATTTGTTTCTTAATAAATACACAAAACTAAGCAATTAGGTATTGTTATCATCCATATCGTCACAAACTCAAAAAAACTTGCTAGTGTTTGATTAATGATTGTCTATCTATCGGTCTAACTGTAGGATTCACTTATTTCTATCCCCCGGGAATTTTGCATTTTAGCCAATGTCAATCAAGTACTGTAGCTGTAGCTTTCTTATGGTTCTTGAGATAGAGCCTGGTGACAGACGGACGGACAGCGAAGACTTTGTACTTAATAGGTCCCGTTTTAAACCCTAAAAAATAGCAAAATCACCTATATAAACTATTCTATTCTTCTATTAAAAACCGTATTAGTATTACTTGAGTTATTGTCTACGTGTACGAAGTCGCGGGCAAAAGCTAGTTTATTAACGAAACATCCCACTCATAGTCTCTAATTAGTATCAGATTGATAAAATGTCTACTCTATACTTCATTTAATTTAGAATGAGAAACCACAATAACATTATATTGCGGCTGGTCAACTATTTCTTACCTAGCAAACAGAACAGTGCAATAGTTTGGCAGCCGCAAAATAAAATTGTTTTAATGCCACTGCGTGGCGTCAATTGTTACTGTAGCAGTGGCGTGGCGTCAAGTATATCAGAAGGCAAGCCGAAGGGAACTTAACTAACCGTTTCCTCTAATTCTGCACAATAAATTGCCCAACTGCCTTAAAATAGGCAAGCCGGTGGGAATCGAGTTCTATGGACGCCACGCCACTGTACTGTAGTACAAATCGTAAAGAGATTACAGTTCACGAGCCGCAATATAACATTATTGTGGTTTCTCATCCTAAATTAAATGAAGTATAGCTAATGTTTACAATAGATAACCAACCAGTTGTAGTACAATTAACTATGATTGCTTTTTCTACTATTACGTAAGAATGTTTATCTGAACTGGAGAATCAATATTTTATTTCATTTTTTTTTCTTCCACTTCTGATAGAGCTTTAAAATAACGTAAATTAAAAAAAAAAAAAAGAAGAAAGTTCAATAAAATTTCTAACGAAGATTTTACTTTAAAAAAATTCACAGTAACCTACTACCAGCTATTGGTATATTGGTGGTATTGGTATTGTGTTGTGTACATGTACTTACTATATGCTAGCCAGCATTATACTCTCCTTATTCGTACCTACCTAAAGAAAACGTTTTAATTCGCCATCACAACCTGTATTTGGCACTACTCGTTTGCCGCTAAGTAATGTTGGTATTTTTAAATTAGTCGTCGTTATCGACCGTCAAAAATTATTGCACATCACTTTGTTCTTTGTCTTCCTCTATATATACTTCATCGTGTGACATGCACAGCAGCTTTCTCTGGGTCGCTCGAGGGTTGCTCTGAAGTTATGGAAAATATTGCAAGAAGCTTAACAGTTTTATTAAAGGCTCCTGGAAACTGGCAAACCTTTACTTTTACTTACATTGGGCGTCTGTATTTGCGTAACCGACTAAGGCAGTAATTGACTCGGGAAGGAGGTACATAAATTGCCAGATAAGGAAGAGATGCTTGTATATCGAAAGGAGTAACTATAAACACTGTTATTTTATCCATTTATATTGCAGAAACACAAACTGCTGTTAATGAGCCGTCTAAAATAAAGACGTTACTGTGTACCTTGTACCTGGGGAAAAATCATGCAAAGTAAATTATTTGCACTTAGCTTTTTATGTTTTTTTTTTGTCTATTTAAAAGTTAAATTTTAACTCAATATTTTTACAAATAACTGTGCAATTCCATTATGCCACAAAAACAAAAGCTTGGGCTTTTCTGTCTGTCTATCTGTTACCTTTTCACGCATAAACCGCTGGACCAATTTAGTAGGATTTTGGTATACAAATGATTTCAGTCGCGGGGAAGGACATAGAATAGTTTTTATTACGGAAAATTACATAGTTCCCGCGGGATAGCGATAAGCGAATTCTGTGCACACGGAGTCGCGGGCAACCGCTAGAGTATCTGTAAAGCTTAATATATTGAAGAACAAATCGAAAGATAATGGAAAATTACTCGTGTACAAAACACGCCGCTGAATAAAGACGCATTTATAATATCTCATCTTAACCTAAAAATTATGTTTATGAATTAAAACGATAACATCTGACCCCCTCTCTATAAATGAAATTTAAATAACATTGTCTCAATTGAAATGTACCGTTGTATGTAAAGTTATATTGTTTAGCCAAAAATAAAAATAATATTTTATTTTTTAAAAATAGTCACTGGCATCGGGCACTTAGGCACACGGCGGCCACGGCGTACAAAATTCGCGTTCTGAAATAAACACAGGCACGACGTCGTCTGTACACGCGTCAATGTGTGCGTAAGATACACAGGGCTGTCTATCGCAAAAACCTAGTACTATAAGTACTACCAATGACATAAATATAGGTAGGTACTTGTAATGAAGATATGGCTTAGATGTGTGCAAATAAATGTACTTAATCGTTATCTATTTATTTAAACTTACTTAAAATGTGTCTGTCTGTGTATTTAAGCATTATTATTTTCAATTACAATAGATGTACGACAACAAACTTAAGCGAATGATTCTGTAGTTATTTCATGTATTAATCGCGATAATTTCAGAAAGCATTAATTTTCTAATGTTTTATAAAATGAAGTAGATAGGATAGGTTCCCGAACTTGTGACGTGCGGCCGACATACATCGCGTTGCGAGCCCTACTAGTTGCCAGCAGCTTTCTGGCAGACTGCGCTTGAGGGGTGGGGTAACTCGAATCGGTGCGGGGCGGAGCGTGGCCATTCTGTACGTTAGTATTATTATATATTCTGTGACTTAGGTTACGGATAAATGGAACTGAAAGGAGCTTTTCTACATTTAACCCTACTATCGAGCGAGACAGACGAAAAAAAAGTGGAAAATGAATAAAAGATTAGAATGCTAATTTAAATGAAGGTGACGATAAAAAAGAAAATGCAGCAAAAGTGTTTATAAATATGTCTGCGGAAGTTAACCATAAAGTATTACACGCAATAATTCTTTGTATGTAAATTGTTAAACAAATTATGTGTGTTGATAGTAAAATGATAGATGATACGACAAAGTAGTTTATTTGAAAATGTTTGGTGCGCTTTTGTTACTAGATGCTAATATATGCAAATGAATGCATACAATATGAGTCAGAGATCCGTTCGCAAACGCAGACGCAGACGGCTGATCGAAGCCTATTGGCAATACTAATCATGAGATCACGTAAAGAAGCCTGGTTTAGGTGTGAGGTGATACATAATAAAAACTTTACAATAATTTATTCTTCCCAATACTGGTATTACAAAATGAGAAACAAATATTAAAGTAGGTACTAAAATTTACCACCTTGCAAAAAAATCGGGCATCTATGATTTTTCAGATTTTTAGGAATTAGGGTGCGACCACACCGCCGCTTAAAGAACGGTGACGTTACGGAATCGCAACAAAAACGTGACGCAAACGACACGTCACTGCGTATACGCGGCGGTTTGGTCGCACCCTTAAAGCTTAGAAGGTAAGCTTTTATGCACATAAAATACAAAAATTTGTAAAAGTGCGAGTCGGACTCGCACACGAAGGGTACCGTACCAGAAATACTCTGTTGTATGGGAGCCCCTCTTAATTATTATTATTATTTTGATTTTATTATTTGTTGTTGTAGCCACAATAAAAATACATAATCTGTGCAAATTTCAACTGTCTAGCTATTACGGTTCTTGAGATCTAGCTCGGCGAGTGGTAGCCATGAAAAAGGGTTAAAATATCACGTTTCTTGTATGGGAGCCCCCCTTAATTATTATTATTATTTTGTTTTTAGTATTTGTCGTTATAGTGGCAACAGAAATACACGATTTGTGAAAATTTCAACTGTCTAGCTATTACGGTCCTTGAGATACAGCCTGGTGACAGACGGACGGACGGACGGACAGCGAAGTCTTAGTAATAGGGTCCCGTTTTTACCCTTTGGGTACGGAACCCTAAAAACCATGGGTGCTCGCTTTTTTTGCAAGGGGGTGTATCTTCAGATTATATGCTAGCTATATATAAACAAAACGAAGTTCGTCAGTTATTTTCGTGTTAGATACTTACATATCTGATAATGTTTCTTTTGTAACTAGCGCTTCCTAAATGTTGGGCGTACCATTTTTGGTCTACGTACGGTCGCCCAAATAAGTGGTGTACCACTTTTCGTCCAAATTCCTATCAAATGAAAATGTCGCTAAAGTCGAACTTTCATGTTGACAGCCTGTCTTATCGACCTTATATATTGTGACGTACCTACAAAGGAATTTTAACCTTAGGGGGGGGGGGGGGGGTTGACCACATATTTGGTCTTACAAAGTATTTCATCTGAAGAATTCTCCACCACGAAACTATTTGCTCACGTGAAAATTGTAACCGGGACAGAAACATTTTCATTATTATTATTATTATAATTATTATTATACATTATAACATGTACATGCTCTTATATTTGTGTGTCTTGCAAAATGAATAAATGTCTTCTTTCTTTCTTTCTTTCACATCACAACGTCCTTTGATAAAAATGACGTCATTTTTTCGTTTTGTAACCAAATTGTTTGTCGTCCCAAAATCTCGTTACGTTAAAACTGTCAAACGCTTTGCCTTATGCAATGTTGTGTTATGACACCGAAACCATTGGTATGCTTTTTAAACGTTTTTATTCACCCGTTTAAATCGTCCTTGATTTCTCTGGGTTGTTTACTTTGTTTAGCTATGTATTGTTGCTCTATCTTTTGTTTTTGATTCCATATTTATAGAATAGAGTTTCTATTGCGATAGGTACCTGCCTCTGATGTCTGATAATAGAAAAGTAAAATAATTAGATATCATTTTCTCCTTTGTTATCGGGTACATGCGTCAATTTACTATTATTATCTGCGTTACATTATCTCTGCTTCTATCAATACGCCAGTTATTTTCGTAATTACACTGGCCAGATTTCACATTCAATTCTCTTGCTCCGGCTCTTTAGTAGTGCTAAAGATTTGAGATGTTTTCTAGACGAGAGCGGATGGCGGGTTGTTTTCCGCGGGCGCCTTAGGCCGCGGCGTGGCGTAGGTCGGGCCTCGGGCGTGCGGTCGTCGCTCCCGCGGTGTCACCCCGCCGGATTCGAAAGCCCCCACCCGCCCCTACCATCCGACGCCTGCGTGCGAGGACCATTTCCGAAAGACGGCGCGGCCGCTTTGATCCGCAGATTGTTGTATTTTATTTTTACTGCACATGTAGCGATGGTGATTCGATTAGCGTTGCGGCATCGAAAAAAATGTATGTTGGGAATATTGAGATACTTACTTACATCTAAGGCGAACCTCGTGTTAGGTTAGCGCCGTGCTCAAATAATAATGTTACATAACCTCACCCACATCGATGAGCCCAAATTACCAATCATTGGATCCCGCTAAATGGCTATCGAAGCAGAAGCAGAGGCAGACTTAAGAGGAGATAGCGGGACGATTTGGATGTATATTGAAAAGGGTGGTAGGAGTATGGACGAGTGACAGAGAGAAGGGGAGGCCTACGCCCAGCAGTGGGACACTATAATACTATAATAGGCTAAAAAAAAACCGACCAGTAGGCTTATTGTCTGACTCGCTCGCAATCGCCATCGTGTTCAATTTGACAGTTCACGTATGGGCTGACAATTGGCATCGGAATCAGCTAGCTGTCACATTCATACAAGAACTGTCAAAATGAACACGATGGCGATTGCGAGCGAGTTAGACAATAAGCCTACTGTTTTTTTCTGAACCGAGCAAATTACAATTGTAATTTCACGAAACAAAAGTAGGTGCAAATTTTGTGATAATTAGGACAAGGAAACTTACGATAAGTTTTCAACAAATAAAGCTTCTGATTGTCACTATTGTGCGCTTAAAGATTCATTTAAAACAGCAGTCACGTGTAAAATAGTTGGTTCAGTTCAGTTTACTTAAGTGTTTCTGTTTCTAGCAGCGCAATAAGCGTCTGTGTGCCACTGTTACATGACGTCCTACCTTAAACCTACATTTATTTACGTTCTAGAAAGCAATGTTCAAATTAAAAAATCACGTCAGACTTCAGTCTGACAAAACTGCATGTGTGATCATCAGATAAGCCTGCTATATTCGTTACGGTGTAGCGACTACACGATACCTATGGAAAAAATTAAGTGCTAAGTCCCTTTTGCGTCAGCTCTTCTCTATTTACCGCCTCTTCATCATGTTTCCGCTCGTTCAGCTTGGTATATGGCATATTATTTCTGATTCCCTATTTCGCGTATCAGATGAGACGGCTTCCAGGCTCTATCAAGGGGGCTGAGAGCTCAAGCTACGCAACATTGGGGTAGGTTATATAACGTACGCACCGGCAGGTGCCTGATCGTCCGCGTGATATTGAGCGTTGTCGGTCAACAGCCTTTCGCTATCTGCGTTATTTGGCTCAATGTCGGCGCAATGTCGGCGCGGGTCACAGACCTAGCTGTGACGGCATTGCGTTCCGTCGGGCCGGTTATTAACGATTGTTTTGTAGGTGTCTGTCTAGCCCCTTTTTCGGCTTCACGGGCTGTAGGTACTTTCATCCAGACTATCATCTAGAACCTTTTCAACTAAATTTTAGACCCTTTGTGGCGTGCTCGAGGTTTCGTCCTTTCAATAGTGTGATCTTAACCGATCTGTGTAAGGATTGTACGAAACGCCGGATTACCGTTCTCTGTCGCTCTGCAGTCGGTCTGTGGGTCGAGTCGACCTCGCTCGCGCCGAAACAGCGCGGCGGTCAAGGCCGTGGCGTCTAGACACCCCCCGCCTCAAAGCCCCCCCTTCCCTCCCACGCCGAACCCCTACTACCTATTTTTACCTTGAAAGCCGCCTCACGTTGCCTGGGCTGAAACCTGACCTGCCCACCTATACTAGGTATTTTGTTGTGATTTATGTTTGATGTATAGTATTTGCATTTATTTTTGAGTACAACTTACTAACTAGTTTAAAACAGTAGGTATTAACTCTACATTTACATAAGAATGCGTAATTCAATAAGTAGAAGGTATCTAAGTAGCTTCCGCTTTGTTGTGCTTCTCAAAGTAACTTTTGTACCTACCTATTTGCTCACACCCCTTTTCAGCTCATTCGGGACACCTCACATTCTTTTCTTTACTACTAAGTAGATCGAATTATCAGTCATCAGTAACTGATTATTGATGTAAATTTTCTTCGTGACCGATTTCTCCCTCCACCCTTAACGCAAATAATTCTCTGTTAATAGTCGTACGCTTCCCCCGCCGTCTATGTTTAGATGTTTCACCAGATAGGTACTTACTGCCGGGAATTTTCCTACGAAAAATCGATGCGTGGGCTGTCTTTCCCTTTCAATTAATTTGATACCTTGCCTGCCTACGTCAATAAGTACTTAGACGTTAGGTATAGATACCTATCAAGTACTTTCTTTCCCACTCTGGCCTCGAAAGTTTTAATATCACTTAAGTATCATCATCTTAAACTTGGCTCTTGTCGGTGGAGCAATTTCCATGTGTCCTTTCCAGGGCCTTTTCTTTGACTTCCTGATACGACACGACTTCACCTGGTCCATAAATGTTCTTCTAGGCCTTCCTCTCGTCCTCTTCTTATTAATATAATAGTATAAAACAAAGTCGCTTTCCGTCAACTGTCTGTCTATCCCTATGTATGCTTAAATCTTTAAAACTACGCAACGGATTTTGATGCGGTTTTTTTAAATAGATAGAGCGATTAAAGAGGAAGTTTTATATGCTACACTAACGCGAGCAAAAATGACGTTCTATGAAAAGCGACCCGTTATTTTTGCTCCTGAGTATAGTTGAATAGGTATAAAACTCTCATTTGTTCTCTGTAAAAGTGCTTTCAGTGTAATATTTTGATTACTTGGTCATTCCATTCTATATTCATAGACACTGGCAATAAAAATGTATTGTTCAATAGATTAAAAATGCGGCAGTGAAGTGACGTCACCCCGAGTCGCTAATAGGCCGGCCTTGAGACTGCTCTTTTGCACATGCACATACATAATACCGTACGAAATTGCTGAACAAACCTACATTTATGTTTAAATTGGTCACTATGCAAATTAATTTTTGCTCACGATTGATGCACACCTATAGGATAATGGAAGCGTTCAAATTTGTTAGCTAAACAGGAATGCCGTTTTGAAGATGACAATCGTCGTTGTAATGATTTCAATAATATCCGTACCTAATAGATGTTTTTTCTGCGAGTTACCTTTTTGATTCCCGTTTCCACCTATAAGTACGCCTACAATCATGTTAAACGTGGCCTTTAGGTCTTGTTACCTTAGGTCTCGTATACCCCGTAAGGTATATACATAGACTTCATGTGCCTACATACACTACCTAGATATGTACCTTTTTAAGTTGGCTTTTAACCCTAGAGGTGCCTAGAGCAAATCATCCCGTTCTTAAAACTAACGCCCCTAATAAGCTTTTAGGTTAGATTCTTGGAGTATTCCTTTGCTTTGGCATGCACCTTGTGCTTGACAGCTTCAAAGGAGTAGTTTTCATTTTAGAAGTATTTATAAGCTTCAAACAGACCATTGCTTTAGTCATGCCATTTTTTAAATAAACAGAGGCGTGGGCTATTAAAAAGATAGCGAGTACCGTACCGGCACAGCACGAGCTAACATAATACGTTTAAATATGTCGAGTGCATTATGTAACTTGAAATGTTACAGAATTTAGTGAACGAGGTACGTTATATCAATCTTATGCATTATGCCAAAAATTGACTGGTGCAAAACAAGAAATTGAACCCTTAAACGTCAAGAAGACCCGATTGAGTTGAAGATTGGTCAAGTCTTCTTTTTTTACGTGAATGGGAGGATACGTTTGTGGGTTAGGTACTAAATTGTTTAACTAGATTATTACGTGGTAAGGTTCAAAAGTTTCCGGCCTAATAATGAAAATTAACGTTTAGGTTAAAAAAAATATTTTTATTTTTCAATGTAGTCTCCTCCTATTGTTATACATTTTTCAGATCGTTTGATTAACATTTCTATGCCTTTAAAATAATATTCGGAAGTTTTGTCTTCGAAATGCTCGAAAACTGCAGCAGCGACCTCATCATCGGACGAAAATTTTCTCCCCCTTAAGTCCGATTTAAGTTTAGAAAATAAAAAATAGTCGCTTGGGACTAGATCAGGGCTGTAAGGTGGGTGACGGATTGTTTTAAATCCACATTTAGATATAGCCGCCTTTACAACTGCAGCCGTGTGGACAGGCGCATTGTCATGAAGAAGACGGACACCCCTGCTGAGTTTTCCTCGACGTTTAAGCTTTATTGCTTCTCGCAACTGGTCTATAAGGCAAGCATAGTAACTGCCGTTTACTGTCTGATTGCGTTCTTTGATATCTATAAGCAATATCCCTTCGCAATCCCAAAATATTGTGGCCATTATCTTTTTGGTAGATTGGCACACCTTTGCCTTTCGAGGGGGTGCTTCCCCAGAACGACGCCACTCCATCGACGCTCTTTTCGAAAGAGGATCATAGTATAAGACCATAGTTTCGTCTCCGGTAACAATGGACTGGATAAATTCACTCTCACATGACTTGAACTCCTCTAAAAGTTCCTTGGAGCACGCCACTCGTTCAGCTCGCTGAGCACTCGAGAGAAGTTTCGGGACCCATCTTGCACTAACCTTATTCATGTTTAGATAGTCGTGTAGAATCCTAAGGACTGTTATTTTCGTAAGTCCCGTTCTTGACGCTATTTCCTTCGTCTTTAGTCTTCTGTCCTTCAGTACCTCTTGTTCGACTAAATCGACGTTATCTTGCGTAAGAACCTCAACAGGGCGGCCTGGTCAGGGTTCGTCATCGATGGACTCACGCCCTAAACGAAACTGCTTACACCAATCCTTAACAGTCGAAAACGAAGGGGAGGAATTCCCGTACACGTTATCTAACCTTTCTTTGATTATAGTTGGACTTATGCCTTCCTTTGTCAGAAATTTTATCACTGATCGATACTCCAATTTGAACATTGTACAAATTACACCGCTTTTTATATTTAAATCAAAGAAAATTTTATGAAAACGAAAGTTACAAACCACGAAATTATCCACACAATAGCTGAATAAATGACAAATAAAATGACATTCATTTGTTTCTTGTTTTCTTCTTTTAAATATATACGGCCAGGAACTTTTGAACCTTACTGGTAAAATAACTGGAACTACATATTAAGTTTATATTAAGGTCCTGACGACGTGAGCTCGAACGTTTCAGGGTCTTAAAGATGCGCAAAATCTTTCCAAAATGGGATTTTACATTGCTTAATTGACCGTACTGTGGTCTGTTCGACTGAGTTCCAGTTAAATTCATCATCATTGCAAAAAAAAACGATGTAAGAACCACGCAGACAACCAAAAAAACTGAACACTGCGCCGCATATTCAGAAAACGGCGAGCAAATTGTCGAAATTCCAAATACTGACGCAATAAACAAAACAAGCAGCACTGTGTGCCGTTATCCGAGACTGTAAGACCGTAACACGATTATCTATAAACCGAAAGTTAAAGATAATACAGCGACAAGGGAAATACAGCGACGTGACGACCGTCTTGAGGTAGGTCGTGATTAGATTTGAGTCATTGAGGGAGTTTTTTTTATAATTTTTCCGACGCTTGTAGTATTGAACGTAGGCATTTGATTTGGGCTCAGAATCTTTATTTTCAATCATTTACAAGTTTATCAAGGTAAATATAGTCTGTTGTGTTCTTTATTGATACGATGAAAAGGAGCCTAATTCCTTATTGGGGTTTGATTATGATTATACTTGGGTATATTATATACGCAGATATTACAGATACAAGAGAGTTCATCAGTGACACAAATTACTAGACAATTTTCATTAGTGACGAATTATATAGATTTAAGTAGGTACTCATTTCTGTAATCGATTTCTGAAATAGTCTTCAAACTTGCGGTATCTACTACCTGCTGCCGTGGTGATATTCAACCATTTTATCTCTTCCCTGATTATGCAATGGACACGCTCAAAAATCCGTATTATGTACCTATCTAGGTGAATATACGATACGTGTAGTTTAAACTTACAGTGTCTGAACATTAAAATCGCTAATACCTATATATCGGTTGGTTGTCTACATTAAAAGCCTCAGGTCATGGTCTACATTTTTGACACGAATGCGAAACTTCGAACGCTATCGCATCAACGTCCTAAATAGGTACTATTGCAAAATTGGCGGCCAACTGGCGACACAAATTAATGTCATAACTAGTACCTACGTACGAACAAGAATGTGTTCGCGTTTGGGAGGACAAAAACTTAGACTCAGCGTTTAGATTTTGTATTAGTAACGCAGTCGTGCGTGCTAAGCCTACCCCAACACTTGACAACACAGTGGTTAGTTTTATTTTGGCACTAATGCGACTGAACAGTGTGTTTACGCAGGTTTGGAACGTTGCCGCGTTGCCAAACACGTGCCAATGGTATCTCTCAAATTCTGGTCATTATTCCCCTAGCTTTGAATGTTGGATATAATAGGTATGTCTCCTCTGCCCATGGGCCTGGATTCGGATGACATTTCAACTAAGATCCCTATCAAGTTTTAAATTCGCCTAATCAGAGCACAGCAGGCACTCAAATTAGCCACGTCTCGAAAGTTCCACACAAACAACCACGCACACGGCCGAAATTGTCGACGTTAACGCACACAGCGGTACCAGAGGTGAGTGGCAACCCTAAGCTATTCGTTTATCTACGAAGGTGAGTCTGCGGGCGGTCGCCGACCCGGTGCCGCCGTGACCTACGTCAACCTTGTGTCGGCCCATTTTCTACGCCGTCGGAGCCCCCGGATACGATATCGATTTCGGCAGCTATTTGACAACATCTCCATGCCTGGGCCAACGCTGTTGCGCTGGCCGAGGTCCTGGTTTCGAAGCGTTGGGTACCATCCTTTCTGTGTGGCCAGGAACTTTATTGAACTTTTATCTATAGTTATTTTGGTGTTTTTCCTTGATATGGCAACTCCATCGGTACATGTATAACATTTTTTTATCTTGCTTTAGCTGCGTAAACAAATAGGCACAGTTTCCTCCGTATTTGTTGTCCTTATCATTTGGTAACTAGTTTTGGAACTTGTCAGTCCTAACATTACTTATGTCCTGTTCTATTTAACTACTTTTACTTTTACTTTACTACTAAAAGCAATATATTTTGCTGTCTTGTATCAGCAAATTAAACAACAACTGTATTAATATGTATTATGAAATAATATGTTATTCAAAGATTATGTATTTATGCGGGACGCTAGCGACAGTGGGTATAATTTAATGGTAAAAACCCATTCTAAGAAAGTATAAGTTATAGAGGCACAAGGAAAATTCGATGTTTTTTTTTTAAAAGCGTTTGTGCGAATATTATTTTATAAACGGAATGTTTTAATTAATAAAATGTTAATTAAATTCATATTTGTTCATTACAGTGCATCGGAAAGTTTTTATACGCACACGTTTCTCGTCTAAATATATCTGGAAATGTTTTCAAAACGTGTTTCGGTACCTACCCGACGAACTCTTCTGGAATTAGTTTATTAGGTAGGTAAGTTAGTAAAGGTCACATCATTTTGTGAGTATTTATTCAGAGCGCCATATGTGTCAGACAGTTTTGTAACGTATCAAACAAATCGGTCGCATTGCAGGGTAGGCGAGGGCCAAGTTTTTCGCATGAACCTTCGTGGTTTACACGTTTTTATATAGGTAGTTTGTTTGCTGCCAATATTCAATACTTAACATATGAAGGAAACGGGCGTTGCATCACCGCGCCGTTTTTACGCTTTATCATTTGCTACTCGGCAATGTCACGAGTGTATTGAACCCGACTGCATCCTTGAAACTTTAATATTATCGTAGATAGATAAAATTTGTTTTTTCGCCAGCGACTATAAATATAGCGATAGAGGTGTTTATGCGCTGTATACAATGTTTTTTGTAGGTATTATGGCAAAATTATGACCTCTTGTTATTTTAAGTCTGGTCGCTTTTATTGCATTTGCATCAAGTATTATGTCGCATGCGAAATAACTTGTTACGTCTCGAAAGTTCATGCGAGCACGTTGTTTGCATCATTGCATGTTTACGCGATGCGGCGGACCTCGCTTTTTAAAATGTCGGTCACGCGCGTGATCTACTCAATTGGGTTCTTAGTAGGTCTAGATTGGGGAATAATCTTTCTTATCGTGTTGTTGATAACGTTCACGTGTGCGAAATAAGTGCAAGACACACTGGCTTAGCTTATTCTTAGACTTGTTGCCTGCAACTTTGCGGGTGGTAGGGCCTTGTGCAAGGTCCGTCCGGATCGCTACCACCATCTTACTCGCTAATCCTGCAGCTAAGCAGCAGTGCTTGTACTGCTGTGTTCCGGTGTGGAGAGTAAGACAGCCGGGGAAATTACGGGCACAAGAGGCATATCATCAAAGTCCTCTAGGTTGGCAACGCATCTGCAATCCCTCCGGGGTTGCGGGTGTCTATGGGCAGTGGTGATCGCTTACCATCAGGTGACCCACTTGCTCGTATGCCTTCCTATATAAATAAAAAAAAAAAAAAACTACACTTTCACGGGATAAAAAGTATCTCTTGTTAATCAGGTATAATGCAGTTTCCCATTTAGTAAAAAATATTTATAAATATATAGATTTATTTAGTCCAGAAATTACCTCATATACGAGTAAATGTTATAACCATACAAACAAAGTTTACTTCTATAATTATTCTCTTTAATTGCCAGATAAAATAATGGTAAAATAATCCATGGTTCGCTTTTTTCTTTTCTGACTACCATTTTCTAACCTCCTTGCACGCACAAACATAAGAAGCATATGACGGTTTTTTTATACTTTGATCCATTTATTTGTTGTCTAGTTGAAGCTTTTCTTTGTTTGGGGCTATACTTAAAAGGTTTAGGTAGGTAATTAACTAAGCGTAAACAAAATTCAGACGTCATTGCAATGTTAACGTTTAGGCTTTATAGTCCGAAATTCGAACCACCAGAACTATAGCGAATATGTTGCATTGCAGGTGTCGATGATGTCGGCAGTGAGCGGCACTGGGGACCAGCTGCTGCGGCGCGTGAAGCAGGAGGCGGAGCCGCCGCCGCAGTACAGCCCGACGGAGCAGCCGCTGGTGCCGCTGCTGCACTCGCGGCCGTTGCTGATGCAGCCCGAGGTGAGACGACTCGCATGCCAGGTGTCGATGGTGTCGGCAGTGAGCGGCACTGGGGACCAGCTGCTGCGGCGCGTGAAGCAGGAGGCGGAGCCGCCGCCGCAGTACAGCCCGACGGAGCAGCCGCTGGTGCCGCTGCTGCACTCGCGGCCGTTGCTGATGCAGCCCGAGGTGAGACGACTCGCATGCCAGGTGTCGATGGTGTCGGCAGTGAGCGGCACTGGGGACCAGCTGCTGCGGCGCGTGAAGCAGGAGGCGGAGCCGCCGCCGCAGTACAGCCCGACGGAGCAGCCGCTGGTGCCGCTGCTGCACTCGCGGCCGTTGCTGATGCAGCCCGAGGTGAGACGACTCGCATGCCAGGTGTCGATGGTGTCGGCAGTGAGCGGCACTGGGGACCAGCTGCTGCGGCGCGGGAAGCAGGAGGCGGAGCCGCCGCCGCAGTACAGCCCGACGGAGCAGCCGCTGGTGCCGCTGCTGCACTCGCGGCCGTTGCTGATGCAGCCCGAGGTGAGACGACTCGCATGCCAGGTGTCGATGGTGTCGGCAGTGAGCGGCACTGGGGACCAGCTGCTGCGGCGCGGGAAGCAGGAGGCGGAGCCGCCGCCGCAGTACAGTGCGACAGAGCAGCCGCTGGTGCCGCTGCTGCACTCGCGGCCGTTGCTGATGCAGCCCGAGGTGAGACGACTCGCATGCCAGGTGGCGATGGTGTCGGCAATCAGCAACGGATATTCTATTTCGTACGCGACACAGCTCTCGAGCGCTCTTGTGATAGCCGCGCAGGGGCGCAGGGATTAGATTTTGCAAAGCCAGTACCATTGAAAGCTTGTGGGTTCACCACTTGTCAGAGTTGTCGATTCACCGAATTTTGGAGTGTTCCAAGTAGGTACCTTTAACTCGAAACTGGTGAAGTTGGAGATAGACCAACCGCTTAAATAAGTCCTCGTCTGCGCGGCACAGGGGCGCGGGGTAGGACGACAAAGGAGACATCTCTCGGTGCAGGCAGGTAGTGCGCCTGCCGCCCGCACCTCTCGGCCCCCGCGGTCGTCCCACCCCGCGCCCCTGCACCGCGCGGGCGAGGACTCATTTGTCGGTCTATACATTAGGGCGCGAAGGTGCAAATTCGAGAAAATGAAATAAAAAAACTCAAGTTTTACGTACACTTTTATCGCGGCCTTTGTTCACCGGTCTTTTAATAAAAAAAAAAGGTACCCGATGTTAGGTATCTCAGCGCATCCAAACCAGCAAGGTTACTGATTAATGTGGGTACAAGTCGAATTAGAGACGCCCGCGGCAAAAACTGATCCGAGTGCATCAGTAACTCATTGTTTCGTAGCAAAAAACGCCGCCCAATTTGTCTGACACAGTCTTGAGTGACAGAAAAATCGTTTCCATGAAGTGTGAACGCGATGCCGATTAGCTTTTTTTGAAAGCTAACAGATATGATCGCTCGTCTTGTGAATTAACATTGGGTTGAATTTAGTTTTGAGAACTGAGATGGTTTATATCAATTCAGCTATAGTTTTAAGAGATTACGTACACCGGGTAGGCAGCGGGAAGATGACACATCGCAATTTATAGGCGCTTTCTTCTGGCGAACTCCACTGGACGCTCTAGCGACTAGAGTCTAGAGTCTAGCCTACTGAAGGTTGATTAAAGTGGGTCCTTGTAGTTTTAACTTTTTAAGAAACACTTTTCTGCAGCATTTGTAGAAAATCAGGCTTGAAAAGAGCATTTTCGCTTTTCCCGGAGTCACAAGATTGCCGTTTAATACAAAGCAGAAACATAATTACACAAACGGATAACTCACGTGTAAAAGTCAAGTAATGCTCGGCATGTTTCGGAATAGTTCGTAGTCCTTCCTTTTGGAGCGCTCGCCCCTGCGGCAGCGAAACGAACACTACTACGAACTAGTCCAAAACATGTCGAGCATTGCTCGATTTTTATACGTGACTTATCCGTTTGTGTTTGAGTTTTACGGTAGTTTTATGTTGAAAATAAAGCAGAAACACTAGATTGAAAAACATTTCTTAAGTATTTCTTGTCAGATGATTACTTCCTCGCGTTTAAGAAAGCATGAAAAAATGTCTAAGTGGGAAACGACCCTATAGGATAGGCATAAACTCCGCATCAGTTTAAACCCCGGCCGTCTTTCCAGTTGGAATTGGAGCCTAAAGAGGAAGTGAAATTCTGCGTGTCACCGGAAAACACAATTGTTGGCAACACCAGCCCCGAACAGCAGCATTGCTCGTCGACCACCGCGGCCGCGTCCAGCGTGCGTGACGACGACGCGCCGCGACGCGTCTGCCTCGTGTGCGGCGATGTGGCCTCGGGGTTCCACTATGGTGTGGCCAGCTGCGAGGCTTGCAAGGCTTTCTTTAAGAGGACTATCCAGGTAAGAACTAAGAGCTCTTCCCAAAGGCAGTTCTTAATGACTATGTGGTGGGGATATCCGATGAAAATGTGCCGCAACGCTTGTGCGTTGTTTGTGGCTATGTTGCGTCAGGGATCCACTGCGACGTGGCTAGTTGCGAGGCTTGCAAGGCTTTGTTAAGGTGAAGGGATAGGCAAAAGCTCATAAATTGGTTGTTTTTGTGCATGTTTTATGGCGATAATACGCAATTTGGAGTTTTGAAAACTGCACATTCTATAAAACATGTCTTGAATTAGAATTCACCGGTGAAAACATATTCCTTAACGTCGTAGTTAGTACAAAAATTCGTTTGCTCTAAGAGTCTCGAAAATATTTTGTGCGCGGTTTGCTCGGGTGAAACCAATCTGTTTGCTACCAATCTCGACGAGGTCACTCTAGTAACTCATAATTAAAATTCCACGGTGCGTTTGCTTCAATTAGCCAACAAATAAGGCTTTAGAGAGTAGTACTGCCCAGATCCTGTGAAAAGGGCGAACGCAATATTTGCCCGCACATTTAATCAGGCGCTTTTCAATGTACAAAAAAATTCGGAAACCAAAAAAATGTTAAAAAGATAATACAATGAAATAAATTATTAAGATAAAACCAAAAATGTTCATAAAAAAATAATAAAAAAATAATAGATAAATAAATAAAAAAATAATTTGGATAAGACGTATGAAAATAATAAGGAAAAAGCAACGTTGCATGTTCGCTCGGTGGCGGCAGTGCGTAAGCGACGCGACGTTGCCAATATTCGCTTCGCGTTTTTTCATATTGGTTTGGCTAAGCATGTTGTTTGAGTCACAGAATAGGCGCGAAACAGTGCTTCAAAAAGTCGTACTCGTTCGCTTCGCACGTATAATACCTATATTAAGTTAAAAGTTATTATTTTCAATCCGTTTTTTGGGAACTTAGTGGCAGGTTGGTTTGATACTTACTTGCTGTTTAGCGAACAAGCATGGGAAATAGGATTTTGGTTGGAATTACTGCATGAAAAATTTTGATAATGAGGCAAGTAGTACTCCAATGTATAGTCTATCATTAGAAAGAAAAAAAAAAGATATCTGAAGGTCAAAGTGGTTCCCAAACATGGATCCGTTATCAAAATAAAAAAGACAGCCATATTGAAATCTTTAGTTTTTCGACCGATTAATTTCAAAATCGATATCTGAGGATCCGAGTTGTCTCCAAACACGTATCCGTTATCAGAAATGACAAAAGTGGCCGCTATTTTGAAATCTTTAAGTTTTGGGCCGATTATTTTCAAAATCGATATCTGAGGGTCCGAGTGGTCGTCAAACACAAATCTGCTACCGAAAATGAAAAAACTGGCCGCCATTTTGAATTCTTTACTTTTTGGACCGAATATTTTCAAAATCGATATCTAAGGGTCCGAGTGGTCGTGAAACACAAATCTGCTATCAAAAATGAAAAAACTGGCCGCCATTTTGAAATCTTTAGTTTACCGACCGATTGATTTCAAAATCGATATCTGAGAATCCGAGTTGTCTCCAAACACGTATCCGTTATCAAAAATGACAAAAGTGGTCGCCATTTTGAAATCTTTAGTTTTTGGACCGATTATTTTCAAAACCGATATCTGAGGGTCCGAGAGCTCCCCAAACATAAATCCGTTATCAAAAATGAAAAAAGTGGCCGCCATTTTGAAATCTTTAAGTTTTGGGCCAATTGTTTTCAAAATCGATATCTGAGGATCCGAGTGGTCCCCAAACATGAATCCGTTTTTAAAAATTAAAAAAGTGGCCGCCATTTTGAAATCTTTAAGTTTTGGACCGAATATTATCAAAATCGATATCTAAGGGTTCGAGTGGTCGTGAAACACAAATCTGCTATCAAAAATGAAAAAACTGGCCGCCATTTTGAAATCTTTAGTTTACCGACCGATTGATTTCAAAATCGATATCTGAGAATCCGAGTTGTCTCCAAACACGTATCCGTTATCAAAAATGACAAAAGTGGCCGCCATTTTGAAATCTTGAGTTTTTGGACCGATTATTTTCAAAACCGATATCTGAGGGTCCAAGAGCTCCCCAAACATAAATCCGTTATCAAAAATGAAAAAAGTGGCCGCCATTTTGAAATCTTTAAGTTTTGGGCCGATTATTTTCAAAATCGATATCTGAGGGTCCGAGTGGTTGTCAAACACAAATCTGCTACCGAAAATGAAAAAACTGGCCACCATTTTGAATTATTTACTTTCTAGACCAATTGTTTTCAAAATCGATATCTGAGGATCCGAGTGGTCCCCAAACATGTATCCGTTTTTATAAATGAAAAAACTGGCCGCCATTTTGAAATTTTAGTTTACCGACCGATTGATTTCAAAATCGATATCTGAGAATCCGAGTTGTCTCCAAACACGTATCCGTTATCAAAAATGACAAAAGTGGCCGCCATTTTGAAATCCTTAGTTTTAGGACCGATTATTTTCAAAACCGATATCTGAGGGTCCGAGAGCTCCCCAAACATAAATCCACTATCAAAAATGAAAAAAGTGGCCGCCATTTTGAAATCTTTAAGTTTTGGGCCGATTATTTTCAAAACAGATATCTGAGGGTCCGAGAGCTCCCCAAACATGAATCCGTTTTTAAAAATGAAAAAAGTGGGCGCCATTTTGAAATCTTTAAGTTTTGGTCCGATTTTTTTCAAAATCGATATCTAAGGGTTTGAGTGGTCGTGAAACACAAATCTGCTATTCAAAATGAAAAAACTGGCCGACATTTTGAAATCTTTAGTTTTCCGACCGATTGATTTCAAAATCGATATCTGAGGATCCGAGTTGTCTCCAAACACGTATACGTTATCAAAAATGATAAAAGTGGCCACCATTTTGAAATATTTTGTTTTCGGGCCGATTATTTTCAAAACCGATATCTGAGGGTCCGAGAGGTCCCCAAACATAAATCTGTTTTTAAAAATGAAAAAAGTGGCCGCCATTTTGAAAATCTTTAAATTTTGGGTCGATTATTTTTAAAATCGATATCTGAGGGTCCGAGTGGTCATCAAACACAAATCTGCTATCGAAAATAAATATAACTGGCCGCCATTTTGAATTCTGTACTTTTTGGACCAAATGTTTTCAAAATCGATATCTGAGGATCCGAGTGGTCCCCAAACAAGAATCCGTTTTTAAAAATAAAAAAGGTGTCCACCATTTTAAAAACTAGTTTTTGTACCGATTGTTTTCAAAATCGATATCTTACGATCTGAGTGGTTCCCAAACACGTATCCGTTATACAAAATAGAAAAGTCATCATCAATTTGAAATGTTTAGTTTTTGAACAGATTGTTTTCAAAATCGATATCTGAGCTGGCGGCCACTTTTTCCATTTTTGATAACGGGTTGATAAATGGCGGCCAGTTTTTTCATTTATAAAAACGGATTCATGTTTGGGGACCACTCGGATCCTCAGATATCGATTTTGAAAACAATTGGTCTAGAAAGTAAAGAATTCAAAATGGCGGCCACTTTTTTCATTTTTAAAAACAGATTTATGTTTGGGGACCTCTCGGACCCTCAGATATCGGTTAATAATCGGTCTGAAAACTAAACATTTCAAAATGGCGGCCACTTTTGTCATTTTTGGTAACGTATACGTGTTTGGAGATAACTCGGATCCTCAGATATCGATTTTGAAATCAATCGGTCGGAAAACAAAAGTTTTCAAAATGGCGGCAACTTTTTTCATTTTTAAAAACGGATTCATGTTTGGGGACCACCTGGATCCTCAGATATCGAATTTGAAAACAATCGGTTCAAAAAGTAAAGAATTCAAAATAGCGGCCAGTTTTTTCATTTTCGATAGCAGAATTGTGTTTAACGACCAATCGGATTCTCAGATATCGATTTTGAAAATAATCGGTCCAAAACTTAAAGATTTCAAAATGGCGGCCACTTTTTTCATTTTTGATAACGGATTTATGTTTGGGGAGCTCTCGGACCCTCAGATATCGGTTTTGAAAATAATCGGTCCAAAAACTAAAGATTTCAAAATGGCGACCACTTTTGTCATTTTTGATAACGGATACGTGTTTGGAGACAACTCGGATTCTCAGATATCGATTTTGAAATCAATCGGTCGGTAAACTAAAGATTTCAAAATGGCGGCCAGTTTTTTCATTTTTGATAGCAGATTTGTGTTTCACGACCACTCGGACCCTTAGATATCGATTTTGAAAATATTCGGTCCAAAACTTAAAGATTTCAAAATGGCGGCCACTTTTTTCATTTTTAAAAACGGATTCATGTTTGGAGACAACTCGGATTCTCAGATATCGATTTTGAAATCAATCGGTCGGTAAACTAAAGATTTCAAAATGGCGGCCACTTTTTCCATTTTATATAACGGATACGTGTTTGGGAACCACTCGGATCGTCAGATATCGATTTTGAAAATAATCGGTCCAAAAACTAAAGATTTCAAAATGGCGGGCACTTTTTTCATTTTTGATAATGTATTCATGTTTGGGAATCACTCGGATCGTCAGATATCGATTTTGAAAACAATCAGTCGAAAAACAAAAGTTTTCAAAATGGCGGCTACTTTTTTCATTTTTAAAAACGGATTCATGTTTGGGGACCACTCGGATCCTCAGATATCGAATTTGAAAACAATCGGTTCAAAAAGTAAAGAATTCAAAATGGCGGGCATTTTTTTCATTTTCGATAGCAGATTTGTGTTTGACGACCACTCGGATTCTCAGATATCGATTTTGAAAATAATCGGTCCAAAACTTAAAGAATTCAAAATGGCGGCCACCTTTTTCATTTTTGATAACGGATTTATGTTTGGGGACCTCTCGGACCCTCGGATATCGGTTTTGAAGATAATCATTGGAAAAACCATGCCTTATTCTGTATCTTTCCCGCACACGTTCAAGTTTTACTTTATTCTGCCATAATAATTTACGTTGCGACTCTAAACAGACTCTGGACACCTTTGACGTCACGTTCATCACTATCCCGCGGAAACTGCATTTTTCTGGGATAAAAAGTAGCCTGTTTTAATCTAGGGTACCAACTGTCTTCGTTCCAAATTTCATCCAAATCCGTCCAGTTGTTGTAGCTTGAAGAAGAAACAAACATACATACACACTCACTCACATCGTCACAAACTTTCTCATGTATTATATCACATACATACATAAATAAATAACGTCTCTATTCCTTGCGGAGCAGACAGAGCCCAAGGTAACAAGACCTTAAAGGCCACGTTACGAATGCCGAAATGTTAATTTTTTTTATTATTTTTGCAAAATCTGATTTGAACATTATGCTGTGTCTGTGTAGGCAATCGGAAAACTAAAGCAAGCGCCATCTACTAACATCGCAGTGCAATATTTCAATCCATCAGCACGCGCCCATTCGCATCGAGTTCACGCGTCGATTATTTAACAGATGTCGCGTTGATCGGACTGCTTGCCACGTCACGAACTGGCAAGGTCATTTGCCTATCCCTTCGCCTTAAAGAGGACTATCCAGATAAGAACTACTTCAGAACAGCAGCACCGTACTATAACGGGCACTCGATAAATACGGCAGTTCCATCCTTCATCAAAGTCACAAGCATGACATGGTAGCGTTGCAAAGCAGACGCTCGACTACTTAGATGTTATCCCTGAATTTATTACGTTTTTCGCTTCCTATCTGTACTACGTCAGATTTAACGCATTTAAATCTTATTAAGTTTCTCGCGCTGACGCTTTTACAAGCTCGCATTTGGATGCATCCGTAAACTTGGACAGTGCTGGGGCCTTACCATGACGTCCTAATTCCGACTCAGTTCAAGTTTTAGCTGTCACTTTTAGTATGAATCTGAAAGCGAGCGTACCTAAACTGAATCGCATTAAGACTTCATGGTGAGGCCCCTTGAAGCCAAAGCGTTAGTTGAGCTAGCGTTTATTCACCAGGGCAACATAGAATACACGTGTCCGGCGTCCAACGAGTGCGAGATCAACAAGCGGCGCCGCAAGGCGTGCCAGGCGTGCCGTTTCCGCAAGTGCCTGCGCACGGGCATGCTGCGCGAGGGCGTGCGCCTGGACCGCGTGCGCGGCGGCCGGCAGAAGTACCGCCGCGCGCCCGACGCGCCGCCGCCGCAGCCGAGGCCGCATCTCGACGATATCAAGGTCAGTGGCCTCGGGGCATACGCAGACATACCTAGGGAATAGAACACACCAGCAAAGTTACAACACAGGGCTTGCAGTGGAGGATCTTCAGGGCAGGTAGCGCGTAGAATAGTACATTACTGTCTAGGCCAGGAAGTAGGCAATTGCTAGCTGAGTATTGGTTTGAACGGACGAGCTTGCGAGTCCGTTTAATAATACGAAGCCAGCAATGCTATTCTGGCCGAGGCAAGTATAGTACTTTTCTCAAAAATTTTAAAAGAAAACAACAACAAAAATAAATGAAAATGTAATTGACATAAATTATTAATTATTCTACTTTGCCGCCTTTTTCCATCAATGGCATTTTGCAGAGAGTATTTTTCTACCCAGAACAACTAAAGCTATTTCAGACACAGATAAACACGTTCTCGTACTAGTTTTTTTTAATTTGGTGTTTTAAGTATTGTGCCTTTATTTTATAATGGTGATTTGCATTTTTAAAAAGTTAATAACTAGACAGTAATGGAATTTGCATGCAACATTACTGGAGAGTTTAGCGCTACAGTAATGTTTTTTTTTTTTTACTGACCGGCAAAATTAACTTGCTGTTCTGATATGTAGTTAACAACGACTGTAACGGACATTTTAGAGTAAATTGTTTTCTCGCTGCGTAACCAGTCGACCCACTGAACGCCATTGCATACCACATACCTCGCACAGTCGAAGTGTAGTACACGACACGTGCGACCGTAGTGCAGTCATATCGTACCCCGATTGCACTGTGGGACTGACTGCAATGTGTATGCATAGTCGATCTTGCTTATACACAAGTATAGCTGGAAGCTCCATTTGTTACTTATACTGCTACGGCATCCATTTATACTAAAATTTACTCCAGAATTCATTTGAAGACAACAGTCTGATGAGAGCTCTAAATCCGGTTCGAAGGACCACATTCTTTGCGAATGCTACAGCGCTTTGTTTAAAAGAAGTTACTAGCAATTAGCATTCGAACAGCTAGAAAATAGATTTAGGGCCTGTCTCGCCACTCGAACTGTCAGTTATCTATGATGACGTCTCTGTCTGTTTCGTAATAATAAATAGAGACGGAATCATAGATTACTGACAGTCAAGGAGTGGTGAGATAGGCCCTTAGAGTTGAAGAACCACACAAACGAACCGCATAAAATTATATCGCTATAACAAACCCCATACCATTCCAGGTCCTAGAAGCCCTGACGTCTTACGAACCGGAGATGTTGACATGCGGCGCGCCTCCCGCCGGGGTCACTGACCCCACGGCGCGCACCCTGGCGTTGCTCGCTGACCTGTACGACAGGGAACTAGTCGGAGTCATCGGCTGGGCCAAACAGATACCTGGTTTCACTGACCTGCAGCTTAACGATCAGGTTAGTACCCTATTCATCATCAGCCTATAAGCACCTTTAAAGCGAGCCATTTTGCCCTGTCTTCGGTTTCTCGCATTCTCTGTCACCCTCCGCAAATCGTCACGCTCACGCCATCTATAGACGCCCTTAGCCGAGTATGAATCCAGATGTAAGATCTGCGAAGTGAACTTTGGAATGATTTACTCATAATACAAACAAAGTAAAAGAAAACGTGAATTGGCTCGCCTTAGGTTTAGTATATCGTGTTTATATTTTGAAAGCCTAAACAAAGGTTATTTCGGGTTGGCTGGCTATTTGTTTTACTCCAATGCCCAAGGGTAGAGAACTAGAGTTCATTGATCTGGGGCCGTGTTACGAACATTTTTTATTGAATACCCTTTACTAAGTTAATAATGAGTAATTAGGGGATATTAAAGTGGTTGTAGTGTTTGAGCTGTCGTGTTGAATTTATTAAGTAAAACTGCTTGATAATTTGTGGTTAATGGAGTTTTTTAACTTCAAATTGATTACCGTTTTATTAGAAATGTGAGTGGCATTTATGGTCTGTGAGTTTCATAATTGTAGGTAGTTAATAAATGAAGGATATATTTGATGATTTCACATTTGTGATAGGAAATTTTTGTCATTCAATTCAAGTCATTTGTCAATTCAGTTCAAGAATTTATTTATGTATGTATGTATATTTACTTTATTTATTTATTTATATCTATCTCGCTCATTCCTCAGATGCGTCTGCTGCAAAGCACGTGGGCGGAGATGTTGTCGCTTATGCTAGCCTACCGGTCGGCGGCGGCGGGCGGCGCGCCGCGCTTGCGGTTCGCGGCTGACCTGACGCTAGACGAGCAGCAGGCGAGGGACATCGGGGCCCAGGACCTGTTCGCTCAGGTGAGACGCGACTGATGCGTGGTGCTAGCCTACGGGGCCTTGTGTCGGGTTTTACGGTGTAATCGAAAACTCTAGTGTGGCCGTGGTATGCGAGCCTGCCGCGGGCGGAACGCTATCGCTTCACATCTCTAGTAGGCTTAACCTTAATTCTGTTTGTGCCCTAATTAAAATTTTCACATTATACAAGGTTGCTTAATTTTTTTTTCTGGACTTAATAAAGTGAGTTCAAAGTGGATCGCATCAAAGGCGGGACTAACTTCATAAACGCTCTATAGGCTTCTTCTAACTTAACAATCGTTTGTCCTTGTCTGTGAAAGGTAAATGTCAAAGTGACAGATAAGGACAAACGATTGCTAAGTTAGCAGAAGCCTATAGAGCGTTTATTTATTTATTTGTATATTTTTTATGAATAAAGGGGTTAATTTTATTCAGAAATGTAAATTACCACAAGTTTGAAAACACCCCAAAGTGTGACCTGTTAAAATATTCCGGACCAATTTTAAAAGACTGTATCGTTACATAGAACCCCAGGCTGCGTTTTATCTATACCTATTTCTATTTATCTGTAGGTATCAGGCGTGGCAAAGCGACTAGAGCGTGCGGCGGCTCTGCGCGAGGAATGCTACCTGCTCAAGGCGCTGGCGCTGGCCAACTCTGAGGCGCGCATCGACGAGCACGCGGCGCTGCGCCGCTTCCGGGACTCCATACTCGCGGCGCTCAACGACGCCGTCTCCGCGCTCAGGTGAGATGGAAGAATAGGGAATGTTCATGATTTATTTCATGGCTTTCATTAAAAGCTCCTTTATTTAATAAACAATATAAAAAACCTTTTTCATAAAAATTTAAAAACAACCGAGATAGTCAAAGGTTTGAAATTTGTATTGTTTTTGGGTGTAATTTTAATTTTTCAAAACGCGGCGGCGATCAATTTGATGATTTCAATTTGACACCTCAGAAACTGTCTCCCGGCAGTTTTGGGGTCCAGATGATATGTACAGGGTATATCAGACACCTCTTAACAATAATCCACTGGAGTGGAGTATATGACTATAGAAGCTAAAAAAATATTTTGAAAAAAATTGGTCTCCATGGTCATATACCCCAGTGGATTATTGTTAGGGGGTGTCTGATACACCCTGTACAGTAACACATATAAAAAATTGGTGCTGGTTTCCGGAAGTGAACTAGGTATGTTTTCCGTAATTCCAGGCACTATTTACCAGATCGTTCATACCACAGAATTTCACCAACAATTTCCCATTGGTCCGCAGGCCATACAACGCCAACGCAGCCCTCCAGCAGCTGCTGCTGGTGCTGCCGGCGCTGCGGCACGCGGACGTGGCCGTGCGTCGCTTCTGGGCCACAGTGCATCGCGAGCGCCGCGCGCCCATGAATAAACTCTTCGTCGAGATGCTAGAGGCCTGCCTCCGGTAGAGAACCACCCGCGCCTGTCCAGCGTGGGACGCGGAACGAGCTTGAAGCTTCCAGAACGTGAGTGCTTTTGTTTAAACAAAACACTGTCGCGGAGGGAGCTCGTTGTGCAAACAAAAGGCGTCGCGTTCTAGAACATTCGAGAGGCGTCTGGAACTTTCGACGTTAGTGTTTTGTTTTGTAGCTCTGATCGGAGGACTTTGGTGGCGAGGCGCTAAGGGTTTTAAGGCGTCGATGCAAAGGAGTAATATGAGGCAGATGGCCGTTTTAAAGACAGTATGTGAAGTGAAAATGGTGAATGTATACCGGTGATGGTAGATCAAATGGTAACAAGTGGACTGATGTTTTGAAGATCTGTAGTACACATGGCTCGATTGGGATATGTCGATTCAGATATCAGAATGGTACAGCGATTTGTCTAATAAAATAAAATTATATCACATCGTCTGTTTAACGTAAGGCACATAGTTAAACTATGTTAGTTATCAGAGAAGAAATTGAAATAAACTATCCAGTGAAATATCGAGCTAGATCCTGACATTTAGAGTGGTGTGTCAATGGACAGTGGTTTTTAGTGACCCCTTAGGTTGGACCTCAAGGACTTATTATTTATGTTTGGCGCGGGGCGTTTTTTTATTCTCTATTATTTAGTTTCATGTATTAATATTCTACATATCATCGTGTATCTCATTTAGTATGCATTTAAATTTCATCTTGGCACGTTCACAGTCGAGAAGATTATAAATAGTGGAATTAAATGCACCTTTTAACTTGTCTAGACTCCGCCAACATAGAAAACGGAAATTAACAAAAACCTAATGTTTTAAATTTCCGCGATTTTCACTCATATTTATTTAAAAGCAACGTGGCCGAAACGCCGAGGTAATTAATACAAATAATTTACGCGGTTAAGTCCCGAAATACTTAAAATAAATATGAACAAAAAACCTTTACAGTATCCTGCCATAAAGATTTCTCATCGGACTTTTGGACTATTTCGGCTTCGTACAGCTTTGTGTCCAATGGTCTCTTTCCTAAGACCGAGGTGCAATCTTTACCTTGCTAGCTAATCAGCTGTTATTGCTATTAGGAGTATTTTTTCCAAAATGGCGATGCGAGCTGTATAGTTGAAATTCGTTAAAGGCACATCGAAATTGCAGAAATTCTCGGAAAACTTTCCAGGTGAAACTCCCCAATGATTTGCTATTAAGTCCCGTTTTGATACAATACCCGTCAAAAACTTTGTTTCTCTAATACTGGCATTCTACATGGCGTATTTATCCAAATATTCGCGTGAGTGAACGGGATGCACTATATTGTTTCTAGCGTATGCGACGAAGATGCCAATAGCGCAACGCGAACACGCCAAGTGGAGTGCCAGTATGCCCTGTATAGTATAACATTCCTATTCCGTTTTGCACGACCACACATATACGGAAGTTAGAAAAGTTCTGAGGTGCATTTAAATCAAGCAAAAATTGGAAATTCAGACTAAGGTGGGACATGTCGTTACTTCTAAAAAAGCTCGTATCACAAAATCGAATAAGTGAACTGTATTGAGTGAGCTTGAAAGTTGAGTTCAAGTTTATGTATTGATTTCAGATACGACATTTTTCTGGTGACGATGTTTTAGTGCTACTCCAATACTGTAAATATGTATAATAGTGGCAGCAAATAGTGTGGACTTAAGTGGTTGTGATTGTAATTAATTAGTGGTTAGATGGGAATTTGTTAAGGTTAATTTTTCTTTTTATGATAACACTTAGGTTGTTCTACTTTGGCTGCCATTGATGGGACGTGAACGTGTTATTCATTATTGTTATATTTGATATGATGGCCACCAGACAGATAAAAAAGCTTTAATTAATTGTTTAAAAATGCGTCAATATTTTTTTTTTTATAATTTTGATGTACCCAGTGTCACTCTTTTTTTTTTTTTTTTTACATAAAATAGGCTTACGTTTGACCTCAATCTCGCTTGATGGAAGACGAAGATGAGGCCTAAGATGGTACACGTTTGCCTAGAAGGTGTCTGTTCACTTTGGCCTTAAAGATGTCCAGATTAAAGCGTTCCGGAAAAACTGACTTCGGCAGAGAGTTCCACTCCTTAGCTGTCCGCATAATGAAAGAGGAGGCAAACCGCTTTGTGCGTAATGGAGGAATGTCTACAACATAAGGGTGAAACTGCTCGCCGCGCCTAGTCGTTCGGTGACGGAAAGGGGAAGGGGGTATTAGGTTATGTAAAACCTCCGCACACTCACCGAAATGTAAACGATAAAAAACCGAGAGGCAGGCCACTCGTCTACGGTGTTTTAAAGCTCTGAAGATTTGCCTCCACGAGTGAGTCTCTGCCTATGATCCTCTTCGCTCGGCGCTCCAACGAGTCCAAGGCATCCAGCTGACCTCTAGCAGACCCATTCCAGAGATGGGAACAGTATTCCATGCAAGAGCGAACTTGAGTTTTATAAAAATTTAAAAGGTCTCACTACTAAGATGAATCTAATGATACCTCTCGAGCTCATATCGAACCAACTATTTAGGCTCTAGAGCGTGGCAAAGAAATAAACATATGTACACTGGTAAATAGGTAAATATATACATACATGCGTCGGGTAAAAAATTGCTTCGGTATCGAATTTAAAAAAAAAACAGTCACCAAGTCGAAAGAATGAAGGGAACTAACTGGTAATTTACTGCTTTAAAATTTGGTCCGTCCTAATGTTGATAATGTGGTTTAACATCGGACCATGTTCAAGAATTTTCATTGAATTTCGTTTCGTAATTTGATCAGACGGTTTGTCGGATTCAAAATGTAAAAAAAAGTTGAGTGTCAATGATATTGAATGACACATTGAAATGGTGAATATCATTGTGTGTAGGGAAATAAATATTGGGATGTTAAGCTTATTGTTTTTTTGTCTGTCTGGTAGCCTGTCGCGTCGCGTGTGTAAATATTACCTGTGTTGACAGACTGTGGGTCTGGATTGATGGCTGTGAAATGGCAATCTTAAGGAGGGGATGCATGTTAGAGGTCAACGCACCCGCGCCCTGATGTACAAAACCGACGGACCTAGTACAAAACTTGTTACTATTTTTGTATATTAAAATATATCTAGTTTTATTTGTATGGTTAAGGAGCGAGATTAATTACATACAGGGTGGTACGCTATACATGAGGGCCGTAGGTCGTTAATGTATTAAAATTAGATTTGGTAATGATTAACGAACTTTTAATATTGGGTTTAGGCCACCCTATGGATTTGAATTGGCTAGGAACAGTTATTCGAGATGTTTAACAGTTTATATTAATTCGAGTCGGTCGTGCCGCCGGAAAAATTTGATGCTTTATGAAAATGTGATGTCATTTGTTTTAAACATCAGAACGACAGTTTTTCCTCGATTTAAATGGATTTTTTTTTATTCTGTTCAACTGAGTCCATTTTATTGCAGCTTTAGTGAAAGTTTAATACACCATTTCAATTGGAATCCATTTCTTAATTTATTATTTTTAAATTATTGTTCAGATAAGTGCGAGCAAATAAACAAGATTGTTCTTTTCAAACTTTACTAGTGGGAATGAGAAACTATTTCTTCGGCGGCAAGACCGTTATACGCGCGTCTTGGTACCATGATATCAATTCTATTAAATTATATACAATTTAAATCTCCTTGAGAAATTTATTTAATAGATTTCTGCGGGATTGTCGTATTCGGCGCATTTACGAGGTTTATTTCTCATTTTATATTTATGTGCGTTAATTCGCTTGTGTAGACTTGAAGGTCTATTGTACAAATTCTTAAATAAAATTGTAATGGGCATTTTATGAGATCACAATTGTAAGCTTACTTTTGCGATCTAAAGAGGTCATTATTTAGAGCTTTTTAAAAGCTATAAAACTTATGTGACACTCGGCCATATTAAAATTGAATCACGTGCGCTTCGCATTCTCGTTTCGCTGTCATTTCGAGAACATAATTGGTGAAGGAGCACGAATAGGTCCAGAACATGTCGGTATTATTTTACCTCGATTGACCTATAGATTCTGTTTTAATATGACTTTTTAAAAGCTTGTTAGTTTTCCAGGTTTACGACGCCTGGTGTCTTAAAGTATCAGTAGTAGATAATGAAGATTGTCAATAAGCGTTTGATCTGTGTGAAACTAAATAATTGTACCTATATTGTTAATGTAGGCACGATTTGTTGTCGTACTTTGAACTGTAAATGCGCGGTTGTGTCGTCACTGACTCCATTTTTAAATGTAAATAAATAAATATTATGTAATATCTGAACTACTGTTGCGATCTTGTTGAAATATTTTTGTTTTAATGTATTTTTACAGAGAATATATTTTCTATGACTGTTTCACTCGCAAATTATAGTATATTTAATCCAAAAGCAAGCAATATTTTTTAAATATGTGAACGAAGCTATATATATGAGATTTATAACTTATAACAGAAACATGTAACAAATATATGCACAATAAACATAGTAATATTAATATATCAACAGTATTGTTCGTAATTGATTCCGTACTCGGGGTGTATTGGTATAAGATTATATTGAATGTACATATAGAAAACTATATGGATGTTGAATATTAGTGGAACAGTAGTATTTAAATATTAAGTAATACCTCGTTTGTCTGTTACCGATCATAGAATTCGTACACTGAATGGTGACTCTGTTGTAGTTAATTTAAGCATTAAGTTAAGTTTGGTATGGTGTCGACGTATGTGATAGATAGTTGTACAAAAATTTTGGAAATGTGCCAGATATAGTTATTAAGTGTCTTGGATTCGTATTTGATCTGTGTTGACACTTGCATCATTCGAGATCTTAAGCTAATTTGAAAATACACTGTACAATAAATTGATTAGGAATTCTTCAGTAGTTGTTTTAATGTTTATGTATGTATAACTCTTTATTGCGCATACAACACATTTTACAGGTACATGAGTTAAACAGATGTACAGAGGCGAACTCAGCCCTTAAAGGGATCTCTTCCAGTTAACCTTCGAACGATTGACAGGACAACAGAAACCAGAGCAGACATACTAAAAAAGCTATAAGAGCAATGATCCTAACTTTAACCTAACAAAATAAAGCATTAAAAAAATACACATACACAACAATACATTACCCTGTGTTCCAGGCAGAATAAAGCGTATTGACAGCATCTTCTTTAAGTTTTGTTGTGAAAATGTCCTCATTATAGTTCTTTCCAATATTCGTAAATCAGAGCTTTAAGATAGGTAGTTCGGAATTGTAAATAAAGTCCTATTCGGTGTTAACGTCAGATCAAATATGACGAGTTTATATTAGAATATTAGACTCCAACCAAACCTGTGTCTTATTATGTATTGAATCAATTCGTACCTTGTTTCTTTTACACTTATTATATTGTGCTGCTGGAGATATGTGAAATAAATTATAAAGTGATATAATGTTTGTTATTTTACTTTACCACCGTTACAGAAAACGTAGTACGTTGCCCTAGTCTCTGTCTAACCCTTAAGGGGTTAACGACTAATAAGTATGTATGTCAAAGAAAACATACAAAATTTTCAGATCATGATATAATATTTTTTATCTGAAATAAATAATTTCATTTTCATTTTTTTTTCATACTGTATACCTTCTTGCAAAAAAAACTGGCACCCATGGTTTTTGTATTTTATGTGCATAAAAGCTTACTTTCTAAGCGTTAATGCCTAAAAATCTGAAAAACCACAGGTGCCCGATTTTTTTGCAAGGGGGTGTATATTGGACACTCGAACTTTGTAAATTTAAATCAGTAGAAACTCATCAATTGTTTTTTTTATGGTCCCTAGATGTCTTTTGTTGTGTACTTAGTTCTTCAACGGGATGGAGGTAAAAGAAACAAAACATTCCTTATTAATATACGTATATACAAAACTAATGAGCCTCCGCTACACAATAGCGAACTGGTCGTACAAGAGCTCTCGCACTTTATAATACTCTTCTGACAGCACGCCTTCCAACGCAACGCGTCCATTATCCAACTGCAACAAAACGATATGATTTAAATACTATAAGGTCTTAATTACAAGTGGAACAAAGTAGTCTCTGCCTACCCCTGTGGGAAAGAGGCGTGACGATATGTATATATGTATGTACGTATTACAAAAACGGATACCTCACGTATAAAAGCCGAATAATGCTCGAGTTATGTTTTGGACTATTCCGTAGTCCTTCTTCAAAGAGCGCTCGCCCCGGCGGCAGCGAAACGAACACTGCGCGCCAACGCTCTGCTCGCGCGGCTACTCGGCGCAGCTGACATCGGCGCACCACTACCCTCATTTTCATCGTCATATTTATTTTAGTAGTTTCATGTTGAAAGAAACTATAACGTCTCTTGAAATTGTGTTGGGTTAGTTAGACAGACAGCTACTTTTGCATTACGTAGATGACCGAGCGGTATTTTTTTGGAACGTTTTCTAAAAATGAAACCTAGCTAGATCGATTCATCGCCCCGATACCCCCTGCATACTAAACTTCATGAAAACCGTTGGAGCCGTTTTCGAGATTCAGATAACATGTTATTATACTGTTAAACTGAATAAAAGCACTGGTCACTGGTATTCAAGAATATATTATTTCCAAGATATTAATACAACGCGATTTCTAATACAACCATCGCGGGAAGAGGCCACGCAGGGAGCTCTGTCTGTCTCAAACCACAGACTATAGCATTAGGCTACAAGGCAACGTTCAGGAATCAGTCTAACAATACATATACAAGAATTGCTCGTTTAAAGGTATTAGATTAGATAAAGAAAAACCGGCCAAGTGCGAGTCGGATAATATCTATAAACTATCGGAAATATCTATAAATATCTATAAACCAGTGTAATCAGAGCCCTGCTTCAACGCAAAATGTACGCAGTGCGGGGTCACTTTATATTGGTTACTGATCATCATCATCATACAGACATACATACATATTTTCGGTTTTCGCAATTTTTCCTTTATCTGTGCCATGAGACGTCGCTTCGTACTAAATTTCAAGATTAAGTTCACGGGAAGTACCCTGTAGGTTTTCATTCCCTTGCGAGTTTTGAAAATTTGCGGCATAAACGGCAGTATCTTTTGATTGCGTTGGCTTAGAAGTTTAGTTTTTCACAGCTCCAAGGGACAGTAGACCAGTATTCGATATAAATTTCAGCTGGATACCTCCACACGTTCCTGAGAAAAAGCGTCTTGACAGATGGACGGACAACAAAGTAATCCTATAAGGGTTCCGTTTTTTCCTTTTGAGGTACGGAACTAAAAATAGGGTTGCAGTCAGAATGTAGTATGTAGTCTGTACAGTTGCAGTCAGAATGCAGCCTATAGCGGGTACAAGTGCGGGTGTATACTGACGCGGCGTATGGCGAGCGTGCCGTGGCAGCACTCGAGCGCGCCGCCCGCGAACTCTGCGGCCAGCCCGTGGCGGGCCAGCGCGGCGCGCAGCTCGGACAGCCGCACCGCGTTCACGAGCGCCGCCGCGTGCGCGCGCCCGTCCGCGCACGGCTCCAGCGACATCACCACGTCCTCTGCCGTCTCCTCTGTAGAAAAATCGTTATTTGTGTCACAAGGGAGCAAAATGATACATTGAATCCAGAATGTAGCGAAGGATTCTGCAATAGAATCCTGAGCGTAGAATCTAGAGCGTAATGAAGGATTCAAGTGCTAACGCTCAAGATGAAAATAATTTTGCTCCCGAGTGGCAAAAAAATTAATTGAAAAAAGAATTCTAAATATAATTACAGAGCTACCAGCATAGAAAATGGCGTGGTTTTAGAATTATCAACTTTAAATAATTGCATTTGCCAGCCCCGCCATCAGCGCGTCTGTAAGTATCTGTACTGACCGCTGAGGCCGGGCTCCCTGGGCCGCGCGCGCGGCGCCACGACGCCGGACAGCCAGGCCAGCTCCGCGTCCCCCGCCGCGCGCCACGCCAGCCCCGACATCAGCGCGTCCGTCAGCTTCACCTGCACATAACACACGATATTACGTGTAGTTACATAATAAAGATTAAAAAATAGTATTTTATGCAACAGTTGTATAAGAGAGGTCAAAAAAGGCGAGTGGTGTGGGTTACCAAATTCGCGATCAGAGCCACCAAATTGCCCGAAAACGACATCCATGAACATTTTTCTGTCAAAAGTGTCAAAATGTCATCCGCCATCTTAGATCCAAAAAATTATGCAAAATTCGTGCTCAGAGCCACCAAATTACTCGAAAACGACACCCATGAACATTTTTGTGTCATAAGTGTCAAAATGTCATCCGCAATTTTGGATCCAAAAAATTATGCAAAATTCGTGCTCAGAGCCACCAAATTACTCGAAAACGACACCCATGAACATTTTTGTGGCAAGTGTCAAAATGTCATCCGCCATCTTGGATCCAAAAAATTATGCAAAATTCGTGCTCAGAGCCACCAAATTACTCGAAAACGACACCCATGAACATTTTTGAGGCAAAGCTGTCAAAATGTCATCCGCCATCTTGGATCCAAAAATTTTGACAATTTCGTGATAAGATCCACCAAACTACCCGAAAATGACAGCCATCAACATTTACATTACAAGTGTCATATTATGTCAGTAAAATTGAAATATTGTACACACTTTTTTATTTTGTTTGCTTTCTAAATTGCTAACACCGTATTTTGTCCTAAACGGCTGAATGGTTTCTGGCCTTAGTCCGGACGGACAAAATAAAAATAAAACAACTACTATAATGTTAGAAAGCTGCTGTAATGTGAATATTATAGTAGAGTTGCGGGCCATAGAGCATAGACTTGTCTCCAGTGTTTTATGTGTATCATTATTTATTTATTTATATGTCCACCCTTACAGCTATTTTTACAGGAACTAAGCCTAAGACAATAGCGTAACTATTTGCACTCCATGTAACGGAGCCTACCTATCCAAATCATTTCGCCTATAACTAATTATGAACAGTGCGGACTTTGTGAATTCATTCATAGAACACGAAAACAAGTCAATGTTTTCCGCTACGAGGTTTAGAGTGCGCAGTGCGCGCGACATCGGAGCCATGCGGAGTAGGTTGGTGCGCCCGCGCGGCGTCGCCAGCAACCGCGGCCGGCGGCGGCGCCACACACACCCGTCGGGGGCACACATACTAACATACCTTAACACTATACTGTTGTATATTTTGCCCCTAATTAACTGAAATATGTATTTGACCAGACAAAGCTCCCTGCGTACCTGTAACTCGTTGTATCCCACCATACCCAGTATAAATAGGTTTGGATACATTAGTGGGTAAAAAGGGTATACTCCATACTGCCTCAAATATAAAAAACGAATAAATTTATTTTGAATACGCTCTAACATAAGCTGATATTTAGTTTCATACGGGGCCCATATGACTGCATTACATTCGAGGCTACTTCGTACCAAAGCATTGTATAAGGCGATAGTCGCTGTAACACAGGTAAAACCATGTGAACGACGAAGTACAAATCCGAGCATTCTATAGGCTTTCTTGCAAATATTCACAATGTGATCTCGGAACCTCACATCCGATGTGAATTTTACCCCCAAATCCTTAATCTCAGACATTCTTTTGAGTTTCATGGCGTTGATTTTGTAGTCATGGAGTATCGGGTTGTGCCTTCGAGTAAAAGTAATGGTGACGCACTTCGACGTATTGAACTGTAACTTATTGGCCTCACTCCATGAAACGACCCGGTCTATGTCACTTTGAAACCTTTCACAGTCTGCAGTATTTTTGATTGGTAGAAACATTTTTAAATCGTCAGCAAACAGTAAACAGCCTGAATGTAAGACAACCTGAGGTAGGTCGTTTACCATAATAATAAATTGCAACGGGCCAAGGTTGCTTCCTTGACTTACTCCAGATCTTACGAAATAAGGTTCCGACCTATATCCTGCGTACTCAACAAACTGACGCCTGTCACCCATGTAACTTGCAAAAAACTTTAGTAGATGAGGAGTAAAACCCACGCCGGCTAGTTTCCTCAGCAGAATATCGTTGTCTACGATATCAAACGCTTTGCGAAAGTCGAAGTAGGCGGTATCAACCTGCCCCCCGCTGTCCACCTCTGGAATTATCTGAGCCATGTAGCTAAGCAAGTTACTGGTTGTACTACAGCCAGGACGAAAACCGTGCTGCGCATCCGACAGCTGAGCGTGTAGCTGACTATATATTATATTCTGCAATGCTGACTCAAATGCTTTAGCAGGAGTAGATAACACAGCCACCGGTCTGTAGCCGTCGACACTTGTACCCCCTCCTCCTTTCGGGACTGGGACCACCCGGGTTGTCTTCCACATGTCCGGAAAGACTTCATTTTCCAAGCATCTGTTAAAAATGTGCAACAGCGGGTCTGCCAATACACATCGACAGTCTCTAAAAACAAAAGCGGGGATGCCATCGGGTCCGGCTGACCGCTTCGGTTTGAGATTCGCCAACGCTCGCATAACATCGTCCCTGTGCAACGTATTGATGTGTATTCTCGCCGAGCTGGGCACGGATTCAGCCTCTGACATCGCTTCATTCACATTGAGTTCAGCTGGAACAGTGCCGTAGACTGATTGAAAGAACTGCGCGAACTCTTTCGGACCTTCCCTTCCCTCAAGCGCCACTCCGTCTTTGGTCAACTTATGAGCGTTCCGCTGGCTCGTTTTGGACCGAACATAGTTCCAAAAAGCTTTCGGGTCTTCTGCTAAGTGTTTTTGAACTCTGTCTTGGTACTGTGCGTAAGCTGCTTGTATCATGCTTTTAACCCGCGCCCTAGACCTAGCAAAAGCTACGTAATTCTCTCGGGACTCGTCAGCCTTATACTTTTTATGGAGAGCAGCCTTGAATTTTATCTCATTAATTATTTCAGCATTATACCATTCGGGATAACTGTACCTAGACGCAATACGCTTTCGAATTTTATTAGGAACACAGTCGCTAATTACGTTGTTGACATTAGTATAAAAATAAAATAAACTATCTTCTGCATTATTTAAATCATACAATGGTGTCCAATCAATGGAAGCCAGTGATGTGTATAACCGTGGATAGTCGGCCTTTGCAAAATTCCACTCCTGTCGAAGGTGCCTCGCGACTATATCGGTATCAGTACCGGCGTCCCCCCCGCGCGCCCGCCGCGCCGCCGCCAGCGTGACGGACACCGCGAGCGGCGGATGATGCGCGTCGACCGGAACCAACCGCTCCGACGCAGCGCGCACCCTAACATCTTCCCCCAAGTTTGTTAATACTACATCCAATTGACGATTATTACAATTTGCTATTCCGTTTCTTTGAATGAATCCACAATAAGTTTGAAAATATTCATAATAATCACTTACACCTAAAGTACAAGAATACAAATTTAAATCTCCTATTACTATTACTTTGTTATACTTAACACATAACTGTTCTATAATTCTAAATAATAACATGTAATCGCCCTCCTTACTACTCGGAGGAATGTAAACAACGCAACACAAGAATAATAACCTGTCGTGCATATGCACACTCGCACAGACAAGTTCAAACACCGCATCACTGACGCTGACGTCACCCGGTATAACTACATTTCGCAGCTCGATACGCGGTGTGGCCACAAGAAACGCGCCGCCCTGTTTGCGACCGTCATTTCGATCACAGCGGACGATCCTATAGCCAGGCGGAATTATTTCAGCATCCTGAATTGATTTGTTACATCCCGTTTCAGTTATCGCAAATAAATCTGCACTTGAGGACGCCAGCCCTGCATAAAATTCTTCCAACTTTGTCCGAAGTCCTCTCACGTTCTGATAATACACTTCAAGCTGTTTTTGATGAACTTTGTTTAGGATCCCTGGATTTACGAAACCACACCCACTCGCAAAACTCGACATTTATCGGCCAAACGTGTGACTCGCATAGCTTTGAATAGCCACTCTCTGGTACTCCTATTATGAAAGAAGCGTAGTCTCTTTCCGTTTTATGTTTAATTTTCTCCACCTTTACTCCACATTCCGTTCCACATATATCCTTTACATACGCTTCTAAATTTTCTGTTGTTGTTTCTTTCTTCAATCGCCACACATGTAAGTATTTTTTCCGTTCTGTGCCCTGAATTTCCCCCGAGTTAACCTTTCCACCTCTTTTTACTTCGTTACTATTATATTGGGCTACGCTACGTTCAGTTCGGACGCCCGACGACGCCCGACGACGCACTGGCCCGTTCAGTAACTCGGTGCGATCGTCGGGCGATCACACCAAGTCGTTCAGTAACATCGCCGGGCGTCGTCGGGCGATCGCACCGGTCACCCCGTAAAATAGATGGGTAAAAAACGCCCAGACGTCTCTTTGACAGTTGTCTTAAGTATTACACTTTACATGCACTTTACTTTTTTACTTACTTTATAATAAACTTATTATTACGAAAACGAAATCGCATGCCATCGACATTTAAATTTAATGTGAATTTAAATGAAATTTGAAATTTAAATTTCAATTCTGAATTCTTCACTAAGTTTTGATTTGAATATTGGAATTGACACTTGACAGAAGAACGCCCCAACTCGTTCAGTCAGTGTGAAAATGATCGGAAGATTTTCACCCGACGATAATCACACTGAAACTTTAGTTACTGAACGTAGCCCGGAGTAGGAAAAAAATTAAAAGCGCTTGGCTTAGGCCCGCGCAAAAATTAACTTCCTGGCTTGGGAGACATAAAAATTTATAAATATAAGGTATTCTCATTCTTAACTGTCCTATTTGGTAAACAAAATTCTAACCCCAATGTACAAATTTTTGTAAAGAATAAGGTGTAAAATAAACCTGAAGCAATATTTTGTACATAATTTTGCTGACATTTTATCTCCAGTTCCTTTATTTACGACGAAATAGTTAAAAAATGACAAAAATGAGACGTTTTGTTTGTGGTTAGAATTTTGTTTACCAAATAGGACATTTACGAATGAAAATACTTTAAATATAAATAATAATAGTAATTTATTTCAGATTAAAAAGAAAAATCCATAATTTGTTAGTAACACTTATTAGATTTAAAACTATCTTAGTAAAACACAATATTAAATAACACAATGATAATGTATCATGTCCAACGCAGAGCCTGCCTGTGCATAATATACCAGTGTAGCTGGAAAGGTCCGTCCAATCGCTCCGCTACTACTGTCCGCAGGAGGCTGTTTACAATAGTCATAATATTTTTGGTCATAACACATGATATCCTACATTTTTCAAGAATTTCGGAAGTCATCAGAATGTAGTAGGTTATACTTCATTTAATTTAGAATGAGAAACCACAATAATATTGCATCTGGTCAACTATTTCTCATCCAGCAATTAGTACAGTGCAATAGTTCGGCAGCCGCAAAATAAAATTGTTTTAATGTCACTTTATTTGCGTGTCGTCAATTATTACTTTAGTACAAATTGTAATGCGATTACAGTTCACGAGCCGCAATATAATGTTGTTATGGTTTCTCATCCTAAATTAAATGAAGTATAGGTTAGGTTAGTTTTCTATCAATTCTAAAATAAATACTGTTTAAAAATAAAACGGTTCATGACCAACGAAAATTATGACAAACCTTTCGAAACTCAATTCTATGGGATAAAATATAGACATTAAAGTAATATGTCACCTGGTAGATGTGGGACTCTGTGGTGGCGTCGATGACGTCTCCCCGCATCGGAGTGAAGATTTTCTCAATGCCTTCAGTTTCACAATACTTCCTGCAGGCATAGAATACGTGTAAATATATCTCTCTCTTTCGTTACAATAGACGGAATAGGTAATAGCATAACGTCGGGGACAGTACAAAAAAGCGTAACTAGCACTGGTAAATAATGCGTATCTACACAACACCCATAGTGCAAAACCAGAGAACTTGCACCAGTAAATACTGTGTATCTACACAACACCCAACTTTATACTATTATACTTGTTGGAACTGGTATATTTTAATCAGGATTTTACGTTCGTTGGCGGTAAAACTTAAATTGGCTACATTTTGTTAGATACGCGGTATTAACCAGCGGGCAACAACTACTAAGGGGGCGTTCAAGAATTACGTAAGCGCTTGAGGGGGGCGGCGGGGTCTTTGCTATGCTTATTTTTGATGACATGCTGGGTGCAGGGGGGGGGGGGGGGGTCGATATCGTGATTACGCCATCAGCTATTATTTACTTAACGTGAAATTTCAATACTAGTGCATTCTTAGCGAGTGCTCCCCGAGTTTGGTTTTTACTTTTTATCTCAGATTTAGCAAGCGATGTGAATGAGTGATACCTTAAAAGAAAGAGCAATAAACAGGCATGTTTTTAAAAGTGTTTGAACATTTCCAGGATTTTTTTTTAATTTTTTTTTTTGCACTGAAAAATTACTCTGTTCCAAAATAAGACATTTTTAGTAATTTCGAATGCCTCCATTTTGTTTCTGTGGCAAGACAGACACTTCTAAATTATTTCATTTGGTCCAATACACATTAAACTATCCGAAATAAAAGATTTTGTTTACAAATTATCGCTCATTGGCGCAATATTGACTCGTTTATATCAAATTCTGGGTATTTTCATAAAATTTCTAAATTTTCAATTTAAAAAAAAACATCAAATTTCGGCTAAGACATGTATGGCTCAAAATGTTCAAAAATACCTCGGCTATCACCCCCTTAAGGCTTTGCACCTGGCTACCAAACACCCTGTATGTACCAATGATTACGTAAGCATGGGACGGGGGGGAAGAGGTTTGCTTACTTTTGCTGACAAGGGGGGGGGGGGTTAAATAACTGTAAAAAATCTGCTTACGTAATACTTGAAGAGTCCCTAATCTCCACGTAAGTACCTCAGGGTAAGCAGCGCACTCTCGTTGGCGCGGAGCCCTACGATGGCGCGCGGCTTTGCCTGCGACACGACGCGCAGTAAGCTCTCTCCGTCGCACCGCCCCTCCAGCTCGATGTACTGGACGGAAGCCTTGATGGCCACCTGACGCACCGTCGTCACGCACTTGCTCGGGATTTCCGTTATTTCCTCTAAAAATAACATCGGTAAGCTTTTGAGGAAAATGTTAAGCGAGCGGAAATTTCCACTTCCAGAGTCTCTAGTGTAAGTTTTCGCATATAAAAACGTCTCGAACGCGTTCACGTAAACGTCTCAATCTCAATGACTATGGAATAATCGGCAGCGCCACTTGCGGATCGAAACGGCAAACTGTTCTCATATTATTTGACATTTTAACGCAAACGCGTTCGAGACGTATTTTGTGACCGAAAACTTACACTAAGCATACTGGCCAGGGGAAGACGTAAAACTGTAAACAGACCTCGGGCGGGATAGTCTCAGGTCGCATGTTTTTCGCCCTCGCTTTTGGCTCGTGCGACATGTCCCTGCGGTCTGGGACATTATTTCACCACCCTCGGAATGTAATGTACTATTTACAGGGCTACTTATTCAGACAGATAAACATTTCAAAATTAGATTTTTAGACTCGTGCCCTTGTGCCATAAGAACTGCCTTCATACCAATTTTCAAATATCTAAACTTTAACAACTCTCTTTACAGCATACTTTTTTTTTTATGTGAATAGGAAGGCAAACGAGCAAGTGGGTCACCTGATGGTAAGCGATCACCACTGCCCATAGACACCCGCAACCCCGGAGGGATTGCAGATGCGTTGCCAACCTAGAGGACTTAGACTAGAGGACTTAGATGAAATGCCTCTTGTGCCCGTAATTTCCCCGGCTGTCTTACTCTCCACACCGGAACACAGCAGTGCAAGCACTGCTGCTTAGCGACAGGATTAGCGAGTAAGATGGTGGTAGCGATCCGGACGGACCTTGCACAAGGCCCTACCACCTGCATACTTTAAAATAACTAGAGTTTACTTTTTTTTTTAATAGCCTATTATAGTGTCCCATTGCTAGGCAAAGGCCTCCCCTTCTCTCTGCCACTCGTCCCTGTCAAATGCAAGCTCCTGCCACCCTTTTCGATATGCATCCAAGTCGTCCCGCCATCTCTTCCTTGGTCCGCCTGGAGTACAAAATATGACCGAGAAAACGAAACAAAGTGCTCGTGCGAGATAGACCACCCGTCTGTTTCTTCTAGAAAGAGACGCAGCACTCGCCCGCCCTTGTGCTAGCCGTGCGCGTGCGCGTCTTACCTTCGACTTCCTCCTTCGGCGGCGGCGCGGGCGGCACGTCGCGTATTTCACCCTCCGCATCCACTATTTCCGCTAACCTATAATCTTCCGGCTGCAAAAAACAAAACCTTCAAAAACTTAGGAACTAAATCATGGGTCTTCAACCTTTTTGAAGTCAAGAGCCTAGTATACTCTGATATTGGTTCGGTGGGCCGCAACGTAATAAAAACATTCCATTCTAAATTAAAAGTAGGTAAAGAAGGTAAAGCAGGTGAATGTAAATTTAATTTTGTCAATACCATGTCGGGCCGCCGGTTGAAGACCCTTGAACTAAATCTAACTAATATTATAAAGCTAAAGTACGAATCGATGGATGGATGTTTGTTTGTTACTCAATTACGCCAGAACGGCCCAACGAATCTGTATGAAATTCGGCACATAGATAGAGAAAAGTCTGGAATAGCACATAGGCTACTTTTTATCCCGGAAAACTCCAGCGGGATAGCGATAAACGAATTCTTTGCAGACGAAGTCGCAGGCAACAGCTAGTATACTATATAAGGGCCTGTTTCCAAACTCCCTGCTAAGGGCTCGTCCTGAAATCATGTGATCATATTTGGGCGACTTCCCCATTCTCGGTGATATTTGGTGTTTATAATGCTACCCCCTCCCCCCGCATTCAAGATCACGTTTATTTTTCGGACTTAGTATGAATTAAATTAGTTAGTTAAAAAACAGCAATAAGTTTTTTTTATTTAAGCCATGTCACGCTCATAATTTCGTTATTTCTTGACTTTCCTGCTGTGCAAAAAAATTATACGTGATGGTGGATTTCGTATTGTAGTATTTGTTCGATAGGGTACTTGCATTTATTTAAACCTTCCCATTGTCCATCCCTACCACACATGTGCACTTGCGTGGGCGGTTGTCTCTGTCGCCGCTTCGTATAGACAATGATATATCGGGATTTTACTCTTCGTTCGACCTTCGTTGCAACCGCATCTCATAATTGACAAAATTAAGTGTCGTGAATCGTGATTATTATGTGCTTTTGTGTCATCTCATCTGCTCCATAGCTGCCGCAACAGAAGAAATTTCCCAGAATTGTGAGGTGAGTGCGCATATCCTATTTACCTAGTTCCTGTTCTTCGCCTAATGTCGGTCCTAATTATTATTTGAATTAATGCAAGTACCTACACGATTTACAATAGACATTTCACTTTCTTAATTTACCAGCCACGTATACAGTCCACTCCATTTCCTTGTGCCTAGGAGTTAATACCTCATCCATCTGATTAGACTTCAAAAAGGCACCTCCACGTGCTGTGTTCTCGGACACCCCCTCCCCCCTATAAACGATCACACGGTTTCTGGACGAACCCTAAACTTGTGATATCTTTTGTAAGCATCAGATACCTAGGAATGATCTCTCCATACATGCTCGACGGTTTCGGGTACTTCTGACCGGTTTCGGTTATTATTCCAAACTACAAAGTATAAAACAAAGTCGCTTTCCGCTGTCTGTCTATCTGTCCCTATGTATGCTTAGATCTTTAAAGCTACGCAACTTTTTAAGTGAAATCTTCTTTAGCTGCGTTGGGCGCTTTTAGGGATGGGTAAAAAATGTTAATCTCGCGTCAGGCGTAAGACGGAGGGAGAGTTTAAGCAAGTACCAGGATATCAGATCCTCTAAGAGCTTATTTTGAAATACGAATGAATCGCGTTCGATTTTTGAAGTGTTTTTTTGTTGAGTCGTGGAGCAAAAGTATTAGGGCATCAGCACATCGTTAGAGGTCTGTTAATATAGAATACAGTACGATAAATTGGCGTAACACTTTACAGATGGGCGTGCCTTCAGTCAATTTTCAACTTTGACGTCATACAAATAAAATAGTTTTTCATAATCTGTAAACGTGGGTAGCGGTATACTAAAAATGGCTTTATTTGTATGACGTCAAAGTTGAAAATCGACTGAAGGCACGCCCATCTGTCAAGTGTTAACTCGAATTAATCAAACTGTAATACATAAGTTTTTTTCTATGAACGGCCAATACGGTACGCGTATTGAGCATCATGGAGGTTACAACATTAAAATCTAACCTAAGCTGCTTTCACTTCTGCCGGCACTTTCGGAGTGCTATCCGTCGCTATTTTTGATAGATAGTGATTCAAGAGGAAGGTTTACACGTAAATTCTATGCAGCATACGAACTCACGGGCAGAAGCTCATACATAAATCTTTCGTTGACAACAGCGCCATCTATCTCCAACTTTACAAACCACTAACCCTTATAACCTCGCCGTAGTCGTCGTGCCTGGCGCGCTCGTCGTGCGCGGGGTACATGGCGTGGTGGCGCTTGTTGGCCTTGAAGCAGCCGGCCGGGCGCGCGTCGTGCCGCACCGGGATGTCGTGCCGGCCCGTCACCACCCACATCTCCAGATCGCCGTCCGAGTCCGAGTCTGAAGAGAGGCCGGCCACCTCTTCCCTGGAAACAGGGTCATGGCACCAGTGTTGGATATTAAGCTGACGCGCACCAGTAATACTCTTCGTTTATAATTTAAAACTAATGTGGTTATAAAATGACAGTTTTCAATTAAATTAATCCAACTAATATTATAAATGCGAAAGTTTGTGACGATGTGACGATGTATGAGTGTGTATGTTTGTTCCTTCTTCACGCTAAAACGACTGGACGGATTTGGACAAAATTTGGTACGAAGATTGCTGGTACCTTAGATTAAAACATAGGATACTTTTTATCCCGGAAAATTGTATAGTTCCCGCGGGATAGCGATAAACATGTCAATTGCTAATTCTACACTAGTTATTAATATATATGCGCAAATTATGTCGCGGACAACAAATAGTATCTGCTAGCTTATTACGTAACTCGCTCGCAATCGCCATCGCGTTCATTTTGACAGTTTTTGTATGAATGTGACAGCTAGCTGATTCCGGTGCCCATTGTCAGCCCATACATGAACTGTCAAAATGAACACGATTACGATTGCAAGCGAGTTACGTAATAAGCTAGTTGATATATATGGTCCAGTAGCCAGGTGGTTAGTGCAAAAAACACACAACAACACAAACAATTTTTTGGACAAATAATTGGTCTATTCACTTTTCATCCAACTTCCTATCAAACGAATAAGAATATGAATAACTTTATTTACATAAATTTAAGAAATATGGTATATAAGGTGGTAAAGCACAATACATATTAACATCTCGCATATTTCACCAGCATCTGGCATGCAAAATCATAATAAATATTAATTACAAATAAACAATCCATGCCAATCCAACCACAAACCAACAATAACACAATAATAATCAAATCTATAACATGAAAATTTCTCCTACTTCAAACTTTCAAGTTGACATTAATAATTTTGTGACGTGTAAGGGATTTTTAATCTGAAGAGTGTCAGATTACAGATTTTGTTTGTGGCTACATACTTGGGTGCGCTGTGCACGCGCGCGCGCTGTTGCAGAAGAAACTCTTCCAATTCAGCTCCCTCCAAACGCATGCGCCGGCGCACCGTCAGCTCTATGGTGCGGTCGCCTCCATTCTCGATCAGGTCGCGCGCTAAAGTGCCCGGGGACGTCCTGCAATTAAAGGGATTGATTGGCACAATTGCTTGGAATAAAATAACTAAGACTAACTATAATGACTGACAGACAAAAAAACGGTTTTAAAAGATTCACGGCCCTTTCTTCCGAAAGTAGCACCAAGTTTTTTCGATTTAAATTTTTCGAACTTCTCGAGAAACTGAGTACCTAACATCCTTTCAAATAAATATTTATTATTAACAAGTTAACAACTAATGAGAGAGTTGTTACCTAACACAAAAAAACAACCAAATTGAGAACATTCCCCATTTTTAAAATCACATAAGAGCGTTTACTCCTACTGAGGTCGCAACGTCACATTTTTGTGGTTATTTTACGCTTATTTCACAGAAATTTAAACGTCTGTCGTGTTCTTCGTTTTTAGTGTGTCAACGTGTATGTGTGTGTGGGTGTGTCTTCCCAATGCATTAATTAACCGTGATTAACTTTTATTTTCTTATTACAGTTAACCAGGGTGACTTTGATAATTTTGGGGCTACTTTGATCGTTTTAAAATTGATATACAATCGATATTGTTGATATGCGGTGAATGTTTGACATGTAGATGCAAAGGCGATTCGATTGGAAGAAGTAAAAGTAAATAAAAATAAATGATTTTGTCATTATAACTACTATTAAAAGTCACCCATTACGGTATACGAGACACATTATTAAAATAATCGTAAAAACCAAAAATGCGACGTTGCCAGCTGTCATAAACCCTCTTAAAAACGTTCCAACTCACCTGGCAGTGAGCACGATAGAGTTCTGTTTGTGCGGCGCCCACTGCAGGAACAGGTCCCTTGCGAAGCCGGCCTCCAGGTCGGGGAAGGAGGCCAGCACCACCTTGGGCCCCGGCGAGCGCGCCACGTCGGCCGCCGAGTGGCACAGCTGCAGGTGCCGCAGCGCAAACGGGTTCGAGCGCGCGCCCTCGAACGCGCGGGACAACTTGTCGCTCATCCATTCTATCTGAGGATCGAATAGCCACGATTTCAGCCAGCCGCGCCAGCGCATCCTTGCGCTACGTAAGCACGGTATTAAATTAATCCCGTTTTTATATGTATGGTTACAACTAGCTGTCGTTGTCGTCCGTGAAAATACCATAAGGAAGTTAGGCAATTCGTTTATCACTTTACTACTTTTTAAATTGACAATCTGTCGATCTACAAAAGAGAAAATATTCCGCCATGATTTTATTTTGTATTAGGTAGCGTTTTCGAAGAAAGCTCGCAGGCGGCTTAACTTTTTCAGACACTTCTAACAATTATTGTTATATTTCAATCAATTTACACAAAATCTTAAGAAATTATCACAGTTCATCGTATCATTTCTGTCATTGCAGTTGGTTCTATTACCGTACTGCAATGGTTTTGCGATGACTTGTCCGAGCTATGCAAATTATATACCTAAACTACTCTCCTCGTGAATTATCTTTGTGTGAAATTGTTGTTGGTCACATCACATTACTCGTAGCACTTTTGAGATGTCATACTCTCAAAAGTGCTACGAAAATTCCGGGCACTGCTCATAGCACAAATTTAGCTTAATTTAGAACTGTGAGTTAGCGTAAAATTGTTCTTTAATATTTGTTACCATTTCTTGTCGCTCCATCTCTTGCATGGTCTACCTCCATGCAATAGACCATGCAAGAGATGGAGCGACGACATAACTGCCGTAGTGGGACGAACATGGAGCAGACTTGCCAAAGACAGAACGGTGTGGAAGGAAATGGAGGAGGCTTTTACCGCAATAGGCGGTCCTTACATTTAATTAGGATGAATAAAAAATTGTAAAATAAGTATATTTAACACAATTAATCACAGCATGAAATAATTAAATTAATTAGATAATTGATAATTAATCAAGTACTTACAATGTTCAATTTAATTAAATATTTAATGTGTTAGCATAATTGGTAAGGAATCAATAAAAGCTATTTTATTTTTATATTTATATTTTTTATACCATTTCCTGTTACCATTACAATTCTTACCTGAGACTTGGCGAACCCGACAACATTATAGCTGACATTGGACAGCAGCAGCAACGTATACGCGACCAGCCCCGAGTCCTTGTTCCTCCAGAGCTGGTCCAGCATATGGGCCAACTCCAGGACCCGGCCCGCAGTGTCCGTGCACACCAGGACACTGCCACCGCCTCGGAGGGTGCTGAGAATTGTTGCTGAAATTGAGAAGAATATTACCAATTTCGGAAAGAAGAATTTTCAAGGAATATGTCTGCCAAATATCAAGGATCTGTAATAACAAAAATCATATAATGATTCTTTTTATTTCTTATTCCACGGGAATTTCGCAAGGTCCAAAAATCAGTTTTCAGATATCATAAATTGCGAAATTTAAAGATTCTAGAAAAAAAAATCCTATGTCCGTCGTCTCTTGGCTCTAAGCTACCTCCCCACCAATTTTCAACCAGTACGGTTCAGCCGTTATTGAGTTATAAACAGTGTAACCAACAAGACTTTCTTTATCTATATATATAAAATTCTAAACTGACTGACTGACTGACTGACTGACTGTTGATATATCAACGCACAGCCCAAACCACTGGACCTAGAGACTTGAAATTTTGCACACAGATACCTTATACAATGTAGGCATCCACCAAGGAAGGACTTTTGGAAATTCAACCCTTAAAGGGGTTAAATGGGGGTCCAAAGTTTGTATGGGGAAACAAGATTAGTTAGACTATTTTATTCGAAACTTCACAGGAGTACTTCCAACGATAAATGAGTAAACACGTGTTTCAGGTTTTTTGAAAATTCAACCCCTAAAAGGGGGATATGTGGTGACAAAGTCTGAAAATCAACGTGGGTATTATTATATTATTATTATTAGTGGGTAGTATTGTTTGTAGGGTTTATCGGGTCGTTGATTACGAAAACAACAAACAACACACATACCTACCTGACACACACACACACACACACACACACACACACACACACACACACACACAAATTTCCACGAGAACGGGAAAAACGGGATTTATGTACTTATTCGATTCCGAGTGACCATATCTCAGTAACTATAATAACTAGACTCTTTAAATTTCGTACACAAGTAGGTGATTACAACATTAAGAATGTAATTTCAGGATTTTTGGAAATTCCTACGGGATAAGGAAAAAACGGGATTTATATATTCAGGTCAACGAAATCCTATATGAACTATAATTATAAAAACGGTTTTAAGGATTTTAGGAAATTCCCACGGGATGAGGAAAAAAGTGAATTTAAATTCAGTTCTACGAGATCGATTTTTCGTTTTACTGGTCGTAGAAAACTGATATTTGGCCTTCAGGTTCCTTGGGGAGTATAGGGGAGCACTACAAAAGGATTTCCCGAATTTCTGACGGAAGCAAACGGGAGAAACGGGTATTTTTGTTATACATTGGTCGTAGAAAGTTGATTGATAAGTGTAAGGAAATATTAAAAGACAATTTTAATTTTCAATATTCCCACGGAACGGGAAAAACGAGACTTCGTTTTACTGGTTGTAGAAAGCTGAAATTCGACATGTAGGTTGCTTGGGGAGTGTAAAGAAGCATTAAGAGAGGACTTTCCAAAATTCTCACGGGAACGGGTAAAAACGGGATTTTTCGTTTTACTGGTCGTTGAAAGCTGAAGTTTGGCATGTAGGTTGCTTGAAGAGTGTAGGGAAGCTATAAGAGATAATTTCCCAAAATTCCCACGGCAACGGGAAAAAGGGGCTTTTCGTTTTACTGGTTGTAGAAAGCTGAAATTCGACATGTAGATTGATTGAAGAGTATAGAGGAGCATTAAGAGAGGACTTTCCAAAATTCCCACGGGAACGGGAAAAAAACGTGATTTTTCGTTTTACTGGTCGTAGAAAGCTGCAATTTGGCAAGTGGGTTCCTTGGGGAGTATAGGGGAATATTAAGAGAGCATTTTCCGAAATTCTTACGGGAACGGGAAAAAAACGGGATTGAAATACTCCTGGTACACGCGAGTAAAGCCGCGGGAAAAAACTATTTGTCAACAAATGAGTCTACGCGGACGAAGAATATTAAGGTAGGACTTTTCAAAATTCCCACGGGAACGGGAAAAACGGGATTTTTCGTTTTACTGGTCGTAGAAAGCTGAAATTTGGCATGTAGGTTGCTTTAAGAATGTAGGGAAGCTATAAGAGATAATTTCCCAAAATTCCCACGGAAACGGGAAAAAGGGGCTTTTCGTTTTACTGGTTTGTAGAAAGCTGAAATTCGGCATGTAGGTTGATCGAAGAGTGTAGAGGAGCATAAGGAGAGGACTTTTCAAAATTCCTACAGGAACGGGAAAAATAGTGATTTTTCGTTTTACTGGTCGTACAAAACTGCAATTTGGCAAGTGGGTTCCTTGGGGAGTATAGGGGAGTATCAAGAGAGCATTTTCCGAAATTCTTACGGGAACGGGAAAAAAACGGGATTGACATACTCCTGGTACACGCGAGCAAAGCCGCGGGCAAAAGCTATTTGTCAACAAATGAGTCTACGCGGACGAAGAACATTAAGGTAGGACTTTCCAAAATTCCCACAGGAGCGGGAAAAACGGGATTTTTCGTTTTACTGGTCGTAGAAAGCTGAAATTTGGCAAGTGGATTGCTTGGGGAGTGTAGGGTAGCATTAAGAGAGCATTTCCCGAAATTCTTATGGGAACGGGAAAAAAACGGGATTGAAATACTACTGATACACGGGAGAGAAGCCGCGGGCAAAAGCTCTTTGAAAATAAATGATGTTTACGCGGACGAAGTCGCGGGCAAAAGCTAGTATATATAGATTATGCTATGCATGTGGGATAAGTGGAAATGAGCATGAGATTGAAAGAGAAAGCATGAATGCATAAGAGACTGCATATTATTGTAAAAAAATTAAGTTGATCATTCAAAGTGGTTTTCTTCAATACACCATCTCATAAATACTCACTCATCAACTTCTCATCTCTCAACCTTCTCTGTGGTTGCACGTAGTCAGCATTCATGGCCCCAAGCAGCAGCAGCGAGGGTCTCATGATCCTCTCGATCTCGCAGCCGTTGAGGTGTCTCTCCTTCTTGTGGTTGAAGTCTGGTGCATACACTATGTCTTCTTCGCCAGGAGCGGCGATGCGCCAGATGGTGCCGCCGAGGGAGTGACCGGCTGGTAACGGTGTGATGCGGAGGCCGAGGCCTTTACCTGAAAATTAGGGATACATACATAAATCACATCCTTATCCTTTACGGATATACAGAGCCCAAGGTAACAAGACGCAAAGGCCACACTTGGCATGGTGTGGGCATATAGGTGCAGAGGAAGGAAGGAGGAAGAAGGAGGAGTTGCTAGCCGCATGGCCTATAACATGATTTCCAAGATTTTCATCCTCTCCCCTAATGGGCTTTTACCATTTGCGCGGGAAGAGAAGCCACTGGTAGGGGATTTGTGCACTACACAGAATTTTACCGTCTGGAGTCTGATTTTTACGGAATAGGTACAAATTTATATGGCAGTTTGTACATATTCTGTAAAAAATCGGACTCCGGACAGTAAAATTCATGTAGTGCACAAACCGTACATTCTATTTTTTTCTTTACTCCCAGACCAGCATGGAAGAAATAACAGAAGACATGACCAAGTAACATGTCTTTTTTTACGAGACTTATGTGCACCTGTATAGGTTTGTCAGTTTCATCGGTGGAATAATAATATAGCCTTTTATTCAGATCTTTACACTACTTTTAACTAAGTCATCGGTGGAAAGGAGCCGTCCATAAAGTACGTCACACTAATTTCATCATTTTTAGAGCCCCCCCCCCCCCCCCCCCCCGTGTCACAGGATTTACTGTGAAGACTACGATTATTTTGTTCTTATTTTGTTCTGTTCGTGTGTCACAAATTTCCAGACCCCCCCCCCCCCCCCCCCCCAACTGTGTGACGTACTTTATGAATGGCCCCAAACTACAAGACAAATAATCTTACCTTTCATATCAACGCTCTGATTATACTTCAACTGCACAATGCTATCAAACACAGCGTCCACATCGTCCAGAGTAAATAGATCAAAGTCCGATACATTCTTGTGCGCTTGGTACAGATCGTACATGAACATCTGCCCCATCTTGTATACTGGTAATGTGGCGTAGATCGGGCAGTTAAGACCCAGCTTGCCCACCGCATATGGCAAGGCTCCGAGGTGCAGAGGGTCGGAATGTGAGAGGAGAACCGCATCTATGCTGTTTACGTGTCTGCAATTGAGAGTAAATTAATTTATAAAAGTAGCTAGGTAAATGTTTTTTATTAGTATGGAGTAATATGGACCACCATAAAGTTACGTCCGATTTAATCATTTAAGAAAAAGTATGTTTGAGTTTTGGCTAAGATTTTGTCACTTGTAGATAACTGCGAGAGCTTATTGTGCATGATTTGACTGCAATATTTCACGCAATAGCAAAGTAAGGTTCATGGATTTATACAAAGAAATGCCTGACTATACAATAGTGTAGGCAAGATAACAAAAGAATCATCCATCTAGTATATTACCACTGCATTTAAGTGTTTTCTTTTAAAAATAGTAGCCAAATTTAACGTGCAAAATACAAGTGCAAACAATCATAACCTCAAACTAACCTTTTGAGCTCCTTAATAAACTCCATATCAAATTTCTCGTCCCATCCACAGTCGAGAAGGAACTTGAACTCGTCTATTTGCAGCACGTAGCATGGTGGAGTCTCATCTCCTGCTCCCGAGATGCAGTGAACCTTGATGATCGAAGTCATCGCGCCGGTTTTGATGATTATATTTCGATAGAGACCAATTCTCACACTTTTGTCATCATAGAGTTGCTAAAATGTGTGCTAAATTGAAGGATATTTTTGTTGCCGCTCTTGTTTTTTGGGCAAAATAACGAAGCGCGTTCACCAGTTTATCAAGGCAAGCGGCAAACAACAGTATATTGACGTTGACTGACAGATTGTAATTAGTGTCAACGTCAAAATTGTGAGCACAGATGCGAAATTTTGGTTTGGAAGCGTTTAGATTATAAATCCAACTTGCTATATAAAAAATATAAGGCATGCCCACTGTGCCCACAACGTCGGGTTGGGTCCGCGCTTGGACTGAATTACAAAATTATTAATTTACTGGTAAGTGTTGTTATTTAGTGATGATATGCCCTAATTATAATATAGTAAACTATGGCCAAAATTTGCGACCATAGTCACGATTTTGAAAATTACAATTGAAGGTAATGGTACAGTTTGTCTATAAAGTCGTGAAATTCGTGTCGTCCCGTTTTTTTATACCTATAAAGGGACGACACTACAGTATAGCCACTTTTTAATTTCACGACTTTATAGACAAACTGTACCTATTGGACCAATATTCAAGTGTTTCGACCGCTCGGTTCATGCGTCATTAACGTCCTACAATTATTATCCTAATAGGACAATCCGCAACAACTTTGGATAAGCTAAATGCAGCATGGATACTGTGTTTCGTTGTCATAAAAAGTTAAGTCTCAGCATTATCTCTTTTATAATCGTATTATACTGAGACAATAATGACAAAAAAAAAAAAACGCCGAAAAAACTCTGGTATCTACAATGAAATAAGTTAATTATATGTTACAACTCCGTATCTTTCTTTATTATTTCTTTGTTATAAATCGTTACGGTAGTGTCCGACACACAATCTCGTAATTTATTTTCAGCCTGATCATTCATCATTCGCTTAAAAGCCGGCGCCGATTCGCAATACTTCGTTTTCTTACTCGTTTCACTAACGATTTCATTTCCATCGTTCACATCGATGTCTAAGGTTTCTTGATTAAGGATCACATCCTTTTCAATAGATTTTGAAGAGTTCCCTAGTTGAACAGTGTAAACTTCACGCAAGAATATTGAATTAGATGGGGGTTTCCTAACTATGGGAGAAGATACTACACTGTTGGGTTTTTTAATGGGTGATTTTGAACGTAAGCAGGCTGGGGAACTCATTGTCCGTTTTGGGGTTTCCATTCGCATCATTTTCTCTGATTGCTCTTGGGAGCCCTGATCTGGGCTAGCATCCTTTGCAATAAACTGCGCATATCTTTCTTCAATTCGCGCCGCTAAAACATACAAAAAAATTACAAAAAACGGGAGAGATGGAAGGAGTGGACCACGAGTAGAGCGGAAAATGTAGAGACCGTCAGTTAAAGAGAACCAAAAAGCTAGGTACTGAAGTACGTAGCTGTAGAGTGAACTCTACCCCAATCAGAGGCTGGGGGGCTACTCCGAAATTTGATTTTCGAACTTCGTATCACACCGTCCCTCTCACTCTCAAATTAATAACTATTAGTGAGAGCGGAACGGCACGAAACGAACTTCGAAAATCGGATTTCGGAGTATAAGGCCTGGGGTCGGAGTTGATGGGCAAGAAAAAGAGAAGAAATATTGCTTTCTCACATTTTTCCTATTCCAGGTAATTCCACCATGGATAACCCACGTCAATCCTGACCCACTAAACTCAGGGGACTATCTATAGATTTACTAGCTAACGTTTGCGGCTTCGCCCACATTTCAGAACTCCATATGCTGTGGTTATTTGCCAAAATTCTCAGATTCGTAAGATTCGCTTCAATCAGCCAGTGAGGTATTTTCTTTTCATACCTTATTAAATAGCAGGTTCATGTCATGTTAGACTAAAATAGGAATGGATACAGTCCTACACATATATCCTTTACCGTATAGATTCGAAAGAAACATTACAGTGGTCACATACGTACTTACCATTGATCCTGTTCACAATGTAGTTCAGCAAAAGAAATAGAAAGAAGACACACGGAGCCATGATCACGTATGCCCACCACGGGGGTTCGCAGCTCTGTAACAACGAAGTTGAATTCCCGCACTAGAAAAATCTCGAGAAACTCGTGCACCACTGCCAAGCAGTTCAATGGTGTGAAGTTTCGAATTCGTGCTGAACCCGCGTGGAAACTAGTATAGCGACCATAGCGCCACCTATATACCGACCACATAAATGAGTGCTCGCCAGCGCGGCAAGGGGCGCGGGGTAGGACGACAAAGGTGAACAAGAGAGGGGGGTAGTGCGCCTGCCGCCTGCATCTCTTTCAGCCCCCGCGGTCGCCCCACCCCGGAAGGAGAGAAGGAGAGAAGTTTAGCACTCCCCTTGACAAGGATGGAACACCCCGCGCCCCTGCCCCGCGCGGGCGAGGAATCATTTACGTGGTCGGTCTAAAGTCATCCACAACATTAACTGTTACGACGCACCAGTAGCTTGCACCAGTGACGTCACACATGTCATGAAGCCAACGAAGTTTCTTAACGCGTTTGCATAACAACTTCCAACTCTCTTCCTTCGGACTTCAGTCCCCAGGCATGACATCTGGTTGAAGAGAGATCTCTCTATTGTGGCCTCCCCTCACACTAGATTCCGTCTGGACTGAATCTAATGTAATGACAGGTTTGCGTGGCACGAATACGGAGTGAAAATGTAGAATATTTACTTATTATGTATGAAATCTACGAGTGGAATGCTTTTGAAAATTGTGGAGGCAAATGTAATTTAAGTATACCTATAGTTAAAGAAGTTTGAGGTGAACTGCCTATGGATTTCGTTTTACTCACCAATGCCATTGAAGAGTTTTATAATCGTCTTCGCTTTATTTTCCCCTTAATCTTCTTAGAAAATCTATTACAAATCCCAAAATAATAGGCTGTCATATTAATGTCAACGCATAGATTATCTGCTATTTTTTTTTTCGATAGCACAGAATAGAAACTTACAAATTGCTTGCAAGTTACCAAAGACTGGCGAATTTGGAATTTGAATTCATGCTTCCCTTTCACTCATATTGATGGCTATTAGTGTGAGCGGAAAAGTTCGAGACGAACTAGTATTAAGGTCAGCGTTTTTTCCATTATCATCTCAATAAATTTTATTAAAAAAGATAATGTTGAGTGTTAACTTTTCCAGCCAGTGCTTTAAGGCCAGTGCCGATATTACTAAGCCTAGCGACTTGTCCTTCTGTAACTTCTGTAAGGGAAGTCGTAAGGGAATATTGATTAATGACGTTTGACCCTAGTGAAACTAAGCCATAGAACATTCATAAAAAGTAGTAAAGCTTTACTACTTTTTATGAATTAATTTATGAATTTTTAGGAATATAAAGTGTAGTCGTCTAAGTAAGTACTTAGACGACTACACTTATATTATTTTGAATACCAACTACTTTATAAAGAATTACGCAAACCCTTTAAATTTTCAACACTGGCACAATTATTAAACCTTTATCAATTATTAAAAAAAATAACAAAAAAGCAATACATGTTTGAATTCAGAACAGGCTTCAAAGCATCTTCCACGATCTTCCATGCATGCCGTCATTCAGCATAACTACCCCTTTAGTGCTTTTAAAAACTAAAAACTCCCAATTAACCCTATTACCAGCTAATTTGAGCGGCAACAGTCGTATTAAGCTCTTCATTTTCCTACATTAGCATGGGAATGGCATAATAATGAGGCAGTAAGAGCACCGAGCCCAAGTGCGCTTCGGAGCTCTCGATATCAAGCGTATTGTCTTACAAACGGTATGGTTAGCTTAAGTGTGTGTTTTAAGTGATACGTAATTGGTTGGTTGCTCGGTGGTTGTTTATTGTTTGTTGTCGTTGGTTTTCGTATAGATGGGTAGAGTTTTTAGAAGAGTTTTTAGCGGGTGCTACCACCATCTTAGTCGCTGATCTGAGTCTAAATTGAACAAGATTTTTCCGGAATATTTTAGCAGGTATATCTTTAAATTAATTTTTTGTTTGAAAATTTAGTCCCACACGTTTCGCGGGTGGTAGGGCCTTGTGCAAGGTCCGTCCGGATCGCTATACTTCATTTATTTTAGAATGAGAAACCACAACAACATTATATTGCGTCTAGTCAACTATTTCTTGCCTAGCAAATAGTAAAGTGCAATAGTTTGGCAGCCGAAAAATAAAATTGTTTTAAAGTCACTTTATTTGCGTGTCGTCAATTGTTACTCTAGTACAAATTGTTAAGAGATTACAGCTCACGAGCCGCATTATAATGTTGTTGTGGTTTCTCAACCTAAATTAAATGAAGTATACCACGATCTTACTCGCTAATCCTGCCGCTAAGCAGCAGTGCTTGCACTGCTGTGTTCCGGTGTGGAGAGTAAGACAGCCGGGGAAATTACGGGCACAAGAGGCATTTCATCTAAGTCCTCTAGGTTGGCAACGCATCTGCAATCCCTTCGGAGTTGCGGGTGTCTATGGGCAGTGGTGATCGCTTACCATCAGGTGACCCACTTGCTCGTTTGCCTTCCTATTCACATAAAAAAAAATCCTTGACGCGGTTCACTTTGAACATTGATCAATGTATGAAATCATTTTGTCAACTATGATTCAAGAATCCTGAAAAAAAATTATAGGGCTATTTAGTCAAACTACCACCCGCCTTTCTGACATATTCCGAAACAATTATAGAAGACCCCGTATAAAAAATTGCGACACGTACGACAAAGTAATCTCAGTACCTTTTGACACTAACGCAAACTCGTTTAAAACGTTTGTTGGGACAAAAAACGAAAAATATGCGCTCTCCTTAATATTTTGTTTACTATTAAACCTATTATCAGATAGAGTAAATTTGAAACACATTTACTTCAAACAGTTTTCTCATTCCGTGAATAAGATACTACGAGTACATATTTTATGTAGAACTAGATCGGTATCGTGTAATATTTATGTTCGATTTTCACAACAATAACAACTTAGTTTCATTCCTAGCTATACTTATATGTTTTTGTTATCAGACGATGTATTAAGTTGCTATTTAATTCGAAATAGGGGTAACTGGGTATTGACTATTGTTCATGTAAAAATTGACTGTAATTAAAGTCCTTTGAAATCTTAATCAAAAATTGATAACGCTAAATAAGAAGACGCGAATGGCTTTTGACATGTATCTTTTGAAACTACCAGCGTTAACGAAAACCACAATTGCCAAGAAGAATCCAAAGAAACAAGAAACTATGTCTTATAGCTTACGGCGTACTAGCTTCAGTCCGCGACTTCGTCTGCGTAGAATTACACATATGTAAACCTTCCTCTTGAATCACTATTAAAAAAACCGCATGAAAATCCGTTACGTAGTTTTAAAGATCTTAGTATACATATAGGGACAGACGGACAGACAGTGGAAAGCGACTTACTATGTAGTGATATTTAAGAAGAAGAAGAAGAAGAGGAAAAACAACATCTATTGACAAAAAAATTCGACACAACATAAACAAATAAATAAAAATAAACATCTTAAACATAAACAAATGACAAATAAGTGCCGAATATTTCTAGTTTTGCCTTGTTTAGTGCTGTTATGCTGTAAGTGTTTGAATAATAAAATAGGTATAAATATGGCCCCTTAGCCAGTCCAGCATTTCGACTACTCTCCAGAACTAACACTAACCATATATTTGGCCGTTATCGGGAATATACAGGCAATATACCGGTGCAGGTTATTCCAGAAGTTTCCAGCTTAGTCTGGATGCTCTCGGAGCAGTCCGCGGCCAAATTAACCGATATTGACGACGCAGGAGCTCTGGAGGTAAAAACGGTGGAGTAGGTAACGTGTTATTGAAATTGGAATCACGCTTGATGTCAATTTTGAAAATGTATTAAGCTCTGCACGACTAGCACGAGAGCAAGCGAGATAAACTATCCGTCTTTGTCTTACTATTCGTTCTAGCAAGAGACGGGTAATCTATCTCGTGCGCTCTCGTGCTAGCTGTCCTAGTTAGTGGTGGCAATAACGGCTGTTTTGCAATAATGAATAACAGTGTTGTGTTATTCTTAAATAGCTGTTATTGTAAACTGTTGTCTGTTATCCTGTTATATTGCTGTTTTACAAAACGATAATGAACTTATTATTAAATAATTGTTATACTTATTTCGTCGCGATCGCAGCGTAATAAAAACGTACGGGAACAAAAGCAAAACAACGCTCTGTTACCTTGTTTGTTATTGTACTGACTGACAACAAACAGCAACAGCTAATAATGATACCAAAAGTCAGTTATCTGAATTGCGATTGCGATGCGAGCTCGCGCGTATAGCGCTATCGCTATCTCTCGCACACACCTACTTGATTTGTTGCGCACTCGCTTGCGTTTCTATGCCAAGTGCGGCAACAGTGCGCGTATGAACAACGTTGACAACAGACAATGATGATAACAGGATAGTCGACGATTCGATAAATTTGTTGTTGTAATAACGACCACCACTAGTCCTAGTAGCCTTGACCTTATGGCCTGTCAAGCAGAGAGTGGGTTAACTTTTTCGCCGTCACGTCAAATACAAGACGTCACCCATACGCCAGATTTCTTTATTGCGATGCCTTAAGTTGAACAGGGGCCATACTATGACGTCCTAATTCCGACTCAGTTCAAGTTTTAGCTGTCACTTTTAGCATGAATCTGACAGCGAGCGAACCTAAACTGAATCGCAATAAGACGTCATGGTAAGGCCCCTGAATTCAATTGAACGAAGGTTGCTTTTGAATTGAAGTAGGTAATGGACGTATTATATAGGTCGTTGGCGTCGAACAGGTTAAAAACCAGAGGCCTTATATTTACCCTCGACCTTTACCGTTTGACAGAAATTAGCGGTGAATTCGCTTGTGATTCTAAAGTACAACACAATACAATACAATAACTCTTTATTGAACACCACATATAACAATCAAAACAGAAAAAAGGTATACAGAAGTAATAAGCGGCCTTATCGCTACAGAGCGATCTCTACCATAACGAACCGGAGAAAAGAACAGATCTGAGCAGGTGGTGCAATTTGGAATATATATTATATACCTAAGTAGCGAAAATACATACATAATACACACATAATACATGGAACACATTTATAATAAATGGAGATATATTTAGACACGCACACATACATAAAAAGAAAACCAGCTATAAGAATCATGGACAGGATGACAGATAGTGCTCCTTTAACAAGTACCTTAGCCAATAAGGTCTTAGGCTCGCACCTCTGAGTTTTTCGGAATTTATGTGCGATAAGGTTCAAATAAATTCCAACAGCCGTGTTTCATACCTCCGCGCCCCGTCAGCGTGGAGACGGCACAGAACTTTACTGCAGAGAGCACACTATAACGTAGTCTGTGTTACTCCTCCAATGAACACCGAACCCGCTGTTCAAATTATAAAATTTAACGCGAGTTGCATACGGAGCGAATACAGCATACGGCGAATCAAAGGCAAGCTAGACTAACTGATTATACTGCGTGGATTTGGAGTAAAGGCGAATCTTAGTCATTTTTTGCAAATAAATATTCTTATTCTTAATTTTAAGGCATCGCAATAAAGAAGTCTGGCGTATGGGTGACGTCTCTTGTATTTGACGTGACGGCGAAAAGGTTAATAGGTTAATTAACCTATAGGTTAATTGTTCTAGGTAAAATATTAAAACTGTGTTACTGGCAGGTGTTTATTTATTTCTCTTAGGTTCTTTTTGAAGCATCCGATACCTATAATAGTTATCGAGGCAGTCAAACTTTGCTTGGCTATCTAGTTAAGGCACGCACACAAGCACGAAGCAAGGTGCAGTTTAAACCAGCCTCACGTTCCCATTCGTAAAACTCTGTCTTTACTTTTTATTTGGTATGAGGCTACAATAAACTGTTAGTTGATCACCCCGCCATGATCCAAACTAGATAATAACATAATTTAGTTCCACTGGGTCAGCGAAACCCCAACTTCAACGAGGAAAACGCCGACAAAACTACATAAAAGGTTACTTACACTTCCAAATTAGTTTTACTAGCAGAAACATACATAGATCCCGCATTCATAACTTCCATATTAGTACGAGGAGCTGAGTGACTCGACGCCGAAAAGCGTTCCCTGCGAGTCTAATTTCAAGAAAGTTCCGAGTCATTACTGTACGAACTGTGAAACAAAGAGCTATGCATAAAGAACCTAAAGCAAGAAACTTTGGTGAAGTATGGCTGGAGCACACGTCCATTCTAACATGGCCTAAGTCTCCCTTCAATGCACCCCGTTGTTGTGCAATGTAGTTAGCGCGACGCGGGGGCGAGGAGGCCATCTTAGGTCGGTATTGTTTCGCGCTAGGTACGTTCAAAAACGTGGACCGAAGGCAAATGCAGCGCAGCGTTCGCAATCAAGGTAATGTTGCCAGCGGCAGGTGCGTTTCGCGGCGGCGAGCCGCGAATTTATAACAGCAACACTGACAAGTTGATTTATGCGCGGGAAGCATTTTCGCAGCGCCAATTGTGAGATATTCCGTTCCACGCACGTGTAACGTTGTTGGTGAACTATTTTTCAAGTTTTATTGTGCCGATGATGGGATTTCTGGGAACAGATATCGCTTATCTTATTGCCATGTAATAAAACTGCGCGGTCACGTCTATAGCGAATTGCGAACGGGTTTGAATTTTATCGATGTACTATTAATATTATTTCGCACATTTCGTGTAAGGTAAAGCCGACAAGGTGATCTCGTGCACGTAAATTTTGTGTTATCTGGATCAAGCTGTGGGTTCTCGAACCAACTTGTACTCGAACTTCGTCCATGATGTGATCGCTGAGCTCGGGAGAGAATCATAACTTGTATGGTATGTCTTCATAAAGAGGGTTACCACGTGTGAATCTGCCGCTATTGGCGCTACTGTAGCGTGAGATAAATAAAAACGCCAATTAGTAAGTAAGTAAGTTGCATTTTCCCGCTTTATTACCGTTATAAAAAAGATCGTTATGGTAGACGTACGATACGGATCTGTGTATATATATATCAATGCATTAAAAAAAGAGCTAAGAAAACAGGTGCCAAATTAAGCAGGCATCCTAATTCAGAACATAAAGCGAGTCTATTGAGTGATAAAAGATTAATATACTTGGTAATACTACTAAAAGATTATTACACTCAAATGCTTTAATAATAGTCTCAGAACAAGATGTCTAATTGATCAAGAAAGTCTTAATGCAGACGAGCAAATTGCAATTACGCAATGTCAAATTATATCGTTTGTCGATCTGTCGTTTTGTCGCGTCTGACAAAACTTCGATCCGTAAGACGTCCGTAAGCCTTTGTTTTTAGCTAGTTCTGTTGCAAGATTGATTGCTTCGGACGTACGGCCTTAGAAAACCTTTTACACTACAAGATATTCAACGATTTATTACAACATTAAATTATGTAGCCAATGCATAAATATAGGTACATACATATGTCGGCGCGATTGATGTTAACGCCATCTAGTGGTGGCGTTATGAACGTTCGGAGATTGTTTAAATCGTAACAGCAAGCTACCTGCCTTTCTTGTGACGCCATCTAGCGACGGTTGCTGTAATTACGATTGGAATTCACTCTGTGGATCGGAGATCGGGATCGGCGGTAGGGGGGTTCTCACGATAGCGTGACTGAGTTACTTTTGGTCGGACCGCCGAGCCGCGCAGTCGTCGAACTTGGTGAGCGTATCCACCTGAACCACTTTTACCATGTCGAGCTATTCTTGTTGTCCTTTCTGTGCCTACCCTCTATCCAGGCTGGTGAGTGGGTTGGCCCACGTTCGAGCTTCAACCACGAAGGACTACCGGGCCGCCCGTCCGTCTAATTGTCTAGTAAGTGGGTAGGCCTGGATGGTATGGTCCTAAGAAGAAACCTGCGAGTTCGTTCCTTAATAACTAGCTGTCTTACTCTTACTGTGTATTTTCTAGCACTGATACAGAATTGTACTAATGCACTGTCTTTTGTAAGCGCCGTTGTTAGCGCGTAGTGAATACTACAATACTTGCCTCCACGAAGGTTCGTATTAGCAAAGGAGGCGTGAGGAGAGGTCGTGGGGAAGGATACGGTGGACCTCCCGGGGTCCTGTGGACCCCGGCTTTCTTATGTGCAACCTGTACAGTTGTGTAGCAAAACTAGGTTAAGGAGAATCTATGTGATTACCCGATAATGCCCTACTCGCACTGCGTTGGACGAACTATTGCGCAGCAGATCTATAATCATGAGTTTCCACTATAGCACTAAAACGAGTTACGTCCTCATATGTAGTGGTTGACTATTCTGGCCTTTACCCGAGCGCCAGGCATATACAGACTCACCTACAGCTACCTCATAACTCCGACACATACGTGGGTAGATTTTTGACGTTGTAATTTGTGTGCAATACGTTTTGCATGGCACACAAATTACAACGTCAAAAATCCACCCACGTACACAAATCACGTCTTTAATGTAGCTTAACGTCATATGCCTGTCACCGGCACCAAAGTTATGCTCCCTGCTCCCTGTAAATATGTCTGGTGGGGTGCGTGTCGGGCTACCTCCACGTGTGGCCAAGAGCTGCTTCGTTTTTGGATCCGTCCAGGGGGAAGAGCAGTGCTTGGTCCGGTGCACCCTGGGCAACGGCTAATGATTTCCTGGCAGTATCTGAGGGATATCATTGACCGTTGGCTAAGAGCCCGACAGGGGGAGGGGGGTCTTTGACCGTGTTACCGTACAACGTTGCCGACATTTTGTCACAAGATTTTATAATAAAAATTTTACCCTGACATTGGCGAAGTTGTCGTCGCTATAACGACTTTTAACGCCATAAATAAAAGAAGAAGAAGAATAATAAGTCTGGCGTATGGGAGACGTCTCTTGTTTTTTTTTTATGATATAGGGGGCAAACGAGCAGACGGATCGCCTGATGGTAAACAATTACTGTCGCCCATGGACACCTGCAACACCAGAAGAGTCACAAGTGCGTTGCTGGCCTTTTAGGTAGGAGCACGCTCTTTTTTTGAAAGCTTGAAGGTCATATCGGTCTGGGAACACCGTAGCTTCTTGTATTTGACGTGACGGTGAAACGTTAAACGCGTCGTGTCGTCAACGTAACGCGTCGCGTCGCACCCTTGCCGTCGGCTGGCAAAACCCGTAACGAGTGAGTCGTGTTAATTAATTTGTATTTCATAACCGAACGGGCAGTTGATGAATTGTGAGGGAAAACTTGGCCGTGATGAATAGATGCGCTTCAGTGAGCGATCGATAGCGTGTGGAACTATAACACCCTGTACACATCCGTGGTAGTAATATACATTCTGTATACAGTGTTCGAATATACAGTGTGTAGACATATTGTGCTGTGGACAAAATATTGGCTGTTACAAACTTATTGACTTTGATTATTAGAATAGATTGTGGATGTCATGTTTCCGAAATAAATGATGATTATTTTTATTATCACTGTGTTTTAGAATTATTCCGGAATACTTTCAGACAGGTGGTTGGGTTGCTTTAATTGAACTATCTCTAAAGGATTTTTTATGAAGTAAACTTTGAATATCAACCAGTTTACGGAATCATTTTTAACCACAGTTATACAAGCCTAAAAACCGGAAAAAATCGGAACTGCGTGAGGATTTGGAAAAGGGGAGGCGTTTTGATAAAAAAATACACTTCTAGGCGGGAATTTTAGTTTTTCTTATTTTATTTGAGTTTAAGTAAAAAAAAATACACTTACCTACTAAAGTATTTTTTTTTGGTACTAGCTTCTGCCCGCGACTTCGTCCGCGTAGAATTAGCAATTGATATGTTTATCGCTATCCCGCGGGAACTATACAATTTTCCGGGATAAAAAGTAGCCTATGTTTTAATCTAGGTTACCAGATATCTTCGTGCTAAATTTTATTCAAATCCGTCCAGTCGTTTTAGCGTGAAGAAGGAACAAACACTCACAATCGTCACATCGTCACAAACTTTCGCATTTATAATATTAGTAGGATAGGATAAGACTAGATAAAATACCCTATTCCAAATAACATCAATTGAATTTCTCTGCACTCTAAATTGGCAGCAATCTACGAGAGGTACTGGCAAGCATCGTTAGTTTGCTACGGCGCTACGAAACGTCTACGAGCCACGCTCCAGTGCTACGGCGGGTGCTACGCTGCTACGCTCCGTGTGATTTGGATGGCTTGGAGTTAGGAAATAACAAGTTGAGATGTTTTCAGTGAGAGTTAGATTTGAGTAAATAGAGTAAGTATGCAGGTTTGTATGAAAGTTATGAAATTTGTAAGAAATTAATTAAAATAAATTTTTCATACGCGATACGCTTCTTTTTTGAGAACATGCCTATTTTAAGAACATTATTTTAAATCACAGGATTGAGATGTGAAAAGAGTAGATGACTGTCTATGACTATGAACTATGACATTATATGCCATCGTTGCTGCCATTTCTAAGTCTATGAAACTGAAGGTGGAAGAGTCACATTTAGGCCCGTGCACCTTGGGCAACAAAAGTTAGCTGATTATTCAAAATTAGCTGTCGACTAATGCCAGAGTGATAAAATGAAGATGGGATATGTTTTAAAACTGTATTTTACTCGACAGTTTCTAAATTGTCTTTTTTGCCACTTCATTATTTTACACAAAATTTCTTGATGATTTTCTCGCAATCTTCATCTTAAGTTTGATAGAAGTCTTTTACCGGTAAGATTTTCAGATACGTTTAAAAGCAAAATATATTGGTACTTAGTACCCATTAATTTACGAATCGAAGTGCCTTAAGCTGAAATAACTTAAAACGTGTTTTAATACAAAATGGGAAAAAAGGCCGAGGCACTGAGATTAATCGCGAAAGTAATTAGAAGCAAATTAAACTACGCGCTTAACATAAATACCGCAGAGAGGAGAGCTCGCTTACTTGCACGAAATAAATATTCAAAATTGAATTTATATATTTTAATGTATATTAAATGTAGTATATTTTAGTTATATTTGTGGTTAAGTTGAACGAAGAACTAGAGTCACCGACATAGCTCGCAGATTATGTACGTTGGAGTGGCAATGGGCAGGCCGCATCGCTCGTAGAACAGTCAACCGTTGGGGGAGGAAAGTTCTCGAGTGGCGACCGCGAACTGGAAGACGCAGTGTTAGCAGGCCTCCCACTAGGTGGACCGACGTCATCGTGAAAGTTGCGGGAAACCGGTGGATGCATGCAACCATCTGCTACAATATCGCAGATTACATTATGTCGCTCCGTCCCGTAAGTAGTAATTTACCGCCCGCTGCGCGAGCGGAAATTTCCACTTCCTGGCCAGGGGAAGACATACAATAGGGAATATTCATGATTTTTTTCGTGGCTTTCTATAGAAGCTCATTTATGTAATTAACAATACAAAAAATATATTTTTCCAATAACTATAAAAATAACCGAGATATAAGCTACTAGCTGTTGCCAGCGACTTCGTATGCAAAGAATTCATTTGTCGCTATCCCGCGGCAACTACGCAATTTACCGGGATAAAAAGTAGCCTATGTGCTATTCCAGATTTTTCTCTATCCATGTGCAAATTTCATCCAGATCCGTTGGGCCGTTCTGGCGTGATTAAGTAACAAACAAACATCCATCCATCCATCCATCCATACTTTCGCATTTATAATATTACTAGCTGTTGCCAGCGACTTCGTCTGCAAAGAATTCGTTTATCGCTATCCCGCGGAAACTACGCAATTTTCTGGGATAAAAAGTAGCCTATGTGCTATTCCAGACTTTTCTCTATCTATGTGCTGAATTTCATCCAGATCCGTTGGGCCGTTCTGGCGTGATTGAGTAACAAACAAACAAACATCTATCCATCCATCCATCCATCTATCCATCCATACTTTCGCATTTATAATATTAGTTAGATAGTTAGATTAAAGATTTGTCTCCATCTCTTTCCAGAAAAAAGGACTTTTAATATGGAGTTTGTATGGGCGTTATGACAAATGACGTCACATGTCATATCGGATCTCTCTCTCTAATCGCTGACTAATCAGTAGTTAAAAACTCTTATACTTTCCGTGTTTCTTGACCGATTTTACTTTTAATTTCACTTTTTGTCATCTTTTTTACTATATTTTCATATTTTGTAAAGACATGTTATAATTTTTTTAATGCATATTCCCTATTGTGTGCACACCTCGGGCGGTGATAAAGAAAGCTTTGGCGAGCTGAGACGTTCTTTATTTCACCACCCTCAGGGTGTAATGTACTATTAAATATTAAAGATACCACGATATTATAGAGTACTGGCTTCTGCCTGCGACTTCGTCCGCGTAGAATTAGACTCACATTAGGCAGCTTATCTTTGACATGTTTATCGCTATCCCGCGGGATCTATGCAATTTTCCGGGATACAATGTAGCCTATGTGTTAAGGTACCAGCTATCTCCGTTCCAAATTTTATTCAAATCCATCCAGTCATTTCAGCGTGAAGAAGGAACAAACATACTTATACACTCACATCGTCACATCCATCCATCCATACTCACACACTTTCGGATTTATAATATTATTAGAATACAGGCTGTTCTCTTGGCAACGTAAATACGCGCAAAGTGCAAAGAATTGTAAGAATAAAAAAGTGTTTGACTTAACCGCCTTACAGACTCAACCGGGTTTGAACTCTGTAAGTACTTGCTTCAGGCATCGGTGGAGCAGGATACGCCTACGAAGTTTTGAGTTGTTTATAAACAAAAGCAGGTAACTGGTTATTCGTTGTTACGCGTGTAAGACTGCTGTGTCATACATTATACTATACTCAAGAGCAAAAATGACGGGTCACTTGTCTTTTCATAGACCCTTTGAAAAGTGACCTGGGGCCGTACCATGACGTCTTAATGCTTTTCAGTTTGGGTCCGCTCGCTGTCAGATTCATACTAAAAGTGACAGCTAAAACTTGAACTGAGTATTAGGACGTTATGGTAAGGCCCCTGTTAGTTTGCTTGTCAGTGTATGTTTACATGCAAAACGCCATATTAAGCTTTGTTTAGTTTAGAAATAGGTCCCAACTGTCCCAAGATATTCATTTCTTTACTTTATATAAGCTCTATTTTTACAATACAAATATTAATACAAATACTCTTTATTGAACACCACAAATCAGTATAAACAAAACAGAAACAAAGAACAAAGTAGACAATAGGCGGTCTTATTGCTTAATAGCGATCTCTACCAGATAACCAATAAGAGAAAGAAATAAGTCGGAGAATAGAGACAGTATTTACCTTGTTATATAAATAGTATGCAGTATCCGCACATTGGCTGTGCCTAAATAACGTACTCCTATCAGGTCACAGCCATTATATTGTGCCGTTTATTTTGGTGGGATTTTTATCGGATTTCAGGATTATTCATTTACGATTCATACCCCGTTGGTACAAAACAAAGGGTTTTAATGACAAAGCCGACTATGGGGGCTTATTACGCCTCTGTAATTGAATTCGTTAGGATTTTGTTTACATTTTATACTGGGAATGGGCTTAGTGACATGTTTGGTTGCGTTAGTCTCATGCCGTGGGTGGGCTCTTTGAAAATGAAGCTCAATAGGTGATTTTTCATCGTTATGTATGTCTATTCTATAGGTATGTTTGTATTTATAGTTCTAGCTGTTGCCCGCGACGCCGTCTGCAATGAATTCGCTTATCGCTATCCCGCGGGAACTATGCAATTTTTCGGGATAAAAACAATCCTATGTCCTTTCCCGGATCTGTAACTATCACTATGCCAAATTTCAATAAAATCGGTTCAGCCGTTTTGCCATGAAAGAGCAACAAACATCAAAACTTACTTACAAACTTTCGCTTTTATAATATTAGTAAGATAAGACGTTCTCTGTCTCTGTCACAGTGAAGAAACATTATCACCAATAAGGTTGCTACAATTTCCTAGCCTTGCTCAGCGCCGCTTTCCCATTGGTGAAAATTTTCCTCGCACACAAATAAATACTCGAATAAACATTATGCAATGCATAATTTAAAGTATAGTTTAGAAAAGCAAAACAGTGTTGCCTTTCCTGTGGACATAAAGACGAAAAGGAATCATTTTTATATTACTGTGAGTTGCACAGTTACTCAATAAAATAACTATAACCGTTATGGTACGTATATTTGTCAAAATCCTCGGTTATAGTCAATGTTACTGTTTAAGTCTCTTGGTGCAACTCAAATACCTATTAGTGTTTTTTGAATGAGCTAAAAGTAAAGGCGGCTTACACGTGCACAAAAAATTTACAAAAATATTGGTCATAAACTTAGAAGTACCAAGTCAAGAGCAAGTTCAGTTTTCTTTAATAAATTTGTACTTTCGCAATCCCACTTTAATTTACCCGGTAAACATCGGACTAATGGGCCTCAACCCGAGTCTCCTTTAATTAAAAACCTTAAATGTCCTCCTACTTTTACTACGGTTGGCGGCATTGCGTAGTCTTTTAATTTCGTAAAGTTTTTACATACCGTCAGGTTGGCACCGACCTTTCGGCCGAACAAAGCGGTCTGAATTGCCTAAAAGGGTACCTTTTGGTACGGCCTTTTGTTTCCAAGTATAACGGAGTGTAAAATTGTCCCCTTTACGGAGATCTTTTCTGCGATTTGAGGTTTTTTATTGGGAACGTTACTTTTTTAGTGGAGCTTTTGAAAGGTAGTGCGGACATGAATTTTATTTTGGACGATTAGGGGTTTGAATAGAGGAAATTGCCTTTATTTAGGGTATGTTTCTGACCAAAGTGGAGCCCGATCTTTGAAAGAATATCACTCGAAAGCACTATTTGTAAGTGGTGAAAAATTGACCTGAATTTGAAATATGTAGAGAGTAAAAGAAAATACTTAACGGTTTTGATTAATATTGTCAAAGATGTAATTTAAAAATCCGGCACCTGATTTTTTGCGGCTCATAAATTATTTTCAATGAGTGAGGACCACGTGAGGACATAAAAATTGCTACCGGTTATTACCTGATTCCATTATTTCAATAGAACTAGTGGCGCCCACGGCTTCGTTTGCTTGGACATTGTTTTTAAACTTTTGATAAGAATATTATTTTCTAGTTGACATTCCATTTTCATAAAACGAATTTGTTCTTTATCTAGATACTTGTAAAAATTCCAAGAAAACCGTTCAGAATATTCCAAGGCTAGCATGACAGACACAAAAATACTAAGAACATGATAATGTATTCTGTCGACGTTTCTAATTCCCACAGAGTAGTTTTTCTCAGATATCTTTAACGTGCAGATTTTTCTTTGTACCTGATGAGTAAGTTTTGTTTTATTTTTTATGTATAGAAACAATTAATACGTAGACGTTATGTTATGAGTTTCCAAAACTAAAAAAAATAGTTATACATATAAGTCTTAAATATCCCTTAAAACTTCCGGCCGAACGCGAAAAACGATATCGTCAAAGAATTCAATATTAATTCGTGAAAAAATCCTGTCAAACTCCAACAATCTTGGCATAAACTTAAAAAAGTCGATTGAAAAGAGTCCAAAGTTACTACGAAATTGAAAGATGAGTTCCGAAAGTCTTCCCTCCAACTAATGAACCTACCGTCGAAAAGTTACTGTCCAAGACTTTATTAAAATGGTTGCGAGTAAAATAGAGTACATTTTGTAGTGAGAGTACAACGGACCATTTTGATACACGCAAATAAACACTGCTCGGGCACAGACGTCTTCGTGCTTGTTTCGTGTGTAAATAAATTGCTTCACTAAATTAGGAACTAAGGAATGCTCCAGGGTAGCGTTATTGGTCGAACATTGTTTAATTTATATAATGACTAGCTGTTGCCAGTGACTTCGTCTGCAAAGAATTCGTTTATCGCTATCCCGAGGCAATTTTCCGGGATAAAACGTAGCCTATGTTCTATTCCAGACTTTTCTCTATCTATGTGCCGAATTTCATCCAGATCCGGTGGGCCGTTCTGGCGTGATTGAGTAACAAACAAACATCCATCCATCCATCCATCCATCTATACATCCATCCATCCATACTTTCGCATTTCGCGGGTGGTAGGGCCTTGTGCAAGGTCCGTCCGGATAGCTACCACCATCTTACTCGCTAATCCTGCCGCTAAGCAGCAGTGCTTGCACTGCTGTGTTCCGGTGTGGAGAGTAAGACAGCCGGGGAAATTACGGGCACAAGAGGCATTTCATCTTAGTCCTCTAGGTTGGCAACGCATCTGCAATCCCTCCGGGGTTGCGGTTGTCTATGGGCAGTGGTGATCGCTTACCATCAGGTGACCCACTTGCTAGTTTGCCTTCCTATTCGCATAAAAAAATATGTAATATTAGTTAGATTAGATACTTAGATTATGAATGGAACTGTTTAGACCTTTTTGAAAAGACTTTATAAAATAAAATAAAAAATATAGGTGTCACAAAAACGCATTGTTACTTTATATTTAACTGTTTCAATGTTTTGATGGAAATCTTTGGATATATGCTTAATAGAACGCAAATCTGGCGACATAGATAACGACCATTAAAATATAGACAACTTACTAGGAAATAAATACTACAGAAATAATATAGAATGCCTTAATATAGCGGTAGGTACGTATAGGTATAATAACAGTGCACCTGAGTTTACGCTGAAAATGCATTCACATCGAATTCGCAAACATTTCCCCATGCCATCGATCTTCCCTCAATGCCGAGGGCGACGTATTCTGTGCGGCAAGCACAACATGCCAATATTCAATTCTTATTTGCATGAAAAGGAACACATTTAAAAACGCTTAAATAAAAAACCGATCAAAATGTGAGACGGATGTTATTAAAGTAGGCTATAAAGATTGCACATGGAAATAAAAAAAAATAAAAAATTTGTAATATTGAAATTATAAATAAGAGGGTAGTTTGGAAATATACGAATGTGGGCACATTTAGTTTATTTATAGGTTTACAAATTAGTACGACGTTGGTTCGCATGTGCATCGGTTGTGCTCTAACTTTGATAGTCTTTGTGTGTGTTTGCTTGTTCGACAGTGTATTAGTTAGGATTTGGATTATATTTTATATACTAAGGGCCTGTCTCACCACTCTCAGTTAAGTTCCGGCTATCACAAGTGTCCATTCCCTCTCTATTTCTTACTATGAAACAGACAGAGACGACAGCATAGATAACCGACACTTAAGATTAACCAGAACTTAACCGAGAGTGGTGAAACAGGCCCTATAACTTTTTAGGTTACCAGTTACTCAAGGCCTGCTAGTTGTTATATCAACGTGGTCCTTCTACTGTTGTACTCATAGAACTGTAGATACTGTTAACCGGGATGACTTTTAGTCACCCGACTTTAAAAAGTAGTTATAATGAAGAAATCATTAATTTTTATTTGCGTTTACGGCTTCCAATCAATGCCTTTATCGATCGCTTTTGCCCGGTTAGCGGTGTTCTTATAGGTATTATTGATAACTTCAAATTTGAGTCAAAGTTCTGGTCCAACTTTATCAAAGATGATAGAATAGGTTCACTATCAGTTGTCTATGCTCGATGTTGGACCGACTATCCTAATTGCTTGGCGAAACTATTTTGCTTCGGTCGGAATTCAATATTGGGGGTCAGATAAATGTTACGTAAAGCTTAGAATATCTATGGTAATGGAACATTTTTGCTGTATATTTTCAGGAAACCGGTCAAGTGCGAGTCGGACTCCCGCTTCGAGGGTTCCGTGAAAATTCGGCAAGTGAATATAAACCCAGTGGTAGCAGAGCCCTGCTTCTAAACGAAATAAAAGCAGTGTGAGTTCATTTTATATTGGCTTCTTACATAGACAGACAAATATAAAAAGTTTTGAGTAAATCACCGGCCAGGTTACTACTTTTTATCCCAGAAAATTGCATAGTTCCCGCGTTATAGCGATAAACATGCCAATTTCTAATTCAACGCGGACGAAGCGGGAAGAAGCTATACAAATACAACGAACACCTTTGAGAAATAGCAAAAAATTAAGCCGACGCTCAAGGCGAGTCTGGTTCTGGTCTTACTTAAGTCCTGACTAGCTATAAAACGGGCTCCATTTCTGAATATTCTCTCCCCAGGTAGCTAGTTCAGCTCGAAATTACATAAAACTACAAGTCGAGCTAAGCACTTAGTTTTTACAACTTAATTAAGAATCTCCATTCGTTTTAAGATGGAGAAGAATGGGAAATTCGCGCGGGATATTTCGCTGACTCTCTGTTAGTAACGGAAATTAAATATTACTTATGAATATATATTGATGTTAGAACACTCCACTCCTTAACTTTTTTTTTTTTTTTTTTGTGTGAATAGGAAGGCAAACGAGCAAGTGGGTCACCTGATGGTAAGCGATCACCACTGCCCATAGAAACCCGCAACCCCGGAGGGATTGCAAATGCGTTGCCAACCTAGAGGATTTAGATGAAACGCCTCTTGTGCCCGTAATTTCCCCGGCTGTCTTACTCTCCACACCGGAACACAGCAGTGCAAGCACTGCTGCTTTGCGGCAGGATTAGCGAGTAAGATGGTGGTAGCGATCCGGACGGACCTTGAACAAGGCCCTACCACCCGCAATACAATACTTCTTACAATAAACAAAGCCATTTACTTAGGTTATTATATTTTTTTATCAGACATTATTTACTTTTCAAAAAATTAAGCGAATTTTGCCATGGTTAGGTACCTAGTGGTTTGACCAGCGGCCTCTCAAGCAGAGGCTCATGGGTTCGAATCCTGGGCTCGCACTTCTGAGTTTCCGGAATTTATGAGCGACATTACATTTGAAATTTACCATGAGCTTTTCGGTGAAGGAAAACATCGTGAGGAATTCAATGGTGTGTGTGAAGTTCCCAATCCGCACTGGGCCTACGTGGGAACTATAGCCCTCTCATTCTGATAGGAGACCTGTATCTAGCAGTGGCACGTATATAGGCTGGAGACGATGTCGATGAAGCGAATTTTATTCATTATGCCGCTGAATGGTTAAACGTTAACCCCACGTATGCTTAAAACACGGATCCGTGCCAAATTTAAGGCTATTCTATGTTTATTTAAATCAGCAAAATTTGTGCCTCTTAAAACAGATGAGACTAGAATGCAATACTTTTTTTAGCTCCCGCATACGAGGGGTTAACTCTCGTGATCATAATAGTCGCTTGTCCAAATAAGTGTAGTGTCCTGCTTGCCTTTCTGCCGGCCAATCAGAGTGCAGATCGCCTCGATGGCTTAGTGTTTTTTTTTTAATACAAGTTATGCAATAAAATGCGATAAAATGTCACACATTAAAAATAAATGAAAATGAAAAACAATATGGTACAATCGAAATATTATAAACGGGATGTGAACCGCGATTACCTTTATTGACCTTTTAAAGGTAATCGCGGTTCACATCCCGTTTATAATATTTCGAATGAACTTAACCGTGAATCATTAAAAACTCTTAATATGGTACAAACAAGGTACAAAGTACAAATGAACATTAAATGTCAGGAAAAAATAATTTCACTGTACTCTTTTACCTACGTACAATGATTTTTCCAAAAGAAGTATTTTTAATCGGCGGCCAAATGTCTCGTCCGATTGCAGCACGGTCAGCACGAGAACCCGCGCCAGGTATACTCGTCTCTATTTTACTGATCGTACTAGAAAGAGATGGGTCTATATCGTGCGCGACTCAGCTTTCTATCCGTTGTCTCTAGATCGACCGCTTAAGAGCGTGCATCCCTACTGAGCTGGCAACGTTGCATTTTTGGTGATTTTTTGCGATTATTTCACAGAAAATGAATGAAAGTTTCAAATGTCTGTCTGTAGTGCACTTCTTTTTGAGTGTATTAATGTGTCTAATGCAATGATTAATCGTGATGTACATTTATTTTCGTATTAAAGGGATAAAATACTATATCTCGTTTAATAAGAAAATAAAAGTCCATCGTGATCAATTATTGCATTAGACACATTAATACACTAAAAACGAAGTGCACTACAGACGGACATTTGAAACTTTCATTCATTTTCTGTGAAATAATCGCAAAAAATCACCAAAAATGCGACGTTGCTAGCTCAGTAGGGATGCACCCTCTTAAACCGCAAGACCGCAAGGGCCGAGAGAGGTGCGGGCGGCACACTACCCCCCGCACCTCTCTCGCTCCCCTTTGTCGTCTTACCCCGCGCCCCTGTGCCGCGCGGGCGAGGACTCAGTTAAGCGGTCGGTCTAATAGCCTTGCTGTAACATGGGGTACATATTAAAATCCATAAAGTTTAAAATGTATAATGGGTTAAAATACATAATGGTTCAAAATATATAATGCGATTTTCTCAGAAAATTGCAAATTAACAGAACTGCTTTAAACTAGACCTAATATAACCTAAACCAATCTATAGATCACGCTATAAAATAATTTCATATACCTAATAGTTTCACAGAAAATGGCATTATATGTATATTTTGAACTATTATACATTTTAACCCATTATACATTTTAAACTTTATAAATTCTGATCCGCTCCCTGTAAAATGATATGACTGACGACATCGTAAAAGTTGCGGGAAACCGGTGGATGCAGGTGGCGACTTGTCGTTCATTATGGTGTGAAGGGGGAGGCCTTTGTTCAACAGTGGACGTCTTCAGGCTGATGATGATGATGATGAACATGATAGGTACCTGGGTGAATTCACAGACTCTAGTCGGCAAGAGCTAGTACGTTAATCCGGTACCGTCCCGGTTCGACGGGCGCGTGCGACCAATGAGCCGGCAACTCGTAACTTTCCGTGTTCCCAGTATACTGGTTTATTGGATGCTTTATAGTTTTTGTTTGAATCTCGACGATGAATTGGATTTTAATGTGAATAGATAGAAAAAACTAGAAAGATATAAATTTACCTACTGACACAGATTTAGGGTGCGACCAAACCGCCGCGTATACGCGGTGACGTGTCGTATGCGTCACGTTTTCTCACCGTTTCCTCATACATTTTGTTGCGATTCCGTAACGTCACCGTTTTGCAAGCGGCGGTGTGGTCGCACCTTTAACACGAACCTAAATAAAGAGAGAAATAAAACGAGATATAGGTCTAAACATCAAATCAATCTAAATGTTAACTGGAAGAGATCCCTGTAAGGGATAGGTTTGACTTCGTACATCTGTTCTGTCTCTAACTGTATCTAAGCTGTGAATTTTCTGTACTTACCTATACACATATCAACAGCACAAAACTTTGTTGTTCTCAGATTTTTTTTTTAATTAGCCTATTGTGTCCCTCTTGTTGCAAAGGCCTCTCCTCTCGACCTCCACAACTCCCAGTCCGACGCAATATCAGGCCATGTACTCTGAAATTTTCGAAGTTCGTTTCCTGCCGTTCCGCTCATACCAATGGCTATAAGTTTGAGAATGAGAGGGATGTATGGTAGGTACGATACAAACTTCGAAAATCGAATTTCGAAGTAGCCCCCCCAGGCCATTCCTCCCATATACGCGTCCAAATCTTCCCGCCATCGCCATCTTGGTCTGCCTCCTCGTCGTTAGCATACGTCATTTATTTGAAAACAAAAATATTTTTGTAGGTGGAAAATGTATTAAGGTAATGACATAAATTATTCTCACCACGAATTCTTGCCGAATTTCATAATTCTATGTCATGTTGCGTGGCACAGTGAATGAAATTCGCAAAGAAACGAAACTTAAAATCTAATTAGTTCACTGCACTAATTTAAATTCCAATTTCATAATACTATCTAACCAAAACCCATGCGCCATTTCGCTGCAGCAGAGTTCGCTTAACTGTACGATTCGTTCACATTAACCGCTTATAATTTGCACAGAGCAATTTTTCAACGGCAACCCCCTGCGGATTCAACTCAATTTTCTCACATTTTCAAACCTAAAAAAGTTTAAAAGAGTGTGAAACATAAATTTCAAATTACCGTAATACATTCTTGCCGCCTCCATTTTTGCGGTGCCGAGTCTGCCCGCAATTAGGCCCGCATCGTTAAGCCCGAGATCAAGACCTAATGAGCCTCGTATATGGTGCAGTACACTGCCAGGATCAAAAATTATAATCCACAGCCACCACTGCAGTGAGACCCCGCTTTACGTACCAATCAACATTGTCTATAGGTCTTAGTAAAATGGCCAGGTGCACAGTGATGACAGTCGCTTGACGGCCGACGCACCACCGTGAATAAAACGTTAAACTTCTGCCATAAACCACGAAAATATGACCTACTCCAACAATGTAAAGCTTGTAATCGTGTGAGCCACGCGAGCGTCGACTAGAATTGATACCGTGTGCGGAGGCGTTCGACATTCAACATTTAAATGAGCGTTCTGTTTGAATTTTTGAAATTAAATAACGGCTATAATTTCCCACCTCTTTTGCATTCGCGATATCCTGAGCGTATTTTTTATGTGCGTCATGTTAAACTCGTAGATTAAAAATATAAAAAGAGACATAAACGTGAAGTGCGTGCCTTTAAAAGTGGCGTACGGCGCGAAATGGGACGGGAATTTCGCTCGGGATATATTCTGTGTAATGAGGTCTGTATTGCGCCTTTCGCGATGTAATTGACTCGATTCCGTCGACTGCGTATAATTTTATTTTCATAACGGACGCTTTACAAGCCCGGGATGTTCTGCAGACGCTCGCTGTACTCAGGAAAGATATATAGCGTATTTAAATCAGCTACTTTATTTGCGGGGTCTTTTTTACCACTGTCAAAATGATTAAAGCCCATTTTAACAAAACGAAATGAAACTAGAAAGTATGGTCCCAGATTTTCCGTGCCCTTTTTGACAGCTGTCATTACAACAGGTAACTTCATAACCCATATATAGCTACTCAATTAATTATGAACCTGCAGTGAACTTTCAGCTGTCAAATGTGATAGTAAGATCTTCGGTAACCTTTACCTAACTGACCCTACTGTATTAAAAAAAAACACGTTCTCTTTAGAAAGCAACACAACGTTACGTCTCCCTAAAATAAAAATATTGAACTAACAACCGACAACACCGTACAATAATTTACAACGCCAATTCAAAATCAGAAAATTCTTTCCTCCCTAAATCTGATCGTTCGGATCGCTAAAGTCCCTAATTGCCGAACACTCGCAGAAAGTTCGAGAAGACTGGAAAATTTGAGAGAATTACCCGATTCGGGCGCAAGATTAGAGTTCGTGATTTGATTTTATCGACTTTTGAATCGCGGGATTTAATGCGGTTAGGTGCCGTGCTGAAAATACGCGGTTCTATTTTTGATTTTTTTGATTTCGTTTTCTCTGCGGTTTTTGTTAGCGGCCAGGATCGTCTTTTTGTCATGACGTAAGTTTGTTCTCATTTAAAATCATACATTAATTCTAAGTTTATTCGGCATCTCGTTTATCATAAAATGGCAGTCATATAAATACATGTAACAGAATTTATTACACTGTACTCAATTACGTTTTAATATTATGTGCAGACATTAAACAGCTGTTGGCTCTTTATGTCTCAAAAACAGTTTATATTAATACAATCCAAGTTGTTTTTGTTTACGTTTCGGTTCGTCGAGGGCTGTCACCTTGGCAAAGTTGGACAACTTGACAGGTGCCAGTGGCAGCCCTGACCGCTCCCCGACAGGCAGATTGCTTTTATTTACCGACTATCTTTTGCTCCGCGACTTCATCTGTTGAAAATAGATTTGTATTACTTTACGTTCCATCGTACATTATTTAATAGTACATTACTGCAGAGGCCGGGAAATAGCAATTCGTGGATGAGTAGGTACCTATGTAGTACGACGGACGATGCGTAGCTGCAACAACACAACACAGCAACTACTACACAATTAGACACAACTTGTAAATACGCTTTTTCTTACCGCTTTAGAAAAGCTTATTACCTACTTACGAAGCTACAAGCTAGTAAGTAATATATTAATATCAACCAATTAACCCCTCAAATTATACGTCCATGCGCTTCCAAACTTTTTCGAAAAGCCAAAATGGCCGCCGTTAACTTCCAAATCCAACGGCTGAAAGCCTTCACTCCACGTATCGCGCGCGTGACCAGAATCCCCCGCTTTGTCCGACGATGAATTTAACATGAATTCTAAACAAATTATGTCACCAGCTAATTTGGGATCCGGATACGTAGGAGTGGTATTCGATTCTGTTCAAGTGATACAGGAGCCCGCGAGGAAAATGCTTCCGCAAGCGTTAACGCTATAACATTGTATTAAAAATTAAAAAAAACCTCACGCAGAATCGAGTACGACACGTAAATAAAAAATAAAAATAAATAAGTTTTTGGCCTAAAATGGCTTACATCATTTTGGAAAGGAACTGATACTCGCTCTGTAAAGTTTCTGATAGCTTATGTGTCACTTATCTATGATTCTCTCTCTATATTTTACTACGAAACAGACAGAGACGAGATCACAGATAACCGACACTTAATATATCAGGGTCTTAATCTCAACTGGCACTTAGTCTGGTTTCTTATGGCTTCAGTCAATCTGCCACTTTATTCCACTTTTCCTGTAGTTAGCTACTTCCTACAATGTCAAAAATAAATTGATCAGGTTTTTTTTTAAATCTGCCTCTTGCCCCGCTTCCCTTGTATAATGTATCGTGACTATTCGATTCTGGGGCCGTCCACTAATCTTAACTCGAAAAACAGTTTCATCGAATTATCAGTTTTATCGTACGCAATTTTGCAAGATTGCATTTCGATTTAGAAAATAAGCACACATGATACCTTAAGCCCTCCTTCTTTTTATACCTATTTGGTGATTTTTTGGACCCCCAACCCATTTTAGCCTGTGATATTTGGTTTTGGACCTCACGTGATTAATGGCTCCCCTATGAGAGATATTGATTTTTCCCGGCTGTGGTATCACTTTAGTAAATGCGAATAGTATCCTATAAGTACTTATTGCCGCCGGCAGTTCGGGATTTTGCTGTAAAAAATTGCAGTTACGTGTTTTTGTTGGGTGATTATACGATTACGTGTTAAATTTTCGAGTTAGAATTGGCTGTGAATATTACTTCGGTATAGATTGTTTGGCTTCACAATAGTACATTACTACAGAGGCCGAGAAGTAAGGAGTTGCCGGCTGAAAACATATAGACAACCGAGCGTGAGCGAGGCTGGATATTTGAGGCAGACAACCCCTTTTCCCGCCGAGGTACGAGTATATATGTATAGTGCTTTTCTCAAACATGCAATGAAATAAATCAAAAACCTCCAAGAAAATAAAGTTTTGTATTTAGAGAAACTAAAAGCAAACTAGACACTATAAAAGTGCAAAATTCAACAAACTTCGTTTATTGTCAATGTACTATTATATTAAGTTATTGTAAAAAAAATTGCATGGCTTACCTATTTAAAGTCTGAATGTATGGTTCTCTGAATTATGTACCATCCCTTCACTGCATTTACTATAGATAACATATTATTATTATACAAACAGGTAATTTAAACACAAGGTTTTTTATGTGATAGAGGGAAAAAGAGCACGCGGGTCGCCTGACGGAAAGCAATAACCGCTGCCCATGGACACCTATAACATAGGTACCTCCTAGGCTTGGTTTTTGAAGATCCCTAAGTTAAAAGTAGATAAGTTGTCCATTTGTTTCCGCCACCTAAACTGTCTAAGATAGAGACACTTATTGCTTTGTCTTATTGTGTCTGGTAGAGATCGCTATTGTGCGATAAAACCGCCTATTGTCTACTTTGTTTCTGTATTGTTTTGTACTGATTTGTGTTTTTGTATTGTATTGTATTGTTGTACCCGTTCGGACAAACTGATGCCGCCAAAACACCCCCACATGAAGTTTAAAGCAAAACCACAAGAAAACAAATAACAACATCTGCACGTAAAGAGAAGAGCAGAAAATTAACACTTGTCTTCACAATAAAAAATCCTACATGAGAGGCACCGGCTGCTGACGCTACCTAATCAATCACGCCTTATTAACATGCGACTGGCGTGCGCATGTTATGTCTCCCACTGTATCATTGATTTTTTTGCCGTCGCTACCTACTGATTTATGGTTCGGAAGGTTTCGCGTTTTTTTCCTCTCGTCGGCTCGGTGTGGCCGTGGTGTCGAATTGGGACGAGTTATCGAGTTAATTAGTGAAATAAAATAGTAGATTGATAAACTAGGGTTGAAATATACCCATTTCACCTGAGATATTTCTGGCACCCGAACGAAGTGAGGGTGCCAATAGTTCGAGGGTGAAATGGGTAATTTCATCCGAGTTGAACACTACTTTTCATTTCGAATATGAGGAAATTAAAATTTCACTAACGTCGCATGTAATAATTTCTACTAAACCTCGTTGTATATGCTTAACATATTTTTCATCTCTCATACTCTGAAAGTAGCTCATTGATTATCTGGATATAGGGTTGAAAGTGACTCATCGCGACCCTTGGGTTGAAAGTATTTTTTTTTCTAGCTAATCCAAATGAGGTACATAGCAATGGAAATACGTATACAGCCATGTAATCTATGTTTAAAATAATAATCTATACCAATAGTTCCTTTTTAATTGTAAAAGGCAAAATAATCTTAAAATAACATTCCCGCTATATATGTTTATGCAAGCGTATACAACGAGAATTAGTAGAAATTATTACGTTCGGTAATTTTTTTAGCTTGAAATATTTAAGTCGACAATTAATTGATAGCGACCTCCGTGTCTGGAAGTTTAAAAAAAAACTAGCCGGCCGCCATTGGTGCGCAGAAGAAATGCGCAATGCGCGCAAATCGCGCAATAGAAAAAAGAGCGGGAAGAGAATGACAAACGTAACAAATATTAAATGCAACCATGCGACGTTAGTGAAATTTTAATTTCCTCATATTCGAAATGAAAAGTAGAGTGTTCAACTCGGATGAAATTACCCATTTCACCCTCGAACTATTGGCACCCTCACTTCGTTCGGGTGCCAGAAATATCTCAGGTGAAATGGGTATATTTCAACCCTAGTTTATCAATCTACTATTAATGATTTAGAATATACGTTACACAGAAATATAAAAAACACGTCTTTATCTCTTACCGGGTAGACTGTGTCTAAGGTAACGGTTGGCCTAGTTGGCAGTGACCCTGCCTACGAAGCAAGCGTCCCGGGTTCGAATCCTGGTAAGGGCAAATATTTGTGTGATGAGCACGAATACTTGTTCCTCAGTCATGGGTGTTTCTATCTATTTAAGGATGTATTTCTCTATATAAGTATGTATATCATTGTCTAGTACCCATAACACAAGCCTTACTAGCGCTTACTTTGGGACTAGGTCAATTTGTGTGAATTGTTTCCTGAATACTCACTTGTTCGTCCAGTGAAAACTGAGTCGTAGCTAGCACGGGATTATAAGTTCAAGAACACGTAGGATTCACAGCCAACAGTTTATTGTCACATACACAAGATACCAGTAGGTAACAGAAGGAGGAGAAACGTAAAGAAGCTTACAAAAAACACGTATCTATATTGACAGACCTCTAACAATGTGCTGATGCCCTAGTACTTTTGCTCCACGACTCATTAAAAAAACACTTCTAAAATCGAACGCGATTCATTCATATTTCAAAATAAGCTCTTAGAGGATCTGATATCCTGGTATTTAAACTCTCCCTCCGTCTTACGTCTGACGCGAATTTTTCATTTTTTACCCGTCCCAAAAAGTGCCCAACGCCGCTAAAAAAGTTTTCACGTCAAAATTAAGCAAGCCGAGCCAGAAAATTGTAAGTACCTACCTAGCAGTGGCGTGGCGTCCATAGAACTCGATTCCCACCGGCTTGCCTATTTTAAAGCAGTTGGGCAATTTATTGTGCAGAATTAGAGGAAAAGGCTAGTTAAGTTCCCTTCGGCTTGCCTTTTGATATACTTGACGCCACGCAACTGCTACCTAGCAAGTGAAAACACATAATATTAGTTCTATTTCTATCCCTTCTCCCCCCGCAGTCCCTTCTCCCCCGTTTGACGGTACCATACCTGTCTAAGAAATTATTGCGAAATTGTATGATAATGTTCCAGAGGCACGTGATTCAGTATATTCTACCGTATACAGATTTATAAGCATGCCTAGTAACTCGCTCTTTGTCTATACCCCGAAAACTTCAAACGCAACAAAGAATCGATATGACTCGATACGGAACGTAACGCGATCAGTTCAGTAATCGAGACATTTAACTCTGCGCGTGACTCCATTACGGGATACAAAGAAACGGCTCCTACATCAAAGAGTGCTTGCAGTTAAGCATTCCCTTTCCCTTGCTGATAGGGACGCGGCGGGAATCCCGCGCCGAACTCGGCGTTCGGCGATTGCGTCAATTTTTCACCTCAGTACCTAAACAAAATAAAATTAAATTAAAAATTTTGGAAACCTCTACGCATTAAGAATAAAAATCTATTTTATGCCAAAAATGCCTTACATTGGAAAAGAGCTGATTGATACTCTTCAAACTACAGGACCGATTTTTACCAAACATAGCTCAGTTATAGGCGATGCGGCTAGCAAATCATCACTATTTTGATCCCCTTTCTACCTACACGCTTATTTTATTTATTTTTCAGTAAGTACATGTTGTTGTTATTGTCGTTTATTTATTAAATTGTCGCGTAATTCGGCGTGCCTCATGGCATAGGCCTCCTCCGTGTATTGGAGGGTTTGGGCTATAGTTCCCATGCGCGCCCAGTGCGGATTGGGAACTTAACATACATCATTGAATTTCTTCGCAGATGTGTGCAGGTTTCCTCACGATGTTTTCCTTCACTGAAAAGCTCATGGCAAATTACAAATGTAATTTTCGCACATAAATTCCGAAAAACTCAGAGGTGCGAGCCCGGGATTTGAACACACGACGCTCTGCTTGAGAGGCCACAGGTCAAACCACTAGGCTACCAAGGTTTTTTTTTTCACGGCTTTTTCAGTGTATTGTGGTGTTTGTTTTACAGCGGTTCAGTGAATTATATATGTACTTAAAAAATCACGTCAACCTATACGCTTACGATCATGCTAAATGTGGCCTAGTTGTCTTGTTACTTTAGGCTTTGTTTACCCCATAAGGAATAAAGACGTGATTTATGTATGTATGTATAGGTATGCATAGGTATGTTCGCTGTGTAGATTGCTCTGTAGCGATAAGGCCGCCTATTGTTACCTTATTACTTCTGTATATCTTTTTTTCTGTTTTGATTGTTATATGTGGTGTTCAATAAAGAGTTATTGTATTGTATTGTACTGTACTGTATTGATGTATCCATTTTATTTTGGAGCGAACGCCGATTTTTACGGCGCTCCGCTTCCCCTCACTAAATTCGCAGCCGCGTTGTTAAAATGTTTCAATTTTTTGTCGGTTGTTTGTCGGATAATGGCTCGCGGATAAGTAGACTTACACGATCGAGATTTTCCTCGTTACACGGTTTTTTTTGACAAAAACTGCCGGAATTCCCTTCGTAATTGAAATCGAATTACGTTTTTGCGAAGGTTCTTTGCCCCTTAAGGGGTTGGTGTTGCGCCCTACATAATTAATAGAAAAGACAAATCGCAAGGAAAGCACTTCGTGACTCGAACTTCATGCTTATCTGTATACTATTTCACTCATTTCGGAATTAACTTAGGTGATGCCAGAGGCCATTTTTGAGACGCAGAGAATCATTAGCGAACGCACCGTTTTATTCTTTCAAACATAATAATGATACTTTTTATGTCCCTCAGTTTTCGCTACTAGACTAATACCATTTATTGGAATAAATCTGTACTTAGAATGATACTTTGAAAGTGATGATAAAGGTGATTGTATACGCTTACGCCAATATTATAAATGCTAATGTGAATTTGTTTGTTAGTTACGCTTTCACGCGTAAACTACTCAGCCGATCGTGATAATTTTGGGTGCGCAGATAGCTTCACACGCTGTGAAGAACATGATATATTATGTAGTAATAAATAAATAAAAAATAAAAATAAAAATAAAAATCGTTTATTTCAGACAACATTGATCCATAGTTTGTTAGTAATGAAACACTGATTGCACAAGTGCGAAGCCGGGGTGGGTCGCTAGTCACTACATAGTATAAAACAAAGTCGCTTTCCGCTGTCTGTCCCTATGTATACTTATGTAGATCTTTAAAACTACGCAACGGATTTTGATGCTATTTTATTTAATAGATAGAGTGATTCAAGAGGAAGGTTTATACACCCCTTTGCAAAAAAAAACGAGCATCCATGGTTTTTGTATTTTATGAGGAAACCTGCACACATCTGCGAAGAAATTCAATGGTGTGTGTTAAGTTCCCAATCCGCACTGGGCGCGCGTGGGAACTATAGCCCAAACCCTCCAATACACGGAGAAGGCCTATGCCATGAGGCACGCCGAATTGCGCGACAATTTAATAAATAACAACAACAACAACATATAATATTGAATTGAAATTGTAGCGAATTCGGAATAAAAAGGCTTATAAATAAATAAATGTATAATTCTACGCAGACGAAGTCGCGGGCAGTAGCTTTATGTATAAAAGATAATTCGAAATACTCCAGAATGAATACTAATATATTATTTGGCGATAAGCGACAGTTGAAATGTGAAGATGATTTGAGAGCGTGGGCGACACGACAAAGTAATAGATATAGTACCAACAGCAAGCAAGTAACTGCCGCTTGGTAACAATACTGATTTATTCACTACTAGCTGTTGCCTGCGACTCCGTCTGCGCAGAATCGCTATCCTGCGGGAGCTTTCTTTCGTGTTTTCCTGTATTCATCTTTTTCATGTGTTTTATGTACAATAAAGAGTTTTACATACATACATACATACTTTTTTTTTTTTTATGTTAATAGGAAGGCAAACGAGCAAGTGGGTCACCTGATGGTAAGCGATCACCACTGCCCATAGACACCCGCAACCCCGGAGGGATTGCAGATGCGTTGCCAACCTAGAGGACTTAGATGAAATGCCTCTTGTGCCTGTAATTTCCCCGGCTATCTTACTCTCCACACCGGAACACAGCAGCGCAAGCACTGCTGCTTAGCGGCAGGATTAGCCAGTAAGATGGTGGTAGCGATCCGGACGGACCTTGCACAAGGCCCTACCACCCACAAACTACGTAATTTACATACAGATCACACATACATAAATCACATCTTAATCTCTTACAGGGTAGATAGAGCCTAAGGTAACAAGACCTAAAGGCCACGTTTAGGCTAAGGGTGCGACCACACTGCTTAAAAAACGCTGACGTTACGGAATCGCAACAAAATGTATGAAGAAACGGTGAGAAAACGTGACGCATACGACACGTCACTGCGTATACGCGGCGTTTGGTCGCACCCTAATTGTGGGCGTATAGGTAAGAGGAGGAATCAAAATGGTGATGGGTTACTAGCCGCATCGCCTATAGTCATGATTCCTAAGATTTGCGACAGTAAAAAAAAATAAGTTGGAGACCTTTTTTTTAGTTGTTTTTTTTTAGGCGTTACTTTGCGGAGGTCGTACATACAAACTCGACTGCTTTGCATGTGAGTACCAATTAGCAAGATAAAAGTTTTTTGTTCAATAGTAACTTATATCTAATTTCCCTTCCCTGTTAAATAGTCCCACTGTTTTTGCCTACAGTACCGCCACGACTTCAGTCTAGTCGACTAATATGACAAAGTAGAAAAGAATACAAAGGGATCTCCGCGTTACTAGCTACAACGCTTTGATCTGTGACAGTCAAATACCTCTTATATACTAGCTGTTGCCAGCGACTTCGTCTGCAAAGAATTCGTTTATCGCTATCCCGCAGGAACTGCGCAATTTTCCGGGATAAAAAGTATCCTATGTGCTATTCCAGACTTTTCTCTATTTCTGTGGGTGAATTTCATCCAGATCCGTTGGGCCGTTCTGGCGTGATTGAGTAACAATCAAACATCCATCCTTTCGCATTTATAATATTAGTTAGATAGATGTATGTAAATACGCGAGTTATCCAAATAGTAGAAGCGCTATTCAACAACTTGGGTTAGGATGAAGCGTTGTTGTTAGCTGACTCCCTTCATTGACAAATATTTACCAAAAGCCTTTATGGAATCTGAGATGACCAAACGTTAGCGTGATTTAATTCGACGCCAGCGCCATCTCTGGGCGCTCCGCGTACTAAGTGTGCATCGATCGCTCTTCGAACTGGTCGCGGTGTTTTTAGTAAGGTTTGGTGTTGTACAGTGCTAGATATACCTACATCAAAGCCTACACATTTACAAAGTGTTTAGATATTAATTAAATTATTAACCTTTTCGTAGCCACGTCAAATACAAGAGACGTCACCCATACGCCAGACTTCTTTATTGCGACATATATAATGTTAAAGGGTAAATTTAAATAATACACGGGAGTGCAGTAACAGGACTTTACTTCACCAAAGCCCGCTTTCCTCTGCCGCCTCGACCCAATGCCTGGCACCAAGTCGTTTCCCCCACCACCTACCCGGCACAATGTTGCCGTTACAAAAATAGTCAAATGACAACTTATAAAAACTATAGAAATACAAACATGATGTGATTATTGACTTACATTCGATTTCTTTTTAACATAATTGCAATTTCACTTTTGACTTTAATTCCTGTCAGTTTTAACAATTATAACCTTGAAGTTGCCTTAAAATAGTAAACAAAGTGCAAAATAATCCCGTCAAAATTAATAACTAACAATAAGCTAAAGCAGTAGGGAATCTACGAACAAAACGGTCGAAACGAACGCACACATAGACGCGCGCTTTTACACGGCCCCTAAGCGGATCTCACGGTGCTGTCAGTCGCGAGTGGCGCATTGAGACGAGCGGCCATTTTTTCGTTTTAAGTATGGCCAAGAGCGTATTGTGCAGTGTACGGCTACTTGAACGCGGCTTCTTTAAAACCGGAGCTTCCCAATAGCTACGTTTAAGAAATCTATTCATTTGGATGAGAATTTTTTATACAATAAAATTTAATAACAGAGCTTTCCGAACGTGTCGGAGCAGGCGAAAGTATTTTTTAGTAAGTAATATGTAATACTTACCTACACAAATAAAAAATCTTAAACTGTTGAAGTTTTTTAAATACCCTATTTTATTTAAAAAATAGTTAATTCATTCGATTATTTAATTGATATAGAATCCAAATAAACGTTTATTTCTCTTTTTCACAAATTATGGGTCCCAACCTTAATACTCTTAATTAAGTGTAGCTAGTTACTCTAAAACAGGCCTTACCAGCTGAGATTATAGCGCTAACTCGACAAAAACTTTCAATTTGACAAAAATTAAATCGACAACCCTAACACTTTATTGGAGCGTAGGTACTTATTTCAAAAAGTAGGCCTATCTTCCCTACTGCTTTAGTTTATATATATATACTGTGATTGCGATGCCTTAATGTGAATTTAAATCCACGAAGGTTACTTGTGCATTGAAGTAATTAATGCACGTATATTATAGGGTCATTGGCGTTGAACCTGCGTCGCTGCTATATGTGTCGCTGGCGTCAAAAACGTTAAAAGAACCGTGTTGGTGGGAAAATCAAAAAGCCCCGTCTTAGTGCTGACCTGTGGAATACTACTAATATCTGGAATATACATCTGCCAAATTTCAAGTTTCTAGGTCCAGTAGTTTAGGCTGTGCGTTGTCTGTCAGTCAGTCAAGTAACTGTTTTAAAGGTATAATAAAATAATAAAGATTACTTCTATTTACACATATAATGCAACTTACAAAATGAAACAAATGAGGTTGGATCTAATTAAATGGGAAAAAGAGCTTGCAAGAATTTACAGAATGAATTGATCCCTAACTTTAACACGAGGATAAACAGGCAGCTACATAAAAATCATATGATAATTTAGTTTCCCCTCATTTACGCGGCCGCTTTTATCTCCCGTATAAATAACAAATCAGACAGATTTATAGCGTTTTAAGGGAATTTAACGCGCTATTATGCGTAAACATGAAAATTAAAAGTTGTCGATGCGCTGCTACCGCCGATTGCGTGAGGGAAATATCATAAATAACTGGAATTCGTTGAAAAATAGGCTTTTATGTGAATGTGTGTGCGTTTGTCCTGCTAAGCATTAAACGGCTGACACATAGCCGGAAATACTATGTGTAGAGTAGAGTAGCTGCCTAAGAACATAGCTGAGTTGCCTCTAAGTAAATTCAGATTTAAATTATTTCAATGGCTTAAGGACAAAACATTTTATTCAATCAAAGAATACTTAAAATGAATAGTTGTAATTGTAATGTAAATAATTGTAATTGTAATGTAATGTAATTGTAATGTAAATAATTGTAATTGTAATGTAAATAATTGTAATTGTAATGTAATGTAATTGTAATGTAATGTAATTGTAATGTAAATAATTGTAATTGTAATGTAAATAATTGTAATTGTAATGTAAATAATTGTAATTTTAATGTAAATAATTGTAATGTAAATAATTGTAATTGTAATGTAATAATTTATAGTAACATTCATATTTTAATTTATTCCAATTTATTGTTTAATAATAATGAAAACTGTAAAATGTGCTAAGTAAATCAAATTTCAAACTACATACAAAAACCACTTTAGAAAATAAGATAATGTTTGTTTTATTTGGTTAGACGTGTCGCTGGACATTAATACTAAATACTTACTAGACCACTTTTTTACCGTGTCTAAAGCAAAATAAATTATTTCATTTAATTTCATTTCATAGAGCGACCGCTTAAGAGGCTGACAACACCTAATTTTGTTGAAATTGATGTTATTTAAGCACTTTTTTAAGAAAAACTACACACAAAAAAAATACAAAAAAATTATATTGATGATTTTCGTCATATTTCAAACACGATAGACGGACTCGATACATGATTGAACAAAATCGGCTCGATAGAAAATAATTGCAAAGATTGGTCTTAAAATCATCATTAAACGGTTCTATGTCTATATTTTTTCGACGTATGGGTCTGCAATTAAAAACATGAAGTCAACATATTCATACCTACACGGCTAACGAGTCATATTTTACAAATAATCCATACTTTTTTTTATTTCTTCTTATTTGTGTCTTATTTGCAAGATTTTAGACGCGCGCCAAGCTCCCGGAATAGTTTCTTCTCTTTCACTCACAGGCACGCGAACCGTATGTGTGAAGAGTGGCGCTGCTTAAGGTCATTTGCTGTTGACAGCGCCTTAAATGAGTCCTCGCCCGCGCGGTGCGGGGCGCGGGGTGGGACGACAAAGGGAGAGAGGTGCGGGCGGCAGGCGCACTACCCGCCCGCACCTCTCTCGGTCCCCTTTGTCGTCCCACCCCGCGCCCCTGTGCCTACCAGTCGGTTTATAGAAGAGTTTGTTAGCTCTTTAGTTTTGCGGGTAGGTGTCGTTTAATGTTTTAGTTTAGTTTTGCCTTAAATCTTGTTACCTACCTCAGGCTCTGTCTACCCCCCAAGGGACAAATACGTGATTTATGTATGTATGTGTATAGATAAAGTATCCACGCGTTGGTTGTGACTGTGTCATAAACTACTAAACTATAACAGGCCCACGAACTATTTCAAAGGAAACCCAAGAATAATCAATTAGTACAACCTCGCGGTGACCACTTGGCACATGGATTTGATTAAATTTCCTTCAATTTAAACCGATGCTTTGGATTTAATTTATAGTTATTACGCATTCGCTTTTGTTAAGAGTTTATAGCAGAGTATGCTTAGTGTAAGTTTGCGGTCACAAAATAGGTACGTCTCGACCGCGTTTGCGTTAAAATGTCAAATAATATGAGAAATTTTAGTTGCCGTTTCGATCCGCAAGTGGCGCTGCCAATTATTCCATAGTAATTGAGACGTTTACGTGAACGCGTTCGAGACGTTTTTATTTGCGAAAATTTACACTAGAGCCTCAGCGCCTAGTTTGCACGTGTACTTTAGGGAAAATATTCCTGTAAGAGATGAAATGATGGTTGTATTTTTTTAAATGCTGTAAACGTTATTTTACCTTGTACCTACAACTATCTTTTGCTCGTGACGTCTTTCTTGCAGTTAGAATTTGTGCTGAAGATTTTCCCGTTTTTTTCCGGGTCATTGTTTCAGGCAGGCTTTTCGGTGAAGGAAAACATCGTGAGGAAACCTGCACACAACTGCGAAGCAATTCAATGGTGTGTGTGAAGTTCCTAATCCGCACTTGGCCCGCGTGGGAACTATAGCCCAAGCCCTCTCATTCTGAGAGGAGGCCTGTGCCCAGCAGTGGGATGTATATAGGCTGGTGGTGTGATGTGTGAGACATTGTTTCAGATCAGTCATAAAAGAATTCAATTACGCACACAAGTGCAACCAACCTAATGCCAAATAAATTGTTTGAGACACACATACACGCACGAGTCAAGGCTAGTTTAAAACGGCCTCAATTTCTCCGTCGAGTACGTCTAAGGTATATCAATTTTTAAAAATAATAACGTTGAAATATTCTTAATTCCCCAGCAATCTGTAAAAGCTTAACTTTGACAGATTTACAAGCCATTAGTTCAACTTCCGCTTCTGAGCGTGAGTTGGGAAGAAAAAGTTTGTATTTGAGTATTACTTAAATATACAAAACGATAAGAGTTAATGCTGGGTTTAATTTATACCTAGAATTTGTAAATTAATGACCGTTGAAGCTTTTAACAAAAATATTTGTCATAATCGACAAGAAATATAATAATTACAACAAACCGGATAACTCACGTATAAAAGCCGAAGGAATGCTGGTGCGGTGTTCGTTTCGCTGCCGCCGGGGCGAGCGCTCTCTGATGAAGGACTACGGAATAGTCCGAAACAATTGTCGGAGCATTCCTTTGGCTTTTATACGTGAGTCATCCGGTTTGTTGGAATTATGTTTATGTTTGAGTCTCACGGTAGTTTCATGTTGAAAGAATTATAATCTAACTAGCTGTTGCCAGCGACTTCGTCTGCAAAGAATTCGTTTATCGCTATCCCGCGGGAACTACGCAATTTTCCGGGATAAAAAGTAGCCTATGTGCTATTCCAGACTTTTCCCTATCTATATGCCGAATTTCATCCAGATTCATTGGGCCGTTCTGGCGTGATTGAGTAACAAACTAACATCCATCCATCCATACTTTCGCATTTATGATATTAGTTAGATTAGATACCTTTAAACGAGCAGTACCTAACCTACTTGTATAAAATATGAATCTCGGAAACGGCTTCAACTATTTTCATGAAAATTAAGTATGCAGGGGGTTTCGAGGGTGATAAATCGATCTAGTTGGGTTTCATTTTTAGAAAACTTACCGAAAAATATCTAGGTATTGATAATGAATTAACCTTCGAAAGCTAAATTTTTAGTGAAACGACCTTGGCAGGGACCTTTGTATACCCGTATACATACATACATACATATCGTCACGCCTCTTTCCCACAGGGGTAGGCAGAGACTAGGTACTTTGTTCCACTTGCTACGATCCTGACATAACCTCTTTCGTTTCATCCACATTCATCAATATGTCCAAAACGTCCCCAATTTGATCACGGAACGTCCGCCTAGGCCTTCCCCTCCCAACGCACCCATTCACACTCCCCGTATAAATCTGTTTAGTTAATCTTCCTTCATCCATCCTCTGTAAGTGACCAAACCAACTAAGTATACTTTTTTCTATCCTAGTCACTATATCTTCTTCACACCAGCACGTTCCCTTATCACACTATTCCTTATTCTATCTTTCAGTGATACACCATACTTCTTAACGCTCTAATTTCTACTGCATTTATTCTGCTTTCATGTTTCTTTTGCCATACCCAACTTTCGCTAACGTACATTCGTGTTGGAACGAGCACCCCTCTGTGAACAGCCAGACGCGCCTTCTTTGACACCTTCTCACTGCTCACAAAGGCACGCAGCGCTCCATTGACCATGTTTCCTGCATTCACTCTTCTTTCAATATCCGTATGTCATCTACAAAATGACCTTAGAGCTCTATCACATTCATTTAACAGGGCATGCCAAAGATCCTACAACAAAGGGGATCACATCGGATGGTTGAATAATTTACATGTTCTAAAATTCCTTCAGCAGTTGTAGATAATTTTACTGAAAAGTCAATGGTACCAGTACAAATTCAGTTTAGGCCAAGCTCATTCGACCAAACGATAATCAGATCAAACGATAATTCGATCAAAGCGTCATTCGACCAAATATCCAATATGGACCTCAAACAAAGGAATGCGAGTTACCTATACGCAGGTCCAAACATCCCTTCCAATTAGTCTGGCTCTAGCTTTTTGTAAACAAACACACACGGGGGGTAATTGCTCGAAGGTTCTGCGCAAGGCAGCGGATTATTAATGGGGCCCTTATTTACAAGTCATTAACCTACGCCTTGGACGAACTATGCGGCTGAAAATTTGAGAGGAGAATACGTGTGTTGATGGCATCACAGTCCACCACGACTGAGGTACCTACACAGTTCCGACTCGAAAGATTTTTAATGTAAGTAGATTTGTGATCAAAAATTTCAAAATCTCATGATAATAAAGATATAATTTACTGGCAAAACTAAAAAAACAGTAGGTAGCACTCCAGGAGTGCCGTCAGAAGTGAAAACTACACACACGCGCAAAAAGAAAAAAAAAGAAAAAAAACTTTTTCTACACGAGCTAGGCCTAACGCACGTACCTACATTACGTCAAGGCGACGAAATCAACGTACACTTCAAAAATCGAACGCTACTTTAGCACCATTCGTATTCCAAAACAAGCTCTTAGAGGATTCTGATATCCTGGTACTTAAAGTCTCCCTCCGTTTTACGCCTGACGCGAGTTTAACGTTTTTTATCCATTCCAAAAAGTGCTCAGCGCCGCTAAAGACATTTTCACTTCAAAAACTGCTTCAAAATAACCGCCAAAAAGTGAACCAAAAATTACTGCTATAATTACCTAATTGCTCATGTGCTCCGCCAGGCTAAAAAACAGTAGAATCATGTTCTTGATATCCAAATAAGCAAGCTATAAAATGTTAACTCTGCAAGCAACAATTATTCATCTGCTAAGGAACCTTGGGTGCACTAAGACCGAATTAATGCTGGGAGTGCACTCTCTACTGCGCCTGCATTGCAGAGTAGTGTTATGCAGTGAAATCACATTTTTGGGGCAACGTAGATAAAATATGCTGATCCGGGTACAAAAGAACAAACAAAATGTACCCATCTGCTTGTAATTCCTGCGCAAAGTGAAAGCCCATCGAGGGAATGGGTGAAATTCCTAGGAGTCATTTATTTATTTATTCATGACAAATTTGCACCTTAACAGCTAGAGCCAAAACGGCACAAACTTACAGATTAACACAGAATAGCTATATTTATTACTATCTAAGGTATTTTCATCCTACCCCTATTTGGTAAACAAAATTCTAACCTCAAAATGTCTCATTTTTGTTATTTTTTAACAATTTCATCGTAAATAAAGCAACTGGAGATAAAATATCAGCAAAATTATGTACAAAACATTGCCTCAGGTGTCGCACTTACAAGTAGCGACATCTGTGGCGTGCTCTCGCAACCACATACCTCACTGGAGGGTCGATAGATAGATAAGTAAGTAAGTAGTTTATTTGAAAACATAATACACCTTATTCTTTACAAAACTTTGCACATTGAGGTTAGAATTTTGTTTACCAAATAGGACAGGTAAGAATGAAAATACCTTACTAAACATATGAAATTAAATTACTTTTAACTTATAGAGCTGTCAGGCATCTGGCCACCCTCTTGCACTCTGTCATCAGCCGCCCTATTGCACAGGCAAACAAGTCTACGTGCGGCGCCGCCGCGAGCACAGAGTTGAGCAGCTCGAGCGCGCGCGTGGCTGGCGCATGCGCGAACGCGTGCGCGCGTGCGTCATGCCATACCCAAGTAACACAGAAAGCATTTTAACCAACGAATAGTACACTTATGTAGAACTTAAGGTCCGTATAAACTCTTATATAAGTTCACCGAGCATCTTGACGCTTTATATTGGCATTTCAAAACCATTATGATGCTTTAGACGGTATAACGGTTAGATAATGGCATATCAAAATGCTTTTGTAAAGCCTATAGTTTTAGTGCAGCAAACCACAACGCAGCTGTACAGCTTTCCGCTGTTTTTAGTGCATTTGGATCTACAATAGCATTTTTAAGTAGTAAATAAATGCCTAATGCTGTTTAATAGCATAAACATGAACCATTATCATGCCACGTTAATTCGCTATACAGCTTTCAGCAGTTTTTAGTGCCTTAGGGTTTATAATAGCATTTTTAAGTAGTAAGATATTGCCTAATGCTGCTTAATAGCATAAACGTGAATCAATGTAATGCTAGCATTCGAAAGATCAACTGAGTTCTGTTGTACGGCTAACAGCTCTTTAATCAAATACACGTGAGTTATTGTAATGTGTAAAGCCGTATATACATTCGTTTTAATGCATTATTAAAACCATTTGTCGGCCATATTTAAGAAAAGCAACTTACGTTAGTATTATAATTATGTGATCAACAAAACAAAAAATAGACCTATATAATAACTATATAATTTTACTGAATACTGTCCAACCACTACTATTATGTTAATTATGCAAAATTCGTTCTATACTAGGAATACACAATTGTTTTGGTTATTTCACACATAGATTTATTTACCATATTATATATCAAAACTACAAAATATCGAAGGCGCGTGAAAATTTTCAATGAAACTTGTATAGACATTTACAGTAAACTACATTGCGCAGTAATAATTGAAGGCATGAAATCACAAAAGAGTCCAAAACTTATTACCCTTGCAGTATTAATACAATTTTCTTTGACGCTAACCTTTATGTCACTTCATTCTATATTGTCAAAGTATATTGCGAAACAAGTAGTTTATAAATTCAACGTTAATAAATTATAACGTACTGTTTGGTATTAGAGATGTTTTTGCAATGATGTAGGATTTATTTAAGTTCTAACTGTGAACACTTCAATAGCTCTAATCATTCTTTTACTACATTCGAATGCTAGTCTAATGCTTGTATAATGCAATTAACATCTTCATTATCAATAATATTGCTAGTATAATGCTTCTGTAATGCACTTGGCAACTTCATTGACCGTAATAATGCTTCTTTAATGCGATTGGCACCTACTTTGACCACAATAATGCTAATATAATGCTAATATAATGCGATGTAATGCAATTATACAACCTATGTAGGATCTAAAGCTGTATAATTTGTGCCCAAATAAGCACTACAGTAGCCGTATAGACGTTTATAATGCTACTATATAACTAACTCAAAATGCTAAAACGATACAGAAATGCTGTAAGTCGGCCGTTATACTGCTTTGATGTGTTACTTGGGTAGGATGCTAGCAACCCATCACTATTTTGATTCCCCATTTCCTATACGACCGCAATCTATAAGTGGCCTTTAGGTCTTGGTGCCCTAGGTTCTTTTTACTTACCCCTTAAGCTTAAGGGGATAAAGACGTAATATTTTTATTTATTTATTTATAAGCCTTTTTATTCCGAATTCGCTACAATTTCAGTAGGTAAGTAAATGTTGTTGTTGTTACAAGACGTAATATAATAGTATGTACTCGTATTTTATTGAATCAGGCGTTACTTTGCGGAGGTCCATTTCAATGAACACAAAATATTTACCTTGCTACTCCGCTACTTACGTGCAAGATAACCAAGCCTGTGCGAAATATATACGTTTTGCTTGCAAACCCTCCCTCCACTACTGCCACACAAAACGCACACAAATCCCACAAACTTAATTAATCCTATCACCACACAAACACTGACGCGCGTTTCGATCCCTCTACGCCGTAGAGTGAGTAGAGTCTACGGGATCATTCTCAAAGTCAGAGCACAACCGATGCACCATCATCATCATCATCATGTGCATCGGTTGTGCTCTGACTTTGAGAATGATCCCGTAGAGGGATCGAAACGCGCGTCAGTGTTTGTGTGGTGATAGGATTAATTAAGTTTGTGGGATTTGTGTGCGTTTTGTGTGGCAGTAGTGGTGGGAGGGCTTGCATGCAAAACGTATATATTTCGCACAGGCTTGGTTATCTTGCTCGTAAGTAGCGGAGTAGCAAGGTAAATATTTTGTGTTCATTCATAATAGTATGTATTTATGAATGTGTTTAGCAAAAATGGCACCGAAACAGTTTTACCCTTTGATAAACAATAACTGTAGATACACAGTGCCATACAAAATCCCCTTCAAAAAATGTCCGAACTATTTATTTGTTTGCGTAACAAATAAAATCATCACCTACACAAAGTAATTAAGAGAATAAGTGACGAAATTTGATCCTAGTCTTTACTTAATTACAGTTGAATTTCGCTACTCCACAGTTAAAAATATATTTACGTGTGCGTAGAGAAAAGTAATCCCACCACACAGACGAATTGATAGAATACGTGACGAAATTTGAACCTAGTCTTTACTTCATTACAGTCGAATTTCGGTAGCGGCAAAACTCCAAAACGCTTGACACCTTGACAGCTAAACTTGACAATTTCACACACGTTTGGTTTAAACTCGGATATGAATGTAAGCCTTATCAGAAACGGCAGAGGGATTAATTCCACTTGTTACATTGAAGGCGACGCTTTGACGAGTTTGATGTTGCTTTGACGGACGAAATTATGTTGTTGAACAAAGAATGCATTCGGACTTTCGGAGAGGACTTTATTTTTTAAAAGTTTTTGACAATTAATGCAACAAAAAACAGGGTGAAATTAATGTTAACGCTAATACTTTACAGGATGAATGGGGAAGTCATTTAGATAATCTTAAAGCTAATTTTCTTTACTCCAAACCAAATGTTTACCGTTTTCGAGATACGTATCTATATCCTACTAATATTATAAATGCGAAAGTTTATGAGGATGGATGGATGTGACGATGTGAGTGTGTATGTTTGTTCCTTCTTCGAGCTGAAACGACTGGACGGATTTTGATAAAATTTGGAACGGAGATAGCTGGTACCCTAGATTAACACACATAGGCTACCTTGTATTCCGGAAAGTTGCATAATTCCCGAGGGATAGCGGTAAACATGACAAATGTCGTAGCTGCCTAAAGTGGAAACGTATATAATTATTGCAGAATAAAATATATCAAAACCGTTCTCAGAGACGTCAGTTAATATTATGATTATTAGAACTTAATCGACGTCTCTGAGTATGAAAGTTAACTTTAATTACCTACCCAGTCGGTTGTATTGACTGACAGTGGAAATTTAGAATTGTTTTACCATGTTCATGGATCAAGTTCAAGTTTCAATTAATCATCCCTGCAGCACTCAGAGTTCTTATTATGTTAATTGGCGTTTCTGAGTGTGAAAATTAAGTTTTAAAGCTGGCCGCCATTTTGAAATTCTTAGTTTTTGGACCGATTGCTATCAAAATCGATATCTGAGAGTCCGAGTGGTCCCCAAACATGAAACCGTTATCAAAAATGGAAAAAGTGGCCGCCATTTTTAAATCTTTACTTTTTGGACCGATTGTCTTAAAAATAGATATCTGAGGGTCCGAGTGGTTCCCAAACAGTCAAACTATCGCACATGTTTCCCAGTAACACATACACAAGATAAATTTTATTCAAATGTTATTAGAATTATAAAATTGACATAATATTTTACGAAACTTATTATTTTTGACATTGTATTTTATTTTATTGTTACTAGTTTATAATTTGTTATGCTCTTATTATTATTAATTTTTGACGATCTCAAAAGAAATACTTATATTGGTGACATGCATGTTTGTTTTTATGTAATTTTTGTTGATGAGTAAATAAGTCTAAAACTAAATCACACATACATGACTTACGTATACACATCCAGGAAATCAAAGCTTCACACAAAAACACATAAGATTCTAGAAATAAAAAATAGGGTGATGGCAACTCCACTACACTTTTGTTCTATGTTCTGTTGTTTATCTGTTTCGTTTTACTGATAAGCTTTCCTGTGCGTGTGACAAAGACAAGGCATTATGTCAATGTTGTCGAATTCTGGCAAAAATTAGCAATTTAGAAATGGTTTTAAAATTAATTTAGATTAATATTTCTCTCCGATTCTTAGAATTTAATAGAAAAAACAACAGATATTCACTGAAAGTATGATATTCCATCAGATTTGTTCCGTTTTTGCGAGGGATTTTTGCACTATTTGAAGACACACGTGGGCATCGTTACGCTGGCATTGACAACAACGTACTGAGAAAAAATTAAGCCAATTTTATTAAATTGGAGCTTATTTGGTTCGGAGATTTTCGGGAGCGCGACTGTGTATCTACAGTTATTGTTTATCAAAGGTTTTACCCCGTTATTCATAAACGCTTTATAGGCTTCTGCTAACTTAACTCGTTTGTCCTTATCTGTCACATTGACATTTACCTTTCACTGATAAGGACAAACGATTACTAAGTTAGCAGAATCCTATAAATCGTATGAATAAGGGGGTTAGTTTTTCCATCGGCGATACGTGAAACAGTTTCTACGACCGTAGGTACCTTTTTTTTTTATGCGAATAGGAAGACAACTTCGAACCTCAATTCGACGACCGGATAGCCTAATGGTTAATAACCCTGATTATGAAGCTAGAGGTCCCGGGTTCAGACATTTTTATGACGAACACGAATGTTTATGCCCGAATCATGGATGTTGTATGTGTTTATCTAAATTATATAAGTATGTTTATCGCCTGGTACACCCATAGTACAAGCTTTGCTTAGTTTGGGACTGGGTTAATTGGTGTAATTTGTATCATGATATTTTATTTTATTTATTTTAATTCAAATAACGGAGTACTTCCCTGATTCTTGTTAAAATGGACCTCCGCAAAGTAACGCCTGGTTCAAACAATTATTTTTAACGAGAAACATTGACAAGTGATCAAAGACCTTAAATAATCGTACAGTAGACAAAGGAAGCGCCTCATTTTGAAAAGGGACGTATAAAGCGTATTATATGACATGAGGGCATAGAGCAAACTACCCAATAGACTGGAAATGTAAATGTGGTAATTCATACTACTAATATAAATGAGAAAGTTTGTGAGGATGAATGTTTGATACTCTTTCACGCCAGTGCGGCTTGACGGATCTGGATGAAATTTGAAACAGATATTAAATAGATTATCGTCTGGAATAACACATATGCTACTTTTTATCCCGGAAAATTGCGTAGTTCCCGCGGGATAGCGATAAAAGAATTCTTTGCAGACGAAGTCGCGGGCAACAGCTAGTATGAAATAATAGTACTGCACTCAAACCAGCTGAGCGAGTGTCAAGCAAAGTCACTAAAGTGGATCAAGCAGCTATTATGATCAATATAAATAGTTAATATTGTATACTTACTAGTTGCTAGGCATAAAAATGAAACTAGATGATTTTTTATAAAAACCAAAAAGTAGATGTAAATTATAATCAAAAACTTTATTAAGTAGTATAAAGGCTTCGTTCGCTTACATCGCGAAAAATTGGTGTTAGTGGAAATAAACTGATGTGGCCAATTAGATAGATACCCCGTATTGCTACTCTATTTGGTTATTTACTCTATGCATGCGGGTAACGTAGAATGATCAAAAATTTATGTTTATCGCAAGACTAAACAAAACGCTGTCATAAAAATATGCTGATAAGTTTATACGTCGAAAGGTGATATTGAAGAGTGAATTTAAAATTTTACTTGTTCGATCGAGTTTACTAGAAACACATAAATGTGGAATGGAACGTAAGTGTGTGAAGGTGACGGGTGATATAAGAGTGAGAGAGTGAATATTCGATTTGAAGAATGAGTTGACGTATGAAAGATTCAGGATTCAGTTAGAAGTAAGGAGTTGACTGTGTGACTTGAATAAAAATAGTTTAACGGTGACAAAATTGGTCTTTTTTATTAATTTAGTCCCACAAATGGGGGCTCGTCCGGGATATTAAACAAAAAATTATTTGGTGAAGAATTGAGAAGAAAAATTTTTTCTTGACTCGACGACGACGACAGAAGAAACTTGACAGAAGACAGTAAAAAAAAGACTAACGACGATATTTGAAAGACAACGAAAATATCGAAAATACTAAGAAAATGGGAAAAGGTAGCGAAAAGACGAATGAAGATGACGAGGAATACTACAGCGAAGCCGGCGGCCAGGGAATGTTGCAAATGACAGCGGACCTTATACCAGCATTCAGCGGGCGCGACAAAGCGCAGTCGATTTCCAGATGGATCGAAGGAGTGGAGGACAACGCGGAAATCTTCGGCTGGACTCCTCTGCAACAGCTCTTGGTGGCGCGACGTGCGCTAACAGGTACGGCGGCTTTGTGGCTACGCGCGGAGCGACCGCATAGGACATGGGCGGACCTGAAAGCGGTTTTAACCAAAGAGTTTTCCGATTCTATAGACGCGAAGGCGGTCCATGAGATGATGAGTGCAAGGAAAAAAAAACACGACGAAACATGCTTCGACTACATGCTCGTAATGAAAGAGCTCGGAAAAAGGGGAAAAATGCCCGACTACGTAGCGATTAAGTATATAGTTGAAGGCATCCAGGACAACGAAATTAACAAAATTGTATTTTACGGCGTTACTACTTACAACGAACTGAAAGAAAATCTTAAAATCTACGAAGAGCTAAAAGAAAAAATGACAGCGAACTCATCAACATTTCAAAACAGGCAGAAACAGAACGACAAGCGAACCAGCAGCCACGGGAAGACGCGATGTTATAGCTGCGGAGAGTTAAATCATTCGTTATATTTATATGTGTTTCTAGTAAACTCTAATATATATACCTACTAGCTGTTGCCAGCGACTTCGTCTGCAAAGAATTCGGTTATCGCTATCCCGCGGGAACCACGCAATTTTCCGGGATAAAAAGTAGCCTATGTGCTATTCCAGACTTTTCTCTACCTATGCGCCGAATTTCATCCAGATCCGTTGGGCCGTTCTGGTGTGATTGAGTAACAAACAAACAAACATCCATCCATCCATCCATCTATCCATCCATCCATCCATACTTTCGCATTTATAATATTAGTTAGATATGTACTTAAGTTAGGGTTCCAAGCTTACTATACAACTAGTTATTGCCTGCGTCTTCACCCCTGTTCCATTTTTCTCCTTCATTTTCAAAATAAACCTTGCCCTGGCAATAAACAAACAACAAAATCTTATCTAATTCAGTACTTACTTGAAAGATATCGCTCTGAAGCGATAAGGCTGCCTATTGGTTGCCTTGTAATTTTTTCTAGGTACCTGATCGTCCACCAATGAGGTGGAAGGATGGCTTGGTTCCAGTCGCGGGTTCACGGTAGATGCAAGCGACTTCCATCCGAGGCAACTGGAGGTCTATGGGGGAGGCCTATGTCCAACAGTGGACGTCCAATCTAACTAATATTATAAATGCGAAAGTATGGATGGATGGATTGGTGGATGGATGGATGTTTGTTTGTTACTCAATCACGCCAGAACGGCCCAACGGATCTGGATGAAATTCGGCACATAGATAGAGAAAAGTCTGGAATAGCACATAGGCTACTTTTTATCCCGGAAAATTGCGTAGTTCCCGCGGGCTAGCGATAAACGAATTCTTTGCAGACGAAGTCGCTGGCAACAGCTAGTGGCTTATAATGATGATGATGATGATGACCTGATTAATATAATGTTGATTATGTAGTGTACAATAGACAGCTATTGTATTGATACAAAGGCCAGGTCAAGAGTACCCGAAAGCGACGAGCATGTATGAAGAGATTGATGAATGTGGATGAAGCAAAAGAGGTATGTCAGGATCGTAGCAAGTGGAACAAAGTAGTCTCTGCCTACCCCTGTGGGAAAGAGGCGTGACGGTATGTATGTATTGATTGTACTGTCAATGTAAAGTACACTGATGCGCAAACTGATACGAAACTTGGCCTTTAAGTCCTCCTATCTACTATCTACCCCGTAAGGCCTAAAAACGTGATTTTATTTATTGTACGTATAGTTTTTAGATGTAATCAAAATGACCAAACTTTCTTGTTCAAACATAATCTGTGACTCGTGTTTTATCCGCCGTCTTTTGTTTCGTACAACTGAATTAACAACTGTGATAATTATTTGTGGCTTTAAATTAGTTTCTCGGGACGCCAACAAATGCCTTGTAAATACAAGATAGCAGCTGTTTAAGGCGCAGTAAGTAAGTTATGGCACTTACAACACCCATTTAATTTAGAAAAAGGACCTAGATGGGGCACTAAATCAAGTTACAGCTCTTGTAAGTAGTCATACTGTTTAGTAAAAATTTTATTCTAGGCTCGGAGCCTCTAGTGTAAGTTTTCGCATAATATAAATAAAAACGTCTCGAACGCGTTCACGTAAACTTCTCAATAATATATGGAATAATTGACAACATTTCATTTTTATAACACCTGAAAATGTATATGTGGTTTGAAAGCATTTTGCCTCCTGATCACTGTAATATGTTTATATAATTTTAATATCGCTTATTATAAAAAATAAAAAATAATTAAAAATATCTCCTAATTTTACCAAAACTACCACAGGATAGGTGAAACGCCTTTGCTTTTTTCACGAGAAAAAATAAGCGATCATAATTTTGTATTTTTGACAACTTCAAAGTACAAGGGGGGCAACTCTGAAATTCTATTTTCGAAGTTCGTTGCATACCTTCTCTCTCACTCTCAAGATAATGACTATTATTATGAGAGGAACAGCACGAAGCGAACCTCGAAAATCGAACATTGACAATTTGAAATTAACGTCAGTTTTTTTTTCTGTAGAGAAAAGACAAAGGGATAAGTGTGTATTCTGTGATAGTATTGGAGTTACGCCCTTTTAAAATAAGCACAAATTAATAAATTAATGATAAATTAAATACAAGCCCTAGCAAAAAAATTAAACTGTCAGCATGTTCATCTTTTCAAACAAAATTCACAGAACCATTAAAATTATAGGCTCAGAAATATGAAATGTTGTCAATTGGCAGCGCTCTAGTGTAGGTTTTTGACACGAAAAACGTATCGGATGCGTTTGCGTTAAACGTCTTAATTAATATGGGAAAATTGACAGCGCCGCTAGTGGAACGAAACGACAACAAACAAAATTCTAACCTCAAAACGTCTTATTTTTACTATTTTTTAACTATTTCATCGTAAATAAAGGAACTAGAGATAAAATATCAGCAAAATTATGTACAAAATATTGCCTTAGGTTTATTTGGTAACATAATACACCTTATTCTTTACAAAAATTTGCACATTGAGGTTAGAATTTTGTTTACCAAATAGGACAGGTAAGAATGAAAATACAGTACGTCTCAAACGCGTTTGCGTTAAAATGTCAAATACTATGAGAACAGTTTGTTGCCATTTCGATCCGCAAGTGGCGCTGCCAAATATTCCATAGTAATTGAGACGTTTACGTGAACGCGTTCGAGACGTTTGTTCGTGTGAAAACTTACACTAGAGGCTCATGTCATAGTATTTGACATTTTAACGCAAACGCGTTCGAGGCGTAGTTTGTGACCGAAAACTTACACTACCATACTGATATAATAAAGACTCAATATGGAGTTCTGCGAATGATAAAGTGAGGCTGGTTTAAACTACGCCATGCCATGATCACATTGTGCACGTGTGCGTGTCTCAAACAATTTGTTTGGCGAAGTTCGTTCGCGCGTGTGTGCGTGCATGTGTACACACTCGCTATTTATTTATTTATTTATTTATTTATTTATTGATAAAAACACATGCAAGTTCCACAGTACAGAACCAAAACACTCACACATTAATTAAATACACATAAAATTTATACCTATGTGTCAAAAGGGAAATAATACATTAAAAATTACATTGAAATTATATTAAACTTACAGTATCAAAGCGAATCCAATTTACTATTTAAATACAATACAATAATAATAGATTAAAAATTAAAAAATAAACGAATATGTCAAAAATTAAATTATGCCACATTCAGCCAAAAGTTCAATTAAAATGTATGTCAAATAGATTGGTCAATAATGTCAAGCAATAATATTATTATAGGTAGATAATTACAATTTCGATAGGAATACATCAGCCTTTCTCATGAATTCACCAAAGTTATCAAAAAATATGTCTGCATTCGGGACCTGCACATGCATGTCATTTAAGAGCGAGAGAGCCCTAGTCGTGGGCGCGTTTCTGGCATGCACCGTGCGCGACAAGGGGACGGCGAAAGGGCGCCGGGGCCGCCGCGCCGGCCGCGCGCCACCCCCGCCCGCGCACGCGGGCACGGGGCAGGGCCGAGGCGCCGGCACACACAGCCCCACTCGCCCCACCACACCCGGATTGTCAACGCTTCCGCGCAACACGCCATAGTAGTGCCCTACCAGTTGTCGGTTCCGCCTAATTTCGAGTGATTCCATGCCAACCATTCCCGACACGAAAAGGGAAGGAAAAAGATAAGGATAATACCCGTAAGTTTTTTTATATTTGAACCTTTCAAATTTACGTTGCACCCTTTCAATCACGAGTCCGTATTTCAGCTCATGCGGATGCCACACAATGGCCCCGTACTCCAACTTGCTGCGGACATATGCGTTATAAAGCATCGTGGACACAGCAGAACCAGAAAACAGGGCAGAGACTCTCATTATAAAACCCATTGTCCTACTTGCACTCTTACATGCGGCTGTTATGTGCTGTCTGAAGTCAAGCTGCGTGTCCAATGTCAGTCCCAGGTCACGTATGTTGTCCACTCGTTCCAGCGGGACGCCACCGATGCTATATACGGACTCGATCGGCCGCCTCGCCCTAGTGAAGGTTATTACTTTGCACTTAGAGGTATTAAAGTGCAATCTATTTTCTTCACTCCATACGGCTACCGCGTCTATATCACGCTGCAAGGCATCAGTGTCACCAGCCGTCCTAACGCTAAGAAACAACTTTAAATCGTCTGCAAACATAAGACACTTAGCCGTACTGACCACCCGCGGCAGGTCATTAATCATTATTAGAAATTGGCTGGGACCTAATGTGCTTCCCTGACTCACTCCTGAGCGGGTATAGTAGGGCTCCGAGTTGCAGCCTTCAATACGAACGTATTGCCTTCGACCCCGTAAATAACAGGCGAAGAAAGCAAGAACCTTGTGTGAAAATCCCACACTCGCCAACTTTCCTAGCAGAATGTCGTTATCGACCAAATCGAACGCCTTCCTAAAGTCGAAATATGCTGCATCAACCTGTCCACGTTCATCCATAACCGCCTTGACATAGTCCACGAAAACTACATGATTAGTGGTAGTGGACCGGCCGCCGCGAAATCCATGCTGGCTATCGTCGATTACAAAATTAATCTGCTGCCTGATGCGACGGTCCAGAATGGCCTCAAACAACTTGCCGAAGACTGACAGCACGGCAATAGGCCGTTGTTCCGTAACATCCCGCCCCGAACCAACTTTAGGCACTGGGGTAACTCTGGAAAGTTTCCAGCGTGATGGAAAAGTTGCAGTTTCCAAGGAAAGGTTATACAAATGCAACAAAGGAACCTCCAGCACCGCAGCGCAATCCTTAGCGAAGAACGGGGGTATAGCGTCAGGACCAGTTGCACCACGCGCCCTAAGCTGTCGAATCGCCACTCGTAGGTCCGCGGCGTTCACGGTGTCGACGGCGACGCTGGCCGCGCAACCAGCGCTTGCGCGCGCCGCCTCCCCCGGGTCGAGTATCGGGACGCCATCCTGAAATACAGAACTAAAGTATTCCGCAAACGCATCAGCGGCGTCTTGTCCCGTCACAGTTTTGTCTCGGTATGTATAGTCACTAAGTCCCCGCCTGTCCTTACGCCTATCCTTCACGTACTGCCAAAATCTCTTTGGGTCGCTCATGATGTCCCGCTCAATTTCCAGTATGTGTCGTCTGTAGGTTTGGTCTATCAAGTATTTGACATGTCCTCTATAATATCTATAGACCTCCCAATTAAACTGCGTGCCGTTTTGTTTATATTTTTTAAAGTGAAAGTATATTGTTTATTATGTCAGCAGTATACCATTTCGGGTAGGAATATTTTCCGGATTGACTTCTGTCGTGCCTCTTTAAAGGGACATGCTGCGCAAAACATTCTTTTAATTTACTATAGAATATTTATGTACCAGTTTCCACACAGTCAGAGCTCAAAACGTCGTTCCAGTCTATATTCTCAACCGCAGCATATAACTCAGCAAAATTTGCCTTACCAAAGTTAAACTGTGGTTCATAAGGAACATCTCGGGATCGCGATGGGTTGGATGGAATGGAGACGGACTCGCCGCCGCGCGGCAGCGCGAGACCAACCCGCAGCGGCGGGTGGTACGCGTCCGCCGGCACCAGCGCGTCCGTCTCCTCAAACACGCACGCCCCCTCGGACTCAGACCCACACAATACCAGGTCCAAAATGCCTCCATATGAGTTACAAATTGAGTTATACTGTTTCAATTTAGTGAATTCAAGAAAAAGTTCAAATTGTGTTCGTACAGCGGTGCTGCACGAGTTGAGATTAAAATCACCAACTAAAATTGTTTCCATATTGGCGTATTTACAAATTAAGTTCTCGAGACAACTTAAAACATTTAAATATTTATGATCCGGTAGGCTGGGGGGAAGATAAACTACACTGCAGATGAACTTGACGTTTTTCCATGCAACTGAAGCGATTATTAATTCCATGTCATCAGTTAGCCCATCAATATCGGTAATGGCTCGCATGGCAAAACATTCCCTCGCGGCCAGCAGCACTCCTCCCCAGCCCGCGTCCCCCGGACGGTCCCGTCGTAACACCGAGTACCTGTCCGGGAACAACTCCGCATTACACAGAGCTTGTGAGAAATGTCTCAGTTAATGCTATTAAATCAAATGAGCTGCTAAGCATATTGCTAAGAAAAGAGTGAGTTTTAGATCGAAGACCTCTTACATTTTGGTAATACATAGATAAGTTCTTAAGACGTTTCCTGCTTTGCACCTTTGACACGAAAGTTCTGCCGCCAGGGCTTAATGCAAATGTCCTTTGCCCAATTTTCTGTTGCCAGTACTTGCTCAGTAAACTTTGAAGGCACGCCAAGCTTAAAAGAAGCATATTTACCCCTCGCCTTTAGTTCTTTTACCGTACAAATACCGCTACCACATATTCCGGCTAGGTGTTCTCCCACTTGATCAGTCGACGTGCCGAGCTTCACATAGTAGAGGTGGAGATACGTCCATCTCTCTGATGCCTCCAAGGAGCAAGATGTTCCCGGGGGAGCCGAGCCTCGTAGGACGTTGGGTGGGGATGTACGCCTTCGCTTCTGCTTCTTCTTCACCTCGGTCCACGGAATGTCGCTCTCCGGGACCCCGACAACATCCTCAGCTATCCCGTCGTCAGCTTTTGAGGCATCGTCGGTTCCAGTTGTCAAGGTGCCTTCCGACGAAATCTTCAGCGACAGTGCATCACTCGCCACAGTCGCCACTTGCCTTCTATTCGGCTCATTCCAATGTTGACGCGTTCGGCTCGCTATGCGTGGTTGCGATTGCGACTGCGACATCGGTGTGCTGGTGACTGCAACTGTTGCGACCGCCTGCTGCGGGGCCTTAGTGTGGACTTTACCAGCAACAGTCACACTCGCCGGAACTGAAACCTCGTCTCGTGTCATTGGCTATTCGCTATGGCGTAGTTCTGGCCTCCATCTTGAGTTTTTATTTGGTCTGATATTCTAGGCGCTAGATTGTCTCTTACTTTCACAGGACAAATAACTTTGCTAGAGCGTGACAGCGAATCAATTACGGCATCAGAATCTAGCGATTATTTAATTTTCTATTCGGGTCATGGCTGTACGTATGACTGAATGTCCAAATGGTTCGAATACCTATGTGCTAAATAATACGAGTGTCAAAATGCACAACAGACATATTATTAAGTTAAGTTCCTTTTTGCGACTATTTTTCGTCCAAAATTGTACTGTTTAAGTTATTATTATAATGAATAAAAAGTACTCGTAATTTGCCGAAATCGCCGAGTCATGCAAGCGTCACTACGGATTCTCACATCTGGCATTAGAATGAAGGTGAATGTCATTAGCGGGTGGTGCGTGACTAAACAAATATTGGGCCAATTACTCGAGCGGCTCGTTAGTGAGATCAGGGCACGTGGTAGCGCCGAGGTGTTTACGGAAATTTTCTTACGATTAAATGTTGGCAAATAAAGTAGGTCTAGTCCGAAATGGGAAGTAAATTGTCGTATGGAGATTACTCTGAGTCTGAGTTCTATTCTACTGCGGCGTAGTAGGACGACAAAGGGGACCGAGAGTGGTCTCTGTCTGTTTCATAGTAATAAATAGAGACGAAATCATAGATAACTGACAGGTAAGGAGTGGTGAGACAGGCCCTAAGTGTTGCACTATGTTTTGTTGGTTGGCGTACAAAAAAATTGGCTATTAAGCCAGATAAGGGTGCGACCAAACCGCCGCGTATACGCAGTGACGTGTCGTATGCGTCACGTTTTCTCACCGTTTCTTCATACATTTTGTTGCGATTTCGTAACGTCACCGTTTTTTAAGCGGCGGTGTGGTCGCACTCTAACTTATGCTTATCTGAACATTATAATACCTATATTAGATACGATTAGTAAGCAGTGCCTATTCTATTGTGTTGTGGTATTGAATTGTATTGTGTTTTTATTGTGGTCTCCCCCAAAAATTGAAAAACGGCAAAATTAATAAAGACGGGTTTGTTACAACACTTATAACTCGAGATCGGCTGGATCAACTTTCATGGTTTTTGTTTCGTAGGATTTGTCTCCGCCCTGAATAGCAGAATACATTTTAAAAACAATGAAAACTTGACGAATACATGATTATGAAAATGAATCATATTCCATTTAATTATGTTCCTTTGTTTCGTACCTGTCAAACATTTGTTTTCCTCATGTCATCCTGTCAAATACTGTGATTGACATTTATGCATGCGTTCAGAAATGTATTTTGTGTAAACTATTTAAAAAGGGTGAATAAACTTTTGTCCGTATTTTTTTTTATCAATTAAAAAGGTTGAAATGTGTTAAGCAGATTTGAATAGAAGTTCCTCAAATATTTGTATTTTTATTTTGTATCATTGTATTACGTTCATCAAAGCCTAAATTAGTTCAGCTAAAAGGTAACACGACATTCATTGACTGTTAGGCGGTACGAAGTTCGCCGGGTCAGCTAGTAATGAATATTTAGCTTATTTTCATATTACGTACAGGGTCGAAAGGGGAATCAAAACAGTGACGAGTTGCTAGCATAGGATGCTATGCTTTAATGGCTCTTACATATCTCCCTTATTCATAAACGCTCTATAGGCTTCTGCTAACTTAGCGATCGTTTGTCCTTATCTGTCACTTTGAAATTTACCTTACACAGATAAGGACAAACGATTGCTAAGTTAGCAGAAGTCTAGAGCGTATATGAATAAGGGGTATAACTGTATGCTAGACGTCTGTCAAAGACCGCTGCTGGCCGAATAGGCACTATCTCAACTGTGCCAAGTTAGCCGAGCTACAGATATCGCACGGCCTACGGTTATTCGCCTAACACCCCCCTGGGAAATATAGTGGAACGTGTTTTTGCTTCCATACTTTGTGAACTCTTTAGCACAGGTATTTCATCTACTTGGATCCTACTGCCGTCTAATTTAGTTTAAGTCAGAGGAGACGTATGCTGAATTTGAAATCACTGGTTGTGTATTTATATTGTAGACATTATTTTTATGGAATTTTTTGGTAGCATTTCGTTTTTGCTGCGGTCGTAGTACTAACATAACTTAACCTACTTTTCATAAGGAAGTAATTTAGCGCCCGTTACACCAATTACCAATTACGAAATTTCCACTTCCTGGCCAGGGGAAGACGTAAAATTGTGTACACACCTCGGGTGGTGATAAAAAAGTCGCATGTTTATCGCCCTCGCCTTTGGCTCCGGAACTTGCGATCTGCTACATTCTTTAATCCACTACCCTCGGCGTATAATATACACATTTTTTTCTAATATGAGAATCAATAAACGATTCTGAATAAGAAAAACCAAAATAGTTAAGTTCTGGAAAAGATTCATGGATATTTCTTTTAAAAACGCTCATCCTTCATTTGCTCCTGAAATGCTTGTACTCTTGTATTTTAATACAACCTTTGTAGAGTTGCCTCAAATAAGGCCATCAAGTAATTAGAGTCTTCTCTAGTGTCCTCTCCGTTGCAAATGTAGTGCATGGCGGTTAATTTAAATGTAAAGTCTTGCCAGACGTGTCCGTTCACGGTCCTGTCTGCCGTATTTTAATTAAAACCTCTTTGTTCCGTGTTATGGTGAGAGCGGAGTTTTAGGATCGCTAGGTGAGAGTAGCATGGTTATATAAGTGAAAGATTTAAGTAAATGAGCTGTTCTACGTGTGCGTATAAACAAATTGACGTTCCAAACTAGAAAAATGACTTGTCCCGTATCAGGTCTGTACACTACTACATATTTACTACAAGTCATTGACTTAAGTTTCTCACCTATTATCGTTTGTTGCGAGCAGCTTTTGACCGATATTTTTTGCGCATTGATTTATCAATCCTCACTAATATTATAAATGCGAAAGCGAGTTCGTTCTTTCACGTTTTAACTACTGAACGGATTGCTGAAATTTTACTGAAATTTTATATAAGTAAGTAAATCATATAGAAGTCCAGAATACTGCCGTTCTAATTCAAAAGGACGGATGTGCATATCGATTTTTACTTTTTTAACAATTGAAATATTTAAATGTTTATTGTTTTGTTTAATAACAAAAATATGTAAATTTTATTCAAATTTTGGGACGTGCGATAGAAGAAAACCAAAATCGACCATTTCTCAAAACCTGTGCAACTGACAAGCGTCTTTCTGAATAAGAACTGCAGAATAAAATAATAGTACAAACGACACCAGAAATTAAGGTGTGCAATCAATAAAATTAAATCTCAATTTACCTCTGCTCACTTTGAAAACGTAACTTGTGCATGTCTTCCAACAAGTAACTAGGTATCGCCATCTCGTTCCCACCGCTTCTTTCTCACTATTGACTCAGCAATCCGAACAACATGCGAGCCCACTCCTGGGCCGGTTCTTTCACACGTTCCTAATTTAATTTGGCTTGATTGTATGGTGTGAATGAATTACCAGTTTTAGTTGCTATCTCGTGTTTAAAGTTGCGATAACACCTGTGTATAAGGGATGGGGAATTAGGAAATGTTTTCATGCTAATTAAAGATAAATTTTACCATACATACATTCTTAAATACGTCGTTATCCCTTACGGGGTAGAGAGCACCTAAGGTAAAGGCCTAAAGGCCACGTTTGGCATGATTGTGAGCGAGTAAGTGGAAAGGAGAATCAAAATAGTGATGGGTTGCTAGCCGCATCGCCTATAGAATATTTCGTAAGAGTCGCCCATTCTATTGATGGGCTTTTACTTGCGCCGGAAGAGAGGCAATACTGGTACCATCAGCCAATGTGATCTACCACCCTAAGGTTAAAAATCCTTTGCATGTCACAATATTATAATGTCGATAAGACAGGCTGTCAACTTGAAAGTTCGACTTTAGCGACTATTTTGTTGGATGAAAAGTGGTAGACCATTTCTTTGGTCGACCGTACATTCTATGTTTTTTCTTTGGTCAGAGACCAGCATGGAAGTAAGTTTTGTCTTTAACCCTTTATTAATCTGAATTTTAATCTTTATTATTATTTTGTGCCTTTACAGAGCGCCATGGACTGACTAAAAATATTGTGACACCTCTATAATTATATACTTGACTTATACATAGAAATAAATATATCACTTAAGCAATTTTGCACTTTCAATAGCACGCGTCAACAGAATAAGATCACAATGCCACGTTTTGGAACAGCTTTACTTCGAAAGAGTGCTTTTGGAACGATGCCTAGGGTGTATAACAAATTGCCTAAATTTAAAAAACATTTTATTTAACTTTTTAGTTGAAAAAGCATATTACTACTATTCAAGACTATTTAGCGGAAAGGCTGTAAATTTGCATGTGGATTATATATGTAATGCCGATTAAAATCTAAAAATGCATGCCATCCATTGTATTGGCTATTTGCATGCCTCATGGCGCAACATTAGTGGTCCTAAATATACGCATTAGATCTCTGTATATGTATGTATTGCCTATGTTTTGACAAATAAATTAATTTTGAATTTTGATTTTTGGATTTTGAAGCATCATTCGTAGAGTGGCTATCTCTGCCTCTATAACCTGTCGTCGATGTAGAAAAACCGACAGCGGTACGATAAAAACAATGCAATTACAAACAAATAAAACTGGCAATAAAAAAAGTATCGTCAATTTATCCCGCCGAATTCCTCAAACATGATTTTACCATACGAAGAAAGCAATTCATGTGATAACGCCTCGAGAAAATTGGTTTCTGGCCGCGCCGTCTTTAGATTTATGGCTCTATTCACACTGAGTGATATTTATTGGGGCCGCAATTGATGGCAAAATATGTACCCAGATGCGGGGCTTCGAACAGTTTCAGTTTCAACTTAGAGTTTGAGTTCATGCTTTGTATCAGGGATTTGATAGTTCAATGAACCGACACTGATTTTGATAACCTTGTTACACATATGAAGAGATTGACGAATGTGGATGAAGCGAAAGAGGTATGTCAGGATCGTAGCAAGTGGAACAAAGTAGTCTCCGCCTACCCCTGTCCTGTGTGTGTGTGTCTTTCCCATAGGGGTAGGCAGACTACTTTGTTCCCCTTGCTACGATTCTGACATACCTCTATCGCTTCATCCACATTCATCAATTACGTACATGCTCGTCGGTTTCGGGTACTGACCAGCCCTTTTTTCAAAGCGACTCCTATTTAGTCCACGGACCGTCTAGGCCTTCCTCTCAATGCAACCATTCACACTGCCGTTGCACCAGGAATGATGTAGACGGTTACGTGTACGACACGCAGAAATAATATATTTGGGGAGTGCCATAATAGAGAGATCTCTCTCCAGGCAAATATTATGCCTGAGGACCGAAGTCCGAAGGAAGAGTGTTGGAAGTTGTATTTATGCATCCGTGTTGAGAAACTTTGATAGCGCGATGTAGGATGCGTCAGTTTAGTTCGTATGTGGCGAGATAGGTGTCGCTACATATTAAATTCTAAATTTTAAAAACACCCCACGCATTAGTCGAGTTATCATACATGCCACAGACAGCTACACACACACTAACATAGGAAGGTCCGATCTCAAATCTCAATATCTACAAATCGATTTCTAAATACCGCGATTATACCGTTATCAAAATACCCACACCTAAAAACTTTCCGTATTATCCTTGCTACCCACATGCAAACTTCAGCTCTTTGCTCATGCACCATTAAGTGCAATCCAATGCAGTTTCGCTTCACAGTTCGCTTTTGTTAGTGAACCCACAAAACTCATACTACGGGTACAAAATTTAGAATATTCCTTACTTTGTGACTTGAAACTTTGTTTTGACTTTGAGTTTTTACAGAGTTATTATGGTAAAATCGAGGGGGCGAAAGACTTAGGAATCATGTTATAGACGATGCGGCTAGCAACCCATCACTATTTTGATTCTCCTTTCCATCTATGCCCACAATCATGCTAAGCGTGGCCTTTAGGTCTTGTTACCTAAGGCTCTGTCTACTGTAAGGGACAAAGTCGGTCGTGATTAATGTATGTATGTATGTTTTGTAGCTTTTTTTAGGGTTCCGTAGCCAAATGGCAAAAACGGAACCCTTATAGATTCGTCATGTCTGTCTGTCTGTCCGTCCGTATGTCACAGCCACTTTTTTCCGAAACTATAAGAGCTATACTGTTAAATCTTGGTAAGTAGATGTATTCTGTGAACCGCATTAAGATTTTCATACAAAAATAGGAAAAAAAACAAATAATTTTGGGGTTCCCCATACATAGAACTGAAACTCAATTTTTTTTTTTCATCAAACCTATACGTGTGTGGTATCTATGGAAAGGTCTTCAAAAATGATATTGAGGTTTCTAATATCATTTTTATCTAAACTGAATAGTTTGCGCGAGAGACACTTCCAAAGTGGTAAAATGTGTTTCCCCCCCCGTAACATCTAAAATAAGAAAATGAAAAAACTAAAAAAAAAATATAATGTACTTTACCATGCAAACTTCCACCCAAAATTGGTTTGAACGAGATCTAGTAAGTAGTTTTTTTTATTTAATTTTTGTTTGTCTATATAATAACCAATATAAAATGACCTCACACTGCCTACATTATGCTTAAGAGCAGGGCTCTGCTAAGACTGAATTTTATAATAACTTGGCAAATTTGTACGGAACCCTCAGTGCACGAGTCCGACTCGCACTTGGCCGGTTTTTTATAAATCAAGCTGGCTAATGAGCAAAAAGCGGTATCTCAAAAAAAAAGTGTTGCCAGCCTTAGGTTAGAGGCGCTAAGGTGGAATGCTTCATGCGTCAGTAATTTCCCCAGCTGTCTTACTATACTAGCCGGAATACAGCAGCAGGCCCATATTTAATCAATTTGACGATTGTCGGCGACATGAGACAATTCGAAATGCAAGGCATAGTCAATATAAAGCCAACCGGCGTAGATATTTGTCGAGTTTGTTAATTGTCGTGCTGGTGAAATAGGCGCCTGCAGGATCAGTGAGCAAGGCGGCGGTAGTGATGGTTTATTATAAAAAACGTGTGCGTCTCAAGACGCCCGACAGAAGTGATGAAAAATGAAAAATGTTTATTTGTTTTTTTTAAGTTACAATGTAATAAGTTGGAACCGTCCTTTAAGTATGAGAAATGCTTGTCTTGGAAAGCTCCGCTCTTCCTTAACTAGAAGGTTAACAAAAGCCAAGCAGAACCAAAACTAATTCTATCACTATTCACTAACATAACTACTTAACTAGTGTGCGAGTGATAACTTAAACTAATCTAAGTTACTAACAGTATAATGTCTATCGCACATCTATCTATATATATAAAAGAAGAAACTGACTGACTGACTGACTGACTGACTGACTGATTGACTGACTGACTGACTGACTGACTGACTGACTGACTGACTGACATATCAACGCACAGCCCAAACCGCTGGTTCTAGAGATTCCAAATTTGGCACGTAGGTTCCTTATAAGGTCTAGGGGTGCACTAAGAAAGGATTTTTCAAAGTTCGACCTCTAAAGGGGTTAAATGGGGGTCCAAAGTTTGTATGGGGAAACAAGATTAGTTAAACTATTTTATTCGAAACTTCACAGGAGTAATCCTAACAATAAATGAGTAAACACCTGTTTCAGGTTTTTTGAAAATTCAACCCCTAAAAGGGGATAGGGGGTGACAAAGTCTGAAAATCAACGTGGGTATTATTATTATTATATTATAGTGGGTAGTATTGTTTGTACGGTTTATCGGGTCGCTGATTACGAAAACGACAACACACATACCTACCTGACACACACACACACACACACACACACACACCAATTTCCACGGGAACGGGAAAAAACGGGATTTATTATATTCGATTCCGAGTGACTCTATCTAAAATTTCGTACACAAGTAGATGATTACAAAACTAAGAAAATAATTTCAGGATTTTTGGAAATTCTCACGGGATAAGGAAAAAACGGGATTTATATATTCAGTTCAACGAAATCCTATGAACTATAATTACTAGACTTCAAATTTGGCATAGAAGTAGGTGATTATAATAGTAAAAAACAGTTTTAAGGATTTTCGAAAATTCCAACAGGATAAGGAAAAAACGAGATGTATATTCAGATCTACGGGATCGATTTTTCGTTTTAATGATCGTAGAAAACTGAAATTTGGCCTTCAGGTTCCTTGGGGAGTATAGGGGAGCACTACCGAAAGGATTTCCCAAAATTCTGACGGAAATGAACGGGAAAGAACGGGATTTTTTGTTATACTGTTGTAGAAAGCTGAAATTCGACATGTAGGTTGCTTGGGAAGTGTAGAGAAGCATTTAGAGAGGACTTTCCAAAATTCCCACGGGAACGGGAAAAACTGGATTTTTCGTTTTACTGGTCGTAGAAAGCTGAAACTTGGCATGTAGGTTGCTTGATGAGTGTAGGGAAGCACTAAGAGACAATTTCCTGAAATTCCCACGGGAACGGGAAAAACGGGACTTTTCGTTTTACTGGTTGTAGAAAGCTGAAATTCGAAATGTAGGTTGCTTGGGGAGTGTAGAGAAGTATTAAGAGAGGACTTTCCAAAATTCCCACGGGAACGGGAAAAAACGGGATTTTTCGTCTTATTCATCGTAGAAAGCTGCAATTTGGCAAGTGGGTTCTTTGGGGAGTGTAGGGAGCATTAAGAGAGCAAATTTCGAAATACTCCTGGTATACACAAGCGAAGCCGTGGCCAAAAGCTATTTGTCAATAAATGAAGTCTACGCGGACGAAGTCGCGGGAAAAAGCTAGTTAAACACTAAGTAGAAAGAGGGGAAGCTGTGGGTTAGAGTGAGAGAAGAAGAACCTGCCTACCGCTGCCGTATGCGTCAGAGAAAGGGAAGCCAGACAGACTGGTGAGACTGGCGCCGTAACGCGTTACGTTACGAAGCGGTTTACCCTCCCATAAGAAGTTATCACTTCAAAAACAAAGGGTTGTCAAGTGAATTAGTTGGCAAACGATACATTTGTCTAAACGCTTGTCGGTGGAATGTTAGCGAACCTCTCCACAGCACACTTACTTGCTTTCTCCGACACTCCGAAAGCGAAACTAAAACAAAATAGTTGCGCAAACTCATTAAAAAATTAGTGCTGTTAACAGTGAACGTTCAAACGAAACAAGTGGAAAATGTTAGCTTTCCCAGCCTTCGCCGAACGAGTCCAGGCTAACGAGATAGCTGTTGTTTATTTTAAATGCTTCCTGTTTGGTTAAGATGCTGAAAACACCTAATTTGATGAAATTGACCTTCTCGAAGCAGTAAAAAAAAGGTTTTGTTTTAGTACAGGAAAAAAATATGTTAATACCTATTCATAGAAAAAACAAGAAAAGTATTTTCCGCATTAAAAAGTAGCCTATGTGTTATTCTAGACTATAATCTGTCTCCGTGCCAAATTTCATGCAGATCTGTTCAGCCGTTCTGGCGTGAAAGAGTTACAAACATTAATAAATCCATACGCACCCTCACAATTTTTCGCATTTATTATATTTGTAGGATTCTCTCAGACAAATTTAGCGTAACGTTACAACGTTAAGGCGTTAAACGCACCGGTCTCACGAAATATTAAATTAAAAATAAGAATCAACAAGCAGAATGGACATAAAATTAAATATCCGGAAAGAATCAGGACGTTATGGCGTTATCTGTAATAGAAATCTGTGGATTTATCGAGTTGTGGCGAGGGCTGAACGTTCTAGAATGAAATATACGTTGGCGCTGGCTTGTTTCTTTTTTCAAAGACAACGGCCGGCTGCGCGGTTTTTGAATTTCGAAGTTGTTTTTCGAATGTTCGAAGTCTTTTTTCGTGTACGTTGAGAATTGGTTGGAATTTATTGGGCGCTTTTTGCAAGCTGCTTATTCAGTCTTTTGTTTTATTTTTTTAGTTGCTGTTTTGAACTTCAATTTATCTTTCTGCATATGAATATTATGTGAATGTGAATGTGCCGTAAATGTTCTTAGATTACTTTTTCGAAATATGAATTGGTAAAGACAGCCAAGAGGTTAATTTCATTAGTCAACAAAGTTTTCGTTGAAACCTTACAAAACTTCAGTAATACTTTACTTTCGAAGTATAATAATAATATATATTGCTCAAGACTTCAGTATATGTTCTTTTATTTTAATATCCCTTAGAGGTGAAATATTCCTTTGCCTGGAGAATATTTTCTTACGAATATTCCACTTTGCTATAGTTTTATCCGAGATATTTGCCGCGGGGTTGACTCCTCTTTGATGTCATAACGATACATAAAGGGTCTTATTCTGAGAAATTAGTAGGCTTTTTATCCTTTCAGGCATGCACGCTATCGGCCTAACTTGCCAAATTCCAGTCGCTCTAATACAAAAAGAACAATGAAAACTATCCTAATCCACACACGCATCCAAACCGGTGTTCTGCCTTTTTGCCGAATTTTTTTTGATCGAATTTCATTTGACAACCTACGTTTCACCGAATGTTCACTTTAACAACTGACAATTGGAAATTTTTTGTATGCCAACCTCTCATTTGGCCGAATTTTCATAAAGACGAATATCATTTTGATTTTAAACTTTTGGAATATCTTTCACATGGCAAATGTTACACTAGGCCGAAAAAGTCTTATGATTAATTTAGATTAATTAAGGTTTAGGTGCAGCGGGGTGGCCCTTGGGCCACCCCTTAGCCGCGAACATGTTTGTTTTAATTTATAAACAGTCTTTATTTTCCCTTATAATGTATTAGGTATATTTTATAAGTGTCCATGTAAAAAAAAAACAAACGTTGAGTTGGCAATCGTGAAGTTGGGAAATGAAACTAATCATTTTAACAAGTTGCCATATGATGATACGGCAAAATGAAATTCAGCTAAAAGTTGGTTGCGAAGTGAAATTCGGCAATAAAATTTTCGGCAAATCAATAGAGAACCATCTAAACCTATAAGAGTAAGGTGACTGACCGACTGATTGACAATTAGTGAATGAATGAATGAATGAATGAATGAAACGTTTATTCACAAAAACATATGGTAGAGTAGATCTTATACACATTGCAACAATGGTATTTCCCATAATATGTTTAGCCAAGGCAGGCATGTGAAAAGTAATTTCAGTGATTAAATAACTCACTGGTCTAAAAGTTAATAGTTGTCATTATTGAATATTAAAAATGTGTTACGTTTCACTTACATTGGTATATAGATTACAATTAGTTACAATTAGAATTAGTTACATGAAATTATACAATAAAATACAAAATAATCAATAGAAATAAAATTAAAATAATCAATACAATTTCTTAAAATTATGTCCGTTTGTAAATTAAGTTCCCACAAGTTAGTACACACAGCCTAAACCACTATAGATAGGTACAAACCTAATTACCTATTTATTGCAAGTAAAGAATTTCATTCATAGATCGCAAACATTTTCAGCTGGCAATATTATTTAATATTTTCACAAGCGATTATCTGTCCGGCATGTTGTTCCGCCAGATCATAGTGTTGGCTCTACAAACATTCCAATGTTGGCTTTAATTCACAAGACTGAGACATTTCCTCGAGTTATTTTTTTAGTTTACGAGTATTGCGCTTTTGCTGGAGATAGTTTAAACAGTCGCTCAGTTATTTGTTGACTTTAAGCTTTGAGATGTTTTTAAAGTTAAGTATGTTTCCTATGCTAGACTCGTCCAAGGTCCATCTAGATTTCTAGATCCATGCATCTTACTTGTCATGCCTGCTGCCAAGCAGCAGCGCCTGTGCTGCTGCATACTGGCGTGGAGTGTACGAAAACTGGTGAAATTACTGGCACAGGAGATATACTGTCTCACTCAACCCTCAAGGCTAAAACCATCTACAATTGTATAGTATAGCGAGTGTCGATGGGTAGTGTTACTTACTTAAAAATACCGTGCATTTTTCTAAAGTTTTTATTATTAAATAAATACACAAGTCATGCACATACTTACACAAATCACCTCTATATCCCTTGCCAAATTTGTCATTTTTAATAATTTGACATTTTTAATAGTTTTTCATCTCTAATAATATTCATGTGAAATTAACAATGTGAAATAGAATATATTTACCTGTAATTTTTATTAAGTATTTTTTTTTTATATTTTAGCATTATTGTAATAAAATAATTCTCTTATTCATAATGTATTGCATGGAATTCCTTAAAGCAATATATGACTGATTACTGATTACTGATTGCCGGGTTGACAGAGACTGAAGTAATAAGACCTAAATAGAAATAAAATAATAATAATTGGTGTATAGTGTAAGAAATGACATTTAATAATAGTATTGATTTTGTATATTGAGGTTCTTGTACCTATACACTGGCAATAATTATTGTAATATTTGATGTAGGTACTTAATGTTAATGTTTATTTTGCTTATGACTAATATGTATTTAGCTACACCCTATGGGTAAAATTGTACCTTTGCAATTTGATGATAATAAATAAATAAATAAATAATATGCCCCGTTCTGTATGATTGTGGGCTTATATAGGTGGAAAGGAGAATCAAAATAGTGATGGGGGTTGCTAGCCATTGCATGACCCATTACATAATTCCTAAGATTTTTGCCCGTTGTTTAGTTAATTTCTGCAGCTAAACAAAATTTGTTTCATAAATAAATTACTTACAACGGAATAACAACACGATTGCCACCATTTAATCACAAACTGACGTAATTAAACCTTTTCGCGTACAAAATTAACGACTGCACCTTCACTGCTAGAAGAAAACACAAAACCTTAAGGAAAACCGAGAAAATAAGTCACACTTAATTAAACATAATAAAAATTCCAAGTAATTAGTCTCCGGAGGGCTTAAGAGTAAAAATAAATGAGTAACTGAATACCTTCCAATTTTTCTCATCAACAATTTTAAAGATGCTTTAATTAATTGGGGCCTGAATGGCCCTTTACCTTAATGGGAAAGGGCCTCTTTTGAAATAATTAAAATTACTGCCTACTTATAGCTATAGAGGGTGCGCGGGTGTGATTTTAGGGCGATGATATTTTTTAAGGTTCGGCACCCCTGGCGATTATAGTTCAACAAAAGAAATCCTATTATACAGTGTGTAAATTTCATACGGGCATATATTTTATCCAGATGTGGTTAACGTTCATAAAAATCATTTGAGAATGATATTTTGTTAGTAACTTTTGTTATTGGAGCGTAATTAATTTTTTTATGTTAGTCTTAGGAGCAATGTAACACGTATAATTTCATTTGACATGATTAAGTGTTATGACGTTTACGTAGGCACCTAGGTAAGTTTAGTTAATCGAAACAAAAGAAAAAGAAAGAAAGAAAACATTTATTCGTGATTGTATCATAATTAAATTACAAAAACAAAAAAAGAAGCAACGCATCGATGCATTGTGTAACACATTGCTCGCTAAAATTTATTAGTAAGAAAAAATAAAATTCAAAAAATTTTACCAAGTTGGATGACCTTCTGTGCCATTGGCGAAATTCTAAACAAAACCCTCCTGTGAATTAATACCTGTGCTTGGCAGACAATCATGACCTTGATCTATTCCCTCGGAGATATTACTCAGAGTCCGGTGTCTATCGTGTCTTGCCGTTTGCCTTCCGGAACGCCAAATAGCAAGACATCTGATATCAAATTGTTTCCTTGTAAATTTGTTTTTTTGCCAATCACACGACAGAAAAGAACCCACAAGCATCCCCTACTTCATAATTCGAGGCTGCGGCACTCTAAGTTCTTAATTCAAACGAAATTCTATTGCAGTTTCAGGGCTTCTTTTTCTTCTTTTGTTTTTTTTTTCGGCCAGGTTTTTTTTATATAATCAGCAAAATTATAACGTGCCAGTGATATTGATAATGGAATTTCGCAGATAAAGTTTTTTAAACGATTTAAAAAAGGAAGTGGTTCCAATTCAGTTCTCGACTCCGTCATTCATAAACCGATTAAGGGGTTCTTTCGTGCATCAACACGAGCCCTCACTCACGTTCCTATCATTACATTGCAATATGTGGCAGCCGTGGCAAGACTGAATTTAAACCTATACATCTGTATATACCTACATAGTAACCTATTGGGCTTGCCACCGACTTCAAAAGGATCAGAGCACATCGAAATATACAGTCTCTCAGATTTTTTCCGGAATGTTTCAGCAGGCCGTTTAGTGCGACTGAATTTTAATTTCAATTTTTTGGACATTTTGAACATTGATCAATGATCACTGATCAGTGTATGGAAAAATTTGTCAACTATGATTCCGAAACAATTAAAACACCCTGCATTTTAGCTTGTTTTTATGGCAAAGCAATTATACTTTTTTTTTGTAAATTAATTATTTTATTTATTTATTAATAAAAAACTTACAAAGTATCTAACTAATATTATAAAATGCGAAAGTATGGATGGGTGGATGGATGGATGGATGTTTGTTAGTTACTCAATCACACCAGAACGGCACAACGGATCTGGATGAAATTTGACACATAGATAGAGAAAAGTCTGGAATAGCACATAGGCTACATTTTATCCCGGAAAATTGCGTAGTTGCCGCGGGATAGCGATAAACGAATTCTTTGCAGACGAAGTCGCTGGCAACAGCTAGTAACAGTATAAATATGGCACTAAGTAAGACAAAATATCAAAACAAGTACAAATATCAAATAAAATTATACCACTAGGCCAACGCACATACGTTAGAGTGACGAAAACAACGTACACTTCAAAAATCAAACGCGACTCTAGCTTCATTCGTATTTCAAAATAAGCTCTTAGAGAATCCTGATATCCTGGTACTTAAACTCTTCCTCCGTCTTACGCCTGACGCGAGTTTAACATTTTTTACCCATCCCAAAAAGTGCTCAGCGCCGCTAAAGCAGTTTTTACTTCAAAAATTAGGTACAAGAGGACGGACGAAATCTCCAGATATTAGTTATTTTCTTTTTTTTATACGTAGTTATGTCCAAGTTAATTTATTTATTACAGAACTGTAGCAATGTTACTTATAAACTGAGCCAACTTTTACGTATACCTTTCAGGGATGTTGACCTTTGGAAAAGCTTTCTCCAAACTTGGTAAGTTTATTACTTTGTATGTCTTCGCCTATCGATTGGCTCAGTGTCGATAGTTCTTTTGTTTTCATATCAAGTCGCAGGGTTTCAGTTCAATTATAATAAAAGCAATTATGACGTTTTAAAAAAAACTTTTCATTCCTCAGAACGAAAGGACCTGGGGCCTTACCATGACGTCTTAATGCGTTTCAGTTTAGGTCCGCTCGCTGTCAGATTCATACTAAAAGTGACAGCTAAAACTTGAACTGCGTCGGAATTAGGACGTCATGGTAAGGCCCCTGGACTATAGTTCCCACGCGGGTCCAGTGCGGACTCGGAACTTCACACACACCATTGAATTGCTTCACATATGTGAGCAGGTTTCCTCGCGATGTTTTGGAATTAGATAACTGACACTTAAGATAACAGAGAGTGGTGAGACAGGCCCGCGCATGCGCGGACGAAGTGGCGGGCAACAGCTAGTGTTTCTTATTTCCATCTTCAGAACTACAGAAAATGATATTTATCTCAAACCATTATTGTTATAATGAAGACGAACGAGCTAGGTAAACATTTTGACAATCTAACGGTAGGTACCAGAAGGGCTACTCCGAGGTTATAAATTCGAAATTCGTTTCGTGCCGTTCTTCTCACACTAATAGTGATTTACAGGAGAGTGAGAGAGATGGTAAGACATGAAGTTCGAATTTTGAATTTCGAAGTAGCCTGTTTTCAACGGATTCCAGTTTTAACGGCTCATTAAAATCAAACTTTCCTCAATGGGAATGTTTTACGAGCGTTATTACCTGCTTCCACTGTTTCAGTGTTATTTTATAGCGGTCTCAATTTTTCAGTTGTTTTATTAGTCCCCGTAATACCTTTGTTAATGCATAAATTTACTTAGTTGTGGATTTATGTTTTACTGGCTATATTATAGCGATATAGCTAGGTGTAATTGTGTTGTACAGACACATTCAGTCAAATGGCGCTTGGTGACAAAAAATCACATAATAACAAGGTCACCTGGTATGGTGGTGTAGCGGTATAGCACGCATCACGGAATGATGAGGATCCGGGTTCGATTCCCGGCCGATTACTTTTCGGATTTATCTATGTGGTTGTGGTCTAATTTCCAGTGTCGTTTAGTATTTTTAACTAGCTATTGTCTGCGACTTTGTTTGCGGTGAAATTGTTTGTCTTGTGCCCGCGGGAACTACAATTTTCCAGGATAAAAACTATCTTATGTCCCGGAGTCCTTGTTAAGCATTGGTTGAACAGTTTACGCGTCAAAGCGTAATAAACAAAAAAACTTACATTCGCATTTAAATACTAGTTAGGGCCTTAGGGCTAGCTTTTGCCCACGACTTCGTCTACGAAGAATTTTGTTAAATACTCAGCGAAATCCCGTGAGATTTTGCTTTAAATTCAATCAGAAGTATCTAAATAATTAAACATTACGCTTTTCATTTAGGTAGGTACGTAAAATTTGTCTAGAATTTGCGGTTGAAATTTTCAAAGTGTCGAGAAAAATTAAACTGGCATACAAATAATTCTGAGCTGACGGTATCGCGAGTAAAAACTAGTACCTACTAGAAGAGATCCCTTTAAGGTATAGTTTCGCCTTTATACATAATCTGTTTATCCTGTTACCTGAAAATTTATTATGTTTTTACATACATACATACATACAAGTATAAAGAAAGATGCGTTACTCGAAGAAGGTGGCTGAGAAGAGGGCCCGCGGCGCGGCCTAGGCCCCCCTGGGAAATAGTCGTAAGTGTTATATTATATTTTCTATGCGAGTCCCTCTTTTTTGGGAATCAATTCCCGTTTTCTTTCGCGTGCCGTTGGAGGATTGATGTTGCAGGAAAAAGGTGTATTTGTTAGATTGTGGAAGTGTAATGGTTTAGTACATCACCGAGGGCGGTGAAATAAAGAATGTCTCTGATCGCAGGAACTTGTCACACGAGCCAAAGGCGAGGGCGATAAACATGCGACTTGAGGCTTTCTTTATCACCGTCCGAGACGTGTACATAATTTTACGTCTTCCCCTAATTTTATGTCACTTATTTGACGCCGCGCCGTACGCTTTAAACTTCGACAATGTATGGAAACATTTGTCAAGCACAATTGAAAAATTCTGAAAAATATTTACAGGGGTGGTTAGTGAAGCTAATCTAACCACCTTCTAAAGAATTCCGAATTCCGGATCAATTTTAAGAGACCTTGTATTTATAATTAGTGTTGTAGACCTCGAAAATGTCTTTATCGATATGTTTTAGGTAAATATTTTAATGTGTGGCGACATCTGTGTAAGACTGACTGAACTATTTAGAAAAACACCGAGCGCTACGACGCCAGGGACTAGGTAAGATTTGAAGTCCGGTCAATTCAAGTAAGTGTTTATTTAGTATGCTTTATGCAGTCCTTCAATTATGGTCTTGCTTGACTGAGTAAGTTGTAATAACATAAAGTTTTCCCTAGTTTCCATTGAAACAATTTGCTAACGAAAGAGGGGCGTAACATTAATTCCCTTAATTTCGGTAGAATGTTGCGGTCAGGGCTGACATATTATATGCCGGCGCTTTGCGGCAAGCCGGGACACTATCCGGGAACGCAGAAGTGCGATTTTGCGTTTACTTTATTTTTTTACCTGCTATGGGTTTAGCGGTATAGCACGCATCACGGAATGATGAGCATCCGGGTTCAATTCCCGGCCGTATAGGTTTATTTTTCGGATTTTTCTGTGTTCTAATTTACAGTGTCGTTTAGATTTTTTTAGTAAGTAAATCGTATTTTTTGACGGTACTTTTTGTTGTCTGTACTCGAATTGTAGTCCAAGTATTTATAGGTACTTATGCTTTCCCAATGACTTCTTTATAGCGATGCTTTAAGTTGAACCTAAACCCAATTGAACGAAGGTTGCTTTTGCATTGAAGTAATGGACGTTATAGGTCGTTGGCATTCAACCTGCGATGCTTATTAGGTATACGCCCTCTTGCAACAAAATCGGGCACCTATGGTTTTTCTGATTTTTAGGAATTAAAGCTTAGAAAGTAAGTTTTTATGCGCATAAAATACAAAAACAATGGGTGCCCGTTTTTTTGCAAGGGCGTGTATATGAGACGTTGGCATCGAAAAGGTTAAATACTGCATGCAGCAACTCTTATAATTTACAACAAATCGCGCGACTTTTTGGTCGCAACTGTGCACCAGGGCTTATAGTTGCCGAGTTTCAGGGAATATCAAAATTAGAGACGACCCAGTAAATGTTTAAAAGCGCACTGCCCCGAATTAGGGTACAATGCACGCACTGCCGGGTTGCGGGACCATCCCATAGGTAGTGGCCCATTTAGTGTATCGTGGTAATATAATATCGTCTTTTAGATGTGCCCACGTTGGCCGTTGGACGGGGGAGTATGGGAGTTTTTGTGAACATGATACGCTTTGTAGTTTCGTAACAGAATAATCTAGAGGTTAGAGATTAGAGACTGGGTATAGAGCTGAAGTCTATTCTTTTATATCGGATACTAAAATGACATTATGTGTTGCATGTTTTTTGCAATCCAAAAATGGTGATGTGCCACCACTATCAAAAGTTAACGATAAATTAAATTCAGTACAGATTTTTGTAAGTTATCCTATTTATCCTATAAAATGTGTAAAATATACTAATCTCAAATAAGTCCGAATTAAGTCCTGAACGGAATTATGTCCTTATGGCACCAGAGATACCACCAGTAATACCAACCTCATAACTTCCCAGTTTTACCTAAAACAGAATACACAACGAGGTGTAAAATTGCTAAGCTATTTTAACTCCTAGCCAGCGGTTTCGGAATGTACAAATTATATCTAGCTGCCGAAATTCGGTTGCATACGTTATAATTTTCCTATCTGTCACAGAACACATTCGCTCGTTTGACAAGCGGCCACATTTGGATATTATTTTCATAGAGAACCACGGATCGTGAGACACTAGAATTTCACAATTGAAGTACATTAAATTATTATTATATGGCCTGTTGAATGGCCTCTCAAGCAGAGGGTCTTGGGCTCTAAGTTTTTCGGAGTTTATGTGCGAAATTACATTTAAATTTTCCGTTGCCTGGTACCCATAGTACAAGCTTTGCTTAGTTTGGGACTCTGTCAATTGGTGTAATTAGTCCCATGATATTTATTACTTGGAGTAAAATTAAACTTTGTACATTTTCGCTACCTGTTTTGGATAGATGAACCAACTTGTATATGAGTGGCAATTATAGCGCATGCAATGTTTATGATTAAATCGCATAATTGTTTGATTCGATATGCGTACAGTGTATAAACGAGTCGCATGACTCCGTAATCCACTCCAAAATCTCATTCATGCAACGATTAATAAATATCCGTCCACCGAACTCTCGACTCATTAAAACATATTCAAAATTCCGCCCCAAATCTGACCAGCGAATCCCCAAGGGGAGGTTAACTTTAAAAAAATAATATATGGCAGATTACACTCTGTGCGCCGAAAAAAAAACCATTCTAGCGCACCCTGCTTCCATGTCAAAACTTTTAACGAGAGCCGAAATTCGGACGTACATACGAAACTAATTTCAAGTTCCACGACTCAATTTTCGTGTCATATACGACTAAATTAAATGTGCTACATGACTTCTGTGCCCGCTGATATTAGGTGACGTTTCATTCTGGCTGCGTGTTACCAAACTTTTTGTATTACGGCTTGCATGTATTAGTGGAATATGTCATGCTGGCGCAATTCTGCTTGGAGTCGACGCTAATTATGCTCACGCAGACCTATATACTATTATTCTTATGCCTTATAAGAGTACTTACATGCGGATTACTAATGTTTGGCAAATAATGTTCCCCAAAGCATCACATCGCAAATTTTGTTTCCCAAATTTTTATTTGGCAAAAATTCAATTGTCAAAACTACTTATCGCAATATTACAGTTAGCAAACCTTTTTTTCGGCAAGTGATTATTTAGCAAATAATGAATTGGTCATGTTAATTTTCCCAAAATTTTTTTTGGCAAATGTATCGTTTAGCATAACGTACTAAACCCAAAATATCGCATGGCATACGATTTCTATCGCAATGTGAGTAATGCGTAGGATAAACATAACAATATGATTATATTTTGTAAGTCTTATCTTTTATAAGTCCGAAATTTCAAAATGCCTAACGTTTACAATCGCGTTTTTCAAAATTCCGAATTTCAATACACCGAACAATAAGAAGTCCGAATGAATAATAATCCGAAATATCAAAAATACGAATTCCGATTATTAAAATACCGATTTTCAAAATTCCGAATATTATTGGAGTAAAACAAACATGTTCGCGGCTTAGGGGTGGCCCAAGGGCCACCCCCGCCGCACCTTAACCTAAATTAATCCAATTCCTAATAAACAACATTCCGATCATTGAAAACACGAATTTCACTATCCCGAATATCAAATTTCCGAATTAGTAATGAAGTATCGGAAAATTAATAATCGGAATTTTGTTTTCGGGCCAATGACACTTCGGGCTTTTCATCATTCGGAGTTATACAATTCGGAATAATATACAACCGGAATTTTGAAATTCGGTTAAATAAATTTCGTGTTTTTTAGTAATCGGAATTTTATTTCTTAGGAATTATGAAATTCGGAGTTTTAAAAATTGGAATTAGTGAATTCAGAATAAAATATTTCGGAGTATTTGGGTGTTCCCGACTGTTTTGATACTAAATTGTACGAACTATTTCTTTGTTTAAGCAATTAAATATATAATTTCTGCCGTTTGCTCATTTTATACTTAAAAGTCCTGCAGTGTACCTATTATTGTATTACTGCAACAGTAAAAAATAATTATCATTTGCCAGATTTTTGCTATAAGTATACCATGCAAAGTGTCACATTTGGGAATTTTATTTTTGGAATATAACTTATGACAAAACAAAACATTTGCTTAAGAAGCATTTGCTTAATAAAATCTTGACGAAGTGAAACTTTGCCAAATGATAGTTTGACCAAATGAACTAAATGCTAAATGTAACTTTGCTAAAGGTTCACTTGGAAAATGTAAGTATTGCGATAAGTTGTTTGGGAAGTCATATTTGGGAAAAATAATTTGCCAAACGGCAGTACACCCTTACATGCTGGTCTGGGAGCAAAGAAAAAACATAGAATGTACCAGTTACTTCTCTTCCCGCGCAGATAAAAGCCCATCGAGGGAATGGGCGAAAATATTAGGAATTATGTTATTGGCGATGTGGCTAGCAACCCCATCACTATTTTGATTCCCCTTTTCACCTATACGCCGACAATCTTACTAAGCGTGCTCTTAAGGTCTTGACCGTAGGCTGTCTGCCCCGTAAGGGACGAAGATGTGATTTGTGTATGTGTATGGATGTATGTATGCCTACTAGTGAATGGGTCAGGTTATAATGGTCTCTCTAGCGCAGCGATGACTCCATGGTCGAAGTTCGTTAGAGAACCGCGATTTCAATTACGTCAGACAATTTTTGCATCTAAAACAGTGTTAACCGCGTCGCAAGAACTCAAATATTACAGTTAAACTTTTTAAATTCGACCCGTTCCGAGTCCAATTGAAAGGTGGCAGTTGGTATAATTATATTGAAAGTTGGTGAAGTTACCGACGCTTTTTCTTACTTCCTGTCTCAGGCGCCGGGGGAATACTGAGCAGCTGCAACAGAAGATTTAAATTGGCCGACAAATTTTTAGAGTCTCCATAAAAGGTCCAGACGGAGCCTCGTGAGTCCTTGCGTGGTTTGAACAAATAAAAACTTAAGTTAAGACTGTCGAATTACTGCATCACTAATAAGTAATTATTATAAAACAAAATCCTCCGCCGTGTCTGTCGAAATAAAGTCAAAAAGCTAAACTGATTTTTTCATGCGAATTTTTTGGCCCCTCTCATATAAAAAGCCGTGGTAGCCCAGTGGTTTGACCTGTGGCCTCACAAGCAGACCGTCGTGGGTTCAAATCCCGGGCTCGCACCTCTGAGTTTTTCGGAATTTATGTGCGAAAATTACATTTGCAATTTGCCATGAGCTTTTCGGTGAAGGAAAACATCGTGAGGAAACCTGCACACATCTGCGAAAAAATTCAATGGTGTGTGTTAAGTACTCAATCCGCACTGGGCGCGCGTGGGAACTATAGCCCAAACCCTCCAATACCCGGAGGAGGCCCATGCCATGAGGCACGCCGAATTACGCGACAATTAAAGACTTTAACAACAAGAACATGTACTTACTGAAATTGTAGCGAATTCGGAATAAAAAGGCTATAAAAAAAAAAAAAAAAAAAAAATTGTAAGTAGGTATTCCATCTTTATAATACACGTACAGAACCATTTTTGTGGTAATCAAACTCATACTTGGCAATTTTTTTCAATTAGTACTGCAATAAGTAGACGGGAGATTGAGATGGAAACACCTGGAGAAGAATTATTGGAATGATGGATACTACTTATAATATCTATAAACTTTTTTCACTTGGAAGCGGTTAAAGTTATTTTGCTGCTTAGTTTGCTTATTCGATTCTAAATAGATACAAATCATACAACGGTGTCTTGGTGATTGACATAATGTATCAGATTGACAAACTATTTATACTTGCTAGGAAAATACTTACAGCGACAATTAGTGCCAAATAGACTAACTAACTATAAACTAACCAACGTTGTACAGTGATTGTTCTTTATAAAGCACAAGAAATATGTAAGGAATAGTCGTGGTCTCAATTAGACTTTTTGTAAGGTCTTTGTACAGTTTATGCGCGCTGTAACTCCACGGACCTAAGATCTCAACACCGAATGATACAAAATTGTTTTCAGAGCCAAGTTTGTATTACCTATTATCAATGTAAACCTGTAAGAGTTCCCATATTTTTTGCGTCAATAAAACAATTTCTCGACGCTATACGTAAATGGAGAGTCGAGCGTCCCAGTCGTATATAACCCATTTTCTGCCGCCTATTGATCGGTAAAGGAATTATATAGGGTCAAGTTGTCTAGGGCGCAATAGAATATCGCTGGACGGAGATCGTTGATAGTGTGTTTTATTTACGTGAAGATATTGGGGGAAATGTTTTTCTATATCTGGAAAAATTAAGAGTTACAGACACAGAAGTTTTTTAAATATGAAATTCTTGTAACGAATACATAAATAAGTAATGCTTTGAGTTTAATTACAGTTTTCAATCAATTGATCGCACTGATCTTGCCGAAATCGAAAGAAAAATGCGAATATCTCGTTATAATCAAAAAATATTTTACCCTTATTTCCTACAACAACAAAAATACAAATACATTTTTTTTACTTACCAGAAACTTTTTCAGGCGTTAAACGTGATTGAAAATGTAAATTTATTTTCAATATTTAGCCGACTTTATGCTTACACATAGGTATAGCCTGTCTTTCTATGTCATGGTGGTCTCTGAAAACCAATATTTAAAAAGAAACGGCTTCCCCTATCTAGCTAAAAACTTTTAAAGATAGTGATACTGCGACAAAAACTACTCTATTCCTTTCCCAGTCAACATAAACAAGCAGAGAATCTATCTCCTTTTCATGCAAAAACTAGTGTTGTCGCGGCACCCGATCTAACGTCAAAGGCTCCTTTGCCTCCCTGGACATCCCATTTCCGCGTTATTTATTAGCTAAGTTATCACAGACATCAGGGAATTTAACAAACAATAGCTCTGTAAAACGAGGAAACGTACCTAGTATGGGCGAAATTATAAGCGTTCAGCGTAGGTAAGAACTCCACTGGTTCCACTCAAATCTTAAGTATAAAGTGCATGAATACACAACGTTACAAAAGCGTGATTTCCATAGACAGTTTATAATAATAGGATGACTTAAACTAATTACTTACCTAAAAAAACAATTCAATTAAACAGAACAGAAAATCTTTTGACCTAATATTTTTATCCCCGAAGTAACAAATGACAAGAACACAATTTAAATACAACCCTTCTGTTATAACACTATGCGCGAATTAAAGATTACTGACATGTCAGCCTACTAAGCTTGACACAGACAATAATGTTGACACTATTTTAAGCTTTGATGTTTTTTTTGGGTATATTTGTGACACGTATATTCAAGTGGGACACATGTTAGTAAAACTGAAATCGAGAAAAAAATTCATAAAAGAAAACAATGCCCCAAAAACTTCCCCGGAAATATTCTACACTTGCCCCATCCCCGGGGGAGGTGCGTAATCATTGTGGATGTCAGCAATTAGATGCCCCCATTGTGTCTGTACAACAAAGAGCACAAATTAATGAGAGGGCAACGAAACTGAGTTATTACGGTTTGCTACCGGCACCTGATTGATTTTCGATACTTGCTAATTATTTAAGAAAATCATCGATAAAACGGGTGTAATAGATACTGGTGAGGACTGTTTAATACTGTGTATGGAGGATGACGGAAATACCTTTTAAAGGTATTAATTAATAAGTTAATTATTGTAACACAAAGCTAAATTAGTATTTCGTTGACATTGTATCAATAACTAAAACAGGCCGCAAGCCAGCATGTAGCCAACAGGGTGGATCAACTATTTCTTGTTATTCTGCCCCATCAGCGAGGGGAAGAAGAAGTACCTACAGTGTGTTAGAAGAAATGCTGCACATTATACTAACATGCTTAGATGACCTGGTATAAAAGAACTGTAGTATCACGACCATAGCCGACAAGTGACAAGAAAAAGCTGATTTACTCAAATATAAAAATAAAATACTCCACCGCGTCTGTCTGTTCGCACTAAAAAACAATTGATAGAATGATTCACGGAGAAGGTTTAGGTACGTAATTTGTCATCGTTTTGTGAAAATCATGGTAAAAGCCTATTGAAGAAATGTGCGAAAATCATAGGAATTATTTTCCACGCGATGCGGCTAGCATCCATCACTATTTTGATTCCCCTTTCCACCTATACGCCCATAATCACGCTAAGCGTGGCCTTTAAGTCTTGCTAACTTAGGCTCTGTCTATCCCCTTTTTTTTTTTTATGGTGTGGAAAATGCGCCTTATGCATCCGCCCAGTACGGGGTTACCGGGGGTATGTGGGGCTCTCCCGCGACGGCAGGCATACCCACTAAAAACCACACGGATTCCCTCCTCGGTCGAATGTGAGGCGCTGCGGGAGAACAAGGTGTCACCGCAAACGCCCCACGACCACCCCGGGATGGGGTTCCCTCTCCGCGGCACCTGTGCAATGCAGGTTTGGGAATTCCCGCCCTCCCCCGCTGGTGCCGCTTGGATTTTTTATAGAGGTTATCTCCTCGTGGCCCCAGTCTTGAAAAAGACAGCGGCCCACATTCCCGGCGCCTGCGGGCCGGGGTTACGTGTTGACCGACGGTGGCCGGAGCCACGCCGCTCCGCGATCGCGTCCCTTACGGGGCGCACCGCTCCGACGGCAGGCTTATGCCCGCCGACCCCCACGTCAGCTCTCACACCCTCATGTACTACTCTGAAAGCAGAGCGGTACCGAAGGCATGATCGCGTCCGTCACCAAAAGCGCCTGCGGGTGCGACCCTCTGGATTTTTTTATAGAGGTTTACTCCTCACGGCCCCCTGTCTTGAAAAAGACAAGCGGCCCACGTTCCGACCCCATGGGCCGGGTTGCGTGTTGACCCCTCCCCCCCAGTCGGATATTAGCCAACAGTTAACTAACTTACTAAATAAATTAATTAACCGTTGTTGCTCAGGGTGCACCGGCCTAAGCTTTACCCTCCCCCCCCGTGAGGCCAAGAGCCTCTGTTAGAAGGGAACTGTAACACTAGAGCTCTCGAGGAGGTTTCCGACTTCGCACCCCAGGCTCTGTCTATCCCCTAAGTGATAAAGTCGTGACTTGTGTAAGGCTGTATGTATGTATGCTTTGTGTAAAATGGTTGACTTGAAGTATAATGATAAGTATTGGAAGCATCAGCAAAAGTAAAGCCGCTTGGGATACAAATTTTAATTCTACGTGGACGAATTCGCGGGCAACAGCTAGTTTTAAATACGTAGTAATACGATTTCTCTAGCATTTACACAAATCTATAATTCTATCATCAATATTCTGTTACAAGATGGACGAGTGACTTTTCTTCAACAAAGGTTAGATTTGGTAAAAAAGTTGCGAACCATGAAGAAATACAGATGGTTTGAGTTGAATGGCATTTTATTGCTCCGCTATTCCCTATCTTTATGGCCGCTTCAGTTCACGCGATCATGCACTCAGAAGTTTCCACGAGCAGTGGAGATACAATCGACTTCTGCTAAAGGACATTGCAGTTTCTGAATGTGACGGGTGCATTATACATAGACGCTCAAGATTTAGTACTAATGTGTGACCAAATCTTTCCGTAGGATTAGTTTACAGCTGATGTGAATTTCGTACTTATGTGTGATCATATCTTTCAATAGGATTAGTTTAAAGCTGATGTGAACTTTGTACTTATGTGTGGTCATATCTTTCCATAGGATTAGTTTACGGCTGATGTGAGAAAACTTTAGACATGTTTTCTGCAGAATATCTATAATACATCGGGTCTTCACATCAATTCGGAATGCAGCGGAATACTTTCAGTAGGTGGACTGAATACCCTTGTAGATATTTTAAGATTATTTTCACTGGTCGATGTTTAAAGTGTACGGCGTAAAAGGGTTGATTTAATTTTGAATCTAAAATTTCAATCAGAAATTCAAAATTTTTTTGTACACCGCGATGAAAAATATTGCGAAGTTACGTTATTCAAACCAAATATTTATTTTCAAACTATTCTAAATAAGGTTTAATTTCCAACAACGAAGTCACAGGTAGATTAACCTACTAAATATGATTCAACCGCATTAAGTATCCTTTGTGTTAACACTAAGCTATATCCGTACCCTAGTCTAACCTTCTAGGCTTTCTAGGCTCATTGTTAAAAGGTTCTAACTTCATGTTGGAACTATGCGATTTACAACCTTATCGTAGTAACTTTGTATCGTATCTCAGCTTGAATGGGGTTGTTAATTCTGCCACTCATAGCCGTTTATTTTGTAAGGTCTGGAATCATACTGAAATTATAGGATGAAGCAATGATAAATGATAAAATAGACGTAGTAGTGTGTATGAAATGGGACTTAGTATGTTCTGTTTCACTTGGTTGTATGGAAATTTACCGTTTTCCAACTGATGACTTGAAGTATAGCTCTTTCGGTCTTTTTGTTGTTATTGTGATGAGAAAGTATACTGATTTACAAATGCTCCGTTGTGTTTAAAGTACATCGGATTTTTTATTTTTAATATTTAAATATTTTCAGAAGTTGTTACCGTTTAGGAGCAGGATGCAAGCCAAAAACACCATTCGGTTGAACTTTATTTAAATACCAAAATTTGCTGATACCTAAACGACCTACCTACGTTGCAAATGTTGTATAAGAGTTCAAAATTCAAAATTCAAAATTAATTTATTTGTCAAAACATAGGCAAATACATACATATACAGAGATCTTATGCGTATATTTCGGACCACTATGTTGCGCCATGAGGCATACAAATAGCCAATACAATGGATGGCATGCATTTTTAGATTTTAATCGGCATTACATTATAATCCACATGCAAATTTACAGCCTTTCCGCTAAATAGTCTTGGGTAGAGTAATATGCTTTTTCAACTAAAAAGTTGATAACTAAGATTATATTTTTTAATTTTTTTTGTCTCAGCCGTTTAAGAGGAGTAAGTGGGCTTTAGAAATTACCTAATTTGCAGTATTTGAAGGCACTAGTCGCCTTAAGTATTTATACATTTTCAAGTACGAGCACAGTCTTAATTTATCTACCCTTTGAGTCAAATTGGTAACTAACATTGAACCTACGTGGCTTACCATGTCATACCCTCCAAGCGTGTCAAGAGCATTATATATTTACCACTTGCCCTATTGATCCCTTCAGAGGGTCCCAAATTAATTACTGAGGCAATTAGACAGATAAATTGGAGTTGTCAATTTGAAGCGCGTAAATTTTTATTATTGATTTCGGGCGGGTTTGGGTTTCATACCCCTAAATAAAAAACAGAACCTTTACTCTGTTGTCCGTTCATCCATCTCTCAAGACCTTTTTCTCAGGAACGTGTAGTGAAGTATAAAGTTGAATTTTATACCAAATACTAAGGTCAAATTTCAATTTCAAATTGTACAAGATTTCGCACATATATTCCGAAAAACTACGCCCACAATCATCCTAAACGTGGCCTTCAGGTCTTGTTACTCTACTCTCTGGCTCTGTCGATCCTGTAAGGAATAAAGACGTGATGTAATAATGTATGTCTGTAATTTGACTCAACAAACTCCCTGCTCCTTCCTAAATAAAGCCTTTCAATTATTAATTACCGTGCTTGCAGCGCGAGTTGATGATTCAGGTGTACAAACAAGACTTCTTGTTTCTCGGACGCCAAGTTTTTCTACAATATCGCGTCAAACTTTACCATGGACCTGTTATGGCATTGGGAAGATAGTGCACTTAATAATAGGTACTCAAATACAGTGCCCAATAAACTTTAAGACCATTAGGCGCAGTGGTGGGAGCAAGTATTTGCGGGTGGTGGGCCTTGTGCTAGGTCCGTCCGGATCGCTACTACCATCTTACTCGCTGCTGTGTTCTGGTGTGGAGAGTAAGACAGCCGGGGAAATTACGACCACAAGAGGCATTTCATCTTAGTCCTCTAGGTTGGCAACGCATCTGCGAACCCTCCGGGGTTGCGGGTGACTATGGGCAGTGGTGATAACTTACCATCAGGTGACCCACTTGCTCGTTTGCCTTCCTATTCATTTAAAAAAAAAGTTTGCGCATCGTACACATACGGACAAAAAAGTACCTAAGTAATTTTTGTTACAGATGCTCCCTAGCCGCCACCTCCCGCTGCCCGCGGCCTCCTCCCGACGACACCTAAAAATCGCTTCTGCGCCGGCAAGGTCTAATGTTCTAAAGGTTTACCGGGCATTGTAAACAAAATCTTACCATGGTTTGAATCTGACGAGTATTCTAGTGATAGTCTTAAGAGGCTGATACATTCATTTAAACGATTTAGTCGTTTAAATGAATGTTCCTTATGCAGTATTTTATTTAAAAATAACAATTTGTGTTAGTACAACAAAAAAATGTTAATATTCATCATAATATTTCAAAGACGAGAAATTGTAACCAAATCAAGTGCAAGTTTTCTAAACTGTGGTTTTTTGAACGATTTGGTTATCCGTAAGCTCAGTATTTCCTTCCACAATGACTACGATTATTTCCTACGACTTTTTACTCACTTCTTGAACTGTCGTTGAACGATTTGTTTATCCGTAAGCTACGTGGCTGGACGCTTTCCCGGCACTTAGTAACTAATTAGGCTCGATTTCAGATACAAGAGGCAGGAACTTAGTCTGAACGACAGCTTAGAAAAAGTCAAGAGCGACCACTTTAGCTGATCCAACTTTATTTTTACTTTTAATGAATTGACTTTTTAAGATTTATTCGATAAATTCAGGTGTTTTTCTGCCAAGAATATTAGGAAGGTGGCTGTTGAATATTCCTCGGATAAAAAGAACCTTGTAACAGACAAGGTCTCTCAAAATTATTGTGAAATATTTTTCAGGTGCTTTACCATGACGTCTTAACGCGATTCAATTCAGACTCAGTTCAGGTATTAGCTTTTATTTTTAACTAGCTTTTGCCCGCGACTTCGTCCGCGTAGACTTCATTAATTGACAAAAGTCACATATTGCTATGCTTATTTGAACAGGCACTTAACACCCCTATTCTGACATTTAATTGGTATTTTTTTTATAATAAGCGATACTAGATCCCATGGGAATTTTGAAAATCCCTCCTTAGTGCACCTTCATGACACTGAAGCAATATTTATATACGTTCCGACTCTAGGCAGCTGCGATTTTCGACATGTTCAGCGCTATCCCGCGGGAACTATGCAATTTTCCGGGATAAAAAGTAGCCTATAATCTGGCCGGTGATTTTTTTAACAGATAAGTGAAATTTCCAATGAAATCCGATCAGCCGTTTTCACGTGATGCGCGCACAAATATACAGACAAACAGATAAAGAGACAAAAATTCTAAAAACTGTTGGAACGTGTTCTGTTGTCGATTCTAAGTATCCCCAGCTTATTTTTTTTTTTATATCTTACATGTACAGACTTTCGGCCCTCTTCAGCTTTATTATATGTACCTATAGATATGGATCTGACAGCGAGCGAACCTAAACTGAATGGGAAATGAATAGCATTAAGTTGTCATGGTAAGGCCCTAGTTTGGGTTAGAGTGATTGACATCTCCTGTACAAATAAAATTTTCATCGTAGTTTTGAATTCGAAATTAAGTCACCCCTTTGTCGCCGTACACAGTTCAAAAATCCTGAAAAATATTTATATTTTCCCGTGGGATGGCGATTAGCGAATTCCGCGCAGGCAGATACGCGGGCACCAACTAAATAGTAGCTATCAAGCTAGTCAAGGTTTTGTGTAAATTGGCTGAAAGCGGGGACGGATCCACCAGCAACAGCTAGTGTTATAAAGCAGCATTCCATAAAGGGCCCTAATTGTATCAGTGCCCCGGTGTAAGGCGCAAACATTCGCCATTCGTGAGTCACGCCTTTGTATCGCGTCAAAGACTAAGCTAAATAGATCACGTATTGGATCAAATTCTAAGGAAGGCCTTTTGAAACAACAGCTTTACCAAAATTAACCATACCGTCCTTAAAACACAAATCAAACCAAAACAAACCTTAAGGTTCTTGCTTTAAGGTTGCGAGGGTTCAAAGCGGCTTTTCGACAGCCTGGTCGACCTTTGAACATTTTACGGTTCGATACCTTTTTTAACCCTATTTCTGCGGAACAAAAGACGGTAACAAAGTTAGGAATTAGATTTAGTTCGACAACTAAAGTGAGTAGTTCGTTTGTTTGCCACATAATTTTGTAGGATATGGTGTCTGAGGGAAAGAATCGGGCTTCTGGGTTTACAGATAAGATAGAAATCTACCGTTTTGGACAGCGTCAGTGTTTGCCTCGCTGAGACTCGGGACGCACTCCATGATTGTGATTCTTGAATTGATTCGAAACAGTCGGACGATTAGCATTTTTTTTTCAATTACCGAATTCGTGTCCTATATTAGCCTATTACTAATTAACGCACAAACATGGTTGTAAAATGTTACAGGTAAATAATACCTACCTAAAATGTTTAGGCTGTCTTCCAATTGAAAAAAAAAAAACAATTACTATTACGGAGCGAGCTATGGAGAGAGCTATGCTTGGAGTTTCTCCACGAGATTGAATCAGAATTGAAGAGGTACGTATAAGAAAAAGGGTCACTGACATAGCCAAGGGAATTAGCTCGTTGAATTGGCAATGGGCAGACCATATACCACGAAGAACAGATGGTCGTTGGGACCGAAAGGTTCTCGAGTGGAGACCGCGCAGCAAGCACAGCGTAGGACGTCCACCAACGAGGTGGACGGATGACCTGGTTAAAATCGCGGGTTCACGGTAGATGCAAGCGACTTCCAACCGAGGTAACTGGAGGTCTATGGAGGCCTATGTCCAACAGTGGACGTCCTAAGGCTGATTATGATGACGATGACGTCTATTAAACACATTCAAATTTTAGCCATCTAAAACATACATATGAACCCCTTAACGTTTTAAGGGGTCTCGCTAAATCAAACCGTTTTTCTATCAACTGCTAATCTACATAGCATTATAACAAATAGTATCAAAATATATTCAGCACATGTTACTCGTAACTGAGATAAATCTATACCGTCTCATACACGTATACAATTTGTAAATTCTTGTTCGCCAGTTGAGGGCGTATGTCTGCCCGGATGATAAATGGCGCGACAAATCCTATTTGATACGACACACCTTATCACAGCCGAGACGTATGTACATACTGTATATTGTGACCTTATTATATCGAGGGATATATGTACCACTCGGTATTGGATGTTTGGTATTGGTAAAAGGATTCTGCGTCTTTTTGTACATTCGCTCAAAGCCTTAACCCAAAGAGTTTTTCGAATGATAAAAAGCAAACGAGCAAATGGGTTGGATCTGATTACAAGTGAGCGCCATGGAAACTCACAACACCAAAGATACCTTGTCTGCCTAGAGGGCTAAGATGGATTATCTCATGTGTCACTTCACTGGTTGTCTTTCTCTCTCTACGTAGGAACACAATAGTTGTTTGACGGCAGGATTAGCGAGTAGCATGATGGTAGCGATCCACACGAGCCGTGCAAGCAACTTGATGACAAGGTCTAAATATGTTCTTCCAAGGACCTTGTTAGCTCCGGAGATAAGATAAGATTGAAGATTGGTAAAACTAATATGGTTGCTGACACACAATACAAATGACTCGAGGCGTTTGTAGCTACAGGCGTAGCCTTTCAGAAGATTTTTAAAAACATTTCACTTTAAAATCCGCGTATCGTTTGCCTCGAGTTTGACCATCTGTCCCTCTGACCGCTTCACTTCTAATTTCGGATTTAATCTTCAACAATTTCATTACAAGTTGGCTTCGTGAAGGGCTAGAGTCATGCGCGATTTAGTTTCAACAAATGGGCAAAGTTCAGTGCTTTGTCAGAGGGCAGGGCACATAAAAACTGACGACATGGACCCGGAAAGGATTGCACAGGATTTATGCAAATACGGTTTTGAATGTAGAAATGTTCGCAGAAAAACGTGGGAAGAAAAGGAGAGTTTCAAAGCAAGTTTTTAAGTCGTAACAGCAGGGGCTAATTTGACTGTTGATTCAAGTAATCATTGTGACTAATTTCTTCGTTATTGGTCATCGCCCGTTACTGCGATATTGAATGGTGAAATTTGCGGCAAATTGCTGACGTAATTGTTGTAACAAGAGTGCAAGCTTATAGACGAGGTTTGTGTAAATATTTTTGAACCGAAATGACACGGTAATGGCCGTAAAGGATTCGCCATCTAAGGGTTAAATCATTTAAGAGTAATGCGTTTTTTTTTATTTATAACATACTAGCTGTTGCCAGCGACTTCGTCTGCAAAGAATTCGTTTATCGCTATCCCGAGGGAATTTTCCGGGATTAAAAGTAGCCTATGTGCTAATCCAGTCTTTTATCTATCTATGTGCCGAATTTCATCCAGATTTGTTGGGCCGTTCTGGCGTGATTGAGTAACAAACAAACATCCATCCATCCATACTTTAGCATTTATAATATTAGTAATATTTTTTACCTTTTAGCTAGGTGTGTGCCTGTGGAAAAAAGTGGATGGATTCTTAGTTTTCTGCCTTCGATAGATAATTTTATCTATCAGGCGAAATATTAGAGCAAGTAGATATAGTAAAACAAAAGTCCCACATAAAACTGTAATCAGTTTCCAGCAAAATCACTTGTTGCACCGATAAACAACCCGCTCAATTCAGGAACAGACGGCATGCAAAATTCAAAGAGCGCCTCAGGGTCTTTTTCATTCGCACCAGCTACTGTATAAATCACGTGTGCTGAGTGTCTGCCTCGCGAATAAGAAAAAATAGGGCCCCAGAACACCTCTAAACCTATGCTTGTCATAAAAATATACCTACACGGTATCATAATACCTCCCTCTCCGTAATCCCTCAGAGGATACAAACGGAGACCAAATTTCGTCACATCTATTAAATAAGTGCGCGGAACTCTCACATCTATGTTAGGGCGTTTAAGGTCGCTAATGCCATGCGAGCCTCCTGATACGTTGTCAAATTTTTTGTATATTGTACGACAGGATGCTCAGTGAATCCATCTTTTTGTAAAGTTATTGTTGCCAGGGAGACGGCTGATATTAGGTTTCTTTCAAATGTAAGTAACTGAGGTAGCTTTTCGTCTCATACCTGGCTTGTGTCGGGGAAGGGATATTATTTACACTTCCTGTATGGCATTTGAGGAAAGCTCTTTATACTTCGGGGAGGGCTGGGGCGGAGGATGAGATAACGGTAAGTCGTTGCAATAAAATTTTGAACAATTCTATTGTTGGATTTGAATCTGTGCGTGTTATTGGGGAGTGTTTTGCTTTATGCGCTTTCAAATTTGGAGTTGGTGACGGGAAGTAGTCTAAAAATGCAAAAAAGATAGCTAGGTTATGTCAAAGGAAATGAAAAGATATCAGTATTCCTTAGTATCCCGTACTCGTTAGGTAATTGAAACCAAAATTAGCTAATACGCCGATCGGACCTAACTAATTTAAGGCTTAATCTATTTTGTATTCATCTGGCATTACATAACACATGCAATCTTATAAACAGAGAAGTCTTGTAAAGGCAAAGTGGCATTAAATATCTTTACGATGTATTTATCCATACAAACATACATGCTTATATATATAACTCACGTCTTTGTTTCTTACACGGTAGACAGAGCCTAAAGTAACAAGACCTAAGGCCACGTTTAGCACGATTGCGGGTGTATAGGAGGAAAAGGGAATCATCGTGGGATGCTAGCCGCATCGCTTATAACATGATCCCTACTGTTCGGGCATTGTAATTCTTTCATATGTGGGTATATCAAACCTGAGAAGAGGATCTACCCGCGCGCTCAAAAAAAATTGGACTGCGCCCACGCCCCGCGACCAATTCAGTTCTATCAAGTTGCTTGGAGGTGTCAGCCGCGGTCGGCAACGCTCCAGTACGTGGTTCGGAGCATCACGGTGTTCTTATCGGCGGATTTCTATTAACTACTGATATTTTACGGATCTTCATGTTAAGGACATTTATATATGTGCGTCTGTGTGTGCTGGCCAGCAGGAACTCTTTAATTGGTATAAAACATTTGTGTGTGATTACGGTGGCAGCTTCAGTCCGGTCTCAAGGAAAAGAAACAAGGTAAGATATATCTGTATATGTTTGAAGTGCAATGCCTGAAAAGCCAAATATCTAGGACGACCTAGGCCAACCTAGCTCACCACTGAATCTATCGAAGGGTTCACGCGAACATAATTTTGGTACTTCGAACCTGGATTAGGTTTTCATAGATATTCATTTGGTTAGGTAATCGCTTAGTTTATTCGGATTGCTCGTTATCAGTAGGTAATTAAATCAATTAACCTCCCATTGTAAGTTATTACGTGTATAAAAATATAATGTAGGTAGGCGGATATCGGCAAGTTCGGCAACTCGATTTTGTTCTAGAATATTCGGTCGGTTACAGTTCGGTTATCCTCGGTTATTTTCGGCTACATTCGGTTATTCTTGGTTAATACTCGGTTGTGAAATAAAAATAAAATGGCGTTGAGAACAGCTCAAACCAGGTTTAAAATGGTATGTGATTGGTTTCAAGCTACCTCGGATATGGTTAACAGTAAAAGTTATAACAATGGTGTTATTGCGTCTCGGTTACGGCGATTAGAGGATAAATATAACACATTAGGTGACGCATACGAAGTCCTTTTAAATTGTTGTGAGAATAATGCCGAAATTGTCACCCAGGCGGGCAGTGACTTTCGAGCGGCTGAGTTAATATACAACCAAATGGATGCGGTATCGGCAGGTTACCCTAGCCTAAACAGTACACACATACCTACTGAGAGTGCATCTACGGCGAGACTACCTCCTATTAGTCTATCGGTATTTGACGGGGACTTATTTTCCTGGACTAGTTTTATCAGTTTGTTTACGTCACTCGTTTTGACCAGGAAGGACATTTCTAAAACTGAAAAGTATCATTATTTATTTTCTCACGTAGAAAAGGAACCGCGGTCATTAATTAAACATTTACCAATGACCGATGAATCATTAGATACGGCACTTGAAATATTACGCGGGCGGTATGAGAATAAAAGATTATTGGCTGATAATCACATTTCAAGACTGCTTAATTTACCAATTGTAAACAAACCAGCGGGTCTTCGGACGAGAATACTTAATCCTTTATTAGAATCTACGCGAGCGTTAAACAATTTGGGGTTTCCTACCACTGAATGGAGCTACATATTGTTACATATTAGTCTCACTAAATTGCCGATTGATACTAAAACGCGGTTTGAGCAAAAATACGGTGGTAACAATATTGAATTGCCAACATTTCAGCAGCTACTTGATTTTTTACAGAACGAATGTTCTTTGTTAGACACGGCAACGGCACCGACGGTAGACCCGGGTCATAGTCATACCTACACGGACCGTATAGGTATAGGTAAGCGCGGCCGTTCTGATAAGAATGTTCATGTTGCGGAATTTAACAATAATAAACCGGACCGGTTTACGCGGCAATGTTTATACTGTGAATTATCGGGTCATATTATTGACGACTGTTTCAAGTTCGGAAAATTGACAAGTGCTGATCGCAAAGAGTGGGTTAAAACTAAAATGTTATGTTTTAAATGTTTTGGTAAACATGCCGCGGCGGCATGCAATCGGTTAATACCTTGTAATAATTGTGGAAATAGCGGTCACAATAGTTTATTATGTACGATGTATGTTTCTCGTTCGACATCAACGGCGGAGCACGATGGTCACCCTCGGCAGACTATGGTTGCGTCAGCACCTTCCCGTCGCAACACTAATGCCTCGCATGGTGGCGGCCGAGATTCAGTCTTCCGGCGGCAGCGTACAGACCACACGGATTTTAATCAATCTATGCAGATGCACGGCGGAACCGGTTATAATTGGCATAATCCAGCTATTGCTGATGACAAAAGTTTATCGAGTCCTCCGGGAGCGTCTCGTCAGCAAAATAACTACTCTCAATAGCAATTACAGTCGTGTAATGTCGCACCTTTGCCTAAGTTAGCGGATAATGTAATGTTACCTACGGTTGTTGTTTACGTTCAAACGGCGCGTAAGGATTTTATTAAGGCGCGTGCACTTTTAGATCTTGGTTCACAAATTAGTATTATTAAAAGCGATTTGGTAACTTCTTTAGGCTTAAAGCGACATTACTCGAAAATTCCTTTGGTAGGCATTGGCGGAATGCGTACTAACGGTAATCAAATTGTTTTATTTTATTTTCGGCCTGTAAATTCGGATCAACCCCTATTATCGGTAACGGCGGCAGTTTTGAAGAAACCAACTTCTTACTTATCTAATACACTTGAAAATAATAACGGTAATTGTACTATTTCGGACGGCGACGGTTCTTTTAGGATGTCAGAAGTTGACATCATTTTCGGATGTGATATTTTAGGTAAAATTTTGAACGGCAATAAAATAGATTTTGGAACGGACGGACCCTACGGCATGGGTACTATATTTGATTTTGCGGTTTTCGGTCCCATTGATTCGGAAATACACTACAATAATAATACGGTTTTACATAATTATTCGGGAATGACACTCGTAGACGCGGTAGAAAAATTTTGGCGATCTGAAGAACCGCCTCGGATGGATCTTCGAGATCCTGCAGATGTAGAATGCGAGGACTTGTTCGTGACTACTACTACACGCGATGCGGATGGACGGTACATTGTTCGTCTGCCACTCGTACCGGGCCATCAAGCACTCGGTGATTCACGACAAACGGCTTTTAAAAGATTTATGGCATTAGAGCGTAAATTTCAACGGCAGCCGGAATTTTATAGGAAATATGTGGAGTTCATGACGGAATACATTAGTCTCGGTCACATGAAAGTTTCATCCTTTGACTTAAATTCTGATAGAGAATATTACATGCTCGCGCACCACGGTGTGTTCAAAAGATCGGGGGACACAAGTAAAATACGTGTTGTTTTCGACGGTAGTGTACCGACTAGTACGGGAGCTTCGCTCAATGATTGTTTATATACCGGTGAACGGTTACAAAGTGATATTACGTCTATTATATTAAACTTTCGATGGCCTTTTGTTGTATTTTGCACGGATGTAAAAATGATGTTTCGACAAACGTGGATCCACGAAGAGGATCGTAGGTATCAGCTAATATATTGGCGCAAGAGTCCTAGTGAACCACTACTGGTTTACGAGTTAACAACAAATACGTACGGACTAAAATCTAGTCCTTTTGTTGCTATTCGTTGTTTGCGTCAACTGGCTTTTGATAGACAGAACGATATGCCTCGTGCAGCTCAACTCTTGTTACGAGGAAGCTATGTCGATGACCTTAACGGAGGAGCTGATAGCTTAGAGGATGCTCGCATGTTGAGAGACGAGTTAATATCGCTCATGAATACGGCTGGATATGAGTTGAGAAAGTGGTCGTGTAACGTACCCGCTTTATTGGAGGATTTACCCTCGGATCACATGGAAACTCCACGACCATTTGACGGCACAGACGGTCCCGGCTTGATTAAGGTTTTAGGTATCCATTGGGATCCAAGTTTAGATATATTTACTTACCACGTCAATTCAATCTCAGACGGACCGGTAACTCGGCGAAATATTTTATCTTTGGTAGCTCGGCTGTATGATCCTATCGGTTGGATCTGTCCAGTTATATTTAAAATTAAATTATTATTACAATCACTTCTGAGTAATAATAATGACTCGCGACAGGTGAATTGGGATGCACCTGCGCCCACATCCATTGTTAAACAATGGCACGATATAATCTCGGATTTACCTAATTTACGGCAAGTCTCTATACCCAGATGTTTGAAGCCTGGCGGACGGGCTCGGTATTCTCTTCACGGTTTTTGTGACGGTTCTTCGCTTGGTTTTGCGGCTGCCGTGTATATTCGATCGGAGAATGCGGACGGTAAAGCTTTCGTGCGGCTACTAATTGCGAAGTCTAAAGTAGCTCCACTCAAAACGAAGCAAACGATACCTAAGTTAGAGTTGAGTGGCGCGGTATTGTTGACTACACTTCTAAATCATGTTGTGTCTACAATGGAGCACAACACGGAATTTGAGGAAGTAGTAGGTTGGTGTGACAGCACTATAGTTTTAGCATGGCTGCGTACTGCACCACATAAACTTCAAGTATTCGAAGGAAACCGAGTATCACAAATAATCTCTTCGAAAATTAAAATTAATTGGCGGCATGTTCCCGGCGAGATGAACAGCGCAGACGTGGCCTCACGTGGCTCGACGGCGGCGGCGTTGCTGCGGCATGAACTCTGGTGGGAACCAGAGTGGCTATGTCAGTCATCAGACTACTGGCCGGACGACTGCTCGGATTTTCCATTAGACTTATTACCCGGTTTGAGAGCGAAAGCTATAGTAGCTAACGCTACTACTACGGATTCTAGTTGGGATTTGCTAGATCGATTTAGTTCGTTTGACAAACTAATTAATGTTACAGCTTATTTATTACGGTTTAAAAATAATTGCAAAAATAAAGCTTCTAAGTTACTCGGAAACATATCGGTATCGGAACGTAGAAATGCTATTGCGCATTTAATTCGGCTAGTACAGAATGATTGTTTTAACGAAGAAATCATGGTTTTACGATTGGGTAAATGTATTAAAAATTCATTACGGAGATTACATTTGTTTATTGACAATGATAATATTGTAAGAGTCGGTGGTCGGATCGGAGCTTCTAATTTGTCATATAATGCGCGGCACCCTATATTGTTACCAGCAAAGAGTAAATTTACGGATATGTTGGTCACTCATTATCATATGGTTTATTGTCATGTCGGTGCGAATTCGTTATCAGCTATCTTGTCTCGGAACTATTGGATAATTTCGGCACGGCGTGTTACAAGACATATTACCTTTAAATGCGTACAATGCTTTAGGTCTCGGGCAAGACCTACACAACCATACATGTCAGACTTGCCATCTGACCGGGTTAGAGAGGTGCGACCGTTTCTAGGTGTCGGAACGGATTTTGCGGGCCCTTATTATATTAAATCTAGCACATTACGGAATTCTAAAATTCAAAAGTGCTATTTGTGTATTTTTGTATGCCTATCGACGAAATCGGTCCATTTGGAGATAGTGTCTGACCTTACGGTAGATAGTTTCATCGCTACCTTTACACGGTTTGTTTCACGGAGAGGTCTTCCGTCTTTAATACGGTCGGACTGCGGTACAAATTTTACGGGAACGGACAAATATCTCAAAGAGTTATTCATATTTATTAAAGGTAGCCAATCGGATATAGAACGGAAACTTACTTCTCAAAATATTACTTGGCTCTTTAATGCTCCTGCCAGCCCAAATCATGGTGGTTTATTCGAGGCCGCTGTCAAAAGTGCCAAGACTCATGCTAAACGAGTGCTTGGTGAAGCTCGATTAACGTTCGAAGAACTTACTACATTTTTTACTCGGGTAGAGGCAGTAATGAACTCTCGGCCATTATGTCCTCTCAGTACGGATCCCGCGGACCTTGAGGTGCTAACCCCTGGTCATTTTTTGATAGGGCAGCCGCTGGTAGCGCTTCCAGAGTATTCATTTAATGATACAAATATTTCTCGGCTTTCTCGGTTCCACCAAATTCAAAAATTGTCCCAGCATTTTTGGGCTAGATGGAGGAATGAATATCTTCATACTCTCCAACAGCGGTTTAAATGGACTTCTTACACGGAACCTCCTAAACTAGGCGAACTTGTGTTAATAAAAGAAGATAATTTGCCGGCTCTACAATGGCGGCGCGGTCGGTTAGTTAAATTGTTGCCAGGTAAAGACGGAGTGGTTAGAGTAGCGGAAGTGAAGACTCAATACGGAGTCTTGACTAGGCCTGTCTCTAAATTATGTAGGTTACCTTTAGATTGTAGTTAACCAAGGCTAGGCTTGGTTAGGTGGCGGGATGTTCGGGCATTGTAATTCTTTCATATGTGGGTATATCAAACCTGAGAAGAGGATCTACCCGCGCGCTCAAAAAAAATTGGACTGCGCCCACGCCCCGCGACCAATTCAGTTCTATCAAGTTGCTTGGAGGTGTCAGCCGCGGTCGGCAACGCTCCAGTACGTGGTTCGGAGCATCACGGTGTTCTTATCGGCGGATTTCTATTAACTACTGATATTTTACGGATCTTCATGTTAAGGACATTTATATATGTGCGTCTGTGTGTGCTGGCCAGCAGGAACTCTTTAATTGGTATAAAACATTTGTGTGTGATTACGGTGGCAGCTTCAGTCCGGTCTCAAGGAAAAGAAACAAGGTAAGATATATCTGTATATGTTTGAAGTGCAATGCCTGAAAAGCCAAATATCTAGGACGACCTAGGCCAACCTAGCTCACCACTGAATCTATCGAAGGGTTCACGCGAACACCTACGATTTCGCATTATCGCTCATTCCTTCGATGGGCTTCTACCATCTGCGCGGGAAGAGAAGCAACTGGTACATTCTATGTTATTTCGTTCCTCCCAGACGAGCATGGAAGAATTTATCTTTAGTTATCTGTTTATAGCCATAGCTTCGACCCGCGACTTCGTCTGCGTGGAATTAGGAATTGACATATTTATGGTTATCCCTCGGGAAAGATGCTATTTTCCGGGATACAAAGTAGCCTATGTTTTAATCTAGAGTACCAGCTATGTTTGTTCCAAATTGTATCCAAATCCGTCCAGTCGTTTTAGGGTGAAGAAGGAACAAACATACACACTCACTCACGTCGTCACATCGTCACAAACTTTCGCATTTATAATATTAGTAGGATGCTTAGCACTAGGACAGTTATTGTTGTCAATTGTCCCTAGGGACAATACCTACATACAAATTTAAAACGAAAGACCGAATCTCAATCGTCAGCCGGTTTCATTCAGCCCCAACTAATCTAAATTCATTAGGCGACTCTGTTGTTGAAATATTTGAATAATTTGATTTCGCTTAGTCGAATAACGGAGAATTACTGTGGACGTCCGAAAGGTTATAATTAAGGACAGTGCGACAAGGGTCCTTCAACGTGGAGCTGTGAAGCGGACAAAGTGTCTGGAAACCATTTTTATTCATAGACTAGATAGAGTTGTATGTATGTAAAACTCTTTATTGTACCTAAAACACATGAAAAAGACGAATACAGGAAAACACAAATGCACAAAGGCGAACTTATCCCTAAAAGGGATCTCTTCCAGTTAACCTTTGAATGATTGACAGGACATAGGTATTAAGCAAAAATAGACAGACAGAAAAAGTTGTTTTCATAAAGCCGGGACCGTTTTCTGTGTTGCAAATCAAATTTAATCTCATCGTCATCATCATATCAGCCGTAGGACGTCCACTGTTGGACATAGGCCTTCCCCATAGACCTCCAGTTGGCACGGTTGGAAGCGGCTTGCATCCACCGTGAACCCGCGATTTTAACCAGTAGGCTTATTGTCCAACTCGCTCGCAATCGCCATCGTGTTCATTTTGACAGTTCATGTATGGGCTGACAATTGGCATCGGAATCAGCTAGCTGTCACATTCATACAAGAATTGTCAAAAAGAACATGATGGCGATTGCGACCGAGTTAGACAATAAGCCTACAGGTCATGCCCCTGACCTGGTTGGTGGTCGTCCTACGCTGCGCTTGCCGATCCGCGTATGAATTATAACTTGATAATAATGATGGCTAGTGTAAGGGATAAAGATGTGATGACTTTGAGCGATATCCTAAAAAAACAATATCGTTATAAGGTATTTTCATTCTTACCTGTCCTATTTGGTTAACAAAATTGTAACCTCAAAACGTCTAATTTTTGCTATTTTTTAACTATTTCATCATAAATAAAGGAACTGGAGATAAAATATCAGCAAAGTTATGTACAAAATATTGCCTCAGGTTTATTTGATAACATAATACCTACACCTTATTATTTACAAAAATTTGCACATTGAGGTTAGAATTTTGTTTACCAAATAGGACAGGTAAGAATGATAAAATACCTTAAATTATTTAGCTCTCAGGTCTCTTGAATTGTTTTTGTTTAAGACTACAGGCTCTGTTCTCAAGAAGATCCTATAAAAATTCTGCTAGAGTTCTGAAGACTTACTCCAGAGTTAAAAATTCAAAGTTCGTTTCAAACCGTTTCGCTCACACTATAGCTATTAATAGGAGAGTGACAAGGACGGGATGATATAAACTTTGAATTTCAGAATAGCCCCCCTCGTGTCACCTCTTCTGTGAATTAGTAGCTCCATTGTAGCCAATCAGGTCATCACCGAATCATACGAACTAACTTCACTAGTTCGAAATGTTCGTAGTTCGTAGGTAACAAACTGAGTCTATTAACTACAATCAAAAGGTAAACAAAGGTTTATTAATTAATGTTTGTGTTGCGAACAAAATTTCGGAAGCAAATGTGATTATAAAAATTTTCTAGGTAAATGCTTTTCAATGAAGTTTCATTAAGTTTCTTCCCCAGTTATTTGTCTTGTAAAAGTTGTAAAGACACAAGCGAGTGTGTTACCTGATGATTGTTGCTGCTGCTCTAAGGGCCTCGTTATTTTAAGTGTCGGTTATCTATGATGTCGTCTCTGTCTGTTTCGTAATAAGAAATAGAGAGGGAATCCTATACCTAACATGTAAGATATCAGGAACTTTACAGAGAGTGGTCAGACAGTCCCTTAGCCTAATATTAATACATTTTAAATGCTGACATACTTCTTTTGCTGCATCTACATTCATCAATCTCTATAATAAGCCGTCGCGTCGATTCCAAGTAGAGACAATGATATCAAAAGTCAAGATACGCCTGTCCGAACAATTCGCTTACTGCGCAACTGGGCATTTTGAGACAGTCCGCTGTGACACACTGACAGCTGAACGATACGGCGTCCTATCCCAGACTAAGGCACGGTGGTCTTAAATTGGCAGTTTAGGACCACCGCATTGGACGAATTACCCGTGAGCATTGGGCCTATCTTTACGAAGTAATATATATGTCTATGAGTAGAGACCAAAATAAAAAAGGCGATCTACAAAACCTTTTTTATTCACGCATAGACGCACTGATACAACTGGTCCTTAAGTCCGGCGACGAGCTCGTCGGAGTGACGGCGCGCGCGCGAGCTACACGTCGCGAGCCGTTCGCAGGACTGCTCGCTGTGACGGCGCGCGTTCGTCACGCTCAAATCCAGCTCGTATCCTAAGCTCGCTGCGGCGCGGGAGAGCTCGCGAAGGCAGGCTGGAACGTCACCTCTGGAATTGATGAACAGGCTGTTATAATAACCTTGGGAGGATTGATGAACAGACTGTTATAATAAGCCCGGATGAATCGATGAACAGGCTAATATTATCCCTTGGAGGATCGATGACCATTTATTACCCATGGAAGCATTGATGCACAGGCTGTTTTATATTACCCCTGGAAGAATTGATGAACAGAGAATTGCGATTAGTTTCGTGAATTAATTTTGATGTATTGTGGGCATTGTGGCATTGACTGTTGTGCTGGTGAAGTCAAGATGAGAATGAGAAGAACGGGCAGGGTACATTGTTTTTGTAATTAATGCGATGTTTGTGAAAATGAGACTGACAAAGGGGTAGAATAGCTAATCGAAGTGTAACTAAAAGGGGATTTAATCTCACTTATGAATACTTTCACTCCCAACATCCAATGACTTCGAAGCATCGTCGAGTTGTGACTGCATGTGTTGTCTGGTGATGCTTATCATCTCTTCAGCGTAAGGTCCCATCTTAGCAATCGATTCCCGCGCCTCTTTAATGCATTTGTATATATTGGCCACATGTTGGCTGGCTAGAGTTCTGGCTGATCGGCGTTCTTCATCACACATGGCTGAGAAACAAATGAAAATACCAAGAATAAGAGAAGTAGCTGATTTACTATCCTTTTGTCACCATCCGGAGATGGCCATAAGTTCCATAATGTAACAAAAGTGCCTCAAAGGTTAAAAGAATATATATGGTCTAATAGGAAAGAGCATTTTTCATTCAACAGAGTTTGTATTAATTTCTACCTCACCATGTATAGGTAGGTCTCTGAAATTAACTGGTGCTTTAAGTTACCGTGTTACCGTGCGTAAAAAATATGCAGAAACAGACGTGGTGCTTAAAAATAGATTAAAAAGCCATCGTAGTTGGGGCCATCGCAATGGTGTGACCTAAACTAAGTAAGGCCTTTAAAACAGCGGGTTATGAGTTTTCGGAAATTATATCTACATATGAAATTTACTATGAAATTATTCGGTGAAGAAAATAATTGTTAGGAAATCTCCACGCACCTGCGAAGCAGCTCAATGTGTGTGTGAAGTTTTCAATCCGAACTGGGCCAGCCTGGGAACTATATCCCACGAAAGGAAGCCAGCAGTGGGATGTATTTAGTCTGGAGATAAAACATGGAGCTAATTGTTCTTACGAGGTACTTTCAATTCATCCGCCAGTTTGATCAGCTCGGCATAGATGATCTGTTTCTTCTGGACGGCCACATTGATCTCCTCCTTAATCCGCCTCAGGATCTTCCCCGTCAATTGTTGGTACGAGTTCTGAATGTTCATATGATACGCGTCCAGGAACGGCGCGAGGACAGTGTCCATGTACCTTGATACTTCACTGAAATAATTTGTATGTTCCTTAAGATTTACAGGAATGATATATCAGTTAAAGATTTCGCTAATCTTTCCGCTGCTGTGTTCACACTTGGTGAGTAAGACAGTCGGCAAACGAAGGCACATGAGGTATTCTTTATTCTTAGACCCCGGGCAGTAAACGCAGGGCCGGAAGACAGCCTGCTCGATGGGTTGGTGATATCGCAAAGATAGAGGAAAACGGCTGGATGCGAATGGCACGGGACCGCATTACTTGGCGTTCTCATGAAGAGGCCTATGACCAACAATGGATGACCAGAGAGGTTTAAGAAGAAGAAGAAGAAGTATTCTTTCTTAGCCCTTTAGACTAACAACGCATCTACAATCCTCTAATGCTACGGATATCTATGACTAGTGGTGCTCACTCGCATCAGCCCCCTATTTCACCAATACGACAATTGTCGATGACAAGTGACGATTCTCTTTACATAACAAACTACGAAAATCAACGCCGGTTGGCTTTATATTGAATATGCATTGTGTTTCGAATTGTCAATAGTCACCGACAATTATTATTGTCGAGTTGATGAAATACCTGGTGACCTACTTGCGTGTTTTCCTTGTATGAAAAACATGTCCATATCCGTATAGTTCCCAGTTGCTGAAAATTCCCTTGCCGTGACTGTACGGTTGCTGTCCTGCTACTCCGAAATTGGAAGTTCGTATCCTATCGGCCCTCTTACTCTTCAATTAAAGACTATTGTGATCGAAACGGTATAAAAAGAAGTTCAAATTTCGAATTTGAGATAAATTGATTGAGATCAGTATGGGAAAGTGGAAACGTATTTGAAGCAACCGACTATACCTGTTGACTAGAACAGGTCTCGGGCTCATCTGCTTCCTTGAAGTGGAGTTTCCCAGGCGCGAGCGCATTCGTTCCAGATGTTGCTCCAGTTCCACTGGCTGGTGTTGCCATGGCGGGATCTCGAAGCAAAGTCCGCCATCTTGTCGGAGGTGGCTGCTTCGCACCTTGGTAAGAACAGGTACGTTGAGATAGTGACAATGTTAGATTAAGGAGAACTTTGTCACTATCAACGTGCTATCAACATTATAGTGTGGTATAGTAACTATTTATCGCATCCGAGTCGGTCCATCGGTTTGACAGCTACAATGCCACAGACTGACGGACACATATACACTCTTTCCCACAATAGGCATAGACTACTTTGTTCCCCTTGCTACGATCTGACATACCTTGTTCGCTTCATCCACATTCATCAATCTCTTCATAATATAATGCTCGTCAGTTTAAATTAACCTAATAATAATTGGGTATCTGAGCTAATAATCAGTTAATTAATTTTACCCTGCAATTAGTGTTAGGTTCCACTGCTCCACAGGACACAACTAACGTCAGAACTAAACTCACAGAGTACATTATCCACAAACTATTACTTCCCCGTGCAAATACACTCTTCCGCCTGATTGGGTTAACTTTACCTTGTGATTTAACTGTTATTTTAGTATGCAATTACAAGCTTCGTTGGTACTGCAAAGAAATCCTTTGACTTGATATCGCTGGTGGATATTATTTTACTTTTACTGAACGTATTTTTATAAAGTGAAGTTAATTTACCTTTTCACCATACAAACTAATACGATTGACATTTTCTCGTTTGAAATTATTTACTTAGGTATTCAATATCTACTAGGTTTGATCATCGGTCCCCGCTTTATTTTCCTAGTGTTTTTTATTGTCATCTTATCTCATTTCAATAGAATGCGAGCAGTCAATAGAACCAAACTACTTCGGCTATTTCATCAATAACCATAATTCGGTAAGGCGTTATTAAAGTTAATTTGATTTATTAAACAGGTTTACCTATAAAGAACAAAACACAACCAAAGATTTTGGTAAGATAGGTATTGCCTTAGTTATAAAATCACGTTATTAAGTTACAGGCTGACAAAAGTTCGATTTCATTTAGCAAATTGCTTTTTTCAGTGTATGGCCTTTCCCTACAGCGGTTCAGTGAATTATACATACGTAAATCACGTCTTTATCCCTTACGAGGTGGACAGAGCTTAATATAATAAGACTAAAGGCTACGTTTAGCACGTTTGTGGGCGTATAGGTGGAAATAGGGATCAAAATAGTGATAGGTTGCTAGCCGCATCGACTATAGGACATGATTCCTAAGATTTTCGCGCATTCCCTCGATGGGCTTACTATTTGCGCGGGAGGAGAATCAACTGTCGCCCAAATAAGTGGTCTACCACTTTTCATCCAACTTCCTATCAAATGAAAGTGTCGCTAAAGTCGAACTTTTTAGTTGACAGCCTGTCTTATCGACGTTATATATATTGTGACGTGCAAAGGAATTTTAACCTTAGGGTGGTAGACCACATATTTGGCTGATGGTACTTTATATATGTTTTTCTTTGCTTGTGAACCAGCATGGAAGATACACAGAGACCGAAACAGAACAGAGTGAATTTTGTTATAATATTTCCAATTGAAATAATCCGCGAATTCTGGTTGTACCTACTTTGGAAATACTAAATTACAAAAGCTTAATCTGACCTAACAAATCTCGATTTAAATTCAGGGCCTGTAAATTTATTCATTAAAGGGCTGACGGCTCGACACTTCGGTGTATTCGAACACAATCTATTACGAATGAAAAGGTATCTAGCGGGCGTTCATATAAATAGAAATAAATTAAAAACTAATTCAGCCGGATGGGTCCACGAATGTCCTAGGGTACCAGAGCATGAATATTGCTAGTGAATGAACAAAATGATGATTTTTACTCAGAAAAATAATTCTGTTCAATTTTACAATGCGAAGTTTTTTTTAGATTATCAACATTACTAGCTACTTCACAGTAACATAAACTTTAACTTAAGCGCATTAGTTCACAAAACAGCAACCGTGTAAAGTTTACGTGACGCAGAAAATTATTTTCATTGTATGGGGCAGTATAAGGAGGTCAGTGTTAACCTTATGTTTGGTGTGATATTGTAATAGTATATGTGTTTATTTTCGTTCTTAAGGATATACTACTTCTAATTATAAATGATTTCATGCGTATTTCTTTCAAATTGCAGTTTTTAAGCGTGTTTTATAACTGGAACTCAGAAACCACTAAAACCAATAAATGAACACGGCTTTCATTCACTGGAATGATGCGAATTGCTGATTATGCAATATTGTGCGTTTTAGTAACTTTATTAAAGTTTATTTTCTAGAAACACAGAGGTGATTTGATTGTTGGTTTTATGGCCAGTATTCGAACAAAAATTAAAGTTACCCTTATGCCATAAACAATTAGTAGGTGACACATATATTTGACATGATGGCTGTATAGATATTTATGCTCTCGACTGTACATATTCGTGCAGAAATATATAATATAACAGAGGATACAAATAATAACACTGGTTTATGCCGAAATTTATTATTACCTTAACAGAAAATGCTGACGCCGAACCATTTACCACTAATCTTTTTACTTTTGTTTTTGTGTTTTCATGTTTTTTGTGGTTGTTAGTGGTAATAAACATTTTTTCTTTTTTTCTTTCTTTCTCTTCTTAAATAAAGAAAAACACTTGCCAGTGGTTTATTAAAAAACCTGAATTATGAATTCCATATTCCTGAACAAAAAAAAAACATTGGGAATGTAATTAAATCAAGTAAGTAATGTCTAAGGAACAGCTAAGAAATGTAGGTGCATTTTATTTAACCTAATCGCCGCCTCGTCAAATACAAGAGACGGCACCCGTATGCCAGACTTCTTTATTGCTAGGCCTTAAATTGAACCTAAACCCAATTGAACGAAGGTTGCTTTTGCATTTAAGTAATGAACATATATGTATGTATATGTATAGGTTGGCGCTCATGATGATGATGATGTTCTAACTTAGTTATCTAAGCTGGCAACGCAATCCGCTCGTGTTAGGTACTTAAGTCTTTGGGTGGTGGTGGTCATTTAAAATCAGGTGACACGCTTGCTAGTTTGTCTTTCTTGTCGAGCAACAAATCACGTTTCTTGTCTCTTATGGGGTAGACAGAGCCTAAGGTAAGGTAGGTGGAAAGGGGAATTAAAATAGTGATGGGTTGCTAGCCGCATTGCCTAGAACCCTTCCCCTTTAAATCAAAATTGAAATTCATAATTTACTATTATCATCTCATCTCCAGCCTATATACGTCCCAGTGCTGGGCACAGGCCTCCTCTCAGAATGAGAGGGCTTGGGCTATTTGCGATTATACTGACTCATTTTGAATTAATATTATTATTTTATTCTTTGTAAGCAGTCTAGATCCTTAGCGGAGAATTGATTTATTAGTACCTACGTACCTACTTGTTTTATTATTATTGTTTTTGATTTATATCATTTTTGTAATATTGAATTGATTTGATGATTTCAATCTAAATTCTCCTAACTTGACAATAATTATATTGATATGTATCCAAGTCGTCCCTCCATCTCCTTCTTGGTCTGCCTCTGCTTCGATAGCCACCTCGCGGGATCCAATGGTTAGTAATTTCCACTTTAAGCTTGGCAGCCTTGGTACCCACATCTAGAACGCGAGTTGGATGTAATTTTTATTAAATTAATAAATAATCTAAATCTTAATAATGATTCCTAAGATCTTTCCCCGTTCCTTCGATAGTCTTGGTGTACTATATTAAAAACTAGCTGTTGCCCGCAACTTCGTCTGCAAAGAATTCGTTTATCGCTATCCCGCGGGAATTTCCCGCCTTAAAAGTAGTCTATGTGCTATTCCAGACTTTTCTGTATCCGTGTGCCGAATTTCACCCAACGGCCGTTCTGGCGTGATTGAGTAACAAACAAACATCCATCCAAACTTTCGCATTTATAATATTAGTTTGATAAATTAGAATATCTGTCCGCAATAGTCTGTATCTCCGACTAAGATAGCTCTCTGGCACTTAGTGCTTGAAAAAACACATTATGAGCGAAGTTTTACGAGAATAGTTCTCTGGAACTCGATCCTCTGTTCCCTGGCAAGATCTGTTGGCACTGGTGCACTGCGATAAGGTTCTAGGTAATAAGTAATTATCTTATCCCATGGAACCTTGTCGGCGTGAGATATTGTTCAAGATTCTTAGCTAGTAAAATAAATTTTGAAAGCATTGCCTTTTTTGATTTGAAGTTAATAAATGAATCCGATATCTAGAGGAACGTAGAATTTTAGAATTAATATTATTTTTAAAAACAAAATCCTCTGCCGCGTCTGTCTGTTTGTTAATAAACTCGAAAATAGCTGAACGGATTTGCATGTGATTTTCATTAGTAGATAGAACGATTCACGAGGGAGGTTTAGGTGTATAATTTGCGGGTGGTAGGGCCTCTTACTCGCTAATCCTGCCGCTAAGCAGCAGTGCTTTCACTGCTGTGTTCCGGTGTCGAGAGTAAGATAGCCGGGGAAATAACGAGCACAAGAGGCATTTCATCTTAGCCCTCTAGGTTGGCAACGCATCTGCGATCCCTCCGGGGTTGCGGGTGTCTATAGGCAGTGGTGATCACTTACCATTAGGTGACCCACTTGCTCGTTTTCCTTCCTATTCATATAAAATAATAATTTGTAAAGGTTTTTTTCGGTAAATTGCTTGAAACACGACGATAATTTATGGCAATGCCTTGCTGGTATGTATCTATACTATAACATTTTCATTCTTACCTGTCCTATTTGGTAAACAAAATTCTAACCTCAATATGCAAATTTTTGTAAAGAATAAGGTGTATAATGTTATCAAATAAACCTGAGGTAATATTTTGTACATAATTATGCTGATATTTTATCTTCAGTTAATTTATTTACGATGAAATAGTTAAAAAATAACAAAAATGAGACGTTTTGAGGTTAGAATTTTGTTTACCAAATAGGACAGGTAAGAATGAAAACGGTATACGTTACACCACGTTTTTTTTCTCCTATCAGGATCACTAGAGCTCGTGATTCAGAGTACAAAACCGAAAAAACCAAAATCCCAGAAAAAAATCGAGTGCACGAAATATAACAACCGAATTGAGAACCTCCTTATTTTGGAGCCAGTGTTTTTACCGGCGTTTTTACATTACCCTTAAAAGTGAACTGGGGCCTTACCATGACGTCTTAATGCGTTTCAGTTTAGGATCGCTCGCTGTCAGATTCATACTAAAAGTGACAGCTGAAACTTGAACTGAGTCGGAATTAGGACGTCATGGTAAGGCCTCTGAATTCTTAATCAGTCAGGCTACTCAGGCTATGGTAAAAACATGATTAAAAAAAAGCGACGGGTAGCACTCCCGGAGTGCCGGCAGAAGTGAAAACAGCTGCTTAGATTAGGTTTTAATGTTGTAACCTTCATGACGCTCAATACGCGTACCGTACTGGCCGCTTACAAAAAAACGTACGTATTATCTATATTGACAGACCTCTAACAATGTGCTGATGCCCTAGTACTTTTGCTCCGCGACTCAACAAAAAAACACTTCAAAAATCGAACGCGATTCATTCCTATTTCAAAACAAGCTCTTACAGGATCTGATATTCTGGTACTTAACTCTCCCTCCGTCTTACGCCTGACGCGAGTTTAACATTTTTACCTATCCCAAAAGTGCTCAGCGTCACTAAAGAAGTTTTCACTTCGAAAAACGGATTTTTCATTTAATGCAAGGTACCTAAATACGTCGAAAATTTGCAGAACTTATCGCCTGCACCAAATCCAAACAGACGAATGTTCTTGCAATTCCAGACAGAACGTCAATCGCTCAAACAGGTAAGGCATACCTAGCTGGAAATTAATAATATAGCATTCGCGTACAGTCAGCCGAATAAACCATTATAGTCTATTTCGTTTCAGTGACATTACTGTTGTGGGGGGAGGCCACATTAGAGAGATCTCTCTCCAGGCAGATGTTATTATGTCTAGGAACCGATGTCCGAAGGAAGAGAGTTGGAAGTTGTATTTATGTGTCCGTTGAGAAACTTCGTGGGCGTGATGTAGAACGATGTGACAGCTGTCTTTACAACTGGCGCTAGCTACTCGTGCGTCGTAGTAGTTATGTAGAGGCCAACTAGGTGGCGCTAGGGCCGCTATACTGGCATTGAGGCACTTATTTACTTATTCTATCTTAGCCCTCTGGGCTGGCAAGGCATCTGCAATCCTCTAGTGCAGTACTCAACCTTTTTTTATATGGGCCACGAACACATGTCAGTCATAGATTCGCGGGTCACAAGCAAATATTATATAGGGGTAGGTTGTAGAGGTAGGTAACTCTACCGTCCTGGGGGTGTACGGAGAGAGTTTCCACTCCGAAAAAAAAACCAGGCCAACCACGAAGGCCGGGCGGTCCGCAGGTAGAGTATGACTGCTCTAGTGCTCATTTACCATCAGGTGATCTACTTGCCCATTTTCGATATAAAAAAAGGGTAATAAAGTCCTCCTAATATCCAAATACTAGGAAGATACCAATATCTCACCTCTGCTCCGCTTGCAATGCATTGGTTGTACCCGTCTCCGCTCCGCCTCGATGCACTAACTCTGCTGCCGGTACCAGGACAGCAGAAAGTAGGTGCCGCTCATTCACTAGCAAGCAGTCTCGCATCACTTCCCCATATGGAGACATGTCGCTGCGGTGAGCCTTAAGAACGGGACTTAATTTTTATGATTATGACAACAATACAATATAATGTAATGGCGTTTATTGAACACTATATCATCAATACAAGAAACACGTACATAGAGAGAATTACAAGGGCAATAGGCGGTGGTGTTGTCGTTTCAAAGCGATTCCAAGCAACCACAGAAACAGAAGGACCTTCTAGTATTTGGTATTTCACCTCGATGCAACTAACTCTGCTGCCGGTACCAGGGCAGCAGAAAGCAGGTGCCGCTCATTCGCGAGCCGTCCGCATCACCTCCCCATATGGAGACATGTCGCTGCGGTAAGACGTAGGAACGGGAATGGTGCTTAATTTTTATGATTATGAGAACAATGCAATACAATATTAATGATCTTCTATACCTATACATATACTTGAAATCTAGTGAACCTACCTATACTGGAAGGTGACAAAATTTTTGTTTTATTTTATTTTCGTCGTGTTTTATCCATGTTCGTTACCAAAAATATGGCCGGACGATTTGATGCTATTTGAACCAAACAAAAAAATTGAAACGGGTGCAAAGGAAAGGGGAGGCCTTTACCCAGTATTCCACATTAATAATACAGAAATGTTAATTGAAACGAATGAAGATTGTTTTCTATACCCCCATGAGACTAAAATAGTAATTAAATAATAGATTACAATCGATTCATCCAATAATCATGTTCAATACATCGTGATGAGTGATCTATCTGGTTTATAGCAAAAAAGTATAAAAATGATCGTTTTATAATACTTTTATTTGTTTCATTACTGACCTACGAAAAAGTCGTACGTACAACCAAGATAAACAGTCTTCGACTTCAAATATAAACGCACTTATAATTCAGACCCAATATTCTTAAGCGGCGTCGCTTCATACCATATCCTACCTCCCACCAACTAGAAATACATATTTTACAAGCGTGATAAAGCAAAATGATCCGTGCGGGGTCGACGCACGGCTCATCACGAATGCACGCACTATGTGCCCTGAATGCGAAATTTCCGGTGAAATTTAGGTAAGAGAAATGTTTTCGTTGTACCTACTGTAACAGAAGAATGAAAACACAGGATGTTGTTGTTAAATTATGTCAGTTAATTATTTTCAGCGAATTTTTCTATTTCTGAATTTTTTGGACAGTTGTGGATATCATCGGATTAAGACTAGCTGCTGCCCGCGACTTTGCCTGTAAAGAATTCGTTTATCGCTATCTCATGAGAACTACGCAATTTTCCGAATGCAAAAGTAGCCTTTGTGTATAAACTTTCGCATTTATAGTAATATTAGTAGGATGGCCCATACCCAGAAGAGGGGTCCTAAGCATGAAAAAATAATAATAATAAATATACATAATAATAACAATAATAAATATACACAATAATAGTAATAATAATTAATCAATTTCACAATGATTAATAATAATTCAATGCATGTTTTTTTTTTTTTTACTAAATACAAATTAATGAAATGATCTATTAAAAATAATCAAATTATTAATCACATCGAATACTTTGTCAATACCTACTTTGAAGGATCAATAAATGGCTATTTTGTTTATAGTAGGATAGACAAAGCTCTAGCAACAAGACCTAAAAGATTCCTAAAAGCTATGATTGTGGGTTTGCGGGTGGAAAGAGGAATTAAAATAGTGATTTGTTTTTTCTTTGCTGCCAGAACGGCATGGTATAAAAAACCGGCCAAGTGCGAGTCGGACTCGCGCACTGAGGGTTCCGTACAAATTCGCCAAGTTATTATAAAATCCAGTGTTAGCAGAGCCCTGCTCTTAAGCAAAATGTAGGCAGTGTGAGGTCATTTTATATTGGTTATTATATAGACAAACAAATATTAAATAAAAAAAACTACTTACTAAATCTCGTTCAAACCAATTTTGGGTGGAAGTTTGCATGGTAATGTATATTTTTTTTAGTTTTATCATTCTCTTATTTTAGAAGTCACGATGGGGGGGGGGGGGGGGGGACCCCCATTTTACCACTTTGGAAGTGTCTCTCGCGCAAACTATTCAGTTTAGAAAAAAATGATACTAAAAACCTCAATATCATTTTTGAAGACCTATCCATAGATACCACATACGGATGGGTTTGATGAAAAAATTTTTTTGAGTTTCAGTTCTAAGTATGGGGAACCCCAAAATTATTTGTTTTTTTTTCTATTTTAGTATGAAAATCATAATGCTGTTCACAGAATACATCTACTTACCAAGTTTCAACAGTTAGTTTCGGAAAAAAGTGGCTGTGACATACGGACGGACAGACAGACAGACAGACAGACAATGACGAATCTATAAGGGTTCCGTTTTTGCCATTTGGCTACGGAACCCTAAAAATGAAAGTGACACTAGGTTCATACCGGTTCAAAGCCCGTAAGAAAATACTTCGTCTATCCATTTCGCTCTAACATACGCGTATTATATCTTCATCGCTCTCTTTCAGCGCCAATCCGGATGGTATATCCTAAATTTTATGTCCGTCCGTATCTGATGTTTTTGGAGCTTTAAAATTGAATTTTTAGGAGAAATTTGAGGGAAATGTATAAAATACGCTTGGAATCCCAATTCCAAGCTGTAAAAGCAAATGCGTTCACTGTGCAGAGGAGAATATTCGAAAATGTTTTACTATTAAATTCATCTTCCATTCCATAGCTATCTATGGCAGCAGATATACCTGATATTTAAATAAGTACGAATAGGTATACAGTTATCAAACTACTTATAGCAGTTGTTTCACATAATCTTATATATATATATAAAACAAAGACGGGTTTGTTACAACACTTATAACTCGAGATCGGCTGGATCAATTTTCATGGTTTTTGTTTCGTTGGATTTGTCTCCGCCCTGAATAGCAGAATACATTTTAAAAACAATGAAAACTTGACGAATACATAATTATGAAAATGAAAAAAAAAAAGAATCATTTTCCATTTAATTATGTTCCTTTGTTTCGTACCTGTCAAACTGTTTTCCTCCTGTCATCCTGTCAAATACTGTGATTGACATTTATGCATGCGTTCAGAAATGTATTTTGTGTAAACTATTTAAAAAGGGTGAATAAACTTTTGTCTGTATTTTTTTTAATCAATTAAAAAGGTTGAAAAGCGTATTAAGCAGATTTGAATAGAAGTTCCTCAAATATTTTATGCGTGCGTTCAGAAATAATGACAAATGGTTAACATTCACATTTATCAAAGCCTAAATTAGTTCAGCCAAAAGGTAACACGACATTCATTGACTGTTAGGCGGTACGAAGTTCGCCGGGTCAGCTAGTTAGTAATAATCTTAATGAACATAAAATAGTTACCTTTCTACTCCGCTATTCACGTGCAAGATAACCAAGCCTGTGCGAAATATATATGTTTAGCATGCAAACCCTCCCTCCACTACTGCCACATAACACAATAATCCCACAAACTTAATTATCCCTTACACCACACAAACATTGACGCGCGTTTCGATCTCTCTACGGGATCATTCTCAAAGTTAGAGAGCACAACTTATAATAAATAAATAGATTGTCGAAGACAAAGGCTGGATAAACTGTCAGGTTGGTCGGTTAGAATTCAAACGAGCTTTATGCATAGCCGAGCTTAGATCACCGTCTTGTCCATCTTCAAGGTACATTAATGAGATAGAAATAACAGCACACATCATGTTTCACTTTTACAGCCAGTCTTTATTGAAATAGCGCTTACACAAAGGACTGTGGACTATTACACACTCTAATAATGAAACGCGGAGAGTTCAGTGCTTGCGCCCACGAACTACCCTATCAACATTCTCAATACCGCTTAGCACCGAAATAAGGCTCGATACTTAGTGCAATCGCACTTAACAATCCGAATCACTAACAATTCACCATTAAACATGAAACGGTACGTCGAAGCAAACGGATCACTTTCGACGTCTGAACTCAGTCAAGTCACGATCAAGGAATGCCTTTCGCTTCTTACTCTCACCAGATGTCATTCTGTCATTCTAACTAACATTGCAGGTAGTTGCAACTGAGCCAAACACAGACCACCCCCAAGCGATACCGCAATACCGCTTGACGTTTCATAAAAGCAATAAGGTATGAGGGTACATTCAACAAAGTACAATTAACGAATGTTCGCAACTACAAGGTACATCTCCTTAGCTATCAAAAGTCTAGTCATTGTGACGACGCTCCGACAAGATAATAAATAAATAAATATTTGGGAACAATTCACACAAATTGACCTAGTCCCAAAGTAAGCGCAAGCAAGGCTTGTGTTATGGGTACTAGACAACGATATACATACTTATATAGGGAAATACATACTTATATAGATAGAAACATCCATAACTCAGGAACAAATATTCGTGCTCATCACACAAATATTATGCCCTTACCAGGATTCGAACCCAGGACGCTTGCTTCGCAGGCAGGGTCACTACCAACTAGGCCAACCGCGTCGTCGACTTATGCACATGCACATTAACGTCGTACTCACAACGGGTGGGTTACCTAATTAAATTCGTACTACCTATAAACCAACCGGTATGTTGCGTTAATTATCACTCACTGTAGTGTTCATCATCATCTTATCAGCCGAAAGACGTCCACTGCTGGACATAGGCCTCCCCCTCGGCTCTCCACTCGGACCGGTCCTGTGCCTTCCACATCCACCGCGATCCCGCGATCCTGATCAGGTCGTCGCTCCATCTTGTTGGAGGCCTACCAACAGCTCGTCTCCCGGTCCGCGGACGCCATTCGAGAACCTTCTGACCCCATCGGCCATCGGTCCTGCGAGCAATGTGCCCCGCCCAGTTTCGCAATTCTTTGGGCTATGTCGGTAACCTTAGTTCTACTGCACTGTAGTTTTGTGTTTAAATAATAAGTAGTTACTTAAAAGTAAACCAACTGTGTAACGGTTTTTTATCTTACCTCGCTTTACAACTTACCCCAACGCACTATAATATATAAACCGTGGCATAGTGCCCAAAATAAACTAAAAACTTCCGTCTAACCCTCATTCATATTTTTTTTTGTTAAAACTTTAACACAACCTTTAAAAACAAGCTTTTTGCATTTTCTGCTAACTGTAATTGCGTCGTCGTCCATCCTACATTATATTATACCCACATCCTATTATTAATAGTTATTTATGTGGCTGGTGCATAATGTCTAATTATGTACAGTCGCATACATAATTTTATCTACAGTCTTATCATAAGTTTTCTACAATAAACGTCTTCGCACCAAAATTTCTGTGCATTATCTTCTGTCATTTAGAGTATCGATATTGATACTTTAAGGTAAACATTATAATATAACCACAAATACAGGTTTCTTGGGCGTTTACTAATCGTTCCTGAACATATTGTAGGGAAGTTATGATATGGATGTAGATGAAAAATATTATAAAACAGAGTCCTCAACCGCGTCTGTCAGTGTGTCTGTCTGTTCGCGATAAACTCAAAAATTACTGAACGGATTTTCATGCCGTTTTCATCAATGGTTTAACTACCTATTATAATTTTTCAAGGTTTTTTTTTTCTTTATGTGAAATGTAAGGCAAACGAGCAAGTGGGTCACCTGATGGTAAGCGATCACCACTGCCCATAGACACTCGCAACCCCGGAGGGATTGCAGATGCGTTGCCAACCTAGAGGACTTAGATGAAATGCCTCTTGTGCCCGTAATTTCTCCGGCTGTCTTACTCTCCACACCGGAACACAGCAGTGCAAGCACTGCTGCTTAGCGGCAGGATTAGCGAGTAAGATGGTGGTAGCGATCCGGACGGACCCTGCACAAGGCCCTACCACCCGCAAAATAGTATAGGATTTTATGTATTTTATTTTTATTTTTTTTATTTGTAGGCACGTAAATACAAATTATGTAAATTGGTTGAATTGAAACGTAACGATAGTCAAATTGCTGGAAGTGTTTGGAAAATTCAAGCTCCCTAGGATACAACTTTTAATTTCGGCTGGGCGAAGTCGCGGGCAACAGATAGATAAAAAAAACTGAAGCTTAACACGTCTTCTTACAAGCTATTTACTTTTTATTAACTTGCAATGTATGTATGTATGTATGTTTGTCCGGGTGGAATCTTGCGACTTAATTTTGTAGCCAATATCTTCATTCGATTGAGCTGAAATATTGCATACTTGTGTAAGTCAAATGACGATACAATAATCTGGTAGTAAAATTCTAGTGACCCAGCCAGGACCGTCTCTGCAGGGGGGAACTCTTCAACGGTTGATCCGATTGGCTTGAAACCTGATTCACATAATGTAAGACGGATGACAATGACGACCGAATGGCCTAGTGGTTAGAGAACCTGACTATGAAGCTCGAGGTCCCGGGTTCGATCCGCGGTCGGGGCAGATATTTGTATGAAAAATAAAGATGTTTGTTCTCGAGTCTTGGATGTTTAATATGTATTTAAGTATGTATTTATCTATATAAGTATGTTTATCCGTTGTCTAGTGCCCATATCACAAGCTTTGCTTAGTTTTGGTGGGACTAGATCAATCGGTGTCAATTGTCCCAAGATATTTATTTATCTATTTAATGCAAGTATAGTCAGCGAAAAAGCTTGTATCTGAAATGTTGTTTTTTAGGTTAGGTTATTTAAATGAAGTTTACATCACTGTATAAGGTGCAATTTTGCGAAATAATGATTTCTTATTCTTATTCTTAAGTGTTAATGAATATTTTTCGTGGTGAAATACGAAGTCCTCTCGAACGACTGCAAGTTTTTTTATTCAAAGGTCAAGCGCCGGTTTTTACTTACCTAAGAACTTTAAGCACGAATATTTGAAAATACTGCAAATTTTATGTAACTAGTCGATTTATAAATCGCGTCAACGCCGAGTTGTTCAGCGTAGCTCGGAATATTCGAGATCGCTGAACTAAGCAGTAACTATTAAGTTTTGACAGTTCATTTAAGGAAATGACAGTTCCGTGATAGGTTTTAGTTGAATAATTGAATTCTGTGATTTGGTTGCCGTTTGCGGATCTTAGTTCGAATGAGCTCGCCGTTTTTATGGGGAAAAGTTTTGTGAATTCAGCATGGTTCTGAAGATAATAAATTGTCAAAATTATGACTATCTTTGTTTGACACTGACAGCCAAGCCTGGGAGCTTTCAGCAGACAGGAGAATATTTTTTATTCATTAAAAAAAACATTTTGAGACAGCGAAAACTAATTACCCTAGCCCCATATATATTTCATATATAATATATTATTAGACGTGGAATTCGGGATCTTAACCTTCATTAAGTCCTCCAACCATTCAGCAATCTCGTCGCCTGTAGACACACATGAATTTGTGCATTTTAATTCGTTATCAAAAGTGGTAAGCAGCCACTAGTGGATGCTAGCCGCTTACCATCAGGCCGTACGCTTGTTTTCCACCGACGTGGTATAAAAAAGTTTCTTGTCTAATTTACTTTGATCACAATCCATACAAATTATCTTATTATTATAGAATGTTTCCCAAACTTCTGTTACCGCAATAACACACTCCAGGTCAGAACCGTACCGATTTATTTAATTTCGAGCCCACGTGTCGACCGTAGCACAAATTGGACAGCACTCCGGTCCGAATTGTACGTTCAGCGTGTAGCACTCCTGACTAACGAGCTGTGTACGATTCGGACCGAGGCTGAATGACTACTTGCCGTGTCTTGCTGATGGCTGTTTAAATTTGAAAGTGGACGAGGCTCTGAGGTTAGGCGTTCCATTTCTTTTAATTATTTTCCCTGTCCATTATGTAGTGTATTAAATTTTTAATTCGATTATTAAAAAAACACAAAATTATCCTACTAGTGAATAAGTATAATAAAATATAACCTCTTCTTTTCAAGTCTGTTACAATAACATTTCACCATCAACCGCTAAACTCCTTCCAAATTTACAATATTACAACAATATTGGCTCATAAAACAATTCCGTATTTGCAACTGAAAATACAATTCGCATTTCCCTGGCGTTTAGAATATCAACCGAGTGACAACAAAAGACGTGCGTTGCCAAAGTTGCCTGGACGGGCTACGGAGCCGCAGGCATATTTTCTATTGCTGGCAAACTTTGTCTAGAGGCATGGTAGCCATGAATATGGTAAAAAGAGGGACATGCAGGGAGGGCATGAATGTGTTTGAAGCGGAAGAGGTATGTCAGGATCGTAGCAAGTGGAACAAAGTAGTCTCTGCCTACCCCTGTGGGAAAGAGGCGTGACGGTATGTATGTATGTATGTATACAGGGTATTTGACTATTTTGACACTCTCTTCCCTCCCTCTCTCTCTCTCTCTCTCTCTCTCTCTCTCTCTCTCTCTCTTCTCTTCTCTTTTCTCTTTTTTGGCGGGTAGTTTTATGTTGAAAGTGACTCGACATTGGATTTAATGACAGTTCTTGTATGAATGTGACAGCTAGCTGATTTGGATGCCAATTGTTAGCCTGAACTGTCAAAATGAACACGATGGCGATTGCGAGCGAGTTAGACAAATAAGCCTAATGGTTACACTATTATGCTATTTTGATTCCCCTTTCCACCTATACGCCCACAATCATGCTAAACGTGGTCTTTAGGTCTTGTTACCGTAGGCCCTGTCGACCCCGTAAGGGATAAAGACTTGATTTATGTATGTATGAATTGTCATGTCATAGGCTAGGCCACCAAAAATTGAAAATTTTCTACTTGAATACTGGTTAAATAAACAACATTTTTTTACTTTACTTGTTTTAACACAAAAAAGTTCATTAAAAAGATAAAAAGTTGTAAAAAACGCTTGAATAGTTTTATTTTCAGCACCTACTTGAACAGAGCATAATTTAATTGATAATCATTGAAGTTCAAGATTGTTTTAGCTCTTTAAATTTAAAACATATTATTATTTTTTTAAAAAAAAGTTATAATTCGAACCGTGTTGTTGAGTATTGTTTGAAAGCTTTTGAACGCAAGTGAGTATTTTTTGTTAACGTTAAAAACGTCGAACGTTCGAAAAGGGACTTGAATTCGCGACCTTTGCAATTTGCCTGCAGAACTAGTAAAAATAGGCTTGTAAAATTTAAACACCTCAAAAATAAGAGCTGTGCAAGGAAAATATACACCAATTAGGAAAGCTGCTGAGCGAAATTAGTAAATAATAATAATAAATAAATAAATAATTACAACACACCGGATAACTCACGTATAAAAGCCGAAGTATTGCTCCGACAATTGTTTCGGACTATTCCGTAGCCCTTCATCAGAGAGCGCTTAATTAGAGAGAGTTGTAATTATGTGTGAGTCTCACGGTAGTTTCGTGTTGAAAATAAATAAATGTAAATATTAAGGAACAATTCACAAAAAAGACCTAGTTTCAAACCGCTAGTTAGACTTGCGTTATGAGTACTAGACAACGATAATACATACCTACTTTCTTATTATAGAGAAATACATACTTAAATAAATATATAGAAACATTCATGACTCAGAAACAAATATTGGTGCTCGTATACATAGATACATAAATCACGTCTTTATCCCTCACGGGGTAGACATGGCCTAAAATAACAATTGTGGGCGTATAGGTGTAAAAGGAAATTAAAATAGTGATGGGTTGCTAGCCGCATCGCCTATAATATCCTACGATTTTCGCTGATTCCCTCAACGAGCTTCATAAGCATGGGCATTTAAAATTTTCAAGATATCCCAGTAATCCCCAAAGCGATGTCACCCTAGCGCTAAACGCGTAAGAGTTAGTACAAGTAGAAGGCGAGTGTACGGATAAGTTGAGACGGCCGCATCGAATAAACATGTTTTGATGGTTACCCGCTATGTTTGCAATTGGTCACGCAGTTTGATCAATGTTGCCAGAATGGATAATGTGTGGTTCATTGTGCACCTACTCTGCCTTGAAATGTTGACTGTGTGATTCTGGAACGTTTTACTCAGAAACGGTTGCTGTGAATTTTAATGTGAGATGACATAACATAAAATTTATTTTTTTTAAAAACCTCCCACGCGTTAATCGAGTATAATCATTTAAAGTTAGGTACATCATTTTGGAAAAGAGCTGATATTTTTCAAACTACTGGATCGATTTTTACCAAATATTGGGTAAAAACCATTCCAAGGAAACAGGCTGTTGAAGAAAAAAACCGCATCCAAATCGGTCTATCCGTTGGGGAGCTAGGATGCCATAGAAAGACTCACGTACACACACAAAGTTACTAACTTATAACACCCCTCTTTTTGCGTCGGTGGTTAAAATGTGAATTACAAGGCTTTAATGTAGTTGTGTCACGAAAAAGGGCTTATTTGTTTAGTTTGAATGGAGTTTTAGTGTAAAGAGAAGTGTATTGTGTTTATATTACCTATTTGGGGTGCGCATTTTTTCACACCTACTCATCACTCTTCATAATTTTTAATTTTCATATTTTTGTTTTTCACTTAGTCCCGTGCATTTTTCAGGATTTTTAAAAAATGTCATGTACTTTAAGTTAGGTTAGTTTAGCAACAATTCTAAAAATAATGCGTTCTGATTCAGAAATAAAACACTTTATGAAGAACGATAATAATGAACGTCAATAATTTTATGAGAGGCAATAAAACTCGTTATTTTTTGTCTCATCCTCAAAGTGTTTCATACATTCCTCTCTTTTGGTACGCTTCATGTCAACAAAAAGTCCAATTCGCAAAAGCAACTTTTATCAATTTTTTTAAAATAGGTGGGTTGGTACCTAATGTTTTCATCTCAAACTTATTTTCTCGTACTTGAAAGATGAATTAAAGTCGTGAAACATAGCATACCTAGCACCTGTGAATGATATAGTAGCTTAACATATTGCACCAGGCACTCGCCGGTGACTGAGTGACCGTGTCAGTACGCACGATAACACGATGGCTCGAGGTAGCTCGGTACACAGTGATCACGTGAATGGGAAGCTTTATCATTTTCTATGTTATAAGGGACAAGCGAGCAGTCGTTTGAGAAATGATAACGGGACAGTGGCAAAGTTTGATTCAGAAACAACATAAAATATTTTTAAATTCAAAATATTTTTAAATAGGTTTTTAAGTGACAAAAACAATTATAATCTTTTTTTTAAATAAATAAACACATTATTTTAGGAAAGTTTTTATTAAGGTCCATTAAAAAACATTCTCCATGCGAATATTCCCTAATTAGCGGTGTACGTTGTCTGGAAAAAGTTTAACGGGATAAAATGTGGAAGAAAGTTACTTTTGTGTTTTTCGCAAATTTTACTTTTTGTTGCTTGATTGGTTATTGTAAAATGCTACCCATTTAATATAATTTAAGACAAACGTGAGGCGTAGATGGTATACTAACATCTGCGAATGATATAGTGGTTTATTGCACCAGGTGTTCGCTGGTGACTGAGTGACCGTGTCAGTACGCTCGATAACACGATGGCTCGAGGAAGCCTGGTACACAGTGTACACGTGAATGGGAAGCTCTATTAACTTATTCTATATTTATGATAGAAGACCCTTCAAAGCTGCAGGCTTATTACGTAACTCGCTCGCAATCGCCATCGTGTATAAACGCTAAATAGGCTTCTGCTAACTTAGCAATCGTTTGTCCTTATCTGTGAAAGGTAAATGTCAAAGTGACAGATAAGGACAAACGATTACTATGTTAGCAGAAGCGTTTATGAATAAGGGCTCGTCCAGATATCATGTGATCATGGGGGGAGGGTAGCGTTATATTCACCAAATATCACCAGGAGAGGGGGGGGGGTCAAAAGTAGGCCAATTACGATCACATGATTTCCGGACGAGCCCTAAGGGGGTCAACCTCTTGTTAGCACGTACCAGGCGTACCAAGCTTAACGAAATTCAGTCCAAGCTCACCATCTCCCCCAGCCATATGTAGCATTTCATCTACGTTGTAATTAACAAGGAACACAATGCGCTTGTTCCGCCAGATGATTAGTAAATTACGTCGTGTATGGCGCCCTTTATCTCCGTACGTGGCGTGCTTTATGTTACAAATAGGCGCGCGGCTAATAGGTATATTCCTTGGCATGTGAATTGCAAATCATTCATACCGCAAGGCTTGCGAAACTGACGAGCATTTATGTTGAACTAGCTTCTGCTCGAGACGTCGTCTGCGGTGAATTATACTTATTAACCTTCCTCTTGAATCACTCTATATCTATTAAAAAATACTCATCGAATTTCGTTGCGTAGTTTTAAAGATCTAGCCATGGTAGCCTAGTGGTTTGACCTGTGGCCTCTCAAGCAGGGGGTCGTGGGTTCGAATCCCGGGCTCGCACCTCTGAGTTTTTCGGAATTTATGTGCGATATCTCATTTGAAATTTTACCATGAGCTTTTCGGTGAAGGAAAACATCGTGAGGAAACCTGCACACAACTTCGACGCAATTCAATGATGTGTGTGAAGTTCCCAATCCGCACTGGGCCCGCGTGGGAACTATAGCCCAAGCCCTCTCATTCTGAGAGGAGGCCTGTGCCCAGCAGTGGGACGTATATAGGCTGGAGATGATGATGATGAGTGATAACATGAAGTCGTTGACAGTAATCGTTATATTTTTGTCGAAAATGTATTTTGCTACATCACTTTAGTATAGGTTGGACTTGATGGCATGGACTTCACAGGAGAATCAAGCAAGCACATAATGTTTCACTATGTGGTAATCTTATGTTATGAGGATTATCCCTTATTCATAAACGCTCTATAGGCATCTGCTAACTTAGCTATCGTTTGTCCTTATCTGTGAAAGGTAAATGTCAAAGTGACAGATAAGGACAAACGATAGCTAAGTTAGCAGATGCCTAGCGTTTATGAATAAGGGGTTATGAGTGTAGGTTACATTGTAGCTTAAAATTCATTCCGAATATTTCAACTATTGGTAGAGTTAGTTTGACTATGAATCCTGTTAATGTTTTTTCGTGATTTCTATTGTTCAATTTACAAAGATTACGTTGTGAATGACGCGAATAATTAAAAAAAAATACGATGGTAAACTTACTACTATCAACCGAATCATCTGCTGATATATTACAAAACATTCTCAGACACATTGCATTGAAAAAATTATAACATCAACGACATCAAAGCTACAAGTGTCAGAACACCCACCACCAATAAAAAAAGGAAGACGCACCCAACCATTCCATTCCTCGAGTCCACAGCCCCGAAAAAAGTCGCTCAACGTTTCCCAATTCCATATTAATATCCAAATAATTGCTTCCACTCTCATACATTCTTACAAAAAGCAATTTAATTTTTTACAACAAGAAAGGTGCTCGCGAAAATAATTCGGGCGGGGAAGGTTCGGATTCCGTATTTCATTTTTAGGGGGCCCATTGTAGGGCGATGATAAAGAGGGGCCCTTAAGGTTCGCTCTATAATACGATGTCTGCTTACCTGCGGTCACAGATCAAGCACGCAGAGGCGACAGGCTTATTAAAAACGTTTGTCATGTTTCATCATGTTCAGAAATGGAACAAACATGAAAAATTATAAGAAATTTTTTAAATGGATGAAATTTATCTTTTCAATCAAAAACCATCCCCCAGCCCATCCCAGGCCTCGGCCATTAAAAAAAAACAAACACCGAATCGACACTAAAATTAAGTATAATTATCTCGAAGCTGACCATTGCCCACTGAGCCCATTATGATTAATGTTTACTTTCAATACAAAATTCAGTCTAATACAACCGTAACACGACTGCTCTCTTGCTGGTCTGGGGAGCAGTCCGCCTATGGCCGGCATAAATGAAAAAATCGGAAAACAATATTCCCGATGATGTGGTTAGTTATTTTTAAACTGTCTTGCGCGTGGAGTCCACTTAGGCATAGAAGCTTCATATTGGATTCGAAGGGGCTTTGCTGTCAGCCACAGACTTCCCTTGGAGCTACAGGGCTGCCTGCATCTGAAACTTCTGAAATCTTTTCATTTAAGTTTGATCAGTAGCATTATCAATTTTTTTTTTGTTTTTGCTCTTTGCAATTTTTCCGTTCCTTTTTTTCTGAACTGTGATAGGGATACTGATCTAGAAAGTATTTTAATCAGATTTTATTGATACATTGCACTTCCAGTAATAAAACTACCACTTTTTCTTGCTCAAAAGTATGTGTCACAGTACCTATTCTTATCTTGTGTAATTTTTTCATATAGTTCATATGGCTCGCCATAAAACACACAAAAAACAGGTTCAAACGTCGAGAATACACTTTGCTTCATCAGAATCAACAGTACGTCCCAAATAAGAAAAACTACCAAATTCTACTAAAAATAAGCTTTAAATTAAAAAAAAATGTTTGTGAACTCAACTCCTGGTTTACGAGAAGCCTTATCAGCCTCGATGCCGCCATTATTGACATCCTGTATACGAAGATGAAACACATTACCATAAACAAAACCCTACACACAAAGCGACTAAATCGGGTATCTATTGTTACTAGTGTCATTATCAGCGCCCCTGGTGTCGGCAGTTGAAGGCAGCGATCACTGCGGCTCGATGCTTGGCACTGCTTCAAATGACAGACAGCTGTTCCACTCCACTTAGCACCAAGATATGCAGAAGATAACTCATTAAATCATTAAGTAATAAATCGCTACATGCAGTTTTGACATTTCGACAAAATTTGGGGTCGAGAGTACCGTGAGCCGACGACCATGTATGAAGAGATTGATGGATGAGATTGAAGTGAAAAAGGTATGCTAGGATTGTAGCAAGTGGAACAAAGTAGTCTCTGCCTACCCCTATGGGAAAGAGGCATGTAATTTCAGTGCAAGACAACCAGGAAACAATCAAAGCGTTTGGTGTAAGATTTTTGTAACAAAAAACTTCTCGCGTGTTCGCTTTGAACTGTCAAATGTTGCGAGATTAGTTTGTTGCCGTTACGTGTCACAAGATGGCGCTGCCGATTCCACAATTAATTTTATTCAGATATTCGAAACGTTTATTGTGTCAAAAACTTACACTAGAGGGCTCTGAACATAAGTAATAAAGGATTTAAGGCGACTAGCGCCTTCAAATGCTGTAAATTAGGTACTTTAGGCCTACTCCTCTTAAACGGCTGAGCCAAAAAAATTGAAAAAATATCACGTAGCATTTATAAATCAATAGACTTTCTCATCACGAATAAAAACAAAAACACCAAAAATTTGCAAAAGTGTGTGATAAAACAAAGACAACATTTTGAAGCCGCCTTAGAACATCGCCAGCGCCACGACAAAAACTGTTGTAGAGAACAAACAATCTGTTCCTATTCCAAATATTTTGTCTATCAAAACAAACAATCGCCGAAAGGAAAAATAGATTACTATTCAATCTGTATCCTATGTTTTTGAATGCTTTGTTCTATCCGATACTGTTGCTAGTGACTGACTAGTTTGTGGCATTGTAATTCAATTAAGTAACCGTCGACGTGCATACGAATCGACACAGAGCCGGTTTTCAAAGATATCATTAATTTGAACGACATAAGAGTGAGTGAGACAGCAAGCTAAATATTTTATTCAATTTCAATATTTTTTAGGTGTCCGTAGCCAAATGGCAAAAACGGAACCGTTACAGATTCGTCATGTCTGTCTGTCTGTCTGTCTGTCCGTCCGTATGTCACAGCCACTTTTTTCCGAAACTATCAATCAATCAATCAAACATCAATCATTTATTTATTTGTAAAACATGAGTAATTCCAAATACAAAGATCGTAGGTTAGGTACATAAAACAGTCCGCCATGTTTTGCCTTTCGGCATACAAATTCGCTTAAAAATAACAATAATGCTCCTAATCGAAAATATAATTGAATTAAATGTTGTGTTTCATTAATAATCAAATCAAATTAAATTAAATAATCACTACACTAGATACTTAAAAGCTATCATCATCAACTATGAAAGGTATACTGTCGAAGCTTAGTAAGTAGATGTATTCTGTGAACCGCATTAAGATTTTCATACAAAAATAGAAAAAAAAAACAAATAATTTTGGAGTTCCCCTTACTTAGACCTGAAATGCAAAAAAAAAATTTTTTCATCAAACCCATACGCTTGTGATATTTGGATAGGTCTTCAAAAATTATATTGAGATTTCTAACATAATTTTTTTCTAAACTGAATAGTTTGCGCGAGAGACACTTCCAAAGTGGTAAAATGTGTGTCCCCCCCGTAACTTCTAAAATAAGAGAATGATAAAACTAAAAAAATATATAATGTACATTACCATGTACACTTCCACCCAAAATTGGTTTGAACGAGATCTAGTAAGTAGTTTTTTTTTATTTAATATTTGTTTATCTATGTAAAAACCAATATAAAATGACCTCAGACTGCCTCCATTTTGCTTAAGAGCAGGGGTTCTGCTATGACTGGATTTTATAATAACTTGGCGAATTTGTACAGAACCCTCAGTGCGCGAGTCCGACTCGCACTTGGCCGATTTTTTAACATATATATTTCGCACAGGCGTGGTTACCTTGCACGTAAGTGGCGGAGTAGCAACTTAAAATGTTTTTTGTTCACAGCAAGACAAACCTTCTTCTTATAATAATAATAATAATAATAATTTATTTATTGTCAGAACTGTGTACAATGGTTGTTACATAAAATATTTAGTTTCAACAGCTTACCCATTTCGGGTGTACAATATTTAACTTCATTAAAATAATCTTCTTTATTCTTCTAGGAGCTCACGGAGTGTACTGAGTAATGAGTTCCCGAGCTAAGCCGTGGACAAACGGACGGACGGACGGACATGGCAGAACTAAATTAGAGCGTACCCTAAGAAATCCACATACATACAATAATACACTCGAACATAACCCTTCTTCTGATGCAGTCGAGTAAAAAGAGTTTCGTTTTTAAGGTTCTGTACCCAAAGGGCCCTATTATCAAGACTTCGCTGTCCGTCCGTCCGTTCGTCTGTCACCAGGCTGTATCTCATGAGTCGTGATAGCTTGACAGTTAAAATTTTCACAGATGATGTATTTCTGTTGCTGCTATGACAACAAATACTAAAAACAGAATAAAATTAATATTTAAGAGGGCCTCCCATACAAGCGCGAGCAATCGCGAGCAATCGCGAGCATACAAGAGCGAACAAGAGCAGTACTAAAGGTTATGCTTAAGAAACCATCCCGCTATCCCACAGACGCGCTGTATTGTGAAACCAAATTCCTGAGAGTGCGTCAACTCTTTATTATGAAAGCGTTTACTCGTACTCACAGTAGTATACTAAACTCTTCACACTACAAGTCGATGCTGTGTAAGCGCCACTTTAGATGCAGCCTGCCCCCACTCAGATCTGCTTTGGCTAGGAAATCTCCAGCCTACTCTCACCCCCGCACCTACAACAATATCTGCAGAGTTTGTGATACTAAGCTTCTTTCGGTCCCCAGAGCTAAAGTAATTCTAAAAAAATATCTAGTAACACTGTCTTATATGGAAACGGAAAATCTTGTTAGTAATAAATCGTAATTAAATAAACAATAATAAAAATAAATAATGCCATGCTGCTCTAATTTAATTTCATACGGGAACTTCATCCAAACACACACACACACACACACACACACACACACACACACATACACACACACTTGTAAATTGTTGTATTATGCTTTCCGTTACGAACTCTCTGTCGCTCTTTATATGTATTGTATTTGTGTTCACTTTTTGCATGCACTTCACCGTTGCTTTTTTAAACGCCCATTTGTTAATGTATCTTGGTAATCACTTAGTTGTAATCGCTCTCGCAGACGACCAAGATACAGGCTCAGCCTAGTTTGGAGTCTGATGGATATTTTCCTCTGTTAAATCCGCTTATTTAAATAAACTATTTGTATTTGTATTTGTATTTGTATTTGTATAGAATAATATGATTTTTTTGCCGTTTTAATAGATAACATAACAAGCTTGTGCCCGCGACTTCTGCGAGAATTAGCAATGTTTTAACATGTTTATCGCTATGCCGCGGGAATTATACAATTTTCCAGGATAAAAGTAGCCTATTTTTAAATCTAAGGTACCAGCTATCTTCGTTCCAAGTTTTATCCAAATTCGTCCGGTCGTTTTAGCGTGAAGAAGGAACAAACATACACACTCACTCACCTCGTCACATCGTCACTCACAAACTTTCGCATTTATAATATTAGTAGGATGACACGGAACCCTTCGTGCGCGAGTCCGACTCGCACCTGGCCAGTTTCATATTTAAAATACGGATTCCTGAAAGGTAACTGACATGAGATATAGCGAGTCCCAAGAAGAGTAAACCCAGCAGATGGTGTCAAACGATACCACTTTGATTTATCGGAACGACTCCGAAATGCTTTCTGTTAACCCGTTTATCTCCGTATCGGACATTCTTCACGTGTTTACTCGATTACGGGAGGTAAAGAAGGGTTATATCATTTGATTTTTTATAGCATATTTACATAGCTGGGCATTAACTCGTTAATCCGTTAATCGTTAATTAACGAAGTTAACATTTTGATTAACGGATTAACTTTTAAGTTAACTTTTAAAAATGTTAACGGACACGTTAACTTCCGTTAACATGCAGAAGTCCGTTAATCGTTAATCCTATGCCTACTATTTACTGCATGGAACCGCGGCGCGGCGCGAAAAACAGTTTCAGACAAGTATGAAACGACAAGTGCCAGGCGGCGCGTGGCAGCGAGTGAAATAAAAACAAAACTAAACTAAAACTAGATATATTTTGCCGGTGCGTGCGAGTGAGAAAACTGCGAAGAGATTTGTTTCGTTTGATCATTTCATTACTTAGCGCAGAACCTAAACCAACAGGTTTTATAAGTTCACCAACGCAACGATATAAAAATTCAATTTTACATAATATTAACGGATTAACGATTAACGTTAACTTGCGTTAATTCTTTTGAAATATAACGCTTTAACGTTTAACGAAGCTAACTTTTTTTGTAGCGGAATAACGATTAACGAAGTTAACTATTTGATTAACGGTGCCCAGCTATGCATATTTTTTTATGTAACCCAGGGGCCTTACCATGACGTCTGCGATTCAGTTTAGATTCGCTCGCTGTCAGATCCATACTACAAGTGACGGGTAAAACATGAACTGAGTCGAAATTAAGACGTCATGGTAAGGCTCCTGTACTAAGTAAAATAATTTTATGAGAATATCGAGTTCACTAGATACTACTATTACTAGAGACCAGACTTGAGGGTAACCAGCTTCAATCCTACTAATATTATAAACGCGAAAGTTTGTGAGGATGTGAGTGTGTGTATGTTCCTTCATCAAGCTGAAAAGACTGCACGGATTTGGAACAAATTTAAAACGGAGATAGCTGTTACCTTAGGTTAAAATGTAGGCGACTTTTTTCTCAGTAAATTTCAGTTTGCTAATTCTCCACGGACGAAGTCGCCGGCAGAAGTTAGTAAGAAATAATTTATCTTTAAGAGGCTGACAACACCTAATTTTGTTGAAATTGATTTTGTTTAAGCACTTTTTTAAGAAAAACTACGCACAAAAAAAAATACAAAAAAATATTTGTTAATTTTCATCATATTTCAAAGACGCTGGACGGACTCGATACCTACATAATTGAACAAAATCGGCTCGATAGAAAACAATTGCAAAGATAGGTCTTAAAATCATCATTAAACCGTTCTATGTCTTTATTTTTTCATACCTACACGGCTAACGAGTCATATTTCACAAATAATCCAGACTTTTTTTTATTTCTTATTATTTGTGTCTTGTTTGCAAGATTTTAGACGCGCGCCAATCTGCCGGAATAGTTTCTTCTCTTTCACTAACAGGCACACGAACCGTATGTGTGAAGAGTGGCGCTGCTCAAGGTCATTTGCTGTTGACAGCGCCTTAAGAAACGGTTCGCATCGATCGTCAATGATTTTACCCGTCAATTTAGCGTCACGTAGCGCTGTCAATTTCTTATAATAATTGAGCTTATTGTGTAATACACGACGCTTATAACGCATTCGAGACGTTTTCTCGTGTTAAAACTTACACTGAGACTGCTATTGATACATACATACATAAATCACCTCTTCATCCCTTACTGGGTAGACAGACTAAAGTAGCAAGACTTAAAGGCCACGTTTAGCATGCATGTGGGCGTTTAGGTGGAAAGGGGAATCAAAATAGTGATGGGTGGCTAGCTAGATCGCCTATAACATGGTTCATAAGATTTTCGCGTAATGCCTCGATGGACTTTTACCATCTACACGAAAAGAGAAGCACCCTGGTACGTTCTGTTTTTTTCTTTGCCAGACTGATACATGAGAAACGAAATACCAACAGTAAACTTGGCTTTAATTAACTAGAAGCTAACATATATGTCGAAGAACAAAGGGATGGATTGAACTGTCAGGTTGGTCGGTTAGAATTCAAACGAGCTTTATGCATAGCCGAGCCGTCTTGTCCATCTTCAAGGTACATTAATGAGATAGAAATAACAGCACACATCATGTTTCACTTGTACAGCCAGTCTTTATTGAAATAGCGCTTACACAAAGGACTGTGGACTATTACACACTCTAATAATGAAACGCGGAGAGTTCAGTGCTTGCGCCCACGAACTACCCTATCAATGTTCTCAATACCGCTTAGCACCGAAATAAGGCTCGATACTTAGTGCAATCGCACTTAACAATCCGAATCACTAACAATTCACCATTAAACATAAAACGGTACGTCGAAGCAAACGGATCACTTTCGACGTCTGAACTCAGTCAAGTCACGATCAAGGAATGCCTCTCGCTTCTCACTCTCACCAGATGTCATTCTGTCATTTTAACTAATATTGCAGGTAGTTGCAACTGAGCCAAGCACAGACCACCCCCAAGCTATACCGCAATAACAGCTGTCATCGCTTGACGTTTCATAAAAGCAATAACTTATGAGGGTACATTCAACAAAGTACAATTAACGACTGTTCGCAACTACAAAGTACATCTCTTTAACTATCATAAGTCTAGTCATTGTGACGACGCTCCGACATATATAACAATAAATATATTGACAGGCATTGATATGGCAAATCGTAAGTCAAGACCATAGACAAGATGAAAGAGCACGAAGGAGATTATATATCACCGACCAGCGATGGAAGTAGGTATGCTATGGATGGTTTTAGTAGCCTAATCCATGCTAATAATATTACGCGTCTCGTCTGCGCATAACTACTCTTTGCCGTTTCTTTGAAAATAATGTTCGTTCTGAAAGATAATACTTCTCGTCGGATGAAACAAAATTAAAATTCATAAATCTGTACGCAGGCAGGATATTCATTTCCCCGATACAAACGTTCAGTTATTCAATCGTAATGTGTACTGCATACAATAATTTGGCTTCGGGAACCATCGGGCGTTCAGTTCTTTTTCGTTTGGGAACTGCAAGTACTGAGTGACTAGACGAATAACGCTCTGAAGCGTTTCGATTTCTAATTGCGTTGGCTTTCGCGTTGTTCACTGTCAAACTGTTAGCAAAAGTCACATTGAATTATGAACACGGGGTGCATGTCGGGTTACCTCCACGTGTGGCCAAGAGCTGCGGTTCGTTTCTGGATCCGTCCGGGGGGAAGAGCAGTGCTTGGTCCGGTGCACCCTGGGCAACGACTAATGATTTCCTGGCAGTATCTGAGGGATATCATTGACCGTTGGCTAAGCGCCCGACAGGGGGGGAGGGGGGTCTTTGACCGTGTTACCGTACAACGTTGCCGACATTTTGTCACAAGATTTTATTTTATGAAAATTTTACCCTGACATTGGCGAAGTTGTCGTCGCTATAACGACTTGTAACGCCACAAAGAAAAAGAAGAAGAAGAAGAAGAAGATTATGAACACTGCAGCAAAAACCAAAGCTAATTAATTTTTATTTATACCTACAGATTATTTAAAAAGCCGCATTTAGTAGCCTAGTTTGCTTGACCTGTGCCCTTTGCCTGAGCTGGTCTTCCGTTGGGAACATCGAATCACAAAACATTTCATTACTAAATACCAAACAACAAAAGCAGCAAACAAACAATAATTAAAGTGAAATTAGATGTGATACTTAATTTTAAAAAACCGATGTTGCATGGGTATGAAAACCTTTGCCTTTGCCGGTAGAGAAAAAAATACGTGGTAACCTGCCCAACCTATTGCAACCTTTAACACGTCTCATCTCGTTGCATAACAAGCTCCACGGGCCTATGATCCTCTGTCAATAGTGGTGATTAATTATATACCGGCTTAAGTGTGTTTAGTCACCGTGAAAGGGTTAATAAGGGACGATGCCAGTAGGTATAAGTTTGTTTGATATATTAGGGGACGGATAATCTTGAAAGGCGTTTTTAATCGTTGGCTTAATTAGAAGTTATTCATCTTAGACCTCAAACACTTTCGACATTCCTTACAAAAAATAGAATGCACCAGGTTTGTTTCCGTCCGCGAAAATCGAAGGAATAGTCGAGGGAGGGAGAGTTTAAGTACCAGGCTATCAGGATCCTCTAAGAGCTTATTTTAAAATACGAATGAATCGCGTTCGATTTTTGAAGTGTGTTTTTGTTGAGTCGTGGAGCAGAAGTACTAGGGCATCAGAACATTATTAGAGGTCTGTCAATATAGATAATACGTACGTTTTTTTTTGTAAGCGGCCAGTACGGTACGCGTCTTGAGCATGATGGAGGTTACAACATTAAAATCTAATCTAAGCTGCTGTTTTCACTTCTGCTGGCACTCCCGGAGTGCTACCCGTCGCTTTTTTATGGTTTTTCCTGTTTGAAATTAAATTTAAAATGAAACATTTAAAATTATGTTAAAATTTAATGTTATGTCATAGGTAACTGCACTGCTATAGGCGTTGTCAATTAGCGGAGAAACGCTGGCAATGCCTTTGGCAATCTGCCGGAGCCTGTCAGATTACCCTCGCTTTTAATTTAATTGGACTCTATTACCTAAAAGTTGAATTTTATCTTTCCTTTGTTCCCTCTAAACGTGTTCTTTGTTCTTCGAACTCGAAACCGAATTTTAATAAATTTAAAAAACCAGACCTTATTCAAAGCACGTCACAAAAAAGTACGATTCGAATGTGTTTTGTTAAGGTTCCGTACCCAAAGGGACCCTAATACTAAGACTCCGCTGTCTGTCTGTCTGTGGATTTTGTAAAGCATGCCATGTAGCACTTGATCTCTCCGTTTGCGTGCCAGCAGCTGGCAAAATGTGTGTGACTGCTAATAATAAGAAATACCTAAGAACCACAATGTATCACATTTTATGCAAATAAAGAACTTTGTCTTTGACTTTGACTTTGTCCGTCTGCCTGTCACCAGGCTGTATCTCATGAACCGTGGTAGCCGAAAAATATTTTTCGGCTACGGCACGTGCAGTAGTCCCCGAGCCAGGAGTGAGCGCACCACAGGCTGCAGCAGTCCTCGTGGGTGCGGCACTATAACAAAAGAAGTAATTGCTTTAGTGTTAAAAACTAAAGAAACAAACACAATTGACAAATAATAGAAGGACAGGATAGGATTATATGAAGAAAGGCCAACTTTTCCTTTTAATACTGGCACTCCACTTGGCGTTGCGTGTTCGCGTTGCGCTATTGGCATCTTCGTCGCATACGCTACAAACAATATAGTGCACGCAAATATTTGGATAAATACGCCAAGTGGAGTGCCAGTATAACAGATCTCTACCAGTTAACCTTTGAGTAGATAGGAGGAGCATTAACATCCTATGGATCAGTCTGGTCTGAAATAAAGAATTTTTATTTTTTTTATTTTTTATTATTAAACTAGGGCCTCAAAAAGAGTGTGTCCTAAATTAGAAATAGTGAAAACCACAATCTTTAAATATGAATCACAACTCTTAGAACTCATATAAGTAATCTCATAACAAAATCCTTATTGAAGAACGATTTATTCCGCTTGAAGTACACAAAAAAAAAACAACAATAAAACTGATCTAAAACCTAAACGAGGATTGCAGACGCACAAAAAAGTTTATGCAAAAATTTTATTTCCATTGAATGAGGGTAAAAATTGTTCGTATGAATATTTTTTGAAAATGAAGAAGTTTTTTCTTCTTTGGATATTGGTAAGCACTCACCCGGCCAAGTAATGCTTCGCAGGCCTCCGCTCCGTACTGCATCGAGAAGACAGCCAGGATCACCAGGAACAAGAAAGTCAAAGTTTCTTATGTGCAATAAAGAGTTTACATACATACAAGAGTACCAAGTTCGACATTCTCCACGATTGGTTTTTAGTTTTTTTCTGTAACAAAATAAACATGTTTAATTATTTCAGTACGCACAAAGATTTTGAGGAAAGGAATAAAAAACTTGTAAGATCTATTCTAATTTAAATAGCCTATTTCGTGTCCCACTGCTGGGCAAAGGCCTCTCCTCTTCTTCACCAATCTTCCCTATGGCCCGCATGTTCCTGCCATTTCTTTAGATAATAGTCCAGGTCGTCCCGCCATGTAAGAACTTCAGAAAAAAATTAAATTGTTGACTTTGTGTTAAAAAATGACGTTCAAGTAAACGATTCTAGAATGTGAAATTCGCAAACTATTCCATCAACAAATTTAAAAAATGAGCCTTAGCTTTGAACCCACACCCATCGGTTAGCAGGCAGTGGGTTTTACCACCTTTCTACTCAGCACAGATTGCAATTTCAATTCAAATCTTTCAAGTGCATAAATGAAAATCACTTTGCACTAAAATTAAAATAGGCACAAAACACTTTTTTGGTGCAAAGGGCCCAATAAATTAAGCCATTACAAGGGTGTGTTACTTATAATCTCGTATTGTAAATGGAGGAGGTTACTCGTGATAGTCTGGAGACTTGTGGTGTCTTGTCTGGAAGTCTGGGTGTTATATACTGCACCACAACAGATTAAAGTGATTCAATCAAGTACTCTCACGCATACGTTGGTAAGACCCAGAGAGTTTCCTAACGACTACGAAATAGCTGTTGGGAAACCCTAAAACCTAACTACGCTGACAATCTAGATATATTTAGGTTCAAGACAATGCTTTAGCTATTAATCTTTAATCTATATCTGTCTATATAATGCTAGCGGTCTGTCTCGGCTTCGCACGGGTGTAGCAAGAAGTAAATTTAGCCTATGTCACTCAGGGTGAATGTAGCTTTCCAATGGTGAAAGAATGTTTGAAATCGGCTCAATAGTTTTTGGGTTTATTCGTTACAAACATACACACAAAAATACAGATTTTTCCTCTATAATATTAGTATAGATGTGTGTGTATCTATTTCACTATAACAGACTTGTCTCCAGTATTATTCTGTGTATCATTATATTCGTGTTGGTGACTCTTTAACTATCAAATAAAAGTACTGGAGTAGGAAAAGAAAAGAACGAACGAACAAGGAAAGCGCTGCTAATCAATTTTATTACTTATTTCATTTTAATATCAATTAAGACTGCATTTATTTTATTGTAAGATTTTTATTTACTCGGGCCAACTGGCCTCAAATAAATCAGTTTTATTTACTTCCTTTATTTTAATTACTTATTTAAAACATTTTCTTGAACTAAAGAACCTGGATTGTCAGTTCAGAAATATTTTAGGGTTTCCCGATAGCTGTTTCCTTGTCATAAAACTGTCCGAGTCATACAAAAGACGCATGCGTTAAAGGATCAATTTAGTGAATCATCTTAATATAGCGCGGTGTAGGTATATAATACCCAGTCTTCCAGACAAATAATCACAAGTCTCCAGACCTTGACGGAGGACTCTTCCTTGTAAAATATACATTTAACGTAAGTAGCACTTTTATAATGATACACTTCAGTAATTGCACTTTTTTAAGATAGAAACTATACTTCATTTAATTTAGAACGAGAAACCACAATAACATTGTATTGCGTCTAGTCAACTATTTCTTGCCTAGCAAATAGTACAGTGCAATAGTTTGGCAGCCGCAAAATAAAATTGTTTTAATGTCACTTTATTTGCGTGTCGTCAATTGTTACTCTAGTACAAATTGTAAAGAGATTACAGCTCACGAGCCACAATTATAATGTTGTTGTGGTTTCTTATCCTAAATTAAATGAAGTAGATCTCGTACCCATTTGCGAAAAATATATATCCAGTCCCTATTTTAAGTGCAGTTGAGTAGTTTTTATTTATATACACGTGACAGATTAAAACATAGACAGTTAAGGTGCGATCACACCGCCGCTTAAAAAACGGTGACGGTACGGAATCGCAACAAAATGTATGAAGAAACGGTGAGAAAACGTGACGCATACGACACGTCACTGCGTATACGCGGCGGTTTGTCGCACCCTTATTTTGTGTAAATAGCCCTAAAAATTTAAGCCTTGTGGTTTAATTCCGCCGCTTCTCAAGCAGATGGCTGGGTTCAAACCCGAACGTCTCATATATTTCAGTTTCTTTTTTCAAAATGTCTTTTAAAATTTGTAAATGGAATATTTACAAACTTCACATTCTACTATACTATGGGCGTAAAAGATGAAAATTGACAACACAGACGCTTTAAGATTTCCTGATGTTCCTAAAAGTTATTTTTTCAATTTATCAATTTTTTTTCTTGGAATTCCGAGATGATTTCAACTTCATCAATTTACCAAAATGTTGTTCCTATAGGTCAATCGAAAAAATCATTAAAAATGATTATTTTGTTACAGAACCAAAAGTGCAGAATGTCGAACTTGGTACTCTTGTTCCTGGTGATCCTGGCCATCTTCTCGATGCAGTTCGGCGCAGAGGCCTGCGAAGCATTGCTCGGCGGGGTAAGTTTGCATATTATCAATATTCAAAGAAGAAAATAATCTCCATTTTTTGAAAATAGTCATACGTATCATTTTTACTCTTAATTAATGGTCAAATATAATTGAATTTGTTACATGGGCAGTAGCGATTAGAAATTATTTATTTCCAAACTTTGTTTTTGGTAATACTCGTAGTAGTCCAAAGTAGAGTTTTTAGTTAAGATTTTCTAGGTTTTTCTGCTGGTTACCGCGAAGCGTAAAGTTTCTTTTTGGGCAAGTTCATTCTTCTCTCGACATAGAATTTTCAACTATCGACCAGTTAAGTATTTACTTTTCAAAATAATACGAGAATGTTGAACCGCGGAAATTAAACGGCTCGAGTGTAATTTCACTATATTTTTATTTATTTATTATAATAGATTTATGTGTTTTGTCACAGTGTTCAAATCATGAGGACTGCTGCAGTATGTGGTGCGCTCACTCCTGGCTGGGAGACTACTGCAGTGTCCGTACTAAATAATCTTCGCTGAGAAGTAATCTCAACGAACAAATATACTTAAATTACAACCCGGCTATCGTGCACCTGTGGTTTTTCAGATTTTTAGGCATTGATGCTTAGAAAGTAAGCTTTATGCACATAAAATACAAAAATCATGGGTGCCCGTTTTTTTTTGCAAGGGCGTGTAAATAATAATCTACTTTATTGTTTTTCAAGAGCATAATTTTGTGATTGTGACGATGCAGCTTCATTGTAAAATTTTACTTATATAAAATTCGACAAATCAATTTTGTAATTTAAGCCAATTTTCACTACTTCCGCATTTGTACGAATAAAATACAGCTTTAAATTAATTATATATATTTTGGTTTCTTTCATGTTTCTTTACATAGACATAATAATTGGAATAGAGAATACATACATACAAATTACTTTTCGAAAAGTAAGGAGTGTGTACTATCAATTATTTAAGCATTTTTGACTGTCGTCTCTCTAATTAAGGTGGTTCAGACGTTGTTGAGAAAACTCCTTTAGTCAAAATCAACACGTTGGACGGACGGACAGTAAACTTTTAAACAGTGTACGTGTCCGGAACAAACTAAAGATATTTTTCTATCTATATCTTACTAAAAAAATGCGAAAGTTTGTGAGGATGTTTGTTCATTTTTCACGCTGAAACGACTGAACGGATTTGGATCATATTTGGAATGAAGATAGCTGGTATCCTAGATTTTGACATAGAGTACATTTTATCCCGGAAAATTGCATAGTTCCCGATGGCGATAAACATGTGACAGGTCGTAGCTGCCTAGAGTCGCAACGTAAATAATTACTGCAGAATATAGGTACTATCCGGTGGATGCAGGTGGCGACTTGTCGTTCAGTATGGAGTGCTAAGGGGGAGGCCTTTGTTCAACAGTGGACGTCTTCACCACCACCTGCATCCACCGCTTTCCCGCAACTTTCACGATGTCGTCATCCACGGACACGGCTGTGAACACTGCGTACGTAAGCTGTCTTCTTCTCAGAGTTGAAAGAAGGGAAGCGTACGAGTGGTTGTCAGTTTTTGCGCTATAAGGACGTCCTAAAGAGGCACTTAACGGCCTGTAGCATACCCCAGGATGGTTGGGAGGAGCTTGCGCGACAAAGATCTCAATGGCGCAACTCTGTTCATAAGGCAGTCAGCAATTTTGAAAAGCTCCGTGTTGAAGACCTCGAAGCCAAACGCCTTCACAAAAAGATACGCCCCAAGCCTTCCTATACGTACACCTACAACTCCGCGGGTCAGTTGTAATGTGCGCCGTGCAATCGCACCTTTAAAACCAAATTTGGTTTCGCCAGCCATTCTCGCTCTCACCTCCGGAGCTAGCAGGATTCGCCGTTGACGGATACGCCAAGGAGAACATCAGGCACTTGTCCCACCAAGAGCGAGTAAGCGATTAGCTATCGGCGATTTTCTCGCCCAAGAAACGAACAAAACATAAGGATCCTGTGTTAGTAAAAGAGACACATATAATTATTAATAGTTCATCGCTGGCTGTTCACACTGCCGGCGAGAGCACTCGCTTGCAGTAAAACTCAAGCTGCAAGACCAATCAGCAGTAATTTTACAGCGTGGATTGGATTTGAGCAAAGCATTTGAGCTGTCATTGTTGTCTAGCTCAGACGACGATGATGATGAATTTTGTAGTATAGTGGCATGGCAGCAGCAATTCTGAATAGACGGTCTTACAATGAACCGCTAATACAGTGTACAGTGTGTTTCGCGTGCAGGTTTGAACAAGTCTGCGTCGTCTGCGTGTTCGGCTGCACCGCACCGCCCGAGCGAGTTATGCGAGTAATAGCCCGTTGGACTCGAACACTCGCCTATAGCCGAGCGACAAAACTATTGAAGCTAACACTCGCTTCTCGCCGCTCGCCCACTCGTTTCTAGTTTATCGTTCTACTCGTTTATCGCTCATCGTCGCCGGTGGGACAAGTGCCTCATGTATTTATTTTTCCTGTTTTGTAAGTTCGCGTACTGTTTTGCTAGTGAGTGCCGGTAGTCGGTCCGGTAGAGCGTGAACGGGTCGGCCCGTCGGAACCGGGTTCATTAATGATTTATACAATTAAGCCGAGGGCCTCGTTTACTTAGACTCCGTATATTTTGGCTTAATGTTGTTTATTAGTTTAGCAGAAGAAATAGACTGACAAACAGCTGCAACTTTCGACAACGTTCAATAACTAAATTTAATTATAAACGAAAGTTTTGTGGGTGCGGAGGGGATAGAACCGGCGCTTATGGGATATGCGCCAAGCGTCCTACCAACTTGACCACTGGGACCAAACAACTCAACGAAAAATTGAATCGCTTGTGTACCTACGCAATTAGTTTCTTTTATAATAAAATTTAGTTTTCGCTAAGCAGGCGTACTTACGGCTAAATAATTAAATTTGTCACACTCCATATTATAATTCCGTTTTTCTAGAAAAGAGAGACAAAGAAATCTTATTTTTTTTAGAAAGAAAGGAAGAAGACATTTATTCATTTTGCAAGACACACAAATATAAGAGCATACACACAATTTTATAGAAAAGAAACAAAAAAAACAAAAAATACAGACATAAAAATTAGATCATCAGCGTTGTGTGTCTCCGCAAAAGTGAAACGGTCGCTGGCCCAGCATTACGCTGAGGTGTTAGACACCTGCAGCAATGATTTTCAGCCAGAACCGTTTGTGACTCAAGAGACGATACACAGGCAAAATATACTACATAAACCATAAACTTTTACGTAAGTAAAGTAATAAACAGACAGAATCCGACTTATGTGTGACTAAAAAATACATGAATTTATTAAATAGTTTACAATAAACAAAAAGGAAGGAAGACTATACCATTTTCATTCTTACCTGTCCTATTAGGTAAACAAAATTCTAATAAAAGTTTTTAATGATTCACGGTTAAATTCATTCGAAATATTATCGGGAGCTCAATAAAGGTAATCGCGGTTCACATCCCGTTTATAATATTTCGAAGAAACAAAATTCTAACCTCAAAACGTCTCATTTTTGTTATTTTTAAATATTTCATCATAAATAAAGGAACTGGAGATAAAATATCAGCAAAATTATGTACAAAATATTACCTCAGGTTTATTTGATAACATAATAGGTACACCTTATTTTTTACAAAAATTTGCACATTGAGGTTAGAATTTTGTTTCAAAGACAACAAGCTGGCATATCAATGTACAAAGTGCTGGAGGACTATTTTAAGGATTTTTGGAGCGTCAATAAGTGATCCTTCAGCTTGGGCTTGAAGGTGTAACTACTTGACGCTCCTTGGATTGGGGGGGGGGGGGGGGAATATCATTCCAGCACTTGGACGCCGCAAACTTGAAACTGCCTCGGAATGCCGCAGTCCGGTGCTTAGGCACGAGAACCATTGCGCATCTGCGCTCACTCTTCGACTAAACCATCTTGTTAAAGAGGTATGATGGGGTCTCGTGACGTCTCAGACCGAACAGCAAAGTGGCGAGGTGCATGCGCCTGCACGCTGGCATGTTCAGCAAGTTGGCGGCGTTCAGGTATTTATATTGTTAATTACATAAATGAGCTTTTAATTAAAGCCATGAAAAAAAAATCACGAACATTCCCTATTTATTTAATGCCTACAGATTAAAAAACTAGCTACCTACTTATTATTTGAATTTTCATTTTCACGACGAAACTCCGACACTCAAGCGGTTTCTATTTTCTTTTGACTACTAGATATTTAGTTTATTAGTCACTTGTATACTTAATTCCTTTGAGACTGGTTTACCCAAAAGGTAAATAATTAGGGCTCTAGTTAATTCAGATTGTACATAATTCATTCAAAAGCTATTTCATAATAGATATCTAAAAGGCAAATTCAAAGGCTTTATAAACGTTGCGGAGTGAATGTTGTAGATTTTCCGAGAAAAGCAATTTGATTTTGTTTTACATTTTAGGCTTTCCGCCCACTAGACTGTATACTAAAACCTCACAATCGACACATAAGTACCTACTTACAACTTCAACGTCGTTACAATAACCTGCATAAAACAAAGTCTATAGCGCTGCCTGTCTGTCACCATGTATGTCTAGATACTCGTATTTAAAACTACACAACGGATTTTGATGCAGTTTATTTAATAGATAGAGTGATTCAAGAAAAAGGTTTACCCCATTATTCATAAACGCTCTACAGGGGTCTTACCATGACGTCTTAATGCGATTTTCATTTTAGGTGCGCTCGCTGTCAGATTCATACTAAAAGTGACAGCTAAAACTTGAACTGAGTCGAAATTAGAACGTTATGGTATGGCCCCAGGCTTCTGCTAACTTAGTAATCGTTTGTCCTTATCTGTGAAAAGTAAATGTCAAAGTGACAGATAAGGACAAACGATTACTAAGTTAGCAGAAGCCTATAGAGCGTTTATGAATAAGGGGGTTATTATATGTATAATTCTACGTAGAAGAGGTCGCGGGCAGAAGGTAGTTACATATTACGTTTTTATACCTTACTGAGCTTGCACGTTTAGTATTGTGGGCGTATAGGTGGAAAGGGGAATCGAAATAGTGATGGGTTGCTAGCCGCATCGCCTATAACATGATTCCTAAAATTTTCGCCCATTCCCTCGATGGCCAAGTCAACCATCTGCGCGGGAAGAGAAGCAACTGGTGCATTTTTGAGGGATGGAGGAACAGGATGTAAAGTTCCTCATCCACCATCGAAAAGGGAGGATCCTCCGACCAGACGAGTGTTTTGTCTGGTGGGCTACCTGCCTGACGATTGTTGTCGGGTTCTTGTATGTATCTTCAACACAGACCTATTAAACCTATGGACTGGAAATACCTACAAAATACGCGTGCATACCTAAAGATGTCGCATAAAATGGCGCTCAAGGGATGTGATATCGAAACCAAAATATTTGATATCGATAATCGAATTTTTAGCGGCTAATATTTTGAGCAGCAATGGTTTCTTTTTGGGAAAAAACAGTTTTAAATTCGCTTTATTCACAATTACTTTGACTAGAGATATATATATACACTTTGTTTTTTTACCATTAGAAAGAAGTAAGCGATCTTGACGTATCATTTTATTTAAAAACGCTTTTAAAAAAATAGTACCTAACTATTACTAAACTAATTATAAAACCAAAAGTATGTAAATGGCCATATTTCCTTGCTAATTATTATATATATTTGCTGTGACTTATTTTTCAAAAGTGTTTTTCAATAAAAAGACACGTCAAGATCGCTTACTTCTTTCTAATGCTAAATGAAACGAAGTAGGCGCAAGGAGATTGGGAATGTAACATTCCTTTGGAAATTATAAGGAGTAGAGGCATCTCGTATTTGCTGAAATATTGATGATTTAAGAAAAAACAAATATTTATGTGTGTTTATCGGAAAAATAATCGAAAAGAATTAAGGATTGTCAATTCATTTTTTTTTATTTCAATGTTTTTCCACTTGTATCGTATTATTAACAGTAGCCTTAAATGTTAGTGGGTTAAATTTTACAATCGTACAGGATTTTTTTAACACCGTAAAGGTATTATGTAGCCGAGCGCGCAAAAGAAAGCTAGGCTTGTTTCAGAGACTTGCACTAATTAATTAGCGTGTGATTAGTTACCTTGTACTGACTAAATAAAACAACAACAACGTATAAAACGCCATTTACAATACAAATACTCTTTATTGCACACCACAAATCAAGGGATAAAATACTATACCTCGTTTGATAAGAAAATAAAAGTCCATCACGATCAATTATTGCATTAGACATATTAATACAATAAAAACGAAGTGCACTACAGACGGATATTTGATACTTTCATTCAATTTCTGTGAAATAATCGCAAAAATCACCAAAAATGCGACGTTGCGAGCTCAGCACGGATGCACCCTCTTACGACAACCAAAGGTCACATTTTAAACTCTTAGAGAGTTTCCGACAAACGAATCCGGATCCGGCTATGTACTCCAGCACGCTATCGTCGTATTTATTTATTTCATTCGACATATCTCCTACGTATTCATCATACAAATTAGATTCATCTTCTTCGATTTCCACAAATCTGTTCTTTTCTGTTAACTTATTACTGGTTGTTGGATTTATACTATCTGCACCTATGACGTCCAACCACTTCCGCCGTAATGCATCATTTTTCGGGAACCTGTAACCCATGGACGAAATTTACAGTTATTTCAGTTCTACGTATGTCGATATTTAGTACAACACTAAAGAAGACTGTCAAATTTAGTAAATACAATGCAACCAAAAATACAACAATAAATGGCGAAAAATCAACATCTCTTTGAAAGAAACGATAAAAGCTTATGAAAATTAATTATCACTAAGTAAATATTACCATGAAATGGCCCTATTTGATGAAAAAACGGCTACTAACCTATGAAGAGGCAAATTCGGTTGATTTCTCGTTTTCCGAGAAGAACACTGTTTTATGGAACACTTAGGCATATTGTGTTTGCATCACTTGATATCCACTGCATAAAAACAATTTTAAAAGTATCTTTATTACACTGAAATCACCAAAAAACTCCGTATTAACAGTTCACCTGACAGCTCACGTACCACAAAACCTCTGTCGCATAAGATGGCGGATGGCAGCCGGAAATGAAAACTGCTCATAATGACAGACCATTGGCGAGTATAGAAAAAATAAATGTCATGCCGTCTTTGTTTTCATATGCCAAGAGACCTTAGAAAGAAAGAGATAATACGTGTTTTTTAATTCTTATATCGATCTTACACATATTTGCATACCAAATGTATATATAGTACAATAGGGCCACTCCATATAGCCGTAGGTTGTTCCTTCCTCATTGATCTTCAATCGCTCTGATAGCTTTGACAACGCGATGTAGGATACGTCAGTTTAGTTCGTATGTGGCGAGATAGATGTCGCCACACATTCTATTATGTTTTTTCTTTAGTCGCATGGAAGTTCTCTTTTCTCTTTTTTAATTTTTACGGTTCCTTACCTCAAAAGGAAAAAACGGAACCCTTACAGGATCACTTTGTTGTCCGTCCGTCCGTCCGTCTGTCAAGACCCTTTTTCTCAGGAACGCGTGGAGGTATCAAGCTGAAATTTATATCAAATACTCAGGTCTACTGCCCCTTGAAGCTGTGAAAAAATCAAATTTCTAAGCCAACGCAATCAAAAGATACAGCCTTTTATGCCGCAAATTTCCGCAACTCTCAAGGGAATCAAAACCAACAGGGTACTTCCCGTGAACGCAGAACCTTGAAATTTGGTATGAAGGTAGATCTTATAGCACAGATTGAGGAATAATTGCGAAAACCGTAAATATGTATGTATGTCTGTATATATCAGTGACCAATATAAAGTGACCCTACACTGCGTAAATTTTTATAGATATATAGATATTTATAGATAATGATACGGAACCCCCGGTGCGCGAGTTCGACTCGCACTTGGCCGGTTTTTTTCTTTGGTCTCTAGCTTTTAAAAATCTTCAAAACCCTTATATTCCAGATACTTCTTAATCTTTAAGTGAAACCTTGTATCCGGTCACCAATTACGGGGCGCTTCGTAACTCCGCAAACTTGAACGCGACTTTGTACCAAATAAAATTCGGTACAAACAGAATATTTTACTGGGACACGGTGGGCTATGGGTGCTGGAAGCGCCCGGGCAAGCGTAGGCGATGACAAGTCGAATAAGAAAAGCAGTTGAAGCGTTGAATGACGTTAAAAGCATGCGTCTTTTCCTTTACACCTCAATAAATTAAATACATACTAGACGAGACGGAAAGAGAGAGAGAGAGAGGGGGGGGGGATTATAAAATTTTATTCAAAACTAGCTGTTGCCAGCGACTTCGTCTGCAAAGAATTCGTTTATCGCTATCCCGCTGGAACTACGCAATTTTCCGGGACAAAAAGTAGCCTATGTGCTATTCCAGACTTTTCTCTATCTACGTGCCGAATTTCATCCAGATCCGTTGGGCCGTTCTCGCGTGATTGAGTAACAAACAAACATCCATCCATCCATCCATCCATCCATCCATCAATACTTTCGCATTTATAATATAAGTAAGAAGTAAGATTAAGTTGCCCTCTTGAAACCATGCATTTGAAAATCGAGAAATGTATGAAAGAAACATTTGCCAAAAATATAAAAAAGTACTTATGTTGCATACACGTGATTAGTCCACATTTTTTGCCGCTGGCCTTTAGCTCTTGTTACCTACCTTAGGCTCTGTCTACCCCGCAAGGGATAATGACGTGATTTATGTATGTATGTATGAGTAAACATTACGTTAAATTGCGATAACTCGCTGTGATCATAATATTCGAAAATGAACAGCAATTTCAGTTTTTCCACAAACTGACCCTTTCTATCGCCTGATGCTAATAATTTACTTAACTCTGAGTTTGTAACTAATACCAATCTTTTCCGAAAGCTTAAAGTTTAAAGTCTTAAGTAAAGTTAAGTTTTAAGAATACTTAAGATAGTTCGTACCGGATACTTGCATTATAGCTATAGGGTGCGTATTATCGTCACTACGAGTAAAATCGTACCTCAAAGCAGTAAACTAAACTGAACCTTGAAGCAAACTAGGTAAAGTTCACTTTGTAAGATTACTGATCTTGAGGTACGAGGTTTAAAAACAGAACCGCCTTCAAATGTAGCCTAAATCCGCCTACAGATTTCATAATAAGTGCCACGACCCACGCTCCCATCATAACATCGTAATGTTTATGCGTGGCTGTCTACCCCGTTAGGGATATCTATAGACGTGATTTCTTTACGTGTATTCATGTATGTATTGGATTGTATTGTGTATTTCACAAAGCCATTTCCAGTTTGGTTAATATCAAAGTCGAAATCTAATCTCCAGTTGTCTCTAAACTTTAGCTTTGATCTCCCTGTATCTAATGATGGTTCTCAAAGTTTTAAGTAGAAAAGGCTCTTTGTTTCACCAGGCCCTTAAAACTTTGTCATTTTATTAGTTATTAATACTAGTTTTTGTTTAGAAAATAAACACCAGAATTTGGGGTTCTATCTTTTTTGTTTGGAAGTTTCGTTCGTGGCTTAGAGGTTTGGCTTGGAAAAAGACTCTATACATTTAGCGCCTTCAATGAACACAAAATATTTACCTTGCTACTCCGCTACTTACGTGCAAGATAACCAAGCCTGTGCGAAATATATACGTTTTGCATGCAAACCCTCCCACCACTACTGCCACACAAAACGCACACAAATCCCACAAACTTAATTAACCCTATCACCACACAAACACTGACGCGCGTTTCGATCCCTCTACGGGATCATTCTCAAAGTCAGAGCACAACCGATGCACATGCGAACCAACGTCGTACTAATTTGTAAATCTATAAATAAACTAAATGTACCCACATTTGTATATTTCCAAACTACCCTCTTATTTATAATTTTTATTAACCATCAACAACTACCTTCATAAAATTTTCCGACTACAGCAAAAACAAAGAGGGTTATGTATTTAACAAAACAATTTTTCTATTCATCAAAATGGACACGCAACAAAGGAGATGACACCAAGTTCACCTGTTCGTTAATTATTGAACCACTATTGTTGTACCTAATTATTTCCAACTGCTCCAAAACACCCAACCGTAAACCCTTTTCACAAAAATGAAAAATATAATGATTAAGCCTAAAAACGGTTACGCGTGGCTTAATCATCCGGATAGATCAAATTTTGCATTTTGGTAGTTTGGAAATATACAAATGTGGGTACATTTAGTTTATTTATAGATTTACAAATTAGTACGACGTTGGTTCGCATGTGCATCGGTTGTGCTCTGACTTTGAGAATGATCCCGTAGAGGGATCGAAACGCGCGTCAGTGTTTGTGTGGTGATAGGGTTAATTAAGTTTGTGGGATTTGTGTGCGTTTTGTGTGGCAGTAGTGGTGGGAGGGCTTGCATGCAAAACGTATACATTTCGCACAAGCTTGGTTATCTTGCACGTAAGTAGCGGAGTAGCAAGGTAAATATTTTGTGTTCATTGAAATGGACCTCCGCAAAGTAACGCCTGATTCAATAAAATATTTAGCGCCTTCTTTGATCATTGTCACTGTTTTATTTTTATACTGCTTTTAGTTCCGGGACCGGTAGTTGAGCTTTTGGTAAGCCTCCACGAGAGCGACGACATCGCGGTGGATGCGGACAGCACAAGATCGGTCTCTCAGTGGAGAGCCTTGGGGGAGGTCTATGTCCAGCAGTGGACATTCTTTCAACTAGGGTAGTGAAGAGGTAAAAAATCTAAAAAAACTTTCTGCGCTAAATCTTCAGTTGTATTAAAAATAGCGTTGCAACTCATTATATTTTTAGTGGCATACTGCTGCTATTGGGTGAATATTTGAATACGTACAAATCACGCGGCACTCACTAAAGAACTATTTAAAAAAACATAAATTAAACTAATTTTGATTTTACAATATCAAATGGCTTGTCTACTATCGTGGTGTATGTATAATAGTCATATATTTTAATTATAACTGTGATAAATTAATTCTGCAAACCGTCAAATCTAATTACCAGTCGTGTCCCAAATTCCAAATTTAAACAGTTTAATTTCATTTTATTAAACTTTCACGCTGAAGATCGTATTTTTTTGTAGTAATTTGTGTAGTCTAATAGTATATGTACTTCGCCTAATAATTACACAGCTTAAAGAACACTTTTATATCATTTAAGATAGCATCGAAAATTGTCCCAAGACTCAATACTCACTACCGTTCGTCTGAATGAACGGAGTATTAAAATATTAACGGCTGCAGTTGGAGGGTAGCTGTCAAAGTACTGACCTTGGTTTTAGTTCGTACGAGCTAGCCGCGCTACCACACGTACGTAAGTTCATTTAGTGACGAAATATTTCGCAATATTCACCCGAAGATTCGATTTTGTTCGATTTTTTTTCTCCGCACCATTCAGTACTCCAAAGGTAAGTGTGTTTACTTTTTCAGATAAATAAATGTGCTAAATTGTATATCATTGGATTGCTTATGCGTTAATAGTCATGTAATATTTTTAATTATCTTCAATAATACCCAACGGTCCGAAAATCGCCAATATCTCACTACCATTTTCATAATTACCGTTTTTTCCCATTCACTTTTAACAAATGGTAGTGAGAATTTTCGAATGGTAATTAGTACATTATATCAAAAGTAACAAGTTTTTTCTTTTTCATCCTATTATTTAAAGGCAAAGCATACACCTACCCTCTTCACAATAATCAGGCTTATTTTAGAAAATATTTCAGCTTTTATTCATTTATTAATTTGTCACCCTACGTGATTGGTGTTTGTGGCTGTACCTCACTTGGGTAATGTATTTGTTTCAGATAGTCATGCCTCGGAAAAAAAGAAACAAAGAAGAAATTCTAATAAATGCTAAAATAGCACGTCAGTATACCAAAATTAAAGCTGATCCTATATTATATGTTTTAGAAAAAGAAAGAGAACGATAAAGATATAAAAAACGTAGAGCAAAAAGATTTTGTCTGTAGTAGAATTAACATTAACACCGAGAGCTTAAAGAATACAAAGAAAGAAATGGAGAGAAAATTTTAAAAAACATGAAAGAAAGAAGATGGAAAAAAGGGTATTCAACATATGAATGACAATAACCAAGTGCAAGTGATGCTGAAGAAAAGCAACCTAGAAATGAGGAAAATGTGCATAGTAATGTATTAAATGAAAATTGCCAAAATGATCCACAGCCAGCGTCCTGGAAAAATAGTTGAATTGCGAAAAAATCTAAGATACAAAATAAGAAGACAACTGACATACATTATGAACAAAAGAAGTCGTAGGTTACACAGAAGAAATATAATTCCTGAAACGAAAAAATAATTCGTACAGAAAAATGATATTATTGAGACTAAAAAAACGTTTGCAGAGATTGTTAAGTTGTGTTTTATTATTTTATCCTTGCCATAAAAATATTCTAATTACCATTTCTTAAAATTCAACCAATTTAGTACTAATTCCTAACTACCGTTTACAATTTATACTTACCGTTCATTTATTCTAATTACCATTTCTCAAATCCTCCTTACCGTTTACATTATTTCTCATTACCATTTGCAGAAAAAATTACATACTAAATATATGGTTATATATCAATGCCAAAAGGGTGCCTTTATTTTTATTTTAATGTAAGTATGTTAACCTTCAGGTTAAACCATAAAAACTCAGCAATAAAGTCGATATTTACTTTTTTTTTTCAAACGCCCAATATGTACGACTTGAAATATTCACCCTATTATATTATGATTTGACGATGAACTCTTTATAAAGAACCATTTGTAATAACCCCTTTTCTGTATTACTTAGGTACCTTTCTTACCTATTTTGTAAAATACATACGTATTGATACATACACACACATATCACATCTTTATCCCTTACGGGGTAGACAGGGCCTAAGGTAACAAGAAAGACAGGCCACGTTTAGCAAGATTGTGGCCGTTGTGAAAAATGAAACCAAAATAGTGATGGATTGCTAGCCGCATCGCCTATAACATGATTCTTTAGAATCTTGCCCGTTTCCTAGACGGGCTTTTACCATATGCGCGGTAAGAGAAGTAACAGGTACATTCTGTTTTTTCTTTGTTCCCAGACCAGGGGTCTTACCATGTAGTCTTAATGCGATTTAGTTTAGGTTCGCTCGCTGTCAGATTCACACTAAAAGTGACAGCTAAAACTTGAACTGAGTCGGAATTAGGACGGTATGGACTCTACCCCGCCTAGCACGACAGCGCACAAGAGTCGCGTCGCGCGCGAGATAGATTATCCGTCTCTATCTAGAATGAACAGTAAGAAAAAGACGGGCAATCTATCTCGCGCGCGACGCGACTCTTGTCCGCTGTCGTGCTAGACGTGCAGCATGCATTTTGTGAAATTGTATAATTACCCTCATTTCATCAATAACATAAGCTTACTCAGTATTAATCCCTTTGACACCGCAGCATATAAGTTCAGATTGCGTTTACCAACTCCATCAGTAAAGTTGTTATGTACCGGTGCCAAGTGGAATATTTAATGTCGTGCATTTCTGCCATTGAATTTGCGATAGTAGTAGGGGATATGCTTGTTTTAATAGAAATTTGGTTTTACAGCCAGTAAGCTCATAAAATGCTATGCAGGTTTGTTTAGATATCTCGTTTACTTTTATGGATTTGATACTGGAATCAACCGAGTGAAGGAGACAGCAAGGCATTCTAAGAGTTCACGGACTGGAGTGTCCAGTGTAGAGTAGAGTCTGTCTAACCAAAGCTGAACCTGTAAAAGCGCGGCAATTTCAAAAAACCATGACCGGGTAACACAGGATCACTCACACAGCTGCAATTTTCTTAGAGAAATGTCAATGACACACTTAAAGACAAAATGTTGCCAGTCAAATAACTAGTGGGTTCAGCTTTGGTTACACAGACTCTAGTCATGGGTGGCTTTGTTTTTGAATTATTGGTAACATTAGGGAAAATATATTTTCATCTCTCATACTCTGAAAGTAGGTCATTGATTATCTGGATATAGGGTTGAAAGTGACTCATCGCGACCCTTGGGTTGAAAGTAATTTTATTTTCTAGCTAATCCAAATGAGGTACATATCAATGGAAATACGTATTCAGCCATGTAATCTATGTTTTATATAATCATCTATACAAATAGTTCCTTTTTAATTGTAAAAGGCTAAATAATCTTAAAATAACATTCCCGCTATAAATAAGCTTATGCCAGCGTACCTACCTATACAAAGAGAATCAGAAATTATTACGTTCGGTTATTTTTTTAGCTCGAAATATTTAAGTCGACAATTAATTGATAGCGACCTCCGTGTCTGCAAATTAAAAAAAAACTATCCGGCCGCCATTGGTGCGCAGAAGAAAATGCGCAGTGCGCGTAAATCGCGTAATAGAAAAAAGAGCGAGAAGAGAATGACAAACGTAACAAATATTAAGTGCGACCGTGAAATTTGTCATAATAACCTTCTTTTAATTTCCTCATATTCGAAATGAAAAGTAGTGTTCAACTCGTATGAAATTACCCATTTCTCCCTCGAACTTTTGGCACCCTCACTTCGTTCGTGCGCCAGAAATATCTCAGGTGAAATGGGTATATTTCAACCCTTGTTTATCAATCTACTATTAAGTATACACTCACAAATCGCGCCAGTGGCAAAAGCCCATTGAGTGAATGGGTGAAAATCTTAGGAATAATTTTGCAGCAACCTATCACTATTTCGATTCCCCTTTTCACTTACAAGCCCACATTCATGCTAAACGTGGCCTATAGGTCTTGTTACGCCGCTCTGTCTACCCCATAAGAGATAAAGACGTGATTTATGCATGTATGTAAACTCTTTATTGCACATAAAAATTTAAAAATACAGAAGTACACAGAAAATAGTACAAAGGCGAACTTATCCCTAAGAAGGGATCTCTTCCAGCTAACTTGATTTATCTAACTAATATTATAAATGCGAAAGTATGGATGGATGGATGGATGGATGTTTGTTTGTTACTCAATCACGCCAGAACGGCCCAACGGATCTGGATGAAATTCGGCACATAGATAGAGAAAAGTCTGGAATAGCACATAGGCTACTTTTTATCCCGGAAAATTGCGTAATTCCCGTGGGATAAAGATAAACGAATTCTTTGCAGACGAAGTCGCTGGCAACAGCTAGTATAGATATATATTTCACGTGTTGCCGAAGTGTTACAGAAGCGTTTTTTACGTATGTATGTATGTTTGTCCGGGTGGAATCTTGCGACTCAATTTTGAAGCAGATATCTTCATCCGATTGAGCTGAAATTTTGCAAACTTGTGTAAGTCAGATGACAATACAATAATCTGGTAGTAGAATTCTGGTCCAGCCAGGACCGTCTCCGCAGGAGGGAACTCCTCAACGGTTGGCCCGATTGACTTGAAATTTGGTTCACACAATAATGTACGACGGATGACAATGCAAGTACAGTCAACAAAAGTACAATCAGCAAAAAGCTTGTGTCTAAAATGAAATGTTTAGGTTAGGTTATTCAAATTAAAAGGATAACGCTTTTTATGACAACTAAATTCGGAAGGCTGGTCCTTAATATTCCAACATAAGCACGCTTCGTAATTTGCAGTTCGAACATAACCCGTCGAAATCCGGAACGCCGCAGACTGCATTACTCATCTATTTAAATTGCGGTTATTACTACTTGGCCGCTTTGCTCTAAACCATTCCGCGGCATGAATTTAAAATTCGAGTCACTGCTTTTCTTGTTATATCACTACATTAGTATAAAACAAAGTCGCTTTCCGCTGTCTGTCTGTATGTATGCTTAGTTCTTTAAAACTTATTGGTACCTAATAAAACATACATTCATAAATCACGTCTTTATCACTTACGCGGTAGACAGAGCCTAAGGTAACAAGACCTACAGGCCACGCTTAGCATGATTATATGGACGTATAGGTGGAAAGGGGAATCAAAATAGTGATGAGTTGCTAGCCGCATCGCCTATGACATGATTCCTAAGATTTTCGCATATTCCCTCTATGGGCTTTTATCATCTGCGCGGGAAGAGAAGCAGACCTCGTACTCGTAGACCGCATGGAAGAAAATAATACCGTCTGTTAAAGATGTAAGAAAGTAAGTAATGCTTTATTGTACAAATATAAAGAAACAGGTACAATTCACAAAATAATACAAATAACAATAACATATATATACAAAGGCGAACTTACCCTATAAGGGATCTCTACCAGTTAACCTTTGAGTAGATGAGAGGAGCATTAACCCGTCAAGCGTCCCAGAGACTACATTAGTCGCTAACTTTTTCGGGCGGGAAATGTCCTAGAGACTGCATTAGTCTCTAAGCGTATCGGTGTCTTTGGTATTTTTTCTACGCCGGTTATTGTGATCGGTTGACTTTAAAATTTAATGTGTTGTGAGCCAATAGCAGTTATTACTGCGTATAATTAAAATTTTCTACCAATAGGAATTAAACGAGGGACCGACAAAGAGTGAGTTTTAAATTCCAGATAGTAAAGCCACAATAGAACGTACTATATCTAATAACACATCATAAAATAAACTACGATAAGATAAGATGCTTTTGCACAGGGCCGGATTAAGGTAGTTTGATGAGCTTTGCTACAAATTAAAATCTGCGCGAAGTCGCCGGCAACAGTTCGTCTTAATACGAAGTTGATATTACGACGCTTTAAATGTTACTACCCTTCGAATTCATTAACCGCAATGGCTTCTGCGAAAATTGAATCTATTTTTGGCTTCATCTAGATTCGATCTGGGAGGAGAGGCGCTGAAACTTAAGCTACTTTATTTAAAACAATGGGAAGACATAATTTTAAAATAACACGCTATCGAGTTTAAAATACACACACCAAAAAAGACTTGGGATAATCATTATCCTTAAACAAATTTGATGTTTTGTCATTTTTTTTTTTTTTTTATGTTAAATAGGAAGGTAAACGAGCAAGTGGGTCACCTGATGGTAAGCGATCACCACTGCCCATAGACACCCGCAACCCCGGAGGGATTGCAAATGCGTTGCCAACCTAGAGGGCTAAGATGAAATGCCTCTTGTGCCCGTAATTTCCCCGGCTGTCTTACTCTCCACACCGGAACACAGCAGTAGTAACTCGGTAGTAATTTGCCTATACTGAAACGTTCAAAACTATCTAGGGATAAAAAATATCCCTAGACAGTTTTGATGAGTGTAGTTGCGAGTGTAGTGTTACTTAGAACTTCTAGGGTCTAAGGGTGGCAGGTGTTAACGTGAAGTTAGTTATTAGTATATATCTTAGGTACCTATACCTAGGTTACAGAAGACTTCGTGGGAGCAAAGGAAAAACATAGAATGTACAGGTGGCGGCACGTAAGTCAAATGTGGCGTACTCCTCCCCGCACTCCCCCGCGACTCCCCCGCGATACCTTATTTTCGACTACTGCGTATCTACGGTCATCGCAAGACTTACGTACCGGCACTTGTACCAGTTGCTTCTTTTTCCGCGCTGGTGGTAAAAGCCCATCGAGGAAATGCGCCAAAATATTAAGAATCATTTTATAGGCGATGCGGCTAGCAACTCGTCACTATTTTGATTCGCCTTTCTACTTATATGTCCTACTACCTACCTGCCTACTTTGCTAAGCGTGGTATTTGGGAACTAAGCCCCTTATTTATAAACGCTCTGGCTTCTGTTAACAGCAATCGTTTGTCCTTATCTGTGAAAGGTAAATGTCAAAGTGACAGATAAGGACAAACGATTGCTAGGTTAGCAGAAGCCTAGCGTTTATGAATAAGGGGGTAAATAAATAGGCACTGGTTTTCGGTGGAACAAAAGTATAATCAAATCAAACCAAAGGTCATCTTTAAATTCGTTTATCGCTATCCCGCGGGAACTACGCAATTTTCCGGGATAAAAAGTAGCCTATGTGCTATTCCAGACTTTTCTCTATCTGTGTACCGAATTTCATCCAGATCCGTTGGGCCGTTCTGGCGTGATTGAGTAACAAACAAACATCCATCCAGCCATCCATCCATCCATCCATACTTTCGCATTTATAATATTAGTTAAATTAATAATACGCCAAAACAATTTTTAGAAAACGCGTCGACTATTGGACCGGCTAGCAGACTCCACTTCAATTTAAAGATAGCTGTGACTCGACTCATCCCAGTAGTATCCGAGACACCATTTAAAAACATCAAAGCTTTGTTTTTTCGTACAAGAATAAAACAAAGATGTCTGTATGAAATTTTAATGTAAAGAGCGTCTCAATTTTCATTATTTGCATTGTTATTTTAAGATTCTGACTTTATTCGCGTTTTATTTTAAAATAACAATTTAGACGAAGCCGTAACATGAATGCTATTTTAAGGGCCTGTTTCACTACTCTCAGTTAAGACCCTGATGACATGTCTTAAGTGCTGTTTATCTATAATGTCGTCTCTGTCTGTTTCGTAGTAAGAAATAGAGAGAGAATCTTACATAACTGACAATTAAGATAGGTAACTGAAACTTAACAGAGAGTAGTGAAGATGAAGATTTAAGTGACCTTTTTTTTGTTAAGGTCGTTTGGGAAAGATATTTCTGAAGCAATAAGCCTGCTAATTATTTACATGGTTTCAAGAAATAATGTTTGTATGTATGTATGTATCACTTTTTATTGTACGTAAAACACATAAATTTTACAGGTGATAAGATACACAGATGTTCAAAGGCGAACTTATCCCTCAAAGGGATCTCTTCCAGTTAACCTTCGAACGATTGACAGGGCAACAGAAACCAGAGTATAGAGAGTAGACATACTAAAAAGCTAAAAGATCAATGACCCCAACTTAAATCTAGACAAATAAAGCATTAAAATAATAATAATACGAAGACACCTACACAAGAATTACAGGTACACCCTAATACATATAAGAATACGATTAACTAATATAATATGTCAGAAATAAACTACATATAAAATACATATAAACTACATAAATATACACACACAACACAAAACACACTAAGTCCACTTAAGAAGATAAAGATAATCATTCTCAATAATCATTCTATTTTAAGAATTAGGAGGTATTTTGTGTAGGATATTGCCATTTTCGTAATTGTTTAGAGAAATGTGTGTTCTGTTTACACACCAGTAGGTATTCGTTTAATAAAAACTCCGTTTTACAAGTATCCAAACTATTTATTATGTTTTTTTCTTTTCCCCCTATCAGAGTTAAAACAAAAGCCATAAATCAATTTTTGTAAAAAAAATAGGTAGCTGGCTGGAAACAAAGTTTACATTTTTCGTGTCTCACAAATCGCACATTGAAAAATAAAACGACGTAGCTCAACATCCAATTCTATTTTATTCAAAGCTTTGCCAGTTTTGTAAGAAGGTCTAAATTTGAATGTGTTTCTGCCGTCAGTGAGTTCCTTTTAGGTTTTAATGTGTGGATACTTTGGCAACATGATAGTCGGACGACTTTGAATTTCGAAGCGATCCAAAGTTGGACGGTTGAATAGAATGCAATATTTTTATTTGAAAACATTGGAGTGTGCAAGGGGGAACTTTCTTTCTTTTTAAATATTCCAGCTATTGTGTCCTCGATTGAATTTATTCATGATTGTGGTACTAGGAGTAGTGTACTTGACCGCGGCTTTGTTCTATGATAAATTAAGCCAATGAATCCTACTAATATTATAATTGCGAAAGTTTGTGACGATGCGAGTGAGTGAGTGTGTATTTTTATTCCTTCTTCACGCTAAAACGACTGGACAGATTTGGACAAAATTTGGTACGAAGATGGCTGGTACCCTAGATTAAAACATAGGCTACTTTTTATCCCGGAAAATTGTATAGTTCCCGCGGGATAGCGATAAACATGTCAATTGCTAATTCTACGCGGACGAAGTCGCGGGCAGAAGCTAGTGTAGAATAACTTTTTGAAGAATTTTTATTTTACTGTCCGCGGCTTCGAACCCGTTCCATTTTTATTCAAACGATTGTTTCATGGAAACCTTGCCCTGACAATAACGAACAACAAAAAAAACTAATTTAATCCAACAATTCTTGAGTTTAGCGCTATATTTATATAGATTTAGGGTTTATATTTACACATAGCGGCAAGATATGACTTCTATCTAAATAAAATAACATTTGATATTTCAAGTTAAAATTTTTGAGATATTGAGTGAGACTGTCAAAAAATTGTTCTCCAAACAATTTACGTAATTATTATGAAAAACAAAGTAATTTTAGCGCGTGCTTAATCATAATTAATTTTGCTTTTATACTTGTTATTTTCAGTGAGCCCGACTTGCACTTGACCATATTTTTTTAAATCAAAAATACTCTACTCTAAAAGCAAGCTCATAAGAGTCGGCTTGATCTGATAAGCGAGGCAAACCCACGTGATTCAACTATCATTAATCAGTGACAAAGACCTAGTGAATCATCTCACGCGCAAGGATTAAGGTAAGCGATGTGATGGACGATCACGATGGAACTAGTTTGAACTAACTAATATTAGGTATAGCTAGCCTGCACGTGTAGCAGAACAGCGCACAAGAGTCGCGTCGCGCGCGAGATAGATTGCCCGTCTTTTTCTTACGGTTTGTTTTAGAAAGAGACGGGTACACGACACGACTCTCGCGCACTTTCGTGCTAGCCGGGCTGTTAGTATCCCTGCCCATGGGCACACGGCGGCCACGACGTACAAAATCCGCGTTCTGAAATGAACACAGGCACGACGTCGTCTGTACACGCGTCAATGTGCGCGTAAGATACACAGGGCTGTCTATCGCAAAAACCTAGTACTATAAGTACTACCAAAGACATAAATATACTAAAGATATGGCTTAGATGTGTGCAAATAAGTGTACTTAATCGTTATCTATTTATTTAAACTTACTTAAAATGTGTCTGTCTGTGTATTTAAGCATTATTATTTTCAATTACAATAGATGTACGACAACAAACTTAAGCGAATGATTCTGCAGTTATTTCATGTATTAATCGCGATAATTTCAGGAAGCATTATTTTTCTAATGTTTTATAAAATGAAGTAACTAGGTAGGATAGGTTCCCGAACTTGTGACGTGCGGCCGACATACATCGCGTTGCGAGCCCTACTAGTTGCCAGCAGCTTTCCGGCAGACTGCGCTTGAGGGGTGGGGTAACTCGAATAGGTGCGGGGCGGAGCGTGGCCATTCAGTACGTTAGTACTATTATAATATTCTGTGCCATGGGCGTAGTCACGGTGGGGCAGGGTGGGGCGCTTGCCCCATCCTGGCTCTGTAACCTTCTTGTATGAAAAAATTAACCGGGGTAAGACCGCAGGTATAGTTTGCTAGTTAGATATTATTTTAGACTGCCCCACGCTGAGCCCATGGCTGGCTACGCTGCTGTCCCTGCCGTTTCACTGAAATCAGCGCCACCTACCGGATCCAAAACAATTTTATCTTTCAAACTGACCCCTAGAAGAACGTTCCGTGACCAAATTTGGGACGTTTTGACAAAAGATCAGGGTCCTTACCATGACGTCTTAATGCCGACTCAGTTCAAGTTTTAACTGTCACTTTTAGTTTTTAGCATAGCTTTACCGTTAATCAAATAGTTAACTTCGTTAATCGTTATTCCGCTACAAAAAAAGTTAGCTTCGTTAAACGTTAAAGCGTTATATATCGGAAGAATTAACGCAAGTTAACGTTAACCGTTAATCCGTTAATATATTATGTAAAATTGCATTTTTATATCGTTGCGTTAGTGAACTTATAAAACCTGTTGGTTTAGGTTCTGCGCTAAGTAATGAAATGATCAAACGAAACAAATCTCTTCGCAGTTTTCTCACTCGCACGCACCGGCAAAATGTACCTAGTTTTAGTTTAGTTTTGTTTTTATTTCACTCGCTGCCACGCGCCGCCCGGCACTTGTCGTTTCATACTTGTCTGAATCTGTTTTTCGCGCCGTGCCGCGGTGCCGTGCGGTAAATAGTAGGCAAAGGATTAACGATTAACGGACTTCTGCATAGTAACGGAAGTTAACGTGTCCGTTAACATTTTAAAAAGTTAACTTAAAAGTTAATCCGTTAATTAAAATGTTAACTTCGTTAATTAACGTTTAACGGATTAACGAGTTAATGCCCAGCTATGGTTTTTAGTATGAATCTGACAGCGAGCGAACCTAAACTGAATCGCATTAAGACGTCATGGTAAGGCCCCTGGTCAAGAGTTTCCTAAAAAGATCGTGTGCAATAGAACAAAGTAGTACCTGCTTACCTATGGGAAAGAGGCGTGACGTTATGTATGTAAGCATTCATACACACACTTTACCTAGTCTAACTCTGTCTGTGTCAACTCTTCAGAAAGACGTAAGAAAAAATCCGGGCGTAATCTCAGTTCCCCGGATTAACCGAATAGCAGACAAACAAAGGCTCTTCATTTAGAGATTTATAACACCGCTCCATTTTATTGCGGTTGCTTTATTATATTTCATCTCGAGCTGGCTCTTATTAAATGGTAACGTTCTCAGATGTTAGAAAAAGGCTATAAATAGTGTTTGGCGGTTAGAAAGAGGCAATCGAGCTGCAGTTACAGTTTACAGACTGCAACTAAACTGCAACTGTCGTCCGCCTATTTTTTAGGGTTCCATGCCCCAAAATGAAAAAAACGGAACTCTTGTAGAATCACTTTGTTGGCCGTCCGTCCGTCTGTCACCAGGCTGTATCTCACGAACCGTGATACTTAGACTGTTGAAATTTCTACAGAGATGATTATCGTATCTCTGTTGCCGCTATAACAACAAATACTAAAAACAAAATACATAAAATAAATATTTAAGAGGCTCCCATACAACAGACATGATTTTTTGCCGTTTTATAGATCGTTGTATACAACCCTTCGTGTGCGAGTCCGACTCCCACTTGGCCGTTTTTATGTGTATGTAAATAATAAATATAAAATGACCTCACACTGTCTATATTTTGCTTAGGGACAAGGCTCTCATTGGACGAGACGATGATAACGATGAAGAATTTCTTTCTTAACAGCCCGGAGCACAAATAAAAAGGTAGGTAAACATTTTTCAACCCTGTATCTTATAAATCTCGTGACACACGACACGTATCTCTACTCATAGCTAGAGACAGGATTCAATCGAGATAGACATTGGGGAGAGTTAATTGATGCACCGACGCGACCCACGGGAGCTGTATTGATTCAACAACCTGTATAACAGCTGTGTAAAAGAACACAGAATGATTATATATCAACAGGCATGTGCTAGTGAAGAGAGAATCTGCAGTGTATAGTTACCTACTGTAGGTCTGTATTGTATAAGGCCGCCTATTGTTACTGTTATAATAATACTAGCTTCTGCCCGCGACTTCGTCCGCGTAAAATTAGCAATTGATATGTTTATCGCTATCCCGCGGGAACTATGCAATTTTCCGGGATAAAAAGTAGCCTTTGTTTCAATCCAGGGTACCAGCTATCTTCGTTCCAAGTTTTATCCAAATCCGTCTCGTCGTTTTAGCGTGAAGAAGGAACAATACACACTCACATCGTCACTCACAAACTTTCGCGTTTATAATATTAGTAGGATATCAATGCAAATGTTTAGTTTGTATTGTGGCTAGAAAGAGGATTTAGTTTATTAGTGTCAAAGTTGGCAAAGCTATGTTTTGAAGCGTCCTGTTCCGGTTTTGTTAATCGGTAGCAGATGATTTTTACAGTCACTGTCATGTATATCTAAAATATCTGTACCTACTTACGTCGTGAAGCTAATTATATTTCTACGTTCTCATAATACAGCTTTCTTATTTAATTTATCACAGTTACCTTAAACTTCTCCCTTGTAGGGATAAATTCCCCTTTGTACATTTGTGTTGTCCTGTATTTACCTTTTTCATGTGTTTTATGTACAATAAAGAGTTATACATACATACATACATACTTCTGTATACCTTTTTTTCTGTTTTGATTGTTATGTATGTATGTATTGTACATAAAACACCTTAATTTTGACTGTGGTGTTCAATAAAGAGTTATTGTATTGTATTGTATTGTATGTTCAGTGTAGTATGAAATACTCCGGAACAATTTTAAGAGACCCTGCATGTATATTAAATACCATCAAAATCATAAATGTGAAATTATAGCCAAGTTCAAAATAAAAAAATGTGCATCGTTATTGACTTAGCCGACAACCGTATTTTTGGCAAATAGGATTCATTAAAAACATGTTGTCGAGGCCATTCCTCATTGCCAGGGAAGCGTATGCAATCATCCATAATAATTTGCGGGGCGTATTGCACTGTCATGCGATAATTTTGAGTTAACAAAGACGTGAAAAGAGGCGATATTCTCGAAAACAATGACGCGTCCAAAACATTATTCGCTTGTTTCAAAAATAATGGATCATTGGAAGTATTACGGTTAAAATCGATGATAATGTGATATTTACATGATTTTAAAATTTGATTTGACTCCCTTTTTAAAGTGGTTGGATTGACTTCAAATTTGGACTCATAATATATTATTATATCCTACCAATATTATAAATGTGAAAGTTTGTGACGATGTGACTATGAGAGTGAGTACGTATGTTTGTTTTTTCTTCACGCTTAAACGATTGGACGGATTTGGATAAAATTTGGAACGAAGATAGCTAGTGCCCTAGATTAAAACGAAGGTACACTACTACTTTTTATCACGGAAAATTGCATAGTTCCCGCGGGATAGCGATAAACATGTGAGAGGTCGTATCTGCCTAGAGCCGAAACGAATTTACTAAGTATCAACATTCGTTCTTAAGCCTAATTCTACGTTGACGAAGTCGCAGGCAGAAGCTAAGTAGTGTAGGATAAATTACAATGCAAGTTGTTGCGGGGGCATTGTTTTAGAGTCACATACAATCAGAACTACTATCATAAATTAGAACACCATAGTGGAAGTTATCAGAGGAAACATATAAAAAAATATAATAATAATAATAATAATAATAATGATAATGATAATAATAAATATCTTGGGACAATTGACACCAATTGACCTAGTCCCAAACTAAGCTAAGCTTGTGAAAGCACTAGACAACGGATAAACATACTTATATAGATAAATACATATTAAACATCCAAGACTCGAGAACAAACATTCGTATTTTTCATACAAATATCTGCCTCGACCGGCATAAGTAATAGTAAGTAAGTAAGTAAATTAATGCTTTATTGTACAAATATAAAGAAACAGAATGCAACCATAACCATATAGACCATTATGGACCATATAGACATAGTCATAAGACGCTCCCTTTTTTTGAAGATGGCGAAAAATGGGCGGATCTTTAGGTACTATTTACTTTGGCCACGCCCTTTTTGTCGCATTAGAACAAACGCTTACAAACAGGCCCGGACGCAGCAGAACTACGAAGATTCCTAGTTTAAATACAGAACTCAGGCAATGAAGGCAACTTGTGCGTTACGCCAAAGTTCTTGGTTACGGCGGTAGAATCAAGTTGTAGTTTTACATTGTTACATTACAAGCATATAGGTACGTACTATGACGGGTTTGTAGCCAAATGGAAGACACTCTTTTGATAAATATTATGTGTGTATTCGGAACTTCACAATATCGATACATGAAAGAAACTAATACAATCTGTCTACTTTGACAAGCATTCGAAGAACTGTCATCGAATTCAAATTTGAAATGCTGCGCACATGATGCGAAGCAGCCAAATGCGCTTCATCTCTCTTCCTAACTGAATCGAAAGATGTCCCTAAAATTTTCTACCTATGGGTGGACAAAGTTACAATTAAAGTAGGAACAGCCCCTTTTATGGGGTCTCTATCGTTTGCTCAAATTTCATTATGCCATAAATGTATTGTTTGCCATAATGATCATTTACCATAACTCTTTTTTCTCTTTATTTGTTAATTATTCAGGATTGTTATGAAACAAACCTAACCTAACCTATAGAGTTCTACAGGATTGCCATTACAATGCTCCTGAAAAAATTACGGCTTCAGAGAAAACAAGGTTTATGGCAAATGATCATTATGGCAAACATTACATTATGGCATTTGAAATTCGAGCAAAAGAGGGGCTCCGACTTTGGAGTGCGAAAGGACTCAGGAGTCAAAGAATAAGGATATCAGCAGATATAACGAATGAATAACGAAAACCGACCAGTTTTTGTCCTGGTAGAATGAATGAGTCGTTGCGGCAGCGACGAGTGAAAAAGATAGATAGGCATTACTAAATAGGTAACAGGAAGTTATTTAATTAGTGAGATAATCATAATATTACTTTACAACATCGATACCCGAAAACTGCCTCCTGGAAGAGACTAATACCATCTGTCTACTTAGCCAAGCATTCAAATTTGAAATGCAGCAGCAGCACACATGATGCGAAGCAGCCAGTGCGCTACAGTACCTATCACTATAATTTTATTAGACTGAGGCGTATGTATGTACACCTTTAATTGAGTTGTGCTCGCTCACTCACTAGCAAGATCGTTTCACACCTGTCCTGGGCCCTATTTGAAAAAGCTACTAGTTACAATTTACAAACGGAAGTCTCTATCTAACACACATGTAGCTTTATAAGCTAAGGCTCAGCGCATCCGACAAATCCCAAGTAAAATTTTATCACGAGACACATTCTGTAAAAAAACTGACTAAACCAATTTAGAAGTTTTGTGTTCATCGTAATCTTTTAAAATCTAAAATTATATAATACAGTAAAATTTGGCGCACCATTAATAATAACAACAATTGAATTCGCACGACAAGACTGACTTTTTGACAAGACTTTTTGCTCGACTTGGCGGGGGCACTACCGGGCCCCCAGATAAGAAGCATCACATCACAATGTTTGATGATTTTACATTTCAACAGTGACCTGTGAAAGTGGCCCTTTTTACCCGACTGCAGCGAAGTCCAAAAAGGTTGTGTGTTTGACCTGCACGTATTTAAATTATCGCTTGCTTCTATAACCACCCACTGGCGCACCTCCAAGCCTTCTTGCTATTAGGGTTACCAGATGTCAGGAATTTTCTAGAAATTTTAGAGATTTTAGCTATATATTAGCCGATAATTGTTTGTATGTATACATGCGTAACTCTTTATTGTACATAAAACACATTAATTATACTATAATACAAATAAGTGAGTAACTACGATCGTTAGAGCCATGGCTGATTTCTATTTCAAAAAAATCATTTATTGTAATATATATTTTTTTTAACCCAATTTTTTTACCTCAATTTGAGCCCAATGGCGTGCTATGGGAGAGGCCTATGTCCAGCAGTGGACTGACACGGGCTGATGATGATGATGATGATGATATTTTTTTTAATTTACATGAACACAAAGGAAATCAAAACCCCTCCTGTCTTGTACTTTTTTAAAACACCATAAACTGATGAAAGTTATAAAGTACCTAAAGGCGGCTCGTCTTGATTAACACAGGTTATTCAATCATAGGTACGTACACGTGCCGGCACGTAAGTCTAGCGCTGACGTTTCACGTGGAGGGGATCTGCGCACCCACGGATTCCGTATAAATCCGTTGCATAGTTTAAAAGATCTAAGTGGACATCCTACCAATATTATAAATACGAAAGTTTGTGAGTATGGATGTATTGATGTTTGTTACTCTTTCACACCAAAACGGCTTGACAGATCTGGATCATATTTGGCACAGGGACAGGTTACAGTCTGGCGTAACACATAAGCTACTTTTTATCCCGCAAAATTGCGTAGTTCCAGCAGGATAGCGATAAATTAATTCTTTGCCGACGAAATCGTGGGTATCATACTATATACACTGTCGAGCAAAAATAAAGGGTTGCCTTCCTTACAAAGTTGTATGAAAAACGATCCGTTATTTTTGCACGTGAGTATAGTACATGCTTACAGACGACATGAAGCGACTTAGATTTACACTATGTCCCAAGCGCAGCAAACTGGAACGTCAGGTATTTTATCCGTAAATCAGGAACTTGTCAGCTATTTCTAAACTTGTGTGTAGCGAACTCTCACATTTTTCGCTACGCGAGCAAAAATTTCCACTGGCCAGGGGAAGACGTTAAATTGTGTTACATTACACTCCTCGGGCGGTGATAAAGAAAGCCTCGTGTCGCATGTTTATCGCCCTCGCCTTTGGCTCGTGCGACACGTTCCTGCGATCTGAGACATTCTTTATTTCACCACCCTCGAGACGAGTACTATATTTAATATGCTAAATATTGTTTTGACTGCATTGTGTCGAATTGTTATTGTACTAATTCCCATTAAATATATTTATACGACAAGAAAGGAAAACGAGCAAGTAGGTCATCTGATGGTAAGCAAGCACCACCACAGATGGACACCCGCAATCCTAGAGGATTGCAGATGCGTTGCCAGCCTAGGCTAGGATAGAGTACCTCTTGTGCCAGTAATTTCTCCGGTTGTCTTACTCTTCACGCCGGAACACAGCAGTGCAAATACAGCTACTTGGTGGCAGGATTAGCGAGTAAGACGGTGGTTGCGATCCGGACGGACCTTGCACAGGGACCTACCATATCGTTTACAGTGCACTTATTTCCTATTATTAACTATCTAACTAATATTATAAATGCGAAAGTATGAATGGATGGATGGATGGATGTTTGTTTGTTACTCATTCACGCCAGAACGGCCCAACGGATCTGGATGAAATTCGGCACATAGATAGAGAAAAGTCTGGAATAGCGCATAGGCTACTTTTTATCCTGGAAAATTCCCGCGGGACAGGGATAAACGAATTCTTTGCAAACGAAATCGCAGGCAACAGCTAGCTATAATATAAGAAAAACGGGACTTAATCACTAATCACGCAAATAAAAAGTATTTTTGTAAATACCCCGACGTTTCGGACGCGACTTTGCATCCATGGTCTCGAGAGGACTGAAGAGGTATCATCTTCTAGTTGCACCGGTTTTACTACTACTTATTTCCTCTGTCTGGTAACCCTTGCAGGCAAGATGCTATCGGCAATGGCTGCGCTTTTGCTTTATGCCGCCTGATAAGTCGTGAGCAATGTGGCAATTACAGCAGTTTTAGCACACGGCAGGCACGCAGGTTAGTAATGAGGCCTTAGATCAGTTCCTGCGAGTACTGAATACTTGCACGCATGGGAACAGGTGCGAGCGTGAGTTGATGCCGGATTCCTGAGTCTAGTGTCACCTCCTTATTCATAAACGCTATATAGGCTTCTGCTAACTTAGCAATCGTTTGTCCTTATCTGTGTAAGGTGGTGTTCTGCCTTTTCGCCGAATTTTTTTGATCGAATTTCATTTGGCAACCAACGTTTCACCGAATGTTCACTTTGACAACTGACAATTGGCAAATTTTTGTATGCCAACCTCTCATTTGGCCGAATTTTCATAAAAACGAATATCATTTTGATTTGTTACGTAAAATTTACACTTCTTAATACTTATTTGAAATTATATTGCAATACATGTCTAAATCTAAATTATTTAAAAATAAAACTAGCCTAAACTTAAAATACCTATATAAAAAAAAATACCACTAATAATACAAATACTTAATAATAATAATGAAGAAAACTAAGGATACAAATTCAAACCAGACCCCTTAGGCAAGGTTCCGAAGATGCTAGCAGCGTTTCCTCTTTGAATTGCAATGCTAATTCTTTGTCCGAGGAAGCTGCCATTTTGATTTTAAACTTTTGGAATATCTTTCACATGGCAAATGTTAAACTAGGCCGAAAAAGTCTTATGATTAATTTGGATTAATTTAGGTTTGGGTGCGGCGGGGTGGCTCTTGGGCCACCCCTTAGCCACGAACATGTTTGTTTTAATTTATAAACAGTCTTTATTTTACCTTAGAATGTCTTATTTTTTACTAATGGTTATGTAGTACCATTTGGCTACATAAAAAAAAACATTTTAATAAGTGTCCATGTAAAATAAAAACAAACGTTGAGTTGGCAATCGTGAGATTGGGAAATGAAACTAATCATTTGAACAAGTTGCCATATGATAATTCGGCAAAATGAAATTCGGCCAAACGTTAAAATATAAAATTTTCGGCAAATCAATAGAGAACCGCTTCTGTTAACTTAGTAATCATTTGTTCTTATTCACTTTGACATTTACCTTACACGATTATTACTAAGTTAGCAAAAGCCTATAGAGCGTTTATGTATAAGGGGGTAAGTATTTGCGTTAAAAGATACTACTACACTGAGCATTGAAAGTTTTTTGCTAACCGAGGACCGACCGTTAAGATCGACGACGATGGTTAGAGAAACTGATTATGAAGCTTGTGGTCCCGGGTTCGATCCCCGATCGGGGCAGGTATTTGTATGAAATAACCTAACCTAAAAATTTCTTGCTAACTGTACTTTTTCTTGACTGTGCTTGCATTGTCATCCGTCCTACATAATAAGTGTAGGTACCAAATTTCAAGTCAATCGGACCAACCGTTGAATAATTGACTCGATAAGTATGTAAGTAGTACCCATATTACAAACTTTACTTAGTTTGGGACTAGGTCAATTGGTGTCAATTGTCCCAACTCCCAAGATACTTATTATTATTATTATTTTTTTAAACCATTTACGCGTCGAGTTATCTAAGGGTTACTGAGTATGAATATGAGTATGAGTGCTGATGTAGCGTGAGGTCTCACGATGCACATATAATATTTCACACGAGCGTAGCTCTCGCACGTGTGGTAGCGAAGTATGGTAAATATTTTGTAGGTAACTTAATAGACCAAATACCGTCTGATTCAATCAATTACGTTCTCAAAACCAATTTAATCTCATCTATTATTATTCCAAACCGCAAACACTCGGAAATATTTGGAAAAGAAAAACTCTGTGCCATCGATGGAGCACAAATAGATCAGTATCATTAGACCTTCGGCCTGTATAGGGGTCGGGATCTCAGGGCATAATAGCGGAGACTAATTTATTCAGATGATAATACTCTCTATATCTGTGCTCTTGACAAGGGTGTGCAGTGGCGGTGGTGGAAATGTGTAAACAGGACACATTATTTGTTATCAAATTAAGATGGGTGTTATTATGATGGCCAGGAATTTGATAAAGTGCAGTTGCCATCAGATATAATCGTAGAGGGCGAGGGTGTCAAATATTTTAGAGTAGAATTAAATTTCAATAAATTCGTTACACTACATAAGGTTAATAACACCAGAACACGCAATCCTACTAATATTATAAATGCGAAAGGATTGGATGGATGGATGTGAAGATGTGAGTGTGTAGGTTTGTTCTTTCTTCACGCTGAAACGACTGGATGGATTTGGATAAAATTTTGAATGGAAATAGCTGGTACCCTAGATTATCATGCTACTTTTTCCCGGAAAAAGGCATAGTTCCCGCGGGATAGCGATAAACATGTCAAAGGTCGTAGCTGCCTAATGTAAGTCTAATTCTACGCATTGTACGAAAACGCACTTCGAAATACTTTCTGCCCACGCAGCCGAGGGCTTTCTTCAATAAACATAATATTTCTGAAATAAATACCATCTACACTTAGTATTGTCCGTAAGTGGTTTTACATATCGCCCACAAGACTGCCCTTCGTAAGACGGCATAATGCGTAGGATAATGGCATGACGGATGTGATAGCGAACCCGTAACGTGACGTGTATGGGTGACAGGAGGCAGAGAGTTAGCTATTTACTTGAAAGTATTGAGTACAAGCGAAAACTAATATTTTGATAAAACGATGATACGCTCTAACGCTGTTTCACTTTACTACTCAAAATATCGACGCTGGAATGACTAATTGACTAACAAGCCATTTTTGGGCAAATGGAGTTATATATTCGTTGAAATCAGCGAATTTTTCTGCGTCTAATGATTCCGGGTCTGGAACAGATGTGAGCACTTTTTTGGCTTGTTAGTTAAAGTTAAGTTTTTCAGGAACTGTTGGCCTAAAAAGCCAGAATTTTATCACAATTTCACTTAGTAGTTTTTAGGCATTTGGTTGACCTCTTTCGCCTTGTTATCCGTTTTATTTGATCCAGAAAAAAACATTTTGTGCTCACGTTTTTTTAGCCTCATATTGGTAAAGGTTTTCTAGCAAATTTTTTCGATGGAGAAATGTCTCTTTTGTAGTTTTAAGTGAGTAAGAAATGTTAGGCATTCAGTTTTTCGACTTAGTACCTAATTATAAGGTGAGCAACGCGTGCGACTTGTTGATCCACGCCTCTGCCTTTAGTTTACCGCTCTTCCTAGCGCAGCTGACTCACTTCAGAGCTCTCAGAACTTAATAATAAATACGCGTAAAATTTTCTTCGTTCCTTCCAAACCAAAAGTCAAAAAGTCATCAATCGAACCTTTGTCACCCAGGGGTCAACCAAATCCCCTGTCGCCTGTGACTTGAGCGACTGACTGATATGACCCTTTGACATTTCCAGAATTGAATGGGATCGATCCGTTCGTCAGATAAGTTTTTTGTTCGGGACAAAGGCGATTGACTTTTGTCCGGGAACAATAAAACAATTAGCCAGGTAACGGATAAGGATAATTAATGGTTTTATCCCGTTTAATGGGATGAAATGACTTTATTCAGCGCAATTTGTAAACGTTGCAGCTGAGCAGGTATTAAGGTTGGGCCGGGAAATGTGATTTACGTAGTGTTTTGTGTATAGTTTTTTTTTTCGAAATTCCCATTAATGCTTTGATTATTTTATGAGTTTGACGAGAAGAGGACGTCGTGCGTTCATTAATGCGTTTTTCATCACCTCGTGATCGGTTCCACTGATTTGGCTGTTTTTGTGGTGTCAGTTTTTTGACTGGATTTTTCTTTTTCATACATACCTTGCATGAATTAAATAAAAAAAACAAACATTAATCGAGTAATCAAACCGTAAACAAAAAAGAAACTATTTTCTGCCAAAAATGCCTTCATCACTTTGGAAAAGAACTGATATTCTTAAAACTGCTGGACCGATTACCAAACACGGCTAAGAACCACCGCAAAGAAACTGAAAACAACCGACAGACACACAAACAGATATCGACGTCAAATTTATAACACCCCTGTCCACTAGTGGACAGGCTGTCACTGAGAACAGCGCCATCTATCGAATATTCAGCTAACTTTCTAATCGATTTGTCATTTGATTTCCTTAAACCTACCCTCTTATCTAGTTCCAATATAGTTAGATAGATGGCGCTGATCTCAATGAACTTAATTATTTAGTTTCATTTTTTACCGCATGCCGAGGGTATAATAGGAACGTGTACGTCTGTATGTCTCACTCTTTATTACATCCCTTGAACGATAAACATCATTTTTATTCTCCTGAACTCCTGAAGAAGCTAAATCCACGAAGAAACAACCCCTCTTTTTGCGTCGGGGTTCAAAATAAAAGCAAATTTGAAAAATTATTGATCAATTTATTGGTTCTTCAACTTAACCAGTCCAACTATTCTTCTGTTATCTTATACATATAGGTTATATCACATGCATACATATTTATCACGTCTATCCTTTACGGGGTAGGCAGTGCCTGTTATAACAAGACCTAAAAGCCACGTTTAGCGTGATGGTCAATTCCTTAAATCTGCGTAAAAAGGTACTTACCTTACATGATGGTGATTTACTTAAATACAATACACAAATCACGTCCGTATCTCTTACGGTGTAGACAGAGCCTATGCTAAAAAGACCTAAAGGCCACGTTTAGCATGATTTTGGGCGTATATAGGTAGAGAGGGGAATCAAAATAGTGACGGGTTGCTGGCCGCATCGCCTATAACATGACTTCTAAGATTTTCGCACATTCCCTCGATGGGCTTTTACCATCTGCGCGGGAAGAGAAGCAACTGGTACATTTTATGTTTTTTCTTTGCTCCTAGACCAGCACGGAAAAAGGTAAGTAAGTACTTTATTCATTTAGAAAAATAATACGAGTACGGCTCTCAATCCTCTCAATCTCAATCCTCGCCAGTCTAAATCTAAACTTGTTATTTTAATACAGATGATTTCACACCAATAATCTTAAAAACAGTAAAACTTTTCCTTACTCCGAAAGACGAAGATCGGCCTTAAAATTATCCGGTAATGACTCAAAAGAAATCCATTACTTCTCCGGGAGACGACATAAATTCCCTCATATCGTTTGATTAAATTAATGGACAATTTCTCGCGGCACCCAATTCCGGGAATTTACTTTTCTCTATAACAGGTCGACATAATCTGCTGAAGAAATCGCCGGTCCGAGGGCCCTGCGCTACCGTTGGTTCGCGATCTTAATCCAACGGTTATAATACTAGAAGTAGAGTTAGTAAGTTTTTTTTAAGAGTTTAGCTGTTGCCGCGTCTTCGTCCACGCAGAATTGTATCCCGAGCTTGACTTTTCCCGATCCTTCCAACAATTGACAACATTTCGTTTTTATAACACCTGAAAATGTATAATAATGGTTCGAAAGCATTTTGCCTCCTGATCACTGCAATATGTTTATAATTATAATTTTAATATCGCCTATTATAAAAAATAAAAAATAATTAAAAATATGTCCTAATTTTACCAAAACTACCACAGGATAGGTGAAACGCCTTTGCTTTTTTCACGAGAAAAAATAAGCGATCATAATTTTGTATTTTTGACAACTTCAAAGTACTCGTACAAGGGGGGCAACTCTGAAATTCTATTTTCGAAGTTCATTGCATACCTTCTCTCTCACTCTCAAGGTAATGACTATTAGTAGGAGCGGAACAGCACGAAGCGAACCTCGAAAATCGAATATTGGAGAATAGGGCCTGACATTGATAATTTGAAACTAACGTCAGTTTTTTTTTTTCTATAGAGAAAAGACAAAGGGATAAGTGTGTATTCTGTGATAGTATCGGAGTTACGCCCTTTTAGAATAAGCACAAATTAATAAATTAAATACAAGCCCTAGTGAAAAAATTAAACTGTCAGCATGTTCATTTTTTCAAACAAAATGCAGAGAACCATTACAATTATAGGCTCAGAAATAATATAAAATGTTGTCAATTCTAGTCCGTGGGGTTCTAGCGCTAGTAGCCTCTTCAAAGATATTTTGAAGAGCCTAACAGACGCACTATGTGACCGCAGAGCTGGTTGCGCCTCTTTACCATAGAAGACAGAGAGACTATTTTGTTCCACTTGCTACGATCCTGATATACCTCTTTCACTTCATCCACATTAATCTATCTCTTCATATATGCTGGTTGGTTTAGGGTAGTCTTGCTTGACCTTTTGTCAACACGTCCCCAACTTCTCCCAACGCACGCATTCACACTCGCCATATGAATATGTTTAGTTAATTTTAGAAAAAATAACCACACTTTTTTAAAGCGACGTGACGTGACAAGAGTGAGCATGCAGGCCACTTTAAGGGATTACAGGGTCCACGAGAGCCAGCAACACCAAGAGAGTTGCCAGTAAACTCTTTCTTTTTTCCCATTTGAAACCGTAGTATCGCCGCGTGCAAAATGATACGATAAGGTCGAAGCCAATTTTCCTCGGGCGCTATCGGCCGAATTACTTTTTTCATTGACGCCCGCTGTACTGGGGGTCATTATATTTAAATGTACCTGTTATTTTGCTACAAATCTGCCAAAAAGCCGTAGAAATTTAAAGATCAAGATCCTCCAAGGTCCTGTAATAGAAAGACAATGAAATTCAACTATATATAATAAATGCAAAAGAATGAGAATGTATGTGTGGATGTATTGATTTGATGTTTGATATTCTTTCACTTCTGAACGGCTTAATAGATCTGGATGAAGTTTGGTATAAAGATAGATTATAGTCTCTTACCTACGCATAGCTGCTGGTCTCCGGCTGGGAGCTTGAATCTGCACAGGTCACAACTGTGTTTCTTGTGGGGCTTCCGTGGACCGACTCGGCCACCATGGCCTCTCCTGCTCCTCGGGCGCCGGCCGCCTGTCCCGCCACGCCTCTCTCAACGACATTCTCCGAAGGGCGCTCGTCAGTGCCAACGTGCCCGCTGCTCTGGAGCCCCAGATAGTGCGGAGCGACGGCAAGCGCCCGGACGGAATGTCTTTGATACCCTGGAAGACGGCCCGTGCGCTGGTATGGGACGCCACTTGTACAGACACCGTGGCGGCGTCTTACCTACCAGCTACTACCAAACGTGCGGGGGCCGCGGCGGACGCCCGGGAACGCCTCAAGACCTCAAAATATAGCTGTCTCGGCGCCCAATATCATTTCTTTGCGTTTGGTGTCGAGACTCTAGGTCCTTGGGGTAAGGGTGCGCTGGAGCTACACAGGGAGCTTGGGAAAAGACTGAGAGAGGCAACAGGCGACCCTCGCGCCGGCACCTTTTCGCGCAAAGAATCGCACTCGCAGTTCAGCGCGGGAACGCTGCCTGCGTGATGGGCACCCTGCCAAGAGGCCCACCTCTCTTTTCTAATTAATTTTAAAGTTTATTTAGTTATTTTAATTTAATAGTAGTTTTAGTTTTGTATTTACATTTTAAGTATCTGTTTTTTTATAACTATGATTATATGTTTTTTAGTTCTAGTGTAGTTAATTTTTCATGTAATATTAAATTCCTACAGGTTGTTATTTTGACAAATGGATTTAAAATCTTTTTGAATTGTTTTAAAATTCCAAATATTTTTTTTTATTGTAACTTTTGCATAGTAAATCAGAATCTAAGAGGATAGTCTAGAATATAGTCTGCTATTTATCCCGTGAAATTGAGTAATTCCCACGGGATAGTGATAAACGAATTCTTTGTAAAACGCGGGCAATTGCTATTAAGTATGCTATAAAGCATCGCGGTGGATGCGGAAGGCACAGGACCGTTCCGAGTGGAGAGCCTTGGGGGAGGCCTATGTCCAGCAGTGGACGTCTTTCGGCTGATATGATGATGCTATAAAAAGGTCTGAAGTAATCACTATTTTCAAATCAAATTATTAAAAACATTAAATAGGTATTTGAGCAAAATGCATGTAATATTCTAATAAAGCGGCATTTAAATAACAAAATCACATGAAAAAAGCTGCAAACTTCACCAATTTCGGTTGAAAAGTGGAATTTATCGTTATCGACATATGGCAGGCGAGTTTTTACCGCCATCCATTTCGACGGATACCGAATATACCCAGCTGTAGGGTGACTAGTTATTGTGTATTATGTTGGACTGATTACATACCAAGTTTTTACAACAGTAAATAATAATAACATGTGGTTGGGGCTACTAAGCTAAGTAGCAAGGTAATTGGTTTTAGTTTGTGGATAAATTACGGTTTTAAAAATATACCACTGCGACAGACATTAACGGCGGTACAAAGTTGGCACACCTTGGGTGCGATCATTATGATAGATTTTAACGTCAAACGACGCAAAAATGTAGCTTTTCCTAAATGAGCGATATAAAAATAAATAAATAAATAAATAAATATCTTGGGACAATTGACACCAATTGACCTAGTCCCAAACTAAGCAAAGCTTGTGATATGGGCACCATTTTTTTATTAACTACTTCTCTCCTTCGCTTACTCATATCATGAATCACTCTATATTTTATTGGTGAAAACCGTATTAAAATCCATTCAGTATTTTTGAAGTGTGTTGTGAACAGAGAGACATGTAAACAGATGCGGCGGAAGACTTCGTCTTATAAAATGAACAACTTAGTGTTAAAACTTTTATTAAAATGTCTCACTTCATTTAAAGTCTATGGTAACCCTAAAATTGGGCGAAAATTCGAAGTTATGCAAGCTTTACTAATACGGCTTTTGGACATCAATTGAATATTTAGAGTGAACTAGTCGCTTTCCGTTTGACTTTCGTTGGTAGTTAGTTTAAAATAGTGGCGAACAGTTATTTTTTATGTCAAAGCGTTTAGAATTATGTTCTGATGTATTAAATACTGATTTCGTAGAACACCACCACTGCTAGTTTGTTACGTAACTCGATCGCAATCGCCATCGTGTTTTTTGACAGTTCTTGTATGAATGTGACAGCTAGCTGATTCCGATGCCAATTGTCAGCCCATACATGAACTGTCAAAATGAACACGATTAGGATTGCGAGCCAGTTACGTACCTACCCAATAAGCAAGCTGGTCATGGGAGCAAAGAAAAACGTAGAATGTACGAGTTGTCTCTGCCCTCGCTGATGGTAAAAACCCATCGACGGAATAGACGAAATTTTTAGGAATCATGTGAATAATAATAAACACAAACGACCTTTTAATAGATTTATTATAATTAAAATTCATTAACAACAAAATGAAAAACTCATGTCCGTGCGATGGCGGCAAAAACTGAGCTAGCCATCCCCGCGCTGTCAATGTCAAAAACGTCAAACGAGCTAGGGACGTCACGCAAGCGTTCGAAAGTTCAGAAATTAGTGATGTCGTCAGTTGGATGGATTTCCGCCTAAGGGTCTGACCACACCGCTTATAAATAGATATAAATAAATAAAAATAGGTGGACAGAGGAATCGAAATAGTGATCATCGCCTATAACGTGATTCCTAAACTTTTCGCTCTTCCCTCGATGGGCTAACTTCATGTTACTAATTATGATGAAGGAAATTAAATAGGGAATAATTTCTTTAGAGAAAAAAAGGAACTTATTTATAATTCAAACTGATTCTTTATGAAATTTTGCCAATAAAATAACGAGGCCTTCCACAGAAAACGCAACTCTATAACGAAAACGTGGAGTTGAGAATTGCTCGCACGCTTGGAGTATTTGTAAGTACCGTTCGAGACTCAGCCAAGTTTCTAACAAGAAAATTAGATTTGTTGTATATTTTCCGCCGTTTATATAATTTTCATTATATTTGTATTCCGTATTCACCTAAGGCGAAGATGTTGCGAAATATTTGCCAATTTCATGTTCGGATGCTTTATGTGTTTACCGTTTAGTTGTAGGCAATTTTTACAAATGCATGCTTATTCTGTCAATCAAATATTAGTTCCTTTGTCCATGTTTATTATGTTTCATTAGAGATTTTATACACGTTTTTGTTGCATTTCTAATTCTTAAAATTTTCTCGCGAAATGCAATCACAACTTGACCCCTTCTCTCGTAGGTGATATATGGAGTGATGTGTCTGGTTAGCCGGTCAACGTACGACCAACGTAAGACTGTTTCGTGGTAAATAAATCAGTACTTACCTTTATTCCTGAAAGCAAAATAATCTATGCTCTTCTCTAGTACGTTTATCTCATACGTTATGATGACATTTTCTATGCCAACTCTTTACCACTAGGGATATAAAGGTTTCCCTATACTCGCCTTTGCTTAGAAATCTCCGAGTAAAAGAAAAGACAAACGCGACCAATTCCCCAGGTTACTAGACGTCGAATAGGTATTTCGGAATTCTGTTTGATCTTAGGAGTAAGCTTATTTATTTCTATGTACATTCGTTTTTTGTAGATGTAAATCCTGCGGGAGACATCCAAACACTTTCACTGACACTTTTGAGATCGCACTCCTACTAATATTATAAATGCGAAAGTTTGTGTGTTTTCTTTTATTTGAATAGGAAGGAAAACGAGCAAGTGGGTCACCTGATGGTAAGCGATCACCACTGCCCATAGACACCCGCAACCCCGGAGGGATTGCAGATGCGTTGCCAACCTAGAGGACTTAGATAAAATGCCTCTTGTGCCCGTAATTTCCCCGGCTGTCTTACTCTCCACACCGGAACACTGCAGTGCAAGCACTGCTGCTTACCGGCAGGATTAGCGAGTAAGATGGTGGTAGCGATCCGAACGGACCTTGCACAATTCCTTACCACCCGCAAACACTGCACCCGCAAGTGTTTGTTTGTAAATTTGAAACGGCGATAGCTGGCACCCTAGATTAAAACGAAGGTTAATTGTTATCTCGGAAAACTGAAAAGTTCCTGCAGGATAGCGATAAACATGTCATTTGCTAATTCTACGTAGACGAAGTCGCGGGCAGAAGCTAGTGTTTAAAAAAGCTTCTCTTCTATTTTGAATCGACGGAATAGACGAAATTTTTAGGAATCATGTGAATAATAATAAACACAAACGACCTTTTAATAGATTTATTATAATTAAAATTCATTAACAACAAAATGAAAAACTCATGTCCGTGCGATGGCGGCAAAAACTGAGCTAGCCATCCCCGCGCTGTCAATGTCAAAAACGTCAAACGAGCTAGGGACGTCACGCAAGCGTTCGAAAGTTCAGAAATTAGTGATGTCGTCAGTTGGATGGATTTCCGCCTAAGGGTCTGACCACACCGCTTATAAATAGATATAAATAAATAAAAATAGGTGGACAGAGGAATCGAAATAGTGATCATCGCCTATAACGTGATTCCTAAACTTTTCGCTCTTCCCTCGATGGGCTAACTTCATGTTACTAATTATGATGAAGGAAATTAAATAGGGAATAATTTCTTTAGAGAAAAAAAGGAACTTATTTATAATTCAAACTGATTCTTTATGAAATTTTGCCAATAAAATAACGAGGCCTTCCACAGAAAACGCAACTCTATAACGAAAACGTGGAGTTGAGAATTGCTCGCACGCTTGGAGTATTTGTAAGTACCGTTCGAGACTCAGCCAAGTTTCTAACAAGAAAATTAGATTTGTTGTATATTTTCCGCCGTTTATATAATTTTCATTATATTTGTATTCCGTATTCACCTAAGGCGAAGATGTTGCGAAATATTTGCCAATTTCATGTTCGGATGCTTTATGTGTTTACCGTTTAGTTGTAGGCAATTTTTACAAATGCATGCTTATTCTGTCAATCAAATATTAGTTCCTTTGTCCATGTTTATTATGTTTCATTAGAGATTTTATACACGTTTTTGTTGCATTTCTAATTCTTAAAATTTTCTCGCGAAATGCAATCACAACTTGACCCCTTCTCTCGTAGGTGATATATGGAGTGATGTGTCTGGTTAGCCGGTCAACGTACGACCAACGTAAGACTGTTTCGTGGTAAATAAATCAGTACTTACCTTTATTCCTGAAAGCAAAATAATCTATGCTCTTCTCTAGTACGTTTATCTCATACGTTATGATGACATTTTCTATGCCAACTCTTTACCACTAGGGATATAAAGGTTTCCCTATACTCGCCTTTGCTTAGAAATCTCCGAGTAAAAGAAAAGACAAACGCGACCAATTCCCCAGGTTACTAGACGTCGAATAGGTATTTCGGAATTCTGTTTGATCTTAGGAGTAAGCTTATTTATTTCTATGTACATTCGTTTTTTGTAGATGTAAATCCTGCGGGAGACATCCAAACACTTTCACTGACACTTTTGAGATCGCACTCCTACTAATATTATAAATGCGAAAGTTTGTGTGTTTTCTTTTATTTGAATAGGAAGGAAAACGAGCAAGTGGGTCACCTGATGGTAAGCGATCACCACTGCCCATAGACACCCGCAACCCCGGAGGGATTGCAGATGCGTTGCCAACCTAGAGGACTTAGATAAAATGCCTCTTGTGCCCGTAATTTCCCCGGCTGTCTTACTCTCCACACCGGAACACTGCAGTGCAAGCACTGCTGCTTACCGGCAGGATTAGCGAGTAAGATGGTGGTAGCGATCCGAACGGACCTTGCACAATTCCTTACCACCCGCAAACACTGCACCCGCAAGTGTTTGTTTGTAAATTTGAAACGGCGATAGCTGGCACCCTAGATTAAAACGAAGGTTAATTGTTATCTCGGAAAACTGAAAAGTTCCTGCAGGATAGCGATAAACATGTCATTTGCTAATTCTACGTAGACGAAGTCGCGGGCAGAAGCTAGTGTTTAAAAAAGCTTCTCTTCTATTTTGAATTTGTCGAAAATTGATGCATCATGTAATTTTTGATCTATATGCTAGTTTTATTTGCTTTATATGAGACTAGCTGTTCAAAAAATTATATATCATCACTATCACTATCACTACATAGTATAAAACAAAGTCGCTTTCTCTGTCCCTATGTCCCTATGTATGCTTAAATCTTTGAAACTACGCAACGGATTTTGATGCGTTTTTGTTAATAGATAGAGTGAATCAAGAGGAAGGTTTATATGTATAATACATGCATAATATACCGTGCGAAGCCGGGCGGGCCGCTAGTTCAAAATAAATACATCTTTTATTTATTAAAAAACTAAACGAAGTAAAAACGATGAACAAACTACTACTATACTATAAATATCAAAAAAGTAAATTCGAAAACCACGCTGCTGGCAAAAAAAAGGGTACGGAATAACTAAACAACTTTAAAAGAGAATACGCTCTCAAATATTTACCAATGCTTTAAACATATTGTTTGAAGCGCACACAGCCTTTAAGACTTTGCCCAACTAATATTATCAAAGTTCAACTGCTCCGGATACAACATGAGCAAAATACAAGAAGAACATACAAAGGAATTTTCAATATTTTCCGGCCTAGAGTGGGAAACGTTTTAACCTAACCGAAAACGGTACAATGCACGAGAGCCACCCCAACTAGCCTTATTCTCTCAAAGATTGACTGGAAGAGATACCTTAAAGGGATAAGTCGACCTTTGGGTGTGTATCAGTGTTTCTCAATTGTACTTGTCTTATTTTATTTTGTACAATAAAGGGTGTATACATACATACTTACATACTAACACGATTAGCTGCCTTAAGATTTTGGGGCGTATCCTGTTATTTCTTAAAGTAAATCGATGCAAGCGCTAGAGCGCTTACTATAGACTTAATGCAGCCTATTTAACGCTAAATATGCACAATTTTATGCAGCCTTGAGTTCCATTTCACCTGTAGAACGGTTGCATTAAGGTGCTTCAAGAGCTAACGAATTATTAAGGCTACACTAAAGCTCTTGTAGCGCTTCCTTCTTGCTTTTTCCTTGAATAAGTTTGTAGTATTTTTATGTTGTAGATGGTAAAGGCTTACGCAAGGTCCTTCCGGATCGCTATCACCATCTTGCTCACTATCCTGCCGCCAAGTATCAATGCTTACGCTGCTGCGTTCTGGCGTGGAGATTACTGGCAAAATCTAGCCCTTTAGGGTAAAATTTAACTCACTTAGAATTTAATGTACCGTGTTTTTGCAACTTTTTCCATGTTTAAAATCATTCCTATAAAAATTATTATTTCAGATTTATACGACCCATATACAGTACATACTACCCCGACGACAACTACCAAACAGTCGGTTTCCCCGACTAGTCGGCAAGTAGTCGGCCTATCTCAAGATATATCCCCAAGGGACATCCTCGGGGATATCATCAAATTGCCCTTGACACGCTTCAGACTAAGAGACGCACCAAACGTGGGAGTGCAAAGAGCTGGATAATGGCTAGCTGGAAGTTTAGCGAATATCGGTTAGTGTTAACATCTGAGTGCAAACGAAAAGCATCTTAAGATCAAAGGGATTGCGAACGGTTTGAATAAAAAATGTGTACTGCTCATTTACACGAGGGTGTTAAGAGTTTTGTTAACGTTGATTGTTTACAGTATTTAAAATATTCAAGGAAATACGAGTACTTTGGACATCTATATTTATACATTTATACATAAAATATAAAACAAAGTAGCTTTCCGCCTTCTCTTTGTCACGCTTAAATCTTTTAAACTGCGCAATACATATTAGTTAAGGGTTCAGTTTTTAGTCCAACTCTAAAAAAATATAACACACACAAATCACGTCTTTTGTCCCTTACGGGATAAATAAAAAACGTTGTATGACTAACGAAAAGTATGTCAAACAAGTACATTCGGGACTTAAATTTTATGGGACAAAATATATAGACCCCTTTTGTATATAAAAGGAAACCGTGACTGATTGATCGATCAACGCTGGTATTGCGCTGAAATTTGGAAAGCAAGTTATTATGACTTAGGCGTCCCCGAAGGATTTGGCAACAGGACCGGACTAAGGTGCTTTAAGGAGCTTCAATGCAAATTTTAATACTGCGCGGACGTAGTCGCGGTAAACAGCTAGTTAACCCTATAATTAATGATGTGGACCATTACTGTACATTATTTTAAGACTACATTTTGTATGTATTTTTTTAAATTTTAAGTTACGATGGGATTTGAATAACTACTTTGCTTTTATTTAGTTACGTAAGGTATTTTCATTCTTAGGTACCTGTCCTATTTGGTAAACAAAATTTTAACCTCAATGCGCAATATTTTGTACGTAATTTTGCTGATGTTTTATCTCCAGTTCCTTTATTTACGATGAAATAGTTAAAAAGTAGCAAGAATGAGAGGTTTCGAGGTTAGAATTTTGTTTACCAAATAGGACAGGTGAGAATGACACAGCGGTTAAAGATTGGCTGCCTACTTTTTATTCTGGTAAATTTCATTTTACCGGCTGTCTTACTCTTCAATTCGGAACACAGCAGTGCTTGGCGGCAGGATTAGCGAGTACCTAAGACGGTGATAGCGATCCGGACCGACCTTCCACGATGTTGCCGAGGCTTTTGCGGACAAGTTTCATTATATGACATAGTGACATGACAATACTCCGGGCAAAAAGCATTTAAGCCCCACTTGAGCTAGAATGTCGCATGTGACGAGGCAGTGTGCAGTAATTTGGTTAATTTGTGCCCATGTTATCGTAGAATAAATGACCCGCCGTGAGATACTGGGGGGTTAAAGCCGTTGGCATTTTGCCAGGCAGTGGCATGCAGTCGTCGATATAGAGCGCGTTGAAGTGTTCGATAAAGTCAAAGCGAGCGGAGTTTGGCAAAAATGAGTTATCCGAAAAATATCACTAGATGTCGTTAGTGATAAAAAGTCTATTTGACGTTACACTCTGGTTTCTGATTGGTTGGTTGGGTAATAAGATACGCCTACTTGACTGTAAGAAAATACCCGTACCTACGTAAAGTTGAATTACATAGTCATTGCGTTAATTCTTCTACTTTTAAATAGTTAAGCCTTATAAACTGACCAAGTTAGGCCACGCGTATCAATGGATCACTAATCATGACTTCAAAAGATCGTAATCAAATCAAATCGTAGCGATTGTGTCCATTTATGAAAACGTTTTGATGGATGAAACTATAATATTTCACTTCCTTATAAACATTTCCTTACATCTAACTAATATTATAAATGCGAAAGTATGGATGGATGGATAGATGGATGGATGGATGTATGTTTGTTTGTTACTCAATCACGCCAGAACGGCCCAACGGCTCTGGATGAAATTCGGCACATAGATAGCGAAAAGTCTGGAATAGCACATAGGCTACTTTTTATCCCGGAAAATTGCGTAGTTCCCGCGGGATAGCGATAAACGAATTCTTCGCAGACGAAGTCGCTGGCAACAGCTAGTAATGCATATCGTAAACAGTTAATCGAATGAAGGAATTGAAAAACCACATTTACAAAACGCAAATGCCAACAGAGAGACCCACCCCTGTTCGAAATTGCTTTTAAAATGGCCGTTGAGGTCAAAAGTTATCAATGGGTACGATAGTTCGTTCAGAAGGTGTTTTCTTTTGTTGGTTTCAGAATCGGGAACTAAGTGACTTTGGGTCTATTTATTAGAAGGAGCTGGAGAGATTTATCCGCCAAAAGGTTTAGTAAGCCGCTGGATACGGGCTATACAACACTAGCTTTTGCCCGCGACTTCGTTTGCGTAGTATTAGACTTAAGAACTAATGATAGTATATTTTGCAATAAATATTTACGTTACGACTCTAGGCACCTTTGACATGGTTATGGCTATCCCGCGGGAACTAAGCAATTTTACGGAATAAAAACTAGCCTATGTGTAATTTAGAATACCAGCTGTCTCCGTTCCAAGTTTGATCCAAATCCATCCAGTTGTTTCAGCGCGAAAACGGAACAAACATAAATACTCATATCCTCACAAACTTTCGCATTTATAATAAATTGGTAGGATTAGTAGGTATAGGTCTACGATAGGCCTTTGTTGATGGACGTCGCGATTGCTATAAGAACGAACTCGTATAGTGTTAAGAGCTAGGTAATTGGTTTAAGCCCAGAGGTCAGACCTTCTTTACGTAACGCTTTATTCAATTAATGATACCTATCGGGCTAGCCGCTAGTGATAGATTCGTAGTAAAAGGGATTATTAGAAATCCAAATAAAATAGACTGGATAGGTTGGTGGGTAAGAAAGAGGATGCGATGGTTGACTCAGTTAGCGCTGGACAACTACACTGACGAGCAAAAAGGGTCGCCTTCCATCAAAAGTTGTATGAAAAGTCACCCGATATTTTTGCTCGTGAGTATATATTATAATGCACTGCCCAATTTGTCGGATTAAATTTGCAGTTACCGTACATCGACTTCGTGATTTTATTTGAATATATTATTCAATTAGGCTAATCCTACTAATATTATAAATGTGAAAGTTTGTGAGTGACGATGTGAGTGTGTATGTTTGTTCCTTCTTCACGCTAAAACGACTGGACGGATTTGGATAAAATTTGGTAGGAAGATAGCTGATACCCTAGATTAAAACATAGGCTACTTTTTATCCCGGAAAATTGTATGGTTCCCACGGGATAGCGATAAACATATCAATTGCTAAATTCTACGCGGACGAAGTCGCGGGCAGAAGCTAGTATAATAATAATGTTTTCAACAAATCAAACATTCTTCCATGCTGGTCTTGGAGTAAAGAAAAAGCATGCAAAGCAAATCATGTTATAAGCGATTCGGCTAGCAACCCATCACTATTTTGATTCACCTTTCCACATACGCCCACAATCATGCCAAACGTGGCCTTTAGGTCTTGTTACCTTAGGCTCTGTATACCCCGTAAGGGATAGAGAGGTGATTTATGTATGTATGGGTATGGGGCAATACATGATATTGTCCAGCACTATCTGAGCTACCAAAGGGTCCAAATTTAGATTGTAATTTTTAGTTTTAGTTTCTGTTAAGCTATTTTTAGGTTAGTTTTAGTTATTATTATTATTATTATCAGCCTATTCCCACTGCTGAGCAAAGGCCTCTCCCCAACTCTTCTACTGCTCCCGGTCTGCTGCGGTAAGTATCCAGTCGTTCAAGAAGGCGTCTAACTCGTCCCGCCATCGCCGTCTAGGTCTACCGGGCCGCCGGTTTGAGTTAGTTAGTTTTAGTTACTTATGTTAATTTTATACTTAGTCTGTTTTTGTCTACCTTTATGTTGAAATAAAGTTTTTTTTTTATATTATAGGGGCCAGACAAACGAACTAGTGGGTCACATGATCACCATTGTCCATAGACACCCGCAGCACTTTACGCGATGCTTTACACCCGTGGTCGTCAAATAGCGGCCCGTGGCGTTATTTGTGCGGCCCGCGGCAAAGTAAATTGTTTCAAATAACGAAATAAGCTGAACACATATGTATAAGTGTGCAAAGGCTCTTGGAGCGCCTTCACATACCCTGCGGCCCGGCCCTGGAACTCACACTGTCATATGTGGCCCTTGGCCAGTAAAGTGTGACGACCGCTGTTTTATACTATGAAACACTCATTACACTCACTCACTCACTTACTGTATTGTCACTCATTTCTGTTCACGATTTAAGTTTCCCCTGATTATTGAAGCCATACTAGGTGCTTCTAGCTGCAAAATATCTCTGTATCGGAGTTATGGAGCAGTGTTCCCGCACTCCGTGGTCCCGCATGCGATACATAGCGCCTCCCTGCGTTGACATTTTCCGAATCACTGACTACCCGCAATGGATTTTTGAGGAAATTTCATACACGCCGCCATTTTGAACAATGTTGCCAGAGTGCATATTACTTTGACTGACGGTAATGACGCGGCTTCATTTACTATCAAGCTTCGTGAGTCTCTGTGGAACTATTTCACAATAAATTTCAAGGCGATACGCTATGCTGGACTGCACGTTTACTGTGGTAAAATTCTACGGTCGCTGACATAATATTTGTTGCAAAGTTGTAACGGGCAATTTTTTTTAAAGTCCGGGGGGCAGACCTCTGTGTATGATGAATACGAATGTTTGTGCCCGAGTCATGGATGTTGTATTGTATTTAAGTATAATATGTAATTATCTACATACAACCCTGACTATGAAGCTGGAGGTCCCGGGTTCGAATCCCGGCAGGGGCAGACATTTGTATGATGAATACGAATGCGTGTACCCGAGTTATGGATGTTGTATGTATTTAAGTAGGTATGTATTTATCTAAATTATATAATTTATGTTTTTCAGTTGCCTGGTACCCATTAGTACGAGCTTTGCTTAGTTTGGGACTGGGTCAATTGGTGTAATTTGTCTCATGATATTTATTATTGACGTGACAACGTCTTATAAATTGGTTTGCCGGGTGACACTTCAAGAAACTGCGTTACGCTCCGCTCACGTTATGCGCTCACAATGAGAGCGAGTGAGAGGCACGCGTCCCTTCCACTCGGGCATGGTTAGCCCGCCTAAGAGCGAGAGAGACAGACATAAAAAGTGAAAGGCACGCGTCCCTTCCACTCGAGCACAGTTAGTGTTAAATATAATTCTTTGTATAAATAAATGTTTTAAATTGTTACTATTATTTCATCCTTCTTCCTACTATACGAATGAATATTCACATTAAAATTATTTTACCACTCAAAGTCGTTGTCACGTAAAACTTTCGCCCGTATACCGACTTTACAGGCAACCAATTTTTTTATTATTTGCATTATATAAGTATGTTTATCCGTTGCCTGGTACTACCCATAGTACAAGCTTTGCTTAGTTTGGGACTGGGTCAATTGGTGTAATTTGTCCCATGATATTTATTATTTACATTATATAGTATGTTTATCCGTTGCCTGGTACTACCCATAGTACAAGCTTTGCTTAGTTTTGGACTGGGTCAATTGATGTAATTTGTCTCATGATATTTATTATTTATTATTCATTATTTACATTATATAAGTATGTTTATCCGTTGCCTGGTATACTACCCATAGTACAAGCTTTGCTTAGTTTGGGACTGGGTCAATTGGTGTAATTTGTCCCATTATATTTATTTATTTATAATCCTTTTAAATGCACTACCGTCAGCGTTATACCAATCGTAATAAACTTAACACACAATTGCCGCATCTGTGTGTTAGGTACCGCGTCCAGTGGTCCACGACCCCTTTATTTCAACTGTTTTACTACCGACAAACAATAGTTAGGAAGGAGTTCTATTTGAAAATACTGGCCCGCGATTGCGAATAGGCCGTCTCGACTCTCCAATTGATTTGCCAACTTTGCCTCTAGAATGGCATTTACTATTGGTTCTCGAAGGATTGTGTTTCCAAAAACAAGACAAGTACCGTACTGGCCGTTTACAAAAAAAAAACATACGTATCATCTATATTGATAGACCTCTAACTGTGCTGATGCCCTAGTACTTTTGCTCCAATATTCAACAAAAAAACACTTCAAAAATCGAACGCGATTCATTCGTATTTCAAAATAAGCTCTCAGAGGATCTGATATCCTGGTACTTAAACTTTCCCTCCGTCTTACGCTTGACGCGAGTTTAACATTTTTTACCCATCCCAAAAAGTGCAATGTTCAACGCCGCTATAGTACATTACTGCAGAGGCCGGGAAAGAAAGGCTTGCAGGCTGAGTAATGTTATATAGACGGCCGAGCTTTGCGAGGCCGGATAGGAGTACGAAGCCTGCAAGTTCTTTCACACCGAGGCTTGTATAGTGCTTTTCTCAATCATGCAATGAAATAAATAAAAAAAATCCAAAAAAACCCTTAGAATGTTGCCGCTAGCGCGTGCATTAGGCGGCGGCCGAGCAGCAGCAGCTGCATATCCTCCACGTGCGTGTCCTCGAGCAGCGCGCCCCGCGCACGACGACGACCACCACAAAACAAAACACGATCGCTTTGCAGGCCAAGGCCAGCCATTTTGTATGAAAATCCATTACATACCACTTGTCCAACCGCGCCCGCAACGTGATACGTCCCGGCCTATTATTTGGAACGTAAGGTTGACATTTCATTGCATCTTTGAGAAAAAGAAGTTTTCACTTTAAAGAGCTAGTTGAAGTTATTATGTAGATTCATTTTCAAAAATAAGTACCTAGGTATAACATTGTGATCCACCCGGATAAAAATACATACTTAGGCACTATGTGCCTAATGTCATGCGCCAAACGCAACCGCTGATTTTTACCCGACTGCGCCAAAAGGAGGGTTATGTTTTTATTCCACTATTTTTAGCTATGCGATCTTTTTCCTATAAACCTTTTATCGGTCACGTTCCTAGATATAATATGTACGAGTAGCCATAGTTCAAACCTTGATTTACGAATGCAATAACAAGTAAATCATAGTAGTGGTACCGACCCAATTTGTCACGAATATGTTTATGTGATCATAATACAACATTAATTTATTGTCTTGGCACAATCGAGGCAACTTATAAGACTGTAGATAAGTTTCTTGGTTTTACATGGAACGGATATTATTGCTAAATCATTGGTAGTATTGCTTTTTTGCTTGCTATGCGGTTGGGGCAGTTAAAGTCGGCAAATTTAGCGACGCATTTATTATAATCGTCATTTTATTAAACACCTTTACCGTATAAGTACAGAAACAAAAAAAGAAAAGCCCTGGTAGCCTAGTGGTTTGACCTCCCTCAAGTATAGGGTCGGTCGTGAGTTCGAATCCCGGGCTCGCACCTCTGAGTTTTTCGAAATTTATGTGCGAATTTACATTTGATAATTACCTTGAGCTTTTCGGTGATGAAAGACATCTTGAGGAAACCTGCACACATCTGTGAGGCAATTCAAAGGTGTCGCGTGAAGTTACCAATTCGCACTGGGCCCGCGTGGGACCTAGCCCAAGCCTATTCTGAGAGGAGGCCCAACAGTGGGATGTATATTAGGCTGGAGATAATGAAACTAAACTTTAAGAACCCTTATCTAAATAAGTACCTAAGTACTCTGGGGGTTGTAAAAGTCTAACGAGTTAAGAGCACGCTAACTTTACAACTTTGCCCGTTGAAAAATTCATCATTGAAATTTCGGCTGAGCCGGCATCTGCCAAAACATGCAAAGTCGTAGCCTTAATATTCACAGTTCACATCATCTCTATGCAAGCGCTTATGAACCACTTACACGGTACGGATCCGACACGACAAGCCGGGTATAGTATGAATCTTCCCAGGGGAATTTTTCGCTTCGAGCCCTAATCTGTCAGCTACTGAGACGCACGTGCCACTACAACCATTCATATTGAAAAACAAACGGTATCGTCATAGTGTTAAGGTTCAAAAATAATATCTAGAATATCAGTGACATTAAATTTGAACCTTAATACTATATGAGGATACCGTTTGTTTTTCAGTTGCTGATGATCTATTTTCATGTCCGTGTTTTGTTTCATTTTTGGAAAATTGCGTGTGTGCTCTATTTGTGTGTCTTTCAAAAGACAATAAGTACGAGTAAGTAAGCAAGTAAATGCTTTAACACTACATAGTATAAAACAAAGTCGCTTTCCGCTGCCTGTCTGTCCCTATGTATGCTTAGATCTTTAAAATTTTGCTACGGTTTTTTTTAATAGATAAAGTGATTCAAGAGCCTCGCGAGTTAGTCTCGCTGTATAAAAAATTATTCATAAAATCCATTTTTCCCCTAAACTTCATCTACACTCGCCTGCGACTCAGGTAAAAAAACGTCTCGGGGAAAATCGTGCGTTGGCACTCGTAGTACAATCAACTAAGTAACGCATCTATTCTTTCGTTTTCAGGGCAGAAGGCAGCTATTTATTCGAGTGGCCTCTTGACCCGATCAACGATTTGACAATAATTAGGATTGGCCCCTTTGTGTCCCCTTTTTCCTATTTTAGAGAACACGAAAAGCAGTCGCTCGCACAAAGATGTTTTCGCTAAGTTACATATCACTACATAGTATAAAACAAAGTTGCTCTCCGCTGTCTGTCTGTCCCTATGTATGCTTAGATCTTTAAAACTACACAACAAATTTTGATGCGTTTTTTATATAGACAGAGTAATTCAAGAGGAAGGTTAAATGTATAATACTACATATAAAGTAAAAAGTGATAAATTCATAAAAAGAAGATATATTATACTTATAGTTATTAAACTCTACGACGTGAAAGGTTTGTATTTATGTTGATAGCTTTTTAAATTGCTCAAAAAGTACCTACTCAATGAATGAGATTGTGCAAAAGAAAAACATTTTCTAATAACAGTAGCATTTTGTATTCCAAAAATAGTACCTATGAAGTCAGATAAAAATAGTGAAGACTTAACCGTAATATTTTAGTTTAGGTACTTTTAATCCTGGAATTAGTACAATCTGTAATTTACAAAAACCTAACGCAAAAGCGATAAAACTGTCTAAAAACAAATGATTGAAAACACTTTAAAGAAACGACACCCATGCTTTACTTGTAGAAGAGCTCCGGGACCACAGACAGACACACACAGTGGTCAAACTTATAACCCTCTTTTTGCTTTACAGCCTTATTCATAAAAAGTTAGAGGCTCGCTATAAGCTCGCTATAGGACCGATGCAATAAACATGATTCATAAACGTCAATTAGCGCTAATCAGTCCATCAAGGGTCTGTTAAGTCTTCCGAAAGTTAGCGGAAGTAGACCCTACTTTATCTCTCTGCTAACTCACAAAATGGCTGCCACACATGTGAACAGCTGATTTTGGCAAGAGCAAAACCATACGCAAGACAGTTTTTTTTTGTTTTAAGTTTTTATTCCCTCCGGGAAAGGTAAAGGAAACTAGACCCACACTGCGTAGTCTGTCGTGTTTCGCTGGTTTCCCGCTAATTCGCTGCCACTGCTGTCAATTTTTTTTTTATTCACTAAAAGGCCATTTTTGGTCTATGATTTGTCAAGGTGACAACATAACGCGTCTAATCCATCCATCAGCTCATTAGTTAACCGACTGCTAGCAAGCGTTTATGAATCATACTTTTTAACAACATTCAAATAAGCTTAATCAGTCTGTTAACTAATCGACTGATCAAACCTCAATTAAGGATTTTTTATGAATAAGGCTGTTAGTGTCTACGAATGCGTCTTGTAGTGTAAACGTCTCAAACGTTCAAGTAAAGTATGAAATGGATTACAGCTAACTTCAGCTAAGTCTATGCGCTACTGGCAGCCAGGTCGGTTGTTCTTGTTGGGTTTCTATAGGTCTTACTCTTGATGTTAGGTAAGATCGCAGTGTATATATAGGTGGAAAACCTAAGCAAATTACCTATTGTATATGTGAGTAATGTGTACGAATAGACAAATTGACGTTCCAAATAAGAAAAATGACTCAAGTCCCATATCACTTCTGTACATTAGGTATATATACATCAGGTCATTTACTTAAGTTTTTCACCTATATTGGATTATATATGTCTGTTACGTAGCTGGTATATTCTTTCAGCCTTATTCATAAAAAGTTAGAGGCTCGCTATAAGCTCGCTATAGGACCGATGCAAAAAAACATGATTCATAAACGTCAATTAGCGCTAATCAGTCCTTCAAGGGTCTGTTAAGTCTTCCGAAAGTTAGCGGACTGTAGACCGTACTTTATCTCTCTGCTAACTCACAAAATGGCTGCCACACATGTGAACAGCTGATTTTGGCAAGAGCAAAACCATACGCAAGAAAGTTTTTTTTTTGTTTTAAGTTTTTATTCCCTCCGGGAAAGGTAAAGGAAACTAGATCCACACTGCCTAGTCTGTCGTGTTTCGCTGGTTTCCCGCTAATTCGCTGCCACTGCTGTCAATTATTTTTTTTTTATTCACTAAAAGGCCATTTTTGGTCTATGATTTGTCAAGGTGACAACATAACGCGTCTAATCCATCCATCAGCAGCTCATTAGTTAACAGACTGCTAGCAAGCGTTTATGAATCATACTTTTTAACAACTGTCAAATAAGCTTAATCAGTCTGTTAACTAATCGACTGATCAAACCTCAATTAAGGATTTTTTATGAATAAGGCTGTTAGTGTCTACGAATGCGTCTTGTAGTGTAAACGTCTCAAACGTTCAAGTAAAGTATGAAATGGATTACAGCTAACTTCAGCTAAGTCTATGCGCTACTGGCAGCCAGGTCGGTTGTTCTTGTTGGGTTTCTATAGGTCTTACTTGATGTTAGGTAAGATCGCAGTGTATATATAGGTGGAAACCCTAAGTAAATTACCTATTGTATATGTGAGTAATGTGTGCGAATAGACAAATCGACGTTCCAAATTAGAAAAATGACTCAAGTCCCATATCACTTCTGTACATTATGTATATATACAACAGGTCATTTACTTAAGTTTTTCACCTATATTGGATTATATATGTCTGTTACGTAGCTGGTATATTCTTTGTCTTCGTCTCATAATAAGTCTTTTGTGTATCCTACTAATATTATAAATGCGAAAGTTTGCGAGTTTGTTACTCTTTCACGCCAGAACGGCTGAAAGGATCTGGATGTAATTTGGAACATACACAGATTATGGTTTGGTATAACACATAAGCTACTTTTTATCCCAGTAAACTGCGTAGTTCCCGCGGGATCGCCATAAACAAATTCTTTGCAGACGAAGTCGCGGGCAACAGCTAGTAATTCATAGATTTATTTCGTATTCATTGCCGACAGATGCCGCTGCCCTCATAATGCAATTGTTGATGTAGAACCGAGTAATTTCATTAAAGCATTGTACACAGAACTGAAAAGAATTCCAAGAAAACAACGTCCATGCGTTCCAGAACAGAATAACGTTATTTAGTTGGTCCAATATGGTGATACACTACCACTGTACCGATTCCTGATTGGTTGAAATTAGTTAATACCTGGCCATGTTGCCATGTGATTCGTTTAATTAAATGGGTGATATAAAGGTCGGCCAATTACAAACAGTTAATTAAGAGCAAGTTTATTTAATGTTCGTGTTTTTGCTGGTCATTAACAAGGTTATTAAAACTATTCGGAGACGAAATTTTATTCAGTACCCCGCATGAAAATTGTGATATCGCTCGAATTATTCCCAGATAAATTAAAGTAATCGTGAGTTATACGAACTGTTTTAAAATTAGTTACGAAAATTTCATGGTACCTATGCCGATAAACTAGACTTTTAAATATGCGCTAGTTTTAATCATGAAAAAAATATTCTATGCAAGCAAGCATGGCGTAGGTAAATTATGGTAAATATTTTATTTCAGTTATCAAAGTTCTATTAAGTATCTACTGTGAGTAATAGAACTTAATAGTTCACGTTTAGCATGATTGTGGGCGTAAAGGTGGAAAGGGAAATAGTGATGGGTTGCTAGCCCACGTTAACATGATTCCTAAGATTTTCGCTCATTCCCTCGATGAGCTTTTACCATCTGCGCGGGAAGAGAAGTAACTATCTAATCTAACTAATATTATAAATGCGAAAGTATGGATGGATGGATGGATGTTTGTTTGTTACTCAATCACGCCAGAACGGCCTAACGGATCTGGATGAAATTCGGTGCACAGATAGAGAAAAGTCTGGAATAGCACATAGGCTACTTTTTATCCAGGAAAATTGCGTAGTTCCCGCGGGATAGCGATAAACGAATTCTTTGCAGACGGAAGTCGCTGGCAAGAGCTAGTCTAATGTAATTTTTATAATTGTATGATCTAATTTTCATGTCTGCGTTTTTATTTGATGTTTCTTTTCCATAAAATTGTGTATGCTCTTATATTTGGGTCTTGCAAAATGAATAAATGTCTTCTTTCTTTTCTTTTCTTTCTTCTTTAAACTGGTACATTCTATGAAGACTAGAGTGTTAAGATAAATGTCGTGCTTAATAAAGAATATTTTTTATTTTGTATTTCTTTTTGATATGGTGACTATGATAGAAAAAAGTATCTATGCTTGGTTGATTTGGTCACGTAGAGAGGATGGATGAAAGTAAGCAACTGGTACCTAAATTCAGTTTTTCTTTGCTCCCAGATCAGCATCGGAGTTCTATTATAGGTATATTTTGACGACGCATTTGGCCTAGTTGGTCACTACCAACTAGGCCAAACACGTAGCCTTGCCTGCGAAGCGTCCCGGGTTCGAATCCTGGTAAGGGCATATAATTTGTGCGATGAGCACGAATATTTGTTCCAGAGTCCAGGATGTTTCCATCTACTCAAGTATGTTCGTTGTGTAGTACGCATAACACGAGCGTTACTAGCGTTTACTTTGGGACTAGGTCGGTTTGTGTGAATTTGTTCCCTAATATTTTATCTATACTAATATTATAAAGTGTCACTGACGACAGCGCCATCTAATTTATTGTATGCAAACTAGATGGCTTAAATACTATAGATCATTGTAAGAGAAAGGGAGTTAGCTGTCAATTGGTGTCATGCTTTAGTAATTAGTTCGTAGATATCCACCTAGGTGGCGCTGTACTAAAACTGTAAATATTTTTAACGATTTATTAAAATTACTTTTTGAATATAATCCATCGAAGACACACGTATCGACAGCTCAAGTAATTTTCCCCGTTCCCTGCATCTGCTATACTCATCCATGCACAAAAAAACAAAGTGGAAAGATTTTATTCTTTGTTTGTTTGAATTGAACAGGCTCCGAAATTACTGTACTGATTTGAAATATTCTTTCACCGTTAGAATCCTAAATTTTCCCTGATGAACATAGGCTACATTTTTTAATTCTGCGTTAACGAAGTCGCGGGTAACAGCCAGTTATTGATATTCTTATAATAACTATGCACGCCAAGGAACAATACAGGTCTTGTACGATCACGTATTCATATTAACTCCCTGTTTGTCAATTTACTTTATAAATATTTGCGTTTGTCTGTGTGTTTGTTCAACAGAATGTTCGTCAACAACTCGGCTCGACGCTCAAGTAAATGAGGGTGTTATTGTGACGTCAGTAGACATTTAAATTGGCTTCGAAAAACACACAGACATACATACATCACGTCCTTATCCTGGTGATCCTCTGCATACCACTGCTGAGTGGGAAGATGATTGTTATTAGTTCGATAGTTAGTTACGATGTAGTGCTTCTGTATTTAACTAAGCTCTATTTACATTGGATTTTTTCAAATTCAAGCCTATAGGATGAATGGAACCTTTTTAGGATCTCTCGTGTGTCTGTCTACCTACCGTCCGTTTCTCAGAGTTTGATGAACGGATTAAGTTGAAATTTGGAACGCACGTCAGCAATCCAAACACGAAAGCTTAACGTTAAAAATCTAGAGATATAGAGAAAAATACGAAAATAAAAAGAATCAGAAGCTACTAATTGTAAACGTGTGATTGCCATTGATTGATTGTTTTATTGTGAAATTCGCCATTTATTTATTTATTTTGTAGCAAATAGTCTTATCGTAGTTTTAAATATGGAAGATGGTTCTTTACTTACACATTTCCTATAATAAAACCTATAAAATGTGTACCTAAGCGGAATCTGTTCTATTTATATTCAAAGAACCCACTTACCTACTTATGACTTTATTCTGAGCTTATGAAAGCAAAACAACTTGGATATGACAAACAGTAATATTGTCTTGGAGTAAGTTATCTGCTACCTCGTAAATAACTGACATAAAAATAACAGACTCTATGAATTACTTTGACCTGTCAGAAGTACGGATATAATATAAGGTAAAAATAACTATGCTAATCATCGTTATAGTTATTCTTCTGTTAGCTGTCAACATTGGCTTAAATTTGGAACGATAAGTTAAGCCCTATTTCATAGTCATTTGAAGATAAGATCTTTTTAGTCGAATCGTCTTTTCAATAATGACTTATTTTTTAATTATAAGTTTTTTTTTCCTGGCAACGGTAAGCTGAACGAGAGGACAGTCCCTTTCTGTACCCGTGGGCCAAAATGCACTCGCCTAGCTGCACTGGGGCCGTACCATGACGTCTTAGGGTGCGACCAAACCGCCGCGTATACGCAGTGACGTGTCGTATGCGTCACGTTTTCTCACCGTGTCTTCATACATTTTGTTGCGATTCCGTAACGTCACCGTTTTTTAAGCGGCGGTGTGGTCGCATCCTTAATGCGTTTCAGTTTAGGTCCGCTCGCTCAGATCAGATTCATACTAAAAGTGACAGCTAAAACTTGAACTGCGTCGGAATTAGGACGTCATGGTAAGGTCCCTGGTCCTAAATGGTGAGATTTTAATTTTTAGTTGTGTTTTTAATTTTTGAATATGTGATTTTGAATGTAATTTGATTACAATTTTATCTTTGTTCTATTTTTGATATTTCATTTGTATTAATTTAATTTGATTATTTTATATTTTGCTGATTTTAACTTTATTTTTATACATACGTGACATTATGGATTATTATCTTATTATTATTATTTGACCAAAATTGTATAAGCAAAGATGTTATCTAAAATAGAGCATGCTTACTTATATATATCTAAGACAGTCAAATAATAAAAAAAAACGTTTGTTATTCATTGAACACAAAGACATCAAAATTCGAGCGCTATCGCACGAGTGCGTAATACACCCCGCCATGAAAAGTTGCCTAACAAATAAGATCAACAACTTTAAATTTGAAATAGGTAGGTAATGTGTGATTTTGCTGCGCCGAGTTTTGCGACGTAAGTGGATTTTAGAATACTCCCTAAGGCCGTGGCGTACGTCCATGAACACGAGCCTTTAAAGCGGGAACATGGCAACACATTCCAAATTGTGTATCGTAAAGGTAGCTAAAATAGGGGTAAGCCTATGGTAACATAGTAAAATTTAGAAAAAAAGAAACCGAGTTTTTTGGCTATTTTTGCCTCCCGCTACTAGCACCAGAATATAATACCTAACTAACCAATAAGAACTTTGTCACCGCCCGTTGGAAATTTACTAGCAGAGCTGTTGCCCGCGACTACGTCTGCGCGAATTCGCTTTTCGCCATCCCGCGGGAACTATGCGATTTTCCGGGATAAAACAATCCATCGTTCTTCCTCATATCTACAACATTTTGGAGATGAAAAAAAGCAAATGTATTCCAGATAACTAGCTGTTTCTGATTTCTGCTTGAGATACCGTAGTTAGAAGTTAGAACTAACCGATAGGTCTAACCATTTTTTTTAATTTGCTATCTAGTTAATAATTTCCTTTGTACTTTTGTAGCATCACACTATACAATACAATACAAATACTCTTTATTGAACACCACAAATCAGTACAAAACAATACAGAAACAAAGAACAAAGTATACAATAGGCGGTCTTATCGCTTAATAGCGATCTCTACCAGACAACCTTTAAGACAGAGAAATAACACAAGTCACAAGTCATCCATCGTAGAAAGAGACTCTAGCGTCGCAACTCTCGCGCGCTCTCCTTCTAGCCGGCAGTAAAAAAAGAAGGATAGTATCTCGCGACACAGCTCTCAACGCGCACTCGTACGGTCGCCCAAATAAGTGGTCTACCACTTTTCATCCAATTTCCTATCAAATGAAAATGTCGCTAAAGTCGAACTTTCAAGTTGACAGCCTGTCTTATTGACGTTATACATTGTGAGGTGCAAAGGAATTTTAACCTTAGGGTGGTAGACCACATATTTGGCTGATGGTACTATAGATAGACCGACTGCTCAAATGAGTCGTCGCCCGCGCGGTGCAGGGGCGCGGGGAGGGACGACAAAGGGGGCCGAGAGGTGCGGGCGGCAGGCGCACTACCCCCCGCACCTATCTCTGTCCCCTTTGTCGTCCCATTCCGCGCCCCTGTGCCGCGCGGGCGAGAACTCATTTAGGTAGTTTTATAAAATCATTATTTATATGAATGAAAATAGCTAATATTGTTACATTTTATTTTATTTTGAATTTTACTTATTTATTATTATTATATTGATTAGGTATTTAAAGTTATTTTAATGTTACTATGAATTTTGATTTCATTGTTTTAAAAACTAAATTATTTCATTACAAATAAAACAACTAACAATATATAGGTCATAATTATTGTCTCGGTCTGTTTTTTTTTTTTTTTTTTTGAGCGGTCGGTCTATAGCCGTGCAGACCTAGTCACGTTGCCGTCTCCTGCCATGAGTGCTCCATGCTAGCCCGATATAACTCCCGAGAAACTCATTTTAGTAGTAGATATAATATAGGAGGCTTGATTGTCCTCCACGCCAGCTTTATTCCCCTTCAACCTAAATTTAATCAAGTGGCACAGTTTGTTTTTAATTAGAACTTCTTAAGGTCGAATTTTGAATGATAGAATTAATATTCAGTGCCGTGAGGTGGGTAGGTTTTGTGTTCAGCGGCGATCGATTTTGAGCCTTACGGTGTTCAGTTAAAAGATACGCTTCGTGGTCTTTTGTTTACTAATTTGTAAGATGAATTTTATCAGCGGAAGGTTTGTGATAAATTTTATAGCACAGTTTTTAATTTCAATTTTGTATGTACATGTTCGATAATATTTATTAAACCCTTAATCTAACTAATATTATAAATGCGAAAGTATGGATGGATGGATTGATGGATGGATGTTTGTTTGTTACTCAATCACGCCAAAACGGCCCAACGGATCTGGACGAAATTCGGCATATAGATAGAGAAAAGTCTAGAGTAGCACATAGGCTACTTTTTATCCTGGAAAATTGCGTAGTTCCCGCGGGATAACGATAAACGAATTCTTTGCAGACGAAGTCGCTGGCAACAACTAGTTTGACATAATTAAAAAAAAACATGTTTCAAGCCTCATCGACATTTTAGACCCTAAAAATTTCTGTTAAGTAATAAATATACAAAAAGGTATTCTTAGACCACGTGCGCTATAGTAGGGTTTAAGGGTTTTAGTATAATTATGGGCGTCTAGGTGGAAAGGGAATCAAAATATTGATGGTTGCTAGCCGCGTCGCCTATAAAAAGATTCCTAAAATTTTTCGTTCCCTCGACGAGCTTTACCATCTGCGCGGAAGAGAAGCAACTGGTACATTCTATGCTTTTCTTTGCTCCTAGACCAGGTTCACGTAAGAAAAGCCTAAGGCCAATGTTATTTAGGTAATATCCATCATAATTTCCAATTGACCACTTTACAAGTTTACTTCAAATTCCAAACTCAAACCTCATTGTTTTACACAAAATGTTATAGACAAAGCGGCTATTATCCAATCCTTCGAAACCGGCACTAAAATATCGACTAACTGAACTACCAAAAACAATACGCATTAGGTCGCCAATAAGTCTACTGGAAAACAGGCATTCGTTGTAATAAATCTTCTAAACAGATGTACTGGCTGCTGATAATAGATTTAACTATAAACAAAGGAAACCCAACCATTACTTCAGCTAAATAGGCTCGAAATTGGCTCCGAGGAAACATGGGAGCATTGGAAATATTTTCAAGTAGTTTTTTTTGGTTTTTTTTCGTCGCAGACTAATTGTTAGTGACATAAAAACTTTTTTGTTTTTTATTGTACAAATTGTTACTGGCCACTAAATTGCCACATTATATTTTTTATGAATAAACTCCGTCTTCTGCTGTCATAAGCCAAAGCAATGAGTTTTATTTTATAAAACTAAATAATTATTAATGTTGTTATAAACATTAATTGGTCCTTCGTTGAGTTAATTATTAATAAAAACCAGTGCGCAAGTAAGTCAACGTGGCGTTATAGCTCGTTGTGTTTTTTCTGAGTGTACACGTGCCGGCGTTATAGTTGAGCAAAATGTCGCTCGCCAATTTGAAGCGTAGCAAATCCTATTATAAAGGAATTATTACAAGGATTGCAAATTACATAGCAGATGTCAAGTACGAAGAGCCAACAGATCTCGAGGTGCGTATAGACCAAATAAATAAAGCCTATAGTAAATATTCCGATCTTAAGGCGCAGATCCTCGCACTGGACGATAGCGCTCCGAAAGACGGCACCAAGGAGCTCATTGATAATGACGAGACTGAGGAACTTTACTTGAATGTCCTCTCGCAGATGAAAACAGCGCTAAATGCCATGCGAGAGCCAATAAATATTCAGTCGTCTACGAGATTTGTGTCCGCTGAAAATGTAAATAATGTTGTAAATAAATTACCTGCGATTGATATACCCATATTTGACGGCAAAAATATCTGCAAATATCGGGGTTTTATCGATATATTTAAAGCCGTAATAGGCAACGACTCCAACCTATTGGATATCCAGAAATTGTTTTATCTGCGCAAATATTTATCAGCTGAAGCTCTTGATTTAGTTGACGGGCTGCCTATAGTCAGCGAATCTTATTCGAAGTCACTAGATCTGTTAGACAAAAGATATAACAATACCTGCATTACAATAACGACCCATGTACACAACATCTTGGACATCCCACCGTTATCTCGTGGGACGGCGGCGGGCCTGCGTGCATTAGTCTCCGCGGTTCGTCAGAACGTCGGTGCATTGGAGAGCTTGTCGCAGCCGGTAGAATCATGGGACATGATGCTGGTTCCCGTGCTCTCGCGCAAGCTGGACCAGTACACGTGCCGCGCGTACTTCGCCGATCGGAACCAGAATAAGTTACCTACTTTGCAAGACTTTCTAGACTTTTTAGAGCGCCGAGCTTGTAGTATGGAGGAGAGCAGCAAGGTAGAGAACAAACTAAATGTACATACGGTCAGTTCTAAATATGTGTGTTCTAATTTAGTTCATAATACCGAACCTGTGTGTAAATATTGCTCATTGTCAGGTCACAAATTGTACAAATGTCAACGCTTTATTATGCAAGCCGTTGAAGATAGATTAGATTTTGTAAATAAAAATGATATCTGTAAAATATGTTTGAACAAGCACGCTAATAAGTGTAAATTTATATTTAAATGTTCTCAATGCAATAGCAAGGAGCACAACTCGCTCTTACACTTGGAAGAGCAAGTGAAAATAACCGCAAGTACTGCGGCGGTGGGCGCTGCGTGCGGCGGCGTCCTGGGCGCGACCGTGCTGCTGCCTACGGTCATTGTGAATGTAAGGGCGAGTGATGGAAGAACACACAAGGTAAGGGCGTTACTTGATAGTGGCAGCCAAACATCCTTCGTAACAGCTGATCTAGCTAAATCGTTGGGTCTTCCATCATTCAAACACGAATTTAAGATCGTGACCGTAGGACAACACTCGCAGCAAGTTGAACGTGCTGTCACTGTAAATATTAATTCATTGTACTCGGATTATTCCGCAGAAGTAAATTGTTCTGTTGTAAAAAATATTACAATGCCCATTCCTCAAGCAAAAGTCAATACTGGTGACATTCATATTCCCAGTCACATTAAACTCGCTGATAGCACATTCAATATTCCAGGACCAATATGTATGTTATTGGCTGCTGATATTTTCTTTGACGTCTTGCTGCCTGAAAGAATCAGAGTAGGCTCCGGTAGGTGCGTGCTGCAAAACACTACCTTAGGCTACATTGTCTCTGGCGAAGTTCACGGGCAGCTAGCTAGTAATGTGTCATGTTCAATGCACTGTAGTAGCCAATCTGTTGATACGATCATTGAAAGGTTTTTAGAATCAGAATCGGTACCTGATCCGACTTCAAAAATGACTGCAGAGCACTGCATTAGTGAGGAAATGTTCCAAAACTCTGTCACTTTGAATGACCATAGATTTCAAGTGCAGTTGTCAGTTAAAGCGCCGGTCGATGAACTCGACTTGGGCGATTCATTCTCAAAAGCATTGCAGAGATTAAATACTCTGCACAAACGTTTTGCTAAAGACGAGTTTGTAAAAATCGAATATGAAAAATTTATTAAGGAATATCTCGATCAAGGTCACGCTGTAATCTATAATTTACGCGATAATGAGTCAATAAACTCACTTTTTTTCTTGCCCCATCATCCTGTTATAAGGATTGATAGTAAGACAACAAAACTGCGTGTCGTGTTTGACGGTAGCGCCAAGTCTAGTAGCGGCAAGAGTTTAAATGATTTTCTCTATAACGGTCCGGTTGTACAAAAAGAGCTATTCGATGTCTTGATATCATTTCGGATTTTTGAATATGTTATACTGACAGATGTTCGTCAGATGTATAGGCAAATATTAGTGTGCCCTGAGCACAGACGGTTACAGAATATTTTGTGGAAAAGTGAGCCTAATGATGAGGTTAAAATTTTGCAACTACAAACTGTAACTTACGGCCTAAAGAGTTCAAGCTACCTAGCGACTCGGTGTCTTATAGAGTTAGCTAATAAATTCGGCGATAAATATCCACTTGCGTCGCATGCACTGCTTCATAATTGCTATGTTGATGATATTATTTCAGGAAGCATGACGTTAGAGGGCGCCACTGAGCTCAAAAAGCAATTAATTGAGCTGTTGTCTTTAGGTGGTTTTAGCCTTCATAAGTGGAGTGCAAACGATATGCAATTATTAACAGATGTACCTTCAAATAAACAGTATTTTGATGACGTTGATTTCGATAAAGAGTCTCTTGTTATGAAAGCTTTAGGTTTAGTTTACGACGTCAAAGTTGATAAATTCAAACTGTCCTTTCCGACAGCAATGACAACAGAGAATGTAAGTACCAAAGCTGGTGTCTTGTCATGTATAGGAAGGTTTTATGATCCGTTAGGTTTGATTGCACCAATTTTGATTGTTGCTAAGCTTTTTCTTCAAAAAGTCTGGCAATCCAAGTTAGACTGGAATCAGTTGTTGCCGACCGATTTATTAAATGAATGGAATGAGTTTCATTTGTCCTTACAAAATATGAAACCGATTTATGTAAATAGAAATATGTGTCTCAAAAATGCAATATCTGTACAGCTTATAGGGTTCTGTGACTCTACTCTCACTGCTTACGGCTGTTGTATATATTTACGTTGTATATATTTAAATGAAAACGTTGTTGTAAATTTACTGTGTGCAAAATCTCGTGTTGCGCCATTAAAAAACAAGCTCACTATTCCTAAGCTGGAGCTTAGCAGTGCGTTTCTGCTTGCTCAGCTCTATGATAGAGTCAAATCAGTTTTGCCTCCTGTGGATAAAGTTATGTTATTCACGGATTCTCAGGTAGCGTTAGCTTGGATTAAAAATTTGGATGCAACAAAGTTGGGTGTTTTTGTCCATAATAGACATCAAAAGATTAATAATCTTACTGAAGCAAGCATGTGGTATTATGTGCCTAGCGCATTAAACCCAGCAGATTGTCTGTCGCGCGGGGCTAGTCCTCAGATTTTAGCTGAGAGTGACATGTGGTGGCATGGGCCACATTTTATTCGAAAGCCTATTATGGATGAAAACTTCGAACGTCAAACCGTTGACTCGAATTCATTAATAATTTTACAAGATGATATTGATGATAATAATCATTGTTGTGTAAACAACCAAGATGATAATTTGTTGCCGATTTTAAAGAACTGTTCTAATTTGACAAAAATGCAGTATGTCATTGGTTACGTTTATAGATTTATTGACAACTGTAGGAAGAATAAAGCTGAGCGTGTAACTCAAAAAAATCTCACACCACAAGAGTTACAGCAAGCATTGCTCAAAATTATTTCTGACTATCAGCAATGTCACTTCCCTAATGAGATTAAATCTTTGACCAGAAACGAAGTCATTAAATCGAATCTGAAATCTCTTAATCCCTTCATAGACGCAAATAATGTATTACGCGTCGGGGGCAGACTGCAAAATGCGAATTTGTCATATGATCAAACGTATCCTGTAATTTTGCCAAAGAAATGTCATATTACTGATTTAATTATTTGGAAAGAGCACTTGACAATGTTACATGCAGGCCGCAAATTAACTTTAGGTGGCCTATCGCTCAAATATTGGATAATTAGTGCGCATAGAGAAGTTAAGAGAGTACTTGGTAAATGTATCACATGCTTTAAGTTGAAAGCCGATGCTTCTAAGCAATTGATGGGCTCATTGCCTGCACATAGAGTTAGTAGAATAAAGCCTTTTCTAAATGTAGGAATTGACTACTGCGGCCCTTTTCAGGTTAAACAAGGTCGTATAAGAAGAAGCCTAGTTACAAAAGGCTATGTTGTGGTCTTTGTATGTTTTGCAACAAAGTGTATACATTTAGAGTTAGCGTCAGACATGTCTACTGATTGTTTTTTAGCCTGTTTTAAACGTTTCATATCACGTAGAGGTCTACCCGCTAATGTATATTGTGATAATGGCTCAGTTTTCAAAGGTGCAAACAATCAACTTAAGGAACTTTATGATTTATTCAAAAGAGATTCCGATAGAATTATTAATTTTTCATGCACTCAAGGTATACATTTCCGGTTTATACCTAGTTATTCTCCAGTGTTTGGAGGCCTATGGGAGGCCGGTGTAAAAAGTGCTAAGAATCTGTTTAAAAAGGTTATAGGAAATACAGTGTTAACCTATGAACAATTTAATACCGTGATATCTCAGGTTGAAGCAGTACTTAATTCCAGACCATTGACGCCTTTGACAAGAGATACCTCAGACTTTACATATTTAACTCCAGGGCATTTTTTGATTGGTTCGCCACTAACTATGTTTCCTGAAAATGACTACACCGAAATACCACAAAATAGATTATCATTTTGGCGACAATGTGCTAGAATTAAGCAAAGCTTTTGGAAAGTTTGGTCTACTCAATATTTGTGTCAATTACAAAACCGTCCGAAGTGGAAAGATGCTAATACTAATTTGAAAGAAGGACAGCTTGTAATACTTAGATTAGATAATTGTCCTATCTTGCATTGGCCTATGGCTAGGATATGTAAGGTATTTCCGGGTCCTGATGACCGTATTCGGGTTGTAGAAGTACAAACTCCTGATGGAAAAACTCACAGACGATCCATAACCAAAATTTCCCTTCTACCGTTTTATGATTAATTCTGTTTAAAATCTCAAGTAACAAAGTGTTATTTTTATTTTTAAAAGAAGATAGGTTTGTTTTTGTTTTATTATTAATTTGTCTACTTTGTAGTGGGGATATTTATGTTAGTGACATAAAAACTTTTTTGTTTTTTATTGTACAAATTGTTACTGGCCACTAAATTGCCACATTATATTTTTTATGAATAAACTCCGTCTTCTGCTGTCATAAGCCAAAGCAATGAGTTTTATTTTATAAAACTAAATAATTATTAATGTTGTTATAAACACTAATGAAGAGCCGCGTGTCACTGAAAGGTCTTTTTTAGTCGCTGTTTTATTAAAGCAAAGCTTTTGACGTAGACTTTATTGTTCGGCTGTGCGTATTGATTCAACCTACATTCAATTCGATGGGTTAACTATTTAGTTGCTTTGAGTGGTCATTTCATCAAATTGATAAACGAATTGTTCGGCGTTTTAAAACTTTCTGAAACATTGTCCGAGTCATCATCATCATCTTCAGCCTATATACGTCCCACTTCTGGGCACAGGCCTCCTCTCAGAATGAAATTATATTACTAAGAAAAAATATATATTGGATGGCTTCTATCGTACTCGCTAATCCTATGTCAAGAAGTGCCCGCGATGCTGTGTAGCAAAATTACTGGCACATGATGTAGGTATTTTATTTTAGCTCTTTGGGCTGCCAATACCTCCGTTATAATCCGGTGCACTCTATAAATATAGGTACAGGGACACGTCTAACCAAATACCTACTAAAGAACAAAGTAGTCTCTGCCTACCCCTGTGGGAAAGAGGCGTGACGGTATGTATGTATGTATGTATTAATATAGCAACACAATAATGTCTGTCGCAAACACTAGCGACCTTTTTAAAATGTTTTTAAATTTAGAATAGTTTTTTTTTAATATTTTATGTATTTTACATGAGGATTGAAAGTAATTTTAAAATAGAAACGTTGTTTGCCTCACAATCTCTTTCTTCTTTCTTCCTAAATGTTACACCAATATATTTTCGGACCACCCTACTCTAGAGTTATATTGAAAAACACTTGAGCAGACTTACAGGGCATTAATGAACGTGCACTAGAGCTGTACTAGCGCAGCTTAGTGTTAGAAATGCTCGAATTCGCAGCATTCTTCAGTAGACTTAGTGAATTGTTCCACTCCTATCGTATAGGGGGATAGCAATCGCCTGTAAAACAAGTTTTACTACAGGGTTCTTTTTTAGCGTTCCGTATACAGGTGAACCTTTAAGTCCGTCCGTCTGTCATCAATTTAAGACGCTGCTGTGTGTCTTGTGTCTATTTCTGTGGTATAGTAGCGCTTACGCGCGGATGATTCATTTTTTTGGATGCGATTGTTTAAAAATAATCGGAAGCCCATTTCCTAGCACTTACAAACAATAGAACTTATTTTAGAAGACAAACAACTTAAGAGGCTGACAACACCTAATTTTGTTGAAATTGATGTTATTTAAGCACTTTTTTAAGAAAAACTACACACAAAAAAAATACAAAAAAAAATATATAATGTTAATTTTCATCATATTTCAAACACGCTAGATGGACTCGATACATAATTGAACAAAATCGGCTCGATAGAAAATAATTGCAAATATTGGTCTTAAAATTATCATTAAACGGTTCTATGTCTTTATTTTTTCGACGTATGGGTCTGCAATAAAAAACATGAAGTCAACATATTCATACCTACACGGCTAACGAGTCATATTTCACAAATAATCCATACTTTTGTTTATTTCTTCTTATTTGTGTCTTATTTGCAAGATTTTAGACGCGCGCCAAGCTGCCGGAATAGTTTCTTCTCTTTCACTCACAGGCACGCGAACCGTATGTGTGAAGAGTGGCGCTGCTCAAGGTCATTTGCTGCTGTGTGTGTGTGTTTGTTGTGTGTTGTGTTGTTTGTGTTGTTTGTTGTAGTTAGTTGTAGGCTTATAAAAAAAAAAAAAATTTCGGACAGAATCCATACAAAACAACTCTATGTGTTACGTACGTAAGTTTCTTAAAATGTCATCATTCAATCGTCAATCATGCTAAACGTGGCCTTTAGGTCTTGTTATCTTGGTCTCTGTCTGCCTCGTAAGGGATAAAGACGTGATTTATGTACATACTAGCCGTTGCCAGCGACTTCGTCTGCAAAAAATTCGTTTATCGCTATCCCGCGGGAACTACGCAATTTTCCGGGATAAAAAGTAGCCTATGCTATTCCAGACTTTTCTCTATCTATGTGCCGAATTTCATCCAGATCCCTAGAGCCGTTCTGGCGTGGTTGAGTAACAAACATCCATCCATCCATCCATACTTTCGCATTTATAATATTAGTTAGATACGTAAGCATGTAACTTCTTAAAACGTAGGTATAGCTGTTAGTTACATTCTGCACAACAATTTCAAACTACATCGCTTTTAGTATCAACCACTCACTTGCACTGAAATAGTTACAAACGTGTAAATTACGAATCGTAAATTTGTACGCAATAAACACGAAACGGCCAAGGGCGGTAAATTCCCCCAACTAACATGAAATGTGTCCAGACCCAATCAAAGTAGAGTTAGGTGGAAACTTCGAGGACAAATGCAGACAATGTCCTCCGGGAGTTTCTAATTTACGGCTCTGCTTTAGTATTTAGGCTAATGTTTTTAAAATTAAGTAATTCTGTAAAAGAATCCTACTAATATTATAAATGTGATGTTTGTGACGATGGATGGATGTGACGATGTGATTGTGTATGTTTGTTCCTTCTTAACGCTGAAACGACTGGACGGATTTGGATAAAATTTGGAACGGAGATAGCTGGTACCCTAGATTACACATAGGCTACTTTTTATCCCGGAAAATTGCATAGTTCCCGCGGGATAGCGATAAACATCTCAAAAGTCGTAGCTGCGTTCTGGAATAAAAAGTAGCCTAACATTACCCATCCCAAAAAAGTGCACAACGCCGCTGTATGAGAAGAAGCTCCGAGATGAGAAGTTATAAGATGTCAATATCAAATAGTAGAGGATAAGTGCTGGGAATTAAAAGACCGCGAATATGGTAGAGGTGCTTTATTCAAGCTGGTCAATCGTACACTGAGTTAAAATTATAAAATATACTTAAAATTACATAAAACTAAACCGATTCGCGTGCAAGGTGAATGACATTAAAATACATACATACATACATATCGTCACGCCTCTTTCCCACAGGGGTAGGCAGAGACTACTTTGTTCCACTTGCTAAGATCCTGACATACCTCTTTCGCTTCATTCACATTCATCAATCTCTTCATACATGCTCGTCGGTTTCGGGTACTCTTGACCTGGCCTTTTTCCAAAACGTCCCCAATTTGATCATGGAACGTCCGCCTAGGCCTTCCCCTCCCAACGCACCCATTCATTCATAAATCTGTTTAGTTAATCTTCTTTCATCCATCCTCTCTACGTGACCAAACCAACTAAGCATACTTTTTTCTATCCTAGTCACTATATCTTCTTTCACACCAGCACGTTCCCTTATCACACTATTCCTTATTCTATCTTTCAGTGATACACCTTCCATACTTCTTAACGCTCTCATTTCTACCGCATTTATTCTACTATTACATTACTATGACATTAAAATAATGTTAACATAGGTAAGCTACGCGTTGCATTGCTGCATAACATGATGTGCAATATTTGTACAGCCGCTAATTGGCCGCTGAAGAAGTTTTCAGTTAAAAAAAAACCGACTGCGTCAATATCTATAATTTTGATGTACCCGTCTCACTCTCACGACTAAGACGCATGTAATACCTCTCAAGCTGAAATGCGACAAGCCGTTTAGGCTCTAAATCGTACCAAAGACATCCACATACGAAAAACATAACCCTCCGGTGCAGTCGGGTAAAAACAGCACGTTTCTTTCATGCCATCGCTGCAAATGGACCGCAAATTCTACACGTCTGCTGCAGCGCTGCCGTTCGCAACGCCGGATACGCACACAAATCATGCCGGTCCCGTTTAACGAGACGATCCGGTACGAGAAAAGGTCGTAACCGGTGAAACGTACGCCGATATGAAATGGATAAACCATGTATCGATTCAAACTTTCACGATTTTCACACATCATCTAGCTATCTAACTAATAGTATAAATGCGAAAGTATGGATGAATGGATGGATGGATGTTTGTTTGTTACTTAATCACGCCAGAACGGCCCAACGGATAGAGAAAAGTCTGGAATAGCACATAGGCTACTTTTTATCCCGGAAAATTGCGTAGTTCCCACGGGATAGAGATAAACGAATTCTTTGCAGACGAAGTCGCTGGCCACAGCTAGTTAGTTATAAGAAAACGGGACTTAATCACGTAAACAAAATGTATTTTTATTAATGTAAACAAACGGATAACTCACGTTTTATTACGTAGGAAAAGGTCCGACAGTTTCGAATCGATTCGCGATTCTTAATCATGGTGCGACGGGGGCCAATGCGTTTGTTTACATTAATATGTCTGAGCCTCACGGTAGTTTTATATTAAAAATGTATTTTTGTAAATACCTCGACGTTTCGGACGCGACTTTGCATCCATGGTCTCGAGAGGACTGAAGTGGCGGGTCTCAACATCTTCTAGCTGCACGGGTTTTTCCTAACTACCCGCACTTGGTCTTTAATGTTAATTTCTTCTCTAGGGCTGCCACTAGACCGACACACAACACACCCACCGACAACCAACCACCACCACCGCCACCAAAGACCTATTCCTTAGATTTACACACATACATATACACACACACATACATATACACACACACACACACACACACACACACACACACACACACACACACATATAAGCGTGCGCGCGTGCAGCTTTTGCACCAACCTCGTTAACATTGCTTTAGTTGTCACCTAATTGACTTAATACTACATATAAGTAATTTTAATTCAGTTGTTAAATCGTTTTCTCTTTTTATCTTTTTTTTTCTATTTCTATGCTTGTCAGTAGTTTCTGCTCTGTAAACTGAATATCCTTTGGTCATATTCCTATGGTAATGGTCACTGGTTCTCACGACACAGGCTCGACCTAGTGTGAGAACCGCTGCTAAACTCTAGCTATTAAATAGGTTAAGGTAACAGTTACTGTAAATCTGTTATTGCATGTAAAGTATTTTGGAAATAAATCTTTATCTTTATCTTTATCTTATCTTTATTTTCGCCCATTCCCTCGACGGGCTTTTACCATCTGCGCGGGAAGAGAAGTTACTATCTAATCTAATCTAATTTTTATAATTATATGATCTAATTTTCATGTCTGCGTTTTTTTTTGATGTTTCTTTTCTATAAAATTGTGTGTATGCTCTTATATTTGTGTGTCTTGCAAAATGAATAAAATAAATGTCTTCTTTCTTTTCTTTCTTTCTTCTTACCAGTACATTCTATGAAGACTAGAGTGTTAAGATAAATGTCGTGTTTAATAAAGAATATTTGAGTGTTGTATTACTTTTAGATATGGTGACTAGGATAGAAAAACGTACCTATGCTTGGTTGATTTGGTCACGTAGAGAGGATGGATAAAAGTAGACATACAATTTATTCTAATTTTAGTACAATAAACTACAATAGTGACAGATAGACAGTTTAGCGAAGAACGCTCTTCACTTAAGTACCTACTCGTATTGTCGCTATTGTTTCCCCAACCAAATTATGAGCTGAAATATGATATTTATCTCGTAGCGATATAGCAATTCTCGCAGACTGAAACTAATCCGATTGTCTCAAATAGCAGATTACTATAGGAATTTTAGTTGATGTGGCGTAATGTGGAGTTCCTCGAACTGATTATGCCTATAATTTAGTTACTTATCTGATAGCTTTCTTATGCCTGTGGCTTTTTTCCAGTACAAGTAAAAGTACATTTAATCACGTCTTTGTCCTTTATGGGGTAGACAGAGCTTAGGCTCTGAGATTCTATTTGTACAACCATTCAAATAAAATTCGTTACTAAAATCGTGTGTTTTTAATAAAATAAGTGTAACTAGCCTAAAACTATACAGGGTGTTACAAAACTACCCGTAAAGCCGAAAGGAGGTTAAATGTGACCTTATAACAAGTCCATTTACAATATTTAAGGACCCCAGTATGGTTTCCTGTGATGACAGTTTACTAGGGTTGACAGTATTTTGGCTTTGATATTTTACGGGGGATTTTGTATATATAACACCTTGTATAGGTAAAACGTAGATATCGCAAAATATCTATTTCCTTTTCAAATTGTGGCATAAAAACGTAATGTTCACAGTCATTTCGCACCGTTTCCTTAAAAAAAGTTTCTGCCAAATATCATTAATACACTAGCAACCCGCTAGCAGAAAATATGGCAACATCACGTTATTTTAAGTCTTTCAACGTGTCGCCGCCGTTCATAGAAAATGAACCTTTCAGGTGGCCGAGCCGTGCGGAGCCTTTTCAAGAGGCCAGAATAAAAGACCTTGTGTGCGGTAGCCATTTTGTACCTAAGTAGGAGGGTAGTTAATTTCGTGCCCGTTTTTTCATATCGCCTTTGACGGTTTGTGAAAGGGCTGGCTAGCTCTCAGTATTGACAAATGCTGAGTGGATGACTCGGTGTTTGTGGGGCAAGTAAATATTAAAGTGTTGTGTCATTTAGCTGGAATAAAAACGTGATACGATTCAGATGGTAATATCATTGCAAAAAGTCTAATGGCCCATTTCTCGAAACTACCAGTTATAATTTTACAACGCACCTTCAAGACGATAGTGACCTAATCCAAAATTTACGAGTGTTGAGTCCAAAAACGACCCTTTGAGATTTTTAGCCCATCCTTCACTAAAACACAGTCTTTTCTACTAACTGTCCGAACTTCAATTAATGTTTCCCAAAAACTAGAAATTTTGCATTAGGTCACTATTGTCGTGAAGTTGCGAGTCTTAACGAGCAACATTAGTCCAAATATGAACAAAATAAATTTTCCTTCTACAAACCTGGATGAAATCACTCCAGATCTCGCTCCACGAAATACATTGTACTTGCATCACCACAGTTTTAATTAGTGAGTTGACTCCAAACGGAAAATTAAAACTTTTTCACCGGTTTCCCAGCAAAATAATGACACAGCGCCCCTGACGGATATCATAAAGTTTAAACTTCACTAAGCGAGCATCCTTAATGACAATTCGAAATGTCTAGTTGGTATTCAAATTTGGAACACTCGGAATTCGTTTTAAAAAGCCGTTTGGAATAAATGCCAGTACTATGGGACAGTCTTTATGACGACGTGAACGCTTTATAGATTTTTTTTACTACTGGCCACTTTTATTCGCGGTTGGGGATTATTTTAAATCGCACGAAAAATATGGCAAAGCTTCGACATAAGCGCTGTTATTTTCACATAAATTTTGACTAACAAAAGCTATTTCTGAAAGCAATTTGTCCCCCGACACGAAAAACGAGCAATGCATGTATTTCAAAAGTACTTTAGGCAACTTTTTAAATAATACAAATTCAATTTTCTTGCCTAAGTTAGCAAACATTGAACAAAACACCTACGGTACAATAGTTGAGATAAATTTCTCCTTACGATGCGCCGTGTAAGTCATAAGCGACGGCGAAAAAATACCTTTTTATTATAAAGTAACTACAGTACGACAATATTTAAAAAGATTTTCCGGTTCCTCTTGCTGTCTCACTCACTTTTACGAGTTTGATACTAATGAATTTCGTTCTAGAGGCTCACGGGCTGAAATATTTATCCATGCCTTTATCTGTCAAATAAACAGTAAGCTATTTATCTTTACCTTTCATCAAGATTGGTACAACAGTGGTTTTGTCATAAAAAGGTGGCAAATTTTCACTGAATACAGAAAAACAGCTTCGCTTTTTAGGTACGTATGAATTCAAAAATAACGAAATATAGGTTTTGTTCAGCATTTTTAGTGCTTAAATACAGACATACGGAATTATTAGTTTGTGAGTCGGATTTCGTGAAAATTTTTCTCTGTTAAAAATTTATTTGTGTTTCTTTTTTATCAACGTTAATTTTATAGTATTGTTATGATCAGAAACTTTTTAATTCATACTAAGTCATGTTTCATTTATAATGCCAGAATTTTAATTCAGATGTCACCATATTGTATTTCTTGTGATTTGGTATCTTTCATCAACTTTTAATTTCCAACCATCTTGCATCGCACATTCATCAGTATTTCTTCAATTCTATCTCTTTCGCTAATTACGTTTTGTTCTACCGAACATTCGTACGACCTCCTATCACTTGACCCAAACTTTGGTAATAGTTCCCATCGAGTTATGGAATGAGGCGTTCTGTATGCAAAACTTTGACGTTGAAACAATAATAGTAAATAACAAAGAAAAATATGCGCACAGCTGAGTTTGAATTTTTTGTAGACCGTACAAATTGGGCAAAATGACTTCTTAGATAGTTTTTTTTTAATCTACTACCAGTAGGCTTATTGTCTAACTCGCTCGCAATCGTCATCGTGTTCATGTTGACAGTTCATGTATGGGCTGACAATTGGCATCGGAATCAGCTAGCTGTCACATTCATACAAGAACTGTCAAAATGAACACGCTGGCGATTGCGAGCGAGTTCTTAGACAATAAGCCTACAGATTTGGGAGAGGTAAGCTATACTGACGAGCAAAAAACGGGTCACTATCCATCCAAAGTTGTATGAATAGCCACCTGTTATTTTTGCTCTTCAGTGTAATAATATAATCATACAACTTTGAGGTCGCAGGTACATGACTGTGTTGCTGACGGTTCCCGCTGTTCCTACACATTTGTATCATTTTGTCGATCGCGATCACGCGTATCGTATCGAGCTCGCGTATCCTAAATATGTATACCTATATACTTAATAATACAAAGTGTGGACACCCAGCTTCTTCTTCTCATGGTGCCTCTCCATTACTGGAGGTTGGCCGTTAGCTTAGCGAACCTATCCCTGTCCTGTGCCAGGCGAAACAGCTCTTCTACGCTGGCAATGCTCGTCCACTCGCGGATGTTCCTAAGCCAGGACTTTTTCCTCCGTCCAGCGCGCCGTTTGCCCTCGATCTTGCCCATCATAATGAGTTGGAGAAGCTCGTATCGTTCGTGACGAAGTACGTGGCCCAGATACGCAACTTTACGTTTTTTGACGGTCTGCAACAATTCACGGTTCTTACCGACGCGCCGGAGAACTACAACGCTACACCCAACTACGCCCAGCTTACCGTGTCGCAAAAAAAAGACGCGTCAAACCACTAGGTACTTGGTCACAACGGAAGATCAGCGCTGGCTGTAAGGCCAGCAAATGCTGAGTTGGGACCATTTTGTGACAATTTATGTATCTGTCGTTTTAATTTGTGTTTATTTATTTGTTGTTTGTAATTTTGTCATAAATAGACTTTTTCTTTCTTTCTGGGCTACCACGCCGCCAAAGCCGTGGTAGCCCAGTGGCTTGACCTGTGGCCTCTCAAACAGAGGACCGTGGGTTCGAGCCCGGGCTAGCGCCTCCGATTTTTCGGAAATTATGTGCGAAATTACATTTTCTAAGAGACTCTAAGAGCTCACGAATTGTACCAGCGTTTATCATGGCAGATTATCTAACTCAATCTTAATCTGAGTTTTATTTCTATGAGGAACGTTGCTAAGAATTCAGTTTACCAAGAGAAATTAGGTCCAAGAACTTGTTCTTATAGACGACCTTATTCCGTGTTGTAAACTCTATCGTTATTTTACAGAATCAATCATTAATAGGGACATATTATAAATCAATGTCATCCGCCTCTGTTTGTTCGTGATAAACTCAAAATCTACAATCTAAACCAAAAGATAGAATGATGACGGGGTTTTATAATACTTGTCCGTTATCAACCCCCACGTATACAGAGGGGTGTTATAAGTTTGACGTGTTTATCTGTGTGTATATATATAATGTTGTGTGTGTGTGTGTGTGTGTGTGTGTGTGTGTGTGTGTGTGTGTGTGTGTGTGTGTGTGTATCATAAGCAGTTTAAAGAATATCAGCTCTTTTCAAAAGTGCTATAAGGGAAAAGTCAAGCCGCCTGGGATAAAATGCCTGGAATTTTAATTCTATTTTTTTAAAGTCGGAGTCAACCACTACTACAAACTAATTTAGCCTTTGCCCTGGGCTGGAGGAGACAACTAAATGTTATACTTCAAATGTAAGAAGAAATTGAAATTGGTCATAGTAATTACTATATTCCTATAGTCATAGCAATAGGGGTTGATACGTAATGAGTCAGTTTATTCTAGAACGGCCCATACAAGTGTATGATTAGTTTTTTGTTCGCAAAATGACTTTGATTGCTTGAATGAGAAATGTGGGCGTTTTTTCATATGCTATTTTACTAGGTTTTACTGGCCAGAAACAGATTTATATGGGGAGTGCGAATGGGTGCGATGGGAGGGGAAGGCCTAGACGGACGTTCTGTGACCAAATTGGGGACGTTTTGAAAAAAGGTCGGGTCAAGAGTACCCGAAACCGACGAGCATGTATAAAGAAACTAGCTGTTGCCAGCGACTTCGTCTGCAAAGAATTCGTTTATCGCTATCCCCCGGGAACTACGCAATTTTCCGGGATAAAAAGTAGCCTATGTGCTATTCCAGACTTTTCTCTATCTATGTGCTGAATTTCATCCAGATCCGTTGGGCCGTTCTGGCGTGATTGAGTAACAAACAAACATCCATCCATCCATCCATCCATACTTTCGCATTTATAATATTAGTTAGATTGATGAATGTGGATACCTAAAGCGAAAGAGGTAAGTATATCAGGATCGTAGCCCCATAACGGCTGATTGGAGGTCCTTATAGGGTAGACAGAGCCTAAGGTAACAAGACCTAAAGGTCACGGTGGAAATTTATTACGTACCCGATAAAAACATCACATAACCTTTCTCGAAACGTAAAAAACGCCCTATCAAATTTCAAACACCATGGCATTTGCACAAAAAAAGACCATGGAAGGGTAAAGCCCGATCCCATCTAATATTTCGCCGGCAGGTACCGTAATTTGCATTGAGGGCTCCATCGGTGTTCTTATTAAAGGCAGGTCAAATTTATGGGGGCAACGAAACCACGATTACTTTACTAGTTTAGTCTAGGTCACGGTTTCGGCGGCTGTGTGACCGAAATTTCGGTTTCAGGAGACCGATTTTCGAAACCACATGTGCATATATACATACATACAATATCGTCACGCCTCTTTCCCACAGGGGTAGGCAGAGACTACTTTGTTCCACTTGCTACGATCCTGACATACCTCTTCCGCTTCATTCACATTCATCAATCTCTTCATACATGCTCGTCCGTTTCGGGTCCACCACACCACATGTGGCCAGTGGAAAATAGTGAAATCTTATACATACATACATACATAAATACAGCAAATGCTGCTTACAACGTTGGCTATTAGGCCAGCAAATGTGCCAATTTATTTTATGTAATTTTAATATGTTTTTTGTTTTTAACTACTTTTGTGATTGACATTAACTTTTTCATCTCTCATACTCTGAAAGTAGGTCATTGATTATCTGGATATAGGGTTGAAAGTGACTCATCGCGACCCTTGCGTTGAAAGTAATTTTTTTTCTAGCTAATCCAAATGAGGTACATAGCAATGGAAATACGTATACAGCCATGTAATCTATGTTTAAAATAATAATCTATACCTACTAATAGTTCCTTTTTAATTGTAAAAGGCAAAATAATCTTAAAATAACATTCCCGCTATATATAAGCTTATGCAAGCGTATACAACGAGAATTAGTAGAAATTATTACGTTCGGTAATATTTTTAGCTTACTTAAATATTTATTTAAGTCCACAAATTAATTGATAGCGACCTCCGTGTCTGCAAGTTTAAAAAAAAACTAGCCGGCCGCCATTGGTGCGCAGAAGAAATGCGCAATGCGCGCAAATCGCGCAATAGAAAAAAGAGCGGGAAGAGAATGACAAACGTAACAAATATTAAATGCGACGTTAGTGAAATTTTAATTTCCTCATATTCGAAATGAAAAGTAGAGTGTTCAACTCGGATGAAATTACCCATTTCACCCTCGAACTATTGGCACCCTCACTTCGTTCGGGTGCCAGAAATATCTCAGGTGAAATGGGTATATTTCAACCCTAGTTTATCAATCTACTATTTCTTTCTTTCTTTTCTTTCTATAAATCACGTGTTTGTTCTTTGAATTGTATGATGTTTCCACCATATTAGATTGTTCGTTCTATAGGTAATAGTGCAACTAAGATTTTGACTATCGTTCGAAAACGAACTCTGAAACAATAACCTTTTACTTAACGTACGCGGATAAATAACGTATGCAACTCCCCCTCCAAAGTACAGTCGGACTTATTTCAATTTTAAAACAGCTCCGCGTATGCGTGCCTCAAAAGAAATCCTGGGAATCTTGGAAACTTTTAATCCCATTCGCCTTTGAGTCCCGAATTCCCCTTTTAACGCGTTGGTACAGTCCTGTGGCAACGTTCTTCCTTATTGCAATGGTAATCTGCAGAAATACGACTCGCAAGGAAAGTTTGAAAGAGTTTTATGGGGTAAAACGTTTGGTAAAGCGATTTCATCGTTTGTTGTTCTTAATAATTCATGTTTTATCGATGCTTCTGTTTCTTAATTTTAAAATGAGTTAAGTGTGATTTTGATATTTTAATGTTTAAAAAAAACTACTTACTGACTGACCCAGAAAACTAAAAAATACCTACGTCGATTTACTGTTGTGATTTGACCAACAATTTGACAGTTTTTATTTTAATTTGACGCAGTGTCTAAACGCTGATACAAACGCGATTAAAAAAGCCGGCTTATAGCGAGTTGGACTAGATACCGAGGGTTTAGTAAAATTTCCCCCTACGATGTATTATTATTTTCCCCTATTTTTTGGGAGCACGGAAACTTGTTTGGAAACACCTCTAATGTCTGTATCCTTTGATTGTGTTTACTCGGGGGGGTTTTTCACAGCACTAAGGAACCGCAGACGCGTATTTGGAATTTTTAAACCTCTACGCCTCTGAGAAAATGAGTTAACAGACGGACGGACGGACAAAGTGATCCTATAAGGGTTCGTTCTGAGGTACGGAACGTACGGAACAAGTATCCTTAAAACAAGTCGTCACTCCTTCATCGTGACAATCAGCGCGTTACCACCTAAACCGCAAAGTTACGACATTTTAGCAGAACAAAAAAAAACACGAAACCGCGAAGCAAGTAAAAGTCGTCTAATATAACATCGTCCAATAATAAACCGGTTGATTAACGAGGAGTCTTCGAGTTATTTCTCGGGTAAAAGAATAAGTAATTACCGTGGAGCTGAGTTATCCAATTTGGTTAACAAATTTCGAGAATTGAAAATTTTGTTTCGTCCTTTGGCAGAATGCAAAGTTAACATTTCTTGTTCTGTTATTGAGATTAAAAATTTAAACATTTCGCGAAGAGTTGGGAACTGTCAACGTTTTATGGTCGATATTAGCATTCGAATGGATTGCTCAATAATTTGATGTAAAGTGATTTAAAGGGCGATTAGCATAATGGACTTCATTTCTAAGTGAGATAGACCAATTAAAGCATTGAAATTACGTTGTGGAACAAAAATAACTCATCGCTACATAGTATAAAACAAAGTCGCTTTTTCTGTCCCTATGTCCTTATGTCCCTATGTCCCTATGTATGCTTAAATCTTTAAAACTACGCAACGGATTTTGATGCGGTTTTTTTTAATAGATAGAGTGAATCAAGAGGAAGGTTATAATATATGCATAATGTACCGTGCGAAGCCGGGGTGGGTCGCTATTTTTTATAAAACGGGAGGTAAAAGACCCATGGACCGGGCCCGTAACATTTCACTGGTTGTCTTACTCTCCACTAGCGCTGCTGCTTAGTAATGTGGTGCCAGTGATCCGGACGGACCTTGCCCAAGCTCCTACCGTCCACTCAAATGAAAAGGAGGTATCGAGAATTTTAATTTCTGATTTTTCATTTTATTTTACGGTACTGAATACTATAGACCGACCGCTTACCGGGTGAAACGACAAAGGGGATCGAGAGAGGTGCGGGCGGGTAGTGACGTCTTAAAGCGATTCAATTCCAACTCAGTGCATTTAGCTGTAATATTTAGTTGGATCTGACAGCGAGTGAACCTAAACTGAATCGCATTAAAACGCCATGGTAACCCCCCAATGGTATGTAATACCCAAACACTTTCTTGACATAATAACAAAGACATTCAAGCTAACATACGATAATATAATAAAGCCAATTGTTTCTTTGAAACAAGTACAAAGTATACAAGTGTCGCGTTGTATTACCGCCCTGATGGGAGCCGAGTTGTGACGGCGTCCAGATGTCTCTGCCGTATTATTTTACAGTTCTAACACGTCGTACCGTGTGACCGTGTGTTAGTGTCTTGTTTCCTGTTAAAAATGGATTCAACGTGTAATATAGAAACAAGAAGCAAAATATAGCAGTAAAGAAAAAACATAGAATATACAGTTCCTTCTCTTCTCGCGCACAAGGTTAGCTCATCGAGGGAAGGGGCGAAAAAATCTTAGGAATCATGATAGGCGATGCTAGCAACCCATCACTATTTTGATTCTCCTATCCACCTATTCGCCCACAACCATGCTAAACGTGGCCTTGCTACGCTTATCGTTATGTGGTGACTAAATTAAACAAAATAAACAATTAACCGCATTTATTCGACCAACAGTAACGCGTCGCTAGCACACGAATTAAGTCGTAGGGTGAGGGTAAAATTAAGCCGGTCTGATTTTAACACCCCGCTGAGGTCGTTGCACGCCACGAGCACTTCCCTGCTACTGCCAACGCCGTGAAGGGGAAATCTGTGGCCAGTTCGTCGAGCAAGTGAAGCAGGAGACAGCAGTACTGCAGCAGTGGCCTCGAGCCGTAACGAAGCACCCTGGAATTTACGTCCGCTGTTATATGTGCTCATTAGGTGGGCGGCTCCGTTGACTGTGACAGGCATTAAGCAGAAGCAGGTAGCAGCGCTAAGGCGATAGGAAATGGCTTGGTGAATTGCGGATGTCACAGTCGAACGGAGTTTACAATCGAGATGGTGCAATCGAGATAGCAGGCGCTAAGTAAATACTTAATTAACAATTTTTTTTTTTTTTTACATTACTGTTGCGAAGCTCGATTAAATCTGCATTAAATAATAAGAGAAACGTACGAGCAAGAATTATCATTATAGTTATCACTATCAAGCAAAATCAAATTAAATACAATTGACAACGGTTAAATTGAAACCGTTATTGCAGCCGTTTACATTTTAAACTTAATGCTACCTACATTTAAAGCATAAGAAATGTCCAACACTTACCCAATATCGGGGTTTGACACTGATTTTAAATACGTAAATTAATTATTTGTGATAAATAATTATGTACTAAGTAAGTTAGTAAGTACAATAATATCGCGCGGGCGACGTGTGATGACACCAAAAGTGAACGTGCGCCTGCGCCGGCGACAAAATCTGTGTGAGACGCTTCGCCAGCCGGCCGCGTCAGGACGGCCGCGGGCCGCGCGGTCGGGGTAAGGGGGTAAAGCTGGTTCTCGAACAATAGGACTCGAGTCGAGTACGATCGGCGCGCGGAATAAGTAACAAGCTCGATGTACATTTATCCTAGTTTAATATAGTGTTGATTATCTCCCTTTTATATTTATGAATTTGTATTTTTTATGTGTTATTATTTATTAGGTAAGTGTTATTGATAAGGTTATTTCTTAATTTTTTTTTTTATTGTGTTTTCATAACTAGTAGTATAACGTATCTACGTTACAGCCTTTAGGTCTTGTTACATTAGGTTTTGTCTACTCCGTAAGGAATTTAGACGTGATTTGATTTGTGTCTGTAAGAAACAAAAGTGACTTCATTTGGCTCGGACAAGGATTTGTCATAGTCATAGTCATATAGTTTATTGCAATTATGTGGTATAAGAGGTCTTAAATCTATTAAACACATGCGCCAACATATACCCTGCAAGGGCACCGCAATTTGCTGGACAAACATTTTATCCAATTAAATTTTTTGTAATTTAAAACTAACAGGATATATTTACTTATTCATTACAATCGAAAAATTCTTGGAGATTGTAAAAGCACATTTGTCATAGGTACATTCAAATAAAATTCTCATTCTTCACTCTTAAAAGTCGACACGTGTCTCATCCACGCGAAACACCTTAAATAATTAAGAGAGTACCGAGAGATTGATACTGAGCCTGAGATCAATCGATCTCGCCAAAGTCGCGACACACCTTCCCTGGTTTCACCTATTTGTCTTCTTGAGCGACCAATCAATAGTCGTTTAACGAATTGCATTATTATGTAGGAATAAGTTGACTTCGATGGAAGGAAAAGGGGTCATACTTAAAAAGAACCTACTTTTCAGTTCCTACTGAGATAACACAAGCACTAAATAGCTTCGAATGGAAAAGCTGTTAAACATCGCGAATAAAAAGTAAAATTACTGAATGGGTCTACAAAGTGTTATTGTGAAGATTCAAAGTCGCTCAAAAAGAAATGGAAAGAGGTATACTTTAAACACAACAATAGCATAGCAGGGAATTCATGTTTTTTTTCATGGCTGTCATTAAAAGCTCATTTATGTATTAAACAATATATATTTAAAAAAATATTTTTCATACATACATACATATCGTCACGCCTCTTTCCCACAGGGGTAGGCAGAGACTACCTTGTTCCACTTGCCACGATCCCAACATACCTCTTTCGCTTCATCCACATTCATCAATCTCTTCATACATGTTCGTCGGTTTCGGGTACTCTTGACCTGGCCTGTTTTTCATAAAACTATAAGAACAACCGAGATAATAAGCTATTAAAGATTTTAAATATTTTATATAATTATATACACCCAACCCCAAACAAACAACCAACCAAACCAAAGTCGTGGAAATCCTTGAGAAGGCCTATGCCCAGCGGGAGACTAGCTGAGGAAGATGATCTTGTGAAACAAATGATTACTGTATGTTACGGTTAGGTTTTACCAATATTTAAATACCTCCTTATTACCACGTTAAGTTACAGAGGAAATGTCTATAAAAACAAGTAATCACCAATACGTATTAGTAATAATAAGACACATTTCCTTCGGAATATTGAGCGTGATTGCCTTTCATGAGCTCTCGATTTCTTCAGTCTTCATCATGATGCATGTAACTACGTCAAGATATATTACTAACGGTAGCTTAACAAAGGCAATATGAAAATATGTCTAACGCGAATCATTTGAAACTGTTATTTGTTATAATGTTACCACTCAGAAAACTAAGAGCCGATAAACAACGAACTTACACAAAAGAAACCGCTTACCGTACCAAATTGGTCTGTAGCGTAACAGGGTTACGGTCGAGATTTGTCGGTATTGACGAGGGTAAGGTGTCGAAAACTGTTTGGGGCGGATCGATGGAAAATAATGTAAATGTAAGGGGAAACGATCAAAGCTACGAGCCTCGGATGTTAATATTGGCCCGATGTATTGTTGATACACGTTTTTATTTAACTATTGTTAGGGAATGGAAATATGGATGTGTCATGCTAAACCTACGAGGGGAAGATGTTTTTCGTTATACGTGTAAGTATTCAGGGTATCTAATTGTATAGTACATAGAACAGTTCAGCTATGTGTACAAAACTACACTTCCTTGGCATGTTTAAAAGTCATACAGCTCCATCTGACGACGTACAGTCAACTGGGGTGACTTTGATTTACGGGGTGACTTTAAAAAGTAGTTTTAATGACAAAACCATTATTTTTTATTTGCGTTTACTGCTTCCAATCAATGTCTTCGTCGATCGCCTTTGCGTCTACATGCCAAACATTCACCGGATATGGATAATATGGATTTTATAGCAATTTTAAAACTATCAAATTAGCCCCAAAATTACCAAAGTCATCCCAGTTGACGGTACTGTACTGTATTGAGGAAGTGTAGTTTTGTAAAGTAAAAAGTATAAAATGTGACAAGTAAGTAAATGCTTTAATGTACAAATATAAAAAAAATAGACACAAATCACAAAAAAAACATTAAATATTATGCACAAAGGCGAACTTATCCCTATAAGGGATCTTTACCAGTTAACCTTTGAATAGACAAGTTTTAAAATACTTTCGAATGCAATGTTTGTCATCTACTTACAACTCTTTTTTTCTCTGAAGTCGTAACTTTTTCAGGAACTTTGAAATGGCTATCCTTTAGAGTTCTGTAGATTGGGATAGGTTACTTAACAATCCTGATGAATTATCAGTTTAAGAGATAAAAGAGCTCCGTCTGCACAGAATTTGTTCACCGCTATCCTGCGGGAATTTTCTCGGATAAAAACTGTTTTATGTTCTTTTACGAGACTAAATTTATCTCTGTACCAAATTTCATTAAACTAAATTTTCTGGTTTAGGCTTGAAACCGTAACAGGCAAACAGACAGACAAAGTTACTTTCGTAATTGTATTATTAATAATAGGAATTAAATTTCAACATGAAACTACCGTGAGACTCAAACATAATTACAACAAACCGGATAACTCACGTATAAAAGCAGAAGGAATGGCTGGCTCCGACAATTGTTTCGGACTATTCCGTAGTCCTTCGTAATCCTTTCCCCGGCGGCAGGGAAACGAACACTGCGTGCCAACGCTCTGCTCGCGCGGCTACTCGCCGCAGCTGACATCGGCGTACAACTACCCTCATTTTTCTTCGACTTTTATACGTGAGTTATCCGGTTTGTCGTAATTAGGAATTAAATTATTAGCAAACGATAGGGAACTGTGTCATGGAACATGGCCTTATAGTGCCAACATTTGCGTCGCACTAGTAATCACATTCCAGTAAGGTGCACAGATATTTCCGACGACATAAAATGTCTTATCCTCAGTTCACAGACTTTTTTTTTTTATGTGAATAGGAAGGAAAACGAGCAAGTGGGTCACCTGATGGTAAGCGATCACCACTGCCCATAGACACCCGCAACCCCGGAGGGATTGCAGATGCGTTGCCAACCTAGAGGACTTAGATGAAATGCCTCTTGTGCCCGTAATTTCCCCGGCTGTTTTACTCACCACACCGGAACACAGCAGTGCAAGTACTGCTGCTTAGCGGCAGGATTAGCGAGTAAGATGGTGGTAGCGATCCGGACGGGCCTTGCACATGGGCCCACCCGCATGACTTGATTATTGTTTAAGCTTACGCAATCTCCAGGCCCTTAAACTAAACTGTTGCACTAACGGCCCATAATAGTGCCCTCTAATGGCAGGTAAAAAACAATAAATTTAAGTCGCCTGCACTGCAATCATGCTACCTCTAGACAACGAGTTACGGCGCTCCTATTATCTAGACCGATAGATAAAACGGAATTGTTCAACAATTAATAGGTTCCTTCCAAGCTGGTCTAGAAGGAAAGAAAAAAACATAGAATGTACCTTGCTGCTGGCGACGTACTTACATCCTACTAATATTATAAATGCGAAAGTTTGTGAGTGACGATGTGACGATGTGAGTGAGTGTGTATGTTTGTTTCTTCTTCACGCTAAAACGACTGGATGGATTAGGATAAAATTTGGAACGAAGATAGCTGGTACCCTAGACTGAAACATAGGCTACTTTTTATCCTAGAAAATTCCATAGTTCCCGCGGGATAGCGATAAACATGTCAAGGTCGTAGCTGCCTATTGCAAGTCTAATTCTACGCGAACGAAGTCGCGGGCAGAAGCTAGTCTACAATACTCCGCTGCTGCGTCCGTGGCCAGAGTATCTGCCCGTTTTTGGGGTCCGTACCTCAAAAGGAAAAAAAGGAACCCATATAGGATCACTTTGTTGTCCGTCCGCCCGTCCGTCGTCTGTCAAGACCCTTTTTCTCAGGAACTAGTAGAGGTATCAAGCTGAAATTTATATCAAATACTCAGGTCTATTGTCTCTTAGAGCTCTGAAAGAATTAAACTTCTAAGCCAACGCAATAAAAAAATACAGCCGTTTATGCCGCAAATTTTCGAAACTCGCAAGGAAATCAAAACCTACAGGGTACTTCCCGTGAACGCAGAATCTTGAAATTTGGTATGAAGGTAGGTCTTATAGCACAGATTAAGGAATAATTGCGAAAACCGTAAATATGTATTTATGTCTGTATAAATCAGTGACCAATATAAAGTGACCCCACACTGCGTACATTTTGCATTGGAGCAGGGCTCTGCTTATACTGGTTAAAGACACTTATAGATAATGGTACGGAAGGATTCGTGCGCGAGTCCGACTCGCACTTGGCCGGTTTTTTCTTCCTACTTCGTCCATGCTGGTCTGATAACAAAGACAAACATAGAATGCATAAACGCATATAAATCTGCGAGCTTATGATGATGACGATGATGATGATGAAGGATTTTGACCCATTACATTTCGCATTTTGTCAATTTTAATACGCACCCTCGACATTATGTCGCGTGCCATCACAATACCCCCTAAGTTTATTGCAAAACCGACAACTACCGGCAATTAAGCGTTGGAACTCAATTACACGAACAACGAAGAAACGCTATTCACGCCTCGCCGCGACCAAAGTGGTCGTAATCACGGAAAAATGGTGATTGAAGTTTACAGCCTAAGCACCAGTGTTGCATGCACTTAATTGCACGGTTTTGTTACGGGGTCGCTTGGTGCAACAACCGTTGGCTATTCTTAAACTTCGCCATCATAATTAAGAGCCTATTATCACACCACTAGCTGTTGCCTGTGACTTCGTCTGCAAAGAATTCGTTTATCGCTATCCCGCGGGAGTTTTCCGAGATAAAAAGTAGCCTATGTGCTATGCCAGACTTTTCTCTATCTATATACCGAATTTCATCCAGATTCGTTGGGCCGATCTGGCGTGATTGAGTAACAAACAAACATCCATCCATCCATACTTTCGCATTTATAATATTACTTAGTTAGATTACTTAGACTTCTTAGACTTTTACTCTGAACGTCAGTGTGGAAAGCGCAGTCCTGGAAGACAATAACTGAGCTACAAGGATGTCTTGAAACGCCATCTTACTGCCTGTAGCATAGGTTTCAGGGGCGATAAATCGATCTAGCTAGATTTCATTTTTAGAAAACGTACAAAAAAATACCGAGCAAAGCTCGTTCATCCAAAAATGAAATAAAGCTTTAACGAATTTTCCTTCAGAAAAGCTTTTCCCGGTACATAGACAAACACAGAATTATTCGGTGAATTATCCATAAATAAATCATAATTACCAAGAGGTCGTTAACAGATTGCCTCTGATTTTTATTGCGCGGTAGGCAGAATATATTGTAGGCTTTCACGTGGAGATATTTCTGACCTAAATCGTTATTAAGATCTTTATTATTCTAGAGAGTATCGTGACTGTTTTGTAGAATGCCGTCAAGTAAGTAGGTACCCAAAGAGAATATAATCACTACCGTTAAGTACCTATCATAAACTTGTTAGAAATTATATTCAGAATAGGTAAAGCAGAAATATTATTATTTGCCGTGGATACAAGCCTCTTCCAACCGAGGCAACTGGAGGTCTATGGGGGCGGCCTATGTCCAACAGTGGACGTTCTTTGGCTAGTATTATGATGATATTATGTATTAATAAATATTATAGCTTATGACGCTCAGAAATAATATGGCTTTCTATAGGTAAAATAATTTTAGATCACGATTGCGACTGTAATATTAAAGTTACTTATATTTTAAATATTTGCGCATAAAATACAATACAATACAATACAAATACTCTTTATTGAACACCACAAATCAGTACATAACAATACAGAAACAAAGAAAAAAGTATACAATGGCGGTCTCATCGCTTAGTAGCGATCTCTACCAGACAACCTTATAAAATGCTGTTGAAGCAAGTTTAATTTTCAATGTTTTAGTTTAGTCACTGTTGAGTAAAAAAAATAAAACAAAGCAAATAATTTAGTCCAGTCTCAGCTAAATGTCTTTGAAATGATTAATAAAATATTTGAGACAGGCTGATATTTTAACAGAATGTTATTGGTAACTGAAAATAAATTCATAAAAAGCAGGATTGTTTCGATTGGACATACTTTATTACAAAAGTTGTTAAGTTAATAACAAAAGAGCGTATATTTACATTATTTACTGAACCGTTATGTGTTTGAAACGTTATTCGTACAACTTTTTATGTATTATTACATTCAAGTTTCCAAGAAGTAGTCATTTTACCACTCCTAATATTTTAAAGAAACAATATTTGTATTTTTATTGGTACCTAAACGAATAAACTAATATAAAAAGTACTGAGCCGATATTAGAATGCTACGTTCATTATCCGAGTAACTTAGGCTATATCTATTACTGCGTGGACGAAGTCGCGGCCAACAGCTATCTTATTCCATTCGTTCCAAATTTCATGTAGATCTGTTCGCAGATCTGGCGTGAAAGAGCCACATAGATCTATAATTATTAAATATACTAATACTATAAATGTTTGAAAGTTTGTGACGATGTGAGGATGTGAGTGAGTGAGTGAGTGTATTATGTTTGTTTCTTCTTCACGCTGAAACGACTTGACGGATTTTAATCAAATTTGGAACGGATATAGCTGGTACCCCACATTAAAACAGGCTACTTTTTAACCCGGATAATTGCAAAGTTCTCGCGGGATAACAATAAACATGTCAATTTCTGATTCTACGCAGACAAAGTCGAGGGCAGAAGCTAGTATAATACACATAATAAATTATTATTTCGCATTTATAGTATTAGTATAATTAATAATTATACTCGTAGATCTATCTATGTGGCTCCTTCACGCCAGATCTGCGAACAGATCTACATGAAATTTGGAACGAAGATAGAATATTCTGGAATAGCACATGTAATGCAGTTTTTATTCCAAATATTGCTTAGTTCCCGGGAGGTAGCGATCAACGAATTATTCGCAGGTAAAGTCGCGAGAACAGCTAGTGACACTTTAAAAAGTTAAATTTTTACCATTTCCGCTGCGAATTCCTAAAAAAATTTTTCATGCTCTATTTTCGAAAATATTGAAACATCTGCTTGTAAGAAGCTATTTTTCTTCATCATACTGAGGTAAATGGTGATTCGTGGAGGCAAATTAATTCAATCCTCCAGGCGTACAAGCCTGTCTAATATTTCTTTATAAAGCCCTTGGAACAATGTTTTTTTAAATGGTTTTAATGTTCCTATCGAGAGCTGATGGCTGACCTGCTATTACGCTCAACTACTCGTAACTGTTGCCCACCATTTTGTCTATAAGGAATTATTTTGTGCACGGAATTTGTTTTCCAAATTTAAGAATGGTCACCACTATTTTGATTCCCCTTTCCACCTATACGCCCACAATAAAGCAAGACCTAAACGTGGCCTTTAGGTTTTGTCACCTTAGACTCTGTCTACCCCGTAAGGGAAATTATAGCTATAAAGTCGTGAAAATTTGAAGTCTACGTTGCAAAAGACATCCCTGTGTGGGACGGGCATACGGCGAAGTCTAATACGGTCCCGGCCCTCTGCCTACGGTACTCTGAAAACCAAACTCGCGACATCCTCGAGGCCATGGAAGGCAGCGCATTCTGCCAAAGGCAATATCATTATTTCATATTTCGCAAGATGAGTTCGGAAACGCTTCTCCATGTTTATTGTTTGATTCTTTTCTTCCATTGCGTTTACGGTTTTGGCAAGCGCGTCGCACCACTTTTCGAGTGCTTATCTAGGAAAAATTGGGTTTGAATTCAACTGTTTTGTAAGTTAAGCATTCTTTTTTATAAGAGTTTATGGAGTTGTGGTTATGTGTGCGTCGTCCAAGTGTTTCTTACAAAAGTTTACATGTTATTGAAGATTCACTGGGAAATAAATCATTGTCTATGGTAGGTACAAAGCGTTTAAAATTTATTCAAGAACATTTTCATTAAGTGGTGCGGCTAATTTGAACTATATTGGGAGTGTGAATCGTTGAGAGGGGAAGGCCTAGACGGACGTTCCAGGACCACATTCTTATTTGGTCCACATTACGTTTTGAATAGGGCAGGTCAGGAGTCCCGGAACCGACGAGCATGTATGAAGAGATTGATGAATGTGAATGAAACGAAAGAGGTGTCAGAGTCGTAGCAAGTGGAACAAAGTAGTCTCTGCCTACCCCTGTGTAAAAGAGGCAGGACTGCATGTATGTACAGTTTCAATAATTTAGGATCAATTTTGGTGAACCGACCACTGAGCAGTACAGCGTTGTATGTGACTTCCTGTCCGCCATATTTGTTTCAAGGCTTCCTTTGATCCCGTGTTTTCCGTTGGCGAGCCAATTATTGGGCGTATTACGTCATAAAAACATATCTCGCCCAGATAGTCTTTTTATTGGTCTTTATACTCACATTAAAAACTTAAATTATATTCTAGAGTGCATAGCTCTAATGTTTATGAAGTGAAAACTTTTTTAGCGACGTTAAGCACTTTTTGGGTTGGGTAAAAAATGCGTCAGGCGTATGACGGAGGGAGAGTTTAAGTACCAGGGTATCAGGATCCTCTAAGAGCTTATTTTGAAATACGAATGAATATTGCAGAAAAAATATTGCAAAATATAATGTCAACATCAGGTCTAAATTTCTACGCGGACGAAATCGCGGGCAGAACCTAGTATAAAATAAAAAGCTATTCAGTTACACGCCTCATTATTGTAAGATAAGCTCAAGTTTAATGAACAAAATATGTATTGTCTAAGGAGACTTGTATTTGTGAAAATGACAGCTCATCTCAGGCGCATATCAATCGCCACCGTCTCCGTATTTAGCATAGGAGCAGAAGTCGTTTGTTTCCAAAAGATGTTTGTAGCATGTAAGCCGGCTTGAGCGTTCATCTTCTTTGGACTGTGGTGTAAATTATAGGAGTCAACTATAATTTCTAAACGACGCTGGAAATTAGAACACAGAAAAATCCGAAAGTAAAGTTATGGCCGGGCATCGAACCCGGATCCTCATCATTCCGTGATGCATGCTATACCACCCATAGCAGGTAAGGTAGGTTAGGTCGACTATAATAATAACAAACTCATCAAATTTATTTAGATATTATGGGAACCAAGTAACAATAATATTATTTTAACATTATCATCAGATCATCACACAGCAACAACAAAAAATTTACAGGATTTATAATATTATTGATAAGATTTATTTCAGACCAGTCAGCCCATATAAACAAATGCACATAGGTACCTACATTAAAACGAAAAATTTAGATACATTATTTTTTATTAAAATTGAAGTCGGAATCAAATATTTGCAATTCGCTGATCATAGTAATGAAAAAAAAAAAACAATGCATCTAAAATTAATAATTACTCACTTTATCTTTTTTTAAATTGTTTTTGTTCCTTAATTAATTGTGTTTGTAATAAATAAACTGTTTGTTTGTTTGTTTGTTTCTTTTCTGTTATTTTCTTAAAGGGCCGGCGAGACGCTCTTAACGTCCTATGTTATAAGTGTCTATGGGCAGTGATTACTTTCCATCAGGTGACCTTTTTTTTTTTTTAACGCAGTGAAAATTCTTTTACGAGTACCCCTAGGCCCGGGGGGGCCTGGGGGTTATGTGGGGCTCTCTCCCCCGTCCTCTTTCCCTGCGGAAAGGGGAGGGGGGAGCATACCCACTAAAAACACTGTGGCATTGTCCGCTTGCCGGGTTTAGGAAGGCGCCGTGGGATCCCGAAGATTCGAGCCGACGACGCCCCCCGGTTCCATCAGGTGACCTGAACCGCTTGCTCTTTTGCCCCTTATCACATAAAAAAGTACCTAACAACCCGCTTATGCCTTGTCCCGCGCCCCAAAAGTAATTTAAGATTAATTATTTCCGAACAGTATTAATTACAAGCGCCTACAACAGAACAAAATGAAAACACGCTCCGCCTTTCTTAACAAATTACACCCGTGTTTATTAAGGAATAATATAACGGGTATAAAATGGTAATAAATCATGGGTATATTATTTGGAAGGTATTGCGCAAACGACTTATTGATGAGAGACAGCGGTGTAAGAAAATAATATCCACTTGTTTACTTGCTCTAAGAAAATAGAAGGAGAATTAGGTTACAGATAGTGATCTACAAGCTGTAACAAACACCCCGTACGTTAATTCAATGGAGTGTACAAACATAGTCAAAAAATAAAAAATAATAATTGGACAGATGAAAAGAAAACTGAGGGTAATAGGAACTAATGAAGGTGAAATCAGATCTTTCAAGTCTGTTGTGTCGACATGAAATTTGGAAGATTAATAATTTGAGAATTTAGAAATAGGTCCACTTTGACTTGAAAGATTTGTATTCCTATACAATAGTAAAAACTAGAATAAAAAAAAAAAAAAAAAAGTAAATCTGTGGCCAGGATTCGAACCCGGATCCATATTAATCTGTGATGTGTGCTTTACTCCTCCACCAGCCATAGCAGGGTAGGTAACCAATCAAAATCCCGGAGAGTCAAACGTAGAACAATTTTCAAACTCCGTCGAGCAGACTTTAAAAAATACGCATTCAAAATTAGAACTCCCAAAACTCGGGACCATTCCCTTGTCAATTAAAAAAAAACATCGCAATTTTTCCCTTCAGCGGTAACGTCTAAATATTCTAATAAGGGTTGCGCATTCGATTCCCGGAAACAATTATCAGATAGCGCCACGGCGTGCGGTTATCGCATTAATTTATTGTTTCTGCCCGCCACACCCGCGGCCTGAAGAAAATTGTAGTTGGAGCATTTTGTGCCAAGATTTATGGTCAAGTACTGTGGGAAGATGAAGGGTTTAAAATTGGCACAGTTTGTTTGCAAGTGCCTTTTTGGTTACGCATCCAAAGGTGTACGACGACATCGTTGGTGTTAAACCTTCTTGTTTCTATTTTAACCACCCTGGCCATTTTGATACTTTTTACTTGGTTTATATTTTGAATACACTCTATTGTGTTCCTAACATGTCATTCCTCGTCCTTGTCTGGTCTTTGTACTCTCTCTTGCTACCGCTAACTGTTAATAAACTTTATTTTTTCCCTGCTCGTCTATCTCTGCATATTTTACTTCAAGAGTTGGATATTGTGTTCAACCATTTATATTGCCGTTATAGAATGGTCTTCATAGCCTTCAGACTAGGTGGCGCGATGATCTTCGCAAGGTGGCTGGCGAGAGCCGGATCGTAGCCGAAGGCGTTGGAGAGGCCTATGTCCAGCTGTGGACTAGTATGGTGTACCCTGATGATGATGATGATGATAATATAGCATTATACTAAAATTACGTTAGATTAGATGGGCGCTGAAATAACCGAAACGAAAAACATCGATAGCTCTCGGCGCGTGTCAAACAAAAAAAAGGACGAAACAAGAAAATGACTTCAGGTTAAAAAACTAGAAATGGATATACCAAAACCGGTCAAGTGTGAGTCGGACTCGCGCACCGAGGGATTCCTACAAATTCGGCAAGGGAATATGAATCTAGTGTTAGCAGAGCCCTCCTCCCTAAGCAAAATGTAGGCAGTGTGAGATCATTTTATATTAGTTACTTTTTTTTAAAAAAAGTTCTCGAGTGGCGACCGCGATCCGGAAGACGTAGTGTTGGCAGGCCTCCCACTAGGTGTACTGACGATATCGTAAAAGTTGCGGGAAACCGGTGGATGCAGGTGGCGACTTGTCGTTCATTATAGTGTGCTAAGGGGGAGGCCTTTGTTCAACAGTGGACGTCTTCAGGCTGATGATGATGATGACTTTTTTTTAATGGCTTTACCCTTTAATTTAGCAAGGCGTATTTCTTCAATGTCGACGTAGTGACATATATTAGTTACTTACATACACAGACAGATATAAAAATATTCTATGTTTAGTATTTTTTGCTATAGCGGCAACAGAAATACTTACATCATTTTTGTGAAAATTTCAACTGTCTATCACGGTTCATGAGATACAACCTGGTAACAGGCGGACAGACAGACAGAGAGACGGACGGACGGACAGCGAAGTCTTAGTAATAGGGTCCCGTTTTTACCCTTTGGGTACGGAACCCTAAGAATATTGTTGTAAGTTTGAAACCATTTTGAAATAACCCACATCACTTAACCCCACAAATATACGAACACTTTAATTATGCAAATGAACAGAATACGAAACGTACACTGCGCCGATTATGGTAATAGCGCCGTTTGCGCACGCCATATTTACCCTTACGGTACATATTCACTATGTGCAAATTCGCTGGCGCTATGTGACATCAATGTTATCCGTTATTGACTCGCAAGGTTTACGTACATACATATATAAATCACGTCTTTATCCCTTACGGGGTAGACAGGGCCTAAGGTAACACCTAAAGGCCACGTTTAGCATAATTGTGGGCGTATAGGTGAAAGACGCATCAAAATAGTCATGGGTTGCCACATCGCCTATAACATGCATGTCTCCTAGGAACCCGATTCCCCACAATTAGACCTAAGCAAGAATATAAGATGAGGAATGACAAAGTGGACAGAATAATAGATAGAATTGAGGGACAAAGAGAACGGAATGAGAGAAAAGAAATAAAAAGTATGTACACAAATTAAATTAGAATTGATAGAATAGCTTGAAGGGTGAAAACCCAAGTTAGAAAGAGGAAGGAAAGAAGTAAGACAAAGTATGCAGCATGGAAGTACGAGCAGAAGCAAATGATGGAACTCAGTGTGCGTCAGCACTGGACGTCTTTCGGCTGACATGATGATGATGAATGTTGGAGGCAGTGTATTTAAAAAAAAAACAAACATGACTCCTAAGATTTTCGCCCATTCGGATCACCACGTCCACACTAGGGTTTTTGGTTACTGTAACGTGCAACGGACAGACAGACAAGTTACAGCTCGTACATATACCCGGCTTATGTCGTAGTAGTGGTAGTACCCGTACCTGAAGCACGGGGTCGTGGGTTCGAGCCCGGGCTCGCACCACCGAGTATTTCGGAATTTATATGCGAAATCACAATACATTCGAAGTTTACTTATGATATCTTTGATTCACATGCTGCAGTTGAAAAAGTTGTTTGTCTAAGATTCCAATTTGTCACAGGCGTCATGTCTGGAAGGCCAGCCGAAGATTTATGCCTTAATTTTGACAAGGTCCCTCAAGGCTCTGCGCATAAATAAGTTAGAAGATTTATAGAGACACGCTCGATTGAAAAAGGGAGACTTGTTGCCTTTGAATTAGTAATGCAGGTTTTGTTTTGTCATGCGTTCATAAATAATTTATGAGTTTGATTGTCCGGTGAAGTTTAGTCGAAAGGATTAGTTTGGTACTCTTCTGTGTCTGGTCTTATACTCCGAAATTCGATTTTCGAAGTTCGTTTCGTGCCGTTCCATTCTCACTAATAGTTATTAATTTGAGAGTGAGAGGGACGGTGTAATACGAACTGCGAAAATCAAATTTCGGAGTATAAGACCCTGTTGCCTCTAATGACCTTACACTGATTACCATGTTGCTGTTAATTACCTGTACCAGAGCCTCTAGTGTCACACAAGGAAATGTCTCTAACGTGTTCAGGTATAAACGTCTTGATTTCTATGGAAAAATTGACATCGCCACTTACGGATCCAAATGGCAACAAACAGTTCCTATAGTGTTTGACATTTTAACGCAAACGCGATCGGGACGTATTTTGTGACCGAAGACTTACACTAAGCATACTGTTTAGATTTTTTATACGGAAACTTTCCGTTTTTGCATCAGATACAATTATACAATAAATCAGTGCTTCAAAAAAGACATGTAAATCTTGCCCTTGGCGGCCTATTTGCAAGATAACTTTTGCACTGGACTTGGAGACTCAACTCAGAAAATGCTCACTAAATGACATTTTAAAAATTGTTCTATGAAGAACCATTTTTCCTTCTGTCTAATTCAGTGTTTAATTCTATCCCGAATGGAGCATAAGCCGGCAAACAGAACTCCTTATCGCGTCAGCTGCCGATGCAGTTCCTTGCAATAATTTACTGTTTCAAACAACAACACACGTTTATAATACAACAGAACGGCAAGTTGGCCCGCGACGTCTTGGCACGGCGGCCATGATTAAAATCTGCGGAGCGTACACTCTAGATAATCTGGCTTGATACCAGTTACGCGTGACACTGTAAACAATGATATTTATACGTATTTTTGAGCCAAGTACTGTTTTTGTGCTATTTTACAAGGGTTTTAAAACAAAAGAAAAGCGCGCGTGCGAGTGGGACTCGCGCGCCAATGATCCCTTTGTAGCCTTCACATGTATGCAATATAGGTGACTTTGTGTGGAGCAGGGCATAAAACTAAACTTCGCACGATCAAGTTTATTGTCCAATGCACTGTTTAATAGTTCAAAGGTTTATAAATTCGTAACACTTTTGATCCATTTCATATTTGAACGGATATCAGCGTAATACGTTACACACTTAACTTCGCTACATTTTCGTCTTGATATGATACCGATTAGATGATTCTCTGATACAAGAGGCCCTCCTGAATCACCATGACCTCCCCAAGTCTTCCCAATTGAGCAAATTATCTTCCGTTTTCTTTGTATGATCACTTTCCCTTCTCTAGCCTTAGGCGTTAATTCTGTCTCTCCATACCCTGCTATAGTTGCTACTTGTCCAACTTTTGGAATATCTTCGCTCAATTCAACGAATTCAACATCGCCGCGTAATTCATTTGTTTTGATCAGAGCAACGTCGCGTTGAGCTGCGTTCACGCCTTCGTCCTTTCTATACTTTGGATGCAGTCTGACATCTGATGGAGAAACATGGCTAACGATTTCAAATTTATCTTTTACAATACGTTCAACTTTTATTTCGTCTATGTCAGATCTAAAGCAATGGGCAGCACTTATTATCCAATGGTTATTCAATATTGCTCCACTGCAAGTCTTTGTCACTTTTTCGCCGTTCAGATTTAGTTTTATTTTGATAGCTACCAAATACTTGTCAGTTTCTGTTTTGAGTTTCGCTCCACCAAAAACACGAGGTGTATCGGTGGTTAAAACGCCTGATAAAAATAGTTGTAGCGTAAAAAGATGAACTAATTGTATGTGTAGCATTATGAAGGTGATATAATCGACTGCCTTGGTCAATGCCTGTTGAGGTGTATTCATAGTCTTATCTATACTGAGTTTTTAACATACTTTAGCGGTATTTATAGACGATAGCATTGTTTGTCGAACACGTGTTAGCAAATATATACATTACCAAAACTATACACTAACCCACTTATTCATCAACGCTTGTTAAACATAATAAACATTAGGTTACTGAAATGGAATTTGGAAACCAGACACAGACAAAACATAACATTTTGTTTGACTTAGGCACTAGTCTTATCAAGATTGTAAATCCCGTGTCGGTTAAAGTGACAGAAATATTTATAGTTGATCACTGTTGATTTTTGCTGGCTGTGGTAAAAGCCCACCGAGGGAATGGGTGAAAATCGTAGAAGTCATGTTATAGCTAGCAACTCATCACTATTTTGATACCCTATTCCACCTATACCCATCATGCTTAACGTGGCCTTTAGGTGTACCTTAGGTTTTCGTCTACCCGTAAGGCCGTACCATGAGGTCTTAATGTGATTCAATTCTGATTCAGTTTAGGCTCGCTCGCTGTCAGATCCATACTAAACATGACAGCTAAAACCTGAACTGGGTCCAACTTTAATAGCATTGAGACGTTAATCACACTTCATACTGCCGGCGAGGTTACTCGCTTCCCTCTTCGCTTCACTCTTCGTAGTGCTATCATAAAAAAACTCGCTCAGCGGTTTGTTCAGTCAGTCTGCTTAGCTAATAATAAGCTAATTACTATTAATAATTTTTATTTTCTACACAAACACGCACTCAAAATCAATTTTTCCTCTAGGTTTTTTACAGATGATCGTACTATCACTTCTGCAATAACCTTGAGTCAAATTGCCCTGCATTTCTGCATAAACCGCAAACTGACATCAGTATATGTATGTAGTCCACGTTTGAATATGCATTGGGGTAATTCACGGTACATTTTCAGATACGAGTGTGATTTGCCTTGCATCCAACCTAGTAGGTACTAATATGTAAGTAATAAGGTCTTATGTAGCTAGTGGTCCTAGGTGAATGTTTGCGGTGGTTTATCGCTAAGAACTTTTCACGATTGAATAATTTCAGAAACTCGTCATATTATAGGTAAATTGCTTTCTTTGTGTTACGACAGTAACTGTCGTAATTATCCATTTATTTTGTATGACCTTATAAGGATTTCTTAATTACCTACGCACATATTTTCTGAAAACGACTCATGGTTTATTTATCTTTATGTCGCCTACTCTAAAAATGTCTAACAGCTCTTGCACTATTAGCAAAATAAAACAAGACGCCTATTTAAAGAACTACACTTACTAAGCAACTTTAAGCGATTCTCTTGGAAATGAGAGCGAAGACTTGAAATTAATTTCCTCGAGAAGTTTAAATAAGTATGAAACTAATCCGCGAGAGACAATGGCGTGTTTTTCAAGTCTTTGTACAACTTTAATAACGGTTAAAAGGCTTTTTGCTGTAATATTGTGGAAGCAACTGTCGCTTAAGCTTAAGACTAGTTAGGGCCCGCGACTTCGTTCACGTGGACTTCAGAACTTCTTTTTAGGAAACTGAGGAATTTGACATCATTTATATGAGGGAATTGCAGTGTTTTCTTTTTCAATGTTTGGGCCTGTTGTGGTCTTTAGTTGGTTTAAGATGTGATTTATGTGTGTATGTAAGAAACCTTTATGAAGTTTCAGACAAACAGCAAGAAAATCTATTAAGCAGTTCCGAAATAAGCGTGAACAAAATAGAGACAGAACCTAAACAGAACATAACAGACAGAATTTTAATCCAGTGATTTTATTATTGGATATTTTAATACTACTTCAATCAAACCCATACGTGTGGGGTATCTATAGATAGGTCTTCAAAAATGATATTGAGGTTTCTGATATATATTTTTTCTAAACTGAATAATTTGCGCGAGAGACACTTCCAATGTGGTAAAATGTGTCCCCCCCATGTAACTTCTAAATTAAGAGAATGATAAAACTAAGAAAAATATATGATGTAGATTACCACCGATAAATTAGTTTGAACGAGATCTAGTAAGTAGTTTTTTTTTTTATAATTTCTGTCAACGTTCTCGTAGTAAACGTCACATGATTTTCTTAGTCAATTCAATGTAGTCATTATGACATTTACTGTGAGAGGGTTCCACAGTGGACCAGGAATCAATTTATCCGATGGTACATGTACCCCAAAAAGCCTTCCCATAAAATAGCAAATTTTACACAGACTTTTCCTCGAAAGTGCTGAAATAAGAACTAAATCTTCTCCCAAATTCCAGAATGTACTCCAAATATACGAAAGGTCTTACCAAATGTTGGTATAAACACTCCCTCCGCGCCCCGCGTAATTTCCGCACCGGCCGCACAGCTTACAGTCTTCCTGTGTGGCCCTGGGTGGGGGGCAAGGGGGGAGAGGTAGCGGGGAAAAAACTTTTGTCTTAAAAGTTTAATACGTAACATTATCTTCACATAATCCAGATTATATACGACCCACTGCCTGGGCATAGGCCACTTCTCAGAATGAGAGGGTTTGGGCTATACCTCTACATAGTTCCCTCGCAGGCCCCGTGCGGATTGAGAACTGCACACATTGAATTACTTCACAAATGTATGCGGGTTTCCTCAAGATACTGGGCTGTCCCATAAGTAAAGAGACAAGTTTGAAATGAAAATATTTAATGAAAAAATATAATAAAGTGCTATCATTTACATTAAGTCCAATCAAGAATAAAATCATATTTGTTATTTTATATTAAATTTGCTTGTGCAATGCCTTTATAGCCAATTTTTTTGAGGTTCATTGCTGCTCGCCTCATTACAGCTTTTCCTGACCTAGTTGCCACAATTTTAGCCAAACTAGTCCATCGATGTTTAAATGCAGCCAATGATTTGGGTTTTTCCGTTTGTTTTTTATATTCTCGTTTGCATAAAGACCAAACACTTTCAATACCACGAGTTTGGGGGACATTTGGGGCGCTATTATGTTTTCGTATAAAATCTATCCCCGCAGCCTCTAAATGTTGGGTGACTTCGGTGGTGTAGTGGCATGACGCCATATCCGGCCAGAATATAATTTCTTCCCTATGGTAATTTTTATAAATGAAGGGAATCAATCGCTTTATTATACATTCTCTCAGGTAAATGCGTGCGTTCATAGAGCCCGTGCAAATATATGGTTCAGACGTATTACCACTCTGGGCTATGGCTTGCCAAACTAGGTATTTATTGAAAAATTTGGCCTTTGGTATGATTTTTTGTGAATAATCTACTGCGTCGCGATTGTTTGCGTGGTAGTATTGCTTTCCAGGAACATCCAATGGGTCCACGGGCACGTAGGTCTCGTCATCAATTATAAGAACTTTTTTCAGTGTTTTTTCATACACTCTTCGGCATCCTCTTTTAGCTCGCACTTCCTGGTCTTTAATATATTTAGGAGCAGATAATTTTGCAAACGCTTTAAGCTGTAGGTCGTGTGTTTTCATTCGAGCTATACTTGACTTCGTTATTTTCAATTTATCCGCAGCAACTCTAACGAACATCGAGGGATTCCGTTTATAAACTTTTTTTACCTTATTTATATTCTTAGGTGACGAAACAGTACGTTTTCTTCCAGGAATGTTTTTATAAATATCTCCATGCGTTTCTCAAAACGCTTTAAAATTCGATACAAAGTAGTTCTTCTCACTCCCTCTGGAGAAAAATGACGTATCGTGTCCGTTTTTCCATGACATTTATAAAATTGAATAACTCTTTTTGCTAATACTTCGTGTTCAGCTCTCTTCATAATTAAAACTTTAAAAATACTTTCGAAATTCCCGCTTAATCTGACAGATATAATGCCTGACATGACGGCCATGACAGTTATTTTTCTTAAAAAAATAAAAATCTTTTCATATAGTTTGAAATTTGAAATTTGTCTCTTTACTTCTGGGACAGCCTTTATTGTTTTCCTTCAACGAAAAGCTCATGGTTTTCAAATGTAGAGTAGGAGTAGCTGGTGAAATTGCTAACACAAAGTATTTCTTTTTAGCTTTCTATGTTGATGATTGCTTATTACCAGATAGAACACTTATTGTACTTACTAGCTGTTGCCAGCGACTTCGTCTGCAAAGAATTCGTTTATCGCTATCCCGCGGGAACTACGCAATTTTCCGGGATAAAAAGTAGCCTATGTGCTATTCCAGACTTTTCTCTATCTATGTGCCGAATTTCATCCAGATCCGTTGGGCCGTTCTGGCGTGATTGAGTAACAAACAAACATCCATCCATCCATCCATACTTTTGCATTTATAATATTAGTTAGAAGTTAAATATCACAAAGAGGAAAACTTTTTATTTTAGTATTTTTATTTGTGACCAATTAACTCATTAACATGGTAGGTAGGTAGATTTTAAAAATTCATTCAACATTAGAATGCTAATGTAGTGTGCCAGAATGCTACATTAATGTAGCATTCTATCTGATAGTAAGCAATCATCAACATAGAGTGCTAATTAGAAATACTTGGTGTTAGCAATTTCACCGGCTGCTCCTACTTACTCTCCACACTGAAACAGAAGCAATGAACGATATCAGCGAGGAAGATGTTAGCAACCCAGACAGGACCTGGCCTTATACTGCGAAACATTTTAAAAGTTCCTTTCGTGTCGTTTTGCTCACACCAATAGAGATTAATTTGAGAGTGTAAAGGACAATCACACGCAAAATTCTAATCACTTGTGCCACAACTCGTCACAGCCATTTGCAGAGCGCCCGACCCGCAATTTGGCCTATTGAATTCGCTTGCCCTTACAACTGGTACATTTGGTTTGCTTTGTTAACTCAACTAATGCTGTCTGAGCTGTTTTCATACTTTGTGTACCGTGACCGAGTCAAATTAAAATATTAATTAATATAAAACCTTGTCGATGAAGTTTAGGGAGAGTTATTTAGCGTAGAAAATCGCAAATTCTTTGAAATGGTAGACAGAAGTCTGATACTTATAATTGCAGTCTCCATAGCTTGTACACATCCCACTGCTGGGCGCAGACCTCCTCTCAGGATGAGAGGGGTTTAGTACCCACGCGGGTCTGCGTGCATTGAGAAATTCACACAAACTAAAGCCGAATTTTACATTATTCAACTAATTTCGTGCAACTAGCATTACACTGCGCCGTTTGATTAATCAGTTTTGAAGGGTTAAGTTATCGGCCGAGCAATGTAATAGTTGCACGAAATTAGTTTCATACATAATGTAAACTCGGCTTACGTATTGAATTGTTTCACAGCTGTGTGCCGGTTTCCTCACAAAGTTTTCTATCAATTTCAAACATAAATTCCGTAAAACTCAGAGGCGCGAGTCCAGGATTCGGACGCCCGATTCTCTGCTAGAGAGGCACACCACTAAGCTACGACGACTTTCTTCATCGTTCTTGCTTTGCACAAACGCCCATGTGTTTCGAAACAGCAAACAAATGCCATTTCATTTGGGATTAACACTATAAACTTTTCAGTCAAGTGCAGCACTTGAATCGCTCCCTGAAGGCAGTCGGAAGCGACATCTGCCCAGGAATAATGCTAAGTCGACATTAAGTTTTTCTCAAGTCAGTCTCGTCGGGGAAAATGGCTGCGGCTCAAGTTATGGCATTTGCCTCGGGGAGTTTCATTGGAAAATGTTTAAAAATTTCACTACATATCTTAAAACAAAGTTCTCGCGTCCGTCTGTCTGTAAACTCGCAACTATAGAACCGACTTTCATGCTTCTATGTTGGTCTGGGAGCAAAGAAAAAACATAGAATGTACCAGTTGCTTCTCTTCCCGCGCAGAAAGTAAAAGCATATCGAGGGAACGGGCGAAAACCTTAGGAATTATCTTAAGAATAATTCAGCACTTTTAGACCTCCCTTTCAACCTACACTATGCCTATATAAAATGGAGATCGAAACTTGAATTTTGGATACATGAACCTTGAGGATCATAGAAGTGCACTAAAAATTATAAAAAGGAAGGGATTTGTATTTTTAATCTCCGTAACCATGTATCAATCTTCAAATTTGGCATGCAAGAGAGGATAGTGGAATGAAAATTCATAAAAAACACCGAGTAGCACTCCGGGAGTGCCAACACAAGTGAAAACTACACACACGCATACTCGCGTTAAAAGAGAAAAAAAAATACAGGAGATTTGAACTGCGGTCACCTGAGAGAACACACTTTACTGTTATTCCACACCTTATTATAGCCCAAACGCACATAGGTTAAAGCGATGAAATCAACATACACCTCAAAAATCGAACGCGACTCTAGCTTCATTCATATTTCAAAAATAAACTCTTAGAGGATCCTGATATCCTGGTACTTAAACTCTCCCTCCGTCTTACGCCTGACGCGAGTTTAACTTTTTTTACCCATCCCATAAAGTGTTGAACGCCGCTACCAAAGCTTTTATTTCAAAAATAGGTATTCGGAAAGAAAGGAAAAGAGGAGTCTTTACTGGGTTAAGCACTATAAAAGGCGTAATAAAGCTCCAAGGTTCTTTTAAAAACATAGAGGAAGTAATAATCGGATATTACAACGAAGTTACAAAATCACGTTACTAAATTACCATACACGCGCGTGAAGCTCAAAGGCGTGAAAATGGTATTTTTTTTAATCCAATCCCGTCCATTTGGTTCTGTGCAACAAAATCCATTCAACGTGATAGAATGCTCTTAGGGACACAAAAATCTCATTTCTCTAACAGAGAACCCCTTTGTTTTTCGTCATAAGTACACCAAAAAGTTTTAGAAAATGATAAAAAATGTATTTTTTTTTCAATAATAATAATCATTTATTTCAGAAATGTCCAAAATTTGTTAGTAACAATTGTAACCATAAGTCTAAATTAGTAAAAACACAATAAGTCCTATAACCTAACCGTCTCTCGCTGACAGATGCATAATGATAACATCCCAAACATGTAAAAAAGGGCCCTCGATCCTCTCCGCAACAGTGGCCAGGAGGCACCCGCCGGAGCAAAAATCCAAAAAATAAATTAAATTGTGAATTGTGTTAAGAGGGTGCATCCGTGCTGAGTTCGCAACGTCGCATTCTTGGCGATTTTTTGCGATTATTTCACAGAAATTGAATGAAAGTTTCAAATATCCGTCTGTAGTGCACTTCGTTTTTAGTATATTAATGTATCCAATGCAATGATTAATGATGATGGACTTTTATTTTCGTATTAAAGGTATAAAATACTATATCTCGTTTAATAAGAAAATAAAAGTCCATCACGATGAATTATTGCATTAGATAGATTAATAAACTTAATACGAAGTGCACTACAGACGGATATTTGAAACTTTCATTCAATTTCTGTGAAATAATCGCAAAAAATCACCAAAAATGCGACGTTGCGAGCTCAGCACGGATGCACCCTCTTAAAGTGTTGTGTTGTTCAATTTAAATTGTGATTGAATTTTGATCTGTGCAGTGCTGTGATCACTTCTAAGATCGATTTAAGATTTCGGCTTTTCAATACTTTTTATTAAAATTCAATTTCAGTTATTTAAAACTATAAACTGTTAATAACTAAATAACAATAAAGAACACTAAAACTAGGAAAGTTGATTTAAAATAGAGTTAAAAATAATAAAAAAAAAATTTGCTAAATTTTTTAATCATTTTTAACTTTACTTTAAATCAACTTTCCTAGTTTTTATTAAAAAAATTATAAAAATTAAGATGATCCAGCATGATAGTGGGCGTAATAAAAGTGATTATGGGCATATAAGTGATTGTGGGCATGTAAGTGATTGTGGGCATACAAGTGATTGTGGGCATACAAGTGATTGTGGGCATTTAAGTGATTGTGGGCGTATGAAGTGGAAAGGCGAATCAAAAAAAAGCCGAAAGAATGAGCAGAGCGTTGGCGCGCAGTGTTCGTTTCGCTGCCGCCGGGGCGACCGCTCTCTGATGAAGGACTACGGATTAGTAAGAAACAATTGTCGGAGCATTCTTTCGGCTTTCTATACGTGAGTTATCCGGTTTGTTGTAATTATGTTTGAGTCTCACGGTAGTTTCATGTTAAAAATAACCATGATTCTTAAGATTTTCCAAAATTAATATAATTTTACACACTTTTTTTGTCGCGGCCGTAAACAACTCACCCATCGGCCATTTTATTAAAAATCCCATTAAAAAGTTGATGAATTTTTTAATCGCGAGACTTGATTATGGCATAAGCGGTCCGGTTAAATAAATTGCATGTCGAGACTTGCATTTTCTACTATCAGAGTGGATGGAAAATTTAACCAGGGGCCTTACCATGACGTCCTAATTCCGACTCAGTTCAAGTTTTAGCTGTCACTTTTAGTATGAATGTGACAGCGAGCGAACCTAAACTGAATCACATTAAGACGTCATGGCAAGGCCCCTGTTACAATTATGGCATGTAGGTATTAACTGTGTCTTACTTCCATGTTGGTCTGGGAGCAAAGACAATACATAGAATGTAAGAAAGAAAGAAAATATTTATTTTCAAGAATACGGGTTTGTTACAGGTCCAGCACGGTTTGTTGTAGGTACCAGTTGCTTTTCGTCTCGCGCCGAAATGGTATTTATAAGGTAAAGTAAGGTAAGTAAGGGGTAAGGTAAGGTGGTGGTATTTATAATGGTATTTGAGAATGATCCCGTAGAGGGATCGAAACGCAAGTCAGTGTTTGTGTGGTGATAGGATTAATTAAGTTTGTGGGATTTGTGTGGGTTTTGTGTGGCAGTAGTGGTGGGAGGGCTTGCATGCAAAACGTATATATTTCGCACAGGCTTGGTTATCTTGCACGTAAGTAGCGGAGTAGCAAGGTAAATATTTTTCATCTCTCATACTCTGAAAGTAGGTCATTGATTATCTGGACATAGGGTTGAAAGTGACTCATCGCGACCCTTGGGTTGAAAGTAATTTTTTTTTCTAGCTAATCCAAATGAGGTACATAGCAATGGAAATACGTATACAGCCATGTAATCTATGTTTTAAATAATAATCTATACTAATAGTTTCTTTTTAATTGTAAAAGGCAAAATAATCTTAAAATAACATTCCCGCTATATATAAGCTTATGCAAGCGTATACAACGAGAATTAGTAGAAATTATTACGTTCGGTAATTTTTTTAGCTTGAAATATTTAAGTCGACAATTAATTGATAGCGACCTCCGTGTCTGCAAGTTTAAAAAAAAAACTAGCCGGCCGCCATTGTTGCGCAGAAGAAATGGGCAATGCGCGCAATCGCGCAATAGAAAAAAGAGCGGGAAGAGAATGATAAACGTAGCAAATATTAAATGCGACCATGCGACGTTAGTGAAATTTTAATTTCCTCATATTCGAAATGAAAAGTAGAGTGTTCAACTCGGATGAAATTACCCATTTCACCCTCGAACTATTGGCACCCTCACTTCGTTCGGGTGCCAGAAATATCTCAGGTGAAATGGGTATATTTCAACCCTAGTTTATCAATCTACTATTGTGTTCAAGGTCTTAAGGAATAGGCGTAATTCTTAGAAATCATGCGATGCTAGCGCAAACCATCACTATGTTGATTCCCCTTCCCACCCTATACGCCCACGATCTTGTTAAACGCTGCAGGTCTTGTTACATTACGCTTAGTCTACCCCGGAAGGGTGCAAGATGTGATTTGTGTATGTGTGTGTATCTGCACTGTCTTAAAATAAACTCACGTGCAAAAATAACCGGTCACTTTTTATACAAAGTTCTATGAAAAGCGACCCTTTATTTTTGCCTTTGAGTATAAATATGGAATAATTTCAACCAGTTCTTAGTTTAGTTCGGCCGAAGACCCCTGTTCCTAAATGTTTTTCAGAATATACCACCATATATACCGATATATATTATATACCGTTTATTTCCTAAATAGATAAAAAAAAATGAATCATTGTTCACAAATGCTTCCATGCATTGATCGGTGTTCAAAGTTAACCGCGTCAAGGGCGGAACCCAATTTTAAATGAAAATTTTAAATCCTTGTAACCATCATCAGCCCGTGTCAGTCCACTGCTGGACATAGGCCTCTCCCATAGCACGCCATTGGGCTCGATCTTCAGCTCTCCTCCTCCAATCCCTGCCTGCTGTCTTGCGAATATCATCGCCCCATCTAGCAACAGGACGCCCTACACTGCGTTTGCCAACACGCGGTCTTCAAATCCTTGTAATAAACTAGTACAACCACCTTTTTTCTTTTTTTATTTAAGAGTGGGAAAACGAGCAGACGGGTCACCTTATGGAAAGTGATGAAATGAAATGAAATAAAATTCTTTATTTGCATAACATTATGTCCATTTAGATGTTAAAAATAATCATGTGTGAGTCCATATAGTGCTAAATATCTGTTTTAAGTAGGCATGCAAAGATCACCATCGCCCATGGACACCTGCAAGACTTGGGGAATCACAGATGCGCCGCCGGCCCATTTAAGAACAGGAACGCTCGCTTTTCCTGCTGAACTTATCCGGAAAAATATTAGAAACCTTGTATATTAATAATCTAACTTCGGGGAACCATCCTAAGTTCGCTGTTCGTTCACCAAACTTATCCAACCTCATAAATTAGCATACGAAATTTAAATGCGTTATTGAATCTCGCGTAGTTGGCGTGGTTTCTTGTCGGAAATATTAAATAGAGCACGTAACGCAATAACCGGGCGGCTGACAACTGTTCATTAGTAAAACACCTGAGCCCCTAATCAGGGCCGCCAGTGTAGTACCCAGAGGTATTCCCTACTGGATATACCTGCCAAATTATAATACAACATGTCTGTACGCGTAAAGCGGCAGTAAATGGTTCATCATCTCTACATGAATGCACGAGCAGCCATCGAAGAAGAGCGGCATGTTGTGAAGCTTGCCAACAACACCAGGGGCCCTATTATATAAAGCTACAAGTTAGTTAGTAGAGAGGATGGGCGAAAGAAGACTAACTAAACAGATTTATATGGGGAGTCTGAATGGGTGCGTTGGGAGAGGAAGGCCTAGACGGACGTTCCGTGATCAAATTGGGGACGTTTTGGAAAAAGGTCAGGTCAAGAGTACCCGAAACCGACGAGCATGTATGAAGAGATTGATGAATGTGGATGAAGCGAAAGAGGTATGCCAGGATCGTAGCAAGTGGAACAAAGTAGTCTCTGCCTACCCCTGTGGGAAAGAGGTGTGACGGTATGTATGTATGTACAAGTTACAGTTTACAAGCGGAAGTCTCTTTCTGGCCCTATGTGTTAGATAGAGACTTCCGCTTGTAAATTGTATGTAGCTTTATGAAATAGGGCCCTGAAGTGATGACCATGACCACTCTGCCAGGAGTGATACTGACAAAGAAGAAGAAAACACGTCTCTTTATTTATACGGCAAGGCAAACGAGCAAGGGAGTCATCTGATAATAATTAAACACGCAGGAAAGGGTTACAATAAAATGAAATACCAATTTCCTTCTTAATATTTTCATAGTCACTTCTTAGTATTTCCTAAGAATCGAACCATTTTACACGCGAATCCCATCCAGTACTTTCAGTTCGTTGGCGTTCACGATCAAAGGACTGGCATGACATATAGTATATATTATGTATATACTGTTATTAATAATGTATACAGGACATATTTGCGTATCGTTTATAACCACTGGAGGAGAGATATTAATGTATAATATATACAGTTTTATCGTGTAATAGGCACTGTTGAAATTATATTCTGTATTTAATTAATACTGAGAAGCGTTTGATATTAGTAATTATATGACTTTGAAGTGTATACTTTTTCAATGAATCTGTTTGTACTACCTACCCCATTCAGGGTAGATTAGGGAGTATCTTTTGGCATTTAAAAATCTAAAAAAAAATAGATATAAGGAATCACCCTTACAGGGTTGGATCTTGTACCCTCTTGTATCAAAGCTAATAAAATGTTTGTCTTGTCTTGTCTTGTCACACCGAAATGATACAAAAAATGCGTCTTGTTGAAATTGACCCAGGTAATCTTTTTATAGTTGACATGCGAGATACTTTAAATTTCTAACTGGTATTGTATCTATTTTATATACCAAATGGAATTATTAAAAGCTATTTTTTTATTTTATAAATGCAACGGATTAGATACATTGTAGTACGTTGTATTTCTTACTACAATTTTTAAACTTCAAAATGTTATATTTGCTCTACAATTCTTCTTCTTCTTTTAATAATATGGCCCCATCGATCGATGCGATGATTTCGCCAATGTCAAAGTAAAAAATACAGTATTCAAAAATCTTGTGACATAAAAATGTCGGCAACGTTGTACGGTAGAACACGGTCAAACGACCCCCTCCGCCCCCTGTCGGGCTCTTAGCCAACGGACAATGATATCCCACGGAGACCGCCAGGAAATCATTAACCGAAGCCCAGGGTGCACCGGACCAAGCACTGCTCTTCCCCTCGGACGGATCCAAAAACGAACCGCAGCTCTTGACCACACGCGAAGGTAACCCGACTCGCACCCCTGCTCTACAATTCATTATTGCAAATGGCGCTGTCAAGCAGTAACAATCAAATTTATACGACATGACTTTAGTTTCAAATTTGACCACCGCGACAATTAACTCCCTTATTCATAAATGCTCTATAGGCTTCTGCTAACTTAGTAATCGTTTGTCCTTATCTGTCACTTTGACATTTACCTTTCACTGATAAGGACAAACGATTGCAAAGTTAACAGAAGCATATAGAGCAGCATTTCCCAACCTTTTTCAGCCACGGACCCCTAGGAAATCAAGCACAGTAGTTTTCACGGACCCTAATAAAATAAACAACAAAAAAAATCGGATTAGGCATTTATTTTAGTCATTACAGACACAAAATTACGAGACTTATTAGCATTTATGCATGGTCCAGAGATGACACCGTGGACCTCTTGGGGGTCCGCGGACCACAGGTTGGGAAACACTGCTATAGAGCGTTTATGAATAAGGGGGTAAAGTCTGTGGCACTCAGCGACACTGTACTTCCAAAACACACCTGCAATGACCGATGTAAACTTCCAAAATGACAATATGCCTCGGTTTGCTTCATTTTACTTAGATTTAGATATAATCTTGCACATCCGCTTCTGCTTACGTTCTTCAATAATTGTTTAGTTGCTTTATATCTTCTTATTACACAGCACAGTCGAGTTATCAATGACAACAGTCATGAAGATAAAAATGGCGTAGAATAGAATGTCACTACGGCGTTTGATCCTCTCAACCTCCATCTTCAAACCGTCTGCCGTGTCCTAACGCCCTGGTACCTTCACAAGGATGCCTACGTCACAATAACTATCTGCATACTTTTAACACAATCCGCTCAGTGGTTTGAGTTGTGGGTTGATCGATCAGTCAGTCACGGTTACCTTTTACAACCAGAATGTCATTCTGCGGGTTACCTACCCAATAATAACATCCACCCGCAATTTCTTCAGTCTACCCGTGATCATGATGCAACTGCGTCGAAATATCGGGAGCTCAATAAAGGTAATCGCGGTTCATATCCTGTCCATAATATTTCAAATGAACTTAACTGTGAATCATTGAAAACTCTTATTCTGCAAGTTGTTCTATATTTTGACGATTTCTCTCGCTACATAATGTTACAGATGTTTGCTCCATACATTAGCTGATCAAATACAGCTCGAACAAATACCGCTCTCTTTGCTTGATGAAAAGCAACGAATAACAAGGCAGGTTGAGAATAAACAGTGAGCGAGATAGGTACAGCATAGGTACCTAAGTTGGTAGTTGGTACGTTGGTACTTAACATACGCTAGTAGTTGAGCTAATATCGGTCGCGGAGGTTTATTTCCCCTCTCATAGATAATTACGTACATGCGAGTACTTTCCATGTATCAAAAATTTACTTTCCGATTTTTCTCTTTATGTTTATTTAATCATTCAATTTTTTTTTTATGTGAATAGGAAGTCAAACGAGCAAGTGGGTCACCTGATGGTAAGCGATCACCACTGCCCATAGACACCGGCAACCCCAGAGGGATTGCAGATGCGTTGCCAACCTAGGGGACTTAGATGAAATGCTTCTTGTGCCCGTAATTTCCCCGGCTGTCTTACTCTCCACACCGGAACACAGCAGTGCAAGCACTGCTGCTTATCGGCAGGATTAGCGAGTAAGATGGTGGTAGCGATCCGGACGGACCTTGAACAAGGCCCTTCCACCCGCAAATATAAATAAATTATAATAAAATCATCACTTAAAATTAAGTGTCTACGTATTTATATTGAAATCGTCAGATTGAAATACTGAAATTGAATTTTATGGTTCATCATCATATCAGACGAGAGACGTCAACCCGTTATAATCATATTACTAAACTATACGATACTGAAAAACTAAACGATACTGAAAAACCAAGGGACACTCGGAAATAAACACCGTCGCATACGATTTCAGTAATAACAACCACATTCTCTGGCTTTATACTAATCTAAGCCTTTACCTCTTTCTTTTCTCTTTATACAGCACCTAAAGCCGCGTCTACACCAGACTTTTAAAACGTTATGAAAAAAAAAACGATATTATTACAATACCGATATATTTTGTTCGTGTTTAAAATTTCGTTCAAACAAATTCTATATCATTCATAACGTTATATCATATCATAACGGAAAAAACCATAACGTTATGAAATAGCGCTTATAATATTAATAACGTTATGAACTACGCGCACGGGCTGGGGCGCAGGGTATGACGACAAAGGGGACCGAGAGAGGTGCGGGCGTGTAGTGCGCCAAAAATAGCGTTATGCAAAACTTTATTATTACAAAACGCTATTCGGTAATATTATATAACGTTATGCGAATCGTTATTATTAAAAGACGCTATCCTACTAATATTATAAATGCGTAAGTTTGTGAGTGACGATGTGACGATGTGAGTGAGTGTGTATGTTTGTTCCTTCTTCACGCTAAAACTACTTGACGGATTTGAATAAAATTCGAATCGAAGATAGCTGGTACCCTAGATTGAAACATAGGCTACTTTTTATCTCGGATAATTGTATAGTTCCCGCGGGATAGCCATAAACATAGCAATTGCTAATTCTACGCAGACGAAGTCGCGGGCAGAAGCAAGCTATATAATAACGTTAAGAAAAATAGCGTTATGCAAAAATAACGGTTATTAAAGGCCTGGTCTACACTAGCAATTGAAAACGCCAGTATCACAACAACACAAATAACCGCATGTATTGTCTGTATCTCTAGCATGCACTCCAATTAGCATCATGTAGGAACAGTACGGGAACAATCGAAATGGAAGCCTGTTGCCGCGTGCATACGTATCCGTATGCGTTATCATACAATCCGTCAGTTGAATATGAATTGTATGGGAATGGAATATATCCAGATAGCTGGTAGACATTTTTGAGTACAGTCACCAGCATAAATAAGTGATCATTTTTGTTCCTTGTCGCTTTCAGTCGTAACATGATTTCGTATGGTTTTTCAAACATGACTTTAAAGTGACAAGGTACAAAAGTGATCACTTATTTATGCGGGTGACTGTACCTAGGTATTTGAGGATGCGTAGAAAATTTACCTCAGACCTCATCAAAACTGTGACGCACTCCACCATAACCATCTTACTCGCTAATCCTGCCGCTAAGCAGCAGTGCTTGCACTGCTGTGTTCCGGTGTGGAAAGTAAGACAGCCGGGGAAATTACGAGCACAAGAGGCATTTCATCTTAGCCCTCTTGGTTGGCAACGCATCTGAGATCCCTCCGGGGTTGCGGGTGTCTATGGGCAGTGGTGATCACTTACCATCAGGTGACCCACTTGCTCGTTTGCCTTACATGGCGACGCGTCGCGAGAGCAGCGGTGGCGCAGGAATCAACCAAAACATGACCACGACCACTCTGTCAAGAGTGCACGACTAAGAAGAGGAGAAAAAAATTACAATATTTACAGTGCTTCTAGTTTCTTAATGTCTCGGCAATCTTCGTTTTTCATATGACTGACGTCTAGTCAGCACAAAAACATAGACCTGGGGCCTTACCATGACGTCTTAATGCGATTCAGTTTAGGTTCGCTCGCTGTCAGATTCATGCTAAAAGTGACAGCTAAAACTCGAATTGAGTCGGAATTAGGACGTCATTTTTTTTATGCGAATAGGAAGGCAAACAAGCATGGATCACCTGATGGTAAGCGATCACCACTGCCCATAGACACCCTTAACCCCGGAGGGATTGCAGATGCGTTGCCAACCTAGAGGGCTAAGATGAAATGCCTCTTGTGCCCGTAATTTCCCCGGCTGTCTTACTCTCCACACCGGAACACAGCAGTGCAAGTAGCTTAGGTAGGGGCCCTGGAGCTTTACCATGACATCTTAACGCGATTCAATTCCGAACCAAAGTTGAATCGCTCGCTGTCAGATCCATACTAGAAGTGTCAAAAATGACAGCTAAAACGTGAAATTGAATCTCAATAAGACTTCGTGGTAAGGCCCCAGATTAGGGTGCGACCAAACCGCCGCGTTTACGCAGTGAGTTGTCGTATGCGTCACGTTTTCTCACCGTTTCTTCATACATTATGTTGCGATTCCGTAACTTTGCCGTTTTTTAAGCGGCGGTGTGGTCGCACCTTTATACTTATATTCAACGATAACACAAGTCATCAAAGAACAGCGTAAATTGGTGAGAAAGATACCGAAAATTTCCCAGAACAACTCGGACTCTTTTAAATCTGAACAGCCAACTTTGTCTTAATCTGAATGACCAATAACATAAATTAAGAGAAGTGGTCTCAGTAATTTGCATTAGAATAGCAAACGACACGATAAAAACATTACTTCCCGTACAAAGTGAATCCGATGCAATTATGCCCGCGGACGACTTTGGGGTTTAAGTCTCGGGAATTGGGATCAAATTGCGTTGGCTTAATCTAGTGGAAGCTGGGCTAAAAGCGGTTTAAATGGCTGACAGTTACACCGAGGTTAGTTAAATTGGCAGTTATTTTTTTTTAACTAAATCCAGAAATGAAAAAAAAGATGCCCTACTACAACACGATCGAGCTTCCAAATACCTACCTATGCAAGAATGATGACGATTTACGATGACTAGATACATATACTTTACATTATACTAGATATGAAACAAAGTTTCAGCAATTTATTATATCTAATCCAGTTTGTTACACGACTACGGCAAAGACAAGGAAGGGTTATGATTTTGACAGTATGTATGTATGTTCACCTGTTCCCTCATAGCTCCTAAGCTACTTATCAGAGCAGGAAAGATGATCGATAGAAGCGTCTTGATCGTCCGCTGGTTATAGGCTATTATGACGTGTCACTAAACTAATGTAACGCCTTCTAGCGGGCATAAAGTATTCTGTTAATTTCTAACCTCTGCAGTGTCGTTTTTTGTCGTAGTTCGGCTTTAGTTTCCTACTTTTTTAAACAAACAAGTCCCCAAATTAATTTAAAATTTAAATTATAAAAATAATCATAGTTTAATTGTTATAAAAAATGTTGTGACATATCGAATATGAACCTTCAACAGTCCAGTAATTTGCATACGAGTACAATGGTTGATTGTGTGTGAATTTAGATGAAATTGGTTTGTTCACAAAGACGTTAATAAAGAGTCATACACACCGTAACAAACAAAAGTTGTCTCTCCTGTGTGCATAAAATTAGTGACTCCGAGTCATAGTAAAAGGGAAAGTAAGTACACTTCAAACAAAAGTACATCGCACGGCTTAAATGTGTGCGCGCCAGTTGGCGGCGGTACGCACGCACCCGCCGCACGCACACACTGATAATTTAAGGATGATTAAGTTGTCTTTAGTCAAGGCTGCGCTAGCGCCGGTGCCGCACGTTGACCGTCTCGCGCTCTTTGCGATCACCGATACTCGTTACTCGTGTACTCATTGTTGCGGATTTTTTTTTGTTTTAGGTATATTTAGTCATAGTGTAAATAATAAATAAATAAATAATAGTTGTAAATTAGTAATTTAATAGTAAGATAAGTATAAAGTGTAATAGTTTCGTGCAAGGACACATATAAACAATAATACCTATTTATAATGGCTCGCGAAAGTATTGTTCTGTTTTCGGCTGCCTCAATAATTCAGCGAATCCAGCATTGTCGTTCTTTAGCATACCCACAAAAGGGGAACGGTAAGAAATATTAATAATTAATTATAGTTATGAATAATGTTGACTATTCTTTATTTACTTTAAGTAAGTACCTATACTTCGTTTATAACGTTTTACATAGTTATTATGTGTATGTAAACAAAAACATGGAGTAGTATGTACACAGTCGCCATCGGCACTCCGGCGAATTTATAAATAATACTCGTATTTTTAATTTAGTTTAATAACAATAATATGGCAGCATAGAATCTTAATTGTCTAGCTAAACAGAGACATAAGACAATTATTTGCCGGTAGGTAGGTACTCGTAATTAATCTAAAATAGACTTCGACAACCCTAAGCGTCCGCGCCGGAGTAGGCAGTTGAGTCTCCTAAACGATGGCAGTGAACCTACTTCTCCCACTTTTACTATGTCCGAGTCGACAAACTTAAGTATTTAAATGGGCCAAAAGATGGCCAGGCGTCCCACACGCCGATGTAGACTTGACTTAAAAATATTCCCTACAGACCCTTAACTTTTGCCATATCCACAGGAGAGACGCGAACAAAAATGTATGACCCTAAAATGGATTGGAATGGCAAACATACTCAAATTCAAATATACACCAACGAGCAAAAATACCGAGTCACTTTTCATACAAAGTTAGGTAGGTATATAAAAAGCGACCCGTTATTTTTGCTTTTGAGTTTAGTTCCGTGATCTCTTACATACAATGCCATTTGGGTTTCGGGTATCTACCATCGGCCGATTTAAGTATAAGAGTGAGTGAGACAGCAAGACAAGCCCGAACGTCTTAGAGCTCACGAATGGGTAAGTAATACGAGATATAACAACTTAATATCTAATGTTCATAATATATACGCTCACTTTATATAAACTCGTTTAGTATAACGTTTAATGAATGAAAATTATAATCTTAAAATATCTAATTTTGTAAGGTATAACGTTGTTTATATATAATATCAATTGAAATAACGATCAAAGCATATAATGTTCATAACAGCTAACATCAAAAAGCATAATGCACAGTTGTTTATTAAATTTGCTATGTGGTTAGGGGTTTTTCTAGGTGGTTATAAAAAAAATAACTAACACCAAAGGCTAATGCGGGAGCTTCGCTGCGCTACGCATTAGCCTCTGAACCTAACCTATCCGAGTCGCTTCCGCTCCGTACCGTCTTGCTCGCTCGCTTCGCTCGCTCGCTGAAAATTAAACAATGTCTTGCAGCTGTTTCAGTTAGGTTAAATGTTTGTTATGTTAAAAGAAATTAGGCCATATAAATCTTATATAAATTGAAGTTATATAAAAATAACGTTATATAATTTAAGCCTTATACGTTAAAAAATTATACTTTTTGCTGTTATAGCTAACGTTCGTTATATCTTGTGAACGTTATTATTATGAAATTAGATATTTTGTAGTTATATCTCGTGGGACGCACCCCTCACGAATGTATGATTGTAATGTTTTTTGTGTTACATGACGGTGTGATTGCGGTGAATTCAAATAGGTTGTAAAATTTGCTGGACGCTTATGGAACTAAGAAGACGAGGAAAGTAAAGAGGATCGTTTTAATGTACGAACTAAAAACGTATTATATTAGCCTGCTTAAAAGGGTCAGTATGAATAAGTGAATAATAATAGAAAAAATAAAAAAAATAGTAATCATATAGGTATCTTACTAATATTATAAAGGCGAAAGTTTGTAAGTTTGCATATTTGTTGCTTTTTCAAGGTACAACGACTAAGCCGATTTTATTGAAATTTTGTACAGAAATAGTTACAGTTCCGGGGAAGGACACAGAATAGTTTTATCCCGGAATATCGCAAGTTCCCGCCGGATAACGATAAGCGAATTCATCACAGACGGAGTCGCGGGCAACAAATAGTTTTTTTTTTTTTTTATGTGAATAGGATATATGTATTTAAATAAATAAATAAAGAAAAAAGTGCTGACTGTATCATTGGCTGAACCAACAACACTTAGCCGGAAAGCCTGGAATCTAGAAAGCTACATAGCAGTATCTTTTATGGTGCATACAGGGTTGGGTTTCAAGAGATTTCCTAAGGACACAAAAATCTGCACAAACGAAGCCGAGAGTTATAAATAAACTTACAACTCGGTCATTTATCCGAATAAAAAAGTTACCGTGCCTTGTTTAAGTTGAGACAAATTTCACGAGTTCGACACACTAAGTTATCTGTTGGCCGGCCTTTGTCGACTTTTTAATTAATTAAAAAGTACCGATTGTTCACGAATGCCCGTGGACGAGCACGGCAATAAACGGACGCCGCTTCAGGGTTCCGTACAAAGGGTGACTCCACTGTCTGTCTGTCCGTCTGTTTGTCTGTTTGTCACCAGTCTGTATCTCATGAACCGTGTTAGCTAGACAGTTGAAATTTTCACAGATGATGCATTTTTGTTGCCGCTACAACAAATACTAAAAACAGAATATTTTTAAGCCTATCTATGTAAGTAGGGAAAAGTGGTCACCATTCGTTCAGGTATGCACCTTATCGTTGAAAAATAGCTATAACCCTTTAACATTTTGACGTGATAATTTCGGACTTTTTTGTAACAATCTCTGTCTCCAGTCTGGGCACATGCCTCCTCTCAGAATGAGAGGGCTTGGGCTATAGTTCCCACGCGGGCCCAGTGCGGATTGGGAATTTCACACACAGCATTGAATTGCTTCGCAGTTGTGTGCAGGTTTCCTCACGATGTTTTTCTTCACCAAAAAGCTCATGGTAAATTTCAAATGAGATATCGCACATAAATTTCGGAAAACTCAGAGGTGCGAGCCCGGGATAAGTACCCACAACCCTCTGCTTAAGAGACCACAGGTCAAACCACTAGGCTAAAACGACTTTTTATATTTGTTATATTTGTATATATTTGTTACACTTTGGTACATAAACTATATAAAGATCATTAAATAAAATAATAAATCTAAAAGTGTACGAAAGGAGACCACTTTCCCATAACCAATACAAAATGTCTTCGAATTGCCCAAATTTTTGCTAAGTAGGCAGGGCTCTGCTAACACAGAATTATTATATTCACTTGCCGAATTTGCACATAACCCTCGGTGCGCAAGTCCGACCGGCACTTGGCCGGTTTTTTTTTAAATTTCGTTAACGAAAGTCCGCCGAGTGTCGCGCCAAATGAAATAAGTTGATTTTCTTTCTTGTTTACAGGGTTTAAGTTTGGACTTGTTGGGTATCCGTGCAAATTGTAATTTACTTTTAGCGTTTAAAATTCTGTGTTTTATGGTCTGTTGTTAACGTTGGGAAGTTTTTTTTAGTATTTTTGTCGGGGTCGAAGGTTTTTATGCAAGAGGGAGTTCAATTTTATGGACAATTAAAAAAAAAACTACTAACTAGATCTCGTTCAAACCAATGATATTTCATAGTATAGATATGTTACGTTCCTAGTAAATTGCGTTTGAAAAACGTTCCCTCTGTCAACTGTCACATTGACTGTCACGGACTACTCATACTGTGGCTTGTTTGAGGTAAATGAGACAATTGGATCATTTATGAATCTTCAACTCGGGCGCGGTAGTGACATATCTACTCCCAGTTTATATGTAATATCATTGGTTCAAACCAATTTTCGGTGGAAGTTTGCATGGTAATCTACATCACATATTTTTTTTTGTTTTATCATTCTCTCTCTATTTTAGAAGTTACAGAGGGGGGGCACACGTTTTACCACTTTGGATGTGTCTCTCGCGCAAACTATTCAGTTTAGAAAAAAAATATATTATAAAATCTCAATATCATTTTTGAAGACCTATCTATAGATAACACGTATGGGTTTGATGAAGAAAAAATTGAGTTTCAGTTCTAAGTATGAGGAATCCCCAAAATTTATTGTTTTTTCTATTTTTGTGTGATAATCTTAATGCGGTTCACAAAATACATCTACTTACCAAATTTCAACAGTATAGGTTCGATAGTTTCGGAAAAAAGTGGATGTGACATACGGACGGACGGACAGACAGACAGACAGACAGACAGACATGACGAATCTATAAGAGTTCCGTTTTTTGCCATTTGGCTACAGAACCCTAAAAATTACATAGCTATAGCCTGAACCGAGTCTGAATTGAAATGCACTAAGACGTCATGGTAAAACCCCTGGCCTTATACTCCGAAATCCGATTTTCGAAGTTCGTTTCGTGCCGTTTCGCTCTCACTAATAGTTATTAATTTGAGAGTGAGAGGGACGGTGTGACGAACTTCGAAAATCGGATTTCGGAGTTGCCCCCCTGTTAGCTTCAGACGGGTTGTGTTTTGAAATTTAAGATAAGTATCTAATACTTTACAAGCTGATCTGGGAGAAGAAGGAAAACGTGGCCCATCGAAAAACATTAGGAATCATGTTACATGCGATGCAGCTAGCAACGCATTACTATTTAGATTACCCTTTTCACCTGAAACCGGGTCACTTTTAATATAACTTTCTATGGGAATTGACCCAATTTCTTTGCACCCGATTGTAGTATAGCGGTCAACATTTTCGTGGGCCGCCATTTTTGCAAGACGTGCTTTCAAATTCAAGCTAATGGTCTTACCCACGTTCGCTTGCCCAAAAACAACTGAACATCGGCGTAGGGGTAAATTGAAAAGCGGGGTAAGATAAAAAACCGTCTATAACTCCCGGCGGATCCCTTTTTGTCCCATAATTTTCGTTGGTCATAATAATCGTTGCTCATAATTTTTTTGGTCATAGTACAATAGACCTAGACGGTGATGGCGGGACGAGTGCGACGTCTTCTTGAACGACTGGATACTTACCGCAGCAGACCAGGAGCAGTGGAAGAGTTGGGGAGAGGCCTTTGCTCAGCAGTGGGACACAATAGGCTGATAATAACATGGTACAATGCATGAAACCGTAAAATTTTCAGAAATTTTGAAAAAAACCATCAGAATGTGGTAGGTTAGGTTAGGTTAGTCTACTATCAAGTATGAAAAAAAAATTTACTGGTTCAGAAATAAAACGCTTTATGACTAACAAAAATTATGACAAACAGTACATTCGGAATTTCAATTTTATGGTACAAAATATAGACCCAACTCCCGGAGTTACTGGCAATTTTTTATTTTACCCCGATTTTCCATTTACCCCAAAGCACTGTACAATGGCCACTAACACGTTGGCCCCGTACATCCAGAAAGAAAGAGATATATTGTTTACATCCTATTTTATTGAATCAGGCGTTACTTGTCGGAGGTCCATTTCAATGAACACAAAATATTTACTTTGCTACTCCGCTACTTACGTGCAAGATAACCAAGCTTGTGCGAAATATATACGTTTTGCATGCAAGCCCTCCCACCACTACTGCCACACAAAACGCACACAAATCCCACAAACTTAATTAATCCTATCACCACACAAACACTGACTCGCGTTTCGATCCCCGTAGAGTGTTAGGGATAATTAAGTTTGTGGGATTTGTGTGCGTTTTGTGTGGCAGTAGTGGTGGGAGGGCTTGCATGCAAAACGTATATATTTCGCACAAGCTTGGTTATCTTGCACGTAAGTAGCGGAGTAGCAAAGTAAATATTTTGTGTTCATTGTTTACATCCTTACTCGTCTCGGTTAACAACGCTACGTACCGATCTGATCCCGTTTCAAACAGCAGATTATATTATTATTATATTATTAGATTATTTTATCGGAGCAATTCTTCGGCTTTTATACGTGAGTTATCCGTTGTGTTGTAATTAGCAGATTATATTTAGATTTTTAAAGCCCGATGCAAAAAGAGGGGTGTTATAGTGTGACGTCGATGTCTGTGTGTGTGTATGTCTGTGGTATCGTTGCTCTCAAGCGGATGGACCGATTTTGATGCTGATTTTTTACTCGAAAGCCAGTTTCCTTGCGGTGGTTCTTAGCTTTGTTTGGTAAAAATCAGTCCTGCAGTTTTAGATTATCAGCTGGATTCCAAAATGATGTGAGACATTTTTCGCCTAAAATTGTTTTTTTTTTTTTTTTTACGTGCGATTTGATTGCTCGATTAGTTTAGTACAAGCAAACGCGAGCTATAACTGCCATTCTAATTCAGAAAGACGTATGTTCAAAAATGTATTTTTACGCTTTAACAATTTAAATGGTTAACGTTTTTTAATTTAAACATTGTGTTTGATAAGAAAAGTTTGTCAATTTTCATTAAACTTTAGGACATTATGGTAAATGAAAAACTAAAATCGCCCATTTCTCGAAACCTGTGCAACTGACAGACACTTAATTTAAAAGGACGCAAATCTGTTTCATAGGTTTTGAGAAATTATAGTTTGATGTGTCTAATCTGCCTAGAAATGTAAAAAAAGCGAAATCTGTTTTTTTTTGGACACGCGTCTTTTTGAATAGGGACGGCAGAGTACATACGACATACTACTGACTTTGCTGCAGTCGTAAAAACCTAAATGGAAAGTTTAAAGTTATTTTACCGTTTGCTACATATTTTATGATAAATTCTCCTTCCGACACGGAATCGCTACTCTATTATAAATTAAAACAAAGCAGATGCATGCGTCCGCGAACCTTCTTTGTTTGGGATCCTAGTTTATGAAATATATTATATATTTTAAAACCGGAATGACATGATTTATATTTTTCCCTATTGTTATTACAGCTCGTATTTAGCATTTACTTTACAATTATTTGTATTTGTTTGTTTCTTATCTTGTGATTTAATTCTGTGCCACTTCCTGTGGTCAGATTAACTTGAAATTTGGTACATGTATAAAAAACTCTAATGGCTGCCGTATTTAAGTATCATTTGCTTTTAATTAAAGCAATAATCAATAATTAACTATTTGATATACACCCATACCTACTTATATTATTTACTTTCATAGTAGGAGCAAAGAAATAACATAGAAGTTGATTCTCTGCCCGTGCAGATGGTAAAAGACCATCGAGGATTGGGCAAAAATCTGTCTTAGGAATCATGTTATAGATTCCTTCAAGGGATAAGTTCGCCTTTATACATCTATTTAGTTATACATACATACAAACACATAGGCGATGCAGCTAGCAACCCATCACTATTTTGGTTGCCTTTTCCTTCTAAGCGTCCATAATTACCTATGCTAAACGGAGTTTTTAGGACTTGTTACCATAGGTGCTGTCTACCCCGTGATATGTTTATGTATATGTATTTTCCCCGTGATTACAAAATCTGTTGTAAGATTATCCATACGACTTAAAAAACTTAAAATATCCTACAATCTTTTAAAGGCGAACTCCATTCATAGAGTAAAAGAAAACCCCGACGAATACAATATCGAAAACGATAATACTCTTTTGTTTTCAAACATGCTCCTCCAAATACGACCTTTGGCTGTAAAAAATAAAGCACCTATTCCAATAGTCCATGAAAGATACATCTCAGATATCGAAGAAGTTGTGAATAGTATATCGGATCTATCTTGAGATAAGCTGGCGGTGTGTGAGCTCAATGCTTGCATCTCGACCAATGAGCTTACTGCTATAGCTCTGAGTACTGAAGAAAACTCTATTTCCCCTTTTTTAGGGTACCGTACTATCGAAAAAAATATTCCTGAGCCACCGCAGAACGTCCTCACAGTAAACGTCACTTTGACATTTGCTGCGTCAAGATCCACGATGGGTCAATAATCTATATCTAGATATTTTGTTCTATAGTAGGTACATGAGACGTGAGAATGTTTTTAACCCATCGACGCAAAAAGAGGGATGTTACACTTAAGTTTGATGGCGATTTCTGTGTGTGTGTGTGTGTCTCTCTGTGGCATTTTTTTTTGTTTTTGTTTGAAGAGTATCAGCTCTTTTCCAAAATGATGTAAGGCATTTTTGGCACAAATGTTTTTTTTTTATTTACCTATGATTACCCACTCGATTAATGCGTGGGGGTTTTTAAATTTAATGGTTGTTTTGTGTAACAAATTTTATTATATTGTGTACGGAACCCATGTCGCGCGTGTATGATTCGCACATAGTTTTATTTTCAATGCATTGCAGAAATGTACACCAACCTAACCTAACCTAACCTAACCTAACCTACCCCGTTTAAAAAAACAAATAAAACAGGTTACCTCTTTAACCATTATCCTTATTACCTTATTATTACAAATTGCTTATTATTGCGATTTTGATTCCCTTTTCCACCTATACGCCTACAATCATGCTAAACGTGGCCATTAAGTCTTGTTACCTTAGGCCCTGTCTACCCCGTAAGGGATAAAGGCGTGATTTATGTATGTATGTACCTATGTATATGCAACTTTCTGCGTCCGAATAACATGGTCTTAAATGTAAGCCGAGTCCACAGCGGAAGCTACTTAAAACGCGCATTAAAACTGAACCTAGAAACCTATATATTTCTATCTCCAAGCTCCAATGAGACCGACAGAGGGCCGGATATCCGGCCGCCATCTTGAAGCCGGACGTACCCAGATATAACGGTTGGGCATTGAGATTCAAACACGCAGGATGGTATCGCGCTTAAATCAAATATTATCTCATTAAGTAATAAATCAAATTAATGTGTTGGTATTGTGGTCCTTAATGAGAGCATTGACTTGATTTCTTGAGAGAGATATATATACTTCATTATTTCCTTTACCGTCTTATGATTCAATGTTATTGTAGAAATAGTTTGTAAGGCATTAGTTCACCTATATCACAACAGATGGCGCTGTCTCGTGCGAGAGACAATCCTACATCGCGCTGTTAAGATTTTTTAGCGAAGGTATAAGGTCTAGCAAGTTTGTAGTTATTATTGAACATTAAAACCACACGTAAAGTAAACATTGTGTTTGATTTATTCAGTTATTTTTTTTCTAATTAAAACATCAAACTTGTGACTTGAGTCTAGGTGAAGTGGTAAGTGGGTAGGTCTAGGTTAGCTTTATAGTTAAAGTTCCAAAGGAAGAAGTTTTTATCATGTCAGCCGAAAGACGTCCACTGCTGGACATAGGCCTCCCCCAAGGCTCTCCACTCGGATCAGTCCTGTGCCTTCCGCATCCACCGCGATCCCGCGATCCTGATCAGGTCGTCGCTCCATCTTGTTGTTTTATTTCGTGTTTTTATCCATTTATAATTAGTGCGTGCTGCCAGTGATGACTTATGGCTCTGAGACTGCTGGCTTTTTGGAGAGGCTCAGAGTCGCTCAACGAGCTATAGAGAGAGCTACGAGTATGTTCGGAGTTTCTTTGCGCGACAAAATCCAGAATACGGAGATTCGCCGAAGAACTAGAGTCACCGACGTAGCTCGAAGAGTATGTGCGTCGAAGTGGCAATGGCAACACAGCACTTGTAGAACACAACCGTTGGGGGAGAAAAGTTCTCGAGTGGCGACCGCAAACCGGGACACGCAGTGTTGGCAGGCCTCCCGCTAGGTGGACCGACGACATCGCCAAAAAAGGGATTGTTTGGTAACGGATGAGGTCCTGCGATAATGTCTAGGTTTGTCAATATTATACCACACGACGCTCATGATCTATTTTTATTGTCTGTGTTTTTTTGTTGTTTCTTTTTTATAAAATTGTGTGTACTAGACATGTTACATTCGAAGCGCAGTCGAAACACGGCTGAACCAAAACTCTGCACAATAGACGCGTCGTGCAGAGTTTTGCTACCGACAGTTTTTGAGCGTGATTGGGAGTCTAGTTGTTTATTGTACGTCAATGTGGCCGGTAGACGGTCTGACGTGCTAACGTGATGTCTAGCTGCCATGTGTCAGACGACTCCTGCCAGCCTACGGCACAGCATAATGATTCGTTATTTGTTCCATTCTCTGTTAAATTGTACTAATATGCGTTGAATGATCGCAAGTCTTTCATTAAAGCCGGCTACTCACACACCTGCCGCAGGGGCAATATTGGAAGCAGGCCTCCTTAATTGTGGTGTGTATAGGTAAGCAGGGGCAATTTTTAGAACAGCGGAAATTGCCCCGACCGGTATTGCCCCTGTAAGTAGCCGGCTTCAGCACCAGAGGTTCCTTATTGTATTTTATATATGTATAGACTCTTCTTCGCTCCGCTCCGATGGCAGAGCAGCCTAATAGGGCTGTCATTTCGCGTGTGCCAGCCTCGCGGAATACATCGCACCGACACAGCTTGTATAGAATATTAAACCAATAGAGAGGAATCATGCTAAACGCAGTCTTGTTGCCTTGGGTTCTTAAACTGTCTCCAACTTATTTCTCTGACTTATTGGTTGTTAAGCGCGCCCATCAGTGGCGTGGCGTCCATAGAACTCGATTCCCACCGGCTTGCCTATTTTAAGGCAGTTGGGCAATTTATTGTGCAGAATTAGAGGAAAAGGCTAGTTAAGTTCCCTTCGGCTTGCCTTCTGATATACTTGACGCCACGCCACTGCCACCCATTGTATACTTTGTTCTTCGTTTCTGTATTGTTTTGTACTGATTAGTGATGTATAGTGCTGTCTACTCCGTAAGGGATAGAGACGTGATTTACAAATATGTATGTACGTAGAGCGGGATTGATGCGATGGTTCACTATAGTTTGCCATTAATTTGATTGCGCCATAAGTTTGCACTACCTGATGCTTTTTTCTTCTCTTAAACTGTTGATTGCTCAGGGTTATCACAAAGCTAACGAAACCTGTGGAGCTGTACAGGTCATTTTCAAAGCTCCTGAAAAAAATTAAGGTGTCAGAAAAAATTACGACAAAAGAAAAATTCGACAAAAATAAAATGTTACTACAACACATTTACTTACATTATTTCACACAGGCTAACCAAGTGACAGCGGAGTAGCAAAGTTACTGTTTCTGTTCATTCCTTGTTGTAAAAATGTAATAGTCTAAATTCATGAACATATTCGTCGATTTTTGTATGCATCTCCGACATGCCTTACCATACTCTATTGGTTAAATTATCTATGAACCGGTTCGAATGCGCTTTTATCAAATTCCAACTAGTTTTATAGAGTTAGTTGTGAGATTGTCTTGTTGGACTTTGTGTGGAATTTGATGAGTTTGTAACGTCATAAGATCCTGTTCTACTAACAAAGTTAATTTGTCTGTATATCAACAAAATTTTGATGATATCCACGTTTCCAATACGTAAGGCTCGAGATGTTTTTATACATGAAGTGATGTTTGCCAAAAATTTCCCCGCCGCCCTTTGCATTAAACATAGAAGAACGTACCACTAGAGTAGAGTGGATTGAAACGTATTTTGTAAAACCCCAGCTGCCATCACACGGCGGCCACGACGTACAAAATCCGCGTTCTTGAATGAACACAGGCACGACGGCGTCTGTACACGCATCAATGTGTGCGTAAGATACACAGGGTTTGAGTCTATCGCAAAAACCTAGTACTATAAGTACTACCAATGACATAAATATAGCTACTTATATGAAGGTGTGGCTTAGATGTGTGCAAATAAATGTAGTTTACAGACTGTTACGAATTCTTTGCCTTTTGTATGACATTTTATGTATTTTTTTCTAATTTTGATATGTCTTTTTGTTTTTATGCATGAGTCAGTGTCAGTAAACTAGTCCTGGGGCTTTACCATGACGTCCTAATTCGGACTCAGTTTAAGTTTTAGCTGTCACTTTTAGTATGAATCTGACAGCGAGCGGACCTAAGCTGAATCGCATTAAGACGTCATGGTAAGGCTCCTGAGATGAGGAGCTGCTTTTCACTGTGATCCATTCATCTAAACCATTTCTAATATAGCCCACTTACTATTATCCGTTTCACAGACAATCGTTTTTTGTTGTATTAAAACGCCCAATGTTTCACTCTATAGGCTAATGATTCTATGTATAGAAACACTGATGTTTGTATTGTGGGGATATGAGACGTCAACAGCCTTTGTTAGGCATGCGATTAGGGTATGAATGGATACGCGGTGGGTTGCGTTCTATCGGTCAGTCACTCCTCAGAGTACGGAGTTGAGAGAACGATAATCGGGGATTTTAGAAATAACGTACCTACAATATAAAAATCTTAGTTTTTAGTTAAAATTTCTTAGTCTTAGATGCATTTGACAGGGACGACTGGCAAGCAGGGGAGGCCTTTGCCCAGCAGTGGGGCACTATAATAGGCTATTAAAAAAAAGGTCTTAGACTCCGCGACTTAATCGACTCAATACAAATATTTTATAAATCTAGAGTACAATACAGTCAAGGGCATAAATATATGTACCTACGTTACCAAGACGTCAAAAACATCTATACACCTTTATGCCCTTTTTATGCTACAAACAAAAAGGTCGGTGACATAATTTGATATGATGGCTGTAGGTATCGATATTTATGCCCTCGATTGTACAAATAATCATTATGACGTCAACAGCTTACCATATCTCGTAAATATGAAAAGGACGTAACTCTTAAATGGACAAATATTAAAATATGTTTTTCAGTCGAATAAAGATTTAAACCCTAAATAGTCTTTTTTCTTATTTACTTTTCGGTATAATAATGACCTATTAGATAAAAACCTTTATTTATCCTAATATTACTCACAATTTATTTAGTTTTTTTTTTAACTAGCTTTTTCCCGCGACTTCGTCCGCGTATACTTCATTTATTGACAAATAGCTTTTGCCCGCGGCTTCGCTCGCGTGCACCAGGAGTATTTCAATCCCGTTTTTTTCCCGTTCCCGTAAGAATTTCGGGAAATGTTCTCTTAATGCTCCCTACACTCCCCAAAGAACCCACTTGCCAAATTTCAGCTTTCTACGACCAGTAAAACGAAAAATACCGTTTTTTCCCGTTCCCGTGGGAATTTTGGAAATTCCTCTCTTAATGCTTCTCTACACTCTCCAAACAACCTAAATGCTGAATTTGAGTGTTCTACAACCAGTAAAATGAAAAGTCCCGTTTTCCCGTTCCCGTGGAAATTTCAGGAAATTGTCTCTTAGTGCTTCCCTACACTCATCAAGCAACCTACATGCCAAATTTCAGCTTTCTACGACCTGTAAAACAAAAAATCCCGTTTTTTCCCGTTATCGTGGGAATTTTGAAATTTCCTCTCTTAATGCTCCTCTACACTCTTTAAGCAACCTACATGTCAAGTTTCAGCTTTCTACGACCAGTAAAACGAAAAATCCCGTTTTTTCCCGTTCCCGTGGGAATTTTGGAAAGTCCTCTCTTAATGCTTCTCTACACTCCCCAAGCAACCTACATGTCGTATTTCAGCTTTCTACAACCAGTAAAACGAAAAGTCCCGTTTTTCCCGTTCCCGTGGGAATTTCAGAAAATTGTCTCTTAGTGCTTCCCTACACTCATCAAGCAACCTACATGCCAAATTTCAGCTTTCTACGACCTGTAAAACAAAAAATCCCGTTTTTTCCCGTTCCCGTGGGAATTTTGGAAATTCCTCTCTTAATGCTTCTCTACACTCTCCAAACAACCTACATGCCAAATTTCAACTTTCTACGACCAGCAAGCAGTATAACAAAAAATCCCGTTTTTTCCCCCGTTCATTTCCATCAAAATTTTGGGAAATCCTTTTGTATAGTGCTCCCCTATACTCCCCAAGGAACCTGAAGGCCAAATTTCAGTTTTCTACGATAATTAAAACGAAAAATCGATCCCGTAGAACTGAATATAAATCCCGTATTTCCTTATCCCGTTGGAATTTTCGAAAATCCTTAAAACTGTTTTTTACTATTATAATCACCTACTTCTATGCCAAATTTGAAGTCTAGTAATTATAGTTCAGGATTTCGTTGAACTGAATAGGTATAATATAAATCCCGTTTTTTCCTTATCCCGTGAGAATTTCCAAAAATCCTGAAATTATTTTCTTAGTTTTGTAATCATCTCCTTGTGTACGAAATTTGAACAGTATATTTATTAAGTATAGTTACTTAGATAGGGTCACTCGGAATCGAATATAATAAATCCCGTTTTTTCCCGTTCCCGGAAATTTGTGTGTGTGTGTGTGTGTGTGTTATTGTTTTCGTAATCAGCGACCCAATAAACCGTACAAACAATACTACCCACTATAATATAATAATAATAATACCCACGTTGATTTTCAGACTTTGTCACTCCCTATCCCCTTTTAGGGGTTGAATTTTCAAAAAACCTGAAACAGGTGTTTACTCATTTATCGTTAGGAATACTCATGTGAAGTTTCGAATAAAATAGTCTAACTAATCTTGTTTCCCCATACAAACTTTGGACCCCCATTTAACCCCTTTAGGGGTCGAATTTTGAAAAATCCTTTCTTAGTGCACCCCTACTACACCTTATAAGGAACCTACGTGCCAAATTTGGAATCTCTAAAACCAGCGGTTTGGGCTGTGCGCTGATATGTCAGTCAGTCAGTCAGTCAGTCAGTCAGTCAGTCAGTCAGTCAGTCAGTCAGTCAGTTTCTTCTTTTATATATTTAGATATAAATTTATAGCTAAATTAATCCTTTTCAATTTTATGCCCAAACTTTAGCTCTCACTTCAATAGTTAAAAAAATAACCACGACAAGGTACAACAGTGCCACAATCTCCATTCTTTTATTTCAAGTTCCCGAAAAGTTGCTTTTTCGAGTTGAGTCATTTTCATCCTAAAGGTGCGATGTGTGATTTCTCCTACGAAAAAAAACTGGTTTACTTTAGCGATAACAAAAGAAGAAAAACACACTCTCGACCCGTAAGATTTGCCGGTTACCTTGATCTTCATATTATCAATATCGGGTTTGGCAAATATTTGCCAACACAATACATTGAGGTACTCAAAGCGAGCATCGAGGTCTTAACATATACACCCTGAGCTCTCATACAGGGATTTGCATATGACTTGACGATAGGCAATTGCGATGTGCCAACTATTGTGAGGATTTGTGGGGGACTTGGTGAATCAAGAGGGCGAATGGCGTGAGGATGACAAAGTATTCTTTTGTGTAAAATATACTCATGAGCAAAAATAACTGGTATACACGGGAATAAAGTAGTATCTACGAAATAAAAAGTGATCTGAGTTTGACATAAAAACTACTTCATATTCTACAATATAAAAGTAAATTGCTTAATTAAACGAAGTTAATAGTTTCCACTTGCTACACAAGCTGCTTCGCTTACGAGGTGACCACAGGCATCAATTACTAGTTCGTTAATTAGAACAAGCGTTCATATTGTTATTATAGAGAATTTCTACGATAATTGCTAAATACTATAATTATTATAACAGTATAATTAAGTTAGCTTGGCTACGAGGAGTTAACTTTTGATTGGTATTCAACTTAATTTGAGTATTTGAGAACTCGGGGTCAGATGATTGTGACCCTGACTATAAAGCTATTAAGTACAGTCCAGGGCATAAATATCTATACGACCATCATGTCAAATACATTGTATCACCGAAGACAGTTTTATTAATTAAATTAATTAGCATCGTGAACTAGTGAATCTCAATATAGCAGGACCCTTGTAACTGTCAAGGGCATAAATATCATGTAGGTACTTTAAAAAAAAGCCGTGGTAGCCTAGTGGTTTGACCTGTGGCCTCTCAAGCAGAGGGTCGCGGGTTCGAATCCCGGGTTGATGAGTTTTTCGGAATTTATGTGCGATATCTCATTTGAAATTTACCATGAGCTTTTCAGTGAAGGAAAACATCGTGAGGAAATCTGCACACAACTGGTAAGCAATTCAATGGTGTGTGTGAAGTTCCCAATCCGCACTGGGCCCGCGTGGGAACTATAGCCCAAGCCCTCTCATTCTGAGAGGAGGCCTGTGCCCAGCAGTGGGACGAATATAGGCTGGAGAGAGAGAGGTACTTTACCAAGGCGTCAAAAATATCTAGACACCCTTACGCTATAAACAATAAGGTCGGTGATACATATATATGATATTATGGCTATATATTTATGCCCTCGATTGTACGAGATAAAATATTATGATGTCCAGGGGTTGTGCCCCAGCCAAGTCGCACTAACCTTCCCGAAGCGACTTTCCCGTTTATTCATAAACACTATAAAGAAAGAAAGAAAGAAAGAAAGAAGAAAGAAGACATTTATTCATTTTGCAAGACACACAAATATATAAGAGCATACACACAGTACAGGCTTCTACTAACTTAGCAATCGTTTGTCCTTATCTGTCACATTGACATTACCTTTCACAGATAAGGACAAGCGATTACTAAGTTAGCAGAAGCCTATAGAGCGTTTATGAATAAGGGAGTTTGACCCTAACTTCATTGTGGTCGTTGTGGATCATAATTTATAACTAAAAGTTTGTGAATGTATAATGAATTGTAATTTAAGCAAGTTATCGCACTGACAGCAACTTAATTACGTCTGTATGTTGCCGCACTCGCTGCGGCCCATAAAACTGCGTTACACCCGCTGCAAGTGGAAATAATTCATTTAAGTTCGCGATTCACAGTAGACACTGTATGCGGTATGCCAAGCAACATTCCACGAGGAACCATAATCCATCCTCCCGTTGGGGGGAATCTGCTTGACGTACCTACGTGACGTACTGTTACTGTCAAACGTCATCATCACTCAAGATGGCGGCGCCGTCCAGTGTTGCTACTGGTAAAATGAGGCTCCGTCACTTAATGGCTACAACTCTAACATAAAGAACTGTTATAAAATGTCATGAGATTATCACGTACGACCTTTCAACATTCCAGTGGATTTAATGCTAAATAATTGCAGCAATGAGTGATTGTGTGGGAATTTAGATGATATTATTTTGTTTACAAAGGCTAAAATCCTTACTAATATTATGATTACTCAGTCTGTCCGCTGTCTGTTACGCTTTCACGACTAAACTACGGTACTAATTTAATGAAATTTTGGAACAGACATAGCTTTAGTTCCGGGGAAGGACATAGAATAGTGTTTATCCCGGAAAATCGCATAGTTCCCGCGGGATAGCGACAAGGGAATTTTGCGCATACGCAGTCGCGGGCAACCAACCGCTTATCTTATCTTATCTTACTAATTAGGGGCCCTTACGGATACACTTCGACCCATCTGTGGATCTTTTGTGTAATTACCCCTCCTTCGCACTATTCCATTGCTTTTACCACCTCATTCATGAGTTGGGTGATTTGGCGCAGTGGTAGTGCCTTGAAATCTCCTGGTTCCGGGTATCCCCTGCCGAGGAGTTTCATTCTTAGTCTGGCGAGGGCATCACATTCACACACAATGTGCTCCATCGTTTCAACCTCTTCGCCACATATTCTACAATCGTTGTCGTTATTGTCCTGTAGTCCCATCTTTGCTAATAAATATTTAGTTCCGAAGTGACCTGTAAACGCCCCCATTATGTGTTGGAGTTGTCTTCTGCTGAGTGTCCAGAGTTTATTGGACCAGCTTGAGTTGACGTTTCCTATGAAACGCTTTGAGTGCTTTAGACCTGCCATTGCTTTCCACTCTTGTTGGTGTTTGGCTTTGGTCTGGTCATTAATCGCCGTTTTTATGGTACCCTGCGAGAGTCCCACAAATGGTTCGGGTCCGATGTACTCGTTGTTTGACCCTTCTCTTGCTAGTTCGTCTGCTTTTTCATTGCCGGCGAACCCTTTGTGTCCTGGAATCCATACCAGTCTCACTTTGTTGTGTCTTCCCAGCTTATTTAGTGCTTGAACTCCATTGTAGACCAGCCTTGAGTCAACTTTCGACGCTGTGAGTGCTTTCAGTGCTGCTTGGCTGTCACTGAGTATATAGATGGTTGTGTCTCTGACGTTCCTATCTATATTCTCCTGCGCACAGGCGATTATCGCATACGTCTCCGCTTGGAAGACGGTTGCGTAGTTCCCCATGCTTACGCTACTATTAAAGTCTTTCGCATGAATGCCTGCTCCCGTACCGGATTCCATTTTGGATCCATCCGTGTACCATAAGTTGCCGCTACCCTCAGGTAGTGTTAGTCCTTCGGCCCATTCGGCCCTTGTGGGAACGTGTACCTTGAAGTTTCTCCGAAATATATACTTCGGCTGCATTTTGTCGCAGCTCATCGTTGTTATTCTGTCAAGGATTTTATTTTGTTCCATTTTGGTGTGCTTCGTCCTTGGAGCCCAATCATTCCAAAGACCACTCGTCCGCATTCTGTGCAGTGATTTGCGCGCCTCAGATTGGATAGCAATATGCAGTGGTGGTAGATCCAGTAAGACCTCCATTGCCGCCGTTGGCGTTGTCCTGAACGCCCCCGAGATAGCCATGCAGGCCATTCTCTGGATTTTAGCCAGTGAGTTCCTGCATGTCGTCAGTTTTGTCCTTGGCCACCAGGCCAGGCAACCGTACAGTATGATGGGTTTTACCATCATGGTATATATCCATCTCAGTACCTTTGGGTTAAGACCCCATGTTTTTCCATATGCGGATCTACACATGCCAAAGACTCTTGTTGCCTTTGTCATCGTGTGTTCCACCTGTTTCTTCCAGTTGAGCTCTTTGTCTAAAATAACTCCAAGATACTTTGCCTCACTGGACAGTTTCAGTTCCTTGCGATACAATTTTAGAGTTTGCATGTTTTTAAGGTCCCTTTTCCTTGTGAAAGGTACTATCACCGTTTTGCTCGGATTTATGGAGAGTTGGTGTCTGTTGCACCATACCTCTACTTTATTTAGAGCATCGTCCATGATACCTGCTACCGTATTTGGGAACTTCCCGTTGACAAGTATTACCAGGTCATCTGCATACCCTACTGTGTGTACTGGGCCTGTGTTGAGCTCCACCAGAAGTGAGTCCACAACCAGGCTCCATAGCGTTGGTGATAGGACTCCTCCCTGTGGGCATCCTTTCGTAGCAGTTGCTAATATTTCTTCCCCTAGCAGGGTTGATCTTATTAATCTGCTGTTAAGCATGTTGTCCATCCATCTACAGATGGTGGGTTCTATGCCGTGTTGACCCGCAGCGTGTCTGATGGCCTGATATGTGGTGCGATCGAATGCTCCCTCCACATCAAGAAACGCAGCAAGACAGAGTTCTTTGTTCTCTATTGCCTGCTCCGCTTTACTTACCACCAGGTGTAATGCTGAGTCTGTAGATTTACCAGGTGCAGTGGATGCCATTTCAATGGTCCATCCCTTATGTATCTATCCACCATCTTTTCCAGTGTTTTGAGGAAAAATGATGATAGACTTATTGGCCTGTATGATTTGGCATCATTGTAGTCCCCTTTGCCGGGTTTCGGCAGGTATATCACCTTGACTTGCCTCCACACATGCGGCACATGTCCAAAGGCTATACACGCTCTGTATAATCTGCTGAGATGCGGTATTATTACATTGGCGCCTTCTTGTAGTAGTATTGGATATACACCATCTGGTCCTGGTGCTTTATATGGGCGGAATGTGGATAGAGCCCATTTTATCCTATCGTGGTCTACTACTTTTTTCGCGGTATCCCAATTGTGCCTGGTAGTAGTGAGCACTTGTTCGGCAACGCCGATGGGGATATCGTTGGTTATGCTCTTATGTATAATAGAGCCTGGGAAGTGTGTGTCACACATTACCTTTAGTGTCTCTAGTCCAGTCTCTGTCATTATCCCATCTTTACCCCTTATGGTAGTAAGTGGGATAGATCTGGTTGTGGCTAGAGCCTTTGTAAGTCTCATACCTTCTGGTATTGAGCCTATTTGGTCGCAGTGGTCTCTCCATGCTTTCCTTTTTGCTTTCCTTACAGCCTTACTGTATTCTGTGAGCTTTTTTGCATAAGTCTCGAAGTTATTCGAAGCCTTCGCATCATTGAAGGTCGCCCTGGTTTCTTTCCTGAGTTTTGCTATTTCAGGATTCCACCATGGTACCTTCTTTGTTACAACCTTCTTCTCCAGGCAGTTCTTGGTCCAGGCGTTGTTAATTGCCCTTACCATGTTGTCCGCTTCAAATTCAATATCTATTATGGAATTGAGCTTTCCTATTGGGTCACCTAGTTCCGCTTTTAGGTCAGTCTTAAAGTCTGTCCAGTTCGTGTTCCTAGGGTTCCTTTTACGCACGGTTTCTACGGGTGTGTTAGTACTGTGCCTAAAGCATATATACCTATGATCCGACAGAGAGGTTTCATTAGATACATGCCATGTGGATATGTTATTACAAATGTTATTTTATGCTAACGTTATATCAATAACCTCACCTCTTCTTGCGTTAACAAAAGTTGGGTCATTGCCTTTATTAATTATTTGTAAAGAAGAGCTCACCAGAAAGTCCAGTAACTTCTCTCCCCTCCTATTGACATCCGAGCTACCCCAGATGACATGGTGTGCATTGGCGTCACAGCCAATGATTAGGCCGGTGTTCGCCTCGATGCTGTTCTCCACGAGACGCCGAAACAGTGGTGTGATCGGGTCCGTCGCCTCGTAGGGAAGGTAGGCTGATGAGATGATGAGTGCCTTGCCTCCCCCCCTCCCCGGGATCTTGATGGTCGTGAGATCCCTGGAACATAAAGCATTCAAGGGCATGGCATTGATGCCATTTCTAACATATATGCATGTCCTCATGTTGTGTTCGGGGCAGAAGTAAAACAATGTGCCTCCTGTCCCGCCTAGGCTTCTGATTTCTCCCTTATAAACATAAGGTTCTTGTATGAGGGCGATATCGAATCTCTCGCTTTTTAACTGTCTCGCCAGAATGGCAGTGGCAGCCTTATTGTGTTGAAGATTAATTTGAACGTACCTTAGTTGCTCCATGGGGACGTCGTTATTTCGGCATGCTGAGATCAGCAGCCCTTTCCTGCGGCTCTTGGTCTTCCGACGCCGGGGACGAGCGGCCGTCCAGGTACAGCTCCGACATAGCGCGCAGATCTGCGAGGGAAATCTGCGACGATGCCGCAGATGATCCCCGCACCCCGCGCACCACGTCATCCTCGCTGTGCCCGTCCGACCCCACATCCTCGACGCCCACCCCCCTCCAAGTCGCCGCCCCCCCGGCTTCGGCGTCTCCAGACACGGCCTGGGTGCCAACCGCATGATCTGTGGTGTCACCGGTACTTGCTTCGGTGTCACCGGGAGCCCTCCTGGCATCTCCGGGAGCTTCCTCAGCTTTCTCGGGAGCTTCCACGGTATCAGCGGCAGCAGCACCAGGGTCTCTGGGATCAGCCTTGGCCTTGCCGCGAGCAGTACCCAGGTCGTCGCCAGCCCCCTCAAGCGTCCTCTCCACGTCTTCCAGGAGCTTAAAGGAGCTGACGTCGATCCCTGAGTGCAGACAGTAGCCGGCCTCCTTGATGACATCGGCCGACTCCCGGTCCATCAAAATGATTCGCCGGGCGCTAGCCTCTGCCACCACGGTGTAGACCACCTTCCACTGCTCTGTGTGCAGCCGCGGGTTAAAGCGCTGCAGCAGCCGCAGCAGAGTCCTGCTGTCCTGCACGCCAACTATCTTCGTCTTCCAGGCCATTTTGACCGGTTTCGGAAGATCCTTGGCGTACATGACTTTTAGGCTCAACCCAGCAATTTCCCCCTCCCTAATTGCTGAGCTGAGCCACGCAAACGACTCTGCATTGGCGCAGTTGACGTGCAGCGCCCCACCCACGATGTTGCCGAAGGTCAACTGAGGAAGCGGGTCGGGAGCATCCAGCAGGCGTGTGATCACGGCCTCCTGTATGGCCCCAACATGCCCCATCAGGACCCTGTCGGCGGGAAAGTCCACCGGCACAACAGCAGCCCTCTCACCCGCTAGGACCTCCGCATACGATCCTGCCACCTTCGTCCTCTTGGCGTCCTTAGCGGAGTGTGAGGGCTCACCGGTCGTCGCCAGTGGCCTTTTTTGCGGCGCAGGCTTTTCCGAGGAACCTGCCGAGAGTGTGCCTTCGGACGGGCTGTCCTCCAGGCCCTCCAGCGCCCTCAGAATCGCCTGACCCCTCCTCTTCCTCCTCCTGCTCATCTTTGTCCAGCCTTCGTAGGATGGGGCGCTTACACCTTCCGGTGTTCGCTCCCCCCCCACAGGGGCCTTACTCCGTTGAACCGGATTCGGTTTCGTTGGGGCTGCCGCTTTACTGCTACTTGGCGCAGCTACGCTTTTCACCTTACCGGCACCGACACCGCTCGGTCCCTTTGCAGGGTGAGTAGTGCGTCCCCTCTTCGACCCTTCGGGAAGAGATCGGACAGTGCCTTTCGGGTGAGCAGCTCCGCCGCGCCTTTCGCTTTTCGATGTGGCGCCAGGCGCCTTGGGAACCCTTGCGGGTCTACTTTTGGAACTGGGTCCGGCTCCCGCGTCCCTGCCAGTGGCAGTTTCACGTCGCGCCTTCCCACAGTCCTTTTGCGCCTCATCCCCTACGGGTCCGGCCTCCCTTCGCGTACAACAACCCCTGGGATCCATGGATTTTGTACAAAGATTCATCTTGCTAGCTCCCCACCCACCACGGAGCCTCACATTTGGGATGGTTTGACCCATCAGGGCTACCAGCAATATATAGGTTCCCAGAGTGAGCTGCCAGTGAGTCCGCACGTTGCCTCCCCCTCTGCCGCTTGTTGCGGTCGGCATTGGGTTTGTGCCCCGCCGACTACCGACCTCACCACCCCAGGACCCTCGCCCGCATCCAGCCTCCTGGACACGACAGCCGATTGATCTCGACTGGCTAGGTCTCGACCGCCCGTGTGAAGCGAATCCCGAGCCAAAGTGGCGTGTTGCCTTCAGAGGGCTACGACAACCAACCCCCTTGTGGCTCAGCCTACCAGGATCTCGTTCTCCGCTCGTACGGGTCCCTGCGCACGGCACAAACACGCAGGTGGCATTCTACCGCTTTACATCCTTGTATTTCGGATATAAAGCCCGCGGCGACATGCCACATCATCGCCTGCAGCTGACTTAGAAGGGAAAAACGGGATGGGAATGGTTAGCGGATGTTCCAGGAAACGACTGCTTGTTTCTGTTCTACCTGTTTCGTCCGATGGAACCAGGCAGTTAACGGGCGGCAACCTCGGGAAGGAGTCCAAACAGTCTTGTCGGGGATATCATTGCAACTGTGAGCTCCATCCCAGACCATTCGCCAAGTTAACTGCCGGACAGGCAATTAATATAGAGCCAGATCCGATCCAGCTGGCGACCAGTCGCAAACTAACGCTGGGCCAAACCTGACCCCGCCCACCAAACCGCTAGTTGAATTATAAAATTGAAGACCTGTGACACAATTCTCTTCTGTACATAAGTCTATCGGACCGCCAGGCTGATCATTATTGTTACAACATTGAATACAAAGTTAATTTCTTGTAACATCGGCCAGACGGTCCGATAGACTTATGTACGGTAGAAAATTACGTCACATGTCTTCAATTTTATAATTTGCAATAGAAGTATGAAACTGCGAGGTCACACTTTAAAACCAAGGTGCTTAATGGGCGTGGCTTTACCCTGGATCTGATTACTTTTTACAGCGGAAGCGATAAGAGCTTGTGAATCTTGGCCGCTTTTTTATATGAAATGTTTTTTGTGGGATGGTCATTGCTTTCATGTTTTTCAGGACGAAAAAACGCGTCACCAACTTCCTTAGTGCTTTGTATTCTGTGCACTGTGCCGGCTGTATCCACGGTGCATTCCTACTTACCGTGGTTTATGAGCCTTCAATTAAGGCTGCCTGAGACTGACTAACACACCGGTGCCAAAACTTGCCTCGAGAGATGTTAGCAAGTGAGAAGTTAATTTTATTAGACGATGCTAAGATCAACATAATTTGATGTTATCATGAAAACGATACAAGCTGTTGATTACTAGAGGTATTACGATTTTCCATAGAAATAACTTACTTAAAAGTCACAGTTTAAATATTACCTAGTTTTTTGTAATAATTAAAAAAGGATGCACAAGTAGTATACCAATATTTTCCCTGATAAAAGCTTTGTGAATCGGACCATTGATTGCTGTCAAAAACAAGCTTACTAGAAAGAGAGAGAGAGAGAGAGAGAGAGTAGAGATGCTGAGCGGCCCGCTCAGTTACAGACAGCGACATTAATAACTAATAGTACCTGACGGGTGCTGGTTCTAGATCGGCCCTAGGGTAGATCAAGAGTAAAGCGGCCGTTCTAACAGCCTTATTCATAAAAAGTTAGAGGCTCGCTATAAGCTCGCTATAGGACCGATGCAAAAAAACATGATTCATAAACGTCATTAGCGCTAATCAGTCCATCAAGGGTCTGTTAAGTATTCCGAAAGTTAGCGGACCGTAGACCCTACTCTATCTCTCTGCTAACTCACAAAATGGCTGCCACACATGTGAACAGCTGATTTTGGCAAGAGCAAAACCATACGCAAGACAGTTTTTTTTGTTTTAAGTTTTTGTTCCCTCCGGGAAAGGTAAAGGAAACTAGATCCACACTGCTTAGTCTGTCGTGTTAATTCGCTGGTTTCCCACTAATTCGCTGCCATTGCTGTCAATTTATTTTTTTTAATTCACTAAAAGGCCATTTTTGGTCTGTGATTTGTCAAGGTGACAACATAACGCGTCTAATCCATCCATCAGCAGCTCATTAGTTAACAGACTGCTAGCAAGCGTTTATGAATCATACTTTTTAACAACTGTCAAATAAGCTTAATCAGTCTGTTAACTAATCGACTGATCAAACCTCAATTAAGGATTTTTTATGAATAAGGCTGTAAGAGTAGAAACCGTCGACCAAAAGGCATTGAAAGACAAACTTCATTCTACTATGATCAAGAGCTAGGGCTGCCGCTGCCGCAAGTTATTCATCCCTCTCTTTGTATTTCAGTCTTCTGTGGAAAGGGTCATACACATTTTTTTGTTCGCGTCTCTCCTGTGGACATGACAAAAGTTAAGGGTCTACAGCAGTAGTTCCCAAAGTGGTCCAGGTGGACCCCCAGGGGTCCACGGAAGACTCGACGGGGGTCTACGTTGGGCGTGACCAAAAATGGGGGTCCACAATCGCAAGCGGGGGTGCATGAAAATTGAATAAAATTTGTGAGAATTGATTGGTTCTTGTGCTGTGAGTCATTGTAGATTTCAAGAAAGTAAAGTAGGATGGAGTCACTCGCAGCACAAAAATATAATTTAATTGAAAATTTGTTTAGTCGACTTTATTTTCAATAATAATAAGCAATAAATTCTAACCAATTTTTTCGAAAACTGTTAATTTATCGATGAAACTCAGCAACAACGCAAGTTTCCATAGATTATAGAGCTAATCTTAATTTTTTTTTCGAGATTTAGTTTAGAAATTAGTGGTAATGTAGCTGCAGGGGGTCCACCGGATCCAGCAAAATTTTTAAAGGGGTCTATGGAACAAAAGAGTTTGGGAACCTCTGGTCTACAGTTAACATTTTTAAGTCAAGTCTACATCGGCGTGGGTCGCCTGGCCATCTTTCGGCCCATTAAAATAAACCTTAAGTTTGCCGACTCGGAGTCGCTAATTGCCCACAGGAGAGACAACTTTTGTTTCTTACGGTGTGTGACTCGAAAGTGTCACGTTACTTCAGCTCGACTGTGTATCAGCAATATGAAACACTATCCCATAAAGTGTATTTGTAAGAACTTGTCAACAGTTATATCCGAACAGAAATTGTTAAGTCGCCAAACGGCTAGGTTTTAGTGGAATTACATCGGACGCTAAATTAGGCTAATGTTTATATGCCATTAATTCTGGGAACATAAGTCGCTCGAGACATAAGTTAAGCACCGTTCAAGCATGGAAATATATTGCAGATGCGGCATTTTGTAACATTTTACGATATAGTTTTTCCATGCTGGTCTGGTAGTAAAAAAACCGGCTAAGTGCGAGTCGGACTCGCGCACCGAGGTTTCCGTACCGTAGAAATATCTATAAATGTAAGCAGAGCCCTGCTCCAAAGCAAAATGTACGCAATGTGGGGTCACTTTATATTGGTCGCTGATATATACAGACATACATACATATTTACGGTTTTCGCAATTATTCCTTAATCTGTGCTATAAGACCTACCTTCATACCAAATTTCAAGATTCTGCGTTCACGGGAAGTACCCTGTAGGTATTCCCTTGAGAGTCGAAAATTTGCGGCATAAACGGCTGTATCTTTTGATTACGTTGGCTTAGAAGTTTGATTTTTTCATAGCTCCAAGGGGCAGTAAACTTGAGTATTTGATAAAAATTTCAGCTTGATACCTCTACGCGTTCATGAGTGACAACAAAGTGATCCTATAAGGGTTCCGTTTTTTCCTTTTGAGGTACGGAACCCTAAAAAACACAGAATGTACCAGTTGCTTCTCTTCCCACGCGGATGGTACAAGCCCATCGAGAGAATGGGCGAAAATCTTAGAAATCATTTATAGGCGATGCGGCTTAGTAATAAGTTTGATCAATGTCTCGAAAGTTCTTTCTAATGTAGAGACAGCCTGACGAACTAACTTGCTTTTTATATTCTTTTTATCATTCCTAAATATTATTTTTGTAAGAACTCTTTGGTCTGCCATAGAGTAAGTATGTATGTACATAATGTCAATCAAAGGGTGTGTTCAAGAAGACTATATTTACTGACATTGGGTGACACTGATAACTAGTTGACATATAGATTTAATAGACAAACGAGATATTTGTCGATTTATTTTTTGGCACATATATAGAACTACCAACAGCCGCTTGGTAAGGTCGAATAAAGGTCAAATCATTTTTTTGCAAAATATCCGTAATCCATGAGTATTTTTGAACGCCAGTAAGATAAAACAGTTCGCAAGCCCCATACTTTGAAATGGTTTTCAAATCAGGGTATGTTGTAAAAAATTAACAATCCCAATTGTTACACATTTTTGCTTCTGCCAGACAGCATTGGAAGGTTAATTGTTTTTAATTAAAGATATCACGTCTGACCGGCTCTTTCGTTCGAAGATACGACACAACATATTTTAGACGGCGGGAGTTACAAAGTTTATTATAACGAAAACCAGCAGTTCAAAAACAAAACTTATACGAGTATTCCCCAATTACCTACTCCAGTGCGCACTCAGTTTCCCAAATCGGCAGCAACTGCAGAGAAATGCACTAAAAGCATGGCACACGAATTTCTTGAATTATTTATCGAAGCAAAGCAAAGTGTGCAAGTTCCATGCACTCCCGACTTCTTAACGTCATGAACATAAAGAACTTGGTCGTAATTATACAGTAGCACTATGTAAGGAGATGACTCGAGTTGGGACCGTTGAGTGAATTATAAGTTATGAATGTCTTTTAGTTTCTAAAGGGCTTTAAACTTTAAACTCATCATCAAAACATTCAACTCATCAAAACTGTGACGCACTCCAGCATAAACGATTGCTCCCACACTGCCAAACATCGAGCTACTTGGCGACGCGTCCCGAGAGCAGCGGTGGCGCAGGAGTCGACCGAAGCATGACCACGACCACTCTGTCAAGAGTGCACGACTTAGAAGAGAGAAACTTTAAACGGTCAGGTCAGGAGTGCCCGAAACCGAGCATGTATGAAGAGATTGATGAATGTGGATGAAGCGAAAGAGGTATGTCGGGATCGTAGCAAGTGGAACAAAGTAGTCTCTGCCTACCCCTGTGGGAAAGAGGCGTGGCGGTATGTATGTATGTACTTATTTTAATGGACTTGGGGTCAGTTTAGAACGATATTAAGAGTCAAGTGTTAAAAAGGAGTCAAGGGCATGAATGTAGGTATGTACGTTGCCAAGACGTCACAGATATCTAGACACGTTTGTGCCACAAACAATAAGATAGGCGACACATATATTTGAAATGATACTGTATCTATATTAATGCCCTCGAATGTACAATACAATACAATGACTCTTTATTAAAAACCACATAATCAACAACACAGAAAACAGTGAGGGTAGAGCTTACGTAAAGTCAAATTGTTTTTGTGTTAAAATAATTAATATCGTACATTATAATTATCCGTTATGTTAAATTTTTATTGGTCATTTAATTTTAGAAACCATTAAAACGAAATCAACTTTAATATCAAGTTTACTCTTATTCTTAAGTGGTCACATATATTAGCGTTAGCAGATAAGTCGATTTAATAAATAATTGGATCAAAAGTGAATTATGTTCACAAAGTAAATAAAAAATACATGCCTGCGCCACGCCGACAAAGTGGTAAAATTAACAATTTTTTAGCACCTTTTTAGAATGTTTCATTTCCTTTTCAAGTGTGGATTTTTGACGATACTTTAAAGTATGGCACACAAATTACAACGTCAAAAATCCACCCTCAACTTAAATCTTGCTTGGTATAAAGCTTAACATCCATTGAACTGTCGTCGAGATATATCGTCGTATGTCGTCCTAATTGTCGGCCATTTGCCTGCCGATTCTTTCCATATTAGCTATGCTTAAGGGACAGTTGTATTTGTAAAATATTTTAAAACTACCTGTTATCGGCAAAATCGTCTATGTAGAGTAGAACTTTTGTAATTTTCCTTCCAAGGCTTCGTCTTGAGTTCAAAAATATTTATCAAACTAATAATAAACTATGTGATAAACACAAATAACAATATGGACTGATGACCTTGAATTTTGATTCCGACCTATTTGATTCCAAATGTAGGTATGTACTTTATTCATAATTTTACACAGGAAAATAAACATGGATAATTTACAACTACAACAACACGACACAGACTTTATTGTATTTTTTATATTATTAAAATTCAGCGATTAAAAAATCAAAACTAAAAGAAAACTGCTTACAAAATAGATGAATAGGTACGTTGTCGTTGTTGTCGACACGACGCAGGCATCGAACTTTTGTAATTTTCCTTCCAAGGCTTCGTCTTGAGTTCAAAAATAATATCAAATAAACTATGTGATAAACACAAATAACAAGATGGACTGATGACCTTGAATTTTGATTCCGACCTTTTTGATTCCAAGTGTAGGGTATGTACTTTATTCATAATTTTACACAGGAAAATAAACATGGATAATTTACAACTACAACAACACGACACAGACTTTATTGTATTTTTTTTATTATTAAAATTCAACGATTAAAAAATCAAAACTAAAAGAAAACTGCTTACAAAATAGATGAATAGGTACGTTGTCGTTGTTGTCGACACGACGCAGGCATCGAACCCAAAATGCGAAAAAACGTTAAAAATCTATGAAAAATATTGAAAAATTAAATTAAGTTCTTCTAAATTTCTAATCCCATATTTTAATTTGTGCATACATACATACCCTCACGTCTCTTTCCCACATGGGTAGGCAGCGACTATTTTGTTCCATTTGCTACGATCCTGACTTGCCTCTTCTCTTTCTTTCTCTTTATTTAATTTGTGTGTTGATTAAAACTTTCTGTATAAGTATACAACTAACTTGCCCTTAACCGTTCTGTGAACAGCGTTTGCGCAATATCTTGCTACCGTGATTCATTACCATACATTGAAATTTCAATTAAAATCAGAACCTACCGAACAATGCCGAACGAAGTCTCTCATAAATTTTGCAATTGATTCCCGACTGCCTTAATGGATGCATTAATATTAATTTTTTAATGAAATTGTACCATTATGAAACCCAAAAATAATAAACTTTACTGACGCCCGTGCTATAATGGATATTTGTTTGGTCGAATGAAGTGAAATTAATATATTGATTGTTTTGCGAGTTTTATACGAGACGTTAATTGTCATACGTAAAACGAAAACCTTGTTAAGCGCGAGTCTGATTTTGAAGAGTTTCGTATCAGTAATAGGGGTTTGACTTAGTTTTATTTTTATTGTTTGTTATTTGCCCAGCAGTGGGACGTTATAGAGTTGAGACGACGATGACAACGTTATTTCATCAAGTAGATATTTTAAATAATGTGCTTTACATAAAGATTAGAAAGGCAGGCTGAATATTTGTTAAGTACATTGCTTTGGCGTAGGTACGGGTACCCAATATACTTGTTGAAGATATTGCTTCAGGTGAATAAATAAGACTTGCTTTGAATAAATCCTACTAATATTATAAATGTGACGAAGTGATGATGTGATGATGTGACGATGTGACGATGTGAGTGAGTGAGTGTGTATGTTTGTTCCTTCTTCACGCTAAAACCACTGGACGGATTTGGATAAAATTTAATACGAAAATAGCTGGTACCGTAGATTAAAACATAGGCTACTTTTTATCCCGGAAAATTGTACAGTTCCCGCGGGATAGCGATTAACATAATCAATTGCTAATTCTACGTGGACGAAGTCGCGGGCAGAAGCTAGTTTGTAATAAATTAAGAAATACAGATATTAGGTACACGAATTTAGCACACGTCCTTAGACCTCGGTCGTCTGTCGGCAAGTGGCGGGGCTGAGCGGAGCGGCGCGGGCGGAGCCCCGGCGGTCGCTTGATGCGAAAACATAAACAATACTTATTTTGGTTTAGCCAGGGTAACATACCAAAGAATTAGACATAATACTTGCGTACAAACATCAATACACTGGAAAAGATAACTCTCCTTAAGTAAAACTGAGAAATGGATCTAATTATTATGAAATACGAAACTCATTTTAATGAAACACATTAAATGAATAGCTGATTTGTTTACTTAATTAATACTTAAAGCACATGTCATGATTTTAGGATTTTATCATAATAAATTACAGAAAAGAACTTTGAATTGAGGGTGATTTTGATTAAAATGTGGCAACACTAATACATCTGTTAGCTTCAGGGATAAATTTAATTATTATTGTGGTAACACCATAAAGGGAGGCTCAGTTCTGATGGAGGGGATATGCAGGAGGTCAGTTGAAAAATACCTTGCCCAGACACATTCGAGAACGGGACGACTTGAGGAGCAGTCACTGGACAAAGTCGAAGATAGTTACATAATACACAACTTTTGATTTATAGTGCGACGGGGGTAATTAAGTTGAAAAGCGGGGTAAGATGAAAAACCAACCGTAATTCCGGGAGTTTTTAGCTACGGTACGGTAAGGTTATTCATCTTACCCCAACGCACTAAACTGCAAAGTCAGCACCAGATACTCCGTAGTGATCAAATCACCAAAGTGGCAATATATCGGTACACACTCTAGTTACATGGACATAAAAACTTCTTCCAATATATTCCGATTAGAGATGGGCCGACTACTTGCCGACTAGTCGGGGAAACCGACTATTCGGCATTATTTGTAGTCAGCGAATAGTCGGCGACTATTCGGCAAAAAATGACGACTAGTCGGTTGTATTTTTTTTTGAAGGGCGCATAAATAATGAAATCATGGTGACTAAATCAAATGTCTTCTAAAAGGTAAGCAATACTTGTAAGCAAGGTAAAAAAACAACTTGAAATTTTTGCAAAAACGGTAAATTGGAATCAAATGTAGCAAAATAAGTTTACATTTGACCCACAAGTATGCGCGAGTGCTGTCAATTAGCCGAAGACGGACAATTTGATCGGAAAGGCTGCAGAAATAAAGCGAGTTGACGAGCGCCCACAATGATCGGCAATGCCGAATAGTCGGCCAACTCTTCGGCATTTTTGCAACCGACTAGTCGGGTAGTCGGCAAAAGCCGTAGTCGGCCCATCACTAATTCCGATATTTCCGATACTTCGCCACTAAATATTAAGCCGGAACTCATCTACGTCCTTTAACCGTAATTGTTGCATCTTACAGTAACCAAAAACCTTAATGTGGCTTGGCGTTTCCACTCGCGGCTCCACAATAGGGTTTTTGGTTACTGTAAAATGCAACAATACGGTTACAGGGGGGTTACAGTAACGTCTAATGTGATTAATTTCCGATTCAGTATAGATTCGCTCGCTGTCAGATTCATACTAAAAATGACAGCTAACCTGAACTGAGTCTGAATTGAATCACAATAAGACGTCATGGTAAAGCCTCCTGGCTTTATACGCTGCAGACGCTGATTTTAATAATAATGTATGTCAGAAGACATAATACACCAGTTCATTAAACGCCGTGTCGAGGAACCATGTGCTAGCCCCTCACACCAATCTGAGGAACCTCAGGTGTTACCAGAACTGTTTCCGTTGCGTTGGACGTCACGTCACTACCGCAACTTAAGCTTTAGAGAGAGAAAGAGATATATTATTTACACATTTTTTATACGCATAGACTACATTGTAACACAAGACAAAGCGATTATCCAAGTCTACAATGGTGGTGTTGTAGTCTGTACCTAAGTATCATACATACATATGTACATACATAAATCACGTCTTTATCGCGTACGGGGTAGACAGGGCCTAAGGTAACAAGACCTAAAGGCCATGTTTAGCATGTTTGTGGGCGTATAGGGGAAAGGGGAATCAAAAGGAAGTATTCATCATACAAATATCTGCCCCTATGGTGGACCCGGGACCTCTAGCTTCATAGTCAGGGCTGCCACTAGGCTATCCAGTGGTCACTATTTCGTAATATCACTTGCACAGTCTGCATTCAGATATAAGCTCTGTCAAATTTCACACTACACATTGCCCGTGTCATTACTTCTTAAAAAAACGTAAAATTATAAAACTTGGGCCCTATTTTATAAAGCTACAAGTTAATGATCACAAAATATTTACCTTGCTACTCCGCTACTTACGTGCAAGATAACCAAGCCTGTGCGAAATATATACGTTTTGCATGCAAGCCCTCCCACCACTACTGCCACACAAATCCCACAAACTTAATTAATCCTATCATCACACAAACACTGACGCGCGTTTCGATCCCTCTACGCGATCATTCTCAAACTTAGAGCACAACCGATGCACATGCGAACCAACGTCGTACTAATTTGTAATTCTATAAATAAACTAAATGTACCCACATTCGTATATTTCCAAACTACCCTCTTATTTATAATTTTTATTAGCCATCAACAACTACCTTAAAAAAAAACCGACTACAGCAAAAACAAAGAGGGTTATGTATGTATTTAGTTAACAAAACAATTTTTCTATTCTTCAAAATGGACACGCAACGAAGGTGATGACACCAAGCGGGTAAGTAGCGGAGTAGCAAGGTAAATATTTTGTGATCATGACACCAAGCGGGTAAGTAGCGGAGTAGCAAGGTAAATATTTTGTGATCATGACGCCAAGCGGGTAAGTAGCGGAGTAGCAAGGTAAATATTTTGTGATCATTAAAATGGACCTCCGCAAAGTAACGCCTGATTCAATAAGGCTACAAGTTACAAAACAAGCGGAAGTCTCTCTGACTGTTACATTGAGAGTTCAGCTTGTAAATTGTGATTTGTAGCTTTATAAAATAGGGCCCTGGATGTAAGTTGTAGTGACTTAAGATTTAAACTTAGTGCTTTTCTCGTGTCGTACTACAGTGGGCACGTGCCCGCGTCAGCACCTGCTAAACTAGACACAACGTAATATCCTGTTGCCAGCGTGTTTACTATCACGCTGTATTGTGTTTGAAGCACTCGGGGACAAAGCGGGAGACTTTATGGATATTTATTAAAAATGGACGCAGACACTTTGTTAAATAAAATGCTGGCTGAAAATTGAATGGCAGTTAGTTGCTTTGTTGTAGTGTTGTTACTTTGTACGATTTAAAATTAAACAATATTATTATAAAAAAAAGTATATAATATATTAAGGGTCCTTACAAGCTCAACGCGCGTATTTCGCTAAATTCTTAATTTTTCTTCAAAGACTATGGCGTATGTGTTCATAATTTCAGTAATATTATTAATGTACAAGATAGTTCACTTCTTAAACTAAGATACTGCTGTGCTAAATTATTGATTTTTTGGCGTGAAATCTAAAAAAAGGTGTTTCCTTGGGAGGGCTTTTAAAATTTTGCTCTAAAAGGTGAAGTTTCATTCTCAATTTCGAAGTGAAACGGAATCTCATTCTCGCCTAAAGTGAACTCAATTCAATTCAGTATATCTTGAACTAAAAAGTCATCGTGAAAAACTTGAAGATTCATCTTAATTAATAGATAGAATAGCTACTCAATGTTAGCTAGTTTTTTGATGAAAAAGAGGGTTACATTTTATTTGATTCTCGAAAACAGTGTTTATATTCTGCTCTAAAAATAATTATTTAGCAATGCTCAACTCTATTTTGACTCAGAAAAAAAAAACATTAGTATCGGTCTTGAATTAAATTCAGTATAAATTTTTAAATATCACCTATATATCACGGCGGACTGACGCCGCACCCTCATTCAGCGCCGATTACAGCAGTATCGTAGTTTAAGAAGTGAACTATCTTGTACATTAATAATATTACTGACATTATGAACACATACGCCATAGTCTTTGAAGAAAAATTAAGAATTTAGCTAAATTCGCTCTTTGAGCTTGTAAGGAGCCTTAATTACTAGCTGTTGCCAGCGACTTCGTCTGCAAAGAATTCGTTTATCGCTATCCCGCGGGAACTACGCGATTTTCCGAGATAAAAAGTAGCCTATGTGCTATTCCAGACTTTTCTCTATCTATGTGCCGAATTTCATCCAGATCCGTTGGGCCGTTCTGGCGTGATTGAGTAACAAACAAACATCCATCCATCCATACATCCATCCATTCATCCATCCATCCATACTTTCGCATTTATAATATTAGTTAGATTAGATGGTTCTCCAACTTACTGTAACCATTGTATTCAAAGTGCGGGCGGGTAGTGAGCCTGCCGCCCGCACCTCTCTCGGTCCCCTTGGTCGTCCCACCCCGCACCCCGCACCGCGCAGGCGAGGACTCATTTAGGCGGTCAGTCTATAATTAATAAAGGAAATTGATAAACTTTAAAGAAAATACATAGTATTTAAACGATATTCGTTGCGCTAACACTTTGATTGCTACGAAGTGCATGAAATTTGATAATTAGAGCAGCTTGAAATGCATCCTAATACGGTCTCAAGTTGCTCCTTCTTAATTAATATTGTATGATCGCGTTAAGCGAATTGTTTTAGTATGCAAAGAATTTTAAATGCCTTTGAATTACGTGTACTCTGCTATGCTTAAGGAAATTTCATGCAACGTATTTAATTTGTATGTCGTTAGTACTGACTTACAAAATGGTCGGAGATTTTGTGGAAAGAGATGAAAAAAAAATTTTTTTAGTTTCGTTAGTTTGTAGTTTATTGTATAAACAATCATCTACATAAATAAAAATTAATATCGTTAAGCGCAAACTCGAGAGCGGCTGGATAATTCGGCTATTTTTTTTGTGTACTGGACACCGATATACATATATGTATATAGAGAAATACATACTTAAATAGATAGAAACATCCATGACTCAGGAAAAAATATTGCAGTTAGTCCATGGAAATATGTGCCCTTCCAGGATTCGAACCCGGGACGCTTGCTTCGCAGGCAGGGTCACTACCAACTAGGCCAAACGCGTCATCGTCATTATTAATTATTACATTTCGTTAATATTAAGATTACACGCGCAAAGAAACTAAAGCAAAAACGCTTTCTCCCAAAAGTCATTTACTCAGAGGAAATCCCTTGGCAGTCTCTTTTGAACGTGAAAGGCGATAATTAATTTTCCTTATATATGAGGTTTTTTGCTTGGCTTCGAATTAGAACGACAAAGACATTAGGGAAAGGAAAATATTTGCTTACGCGAAGCGACTTTGTATTGAAAGGTTTTCCTGAGAGTAGACGCATATCAGGGAATTAAATTGTCTCGAAACGATTCGTAGTTCGTATGTCATTTCACCAATATCCATCCACCAGGGGCCTTACCATGACGTCCTAATTCCGACTCAGTTCAAGTTTTAGCTGTCACTTTTAGTATGAATCTGACAGCGAGCGAACCTAAACTGAAACGCATTAAGACGTCATGGTAAGGCCCCGGATCCAAGTCTGCAAAAGATCGGCCTAATAAGTTTGATCGAACTGACTGCCAATCCTCACTAGATGGAGAAACCAGTAGGCTTATTGTCTAACTCGCTCGCAATCGCCATCGTGTTCATTTTGACAGTTCTTGTATGAATGTGACAGCTAGCTGATTCCACAGACCACCTACCCCATTAGACTTGTAATACAGGGCGGCATTTTCTGGATCCTATTTGCGCAATTGCGCCTATAACTTCGAACGCAAACGCGCGCTCATTCAGTAGTGACCAGGAAACAGACCCGTGAGCAGCGTGTTACTGTGACCTAAAAACTACAATAGTAAAATACAAAAAAATGCCAGTTTGCACTGTAAGGTGGTGTGAAAGCGACTGTCGCAGAAATAATTACAAGAAGGATAATATTATTATTACGTTTCATCGTTAAGTTCAAAGTATAATAATATAATACCTTAATAACAAAAAATCACGGAGCTCTAATAACACTGGTCGCTAATAAGTACCAAGTCTATGTTTGTCCTTGTTTAGCACGCTTTGCGTCGCATTACATCTCTTTCTTGCATTTCAACGTCATGCGTAAGTAGAAATGCGACCAAACCGTATCGATATTATTCATTCATTCAATTTGATTGTCTTTCAAGTTATATCAAAATCTTGTTTATTAATTACTTTTACAATCATTTCATTGAGTGATTGATTTAATTCACGTAAAACTTATTACTAGACAGTATGAAGTTATTAAAATTGATTTCGTTCGTCAATTTGTCTATTTAATAGCTTTTGACACTGAAACTTCGGAACAGATTGTCATGTAATTTTTTTCACTCGTGTTAAGCGACGTGAATCAACTATGATAATAAGACCAATGATAATTAACAGAGTGAAGATATGTTACGTTCCTAGTAAATTGTGATTGAAAATAGTCGCGGTTGGATAGTTGTTTGTCACGTCACTGGTGGAGTTGTTTGAACAAAGCGGTTTACCCTCCCAAGTTATCACTTCACCAGCGCACATTGCTTCCAAAATCTAACCGGCCAGTAACTTATCGATATACAATATCGACATGCCCTCATCTCTTCCGTGACTTCACCCCTGCCGCCCGCTTACGTCGCATTCCGCCAACGTCGGCAGAAGTGTTTGCTTAGAAATTCGTAAAGATGGCATGTCTCTGGGGTAGGTGGTCTGTGGCTGATTCCGATGCCAATTGTCAGCCCATACATGAACTGTCAAAATGAACACGATGGCGATTGCGAGCGAGTTAGACAATAAGCCTACAGTTGGAGAATGAACCAATGTAATACATCCTCAAGAGGAATCAAAAATAAGGACGAAAAGCCAGACTCATTCAGAATTGGGAGTGTTCATTTTTTACAACATACCCTGATTTGAAAACCATTTCGAAGTATGGGGCTTGCGAACTGTTTTATCTTACTGGCGTTCAAAAATACTCAAGGATTACGGATATTTTGCAAAAAAAATATTTGATCTATATTCGACTTTACCGAGCGGCTGTTGGTAGTTACAAAAAATAAATCGGCAAATATCTAGTTTGTCTATTAAATTTATATGTCAACTAGTTATCAATGTCACCCGATGTCAGTAAAATAAATATTGTTTTGTTGAAAACTTAAAATTGTCCGTCGATTTAAAACAAAATAATGGAAATTACAGAAAATGCTTCGTTCCAACCTGAAATAATGACTCTAAAAACAGCTCCAAAACAATAGTTCGCACGGATCCGAGAAGATTTAAGAGAAAAGTGGTGTCGCGAAGTAAATGTTGAATACTTCAAAGATTATAAGTACACAATTATTGTTGCGAGGATCATTTCGATGTAAGTAGGTACCAAAACACAATGCCACATAGGTACTTCCACATTCATAAATTTTCAACTCATTATAACCATGATCAGGATTTAACGCAACATATATTATAATAAGCTTGTAGGTAAACCAAAGGTAAACAGTATATTTGACATTGAGATGACAGTCACAACAGTTATGACAACTATTTTTTTTTAATTTCCAAAGGATTGTGGGAAAATTGCCTATTTCAGCCGGCCGTATACAATTTACGAAAAGTCGTATCTGTTTTTTTTTAAGCAATTATATTAATTAAATTAAGCCATGAAATGACAAAATATTCAAATTAGTTTCTTAAAGTGCTCCATATTTTCTAAAAAAAATATAAAAAGGGGGGGTTAAAAAAAATGAACAATCCCAATTCCATTCGCGAATTAAACTATTGCATATCAACCGATTTAACACAAACCGCGTTGTTTATGCCGAAACCTTTTATCACAAGTGTATGCAGACAATCCCTTTACAGTAATTAATTTATATCTGACCAATGTGACGAAGGGTGTACGTTTACCAGTTTGTCCTACAAACTGCAACCCTACGGTACTAAGGATACGTTTGAATATAGGTTGGTAGGTGCCATTAATAAGTTTGGTGGGGTTTATACTTCATGTTGCGGATAGCCCGTTTTGGATTAGGGTCGAAAAAGGTGTTAATTAGGCGGGAGATAAGGTTTCGAGGATTCGTTAGTTTAAAGTCCGGCGAGGCGTCAGATTTTTAGCCGGAAACCGCGACGGTCGAGAAGTTTCGGGAAACCAGTAATGGAAACTTGATTGGAATCATTGATCGTAAGGGATAAAGACTTCTAGTAACTGTTGTTGTGTCCAAACGTAGCTATCTACATATCCCTTTTCTTCGCGATCGTCTTTTTGTATATTTTTGAAGTGAAAACTTTAGCGGCGTTAAGTAGTAGAGACTTTATACATCTCTACTATAGACCAATGTAATTTAAAGTACGAACTTAACTTAGGGACCTTTTACACCCCTTTTATAAATGTATTAATTGTATTATAGGTAAGTTAAGTAGAATTTAAGTAGTACTATTTATTGTAAATCTATTTTATTTTGAAAAAATGACCTTCTGCCAAGTTTCTTGCGGCGCATTCTTCTTGGCAATAATGGTCTTTCCGAATGCGCTGGTAGATTCAAAAAAAGACATGTAAAAGAGCCCTTGGCGGCCTATTTGCAAAATAAACTTTTGACTTTAAGCACTTTTTGGGTTGGGTAAAAAATGTTAAACTCGCGTCAGACGTAAGACGGAGGGAGAGTTTAAGTACCACGATATCAGATCCTCTAAGAGCTTATTTTGAAATACGAATGAATCGCGTTCGATTTTTGAAGTGTTTTTTTTTTGAGTTGTGGAGCAAAAGTACTAGAGCATCAGCACATTGTTAGAGGTCTGTCAATATAGATAATACGTACGTTTTTTTGAAAGCGGCCAGTACGGTATTGCGTCTTGAGCGTCATGAAAGAGAAAGAAAAAGAAAGAGAAACATTTATTTACACACATTCGATACACTCAGATATAAAACAAAGGAGAAATACAATACATGGAGGTTACATCATTATAATTTAATCTAAGCTGCTGTTTTCACTTCTGCCGTCACTCCCGGAGGGCTAGCCGTCGCTTTTTTTAAATTATTTTTGTTAGTATCACAAGAACCTAATGAGGCTTGAATTGAGTATACTTGGTCCGAGTTGCGAAATAAAGAGTCAAAAAAGCAGAGTCCTCAACATTACCTTCAACGTTAAATTTCATATGTTTTTACATTAGTGTGTATATTCATCATCATCATCAGCCTGAAGACGTCCACTGTTGAACAAAGGCCTCCCCCTTAGCACACCATAATGAACGACAAGTCGCCACCTGCATCCACCTGTTTCCCGCAACTTTTACGATGTCATCGGTCCACCTAGTGGGAGGCCTGCCAACACTGCATCTTCCGGTTCGCGGTCGCCACTCGAGAACTTTACACTTTTTAGTGTGTATATTAACATTTGTTAAAATATATGCCCGTATGAAATTTATACACTTACCATATTCATATACGCTATATAGGCTTCTGCTAACTTAGCAATCGTTTGTCCTTATCTATCACTTTGACATTTACCTTTCACAGACCACAGTGGAAGCAAACGGTGCAAGAAAAGTGTGCAACTTTGAGGCTAGTCGTAACGAACTGGACGCAAAACGTGACGAGCGGAACGTCAGACCATCTGTGGCCATACCCTATATTACGTTGGAGGGGTGCTGACTTGTAGTGAGTGCGGCCGCGCAACCGCGCATTCCCTGCAAAAATCGGCTACGTCAGTCACCTGAGAGCGCATCAATGACGCTCTCAGCGTTACGAACGAGTCGCTGTAGCTGGACACGGCCAAGAGAAGATGATGATGATAGAGCGGGTTCTCTATTGATTTGCCGAAAATTTTATTGCCGAATTTCACTTCCCAACCAACGTTTGGCCGAATTTCATTTTGCCGAATCATCATTATGGCAACTTGTTAAAATGATTAGTTTCATTTCCCAACTTCACGATTGCCAACTCAACGTTTTTTTTTTGGATGGACACTTATTAAAATGTCATTTTTTTATATAGCCAAATGGTACCACATAACGATTAATAAAATATAATACATTATAAGGGAAAATAAAGACTGTTTATAAATTAAAACAAACATGTTCGCGGCTAAGGGGTGGCCCAAGGGCCACCCCGCCGCACCTAAACCTAAATTAATCCAAATTAATCATAAGACTTTTTCGGCCTAGTGTAACATTTGCCATGTGAATGATATTCCAAAAGTTTAAAATCAAAATGATATTCGTCTTTATGAAAATTCGCCCAAATGAGAGGTTGGCATACAAAAATTTGCCAATTGTCAGTTGTCAAAGTCAACATTCGGTGAAACGTTGGTTGCCAAATGAAATTCGATCAAAAAAAATTCGGCGAAAAGGCAGAACACCGATAGGCGTTTATGAATAAGGGGGTAGCACTCAAACGTTTTTACAGTTCACGCAGCCTAAATGTCATCCAATACTATAAATCATACGATAAAGGATAGTTTGTAATTAATCACGTTAACAGGGCAAATAATTGTTCGTCGCCAACCATCCGTATTCAGTTGTAGACAAAGATTTCAATAGATCTCACGGAATTAGCCTCGTCCGTTTGATACAATGGTTGCGAACCGGAATTTCGGACAGTACCACGGAACAAACTCACTGAACGGGCTCTGTTAAAATTATTATAAGAACTAGCTATTGCCCGCGACTCCGTCCGCGTAGACTCATTTATTGACAAATAGCTTTTGCCCGTGGCTTTGCTCGCGTGTACCAGGAGTATTTCAATCCCGTTTTTCCCCGATAGCGTAAGAATTTCGGGAAATGCTCTCTTAATGTTCCTCTACACTCTTCAAGCAACCTACATACCAAATTTCAGCTTTCTACAATCAGTATAACGAAAAGCCCCTTTTTCTCGTTCCCGTGGGAATTTTGGGAAATTATCTCTTATAGCTTCTCTATACTCCCCAAGGAACCAACTTGCCAAATTTCAGCTTTCTACGACCAGTAAAACGAAAAATCCCGTTTTTTCCCGTTCCCGTGGGAATTTTTTATTAATATTCGAATTTTTCTCGCCGTAAAAACCATCTTTCTACTTTAACGAACATTAAAAAAAGAATTGGCCAAATTGGTCCAGGCGTTGTTGAGTTATGCGCTTACCAACACATTTCGCGATTCATTTTTATATTATAGATAACGCGACTTAACCCCTTATTCATAAACGCTCTGGCTTCTGCTAACTTAGTAATCGTTTGTCCTTATCTGTCACTTTGACATTTACCTTTCACAGATAAGGACAAACGATTGCTAAGTTAGCAGGAACTTATAGAGCGTTTATGAATAAGGGGGTTAGTCACGTAAATAAAATGTATTTTTGTAAATACCTCGACGTTTCGGACGCGACTTTGCATCCATGGTCTCGAGAGGACTGAAGAGGGTATCAACATCTTCTAGCTGCACGGGTTTTCCTAACTACCCGCACTTAGTCTTTGTTATTAGTTTCTTCTAGGGCTGCCACTAGACCGGCACACAACACTCACAACATCCGGCGATTTTTGAGACGATATCTGATGACGCCTACACATAACTGAAAAAAAAAAAAAAAAATCAATCCTCTTAAAATGGTTTCGGAATATTTGTATAAATGTTTTCAGGATTTCTTAATCATAGTTGACAAATTTTTCCATACATTGATCGATGTTCAAAGTGAACCGCGTCAAGGGCGGGACTAAATTTTTAATCATTTTAATCATACATTTTCGTCATAAAAGTAAATGTAATCTACTACGCTCCCAAATTTTTCGGACGAAATTCTGTTTTTTTTTTTACAAAAACGGGGATGAGAGTAAAATGAGATTTTTCAAAACAAAAAATCGTGTATCGTTGGTTAATTTGGTGGTTCTATACTTACCAGTTCTATTATTTAAGAATACTCAATAATTCACTGTTTTGGTAAAATTTTGTATTTTTCGTGCGTAAATCTCGCATCCAAAATCAAAAATCAAAACATTTAATTTGCAAATGAGCTCTTTTTATTGAAACTACCACCGAATTCGGTAAGACCACCATTGCCACGAAGAACGCGCCGCAAAAAACTTGGCAGAAAGTTATACAATAATTAGGTGATTTCATTAAACCCGCCGGAAATATCGAATTGAAAACATGAACATGAATTTTCTTTTGAGTATTTAGTTTTTATTTTCGTTGTACGTTTATAAGCGTTACGAAAACAAATAGTACCGATCAGGTCAGAACGGTAGGGATGATTTATTTGACCATTACTTTGAGAGCGATGTAAACTGAAATCGGTTATATTTGAGGTTCGAATTTCATTGCGAGATCAAAGGCATAACCTATTATTACCTAAGCACTCGCCAAAGGGTCTTTGTGCAAAAAGTGCCTTTTGTAATGTCACGATGGTTTTCTAATTTCAGGGATGTTTCGGTAACAGCGAAATAGTGATTCTTTTTCATTGTGAAAAGGAAGTGGTTTCTGGAAGGGCTATTGATTCTAAAGGGAAGACTGAAATTGAACGACGAACCAATCGATTCAAAGGACGAATGAAAATTCAAGGAATTGGCACTATTGGTTTACTAATGTTAGAATTCGCATCCTACGTGGAAGAAAGGCGTAAGTCTTTAAACTTAATATGACTTGTTTTTCTTCCACAAAGGGAGCCAATTGCGAATTAAGTGAATGGATCGCTTCCGTGAAAAAATTACATAACTATCCCGTGGAAATTTGGAAAAATCTGCCATTCCTCGTCTTCGTCGTAAAGGGAATCTGTACAAAATTCAAGTTTTTTGAGTCTTAAGTTTTTGGCTGGGCGTTTATGTATTAGTCATTCAAATGGCTGCACTAGCGAGATCTTTCCTTTCATCATTATCGTCAGCCAAAAGACGTCCACTGCTGAACAACGCAAGAGTGCTATAAAGACCTCTATAAACTGAGAATTATAAACTGATTTTTTATCCTTCTTCTTCTTCTTGTTTGTGGCGTCTCAAGTCGTTATAGTAACGACAACTTCGCCAATGTCAAAATAAAAAAAAAAAAAGTGTTCTAAAATCTTGTGACAAAATGTCGGCAACGTTGTACGGTAACACGATCAAAAGACCCCCCCTCCCCCTGTCAGGCTCTTAGCCAACGGTCAATGATATCCCTCAGAAACTGCCAGGAAATTATTAGTCGTTGCCCAGGGTGCACCGGCTCAAGCACTGATCTTCGCCCCGGACGGATCCAAAAACGAACCGCAGTTCTTGATTTTTATTCTTCTAACACACAACGTACAATAAAATGGTATTAAAAAAGGTTCACAAGTGTTGCCAGTGCAAGGGTGCGACTGACAGCTGTCATATCTACAGAAGTGTTAAATAACACTCGAACAATTTTAATATTACACAGCAAGCAAGAGCAGAGACAAATAATATTCGTGTTCTACGTAATAACAAAATGGTGTTCCATCTTGATTCGTTAGGCTAAAAATACTTTACAGTGCACCAGGACCCTGTTTCATAAAGCTACAACTTAAAATTTAGAAGCGGAAGTCTCTTTTTGACCCTATGTGTTAGATAGGGACTTCCACTTGTAAATTGTGACTTGTAGCTTTATGAAATAGGGTCTTGGTATGGCGTCTAGAATGAACCTGATAAGAATTTAATTTGTAAATTGTGCGCGAACCACGAGACCGAGAGGATTTCTTTAAACTCCGAAGGAAATTCAAGAGATGAACTAACGAATACCTACCGCGATGGTAAGCAAGCAAAATGATAAAAAATACATCGAAACAGATATAAGAACATTCCCATCCTCGTCGCCAGTTTAATATGTTTTAGAAATAATGTATTCTATTCAACTTTATAAGGAAACGCAGCGTGCTTTCAAAAAATATATTAAAGAAGACAAAACCGGCCAAGTGTGAGTCGGACTCGCGCACAAAGGGTTCCGTACCAGAAAAAAAGCTAAAAGCTGGTGCCGTTAAACACTTGTTTTATTGAGTTTAAATTCCATCGTCAACATTTTGACTATTCTGTTGTATGGGAGCCCCCCTTAATTATTATTATTATTTTGATTTTAGTATTTGTTGTTGTAGCCACAATAAAAATACATAATCTGTGCAAATTTCAACTGTCTTGTCTTACGGTTCTTGAGATCTAGCTCGGCGAGTGGTAGCCATGAAAAAGGGCTAAAATATCACGTTTTTAGTATGGGAGCCCCCCTTAATTATTATTATTATTTTGTTTTTAGTATTTGTTGTTATAGCGGCAATAGGAATACACAATCTGTGAAAATTTCAACTGTCTAGCTATTACAGTTCTTGAGATACAGCCTGGTGACACACGGACGGACGGACGGACAGCGAAGTCTTAGTAATAGGGTCCCGTTTTTACCCTTTGGGTACGGAACCCTAAAAAAAGTACAACCGAATTCAGAACCTCCTTTTTTTAAGTCGGTTAAAATACGACACAGATTATTAGAACACAATGTTGTCACCACCCATCATCATAATCATCTCTAGCCTATATATACCTACCTACTGCTGGTCACTTACTAAAAAGTTATCTTTCCAGCCTTGTCTTACATTTTCACGCTACTCATAAACGCATCAAACCAGCCAGTATTTTTAGGGAAAAACACGGAGCATTTTAAAACATTTTCTTCAAGAACGGCCCGTACCGTGCCTCGAATAGCCGGTTTGAAAGCCCGAAGCACGTCTGCAACACCCTTTGTGTGCTGTAATGATTTTTTTTGATAGGGAACCTTGCTTGCATGGGCTCATTATGAAAGATAAAGTTCTTGTGTACCTATTTTGGGAAAATACCGTAGCAGTGACCTTAGCAGCGTTAGAAAATTGCTATAATTATTTTTCACATTTTATATTCACGATAAAATTACTGGTTCCATTAATAATAATAATAATAATAATCCATTTATTGCTTGATAACGGGTACAAGATGGTAAAAATAATAATAATATGGCACATGACCGTAATCTACCATAATATATATATGGTGTGCAATTTATCAGCATAATAACTAAGTACATTATTATAATATTAAGTTTTGTACTAATACAAATTACCATGTCAAGAATAATATCAAATTACAATAATAAACAGATGTCACGTGAGTATATAATTTTTACATTAAGGTCAACAGTTATTCATTCATTCTCCAATCCAATCTATTTTTACAAGCTTTGTATTAACTTGCACCGTGTATGTATGTATGAATGTGAGTATTTTTGTCCTCTAGTGTTGCCAGATGAGTAAACTTGCCATCAAGTGAACAGCTTGCTTATTTTCTTCTAATAACGAAAATTTTATCATCGTATTAGTTAATAACACGGCAGCTTTACATATACTCGTCGCAATCAAAATTAATACTTATCCCGTAACTTCGCAAAGACTGACATCTAGTGCGTTGGAGTAAGTTGAACTCCCGGAGTTACGGATGGTTTTTTATTTTACCCCGCATTACCCCAACGCACTATCCTACTAATATTATAAATGCGAAAGTTTGTGATGATGTGACGATGTGAGTGAGTGAGTGTGTATGTTTGTTCCTTCTTCACGCTAAAACGACGAGATGGATTTGGATAAAATTTGGAACGTAGCTAGCTGTTACCCTAGATTGAAACATAGGCTACTTTTTATCTCGGAAAATTGTATAGTTCCCGCGGGATAGCGATAAACATATCAATTGCTAATTCTACGCGGACGAAGTCGCGGCTAGAAGCTAGTTAACTATACTTATCCCGTAACTTCGCAAATATTGACATGAGTATAATAATGCGTTGGGGTAAGTTGAAAATCCCCGAAGCCCGGTTGAACTCCCGGAGTTACGGATGGTTTTTTATTTTACCCCGCATTACCCCAACGCACTATTCTACTAATATTATAAATGCGAAAGTTTGTGATGATGTGACGATGTGAGTGAGTGAGTGTGTATGTTTGTTCCTTCTTCACGCTAAAACGACGAGATGGATTTGGATACAATTTGAAACGTAGGTAGCTGTTACCCTAGATTGAAACATAGGCTACTTTTTATCCCGAAAAATTGCATGAATCCCGCGGGCGATAAACATGTTAAAAAATTGCTAATTCTACGCGGACGAAGTCGCGGGCAGAAGCTGGTATATAATATATCTTATATTTTAGCCTACGATCTCGCGGCCCGTTCACTATGCAAATTATATGGCATAATTACCATGAAACTGTTTAGAAGGGCCCTCTAATTAAGAATACGGAGTTTCGTAAAATTTCACTTTCAAATTCGGAGATCGATTCTCCGCCTGATTTGGCGACTTGGTTTTTAGTCTTTGCTGCCAGTATCTTCAAATTTTAAGTAACTCTGTGATTGATTCTATGTTTAGACGGAGTTTTGTGACGTATTGTTTCCAGGGCTTTTCTATTGATGAAAACAAAGCTGGTCCTTACCCTTACTAATGTCTGAATGTCGTCTGTTACGCTTTCACGTCTAAAACTAGACTTCCGAGCTAAGCGGCTCTGGTATCACTGTTGCTGCGACAATGCTGTATTATGCAGTATGAAAATGTATGGAGGAACTTCCGAGCGCAGTGTCACTGTCGCAGAACTGTGCAAAACATGCATATTCACAGCGAATTAAGAATTATTGTCCCTTTTAAGGGATAAGTTCGCCTGTACCTCATTACCTGTAAAATTAATGCATTTTTGTTCAATATACAATTCAAAGTTTCAAGCACTTGCGACTATTCGAAATCATTCCATACAAGACCAATACACAATATCGACACTAAATCTTACAAAATGAACACGTCCGACACAGTCCGAGGACGCTATACATCTCTCGCCCAAGACGGGGGGGAATACATAAATTGCAGCCCGGCGGAGCAACCGACTCGGACCAATTTATAGCAACGACTTCATGCACTTTGCAACAAACTGCGCTACTGATTTGTAGCGTTTTGTGACCATTGTGCAAGAAATAGCTCTTTAGACCGACTGCTTAAGAGGCTGACACCATCTAATTTTGTTGAAATTGATGTTATTTAAGCTCTTTTTTAAGAAAAACTACACACAAAAGAAATGTCTGTTAATATTCATCATATTTCAAAGACTGTGGACGGACTATGACGGATTATGTATATAATTATAATTGAACAAAATCGGCTCGATAGAAAATAATTGCAAAGATTGGTCTTAAAATCACCATTAAACGGTTCTATGTCTTTATTTTTTCGACGTATGGGTCTGCAATTAAAAACATGAAGTCAAAATATTCATACCTAGACCGCTAACGAGTCATATTTCACAAATAATCCATACTTTTTTTATTTCTTATTATTTGTGTCTTATTTGCAAGACTTTAGACGCGCGCTACGCTACCGGAATAGGTTCTTCTCTTTCACTAACAGGCACGCGAACCGTATGTGTGAAGAGTGGCGCTGGTCCAGGTCTTTTGCTGTTGACAGCGCCTTAAATGCGTCCTCGTCCGCGCAGCTCAGGGGCGCGGGGTAGGACGACAAAGGGGACCGAGAGAGGTGCGGGCGGGTAGTGCGCCTGCCGCCCGCACCTCTCACCCTTTGTCGTCCCACCTAGGGATTGCAAAATCGGGTTCTTTTCTCAAATCCGGATTTACAAATTATCAACTTGTCCGGATTTTTCGGATTTTTATTAATATTTTGAAATTTTCATGTAATTACATGTTTTTTGAAACCTAATGGTATTACATTTTATTGTTTTTAAAATTTCCCTAAGAATATATAAAATAAAACTGCAAAAAATCTTGATAATCCGCGTTTAATCAGTCCAGTACTGCTGTGTCTGCAGTACAGTACTACCGGACCGGCCGACTAGCTAGATCTAAAGCTAGGTATGAGGTAGCCAGTAAAGCGCGGAGGGGAGAGGGATAGATAGTGCTACGTGGCGGGGAACGAAACGAACGCATGAATGAATGAAATGAACCTAAATTCAATAGGAAATTCTACTTAAATGTCAACTTTGTCAACTGTAATTGAAATCCGAAAAAACCGGATTTTTATGCTAAAAATCCGAATCTATAAAAGGCGACAAAAATCCGGATTTATCCGGTAATTTCGGATTTCGGATTATCCGGATTGCAATCCCTAGTCCCACCCCGCGCCCCTGCACCGCGCGGGCGAGGACGTAATAAGCGGTCGGTCTATAGCACAAAGCACGCGAGGCTAGCGCAAGGCTTTGTTGGTTTGTCAAAGGCGCTATGTTAGTCGATAATATATCGTCTCCTGAAAGACCTGGCAAATGTAAGAGTGAGATTGCATCTGATGTAACTATGTTGGTTGGGTACATAGAGGAAATAATCATTGAGTTGTATCTAGAGCTATTTAATTGTGGCAACACATCAGTCTTTTTAGACTTAGAGCATGCTAACGCGATTTTCTTGCGATTGTTTCTTTATCTTCTTCGGAACAAACCCATATAAGTAATTAGGATTTTGATTGTATTTTCGGTTTTTATTGAAATGATGAACAGAATTTTTATTCACTATGCCACACAACGACTAAACATTTACTATCGATATCGATGCATAGCTCCACATGTGCTTAGTTGCGATCCATAGATCCTTATCAGAGACAGATCCTTGCTCAGCTTTATGTTCCCTTTTGACCGGCGGATGGCCAATCAGAGTAATCGCCAATTTCGGCTTGGCTTAATTTTATTTCAGATGAATTGTATGACGTTTTCACTCTATTAGGTAGGTTTGCTCTATGGTTGGGTAAGAACCCAATTATCTACAAAACCCAATCAACAGAAAAACTTCCATCGTTACGAGAAAGTAACTAAACGTCTTGTTTATTTTTACTAATAAGTTAATTAAAATTAAATACGACCACGAAATGTTTGAAGTAACTTCAACCAACTAAATTAGGTAAAAATTTCTTCACAGGTATATACTCAATCCTAGGAAAATCTAAAAATGTATCAAATGATTTTATTTTTACCTACAGACGAATAACTGCGTGTATATAACAAAACTTATAATTTGTATGTAGGTATTTTGAAATTGTACTTCAATTTCTTATTACTACTACAATCAAGAAATAGTAGATTGATAAACTAGGGTTAAAATATACCCATTTCACCTGAGATATTTCTGGCACCCGAACGAAGTGAGGGTGCCAATAGTCCGAGGGTGAAATGGGTAATTTCATCCGAGTTGAACACTCTACTTTTCATTTCGAATATGAGGAAATTAAAATTTCACTAACGTCGCATGGTCGCATTTAATATTTGTTACGTTTGTCATTCTCTTCCCGCTCTTTTTTCTATTGCGCGATTTGCGCGCATTGCGCATTTTTTCTGCGCACCAATGGCGGCCGGCTAGTTTTTTTTAAAACTTGCAGACACGGAGGTCGCTATCAATTAATTGTCGACTTAAATATTTCAAGCTAAAAAAATTACCGAACGTAATAGTTTCTACTAATTCTCGTTGTATACGCTTGCATAAGCTTATATATAGCGGGAATGTTATTTTAAGATTATTTTGCCTTTTACAATTAAAATGGAACTATTAGTATAGATTATTATTTTAAACATAGATTACATGGCTGTATACGTATTTCCATTGCTATGTACCTCATTTGGATTAGCTAGAAAAAAAAATTACTTTCAACCCAAGGGTCGCGATGAGTCACTTTCAACCCTATATCCAGATAATCAATGACCTACTTTCAGAGTATGAGAGATGAAAAAATAATAATTAAATGTCTCTATAACGTTAATTAAATTAATTCTACAGTTTTATTCCATGTACCAGTTGCTTCTCTTCCCGCGCAGATGGTAAAAGCCCATCGAGGGAATGAGCGAAAATCTTAGGAATCATGTTATAGGCGATGTGACTAGCAACCCATCACTATTTTGATTCCCCTTTCCGCCTATACGCCCACAATCATGCTAAACGTGGCTTTTAGGTCTTGTCACATTAGGCTCTGTATACCCCGTAAGAGATAAAGACGTGATTTGCGTATGTGTGCGTTAATAACTAATTTGGCTTTCCTGTTGTGTCATTAATAATTGCCTCTCTTATCTTATTATGTCATTAGAAAGAAACAAAAAACTCTGCCACTACTTTCGTACGATCAAAAACCAACACGAATTCAATTAATCTTAAAATCGATAGTATTCAAATTGACTCCTACCCGGCACTTATAAATTTTAATATCGGATAAAATTTATAGCTGTCACTTTATAATAACATCGTAATTAATATAAATTGAACCGTTTTGCCCATAACAACCCCCCTTTGGGGGTGGTGGGGGCTCTAACCCCCTTGACTTAAACAGACCCTTACTTTTAAAGATAATATTGATCGTAGAAGTGGTGGAAATTAAATTTTATCTTATGGATTCGAATAGAAGTAACTTTTGATGGCATAATTGAATAGAAATTGGGGCTACTCCGCTTAAATTATATCTTTAATAAGATTTGAGTAACTGTTTTAGAGTATACTGATAAAAGATAAAAATCCGTCTTAGTCTAATGGTTTGACCTATGGTTTCTTTTTCGGAATTCATCTCCGAAATCTCATTTGAAATTCATCATGAGTTTTTTTGAACAAAAACATCGTACACGTCATAATAATATACGTATGTACATCGTGAGTTAAGCATGTTTGTTATACGACCATCTTTTCTATAGTTATTTTGTCTATGAACATCCTGTCTATGACCATCTTGTCTACGACTATTATTATCTACGACCATTTTATCTAAGATCATGTTGTCTACTACAGTATCTTTTCTGAGCGTTTCTAAAAAAGTTTGTACATTTGTCGTTTGTAGGTGTCCTGTGCAGATTTATTATTTTCTTTAATCACCAGGCCACTGTGTATTTTATTTGAGTTATTGAGCATAAAATTCGTTTCATTATCTTAAATATAAATTAACTGTCTTAAATGTATATGTATTTGATCATTTAAAAAATATTTTTTTAAAATTATCGTTCAGTAAAGTTTGTATGAAAAGGTAAATGTCCCATTGTAAATTTCGAACCTAAAATATCGATTTTTGAAATCAGTTTTAGGTTCTCGATTCCGTGGTGTGTTTTATTAACTTATTATAGGCTCAAGCAATTCATTTCTACATTGTTTTCATATCCTTGTCTAAGAAATAATATTTAAAATTAACGATTAAAGTTTGTCCCAGAAAAAGTTCCAATTTTGATTCCAGTTTTTGTTACCGCATTTTCGTCCCAAAAGGTATTTCTTACAAAAAATTGTAGATTCTTTATAGGATGCTGGTAACACTAGCATCATATAGCCACCTTAATAATAAACAGTCACCTTTCAAAAATCAAAACTGCGAGTTGATAAAGTGCGTCGATGGTCAAACCTGAAATAAAAGTCCTCCTTTGTTACTGGAAAAACCTGGGTAAATTTTGTTTTTTTATTACTTTGAACTAAATTCTATTTATAAACACTTTATCAAGATTCATATTCTTAAATTTTTCGTTCAAATAGTACGATATATTTGGTTTCACGAATTTTTTAAATGTGCCGGGCACCATATTTTCCACCATTGGTTACTTCCTTTTTTGTTACTTTTTAATGGTAACGTATGGCTAGGAAATGGGAGTAACAAAAAAGAATTCCTAAGGCAGAGTGTAGACTATTTGAAAATGACTTTATTTATATACATGAGAGGTATTTTTATTTTTATTTGACAGTATTTGTGTATTTATTTAACGTAGATAATTAATATAAACGTAGATATCAAAAATTTATGGTATTTAATCACTCTATCTTTTAAAAAATGTATGTAGTGATTATAATATTGAAACCTGACTAATGAATACTGTGCCTAAGAGTTCCTAATTTGTTACCAATGTTCCTCTTATTGTTACTGTCCCGTAAAAAAATACGAAGTTTTGTTGATTTTTGTTTATATTTGTTAAAATATATATATTTTAAATATTCCAGACGAATATTTAGCAATTTAATTATGATAATTTCCAAAAATTATTAACGTAACTTTATAAATAAGCATTATATTGTAAAATTTCAGGGTACGTTTGACCAAATGGTAACAAAAAGGAGTGAATATCTTTATTATTTTGTGATTACCTTAAAAGAGTAAAGAATTAGCATTAAAAACGTACACAGTTTTATTATTGCTACCTTATTTCTTCAATAAAACCAACTAAATAATGTGTGTGGTTTCTATTTACTTAATTGAATCTTAGTAACAAAATAGGAATTATCGACTGCCCCGACTCAGTAGATTTAACTTTACAGCTTATTTTGTAGTTCGAATCTCTAAAAAAATACATTATCTAGAATCTTTAAGAACCAGGTAATAATATGCGCTTAAAATAATATCGAAAAGTATTAATTTCAAATTAGCCTATGCTGTCCGCCAAATGTACAAACTTTTTTGGAAACGCTCTTCTATGATCAGCCTGTATACAACAACTGTCTTGTCAACGACCATTTTATCCACTACCGTCATGCCTACAGGCATCTTGTCTATAAACATTAAAAAAATCACTGGTTTGGGGGTCTGATTCTGCGTGGTTCTTTATTTTTATAAATAAAGCGCTGGATGGTGCGTTTCTTCGTATATTGTCGGCAGACAAGAGTCCGAGAGTTGCCATAGGCAAATTTACATGAAAAAATAATGTTGCCACAATGAAATAATAAGGTGACCGAGATAGCCCAAAGAATTGGGAAACTGAAGTGGCAGTGGGCGGGGCACATTGCTCGCAGGACCGATGGCCGATGGGGTCAGAAGGTTCTGGAGTGGCGTCCGCGGACCGGGAGACGAGCTGTCGGTAGGCCTCCAACAAGATGGAGCGACGACCTGATCAGGATCGCGGGATCGCGGTGGATGCGGAAGGCACAGGACCGGTCCGAGTGGAGAGCCTTGGGGGAGGCCTATGTCCAGCAGTGGACGTCTTTCGGCTGATTTGATGAACCATCCTGTCTATGATAACTAAGATCATCTAGTCTACAAGTACGTTATCTAGGTCCATCTCGTCTACGACCATTATTATGTATGACCCTCATGTCTATCAGCATCTTGTCTACGAACTGTCTTCTTATTAACCGTGGGGGGTATTACAGACCGACTTATGAGTCCCCGCCTGCGCGGTACAGGGGTGCGGGGTAGGGTGACAAAAGGGACCGAGACGCGGGCGGGTAGTGCGCCTGCCGCCCGCACCTCTCTCGGCCCCCTTTGTCGTCCCACCCCGCGCCCCTGCACAGCGCGGGAAAGGTCTCATTTAAGCGGTTGATCTAGCTACGCCCACTAGTTCACGCGTTCTAATGAATGAAACATTGCCATGTCCAATCCCCTCTCCTAACCAAACAATAACGCAAGGAAACTTCCAGAATAGCAGCCGCTAATTAAAAGGTTCAACATTAATTTGGGCTGTAAGCAACTTCTATCCGAAATCTAACTTGATTTGGTCTGTCGCGGGCGAGTGTTGGTGTTAGTTTAGGCTAGGACTCACGAACCAGTTGCTTTTTTTATACGTTTTAAATCACTGATCGCATCAGAGACGCGGACCTGCGCTCGAAAACCCGTGTCATGGATGCGGGGGCAAAGACCGCTAAGCTGAAATGGGACTGGGTCATGTTTGCCGCATGAATCTAGTGCGATGGGGCTTTAATCGCAACCCGTTGGGTTCCGCGAGATGGCCATCGAAGCGTTGTCAGACCTAGAAGATGGCGGGATGACTTGGACGCATATCAAGTAGAGTGGCAGGAGCATGCCCTCGACCGGAACGAGTGGCGGAAAAAAGGGGGAGGCCTTTGCCTAGCAGTGGGGTACTCGAAGAGGCTAAGGAAGAGGAAAGATCTCGAGTGGCGACCACGAGTGTTGGCAGGCCTCCCACTAGGTGGACCGACATCGTGAAAGTTGCGGGAAACCGGTGGATGCAGGTGGCGAGTTGTCGTTCATTATGATGTGCTAAGATGGCCTTTGTTCAACACTGGACGTCTTCAGGCTGATTATGATGATGAATATAATTTAACGCTGAATGTGCACTCAGCCTAACGTCCATCGTAATTCCGCTTGATTTTGCTCAGTTTGTTTTCTCTTTCAATTTATTGTTTAGTTATTCCTTTAAATTGGGGCTACTTTCTCTATATTATTAGATTAAGAACTTTTGTACAGGATTTGCTTTAGGGCACCGAGCTTTTTTTATATGTTTGTATGTATGTATGTTTAACTCTTTGTTGTACATAAAACACATGAAAAAGATGAATGCAGGACAACACAAATGCACAAAGATGCTTAAAGGTGCAACCGGATGGCCTAGTGGTTAGAGAACCTGACTATGAAGCTTGAGGTCCCGGGTTCGATCCCCGGTCGGGGCAGATATTTGTATGTAAATACGAATCTTTGTGCTCGAGTCTTGGATGTTTAATATGTATTTAAGTATGTATTATCTATATAAGTATGTTTATCCGTTGTCTAGTGCCCATATTACAAGCTTTGCTTAGTTTGGGGCTAGGTCAATTAGTGTCAATTGTCCCAAGATATTTATTTATTTATATTATTAATATGCTTGCATGACAAATATAAATGATTATGATTATGTGTGTGTTTTTTTGCCACGTCTTAAAATCAATGTTAAGCTCACGGTTCAATGGTTAAAACCGGATCAAAGCGTTTATAAAGCAGACTCCATAATTAAGCGAACTAACTTGACAGCTGGGGCCTTATCATGACGTCTTAATGCGATTCAGTTTAGGTTCTGTCTACTAAAAATGACAGCTAAAACCTGAACAGAGTCGGAAATAAGACTTCATGGTAAAGCCCTTGAAAATACTGCCAGATATAGGAAAAAAAATGACTTGTTTTGTGCCGATATAATTCTATCATCACATCAATCCTCCCTCTGTACAGTAGCCTGCAAATTTGCATGGATACCTTAAGGACTATAACGCTGTGAACACTCGAGTTCGCGTTTGCAAAAATCAAACTAGATGGCGTTGTTGACTTGTGTAGTACATGACTGAATAATCGTGTTTTTAAACTTACAATTTTAGCAAATCATTATAGTATACACCCCGAGGGTGGTGAAATAAAGAATGTCTCAGATCGCAAGAACTTGTCGCACGAGCCAAAGTCGAGAGCGATAAACATGCGACCTGAGGCTTTCTTTATCACCGCCCGAGGCGTGTACACAATTTCATGTTTTCCCCTGGCCAGGAAGTGGAAATTACGGCCCAGGGCGTCGTTAAACTAACATACTTAATGTATACAGTAACAGATCAAAACGAACGCAATTATTTAGTCTATACATAAACGCAGGCTTAATATTCAGTTACAAAATTGTGAAACAAGGTTTATACGGGAAATTTCGAAACCACATCATGTGTCTATAGCATTTGCAAAGCGAAGGTATTGCTGCAAAATTACCAGTAAAATTTAATTTTCGACCAGTTGATTGTATTAATTAGAGCCGTAATTTTCCACTGCACTAGGAACTTGTTTCCAATTTAGCATTAATTTTCGCCGTTGGTGAAGTGTATTTTTAGGTGTGATTAAAAAACAAGTGCGAATCGGACTCGTGCACTGAGGGTTCCGAAAAAATTCGGTAATAAAATAAAATAAGTTTTAGCAGAGACTTGCTCCAGAGCATGATGTAGGAAGTGTGAGGTCATTTTTATATTGCTTATTACATAGAGGGATAAACATAAAATCATATTTTAGACTCTCTTACCTTAAGAACCTTATTCAAATGCCGTTAAAGTCGAAAACTGAATGGGATTCAACGAAATATCCTGGAAAATCATTATGCACTACATCTCTATCTTATGATTGAGTTGATTTAAAAGGTTGTTTTTTTTCAACTCCAAGGGATTTCAGACTTAAGTATTTGGTATTAATTTTAACTTTATACGTTTTCGCGTTCCTGAGCAAAGGGGTAAGCAAGTCAGTAATGCTTTATTGTACAAATATAAAGATTTATTTTTTATTTTATTGAATCAGGCGTTACTTTGCGGAGTAGCGGAGTAGCAAGGTAAATATTTTGTGTTCATTTAAATATAAAGAAACAGATATACAATTCACAAAATAATATAAATACCAATAATATATGTACGAAGCCGAACATATCCCTTTAAGGGTCTTGGCATACTATTACCTACGGATGGATAGACGAACTAATTTATCCTTTTGGGGTTCCATTACTTCCTTTTGAGGTGCGGAACCCTAAAAATCTATGGAATTCTTTATCGCATCCCCCAAACGCGACAAAGTGACACAAAGTAATTTGGACCCCAAAAAAAACACTTCCCCTCGGGCTCCAGACCCCAGCAGAGTGTACATTTAATCTCTTTATTCAGCAGTTGAAAGTTAAAAGGTTCTATTCCCGGGAGAGGCAAAGGCAACATTTTTCTAGTAGCAGGTGTTGCAGATTAGTTTTCTCGATACCCGTACAGTTCCTAGCTTTCGGCGTAGGGTGACCATGAAATTTGAGTAAAGAGAGACTAAAGGCCCGTTTAGACACGTGCAAGAATTGTATGCCATTATAGTTGCATTGCGAAGTTTGACAGATCGGATGAATTCGGTTTACTCCGGCAGCTTGCAATGAAATGAAAATTATATGCAATCCTTGCATGTGTCTAAATGGGCCTTAAGAGAATGTAAATTATTTTTTGTTGTAGTTTTAAGCCCCTTCCACAATTGGTGATCTATTAATTACCTTTTGTCTGTCAATCCCGCGGGAATTTGGAAAAGTCTTGAAATTAATTTTCAGCAGTTACGATTACACACTTGTATGCCAAATTTCAAGATTCTAGTAATGTAAAGGGTCATTCTATGGAACTTGCTAACTATTTATTTATTTATTTATTGAAATAATTACACAGTATTACAGACAAGCCAAGGCACTGTGAAATTCATACACATATTTAATTATAGCAGTACAACATTGTATAACACGTAGTATAGAAAATAAACAGCAAACAGCATTAACATTTTACAAACAATTGAGTCTTTGAATTTAAAAAAAATATCGATTTTTTTTATGTTTTTTAAAACTTTACAGCATATTATATAATATCTAATTCAAAGAAATCTTAAAATATTTTTTTAAAATTAATTATAAGTAATTCAAAATTGATGAAATTTGAAATATGACCACTTGACCGGGAACGGGCCATGATTGGTCGCCATGGCTGTGACGTCACAATGTTAAAGCAATTTCACGACAGTACTGGGTTAACGGCTGATTTCACTAAAAATATCCGAAATTTAATACAAAAAATATCTGCGGAAGTTTTTTTTATGAAATAAGGTGGCAAACGAGCACGCGTATCACCTTTTAGTAAGTAAATTTTTGTTTTAGTCATGTGTAGGTAGGTAATAAAAGCTTAATCCTGATAATGTTTCTGATTTATGTGAACTGGATTGATTTTACTGGACCTGAGATTTCACAATAAAGTACCTAAGTACAGTGAAAGATACTGAATCGCTTACCTACCACTGTGGAATTTTAACATACACCCTGCCAGAGATATTATTGCTAAATTGTACCTCTATTAGGTAGGTTACGTGATTCAGTTTCTTCGACCGTAGGTACGTAAATTTTAATGGCTAGATTTTGTGGTTGATAGGTATTTCTAGTTTTTTTTTATAATCCCGTGGGATTGTATTATATATTCAGTGGGAATTTTTGCGGGTGTAAGAGCCTAACCTTGTTCTAGGTAGGTACGTTCGGATCGCTAGGTACGGTTAACGTCAAAGATATTTTTACACCTTAGTACCTTGTCGTTGTAACTATATGTTTGAAGTTTCATATGAAGTTGTCAAAGTGCTTGGAGCGACAAGGCACTAAAGTGTAAAGATATCTTTGACGTCGACTGTACCAGCATCTTAGTAATCCTGCCGCCAAGCAGCAATGCTTGCGCTGATGTGTTCCGGGTGAGGAGAGTAAAACAGCCCGATTTTGGCATAATGTTTTAAATCCAAGATGGCGGATGACATTTTGACACTATTGACACTTTGACACTAAAATATTGATGGGTGTCGTTTTTGAGTAATTTGGTGCTTCTGAGCCTGATTTTGACATACTTTTTTGGATTCAAGATGGCGGATGACATTTTGACACTTTGACACTAAAAATATTTATGGGTGTCGTTTTCGAGTAATTTTGTGGCTCTGAGCCCGGTTTTGGGATAATTTTTTGGATCCAAGATGGTGAATGACATTTTGACACTATTGACACTAAAAATGTTTATGGGGGTCGTTTTCGAGTAACATTTTACACTTTTTTGTATTTTTTGTGTCAGTAATGTCAAAATGTCATCCGCCATCTTGGATCCAAAAAGGTATGCCAAAACCGGGCTGAGAAGAACCAAATTACTCGAAAACGACACCCATAAACATTTTTAGTGTCAAAATGTCATCCGCCATCTTGGATCCAAAAAAGTATGTCAAAATCTGGCTCAGAGCCACAAAATTACTCGAAAACGACACCCATAAACATTTTTAGTGGCATAAGTGTCAAAATGTCATCCGCCATCTTGGATCCAAAAAAATATGCCAAAATCGGGCTCAGAGCCACCAAATTACTCGAAAACGACACCCATAAACATTTTTAGTGTCAAAATGTCATCCGCCATCTTGGATCCAAAAAAGTATGTCAAAATCTGGCTCAGAGCCACAAAATTACTCGAAAACGACACTCATAAACATTTTTAGTGGCATAAGTGTCAAAATGTCATCCGCCATCTTTGTGCTCGAAATTCCGGGTTTTCTTATGAAATTCTCCTGGGATAAAATCAACGGGATTGTGAACTGAAATCCCACGACTTATTTACTTATTCATATAAATAGTTACTACCAAAGTGTACTCATCACTATTCTCATCTAATTTTATTGTTTTAAATCCCGGTACCGTGGAAAGTTGGGATAGAAGCATGATAGAAGTATAGATAGTGCCATCCACAAAGACTCGTAGATGTATTAAAATTTACCTTTAACTACAAATTAATAAGAACCACGGTGGATGGCATCCATCGTGAATGACACCTACTATAGCCGGTACGTAAATCCAGATTATTATAAATTATAAAGTTCGTGTATGGCAAATTTTATCGAAATCTGTTTAGCCGTTTTAGCGTGAAAGAGTCACAAACCAATACGCTCTCACAAACAATAGCATTTTACAATAATAGTAGGATAATAACAGAATAGAGTAGATTAAAGTCAAAAAACGGTATCACCTGTATACTAACTACGAGTGGAAACTAACATTGTGACGTCACACGCGGCTCGGCCTTGTTCGGGAACTGTCGGTGTGTTTTCGGTGCGGTACTCGACGATCAATTTTCAAATCGGTATAACTCGTTAATTATAGCGAATAAAAAAAAACTAAAAATACTTTTCTAACAAAACTTATATATGATCTTTCCATTTATGACAAAAAAAAAATTGATTCAAAGACTCAATTAAGTGAAGACGGACGGTCAACTTTGTAAACAAACCGCCATATTGAAACTGTCCCTGAATAATGATTATACTACTGATGTTTGTTTACCTTTATGTTTTTCTTTACTCGCAGATCAACATGAAAGAAATTACACCATGAAATGTAATATAAATAAGTAAATAAATAGGTAAGTAAATGCTTTTTCTCCAACCTGCTCGGAAATGTGCGTCTTACTGTCAACAACAGCTTCCAGGAAGGTCTCCGTTACTGGCGCAACATTAGAAAAAAAAACACAGCTGTAGCGGCCGGGAAATAATGGAAGCGGCCGGGAAATTTTCATTACTGCACAACGCACAACTATTTAACTTTTTAATATGTTATGACTAAGATCATTCACCACAAATAGCCAAATGCTCGTTTTTCTTTTTTTTACCTAAAGATCAGAATCTGTGGAAAAAAGTAATTAAAGTTGTTTGATTTTTTAATTCAATGTAATTTAAAATAGCTTTATAACACTTAAATTTGCACTTTTAGTTGATTTATTACAATTTTATAGTAGGTAAACAGAAATATACTTTAAAATGAAATGGCGTTATCAGAAGAAAAATGTGAAATTACAGTGTGGCTACGTACTGTTGCGGCAGTAGAATATTGCGGCAATTTTGTTCAATTACATGCAAGTCAATGGAATATTTTAAAATTATATTTTATTTTCTCGCATTATTAGAGAATAGCACTATACATGCCTGGGCGGACACGGAAATTCGTGGATTTGTATTTATTAACGGACTCCGCTACGCGTCGTCCGTCAAACTATATGTTCATCCACAAATTGCAATTTCCCGGCCTCGGCAGTAATGTACTATATCTAACGTAAATGAAGAAACAAACACAATTAAGTAAAAAAATAGACAAGGTGAATGTACAAAAGCGAACTTAAGGGATCTATACTAGTTAAGCTTTGAGTAGATGAGAGATTAAACTAGGGGCCGACGAGTGTGTAAAGGAAAGTCTCCAGTTTCCCAAAAGCATGGTGTATCTACCATGTCGTATTTCACGAACTCGATTCACTGTTCTTATACAATCAGTTTTCGTTATTGGAGTTAGGTTTATTACTTAATGGCTTTACTTTTTACTTGTCCGAAATTGTTTTCGTAGATTGTGCTTATACACGGTGAGCAAAAATCGAGTCACTTCAAAGTTCTATGAAAAGCGACCTGATATTTTTGCTCGACAGTATAGTTTTAAGACCATTTTAATAGGGCCTATGTAGACCGACCGCTTGAATGAGTCCTCGCCCACGGGGGCCGAGGGAGGTGCGGGCGGCAGGCGCACTCCCCGCCCGCACCTCTCTCGGTCCCCTTTGTCGTCCTACCCCGCGCCCCCGTGCCACGTGGGCGAGGCTTCGTTTAAGGTGCTGTCAACAGCAAATGACCTTGAGCAGCGCCACTCTTCACACATACGGTTCACGTGCCTGTGAGTGAAAGAGAAGAAACTATTCCGGCAGCTTGGCGCGCGTCTAAAATCTTGCAAATAAGACACAAATAAGAAGAAATAAAATAAAGTATGGATTATTTGTGAAATATGACTCGTTAGCCATGTAGGTATGAATATGTTGACTTCATGTTTTTAATTGCAGACCCATACGTCGAAAAAACAAAGACATAGAACCGTTTTATGATGATTTTAAGACCAATCTTTGCAATTATTTTCTATCGAGCCGATTTTGTTCAATTATGTATCGAGTCCGTCTAGCGTGTTTGAAATATGATGAAAATTAACATTATATTTTTTTGTATTTATTTGTGTGTAGTTTTTCTTAAAAAAGTGCTTAAATAACATCAATTTCAACAAAATTAGGTGTTGTCAGCCTCTTAAGCGACCGGTGGAGTCGATTATGTTTTGGTACTGTCAACAATCGGTTCTATAAAAATAATCGATTGTCAAATTTTGTGTGTTCTATTATTCTATCTTTCTAAATTGAAATAAACCAAATTTCATTACTTTCAACATGAAACTACCGTGAGACTCAAACATAATTACACATACGTTTAACTCACGTATAAAAGCCGAACAATTCTGCCGGTGCGAGCGCTCTCTGAAAAAGGACTACGGAATAGTCCGAAACATATGTCGACCATTGTTCGGCTTTTATACGTGAGTTTGTGTAATCATTCATCAGTTGCTTTTAAATTAAAACATTATAAACATACCTTCATCTCAAGACAATTTAGCATGAAATATAAAACTGTATTGTAAGGATAAAATATCTTTTAATACAGCTTAAGGTGGAATAGCGGAGCATCTGAAAACCGCTTTATCTCTTCCTGACTCCCACATTTAGGTAAGTAACTGTTACTTAAATACCAGTTAGTTATCAGCCAGTATTATCTATGATTCAGTCTCTATTTACTACGAAACAGACAGAGACGGAATCATAGATACGTCAACTGGGGTGACTTTGGTAATTTTGGGGCTACTTTGATCGTTTTAAAATTGCTATAAAATCGATATTATCCGTATCCGGTGAATGTTTGGCATGTAGACGCGAAGGCGATCGACGAAGACATTGATTGGAAGCAGTAAACGCAAATAAAAAATAATGATTTTGTCATTAAAACTACTTTTTAAAGTCACCCCGTAAATCAAAGTCACCCCAGTTGACTGTAATTGATACTAAGGGTCTGACTCACCGCTCTCTGTTAAGTTTCAGTTATTTAACTGTCAGTTATCTATGATTCCGTCTCTATTTATTACTACGAAACAGACAGAGACGTCATCATAGATAACTGGAACTTACCAGACAATGGTGAAACAGGCCCTAAATGGATAAGAGCTTCTGTTGAAAAGCTGTTGCCCGCGAATCCGTCTGCGTAAAATTAGCTTATGGCTATCCCGCGGGAACTATACTTTCCGGGATAAAAACTCTTCTATGTTCTTCCCCGCGACTGAAACTAGGCACTATACCAAGTTTCATGAAAATTGGTTCAGCAGTTTAGGCGAGAAAGCGTATTAACAGAGAGACAAATAGACAGACAGAAAGAGAGAGAGAGACTGAGAGAGAGTTTTTTTTATCTTATATTTTAAATTTAACTTATACTAGCTGTTGCCAGCGACTTCGTCTGCAAAGAATTCGTTTATCGCTATCCCGCGGGAACTACGCAATTTTCCGGGATAAAAAGTAGCCTATGTGCGATTCCAGACTTTTCTCTATCTATGTGCCGAATTTTATTTAGATCCGTTGCGTCTTTCTGGCGTGATTGAGTAACAAACAAACATCTATCCATCCATCCATCCATCCATACTTTCGCATTTTTTATATTAGTTAGATTTTAAAGAGGCTTTAGTACCTACACAGGGGTGACTATGTCAGCCTCATGGGAGCTCAAGAGACAGACAGAGTTATTTTCGCATTAATAATATTAACAGGATTGCAGCAGCTACTTACCATCCAGCCGTCTACCTGCAGACCGCGTCCTTTATTGTGCCAGTGACAAACTACATCGGACGTTTAATAAAACGCGCTGAGAAATGTCTCGGCCAGCCCTTTGTTGCCGCTGAGCGGGATACATAGCAAGGGGTGACGGGATGAATGTGAAACGGTAATACTAAGTGGATAAGAAATTATACATACACACTCGCTTATTACGGTTCTGGCTGAAAATCAGCGCTGCAAGTGTCTAACACCTCAGCGTAATGCTGAGTCAGCGACCGTTTCACTTTTGCGAAGACACATTACAAAATGCGGATGATCTGATTTTCATATCTGTGTATTTTTTTTGTTGTTTCTTTAATATAAAATTGTGTGTATGTGTATATTTTGTGTGTCTTGTAAAATGAATAAATGTCTTTTTTCTTCCTTATCGTTATCCCGCGGGAATTATGCGATTTTCAGGGATAAAACTATCCTATGTCCTTCCCCTTTTCAAATCGCTTCAGTGGTTTAGGCGTGATAGCGTAACAGACAGACAGAGAGAGAAAAAGAGAGAAAGAGAAACAGACAGCAGCGCTGCACGACAGGTAGACTCATACTTATTGTAAGAAAATGGCTTGCGTCCTTGTCATACGATGATACGGAGGCTCTACTTCGCATCAACTCCTAACAACATACATAAACATACATACAAACACACATACACATACATGCACACACACAGACACACACATGCGCACAAGTTCTTAAAGCTATTTAATTTTTGCTTTTGTGTTTCGCTCCTATTTTTATTATTTTTATTTTTAGTTTGAAATTACCTTAACTTCTAACTGACGTCTACTAACCACTGTAAGTTAATTTGTCTTGTATGGTGCACTCCAAGGTCCCAAGATACAGGCTCTGCCTAGTTTGGGGTCTGCCAGACAATCGTTTTTGTATACTACTGATGTATTTTTTACGAAATAAATTTATTCTTATTCTTATTCTTATAGACAGACATAGAGAAAGAGAGAGAGAGAGAGAGTTACTTTCAGCAGTTTGCAAAATTATACACGACTCACGTCTATATTCCATACGGGGTCAGAGCCTAAGGAAACAAGACCTAAAGGCCACGTTTGTCATGATTGTGGGCTTATAGGTGGAAAAGGGAATCAAAGTAGTGATGGGTGGCTTACCTTCCTAAGATTTTTCCTTCCTTTTACCATCTGCGAGGGAAGAGAAGCAACTAGTACATTCTATATTTTTTCTTTGCTCCTAGACCAGCATGTAAGTAATTCTTAAAGTTAAAAAAATAAGTAAGTAATAAAAATTACGATAAAAACAAGGGTAGTTGTGCGCCGCTGTCAGCTGCGCCGAGTAGCCGCGCGAGCTGCTGGCGCGCAGTGTTCGTTTCGCTGCCGCCGGGGCGCGCGCTCCTTGAAGAAAGACTACGGATTAGTCCGAAACATAAGTAAATAAATAAATAAATAAATAGTAGGGAACAATTCACACAAATTGACCTAATAATAGTCCCAAAGTAAGCGCTAGTAAGGCTTGTGTTATGGGCACTAGACAACGATATACATACTTATAATTAAAAAATTATCTGAAATAAATTATTATTATTATATAGAGAAATACATACATATATAGATAGAAAACATCCATAACTCAGGAACAAATATTAGTGCTCATCACACAAATATATCGTCACCTCTATGGCAAAGTCATGAATCTGCAAAAATTGAACTATTTAGGGGAACGTTTTGAAAGTTCAAAAATCATATTTGGAAATACGTGGCATCAAAATCTCATTTTTGCCAAAACTGCAGATTAATGACTTTGCCATAGAGGTGACGATATGCCCTTACCAGGATTCGAACCCAGGACGCTTGCTTCGTAGGCAGGGTCACTACCTAGTAGGCCAACCCCGTCGTCACTATTAAGTCGAGCATTATTCGGCTTTTGTACATGAGTTATCCGTTTTTGTTTACTTCTTAAAGTGTATCCATTTTTAGCCAGCGCATAACATTCAGTATCCCTATTCAAAGTATGCTCGGAGAAACGAAATGTTAATACAAATGTCGTGCCATGGTGATGTTGATTGACGCAACCCAACCACGTATACGTGCGCCAGCGACAGTAAGAATCATTTTAATGTACATTGCGTGCCCTTTGAATGATCTTTTGCGGGGTAAGCGTGTCTAGCACGCAATGAAGTGGTAACTGTCGTGTAGTCGCATAGTTTTGCGGGATGCTCTCGCTTCCTTGGTAATGGTATTGGACTTTTATTGTTTTGGAATCAGCTAAGAATAAAGTTGATGTCAAATAGGTTCAAGTGCTAAATAGTTAACAGACATTTAAAAAACACTAAAGCAAACCTTTCCATGTCCTCTCCACTCAGAATCACTAGTAGAAATAGTAGCGCGGTAATTTTTTTTTTCAATGTAACGCCGACCTTCGTAATATAACGCCTTATTCAATCAATTCTACAGGGTGTATCAGATACCCCCTAACCATAATCAACTAGGGTTTAATATAACCATAGCTCAGAAGCTAAAAAAAATATTAAAAAAAAATTGGAGTAGGTATTTTTTTTAATATTTTCTATAGGAATGGTAGTATTAACTGTAAACTTTCCTATAGAAAACATAAAAAAATATTACTCCAATTTTTTTTTTTATATTTTTTTTAGCTTCTATGTCTATGGTTATATACCCCAGTTGATTATTGTTAGGGGCTATCTGATACACCCTGTATAAAATGATGGGAAAGTAATAAAAAAATGTAAAATAAAAAAAATGTATTTTTTATTTTGTGTAAAGTAAAAAATATTATGTGCTCAAACAGTGTTCATTATAAACCAAACTTTGACCATAATAAATTGTTACTGGTGATAAATAGGTCCCAGGTAAGCAGATTATTGGAACATTCCAGATTTCATCCGAATCTCAAATAATGATCAACCAAATCCTTAAAGTAAAGTCTAGCTCTTAAATTTCATTAGATCCCAAATTGTTGGATTCCTATTTCATCGAATTCTTGTTTCGTCGGATTTTTGCTTCGTCTAAATAGGTACCTATTGATTTTCCAATGCTTCGAATTACACTATACGCTATATGTATGTATTTATGTATGTATGTATAACTCTTTATTGTACATAAATCACATGAAAAAGAATATATAAAAAAGGAAGGAAGGAATATATAAAGGATATATAAATATCAAGCGATCACTTCAATCTTTACACAACTTATCTTTACATTTTATACATTCCTCATTATCATGGGACATCATTCATAATCATGCCATAACATCACTGATTATAAAATATCAAATTAATCAAGAAATTTACTTCTTGATTTTTAATGTTTACTTTTTACGTTTTACCGTTAGAAATTTAATTTCTAAACGACACTGAAAATTAGAATAGATAGAAAAATCCGAAAAGTAAAGCTATGGCCGGGAATCGAACCCGGGTCCTCGTCATTCCGTGACGCGTGCTATACCCCTACACCACCGAATATTTGTCGCTAAGCGTCATCTGTTTGAATGATGTGTCTGTACGACACAATTAACTCCCGCATAGTAACAAGGTCATGTGACAGTTGGTAACAGATAGAAAAATTCGGAGGCTTACTCACCTGCTATGGGTGGTGTAGGGGTATAGCACGCGTCACAGAATGACGAGGACCCGGGTTCGATTCCCGGCCATAGCCTTACTTTTCGGATTTTTCTATGTGTTCTAATTTTCAGTGTCGTTTAGAAATTAAATCACTGATTACATGTCATTTTCGTTTATAAATGTTAATTTAAGCTCTAAAATCTGTGGCCCTCGCGAGGACTGCAATTCTTAATCATCGTCTGCTGAAAAAAACCTGGCTTAGTGCGAGTCGGACTCGTGCACCGAGGGTTCCGTACAAATTTGCCAAGTTAATGTAACATCCAGTGCTAGCATAGCCCTGCTCCTAAGCACTATGTTGGCTGTGTGAGGTCATTTTATATTGGATATTTAATTATTTTTTTATATGAATAGGAAGGCAAACGAGCAAGTGGATCACCTGATGGTAAGTCATCACCACTGCCCATAGACACCCGCAACCCCAGAGGGATCGCAGATGCGTTGCTAACCTAGAAGGCTAAGATGAAATGCCTCTTGTGTTCGTAATATCCCCGGCTGTCTTACTCTCCACACCGGAACACGGCAGAGCTAGCACTACTGCTTAGCGGCAGGATTAGCGAGCAAAATGGTGGTAGCGATCCGGACGGACCTTGCACAAGGCCCTACCACCCGTAAAAAACATAGACAGACAGTCATTAAAAAAACTGATTTTTAGATCTATTTAATTACTTGTGCTATAAGAGCTACCTTCATACTTAATTTAAAATTACAACAAGAAGTACAGGTGGAAACACAGTGTTAACACGCGACGCGACCCGATGCAACGCGACGCGTGTTGAGTCGAATCAAATTGTATTATTTTCTATGACCAGAACCACACTATGAACATCCGACGCGACGCCATGCGCATACATTCGTTGCATCGGGTCGCGTCGCGTGTTAATAATGTGTTTCCACCTTACTCCATAGGTTATTCAAGCTCGGCAATTTGTATGGTAACACCTTTTCTAATGACTGTATCTTTTTGTAGACCGACCGCTTAAATGAGTCTTCGCGTCAGGTCTTCGCCCACGCGGTGCAGGGGCGCAGGGTGGGACGATAAAGGGGGCCGAAAAAGGTGCGGGCGGAAGGCGCACTACCCGCCCGCACCTCTCTCGGTCCCCTTTGTCGTCCTAACCGCGCCCTTGTGCCGCGCGTCTATAGTAGTTGACTCAGAGGGTTCATTTATTCACGGCTCTAAGCGACCACAGACATTTTAATATATCTATACGCGTTTCTGAGAGGGGTCTTGACGGATAGACAGACAGACGGACAACGAAGTGATCTTATACGGGTTCCTTTTTCACTTTAGAGGTAGGTATGGTATGGATCCCTAAAGAAACCAACGATTCAGAAGCAAATCCAAAATAGACTCTCGATCTGAGCAAAATGAGATAATTCAAATGCATTTCCGCTGGGAAAGCATAAAAGGTATTACCAATACTTAATTCCGTATAAATCCTGCTTATTCTAATAATAGAACTGGATTCTGGTGCTCTGCATTATTTGTTTTCTGTGCCAATATTATTCGTAGCACGAACACGTTTATTCATAACTAAGGTCTCCAGAGGAAAACTTCAAATTCAGAAATTCAAAATTCAAAACTTTTATTTTGCAAATAGACCGCCAAGCGGACTCTTTTACGCGTCGTTTTTTGAAACTACCAGCGCATTCGGAAAGACCATCATTGCCAAAAAAAATGCGCCGCAAGAAACTTAACGAAAGTTTTTTTTTTTTCAAATTACATTTAGGTACTACAATAAATACTTAACTTCTATTTAAATTATAATTACTACAAAATATAAAACAAAGTCGCTTTCCGCTGTCTGTCTGTCTGTCTGTCTGTCCTTAGTTAGCGCGTTCGCACACTAGTTAAGTAGTTAAGTTAGTGAATAGTGGTAGAATTAGTTCTGCTTGGTTTTGTTAACCTTCTAGTTAAGGAAGAGCGGAGCATTCCAACACAAGCATTTCTCATGCTTAAAGGAATGGTTCCAACTTATTTCATTGTAACTTAAAAAAAACAAATAAACATTTTTCATTTTCATTTTCATTTTCATATGCTTATAATATCTTTAAAACTACGCAACGGTTTTTCATGGGGTTTCGCCAAAAATACAGTGAATCACGAGGAAGGCTTATATGTCATCATATCATCATCATCATCATATCAGCCGAAAGACGTCCACTGCTGGACATAGGCCTCCCCCAAGGCTCTCCACTCGGACCGGTCCTGTGCCTTCCGCATCCACCGCGATCCCGCGATCCTGATCAGGTCGTCGCTCCATCTTGTTGGAGGCCTACCAACAGCTCGTCTCCCGGTCTGCGGACGCCATTCGAGAACCTTCTGACCCCAACGGCCATCGCTCCTGCTTATAGGTATTATAATTATAATTTTTATTGTTTGTGGGAATTGTTTGAAATATAAAAATATTTTTTGAAAGGGAGGGGAAAAAGCTGCCTGGGATACAAAAACAGCTAGTGTACTATATAAAAGATTTTTAACGCGAGAAAAATGCAACAATAGGGTATGAGGGTCCCACCATTCTACGCAACCTTTGCAATGTCCATTGATATTGGTGCTCACTTACCACCAAGTGACCACCTTGCTCGTTTGCTACTGCATCTCATAAAATTGTTCTAGTTCTGTATAAGTTTCCATTTGAGGTATAGTAATTTTTGTTTGTGAAAAAATCACATTCCCGTCCACTTGAATTGGAAACCCGACTCAGTATTCTAAACTCCGAACAAGAGAATCTATCAATTCAAATTCAGCCCACTGAGCTAGCACGAGGCTTGAATATGCAATACCAAAGAACGTCCACTAACATACACCTATTCATTACTAACCATAGAAGAATAAGCGATAGAGTGGAAGTGTCATACCGTTATGCATTTTTATTAAAAAGTCATAAACATACCTACCTCTAGATTAAGGGCCTGTCTTACCACTCCCTAACTGTGAGTTATCTATAATGACGTCTCTGTCTGTTTTGTAGTAATAAATAGAGACGGAATCATGAATAACCTGTCAGTTAAGTGGTGAGACAGGCCCTAAGAGTTTTCAATGATTCACGTTTAAGTTCATTAGAAATAACGACGAAATAATACCTTTATTGAGCACCCGATATTTCGACGCAGCACAATAAAGGTAATCGCGGTTCATATCCCGTCTATAATATTTCGAACAAACATAGATTTACGAAAAGAATTTCAAAAAAACTAACTGCCATGCTCTACCCCTAAAACCTACCTACATTTTAGAGGTGAGACGTATTTACTGGAACTGGTTTTTGGAACTGGTTTTGCCGTGGACGCGTACGCGTTCCTGCTTGGGCGTCTTTTAGCGTACGAGTATTTAGGAGTACGGCGCCACTAGGCGACTTAATACCATACGCGTACGCGCAACCCGAACTCGATACGCGATATTCGCAAGACTCGTAATCGTCCTGGTACTCGTAGGCACTTCATTCAACGTACGAGCGTTCGGTTTTATTCGGATTCATTCGGAAGGGCTCGGGTCACTTAGCGTACGGAGACGATCTAGCTGCAGTGAGTGGGTGAAACACCAATATGTTCTTTGAATAATGATCCTAATGCTTGAGAAATAAGGGTTGATTTACTTTGATAAAATGTTTGTTTGGATGTGATGTGATGCCTGTTTTGACTTTGTAGAATTTGAATTTTGATTCCCTCCGGGGTTGCGGGTGTCTATGGGCAGTGGTGAATGATCGCTTACCATTAGGTGACCCACTTGCTCGTTTGCCTTCCTATTCACATAAAAAAAAAATAAGATGTTTGTTCCTTGCCAAACATTTAATACTGTGTACTAAATATATACTGTTGGTGTTGGAGGTAGGTTCCTGTACTTTAATTGCAACGTCAAATCAAAACTCCCTGGTACTTGCAAGACGCCCGTACCGTACTCGCAAGGTGCCCGTACTCGCAAGACGCCCATACTCGCAAGACGAATAGGTACGTACGGAAAGTCCGTAATTTACTCATTGAGACGCGTACTCGTATACTCGTGGATCTAGTCTTTGGATCTGGTCTTTTTGAGGACGCGTACTCGAAAGACTTGGTACGCATTTTGCCTAGTACGTCTCACCTCTACTACATTTACGAACCGCCTAGATTGTTGCCATTGGGCAGGGGCCCATAAAGCTGGCTGCGCTACCTCGTTGTATACGTTGCCCGAAGAAAGAGACATAATAAATATGAATCATTTCACAATTTTTTTTGTCAAAGAATTTAAATGTCAAAGTTTTCTGTAAGTATAATTTTTTTTTATTGATTAGTGCCTATATTTTCTTTATTTTTTTCTTTTTAATATGACAACCTGTAGGCAGGAGATAAGTTAACTCTGATAGATCATTATTAATGAAATGTTTAGTAATTACATAGTGTATTTAGTGAATGAGTCGCATATTTTTTATGGAAATTAATCATACGTTATATAACCCGTACTATCACTCTGTCGGCTACTACATCTTTGTTCCTAAACTACACGCACGTAACACTGAGTGGCATGAGACAGGGCCACAAAGCACTCATGCGCCAATAGGATTACTTCATTTTCCTATCCTCGCTCAACGCTGCTTTGCTATTGGTGGATATTTTCCTCGCACACTGCCCATATAGCAGATGCCTGGTCTAATGACGGGAATTGCTATTAGCATGCGCTGAACTGCAGTCTACCAATTTTTGCGGGGGGAGGGGGGGTGTATTAAAGGTTATCAAAATGTGTCACGATTGAAAAGAGTAACCCCCTTATTCATAAACGCACTATAGGCCTCAGCTAAGTTAGTAATCGTTTGTCCTTATCTGTGAAAGGTAAATGTCAAAGTGACAGATAAGGACAAACGATTACTAAGTTAACAGAGGCCTATAGTGCGTTTATGAATAAGGGGGTAATTAAGTATAATCCGCGCGGCACAGGAGCGCGGGGTAGGACGACAAAGGGGACCGAGAGAGGAGTGGGCGGGTAGTCCAATACAACAACGCCTTAAGGGCGCTGTTAGGGTTTCCGCGGTTCTGCAGTGCATCTGCCATGTTTGCCGAAGCCCGCGTGGACAGTTTTAACGCTGTACTGCGCAAAAAATTGGCATCGCTTTTGACAAGAATTCGTGGCAGCAATAACAGCCTTCTGAAGACGAAGCCGTAAGAAATGAGTGTTCCATGATGCAACATTTTTAATTAAAAATACAATGTCTCTTGTCCAATATGAATACTAACATAGTCATACGTAATTAATAATAATAATTGGATCTTTGTTGTCTGAATAAATAACTTTTATTATTAGGAATTATTATTATTGGGTCCAAAACGTAAGATTTAAAGGAAGCTTTTAGTAGTCTATGAAACTTGGTCAATAATTCCCCCCTATACCTATATCCGCGTCTACTCTACAAGTGTATAAGGGCTTAACTGTTTTACGACGAGCGCTGGTCAATTTGCATTTATAACACCTGCCTTTGTCTCTAGGGATGACAGTACTATTGTAAAACGTTACGAAGTTCAAAATATTACTTACAGTGCGTTGCACTAAGTTTTAAAAAAAAGTCCACATGATCATTTCTTCCATAATTTAACTATTTTGAATTTCTCTATACAAGTATGTATGTATATCGTTGTCTAGTACCCATAACACAAGCCTTACTAGCGCTTACTTTGGGACTAGGTCAATTTGTGTGAATTGTTCCCTAATATTATTTATTTATTATTATTATTTTGATTTTGGGTTTTTCTTACTTAGAATCGTTAACCCTATCGATCCTTATACAAGAAAAAATGTGTCCCAAAATTTCCATTCCAGTTCGTCACTTTTTTAATATTCCATAGCAAAATCTGGGACACATTTTTTTCTTCTTTCAACATGAAACTACCGTGAGACACACATATAATTACAACACACCGGATAACTCACGTATAAAAAAAAAGTCACGTGTAAAAATGAGGGTAGTTGTGCGCCGATGTCAGTTGCGCCGAGTAGCCGCGCGAGCAGAGCGTTGGCGCGCAGTGTTCGTTTCACTGCCGCCGGGGCGAGCGCTCTCTGATGAAGGGCTACGAAATAGTCCGAAACAATTGTCGGAGCAATCCTTCGGCTTTTATACGTGAGTTATCCGGTGTGTTGTAATTACATTTTTTCTTGTATGAGAATGGACAGGGTAAACAATTCTGAGTAAGAAAAACCCAAAATATTTAAATTCTGGAAAAAAATTACATGTGGACTTTTTATTAGAAAACGCTCAGCTGAAGCCCCTGATGGCTGAAGGTTAACGGTAAGAAATCCCTTTTGGGGATAAGTTCACTTTTGTGCATTTGTGTTGTCCTATTAATTATTTTCATGAGTTTTATGCATAACTAGCTTCTGCCCGCGACTTCGTCTGCGTAGAATTATACATAATAAACCTTCCTCTTGAATCATTCTATCCATTAAAAATAAACGCATCAAAATCCGTTGCGTAGTTTTAAAGATCTAAACATACATAGAGTCAGATAGAAAGACAGCGGAAAGCGAATTTGTTTTGTATTATGTAGTGATAAAGAGTTATACATACAGACATAGCTGTCAATATGGGTAGGCCATAATATTATTGCTCGTAGAACAGATAACCGTTGGGGGTGAAAGATCTCGAGTGGCGATCACGAACCGGAAGACGCAGTGTTGGCAGGCCTCCCACTAGGTGGACCGACGACATCGTGAAAGTTGCGGGAAACAGGTGGATGCAGGTGGCGAGTTGTCGTTCATTGTGTTCTAAGAGGCCTTTGTTCAACAGTGAACTTCTTCTGGTTGATAATGATTATTATGATAAAACTTTACATACCGTCACGCCTCTTTCCCACAGGGGTAGGCAGAGACTACTTTGTTCCACTTGCTACGATCCTGACATACCTCTGAAACCGACGAGCATGTATGAAGAGATTGATGAATGTGGATGAAGCTATACACTCCCTTGCAAAAAACCCATAGTTTTTGTATTTTATGTGCATAAAAGCTTACTTTCCAAGCTTTAATGCCTAAAAATCTGAAAACCATAGGTGCCCGATTTTTTTGCAAGGGCACAGAATATATAATAGTACTAACGTACAGAATGGCCACGCTCCGCCCCGCACCGATTCGAGTTACCCCACCCCTCAAGCGCAGTCTGCCGGAAAGCTGCTGGCAACTAGTAGGGCTCGCAACGCGATGTATGTCGGCCGCACGTCACTAAGTTCGGGAACCTACCCTACCTACTTCATTTTATAAAACATTTGTAAATTGATGCTTTCTGAAATTATCGCGATTAATACATGAAATAACTACAGAATCATTCGCTTAAGTTTGTTGTCGTACATCTATTGTAATTGAAAATAATAATGCTTAAATACACAGACAGACACACTTTAAGTAAGTTTAAATAAATAGATAACGATTAAGTACATTTATTTGCACACATCTAAGCCATATCTTCATATAAGTACATAATATTTATGCCATTGGTAATGCTTATAGTACTAGGTTTTTGCGATAGACTCAGCCCTGTGTATCTTACGCACACATTGACGCGTGTACAGACGACGTCGTGCCTGTGTTCATTTCAGAACGCGGATTTTGTTCGTCGTGGCCGCCGTGTGGCAAGGGGTTATATTTATAGTAACTTTGTACTTTGTAGTATTTTACATTTTATTTGTCACAGAGTCTACAAATGAATATAGGACGGATACATTACTCTGGCAACCCTAATGAAGGATTCTATTTACGAGTGTTTCCGACCTTCGGGCTATCGATCTAAGATACCAAGGGATTAATGTCATGTACTAACGACTATCTTTAGAACCTGTGTTTAAGTACTAACTCATAATTATCATTTAGGTATCAAAGAGATTAATTTTTGGGATAATGTGACCCCATCGATCGATGCGATGATTTCGCCAATGTCATATCTACATACATAAATCACGTTTTTATCCCTTACGGGGTAGGCAGGGCCTAAAGTAACAATACCTAAAGGCCAAGCATGATTGTGGGCGAATAACTTGTAATTTGCACAATTATTTTTTTTAATTATAGAGCTGTAATTTATTATCTACTAGCTTCTGCCCGAGACTTCGTCTGCGTAGAATATAAACCTTCCTCTTGAATCAATTTATCTATTAAAAAATACCGAATCAAAATCCGTTGCGCAGTTTTAAAGATTTAAGCATTTATTTATGGACTGACAGACAGACAGATAGCGGAAAGCGACTTTGTTTTATACAATGTATGTGGTGATGGAACATTTGTCAGCTATGATTCAAGAATCTTAAAAAAAAATTACAAGACTACTTATTAAGTCAAAATAACCCTACCTGATATATATTTCAGAACAAGTCCAAGGACACTGTAATATAACGGGTCACAACGGTTCTGTACAAGTTACAACGTTACCCGTACAATATAATATTAACGTTTGCGTTTGATAATCGTTTATGGGTGCGTCGCTCGTTAGTCGATATCACGCGCCGTTTTAATCACTGCTAATAATGATTATCGCGTTGCTGACGACGCATTAAACGCTTCTAGTTTTTATTTTATATTTTACTAGCTGTTGCCAGCGACTTCGTCTGCAAAGAATTCGTTTATAGCTATCCCGCGGGAATTTTCCGGGATAAAAAGTAGCCTAAGTGCTATTCCAGACTTATCTCTATCTATGTGCCGAATTTCATCCAGATTCGTTAGGCCGTTCTGGCGTGATTGAGTAACAAACAAACATCCATCCATCCATCCATCCATACTTTCGCATTTATAATATTAGTTAGATTTTGTTTTTATGCGAATAGGAAGGCAAACGAGCAAGTGGGTCACCTGATGGTAAGCGATCACCACTGCCCATAGACACCCGCAACCCCGGAGGGATTGCAGATGCGTTGCCAACCTAGAGGGCTAAGATGAAATGCCTCTTGTGCCCGTAATTTCCCCGGCTGTCTTACTCTCCACACCGGAATACAGCAGTGCAAGCACTGCTGCTAGATATTCGCATTTGTCGCCCATTCCCTCATTGTTTCATTAATTCTCTCACTATTTCTTTTATGGTCAAACCACTAGGCTACCCACGGCGCAGACCTTGTCCCCGTAATTCGATATTCGTACTTAGTTCGTTTCGTGACGTTCCGCTCACACTTAAGTCGTTAATTTGAGAGTGCAAGAGATGGCATGAAACGAACTTCAATCCGAATTTCGGAGTAAGCCCCAGTCTCGGTACGGTTTAAAGTATATCAACAGCTAATCTGGAATCATCAACGCGAGTACCAATAATATCGGACCATCTAAACATCGGACATCGGCATGTATTACACGCATTACCGACGTACCGCCGCAACGCGAGTGCCCCATTTCGGCCGTCGTTTGCGTCCGCTGAATACATTTTGTGTTAATTATTGCTCTCCTGTTTAATGCTAAAGGATCTGGCACGAAGTATAATTATAAATATATTTATGCCTCAAAATATATGACGCACGCTTTTCCTTTCTGTCAGAGGGGTACGACCAATGTCAAAGTATATTGGTAGCTCAAGCAAATAAGAATCCATTGTATGGTAAATCTGGCAAAATATATGGAGAACATTTATCTATTGGGATGGATACCTTATGGGGTGAAGTCAAAATTTATCAACTCTCCCCCCTCCTCCGGGGGGCGCGTCCCCCCACCACGCCCCCCAAAGTGTCCCGAAACACGGTTTTTTGAAGTTTTTGAGAAAACTGTTCGCGATACAGAAAAAGTGTGTAGGAATGAAATAATAAACAATAAATTTACTATAAATCTACCATACACATAAAAGCGGTATCTCTTATGGTTATGACGCAAGAAGACGCAGAAAATCATAATTTTTTGTTTTTTTACAATAAATTTTATTAAAACTTCTGTTTTCTCAGAAAATACTCATTTTACACCTAAAACATGTATCACTTAAATAAACAATGGAATATTCCCTTTAAAAAGAGGTATCACTTATTTATATATTAGTTAAGTTGACCATTTTATGATAGTTTAAATATTTAATTTGTCATGAACAATTTTTTTTACTTGAAGATTAGGTATGTTTAAAATGTTTTTTATATAGTTTAGAGTTAATTATAAAGCATGCTATTGTAATTTTGTTTATTTATTCTCAGTTATCCGCAAATAATTAGTGTGAATAAATTCATTCATTTCGAAAAAGGTACTAAGATGTTTATTTAATATAATCAACTATTTATTTAAGTGTACCCTTTTATTTAAGTACTTACATTAAAATAAACAATGTTGACACTCTTATTATCTGGGGGCACGGTAGTGCCCCAGCTAAGATAGCCAAGTGAAACGCAAGAAGTGCACTAGTTACCTTTTCTCGAACCGCTTTGTCGTTATTTTGTACTCTCATAACTTGGTTTTGGACTGTACCAGATAACTAAAGTTCTCGGGATATGATGTGAATAGTGGATTTATTACAAGCTCTTATATTTTAAATTTTATAGATATCTAAAAAACTCTGATTTCGTCACTGACTCACTCACTGGTGGTCAACAAATTTACGTCCTAGAAAGTTGAAATTCGTAACTATAAGAACTATTGTAATGATAATTACAATTATAATCACACAAACGAATAACTCACGTATAAATTCGAGTGATGCTCGACATATTCCAGACTAGTTCGTAGTCCTTATTCCTGAACCGCTTGCAAATCACATATTACAAATAAAGTAAATAAAGTATTATTATTATTTTTTTATTATTATTTGTTGTCACATATTATTGATTGAGTCTCACGGCAATTTCATGTTTAAAAAACTATTGTAATTAACAGGAAAGTAATGAACAGTGATTTTTTTACCTTACGCCTATGTGACGGTAGCAAAACGGCCAACGACATTATTTTAACTAAATTGTAGACTTCACAAACTCTTAAACACTTGTAGAGTTAGAAAGTAAAAAGTTTTTAAGTTGTTGCTTATGACAAGTGCCTTCAGAAAACACCACATTTGCACGCGCTTAATTTCATCCACTAATTCAGTTTAAATTACTGAAAATTCTGAAATATACAGTTTATTATTTTTAACAACTCTCTTTATCAATTTTCAGACCGCTGGCATCAAAATTTGCGAAGTTTCGTACAAAATATCCATTCGCTAGTTTGTTTGACCGATTGAAGGAAGAGTTAAAGTTCCAAATTTTAGATTTTTGCTGTTGATTGTATACTAATCTAGCTTACAAACCAAATTTGAGCGTTCTAGGAATTTAATATGATGATCACTAATGACGACTACTAGTTTTTTAGATATCAATAAAATTTTAAATATAAGAGCTATGCAATTGAAACTTTACACTTGTAATAAGTCCACTATTCACATCATATCCCGAGAATTTTAGTTATCTCGTACAATCCAAAACCAAGTTATGAGGGTACAAAATAACGACAAATCGGTTCGAGAAAAGTTAACTAGTGCCCTTCTTGCGCTTCACTTGGCTATCTTAGCTGGGGCACTACCGTGCCCCCAAATAATAAGAGTGTTAACAATTGTTTATTCCAATGTCTCTCTTCAATTTCAATGTAAGTTACTTAAATAAAAGTGTATACTTAAATAAATAGTTGATTATATTAAATAAACATCTTAGTACCTTTTTGGAAATGAATGAATATACTTATTATTTGCGGATAACTGAGAAAAAAATAAACAAAATTACACTAGCGTGGTTTATAATTAACTCTAAACTATATAAAAAACATTTTAAACATACCTAATCTTCAAGTAAAAAAAATTGTTCATGACAAATTAAATATTTAAACTATCATAAAATGGTCAATTTAACTAATATATAAATAAATTATACCTATTTTTAAAGGGAATATTCCATTGTTTATTTAAGTGATACATTTTTTTGTTGTAAAATGAGTATTTTCTGAGAAAATTGAAGTTTTAATAAAATTTATTGTAAAAAAACAAAAAAATATGATTTTCAGCGTCTTCTTGCGTCAAAACCATAAGAGATACCGCTTTCATGTGTATGGTAGATTTTTAGTAAATTTATTGTACATTATTTCATTCCCACACACTTTTTCTGTATCGCGAACAGTTTTCTCAAAAAGTTCAAAAAACCGCGTTTCGGGACATTTCGGGGGGCTGGGGGGGGGACGCGCACCTCGAAGGAGGGGGGAGAGTTGATAAATTTTGACTTCACCCCATAAGGTATCCATCCCAATAGATAAATGTTCTCCATATATTTTGCCACATTTTGAGCTATTTTTACTGAATTATGGGAGGTGTCCTGCCATTTGACCGAAAGTCATTGGGCAAAATTACGCTTGACAAACGACGTTTTGCAAAAAACAATGTTTCGCCAAATTGATCATTTTACTACTAGTCATTTTACAAATGATCAACTCTTAAATTTACATTTCATAAATAACTAGCTGTTGCCAGCGACTTCGTCTGCAAAGAATTCGTTTATCGCTATCCCGCCGGAACTAAGCAATTTTCCGGGATAAAAAGTAGCCTATATGCTATTCCAGACTTTTCTCTATCTATGTGCCGAATTTTATCCAGATCCATTGGGCCGTTCTGGCGTGATTGAGTAACAAACAAACATTTATCCATCCATCCATCCATCCATACTTTCGCATTTATAATATTAGTTAGATTATTTAACAAATTGAACATTTAGCAACTGAGTTATCAGACAAAACTACTATTGGTTTAAAAAACCATGTTTTACACCATAGCAAGACCCATCCGCCGGGAGCGACTCGGTAAGGTTAGGTTGGGGTTATTTTTTTTTATGACAGTCCGTAAAAAAACCGTGTAAATCTATGATAAATTTTGAAATTTGCAATGTTATCCGAAACATATTATTTGGTGAAATGGAAAAAGGTCAATTATCATTTTTTTATTTAATACATTTACCAAGTGTAGTGTAGGTCAAACATTGGTGAACCATATTGGGAACGAGCGTAGTGTATGGTGAGGGTATAGAAAACGATCACAGCGCAAGCCGTGGCAGAAACGTGAAACAATATGGGCTTAGTGAAACTTGACAATGTTGCTTTGAAAATGGGTCATTATTAAACTTGTTTTATAGGGTGTTAAGGTCACCGATGTTTGGCGAACTATTTTGTTATTCATTTATTAGCATCAAATTGCAAACGTACAATTTTACCCATAGGGTGTAGCTAAATACATATTAGTCATAAGCAAAACAAACATTAACATTAATTACATCAAATATTACAATAATTATTGCCAATACAAGGACCTCAATATACAATATCAATAGTATTATTAAATGTCATTTCTTACACTATACACCAAAAACCATCTATTTAGACTCACATTCAATCAGTACTTAGTCATTTTACACTATCCAATAATTTACTAACATTATAAAATTCATCTAGGTTATAAGGACATAATTCAATCAGGTGGTTTTTCAAAGCAACCACAAATTTGGAATATGTCAAGGACTTTATTTTGTTTGGCAAGGCATTATAAGTTTTAGCTGCAACAACCTTGGTACATCTCCTGAACCCAGCCGTTCCGGCAACAGGCACATAAACATCCAATGAAAATGTATTCTTTAGCCTATCGCTTCTGAAGTCCTTTGGAGGAAATTTCTGAGGATATCGCTTTACAAGTTTGCAAAGTTCCATTATATATAACGAAGTCAGAGTTGGTATTTCTAATTTTTTAAAAGAATTTCTACAAGACACGCGATTTGACTTAACACCATCCAAAATACGCACGCATCTTTTTTGCAGCTTGAACAGTCGATCCGTATCCGTGCATCCACCCCAGATGGGCAAACCGTACAGTATGTGGGACTGGACAAATGCATAGTAATATTTTTTGGCTCGTATTAAAAAAGCTGTGGTAGCCTAGTGGTTTGACCTGTGGCCTGTCAAGCAGAGCGTCGTGGGTTCAAATCCCGGGCTCGCACCTCTGAGTTTTTCGGAATTTATGTGCGAAAATTACATTTGTAATTTGCCATGAGCTTTTCGGTGAATGAAAACATCGTGAGGAAACCTGCACACATCTGCGAAGAAATTCAATGGTGTATGTTAAGTTCCCAATCCGCACTGGGCGCGCGTGGGAACTATAGCCCAAACCCTCCAATACACGGAGGAGGCCTATGCCATGAGGCACGCCGAATTTCGCGACAATTTAATAAAACGACAATAACAATAACAACAATAACATGTACTTACTGAAATTGTAGCGGAATAAAAAGGCTTATTAATATGTCGGAGCGTCGTCACAATGACTAGACCTTTGATAGCTAAGGAGATGTACCTTGTAGTTGCGAACATTCGTTAATTGTACTTTGTTGAATGTACCCTCATAAGTTATTGTTTTTATGAAACGTCAAGCGGTATTGCGGTATCGCTTGGGGGTGGTCTGTGTTTGGCTCAGTTGCAACTACCTGCAATGTTATTTAGAATGACAGAATGACATCTGGTGAGAGTGAGAAGCGAGAGGCATTCCTTGATCGTGACTTGACTGAGTTCAGACGTCAAAAGTGATCCGTTTGCTTCGACGTACCGTTTTATGTTTAATGGTGAATTGTTAGTGATTCGGATTGTTAAGTGCGATTGCACTAAGTATCGAGCCTTATTTCGGTGCTAAGCGGTATTGAGAACATTGACAGGGTAGTTCGTGGGCGCAAGCACTGAACTCTCCGCGTTTCATTATTAGAGTGTGTAATAGTCCACAGTCCTTTGTGTAAGCGCTATTTCAATAAAGACTGGCTGTACAAGTGAAACATGATGTGTGCTGTTATTTCTATCTCATTAATGTACCTTGAAGATGGACAAGACGGTGACCTAAGCTCGGCTATGCATAAAGCTCGTTTGAATTCTAACCGACCAACCTGACAGTTTATCCAGCCTTTGTCTTCGACAAATATAAATAAATAAAATAAATATTGCCATTAATTAGTTGTTAGTTCTTCTATTTTCTTACGTGTTCTGCTGAAACCAGTTTACTTTCTTTCAGCATAGTTTGGGACTGGAGACTAATTTTGTGTTTAATTACACCCTCAAAACCAGTTTTTGTTAGCACAGCTCTACTAACACGTATTTTTATATTCACTTACCGAATATGCACGGTACCCTCGGTGCGTGAGTCGGACTCGGACTTGGCCGGTTGTTCCATTATCATCAGAGGTCAAGGCTCAAGAAGGTTCAAACGCGAGTTCTTTACTTCGAAACAAAATAACTAGTACAGTTGCACTTATATGTATTTGTATACAGGGTGCGACGTGCCGGCAGGATTTACGAGCGTCCACGATCGCCTTAAGGGATGAAAACACGGAATGTATACAAGATGGGCATTCCAAGTGTAGTATGGGGGGAGTCTGAAACCGTTACGAATGCAGGAAACTATTTTTGGAAACCACGTCATTTGAACCTCTGCGAAATCTTTGGAACCAGATCTGTGTTATAGAGATTATTAAGAAGGCATGACTTAACCTAAGCTAATTTTTACGCGATCGAAAGTTCGAAAAAAAAGTAAATAAAAACAAAAGTAAACAAAAGTAGCATGTTAGTACGTAAATTGTTCCCAGATTTCTAAATAATTGTTGACTCATGTTTCCATACATTGATCGATATTCAATGCGAACTGCGTCAAATGCTGGACTAAGTGAATGAAAATTTTAAATGAAACCAAACAGACCAAACGATTTTATGAAAGACTAGCTTCTGCCCGCGACTTCGTCCGCGTAGAATTAGCAATGATTTAACATGTTTATCGTTATCTCGCGGGAACTATGCAATTTTCCGGGATAAAAAGTAGCCTATGTTTTAATCTAGGGTACCAGCTATCTTCGTACCAAATTTTATCCAAATCCGTCCAGTCGTTTTAGCGTGAAGAACATACACACTCACTCACTCACATCGTCACATCATCACATCGTCACATCGTCACATCGTCACAAACTTTCGCATTTATAATATTAGTAGGATTCCGTAATAATTTTAAGGCCCACTAAGTCCAGAGTAAAAAAATTAAATCGCTAACTCGGGGTTAGGTTTGACAGTTCCATACATTTTGACACTACTTAGCCCCGGGTTAGCATCTAACACGGGATTAAGTCGCTAACCCTGGTCCGTGAAAAGACCTTTTATAGAATTAAAAATTTGCGATATTACATCATAATAGGTGCCTACAAAAAACTAACATTGTATTACCCTTATCGGGCATAGATAAGAGAATTTATCGTCGTGCAGACCCGCGATCCCTTTGTTTCGTGCCAGGTAAATAAATGCAAATTGTTAGAAGCACTCTCCTGGAGAATGGCTGCCTCTTTGGAGGGCTCTTATGGAAACTTGGCAATGGGGAATAAGTTTTTTTTTCGGGACTCTACTAATGGGATGAATAAACTAGGAGTTTTATTGGAATGAAAGAAATATTTTTTTTATGTAATGGCGTGACCAAATTGAAGACGTTTTGGAAATAAGTCAGATCAAGAGAATAATAGCAGGCGTGGCAAGCGGTATATAGTTTGAAGCACCCAAGTCGGCAAAATTCTAGAGTAGTTAACTGTCAAAGAAGTTTGTTTGTTTAATATTGACAATTTTAAATTAATGAAATTTTTCTTTCTCTTGTCTGGTCAGGCCAAAGTCAAAAACGATTTACTTTTTTATAAAATTCATCCCTTGCCGGATAGGTAAAGGAATTATTGTCTATTCAGCGATATTAAATGTTGTAATGCCGGTTCTGTTTTGAATATTTATTTATCTGCTTACAGTAGCACTTGATGGTTCCAACGGAAGACCAGCGCTGGCTGTAAGGCCAGCATTATGCTGAGGTGGGACCATTTCGTGATGTATGATCTCAAATTTTTACTTATTTTTTTGTAATTTATGCTATAATGTCACGAATAAATGTTTTCTTTCTCTCCAAAAAGCTCGGTACACCATAATAATATTAACAGTATGGTGTGACGAACTTTTTGATCACCTTGGATTTTTCGTACGCTGACTGTACCCGAAACCAACGAGCGGTATGAAGAGATTGATGAATGTGGATGAAGCGAAAGAGGTATGTCAGGATCGTAGCAAGCAGAACAACGTAGTGTCTGCGTCCCATGTAAGTAAGTATTTCTTTTAAATCTTAATAGCCTGTAATGTTGCCCCACTGCTGGGCAAAGGCCTCTCCCATAAATTTCCAACGCAGCTTATCCGCACTTATGTCATTTGTGTGTGTGTGTTATAATTTCTGGCTTACTTGTTACTTACTTTTTATGATCTTTGATGCCTAAATTACTAATTGTCTTCTTTCAAATTTAAGTGGATTTTTTTACGAGTAGGCTTTGCAAAAATACATAAAAAAAATATTTGGGCCATCGAAAAAAAATCGTGCGCAAAAAATAAAACGAGCTTAAAATAATATAATACAAATGCATAATAGACCCAGTTTGCTGCAGCAAAAGCCAAACTTTTGCACATTAACGTACAAAACCAAGTTATAATAAAACATACTTCACACAACATTCTAAATACAAACACAACCGGGACGTTAAAAGTTTGGGGAACTTTGCACTTAGCCCAGAGTGTTAACTCGAAGAATGCCGAAGTTTGGGAGCCGCTGTTTCAAGGTTTCGTGGCCTTTTTGCGGGCATTGTTTACGTGTTTTATGTTAAGTAATGTTTGTCGGTACTTCTTGGTTAGTTACCTGTTGGAGAGAATGTTCTAGAATTCTGTGAATACCCGTGCGAAATGTCTTGTCTCTACTACAAGCGGTTGACATTTTAGGACGGATATTGTCATTTTACGGGGTAGACATAGCCTAAAGCCGTGGTAGCCTAGTGGTTTGACCTGTGGCCTCTCAAGCAGAGCGTCGTGGGTTCAAATCCCGGGCTCGCACCTCTGAGTTTTTCGGAATTTATGTGCGAAAATTACATTTGTAATTTGCCATGAGCTTTTCGGTGAAGGAAAACATCGTGAGGAAACCTGCACACATCTGCGAAGAAATTCAATGGTGTGTGTTAAGTTCCCAATCCGCACTGGGCGCGCGTGGGAACTATAGCCCAAACCCTCCAATACACGGAGGAGGCCTATGCCATGAGGCACGCCAAATTTCGCGACAATTTAATAAATAAATAAAAAATAAAAACGACAATAACAACAACAACATGTACTTACTGAAATTGTAGCGAATTCGGAATAAAAAGGCTTATAAATAAATATAAATAAAAATTGTCATTTTACGGGGTAGACATAGCCTAAAGTATCAAGACCTATAGGCCACGATTAGCATAAGTATTTACATACTTTTTATTTATTTAAACAATAGGTAATTAAGTAAGTTAATTATATTATTATTAATATTATTATATTATTATTAATTAAGTAAGTTACATTTAAAGGACGATTTCTGTAATAAATTCCTGAGCGTAGCGAGGGAATTAAGATTGAGTCCTGAGAGGAGCGAAGAATTTAAACGCACCCAAGACATAAACAGTTTTATCTCCGAGGAATATACTCTACTTTTCTACCAAACAGTTTGGTAACTAGCTTCTGCCCGCGACTGCGTCCGCGTAGAATTAGCAAAAGACATTTTTATCGCTATACCGCGGGAACTATACAATTTTTCGGGATAAAAAGTAGCCTATGTTTTAATTTAGGGTAGCAGCTATCTCCGTTCCAAATTTGAAGCAAATCCATCTAGTCGTTACAGTGTGAAGAAGGAATAAACATAAACACACACTCACTCACATCGTCACAAACTTTCGCATTTATAATATACTTAGTAGGATTTCGAGTAGATTAGTTTAGCGGATTAAGCGTGAAGAGGTAACAAATGGACAGAAACTTTATAAGATTAGTATGGATTTTTGTGTTGGTGTTATTTGAATCATTATAGGCGATGCGGCTAGCAACCCATCTCTATTTTGATTCCATTTTCCATCTATACGCCCACAATCTTGCTAAGCGTGGCCTGTAGGTATTGTCACCTTAGGCTCTGTCTACCCCGTAAGGGATAAAGACGTGATTTGTGTATGTGTATGTATGTTATTTGCTGACTCAGCTGATTCTACAACTTACTATGACGCGAAATTGTCAGGTGCATAGATATTTCCGACATTCTTTTATGTTTTGGAGGGTTTTTGTCATAGTACGGGACTCACGTTTTTATGAAGGCACGCGGTGCAAAGGAAAGGGAAGGCATGGACTCATAATGTTTTTTTAAGTACATTTTTATAGGCTGTGCGTGAGATGCAGTGTTATCCCAAAAATTCCGAACAAGGTTAACTACGGAGGCACTGTCTTTGTCACTCTTGGAGTTTATTAGCATTGCGAGAAGAGGATGGGAACGTTGAACAGTTTTTGTGTTAGAATTGTTTTCTTTTTGTAACATTAGCATCTGGTCTAGATGTTTATGTACAAAAAAATCTTGATTAATGACAACTAGTAAGGTCCATACATATTTAGGTGTGATATGTAAACAAACACTTCTCAAAAACACTGTCACACTTTTCTCTTGGATTACACAATAGTTTTGTTGTTGTAGGCTTAAAGAAACTCATAATGTATTGATATTGACCAAGTAACCATCACAAACGATTGCTAAGTTAACAGAAGCCTTCAAAGCGTTTATGAATAAGGGGTAAGGAATATCATGATCTAACTAAAGCTATAAATAGTTGAAAACAACCATAAAATATAATTAACATTTTGATATTCCCGTGGATGGAAAGCAAAGAAGATATAAAAAATTGTACCTACTTTGAATTTGTTCATCTCTCCTTTGCGTAAGTAAAATAAGTATTTCCACTAGAAAATGTAATATTATTCCAGAAAATCTAACCTAAGCATGAACGGCTTTAAGTTTGAGTGGGAGCCTAAGTGGTAGCGGAAACGAGATTATAATACTTTTTTGACCACAATATGTATATAACAACTAACTTTTGTTCATTTTGCCAATAGACGTTCAGAAGAAGTAAACGTCTTTGCTCAAATCTTCTTGACATTTTATTGGCCCGCACGAAGCTTTTTTCTTCGTCTATCTAGGTATCCTAATGCAAACTGCTAAGGAATGGCATTCGCTACCACTACTGTCTCTTTTCCGTACAGATACAATTAACCCCCTTATTCTGCTAACTTAGTAATCGTTTGTCCTTATCTGTGAAAGGTAAATGTCAAAGTGACAGATAAGGACAAACGATTGCTAAATTAGCAGAAGCCTATACAGCGTTTATGAACAAGGGGGTAAGGATCTTTAAGGATATAGCAAATAGCCTGCTGTTACTCACACAGTACTGCCTACGGCTGCACCTTTGGCCTCATCTGCATTGTCTATTCTATCAGGTGAGAAGGGGTAAATTTCTGGTCTGTTTACTTTATAAACTTGTCTGATAGTAAGCGAAGATGTGGTCTAAGATGAGCCATGGAATGGTCAACAACTTTAAACTTTTGTCAAGAGGACGTCAACATATCTTTGTGAATCGAGAACAGTGGGTTTATTTATTCTATTTTGCGGGTTGATTCAGCCGCAAACGCTTAAAGTATAAAATAAAGTCTGAATTTAGTGTAAATATAAACGTTTATGATTTAATCGTATCTTGTTCTTTAAATGCTCACTCTTCTGTATCTTCATTAATAAGTCTCGACTCGAGAAGCATAAGGTCTGATGTGTGATTTCTTAACTTTTCAGGAGAGCAGAAATAAAATTGATAAATGAATCGGCTTATAATTATTGAATTATTATAGTTAGGATCACGAAACTTTTTGCATCTTTAGAAGATTACTTGTACCTATATTTTCATATATTTAATTTTCTTTTTGCGGTTTAAATAATATCGATACAACATTTTTTTTATGAAAACAGCGACTTCCGACTCTATGCTTCATACGTTATGCTATTGAACTGGTTGATGGCATGTTCTATTTGCACTTAACTACTCATATTATTCTCAAAAGTTAACGTTATTACAGGCATAAGGTCTCAAACTTATATACGAATTACTGTATAAAATTAAACAGCTAAAAATATTTGAAGCATTACGTCGTATCTAGTGATACGTACCTATGCTGTATCAAACTGTGCAAAGCAGAAGGCTTTTAGTGACATAACGCCAGTCATGAAGGAAAACAAATTATGAAGCATAAACCTTGAAGTTGAAATACGCTAAACAAAAAACTTGGAGAAGTCCATGCATAAAGGTGTAAGTCAAAATTAGTCCTGATGCGTCTCTATAATTTCTAAAAGTCGTCAGATCAGACCTTATGCATTTAAATATCTCCTCAACGGAAAGAGATAGAAATACAAGTGTCAGTGTGGTAGACAGAGAAAGAGCGCATTATAACCGTAATTTAAATAAGTCAATTTGGGCTGATTTTCACATCAGACCTTATGCCACTCGAGTCGAGAAGTATGTAAGTATTGTGCGTCCATACAGCAAGAAAAGACGTGAAAATGTAAAGCAGGTCATGCATAGAGCTTAAACTAGTGGTAGCTTCCGCTAGTGTCCCCGCTAACACTGCTGCTTGACCCAAACGCACAGCTTTAATGCGCCTGCCCTCAGAAATATCACGGGGCTCGTATGTGGCCGCACTAAGCCGGGATTATCGTTTTTTGCCACATACCGGGACTAAACCTGGTAAGCCGCGCGTTAGGCCTGCTGCTCTATGCTTTTGGCTTTTTTTTTTCTTGTACGTGCTTATTCTTTGGGTGATGCTTAGGGTGGAATGGCGACAGTCCATACTCCATTTACTGACGTGACAATGTACTCTATCTCGGGTTTTTAATATTTTTGGAGTTGTAGCAAATCGCGCATGGTAAAAGTCCATTGGGCGAAAATCTTAGGAATCATTATATAGGCGATGCGGCCGGCAACCTATCACTATTATACTCAGCGGCTTATTAAGCGGAACACAAAAAAGTTAGCAAAACGCACACCTTAATGCTTGGAAAAAAAAATAGTTAAGTACCCTACCTACTTACTTACACTTTTTTTGTTCCGCTGAATTTTGATTCCCCTTTCCACTTATACACCCACAATCATTCCAAACGTGGCTTTTAGGGTGCGACCAAACCGCCGCGTATACGCAGTGACGCGTCGTAAGCGTCACGTTTTCTCACCGTTTCTTCATACATTTTGTTGCGATTCCGTAACGTTGCTGTTTTTTAAGCGGCGGTGTGGTCACACCCTTATGTCTTGTTACCGTAGCCTCACTGTCTATCCCGTAAGGGGTAAAGACGTGATTAATATGTATGTAACAAATTACGTTTAGACGACCGAATAGCTATAGAAAGACTAAGCTTGAGGTCCCAGGCCCCTATTTAATTTCAATTATTTACCTTCAAGCGCAAGCTGAAGGTTCACTTATTGACGCTCCAAAAATCCTTAAAATAGTCCTCCAGCACTTTGCACATTGGTATGCCAGCTTGTTGTTTTTGAACAATTTTGTTTACACTTCGTTTTTTGTTTATTGAAAATTATTAAATAAATTTATGTATTTTCTAGTTACATATAAGTCGGGTTCTCTCTATTTATTACTTCACTTCTTACTTAAAAGTTTATGGTTTATGTAGTATATTAATTTATTTGATCTACACTGTGTATCGTTTCTTGAGTCACATACGGTTCTGGCTGAAAATCAGTGCTGCAGGTGTCTGGCAGGTTCATGTCTGGTTTTTTTATTGTTGTTTTTTTTCTATAAAATTGTGTGTACATGCTCTTATATTTGTGTGTCTTGCAAAATGAATAAATGTCTTCTTTCTTTCTTTCTTTCTATTTCACCAACTCGACAAATTGTCGGAGACCTCGACTCTTTTTTTTTAAAAGCACTTTTATTTCATGATTTGCTAGTGAAAATGTACTTACCAACTTCCTTACTGTGGTTAGACACGTGGATGATATTAAACTAGGACCTAGTTTGAACACACCTGGACCCTATTTTATAAAGCTACCAGTTACAATTTACAAGCGGAACTCTCTTTCTGACACTATGACTGTGTTATTTAGATAAAAACTTCCGTTTGTAAATTGGCTTAAGGCATAGAATAGATAATAACAGGGTAGAACGGAATCTCTTTTGACTGCGTCCAAGACGCCGCCATTTATATACCTACTTCCCCCTTCACGTCGTTACACCCCTCTGTCGTCCAGGCTTATTGCTAGGGTTGCTTATCGTTAAATATTATACTTACGTCTTAAGATAATATCGCAAAAAATAAGTTTTTATTTACTTCAAAATCATTATTTTATTCTAGTTTTACAAAATATGAAATTTATAAATCGCTAGCTGTTGCCAGCGACTTCGTCTGCAAAGAATTCGTTTATTGCTATCTCGCGGGAACTACGCAATTTTCCGGGATAAAAAGTAGCCTATGTGCTATTCCAGACATTTCTCTATCTATGTGCCGAATTTCATCCAGATCCGTTGGCCCGTTCTGGCGTGATTGAGTAACAAACAAACAAACATCCATCCATCCATCTATCCATCCATCCATACTTTCGCATTTATAATATTAGTTAGATTAGGTACCTACATATTATAGATAGGTACTTCTAAATAAGAAGTTATTACGAGTGCCATACCAAATAAAGCCATTTAAGATGATTTAAGTAAGTATTACTTACCGACAAATATAAAATAAAATACATACAGGCTCACGTAAATCTAGTAGTAGTTTATGTGCCAAACGCGCGTGCGGCGACGCCGGCCGTGGCAGCCTAACTGAGTCGCTCGTTTAACGAGTACTGTAATATCGTGACCTTGAGTCCGGCCGGAGCGGGAGATTCCGTTCTACTATGTTCTTACTTATTCTATGCTTAAGGCTTAAAACCACAAAATTTTATAATACCTTATTCACTAATACCCCTAATTTTCAAATTACCATGGGCTCATAATACCTAAAAATACCTAAAAAATCAAATTTTTACAAGACATTGTGACTTTTCAGGTATTTTTAGGTATTATGAGCCCATGGTAATTTGAAAATTAGGGGTATTAGTGAATAAGGTATTATGAAATTTTGTGGTTTTAAGCCAAAAGCGTACATTGTAACTTGTAGGAAATATCAAATGAATCAAGAAATTTTTATTTCTTAATTTTTATGTTTACTTTTACGGTTTTACCGTTAGAAATTTAATTTCTAAACGACATTGAAAATTAGAACACATAGAAAAATCCGAAAAGTAAAGCTATGGCCGGGAATCGAACCCGGGTCCTCGTCATTCCGTGACGCGTGCTATACCCCTACACCACCCATAGCAGGTAGTGTAGGGGTGGTGTAGGGGTATAGCACGCGTCACGGAATGACGAAGACCCGGGTTCGATTCCCGGCCATAGCTTTACTTTTACCTGCTATGGGTGGTGTAGGGGTATAGCACGCGTCACGGAATGACGAGGACCCGGGTTCGATTCCCGGCCATAGCTTTACTTTTACCTGCTATGGGTGGTGTAGGGGTATAGCACGCGTCACGGAATGACGAGGACCCGGGTTCGATTCCCGGCCATAGCTTTACTTTTCGGATTTTTCTATGTGTTCTAATTTTCAGTGTCGTTTAGAAATGTAACTTCTAGCTTTATAAAACCTATTTTATACTTGGGCCCTAGCCCAGGATGTATTGTGCTGTTTGCATTATGTATTGCGGCTCCACGACGACCACTTCTAGCTCGTTCGCTACTTGACCCCGCAATCTAATACAACTTACACATTTTTTCTTGAATAAATTGGTCTTTTGGATACTGGCCATAACAAAAAACATACCTCGATAGGTTATTTTACTATTGTTTTAATACATTAAAAAATTACCAACGTTGCGTTTTTTATAACCGAACTTTCTCATACTGCTTTGTTAAGATTTAATTTCGCATATATATGACGACCGGATAGCATAGTGGTTAGTGACCCTGACTATCAAGCTAGAGGTCCCGGGTTCGAATCCCGGTAGGGGCAGACATTTGTATGATGAATACGAATGTTGCCAGAGTCATGAATGTTGTATGTATTTAAGTATGTATTTATCTTAATTATATAAGTATGTTTATCCGTTGCCTGGTACCCATAGTACAAGCTCTGCTTAGTTTGGGACTGGGTCAATTGGTGTAATTTGTCCCATGATATTTTATTATTATTTATTTATTTATAGAAAACATAGAAAAAAATTGAAGTTGAGGCTAGGAATCATACAGTGACTTTCATTGACACGCAACCGCTTGAAATGATGTACTTATTTACCTGTTTTTTTTCATCGTCATCATCATCATCATCATGTCATGGCTGACACTGGACGTCCACTGTTGGACATAGGCCTCCCCCATAGACCTCCAGTTGCCTCAGTTGGAAGCATTTGCATCCACCGTGAACCTCACCGTTACTACTTTTTCTAGGACATGATTTTTTTTTAAGAAAATAAAAAATTAAAACAACACATTGGAACTGTTGCGAATATTTCCATTTATTTTCATTTTCCTTTATTTTACTGAAAACATTTCGACAGTTAAGAAAGGTTCGTTCAACTATGTACACAACTTTACTATAATGGACAAACTTAAACCACAAGTTTTATTACAATAAAATTATTATCTAATAACAAAATGGGATATTTCATATCCTTTCAAACAAAGTCGCTATTGATAACAGATGACAGTCAATCACTTAAAAAAATGGCCGATCAGTGCTTTTTGACGTGGATTGAGAACAATTTTTAAAATAAAAAGTGTGAAGTCACTTAATTTTTTTATGAAAATGCATTAAATTAGATTATTGCTTCATGATCTTCGATTCTGTAGGTACTTAATTAAGAAATTAAGTTATCTGGAGCGCCCGTCGACCTTCAAAATATATTTACGTCTTATTCGATGATTTTTGTCTTATTTTATTATTAAAGGCCATATATATATTGAAATATCGTGATTTTAGAAGAGCCTCAAACTAGTACCTAAACAATTTCAGGAAGAAAAAATATTTTGTGATCACTCGGGTAGTTATTTATTTAGGTAAAAAGTAAATTAAAATAACTATGTACTTAATATCAATTAAACTTGAAGCTACTTCTACAATGAAATTTAAAAAATGGCGTCTCATAACATCACGTTTTTTTCAAAATAGCCCCGCCTGTTCGACGCACTGTCAAAAACGTCAAACCAATTACTGAGACATAAATTACGTCATAAATTTTAAATTCAGAACGAATCATCCTATCCCGCTTACATTGACAACAGCCGCGCTCCGCAAATGAGACAGAAAGGGTGCGATTTGGCGCCTTTGCCGCGTTGCGTTGGCAGTACCTATTGTGTTCGCGCTTTGGATGCATAGTAAATGACAAAGGGGCGATGTGTTATGCCAACGCTGCTCAGTGTTACCAGCACAGAGAAAGCAAGAACCACAGACTAATGTGACAGGCGCGTGTACGGTGGCTTTAGTCCTCGTATGAAAGGGTGACATTACGTCTGCTTTGTGTATTGAGTCCCGACATTGTTTGAATCGGGAATGTGCAACAGAAATATGGAGTACAATTTAAATATTTCTATATAATTTATCAGTAACTTATTAACCATTTAACCGCTAGATTTTAATCGAGCTTGACGGTGTTGCTGCCGATACGAAGGTGCACCATGAATTGAATTATTTATTTATCAAACTGTGGCGAAGTGAGCTCAAAATATTGTCTTATTATGCCTACAACCAACGGCTAAAAGCTAAAAAAAATACTTAAGGTGGAAGCACATTATTAGGTAACACGAGACGCGACTCGATAAAACGCGACGCGTGTTGAGTCGAATCAAATTGTATTATTTTCTATGACCAGAATCACACTGAACATCCGACGCCGACGCGACGCCATGCGCCATGGTCATAGAAAATAATACAATTTGATTCGACTCAACACATGTCGCATTTCATCGGGCCGCGTCTCGTGATAATAATGTGTTTCCACCTTTACACTTTTGCTTGTTTTTTTTTTTTTGTTTTTGGTTCGGCGTTTTAACCAGTGCGTCGAATAGCTCAAGATATCACTTTTAAGACACAAATAGGATTATGACTGTTTACTTTATAATACAAAACATATTTACAAATTTAAATTGTACCTTATTTACATTTTCTATACAAATAGTTACCTCAAAATGGTATTGAATCCTTATTCTTTAAGGCAGTGATAATTTAATGCGAATTCGCTTTGGCTTATAAAGAATTACAGATTAACCAAAGGTTTTAAGTCAATAAAAACCAATGTGTTAGTTATTTCAAAGCTAGTTTTTGCTTTCAACTTTGATGAATGTTAATATTTCACATTCGTTTGCTTAAAAATAACTTTAAGTCTTTAAAAACTGAGTAAACAATAGAATTTTAATAATTTTAGGAGTGTAAACATCATATATCATCTGTAATTGTTACCTTAGGCTCTGTTTACCCCGTAAGAGATAAAGACGTGATTTGTATGTATGTATGTATGTAAATCGTTTTTTCTAGTTCTAGTAATAAAATTGTTAGGTAATCTGAAATTAAGTGTACAAAAATGCTGACTTCGAATTGAAGTAACTATTCGTATTACTTTATAACATTATCACAATTCGTGATTATGATGAATATAATATTTCCAATTTGTTTTTGACTAGTTTATTTTATAATAAATACATTTTGTTTCGACAAACAATAAAAACAATCATTTCTGAAAGTCTATTAAATACCTATTAATTTAAGCTAAAGAAATGTTAAAGATTTACTTAAATGATAATAAAATTGTAATAATATCTATGAAACAATATTATTTATAATTTTTAATCATTTCTCACAACCATTTACCATCAAAACTTAAACAAATAAATACATTGATTACTGTCGTAGCATGATAATAATACTTACCCACAAACCAATACTTTGTATTGTTCCATTATTTTACGTACAGTTAATTAAAATTTAAAATTTTGCCACTATTCATTGAAAAATTGCATTTATTTACATAATTACATTAGTTAACACAATTCGTTATTTCATTTTACCCTAACTAATTAACTATAGACTTTTAAAATATTGTAACCTATAAAACACTGCTTCGTTTCGGGATTTTCACTCTCACAGAGTAAGTGACAAAGTTAAGTTTTAATTAGCTAGAACAAATTGAATTAGGAGTTATTATGCGGAGCTCCATATCAATGAACTAAATTCAATTACCTTCCTACTCCGCGATTGCACTTCCTAAGCACGCCGGGGCGTCCGTAACGAATGGTAAAGACAAGTTCAATTACTTAACTACTCCGTAACCACGCGTCATAGGATTTTATAATTAAAAATAAATAAATCGTGATTATTTTGAACACAAACTTGAGTTAGTGATGTATTCAACTGGAATTCGGCAAAGTGAAAAAGAGAACCGATTTTATTTATTTCTCTCCTTTTTGACCTGACAGTTATGACAGCAACGTGGCTAAGAATGAAGAAAGTAACTTACATGTTTGCAAGCCAAGAGTTTGTGATCATCTTCACGAGTGGCAAAAATTAAAGATGTCGTTATCAGAGCCAAATCAATGCTAAATAAACAAAAAAGCCTTATCTAACTCCTAACTTTGTCACCCACCACAACCGAAAGAAAGTCTTGAGCACTCACTATATTTACATGTCCTATAGCTGCGTTGTTTGTCAGAGCGGGGTGTCCCGGGGGGTGACGCGGGGGAGGGGCGCGGGCGCGGGCAGCGGGCGGGGGAGCGTGCGGAGGTGCTGTAAGGGGATCCCACAGCGGTCCGGGGTCAGGCTGCTCCCCCGGGGGAGGGTGCACGAGCCGGACGCGAAGCGCGCTGGTGGGGGGATGCCAGAAGGCGCAGTCTGAAAGGAAAAGATTGGTGAAATAGTTTGCAGTGGTCACCACATAATATACAACTCGGTCTGGTAAGAGACACTGGGGCCTTACCATGACGTCTTAATTCAGACTCAGTTCAAGTTTCAGCTGTCACTTTTAGTATGGTGATTCAAAACGTTTCAGACTGCATTCAAATAACAAGTGTGAGTAATTTTTTTGCATTTTTAATGTCTGAAGTCAATCACCACTGCTTATGCACATCTGCAATAGCGGAGAATTGTAGGTGCGTTGCCAAATTAGGGGACTAATATAAAATAGGTACCTCACGTGTCAGTACTTTTACTAGTAGTCTTACCTAACTATCCACATCGAGACACAGCAGCGCAAGTACTACTGCTTGGCGACAGGATTAGCAATTAGGACGGTAGTAGTAGCGCTCCAGACCACCGAGGTTAGCTAGGTCGTGCCACTCATGATGAAGAAAATAGACGGATTCAGTGTCTTGAACTTCTTCACCAACAGAGTAACAATAGAGCATAGCAGAATGCAGATTTCGATGGGCTTGGCTCTCTCGTAAGGCCGGCCACACACATACGGAATTTTCATACGGTTTCCGTACGGAATGACGTCAGCGAACGGGACATCGTTATACAACGGAACAGGACAGGGCTACGAATTGATGAATGAATAGCTACTCACCCCAGAGTCGTGCATGGGTGGATGATTGGGCGGCGGCGCGGTGCGCAGCGGGCAGTACCCGGGCAGCCCCCCCCGGACCCCTGCCACGCTGCCCCGCGGCCCGCGCCCCAGAGGGGGGGAAATCGTCGACACTTGCTGCTGACGGTAGTAGTCCATCTGGGAAGGATAGGTCTTGAGTATTTTATACTAGCACGACTACGCGACTCACAACTAAAAAAAAACATCAGGTAGCACACCGGGAGTGCCGGCAGAAGTAAAAACTACATTCACATACTCGCGCAAAAAGAAAAAAAAAAGAGAAAAAGAAATAAAAAACCTTTTCTACACGAGATTCGAACTGCGGTCACCTGAGAGAACGCACTGTTATTCCACACCTTATACCACTAGGCCAAACACTAGGTTAAAGCGATGAAATTAACGTGCACTTCAAAAATCGAACGCGACTCTAGCTTCATTTGTATCTTAAAATAAGCTCTTAGAAGATCCTGATATCCTGGTACTTAAACTCTCCCTCCGTCTGACGTCTGACGCGAGTTTAACATTTTTTACCCATCCAAAAAAGTGCCCAATGCCGCTAAAGAAGTTTTCTCTTTAAAAATACCCTCGTCTTGCCTCACGATTTCTTAGTTCTAGTTTAACAAACTCACCTGCATCTGATCAGTATCGGACGGTATGATGTCAGGATTCCGATCGTCGCTCTCACTGTCATCTTTCTCTCTCAACTTGTCAGGCGAAGCCGGCTGCGACGACGGTGGAGGCGCCGACCTAGGTTTCCGCTTAGCACAGCGCTGGCGAACAGCTATCATGAAGAGGACCAACACGACCATGAGGACACCTCCGCCACCGACGGCCGCTGACATAGTACCCGACATCTGGAAGGCTGTTCGTGGTAAATCTGTGGAGGCAATTGGAGTTTCAGACCTGGAGACTTCGTGCTTGAGTGTTATTTTATAACAACATTTTTAATATTTTAGTTTTATAAAATAAAGCTACATGCTTTAACTTATGACAGCAGAAGAACTATTTTATTCATAAAAAAGTATAATACATATTACTAACAAGTGTGTATGAAAGGTTGCGATCGATTATCTTTCTAAATAATGAAAATGTGTGGCATTGGCATTGGGCTATCAGGAGCCTCAGGAGGTAGGTAATACATTCAAATTGAGCAGCTAGGAAACAATTATCATGAACAATCTTATTGAGTCAACTGTGCAAACGAGCAAGTAGGTCACCAACACCCATGGACAGCTGCAACACCAAAGTATTGCAAATGCGTTGCCAGCCTAGAGGGCTGAGGTGGAACATCACATAATATGCCAGTAATTTCTCCGACTTAAATGTCTTAACTCTCCGCGCCGCAATACGGCAGCGCAAGCACTGTTGCTTGGCGGCAGCATTAGTAATATTTCCGGACAAACCTTGCCCAAAGTCCTAGCACCCGCAAAGTTAACCCGTAAGAATTTTCTAATCATACTTCAACAACAACGGTTACTGTCATGTATCTTCTGACAAAAGCAGTACCAACGTAAAAGACCTACTTTCCTAAAGACTTACCCAAGCTCTTATCTTGCACTTGATGTTTCTCTGGTGGTCGGAGAGTCCCGGCTCGCAGAGGGAAAGACTCCCCTCTACCCTTGGCATTGTAAGCCAGTACTGCAGCAGCATAGGTACTTCCAGGGACCAGACCAACTGCCATAAACCTTGGCACAGCACTCGAAACGTTTGCCACGATTTTCTGATGAGAGGAATAATGATCACTCAATCAGGTGGATTCTAAATGTATGGGAAGAGTCATGTCTCTTTCCCACAGGGGTAGGCAGAGACTACTTTGTTCCACTTGATACGATCCTGACACACCTCTTTCGCTTCATCAACATTCATTAATCTCTCCATACCTGCGGGCACGTATTTGAATATCGAAAATTAAAATATCGAAAGTTAAAAAGTCGACGGTCAAAATATCGAAAAACAGAATGTCGAACGATCATAAGGTCGAAATTCAAAATGTCGAAAGTATATATTCTCGAATGGTACAATTATCGAATGCTTAAATTTCGAAAATCTGAATATCGATAGCTAAATTATCGAAAATCAGAATATCGAACGATCATAAAGTCGAAATTCATAATCTCGAAAGTGTATATTATCGAATGGTACAATTATCGAATGCTTAAATATCGAAAATCAGAGTGTCGAACGATCATAAATCAAAATATCGAAATTATATTATCGAATATATCTGATGCACAGGCAACATAGGTTAGGTTAGGTTAGTATTGCGTCAAGGCGCGAAGCGCCTCAACTAGGCGGAATAGGAGCTCCGCGAAGCGGAGCTCCGTCGACTCTTCTCGTAGCTATTCAAAGTTATTTTTGTTAATCACACATTTTAGTTTGTCATAAGAAACATTTAGTCGCATGAGAATTGAGTTTTTGAATCAAATTTTTTTTTGTCATAAATGGAAAGATCATATATAAGTTTTGTAAGAAAAGTATTTTTAGTTTTTTTTTATTCGCTATAATTAACGAGTTATACCGATTTGAAAATTGATCGTCGAGTACCGCACCGAAAACACACCGACAGTTCCCGAACAAGGCCGAGCCGCGTGTGACGTCACAATGTTAGTTTCCACTCGTAGTTAGTATACAGGTGATACCGTTTTTTGACTTTAATCTACTCTATTCTGTTATTATCCTACTATTATTATAAAATGCTATTGTTTGTGAGAGCGTATTGCTTTGTGACTCTTTCACGCTAAAACGGCTAAACAGATTTCGATAAAATTTGCCATACACGAACTTTATAATTTATAATCTGGATTTACGTACCGGCTATATTATATAGTAGGTGTCATTCACGATGGATGCCATCCACCGTGGTTCTTATTAATTTGTAGTTAAAGGTTAATTTTAATACATATACGAGTCTTTGTGGATGGCACTATCTATATTTCTATCATGCTTCTATCCCAACTTTCCACGGTACCGGGATTTAAAACAATAAAATTAGATGAGAATAGTGATGAGTACACTTTGGTAGTAACTATTTATATGAATAAGTAAATAAGTCGTGGGATTTCAGTTCAAAATCCCGTTGATTTTATCCCAGGGGAATTTCATAAGAAAACCCGGAATTTCGAGCACAAAGATGGCGGATGACATTTTGACACTATGACACTAAAAATGTTTATGGGTGTCGTTTTCGAGTAATTTTGTGGCTCTGAGCCCGATTTTGGCGTAATTTTTTGGATCCAAGATGGCGGATGACATTTTGACACTTATGCCACTAAAAATGTTTATGGGTGTCGTTTTCGAGTAATTTTGTGGCTCTGAGCCAGATTTTGACATACTTTTTTGGATCCAAGATGGCGGATGACATTTTGACACTAAAAATGTTTATGGGTGTCTTTTTCGAGTAATTTGGTTCTTCTCAGCCCGGTTTTGGCATACCTTTTGGATCCAAGATGGCGGATGACATTTTGACATTACTGACACAAAAAACACAAAAAAGTGTAAAATGTTACTCGAAAACGACCCCCATAAACATTTTTAGTGTCAATAGTGTCAAAATGTCATTCACCATCTTGGATCCAAAAAATTATGCCAACACCGGGCTCAGAGCCACCAAATTACTCGAAAACGACACCCATAAACATTTTTAGTGTCAAAGTGTCAAAATGTCATCCGCCATCTTGAATCCAAAAAAGTATGTCAAAATCAGGCTCAGAAGCACCAAATTACTCAAAAACGACACTCATCAATATTTTAGTGTCAAAGTGTCAATAGTGTCAAAATGTCATCCGCCATCTTGGATTTAAAAATTATGCCAAAATCGGGCTGTTTTACTCTCCTCACCCGGAACACATCAGCGCAAGCATTGCTGCTTGGCGGCAGGATTACTAAGATGCTGGTACAGTCGATGTCAAAGATATCTTTACACTTTAGTGCCTTGTCGCTCCAAGCACTTTGACAACTTCATATGAAACTTCAAACATATAGTTACAACGACAAGGTACTAAAGTGTAAAGATATCTTTGACGTTAACCGTACCTAGCGATCCGAACGTACCTAACTAGAACAAGGTTAGGCTCTTACACCCGCAAAAATTCCCATTGAATATAATATAATACAATCCCACGGGATTATAAAAAAAACTAGAAATACCTATCAACCACAAAATCTAGCTATTAAAATTTACGTACCTACCTACGGTCGAAGAAACTGAATTACGTAACCTACCTAATAGGTACAATTTAGCAATAATATCTCTGGCAGGGTGTATTTTAAAATTCCACAGTTGTAGGTAAGCGATTCAGTATCTTTCACTGTACTTAGGTACTTTATTGTGAAATCCCAGGTCCAGTAAAATCAATCCAGTTCACATATATCAGAAACATATCAGTATTAAGCTTTTAATACCTACCTACACATGACTAAAACTAAAATTTACTTACTATAAGGTGATACTCGTGCTCGTTTGCCACCTTATTTCATAAAAAAAACTTCAGCAGATATTTTTTGTATTAAATTTCGGATATTGTTAGTGAAATCAGCCGTTAACCCAGTACTGTCGTGAAATTGCTTTAACATTGTGACGTCACAGCCATGGCGACCAATCATGGCCCGTTCCCGGTCAAGTGGTCATATTTCAAATTTCATCAATTTTGAATTGCTTATAATTAATTAAAAAAAAATATTTTAAGATTTCTTTGAATTAGATATTATATAATATGCTATAAAGTTTTAAAAAACATAAAAAAAATCGATATTTTTTTTAAATTCAAAGACTCAATTGAATAGCTACGAGGAAAAGTCGACGGAGCTCCGCTTCGCGGAGCTCCTATTGTGCCTAGTTCAGGCGCTTCGCGCCTTGACGCAATACTAACCTAACCTAACCTACGATTGCCTGCGCTTTCTTGCAGATTTTGAAAATAGATATCTCAAGCTTCGGTTTATCGGCGCTAAACTATTTTAACCATTCGGCATTTGAGCCGTAGGAATGTGAGACGTCAATATAATAGCAGTAGATGTTAAGATCGTTCGCTATTTCAATTTTCGATATTTTATACGTTGGGTTTTTGATGGTCGATCTTTTGTGTTTCGATTTTAACATATATCGAGCATTCGATTGTAAATATTTTGAACTTTCGATATTTTAGCCGTTCGGTATTTGAATTTTAGGTATTTCAGACGTCGATATTATGATAGTAGATATTTGGATCGTTCGATATTTTAATTTTCGATATTTTGACCGTCGACTTTTTAACCTTAGATATTTTAAATTTCGATATTCAAATACGTGCCCATACCTGCTCGTTGGTTACAAGTTCTCTTGACCTGACCTTTTTTCAAAACATCCCAATTTGATCACGGAACGTCCGTCTAGGCCTTTCCCTTACAACGCACCCATTCACACTCCCCATAATAAATCTGTTTAGTTAGCCTACTTTCATCCATCCTCTCTACGTGATCGAACCAACTAAGCATACTTTTTTTCTATCCTAGTCTTTTTATCTTCTTTCACACCAGCACGTTTCCTTATCACACTATTCCTTATTTATCTTCAAACTTGTTATTCATTAAAATATATACATACATAAATATTAATCACGTCTTTATAAGTTGCTAGCCGCATTGTCTATAAAATGATTCCTACGATTTTCACCATAACTACCTATATCATGCGGGAAGAGAAGCAACTGGTACACTGATGATTGATTAAAAGCTCTGTGATTTCTTATTTTGATTGATCCTACGTATTAAATATGATAGACTTATATGTACATAGCTCTCTTTTGCGTAAATATAACGCTACATTTTTCATTTTCCTGGAGTAATTAGAGCGCGTTTTCATTATTAAATCCTCGTTACGTCGCTGCGTGTAATTTTATAATAAAGAAGATGAAATATGCCTCCTAGTTTTATATTAATTTCAAACATTTTACAAGGACAATTTAAGATGTTAAAATATCGCTTTGTTCTAATTAATTGGGTTTGTTACTTTGCTAGACAACAAAAAAATATTGAGCTTCCTACGCGGAATTTTGTAGAGCTATTTACTAAACAATCTAGTTAATCAGTAAAGGTTAGTCAAGGTTGGTTTCTTCATATAATAATATTTCTTCGTAAAAAAAACTCGATTCTTTCTAAAAAAAAACTTTGAATCCTTTTCATCATTCTATCAGTATTGTTTTCTCTTTCTCACCTGACTGACTACATCCCGTACTTCGAGTAGAAACGATTGCGGCATACCACCATTGAAACCTTCCATGCAACGGACCCCGAAGGACGTCAGAGAGGCGTTCACCACTGTGCAGTTGTGGACCTGGTCAGGCCGACCTGTAAATTAAGTTTATTAAACAATCTGTAAGGGACGACTTTTCAATCGTCAGATAGGAACTATTCGACGAACAACTCTATGGGTATTCTGTCAGTTTAGTGCGTATCTGAGGACTGTAAAATTGGCCCTAAAGCGGAAAGTTGGTGCAATTTATGATACCTATGAATGAATCGTCAAATTCACCCTGAAAAATATCAATACGCTCGGTATCACCTTTGTTAATGAACTTACCGGCAGCAATAATATGGTAGACACATGGAACCCTCTGCTTTCCGATCCTATTGTGGGCCCAGCATAGTAATGTGCCGTAGTCCATCTCTGTGTGAGGCGTGTAAGTCACTGTTGAGCTGGTGCCGGCGCGGGAGACGTAGTTGTCGCTTACTTCGTTGCTGTTGGCTGTGTTGTTGAAGGTCCAGCGGAACTGAATGAAGATGGATATAATGCAGAGTTTACTTAAGACAACAGATAGTGACATGCTTGGCTAGGGGTCCTTACGGATACACTTCGACCCTCGTGGTACTTTTGCGTATGCCCTGAGTGGGGGGTCACTAGGATAAGCAGCCAGAGGGTGATGGTAGGCTTCAATAAGGTGACGCAAATCGTGAGCTCTGTCTACCCTGGTGACCTCCCTCTGCTTGCTCTAACAGACTCAAGAGTAGGAGCATGAAACCATATTACTGTCATCGTTGTTCGATTTCGACGGTCCCTACGTTAAACATCGAAAGTCAATTTCGGCACTTTTCAGTACAGCGTTTTGAAGTTGGTTTAGAGTATAATTCTGAAAATGTAAATATTATATTGACTTTATATATCCATAACAACTTAAAATATATGCACTTATCTTGTGGCATTTTTATTTTAAGGAAAACTATATTAGTTTTCTGGAAATTTGAGTTTCGATAGCATACGGCGTGATAAAGAGAATTACATGTATCGCAACTGCCACTTTCGATTACTTACCTCGATAGCAGTACTTGGGTAGCTAACGTAACTGGTAGTGTCGATGATTTACGCCGCAAAAAATATAGCTGTTTTACCAGTTTCGATATAAACGCACAGTGTTTTAAGACACTTTTTCACTTTTTTTGTATGAGTAGGTACTTAAATAAAATCAGTATTGTTTTGTCAATATAATTGAAACCTTTATTTGGCAAAACAAATTTGTTATTACTAAAAATCAGACTTTTAAATCACTTTTATCATCACAGTTTTAATTATTAAATCTTATTATTACTAGCGACCCACCCCGGCTTCGCACGGTATAATATGCATGTATTATACATATAAACCTTCCTCTTGATTCATTCTATCTACCGCAAAAAACCTCATCAAAATCTGTTGCGTAGTTTTAAAGATTTAAGCACACATAGGGACATAGGGACATAGGGATATAGGGACAGAGAAAGTGACTTTGTTTTATACTATGTAGTAGTGATAATTACTGCTTAGTAATGTCAAGTGTTATTCAAAACAGTTCTCAAGAAAATAAAGGTGTAGTAAATAAATAAACATTATTATAAGAAAACTCGTACCTAACATACAACATAAATGTTTCCAAACGCTCTGTTACTAAACTAAACAACTTCTTAAAAACGTCATTGCATCGTATCGTTACATACCTATATCAACAAAGTATAAATCTTAGGTATATACTTATAAAAAAATACAATACTGATAAATTATAAATCGTTTATTTTCGCTTATAATACAGCAGTCTAACATCTCCATGTGGACAATTCAAAATTTTTTGAAAGTCAAATGTAGCACACAAACAACTTCGGGTGAATTTTGAGATACTATTTTGTCATCTGCTTTAAATTATCTTGCATTTTTTTTTCTATATGCTGAGACTGGGCACTTATTTGATTTTCACTCGGGTTTGCTTCATTTGAAAATGCATGACATTTGTCGCAAATGTCTTTCTTTGGGACATGGAATCCATCGTTTATGTGCTCATTCACTACGTCAGTTTACATACTGGCGTAGTGTGAGAGCTTTACTGTCAGTTTTCCAGCTGATCCCATTCTTCGTACAAGGAAAACATTTTTTTGAAAGATAAGTTATTATCCTGATAAGAGTTTACTACTGTTTTCTCGCGTATAGTGCGAAGAGACCGGTTGAAATGAAGATACGTGGTCACATTACACTTTTTACCACTTCAGCGGTTATTACGACAAGATGGTTAGGGTGCTTACCTCTTTCATCAGGTAATGTAATTCTTGGCTCAAGTTTGCATGGGTAGTGCGTACTATTTATTCCGCTTTACTCAACGTATTCAAAAAAATTCTGAGGCAGACTTGTACAGGAACATAAGGTAAGCATTGTTGATCAGAAACGTTACTGGGTAGTGATAGGGGTAAAAAACTTTGAAGTATGTTGTCGCCTAGAAGGGCCCTCAGAAGTAACGCTTTTTTTTTTGGTTGTATTTCGGTAAATTTGTTTACATTCCCACTGCTGTATGGTCTCCTAATTTCCAAAAATTGGTTAATATTCTTTACCGGGTGTCGGTATCAAATTTATCGTAACATTTTAATTTGCACGTAGAAGGACAGACCGGCCGCAATATTTTTTTTTTTTTTTTTTTTTTTATGTGAATAGGAAGGCAAACAATCTTCTTTAACTTTTTCTTTTTTTTGTCATATACTCTTGACCAAAAATAAGTAGTAGTTTTCTTTTGGTATCCCTCCATCTATCTTCACATTTTTTTCTTTTTTTTCCTGGGTTTGCTTTGAATGTAGACCTTCTCTTTTGGTTTAATGAAATGGTCGAGCTAGGTGAATTACACTCTGATACTGTTATAAGAGAGCTAACGCTAGCTTTGCGCCCTGGACTACCAGTAGTAGGAGTAGGTAATTTCTCGGGTTCAGTCGGCATCGGTGTCAATGGAGATAACGAACTTCTCATGTTGCGATTGTCCTCAGTTTGGCTTTGTATTGAGATGTCAAAGTCTTGTAATGGGGATGGCACAGGAGTATTTTCTGGGCTACTTAAAATAAATGACTCTTTATCACTATTTATTGCAATTGTTGATTTGTCTACCGTCGCTTCCAGGAGAGAAAAATTTGGCGTAGCCAAGGTCCTGTCTGAAGATAGTTCTTCGTCAACTATTCCCTCGAGGGCGGCCCATTCTGCCTCTCCAAAGCTACAAACGGAAAATCTAAAACAATATTTTATTGACATTAAAAATAGTACCTATAATGATAGTTTTATATACTGATAAACACTACTATAATAGTTTCTATGCTTAGGCAACTAATATAAACATTTTAAGAAAAAATAAAAAAGGAATTTTCCTGGAAAATGGTCGAAACTCAGAATAAAATTACGATAATATCTGCGTAAAACATAGAAAGTGGTAGTTTCGATATAAAATCAATCTTAAATTTCGAGGTACAATATCGAATGTGCCAGTTTCGACACCAAGTCGGTAGAAAATTCCAACGTCCAATATTGAAACTGGCAGTTTCGATACCAAGTCAATTGCAAATTCTGACGTACAGTATTGAAACTGACAGTTTCGATTATTTAAGTCGGTAATACTATTAAATGTTCATAGTTAATAATTATTTGTCAATAAAAACCTTAACTGCACAGTATTTCTATAAACAACTTAAGATACACATTTTTTTTTTAATATAATCACTAAAAATGTTCAAACTTACCAGCTTTACTGTCTCGGCTGCACTGTCTTTTGTTACCAAAGCAAGTATTCTTTTAGATCTCTACGCATTATATCTGTTGTAGCTCATTATTACGTGTTTTAAAAACAAAAATCATAATAAAATTGTAAGATTTGTAAGCTCATTGGTCGCTTGTTGCCAACTGACCGCATCGCGGGCTTGTGCGACGTATACTATTGAAACTGTTAGTTTCGTTTCACTTGCTTGACAATTATTCCCACGTAAACAATCGAATGTAGACTTTCGATGATCTGTTACGGAAATGTTATTATGTTTTCGATGTTTTACGACTCAAATATCTGCTTAAAAATAATAATTTTCCTTTAATTTTTCGTGAGTGTAAAATATGGCTTAAACGAAGTAGATTACACGAATAAAAAAAAACGGAAATTTTAAGTTTCGATGATTTACGTAGGGACCGTCGATTTCATTGTTAATTTTGTGTTTAATATTGCGATAATAATTTCTGACAATATCGACCAGACGGTCTGATAGACTTATGTATGATAAAAAATCATGTCACAGGTCTTAAATTTTATAATATGCAATAGAATTTTGAAACTGTAATCTCTGACAATATCGACCAGACGGTCTGATACTTATGTATGATAAAAAATCATGTCACAGGTCTTAAATTTTATAATATGCAATAGAGTTTTGAAACTGCCAGGTCACACTTTAAAACTCAGGTGTGGGGTTAGAAAAACCAATAATAAAAGGCTTGGCTTTTCCTTGGATCTGATAACTTTTTAATGCGAAAGTATTATGAGCTTGTGAGTCTTGGCAGCCTATTTTACATTACTATTGAAGAAATCGGGAGATCTAGTTAAAATACTTACAGTGACTTCAGGCGGATTGGCGTCAACATGGCACGTGATGTGAGCTCGCTCTTGCTTCGCTACTCCGTGGACCCTTTGTTGTGAACTTCTGCACGTTGGAGCATCTGTTCATAAAAGAACTACGTCAGTAGATGTTTTAGTTTATAAACAAGGTTAGTTTTGAAGAAAAATGAAAGATTTCCCACCAAAATAATTCTTGTAGGTATCATCGAACAGCGTTAGATTCGGTATCAATATTTCTATTCCAAAAAAATGAGCAACAGGAAACGTTAACACTTTCCTAACTCTTTCTTCTTTGTCAGTATCTTCATTGCTAGTCTTGCCTAGTCTAATGAGAGGAAGACTCGTTGCACTATGTTTCCCTAAAATTGTTACAAGAACACTAGAACTTACATAGAACATCCAATGAGAAAGGTTTGCTTTCGCCATCGCCTTCAGCGTTGAAGCCAACGCAAGTGTAGTTTCCAGCTGTCCGCCTTCCAACTCCTTGCAGCACCAGCGAATGATTGCTGATGATGACACCATGACCAATGTTGTGGAGGAGAGTCTTGCCCTAAATAAGAATATAAATTGATGTTAGTATCATTTTAAATGAAAAAGACGGTTTAGCAGCACTGTTTGGTCCCGATAATAGACTAATGGCTACAAAAATAATATTATAAGCAAGCGTTAACTCTTTAACTAACTGTGAAGCAAAACAAAATACATAATTAAGTACTTTTGATCCCGAAATAATGTAAAATTTTTGACTCGACCTTGCTACTCCGCTACTCTGTTTTTTGTTAATTGAAATGAACTTCCGCAAAGTCACGGCTGATTCAGTAAATTAGGAAGACTAATTATACACCGAAGCAAAGAAACCAGGTCACTTCCCGTAGAAAGTTGTATGATAAGTGACCCGGTGTCTTTGCTCCCGAGTAGGTATAGAAAAAAATTACGTCACCAGCATAATTTCTAACTAAATAATAAGTATTTCCGAATTATATTATAAGGCTTGGATTTATGCTTACATTATGCCTCCATTCAACCTTGTAGACGTATGGATGCGCCTTGATTATGCAATCAAAGTAGACATCCGATCCCTCCCTAATATTATTGGGGTCCAGGTTTGTTCCAAGTCGAACTGTGGTCTCAGGAACGTCTGCAAATAGAATCCCGATATCAATATGCACATATTGTAACATTAAATAAATAATATTGCTTCCGGAAACATACAAAGACCCATCAAGTGAATCTGTGCTACATTAGTTCGAAGATATTGCATGTGCTTGAAGAGATTGCTATATCTAATCTTTTTTTTTTACAAGGCAAGGAAGGCAAACGAACAAATGGGTCATCTAGTTAGCGAGCACCACCAACAATAGACACCCACAACACCAGAGGATTGCAGATGCGTTGCCAGACTGGAAAGCTAGGATAGGATACTTGTGCCAGTAATTTCACCGGCTGTCTTACTATCCACGCCGGAACATAGCAGTGCAAGCGCTGCTGCTTGGCGGCAGGATTAGCGAGTAAGACGGTGGCAGCATTTCGGACAGACTTTGCACGAAGTCCTACCGTCGAAATCTAGGTACATCTTGTTGGTCTTCGTGGCATTTTTATTGTGCATATTATAATAAACATAATGATTTTCATTCTAAAAGTATTTTATTGTAGGGCCGGTAAGCTTTGTTGGATCATGAAATTATGTTTTGTAAGTTAATTTTATTTTTCTAAATTTATAACGTATTTATAAGCAATTTCACAAAATGTCTTTCGAAGGGCCTAAATAAAGCTTGTATTACACTGAAATGTTTCTCAAAATTGAATTTCCGAAATTTTTGTTAATACATAAAGTGAAAATGTAAAGCCAAACAGTAAAAATTATCCCAATTAAAAAGCATATTTCTTACAAATATTCCGCAGCCAGACGCACTTTATTGGCGTTATTAATTAAACTTAAAACGCGACACTGAAAGTATGCCTCATTATTATACCCACTGCACAAACATGATTTCCGTAATTAAATTGCTTTCGTTTATATTAAAATTTCATATTAAATTATGTTGAAATCAATTAGTATGATATGCACGGTCGCGAACTACATTGTAGCAATTATTGGGTGATATGAGCTGCAATTTTCTTTTAATTTAAAAAAAATAATACCTAAATATCAGGGGTGTTAATGATAATCAATTACGGTTCAGTTTAGGTTCTCTCGCTCTCTAATCTAATCCATACTCAAAATGACAGCCAATACCTGAACTGAGTCGGAATCGAATCGCTTTAATACGTCATGGTAAGGCCCCAGTAAAGATGGGCCAAATTCTCGAGGACCCACTGACATGATTTGAGAACAACTCAGGGCTGCGTTCAGTTCGGACGCCCGACGACGCTCGACGACGCACTGGCCCGTTCAGTAACTCGGTGCGATCGTCGGGCGATCACACCAAGTCGTTCAGTAACATCGCCGGGCGTCGTCGGGCGATCGCACCGGTCACCCCGTAAAATAGATGGGTAAAAAACGCCCAGACGTCACTTTGACAGTTGTCTTAAGTATTACACTTTACATGCACTTTACTTTTTTTACTTACTTTATAATAAACTTATTATTACGAAAACGAAATCGCATGCCATCGACATTTAAATTTAATGTGAATTTAAATGAAATTTGAAATTTAAATTTCGATTCTGAATTCTTCACTAAGTTTTGATTTGAATATTGGAATTGACACTTTTGACAGAAGAACGCCCCAACTCGTTCAGTCGGTGTGAAAATGATCGGAAGATTTTCACCCGACGATAATCACACTGACACTTTAGTTACTGAACGTAGCCCAGCTGTTTAGACTACTTAAACTTTTTTTTTTGGTTAGAATTAAATGAGATTTTCGGCGATCTGATCAGACCATCTTTTCGGGCCACGTCCTTTGGGTATTTTGAAGTGAAAACTTCTTTAGTGGCGCTGAGCACTTTTTGGGATGGGTAAAAAATGCTAAACTCGCGTCAGGCGTAAGACGGAGGGAGAGTTTAAGAACCAGGATAAACAGAATCCTCTAATAGCTTATTTTGAAATACGAATGAAATAAGAGTCGCGTTCGATTTTTGAAGTGTAAGTTGATATCGTCACTTTAACGTTTAAATATGTGCGTTTGGCCTAGTGGAATATGGTGTGGAATAACAGTACGTTTTCTCAAGTGACCGTTCGAATCTCGTGTAGAAAAAGTTTTTTTTTCTTTTTGCGAGAGTGTGCGTGTGTGTAATTTTCACTTCTGCCGGCACTCCCGGAGTGCTACCCGGTGTTTTTTTCTCCACCTTTCCCGTCACTAGCAGTCCCCAGATCTTCGGAACCTTTAGGCAACAACTATTATACTAAAAATACTTACATTGTATATCCAACGTCCAGCCATCTTCAAGTGAAGGAACCAATGGCATCTGAGGATTGGAAGCCCTGCATGCAAGCCTCGCGCCTGCATCAGACTTCGATGGCAACAACGACACTGTAGACGTTGTTGTATTACCGTCTGTTGATAGCTGTTGACAACACGATGATATTAGTTTAATGTTAATGTAAATAATTTACGTTACAAAGAAAGAGGTTGTAAGTTCGCTGTTGTGCATAATATTATTGTTATTTATATTATTTTATGAATTGTATCCTGTTCCTTTATATTTGTACAGTAAAGAATTACTTACTTACTTAATGACGACTGGACTCTATTGATGACTGGATAGCCTAGTGGTTAGAGAACCTAACTACGAATCTTGAGGTCCCGGGTTCGATCCCCCGGTCGGGGCAAATGTTTGTTCTCGAGTCTTGAGTGTTTCATAATGTATTTAAGTATGTATTTATCTATAAGTATGTTTATCGCCTTAGGTTTTACTCCTGTAATGATAGTGTAAGTGATGATAATGTTAAATAAATAAATAATAAATAAATATGTTGTCTAGTACCCATATTACAAGCTTTGCTTAGTTTGGAATTAGGTCAATTGGTGTCAATTGTCCCAAGATATTTATTTATTTATTTTATTTACCGTAAATTATAAGACAACATGAAGTTATTACGACGACGTCAACAAGGAATACTGTTTTTTGTTTCTAACAGTTAGAAATTGTCATAAAACCTCCATTTCGCATCACACATCATACCATCTCCAATATATTGAAACAATTTCATACGAAAACATTTCCTCATATAGCGAAAGGCTGACCTAAAGAAAGGCATTCCGAATTTCCGACTCCTCATTCGAACAATCGTTTCCTCAGACATTTGCTGTCATAGTTTATTATCTGCCCTTATCTGGGCTCTTACTGGGTCCCGGACATACATTCTCATCAATTGAGAAATACATTACGGCGAATGTCGTCCGGACAGCCGGGGCAAGCCGCTTGTGCTTGCTTCAAACTTTTGCAATAGCCATTTGCGATTTACCCTGTGTACTGAAATTATTCTAGAACGTTTCAGAATGAATGGAATTTAAAAAAAACGATTATTAATTATTATTTTACCCTGAACACAAAAAAATTACCTTGCTACTCCGCTATTTACGTGCAAGATAACCAAGCTTGTGCGAAATATATACGTTTCGCATGTGTGTAAAATTAATGAGAGAGAAAGAAAAAACTGTACCTACTGCATCAATAATCATCAAACGAGTCTTCGTGTACGCCCTCCTAACTGTTTATTTTTATGAACTGAATAATTTTACTGTACCTACCTACCCTTCACGTGGAATGTTTCATTTGATTAAAATTAAACCATTAAATTTTGTTCAATTGCTGCATTTTGGTACTCTTTTCAATATTTAATTAACAATAATGGAAGTGGAAGTGACACAATTTTCATCTCGAATTTCGCACTATGAGTACATAGCGTCGAGAATATTCCATGTAATGCCGAATGCAGCTAAGAAAGTTAATATTGACATCGTTTTTAATTAAATCCCGTTTTCAACGCTTAATTGGTAAAAGTCACAATCACAACTCAGGTAATTAAAGGGGCGTTAATTAATAATTAACTTAGTTTTTTTTGTTGTTTGAAACATAATATCATCGGGAATAGAGCAATTAACCGCGTAACTAGCACTGGTAAATACTGCGTAGGCATCTACACAACATCCATAGTGCAAAACCGAGTAACTAGCACAGTGGGCTTATTATCTAACTCGCTCGCGATCGCCATCGTGTTCATTTTGACAGTTCTTGTATGAATGTGACAGCTAGCTGATTCCGATGCGAATTGTCAGCCCATACATGAACTGTCAAAATAAAAACGATGGCGATTGCGAGCGAGTTAGACAATAAGCCTACTGGTAAATACTGCGTAGGTATCTACACAACATCCATAGTGCAAAACCGCGTAACTAGCACTGGTAAATACTGCATAGGTATCTACACAACATCCATAGTGCAAAACCGCGTAACTAGCACTGGTAAATACTGCGTAGGTATCTACACAACATCCATAGTGCAAAATCACGTAACTAGCACTATTAATTATTTTTTATTTTATTTTATCAAACATGGCTAAGAACCCCCGCAAGGAAACAGGCTTTCCAATTAATAAAATTAGGTACACAATAATCGGCCCATCCGTTGGAGACCTACGATGTCGCAGACAAACACACACACACACGCACAGACATCGACGTCAAACGTATAACACCCCTCTTTATGCGGGGTTAAAAAACAATTGCCAACATCACCCTCGCCTTAAACATAATGTGATCAGCTAGCTTATTACGTAACTCGCTCGCAATCGCCATCGTGTTCATTTTGACATTTCTTGTACGAATGTGACAGCTGGCCGCTTCCGATGCCAATTGTCAGCCCATACATGAACTGTCAAAATGAAGACGACGGTGATCGCGAGCGAGTTACGTAATAAGCTAGCTGATCAGTGATCACGATCACTTATTATTTCGCATGCGGCTGGCTTCCAAACGGAATACAATTACCAGTTTCAATTTGATATTCAGTGAATTCGTTCATAATTAATCTGCTAAAGCAAGCAGCGTGCATATGTTAATTATCACAGTCTTAGCAGTAATCAATGTCGGGTCGCTTTGGATATTAGACGTTTCGATGATTAAGTAATTATACTGTAATAACGTATTAATATCCGTGGGACGCGAAGTGTGTCCTTGGGTTATCAGTTAGATGTGAAAATACTTGTGACACAGATTGTTGTTCGCTCCGAACTGGAGAGAGATTACAGACACAATCTGAAGCAGAATGGACTGCCTTTAATTTTTGATTTCTAGACAAGAAATGTATTATTCTAAGAGCGTTAGCCTCGGCGGCCGCGGCACAATTCTCGATCGTTTTTACCTACAATACAATACAAACACTCTTTATTGAACACCGTAAATCTGACTACAATACAACGGATAACTCACGTATAAAAGCCGAAGAACTGCTCCGACCGTAAAATTGTTGACCAAACGGTGAGTGTGAGCGAACCTTTACAAAGTGACGTGATCAGTGTTGTGTGCTGCCCTTCTTTAGACTATAATAAAAATGACGATAAAAATGAGGGTAGTTGTGCGCCGATGTCAGCTGCGCCGAGTAGCCGCGCGAGCAGAGCGTTGGCGCGCAGTGTTCGTTTCGCTGCCGCCGGGGCGAGCGCTCCCTGATGAAGGGCTTCGAAATAGTCCGAAACAATTGTCGGAGCAATTCTTCGGCTTTTATACGTGAGTTATCCGTTGTGTTGTAATTATGTGTGAGTCTCACGGTAGTTTCATGTTGAAAACTGTAAATCTGTACTAAACAATACAGAAACAAAGAACAAAGTATACAATAGGCGGTCTTAACGCTTAATAGCGATCTCTTCCAGACAACCAACCTACTACCTACCTACCAACCTACTACTACCAACCTAGCTACGTGAGTTATCCGTATCCGTTATCTATGTGTCAATGTGTTCCTTTTACGCTGGTCTGTACCAGTTGCTTCTCTTCCCGGCGCAGATGGTATTAAGGTGACGTTACGGAATCCCAACAAAATGTATGAAGAAACGGTGAGAAAACGTGACGCATACGGCACGTCACTGCGTATACGCGGCGGTTTGGTCGCACCCTTAAATCTATCAATGGGATGGGCGAAAATCTTAGGAATCATTATTATAGGCGACGCAGGAACCTGTCACTATTTTGATTTCTCTTTCAACTTTCACGCCCATAATCACGATATACGTGGCTTTCTTGTCTTGTTACTTTAGGCTCGGTCTACCCTGCAGGGAATATAGACGTATTTTGTGTATAATGTGTATTAACAATGTGCCAGCCTCACTCAAGACAGCTTCATATTAAAAATTGCTCAGCATAGTCATCTAACTAATATTATAAATGCGAAAGTTTGGATGTATGGATGGATGGATGGATGTTTGTTTGTGACTCAATCACGCCAGAACGGCCCAACGAATCTGGATGAAATTCGGCACATAGATAGAGAAAAGTCTGGGATAACACATAGCCTACTTTTTATCCCGGAAAAATGCATAGTTCCCGCGGGATAGCGATAATATTTCCATAAATGGACGCTGAAAAACCGTCAGTTGTTGCTAATTTCAGTGGCAGTCCGTCGCTTACGTCAAACTTGTAGAAGAAACTTAGGCCGGGTCCCTTACGACCGATTTGAGCGTGCCCCAAGCACTGGATGTCCCATTCAATCTACATTTATTACGTTTACGTGGCCTTATTTTAACTTGACTGCTAGATGTTTGTATTTTATCTCAGTAAAGATTAGGGAACAATAAGGAATTTTGGCCAAGTTCAGTGCTAAATTGGCTTTGTTCTCGGGTCCACTTCAAACTTCAGGGGCAGTTCTTTTGTAGGTTTTATTCTCTTACGCTGCGGGGTATTAATAATGGTTTTGTGTGTGATGTAGATAAAACTAACAGTGTAGGGGGTTCATTACGAAAGTTCAAGACGAGAGTTTATTTACATTTTAACAAAGTTCTTTCAAATACAGTTATTAATTTACAAGTTTATAATGGTTCTCTATTTATTTGCCGACAATTTTATTGCCGAATTTCACTTCCCAACCAACGTTTGGCCGAATTTCATTTTGCCGAATTATCATATGGCAACTTGTTAAAATGATTAGTTCCATTTCCCTTAGTAAAAAATAAGACATTTTAAGGTAAAAAAGACAGTTTATAAATTAAAACAAACATGTTCGCGGCTAAGGGGTGGCCCAGGGGCCACCCCGCCGCACCTAAACCTAAATTAATCCAAATTAATCATAAGACTTTTTCGGCCTAGTGTAACATTTGCCATGTGAAAGATTTTATTTTATTTATTTATTTATTTTTATGTGAATAGGAAGGCAAACGAGCAAGTGGTATTCCAAAAGTTTAAAATCAAAATGATATTCGTCTTTATGAAAATTCGGCCAAATGAGAGGTTGGCATACAAAAATTTGCCAATTGTCAGTTGTCAAAGTGAACATTCGGTGAAACGTTGGTTGCCAAATGAAATTCGATCAAAAAAAAATTCGGCGTAAAGGCAGAACACCGTTTATAATGAATTGAGTTTCCCTAATAAATATATTCAGTTGACCTAGTACCTAGTACCACACTAATCAAAGCTTGTACGATACGAGTATACACTGCAACGGATAAACATACTTATAAAGAATGTAAAATACATGCTTAAATGCCTGCCCCTAACGGAATTCAAACCCGGGACCTCATGAGCACTGACCTATCCGGCCGTCGAAGAATAGAACGTCGTCTAAAAAGAAATTATATCCTTATTTCCATTGAGTGCTCTTACCGTTTCTTTGGCGTTGTTTATTCTATGCCCATTCTTCCACCAGGTGATGGAAGCTGGTGGTCTGGAACCGGAACTCTGGCAGAGAAGGTCGTATCTTCTGCTCGCTGATAGCGGCTGATTGGAGCCAAGTATGTGGACTGTTAGAGGGGGAACTGTAGACAAGAAAATATTAATGCTATTAAGAGTTGTTCTTGTATTTCGACATGAAACTACCGTGAGGCTCAAACATAAATACACAAACGGATAACTCACGTATAAAAGCCGAACGATGCTCCAACATGTGCTTCAGACTATTCCGTAGTCCTTCCTACCTTCCCTCCTCCTTCCTCCTCCTCCTCCAGGTCGTCCTTGTTAGTAGTAGTTGTTCGTTTGTTCGGCTTTTATACGTGAGTTATCCGTTTGTGTAATTATGTTCTTGTATTCTATTGGACGACTGTGGCGAATCAAAGGAGGTGGTCTTTTAAACTAACTCCCCAACAAATCTATCTACAGTCCGTGTGGGGAGTGCCACGCTAGAGATCTCTCTCCAAGCTGATGTGATGGGTTTAACCTAAGGCCTCTCAGAGGGTTGTGAGTTCGTATCCCGGACTCGCACCATTTACCATGAGCTTTTCGGTGAAGGAAAAAATCCTGAGGAAACATGCACACAACTGCGAAGCAATTCAATGGTGTATGTGACGTTCCCAATCCGCACTGGGCCCGCGTGGGAACTATAGCCCAAGCAGCATTGTGAGAGGAGGCCTGTGCCCAGCAGTTGAACGTATATTGGCTGAAGATAATAATGATGATGAAATAAGGACTTACAGTTCATATCCAACGTAAGTGTTGTTTCGATGGGGTGCGCCCTCTGGTGGTTGGAAGCTCGGCATGTAAGAGTAGCCCTCACGTCAGCTCTGGTGAGGGGCCCTACTCGGAGCACCCCTCGGACCCCATTGTTGACCAGGAGAGTGGCCGGCGTGTCCGTCTCCACTTCATCGCGAAACCATTTCACCCACGGTCGGGGGCGGCCTGCGAGAGAAGGTCATATTATAAGAGTTTATTTAGGTTACCTCTCCTACTGGTACTGTCTAGTGGCAGCCCTAGTGAAGAAACTAATAATCAAAGACCAATACTACTACTTTGCTATCTCCGCAATATAGTGATGTCAAGTAGTGTGTGTGTGTGTGGTGTGTGTAGAGTGCAGTGTGTGAGTGTGTAGTAGTGTTACTGGAATAATGTGAACCGGGCATTACTCTAGTAATTTGGGGAGTGCCACAATAGACGCTCTCTATTATCTTTCTTAAGCTAATATTTGATTGAATGTCTACAAGCCATAAAAATCACAAAACTTTACTTCTAAATCATATTCGACTACTTATTTTATTCTTAAATCATATCATCAAAATAATTACCAGTAACTTTCATTCAACTTTGAGAGTAGGTAAGTAAAGTACTGAAAACTTACAAATATTTCAATCAAAATTTAATAACTCAACCTTGGTTTGAATCGATAGGTACCTAACTTGTCTAACTCTAAGTTAATTTAAAATTTAATAACAGCCCAGTGTTTTAAAGATTACGAAGTTTAACTAATCCATTTGTTTTATTTTAGTCGGAGTTTCGCTTGAGTACAATAATTAATTATATTCAGGTTAATTTTGCATTAATTAGGGACAAATAAATTAGTTTAGTTTCACTCAGAAATATAATAAATGCATTATAAAACTTTTACCTGTTTGACGAATCTCTCAAAAACTTTTTATCAAGCCAAGAATAATTATTTAAAAAAAAATCGCTAGTCTCTTGTGCTTCGTATTATTAATTATACAATGATTACCTACTATGCAGAGTTAACTAAAGTTTCGCCGAGAAACGGTTGATCAAACATATCGTTCCACAAACACTTCATTCGACAACCCTTTATTTTAAACTCACTCTTTGCCGGTCCCTCGTTTAATGCGCCTCTCGTCTACTCAAAGGTAAAGTAACTTATCAGATCCCTAATAGGGATAAGTTCGCCTTTGCGCAATATATTTAATCTTTTTGTGAATTGTGTCTGTTTCTTACTTTTCTGTTAGGTACTTATTTTACTTCCTGCTCACATGATAAATTAAAAAATATATATATAAACAAACCTAACCTAACTTGTGCGAGCCATGCAAAAAGGTTTTAGATTTTTTTTACATTAAACAGTTTAGAAAATACTAAAAGTTATGAAATAATTGGTTTTCAAACGTTTCTCGACCAAATGATCAGACATAGGCCGGCTAGCACGAGAGCGCACGAGCGTCGCGTCGCGCACGATATAGGCTACCCGCGTCTCTTTCTAGAACGAACAGTAAGAAAAAGACGGGCAATATATCTCGCGCGCGACGCGACTCTAGCGCTCTCGTATCTACTAGACGTGCAGGGGTCTACTCAGAAATTCTAAATTCCCTCTTACTCTCATATAAATAACCGTTAGTGTAAGCGGGACAGAACGAACTTCGGGTTTATAACTCAGTCCTTCTGTAGAGGCAGACTAAATTTCACTCTTTAAACTGAACTGGGGCCTTACCATGACGTCTTAATGCGATTCAGTTTGGGTTCGCTCGCTGTCAGATTCATGCTAAAAGTGACAGCTAAAACTTGAACTGAGTCGGAATTATAGTCTGGCAGATAAATCACTGCAGCCAGATGACACTTTCAGTGTTGTCAGTTTTTGGCGAATATTAAATAGTGATGTGAGCTAGTGAGTGAATGAAAGAATGAACGATATAATGAAATTCATTTTCGTCGTTTATGTTGAAATAGTGAATTTTCAAAGCGAATTTTAATAAAATTATTTGTTCAATAAGGTTTAAGGTTTTTTGTATGTTTTCTAGTTAGTAGTAGTGTAAGAGCGCGATTTGGAAGCATGTCAAATCAGTTACCAGTTTTCAACTCATTCCCCATTTTTCCATAAATGAAACAACTATGATCTCATTAATATTTTTTTCTATCTCTTTACTTTACTTAAAAACTTAAATTATTCCGAATCAGCGGACCAAGCCTTTAAAGTTTTGAGTTTGGTTGCAGTTCGGAGTGGAAATGCAAAAGTCGTTTTTGTTCATTAATGAGCGTTTCTAAAAAAGTTTGTACATTTGTCGTTTGTAGGTGTCCTGTGCAGATTTATTATTTTCTTTAATCACCAGGCCACTGTGTATTTTATTTGAGTTATTGAGCATAAAATTCGTTTCTTTATCTTAAATATAAATTAACTGTCTTAAATGTATATGTATTTGATCATTTAAAAAATATTTTTTTAAAATAATCATTCAGTAAAGTTTGTATGAAAAGGTAAATGTCCCATTGTAAATTTCGAACCTAAAATATCGATTTTTGAAATCAGTTTTACGTTCTCGATTCCGTGGTGTGTTTTATTAACTTATTATAGGCTCAAGCAATTCATTTCTACATTGTTTTCATATCCTTGTCTAAGAAATAATATTTAAAATTAATGATTAAAGTTTGTCCCAGAAAAAGTTCCAATTTTGATTCCACTTTTTGTTACCGCATTTTCGTCCCAAAAGGTATTTCTTACAAAAAATTGTAGATTCTTTATAGGATGCTGGTAACACTAGCATCATATAGCCACCTTAATAATAAACAGTCACCTTTCAAAAATCAAAACGGCGAGTTGATAAAGTGCGTCGATGGTCAAACCTGAAATAAAATTCCTCCTTTGTTACTGGAAAAACCTGGGTAAATTTTGTTTTTTTATTACTTTGAACTAAATTCTATTTATAAACACTTTATCAAGATTCATATTCTTAAATTCTTCGTTCAAATAGTACGATATATTTGGTTTCACGAATTTTTTAAATGTGCCGGGCACCATATTTTCCACCATTGGTTACTTCCTTTTTTGTTACTTTTTAATGGTAACGTATGGCTAGGAAATGGGAGTAACAAAAAAGAATTCCTAAGGCAGAGTGTAGACTATTTGAAAATGACTTTATTTATATACATGAGAGGTATTTTTATTTTTATTTGACAGTATTTGTGTATTTATTTAACGTAGATATTTAATATAAACGTAGATATCAAAAATTTATGGTATTTAATCACTCTATCTTTTAAAAAATGTATGTAGTGATTATAATATTGAAACCTGAGTAATGAATACTGTGCCTAAGAGTTCCTAATTTGTTACCAATGTTCCTCTTATTGTTACTGTCCCGTAAAAAAATACGAAGTTTTGTTCATTTTTGTTTATATTTGTTAAAATATGTATATTTTAAATATTCCAGACGAAAATTTAGCAATTTAATTATGATAATTTCCAAAAATTATTAACGTAACTTTATAAATAAGCATTATATTGTAAAATTTCAGGGTACGTTTGACCAAATGGTAACAAAAAGGAGTGAATATCTTTATTATTTTGTGATTACCTTAAAAGAGTAAAGAATTAGCATTAAAAACGTACACAGTTTTATTATTGCTACCTTATTTCTTCAATAAAACCAACTAAATAATGTGTGTGGTTTCTATTTACTTAATTGAATCTTAGTAACAAAATAGGAATTATTGACTGCCCCGACTCAGTAGATTTAACTTTACAGCTTATTTTGTAGTTCGAATCTCTAAAAAAATACATTATCTAGAATCTTTAAGAACCAGGTAATAATATGCGCTTAAAATAATATCGAAAAGTATTAATTTCAAATTAGCCTATGCTGTCCGCCAAATGTACAAACTTTTTTAGAAACGCTCTAATATGAACCTTGAACCCATCAAAAGTATCGCTTTTAATTTAAAATATACTAAACTAAGGATGTGACATTCATAAAATATTTCGTTCGTTCAATAATCAAATCATTCATTACGTGACCTTAGTCGAGCACTAGTGAAATAAATGTGGTATCATTATTTCGTAAAATGACATTTGGAAGTGTCATCTGGCTGCAGTGGTTTAGCTGCCAGACTATAGGACGTCATGGTAAAGCCCCTGATTGTGTTAACGGAAACATGACTCTGAACAGACAAAACAATATTTGTTTGTTTACCGTTTGTTCAAACTAAATTGAACCAAATTACAACAGCAGCCTCAATTAATAGGCCGTCAGATCAACCCGCCATGATTAAATCAGTCATATAGTACACGTTAAACGGGTTAAACCAATCATTCAGGTTAAGTACAGTCAGGGAAACAATCAAGCCCGCCCCAGCTGGTATAGTCAGAGGCTGGTATAATCAGAAATAAACGGTAACCGGATCAGTACCGCAAATATTCGCGGCAAATTGTGGATTAGGGAAAATACCGCTATGGTTTCGTTGTAGTTAAATTACTGGTACAATTGAGGGGAACAGTCAACATTTTGGGAACAGTATAGCAGGTTTTCAGTGACAATGATATCGAAGGTTTTTTTTATGAAAATGAGAATGGGCAGTAGAATATTATTTTGACAGCAGAAGATAATAAGGTGAATATATACTTAATTGTTTTAACTGAAGGTTTATTCTACGGCAAAATTATTTATCAATTAAAGGCTATTTTGCGTTTTAATAAATTCAATTTTATTCCGTGATTATTATTCCGCAAAAAAGTAAAAACCGACTAACTTTAATTAAATGAATAATTTTAACTACCTAGGTAGTCTGTGTATCGACAAGTCACTATGCTTGTTCACTTGTCCTAAACCCGATACAGTGAAAAATCACACAGGCAAATTTCAGAAAGATTAAACGAATTAACAATTAATTCAATTCCAGAACATTATACGGAGACCTTTATTTAGGTCAAAAACACAGCCAACTTTATCTTCAAAGTAACAGCCATAAAATAAAATAAAATGTTTAGGGAAAGCATAAATATTGAATTACTGATTAAATAATATTGACTGTGCCCAATAAAACGCATTGAAGCAGACATAATAACAAATTTCAGGCTTAATTATCATTGCTTTGTGATTTAAAATCGAACACGGCTAAACAGTAATTGATAAAACCATTACGGACGTTTCGAATTGCTGTGGGACATTAATGGGTTATGGAAAAAGGTAAAATAAATACTTACTGATAAGTACCCTGTATAGTTACAACCAATTTTTTAAACACTGATTAATCACTATCACTACCTACATAGTATAAAACAAAGTCGCTTTCTCTGTCCCTATGTCCCTATGTCCCTATGTATGCTTAAATCTTTAAAACTACGCAACGGATTTTGATGCGGTTTTTTTTAATAGATAGAGTGAATTAAGAGGAAGGTTTATATGTATAATACATGCATAATATACCGTGCGAAGCCGGGGCGGGTCGCTAGTTAAATATAAACTGAAGTCGATAAAACACAAGAATTCTTAGAATCCGACGAGCATGTATAAAGAGATTGATGAATGTGGATGAAGTGAAAAAGGTATGTCAGGATCGTAGCAAGTGGAACAAAGTAGTCTCTGCCTACCCCTGTGGGAAAGAGGCGTGACGGTATGTATTGTATGTATGTATTCTCAGAATTATCCCGGAATATCTTATCAGGTGGTTGGGTTTGTTCGACGGAATTACTAGGATCATCCGATGGGCTTTTGCGATCTGCGTAGGAAGAGAAGCAACTGGTGCTAGCTGAGATCAGCATGGAAGCTAAGTAAATAAATATAAAGAAAATAAAATCCTACTAATATTTTAAATGCGAAAGTGAGTGAATGAGTGTGTGTGTTGTTCCTTCTTCACGCTGAAATTATTGGACGGATTTGGATAAAATTTGCAACGAAGATAGCTGGTATCCTCGATTAAAACATAGGCTACTTCTTATTCCGGAAAATTGCATAGTTCCCGCGGGATAGCGATAAATATGTCAAAGGTTGGAGCTCCCTAGTCGCGACGTTAATAATTACCTATTGCAGAATATATTATTAACATCAGTTTTTAATTCTGCGAGGAAATCGCGGGTAGAAGCTAGTAGGCAATAAATTTAAACACTAGCCTTGAAGTTACATCACGTTACTCGAAAAGCCTTGAAGCCTACTTTTAAGCCATGAAACTCGAAAAGCTGACTCAAAATGGCAGCCAGAGCGAATTGTTAATCCAAATGCTGCCTTGATCTCCTTCAGGCCAAAATGAATTATTTCCTTGTAAAATTGATTAAATCTTTCACAGGCTACCCCACAAAAATCGTCAAATAGACAATAATGTCACAAGTTTGTCTCATCATCCTACTAGCTCGCGTCATGTTAAAAGAACGCTGGAAGAAAGTGGAGTAGGGGTGTTTGCGCATGGGTACATTATGAGCAGAGGGGGGTCCTCTGTTTTTTTTCAGCGTTCTTTTTACATGACGTGACCTATAATATCATAAATGCTGAACGTTTGTGACGATATTAGTGAGTGAGTGAGTGTGTATGTTTGTTCCTTCTTCACGCTTAAATGGACGGATTTGAATCAAATTTGGAACGGAGATAGCTGCTAGCTTATTACGTAACTCGCTAGCAATCGCCATCGTGTTCATTTTGACAGTTCTTGTATAAATGTGACAGCTAGCTGATTCCGATGCCAACTGTCAGCCCATACATGAAATGTCAAATTGAACACGATTACGACGTAATAAGCCTGTTTGCGATATTAAAACATAGGCTATCCAAAATGATTGTTTTTTTATTCCACTTATACGTCCACCATCATGCTAAACGTGGCCAGGTCTTGTTAGCTTAGGCTCTGTCTACCACGTAAGGGATAAAGACGTGATTTATGTAAGAATGTATGTATGTTTTCCTTAAACAAACTCGCGTTTGTAGGACAGCCGGGCTAGAGTCAGTCGTTTCTTAATTGATTTTCTAGTCACGGGAATAATTCGTCGCCGCCCGGGATGAATATAAAAGACTTCGAAGGGTTGAAGAAATGAGCGGCGGCCTTTTGAATAGTTGTAAGGAAATGAGGTTTATCTGTATTCGTTTGTGGTTGTGTGGAAGCACACAATGATTTATTAACCTGTAGGTATACAAAAAACCTCAAAGTAATTTTAGAACTAGTAGCTATCGCCCGTTAGATAGCTGGCCTGGTAAAACATAGGCTACTTTTTATCCTGGAAAATTGCATGGTTCCCGAGGGATAGCGATAAACATGTGAAATGTCGTAGCTGCCTAGAGTCGCAACGTACCTAAATACTTATTGCAGAATATACTATCGACATCAATTATCAGTCTTATTCTACGCACGAATTCGCGGCAAAAGCTAGTTTATAACATTAGCAGGATATACTCAGATCCAAAAAATATGGCTCTCGTAGCATGCTATGCTATACATATAGATAACTGAAGTGAAAACTTCTTTAGGCGTTGGGCACTTTTTGGGATGGGTAAAAAATGTTAAACTCGCGTCAGGTGTGAAACGGAGGGAGAGTTTAAGTAGGTGGATATCAGATCCTCTAAGAGCTTATTTTGAAATACGAATGAATCGCGTTCGATTTTTAAAGTGTTTTTTTGTCGAGTCGTGGAGCGAAAGTACTAGGGCATCAGCACATTGTTAGAGGTCTGTCAATATGTGTGGTTAATATTTATGGACGTTTTACCCGTTTCTACCAGTCGCTCTTTTATTACTGGGCAAAATTTTGTGCCGTTCAGTAAGAAAGGAGAGAAAGAAAGAAAAAGTTTAGACAATCACAGTAATTAAAAAACAAAAACATATTAAAAGCTATATAAAATTGACATAAAATGGCCCCAACTCAGCATTTGCTGGCCTTACGGCCAACGCTGATCTTCCGTTGGGGCCATCGGGTAACAAGCACATTAAAAGAAAGAATAGTATAAAAACAATACGATAATAAAAACAAAAGCAAACATAATACAATATAAACAAATAAGGAATAAACATTAAAACATTAATACATATAATTTGATGTGGTTGCCTAGGCACAAGCCCCTTTGCCCTTTAAAATAAAATAAAAAACAGAATAAGCATAGACAACCACATCACAGACAAAAGAACCAATAGAAGAGAAGAGAAATATCAATAACAATCAATGAAAACACGAGTACACTTTTTAGGTTATAAACATAAAATAAGTATAAAAGATGTTTCAGAATTGTCCTAGAAAAATAAAACAGTTTATTTTACGTGCGAGTGATTTGTTCACTTACCTCCGCTGACGTCACACTTTAAAGTAAAGGAGTCGCCTTCGACGTAGGGGCCGACTATGGCTTGCTTCACATCCCCCTGGTCGTCGATGATCACCATCTTGTTTGGAGGCACTGGTGACAAAGAAATCTTATTAATTCTTTGTAAACTAATCAGGCAGATTTAGGGCCTGTCTCACCACTCCTTAACTGTCAGTTATCTATGATTCCGTCTCTATTTATTACTACGAAACAGACAGAGACGTCATCATAGATAAGGAGTGGTGAAACAGGCCCTTAATATCGCATCATTGTTTGCATCGTTGTTGGTCAGTTTAAAGCGTACTTAATTAGTTACAGTGTCTAACGCAATGATGATTATCTTTGGACGGTGATGGTAATTATTATTTTTGTATGAAACAAAAAATTAAATACTTAAATAATTTGTTTTTACTTGATTTTTAGGTTATGAATTAAATAGGTACCCTGAAATTATCCGCACCTAATTTTCGTTCGAATAATAACTTCGTCCTTACGTACCACTGACAACCGGATAGCTTAGTGGTTAGAGAACCTGACTATAAACCTTGAGGTCCCGGGTTCGAACCCCGGTCGGGGCAGATATTTGTATGAAAATACGAATGTTTGTTCTGGAGTCTTAAGTTTTAAGTCATCATTCTACTATATCCTAGCGCTACAGTTTCTTGATTAGAACAAAGTTCCACCTGACTCGACTTCGGCTCGAACTGGGTCACCGGCAAACGCGTCATCTGAATAAAAAAGTTTTATCGCCGAAAGTTTAATAACGTTCCTGACTTCTTAATAAATTATTTCGCGTGTTCAACTTTGTATGGTCTCCACATGATAAGCCAAAACTTCGCGTCATAAATTTTCACGATGTACGGGCGGTGTGATGTTTCCCGTTCCACGAATAAGGATAAAGAGTCATGATTAAGTTGAAACTGAACAAGACGGCTGTGGCATAAGCCAGCTGCGCTAAAAGACGGGAACAGGTTGTCAGTAAAACATGTATCCGTTTTAAAAATATATAAAAAAGATACAAGGAAATACCACGGCATGGTCTTAACGAGACCAACATGCAACAAATAATGAACAAACAAGTCTGAAGTAGGAACATGACTGTATGGGCCAGTTTCTTTGACGTTCAGGAGGAATAAAATAAAACTTCACAGACAACAGTTAAACGGCTGTATGATTTTCAACCTTTGCCTGTCTCCTTAGCAGGAAGCACATACAAAAATCATCAACATGAATGTGGTTGGCAGAGCTTTAAATCTCTTTGTCGCATATAAATCGCAAGATTACAGTTACAAAGCTGTATGTGTGCGCGCGCGTGTGAGTGAGATAAACGATTCTATGACTAAGATATTTCAAGACGTTTTTATACAAGAGACATTACGCTATCGCGTTCCTTATCACAATAATGGGCCCCGGTACAGCAGTAAAATGCGGCAAATCCTCCAAAGGACGGTAACCGACGCGGTGAATGTTAATCGTCGGAGTGAACGGATTAATTACCGATATCTTACACCCAATAGCGGTATAGCGGACCTATAAGTCCTAATAATGGGAAACCTGTGGATTTTGATTACATTTTTAAAACGTTTGAGAGCGTTTTTCACAGATTACTGTGACTAGCAAATTCGTCTGCGGATATTTCGTTCATCTATATCCCACGGGACCTATGCGGTTTTTTTTTAAATACGACAAGGAAAGCAAACAAGTAAGTGGTTCACCTGATGGTAAGCGACCCCCACTCATGGACTCCCGTAACACTAGAGCCTGGGTTTATAACCTGGGGGTAATTACCTCCTCGAGGGTAAAATTGATCTTTCGCGGAAGGCATGAGCTGGTCGTGTCTCGAACGCCGGAAGCTGTCGCCACAGACCATGTGTGTTTTTGTGTTTAGTTTTTATAATTTTATTTCGATGCCACTGAGAAACAGCGTTTGCAGCCTTGCGGCTTGCCGGAACATTATGCTGAGTGGGGCCCATTTTACACCATATCGGTACTATTCTTATCGGTGTTATTCTTTTTTCTTAAAATTGTTATTCTTATTATGCCACCCACTGTACAGTTGTTTGTAATCCCTGAAATAAATAAATAAATTCTTAAGTAGGTATATTGTATTGCTTCCTATTACACATCTACGTGTATCGAATGTTTGTAAATAAATGTTCATATTCATATTCATATTCATATTCATATTCATATTCATGTGTCTCTCTCTCTATTGTCATTTTATTAGGTATGTAGGAGAAAGATACTGAAATATTGTTTTACAAAGTTATATGACATTTGTGTCTCTTAGGAATGCAATGCTTCTATGATACTCCTCAACAAGGTTACCTTTCAGCACTGGCAGCACAAAGTGCCCGACTCTTGGCCGACACAAAGGAAAGTGGCACTACACTGGCGGACACGAAAAACGGTGCCCACGGTTGGAATCCTGGTAAGGGCATTATATTTGTGTGATGAGCACGAATATTTGTTCCTAAGTTATGGAAGTTTCTATCTATATAAGTATGTATTTCTCTATATAAGTATGTATATCGTTGTCCATACCCATAACACAAGCCTTACTAGCGCTTACTTTGTGACTAGGTCAATTTGTGTGAGTTGTTCCAAAATATTTATTATTAATTTATTAATATTATAAATGCGAAAGTTTGTGACTTTGTGAGTGAGGATGTATGGATAAATTTATGTGACGATGTGAATGTTTGTTATTTCTTCACACAGAGACAGCTGGGTGGATTTGTATTAAATTTGGAAGAGAAATAGCTGGTACCTACCCTAGATTAACACATAGGACACTTTTAATCCCGGAAAATTGCATAGTTAGTTAGTAATTGTATTGTGTAGTAATGTGGTGTTCAATAAAGAGTTATTGTATTGTATTGTTCCCGCGGGTTAGCTATAAATATGTCAAGGGTCGTAGCTCTCTAGAGTCGCAACGTAAATAATGATTAATGATTATAAATAACACCATCAGTTCTTCAATCTAATTCTAGGCGGACGAAGTCTAAGTTTTGCGGGTGGTAGGACCTTGTGCATGGTCCGTCCGGATCGCTACCACCATCTTACTCGCTAATCCTGCCGCTAAGCAGCAGTGCTTGCACTGCTGTGTTCCGGTGTGGAGAGTAAGACAGCCGGGGAAATGACGGGCACAAGAGGCTTTTCATCTAAGTCCTCTAGGTTGGCAACACATCTGCAATCCCCCCGGGGTTGCGGGTGTCTATGGGCAGTGGTGATCGCTTACCATCAGGTGACCCACTTGCTCGTTTGCCTTCCTATTCACATAAAAAAAAAGAAAAAAACTTGTCACATAATAACAATAATTACAGGATTCCTATATTTCAATTAATTGATAACTGTTTCCAACCGTAACTTTTACGTTAACTAATAACGGTTTCCGAGAACATCGTTTGTCACTTTCCCTTGCTTTATAATTTTACTTGCAAGCACGTGTACTGCAGATTCAGAGAAGCGTAGAGTGAGCATAGTATATGTAATATAATAACATATATACACAAAAGTCTGAGTTACTATTTTCACGATGACATTTCAAATTTTCACTTATACTGTCAGCGAAATAAGAGGTCTATCAACTTTTATCAAATAATGGTATCGTTAAAGTTTAACTTTTAAGTTGAGAAAGTCGTCTGATCTTATCGAAATTATATTTTTATGGTGGCTCTGTCTTCCACGTAGGGATAGGTATAAACGTCAGTCGTGTGTGTGTGTGTCCAAAGATATAATTGGACCTTATGGTGGCAGACCACATTTGTAGCTGATGGTATATTTATTTTACAATGGGACAGATTCATTTTTATTCTTCGAACAGACTTACGAGTAATCGGATTATGTCATTTTTATTGTACATAAAACACAATAATTTTACAAATGATTACAAAGTAGTGATATAAACATAAACTAAAGCTACCTTAAAAATAAAAATTAAAACAAATTTGGACCCTTAGGTAGGGTCCCCATCACGCAGGCAGCATTCCCGCGTTGTATCGCAATTGCGAGTCTTTGTGCGAGAAAGCTGCCGGCGCGAGGGTCGTCAAACGGATATATTCATGAATTTAATTCTATTGACTAAATTTTGTGCTAAGAATAATGACATTGTAATGTAATAATATTGTAGAATCGACATTCATTTATGTAATAGTTTATTTTATAGTCTATTTTTATCTTTTATCAATTTTTATAATCTTCAGTGAAATCCAATTTATCAATTATTTTAAGTCTAGTTTCACATAATATATATTCAACTCATTTCTGTTATGTAACTTCGGCCTATCTCTCCCTCTCTAAAATGTTGAGCCCAACAGGGTTTCATATGTTTTAATGTGTATATTGCCATTATTTTGTTGTACCTATGACACGTGAATTGCATTAAATAAATAAATAATGATCTCAAATAAAATAAAGTGAATATTAAATTAACTCATGTTTGTGCAAAACCGATAAATTACTTTTACAAAGCGTTACCTAAGAAATAAGAAGAAATATGAAATAATAAACGTATAAAACCGTGTACAAAAAAATTGTGAGAACATTAAATTTTTCATGAGTTTCAACAGTTTGTCCATTTCGGAGATATTAAATAACGCTTCGCACAGGTGCAATCAGTGTTTCTCTACTAATACATTATGCATGTTTTATACAAATAACGCTTCGCACAGGTGCAATCAGTGTTTCTCTACTAATACATTATGCATGTTTTATACAAATAACGCTTCGCACAGGTGCAATCAGTGTTTCTCTACTAATACATTATGCATGTTTTATACAAATAACGCTTCGCACAGGTGCAATCAGTGTTTCTCTACTAATACATTATGCATGTTTTATACAAATAACGCTTCGCACAGGTGCAATCAGTGTTTCTCTACTAATACATTATGCATGTTTTATACAAATAACGCTTCGCACAGGTGCAATCAGTGTTTCTCTACTAATACATTATGCACGTTTTATACAAATAACGCTTCGCACAGGTGCAATCAGTGTTTCTCTACTAATACATTATGCATGTTTTATACAAATAACGCTTCGCACAGGTGCAATCAGTGTTTCTCTACTAATACATTATGCATGTTTTATACAAAGTTAACCTACCTCTTGAATCACTATCTATTAAAAAAACCACATCAAAATCCGTTGCGTAGATCTAAGCATACATAGGGACAGACAGAAAGCGGAAAGCGACTTTGTTTTATACTATGTATTGATAAAGTAGTAATCGGATACATACATTTTGCGGGTGGTAGGGCCTTGTGTAAGGTCCGTCCAGATCGCTACCACCATCTTACTCGCTAATCCTGCCGCTAAGCAGTAGTGCTTGCACTGCTGTGTTCCGGTGTGGAGAGTTAGACAGCCGGGGAAATTACGAGCACAAGAGGCATTTTATCTTAGCCCTCTAGGTTGGCAACGCATCTGCGATCCCTCCGGGGTTGCGGGTGTCTATGCGCAGTGGTGTTCACTTACCATCAGGTGACCCACTTGCTCGTTTACCCTTCCTATTCATATATTTAAAAAAAACATATATGACGACCGGATGGCCTAGTGGTTAGAGAACCTGACTATGAAGCTTGAGGTCCCGGGTTCGATCCCCGGTCGGGGCAGATATTTGTATGAAAATACGAATGTCTGTTCTCGAGTCTTGGATGTTTAATATGTATTTAAGTATGTATTTATCTATATAAGTATGTTTATCCGTTGTCTAGTGCCTATATTACAAGCTTTGCTTAGTTTGGGGCTAGGTCAATTGGTGTCAATTGTCCCAAGATATTTATTTTATTATTTATTCATTTATATTTTAACTTTAATAATTCTTACAAAATTATCAATTTAAGCCTACAAATTTCGTTCAGAAACTTTAGTTTCTTATTAACTTAACTTTTTCAAATCAGCAGATGTATTATTAAAATTAAACATCTGTTTATCCGTGCGAAAATATCAGTAAAAGTTAAAGTGACGAATGAGATAAAATTAAATTCCGAAATTATCGAAACCGCTTGGATTTTTCCATTAAATCCCTAACTTCCTTAACGCAACTTAGTACAGAAATTAAACTGCTATGGCAACACAAATATGGCGGGCCCCGTTTTAAATATGGCCGACCAACTTCGTGAAACTTCGGATCACGTGTCGGGGAAATACGTAAGAGTAATTATGGTGAATTTAAGACAAACCTGTGATGAAACATCTTTTTGCATAATTAGCGGCGTTGAAGATTCCTCAACTTTGAACTTTAGTTTTGTTCCTCTGTTGCTACAATACCTACTCAGTTCAGTTTAGGTATAGGTACATTTTGCTATAAGATATTAGTTTTTTATGAACTAGCTTTTGCTCGCGACTTTGTCTGCTCATAAGTAAGTAAATATTAAAGCATACACAATGTATTTATGTAAGTACACAAAAATAAAAGAACAAACACTAATGACAAAAAAATATTAAAATGCTAAAATGTACCTATCGTGGACCAAAAAAAGCCGACAACATTGTCGAGATCAAAAGTAATATTTAAACTTTTTTATAGATGCTAGTATATATTAATATTAGTAGTTACATAAAGAAGGTAGGTAACGTGAATAATTCCGTGGGAAGAATTATAAAACTCCAACAACTCACAAAATGTCAATACTAGATGTACATATAGTCGACCGCGCAACCGCGTGATACAAACGATTTTATAATATCCGGTCTCCGAAATCAAATTATCCATCCTTTCGCCGTCGAAAATTGACGGGCATAAATATCGTTCGGCAAAATGTTGCCGCAGTAGGAAAAATTAACATGAAGCAAATCCACGGTAAGCCGCTTTGTGGGACCGGCGCCGGCGCTTGTGCCGGTGGATTACGTGGTCGGAAAAAACCGGACAAGCCCGAGCCGGCAGATATATAACCCGTTCCGTACAAAAAAAAAATACGTCATCCCGGGCCTTAATTAGCAATTTACTGCCAGCTACGCGAGGGGTAATTCCCACTTCCTGGGCTGAACATAATATACATACATACCGTCACGCCTCTTTCCCACAGGGGTAGGCAGAGGCTACTTTGTTCCACTTGCTACGATCCTGGCATACCTCTTTCGCTCCATCCACATTCATCAATCTCTTCATACATGCTCGTCGGTTTCCGGTACTCTTGACCTGAACTTTTTCCAAAACGTCCCCAATTTGATCACGGAACGTCCGTCTAGGCCTTCCCCTCCCAACGCACCCATTCACACTCCCCATATAAATCTGTTTAGTTAATCTTCTTTCATCCATCCTCTCTACGTGACCAAACCAACTAAGCATACTCTTTCTCTTTGTTACCTTAGGCTCTGTCTACCCTGTAAGGGATAAAGACGTGATTTACGTATGTATGTATGTTTGTTGGAGATATTATCGTAATTTCACTGTATTGATTTCTAGAATTCAATAAGTATTTGCCTTTTTTCCAACTGAGTTACGGAACGCTAAAAATGTACATCACATCTCTCCTATAGGGACATGATTAAATTTTTATCCGACCGCCAGATGGGTACTATTTTAAATAGAGCCTCGCGATATTGGTTTCACGGTGACCTATGTTATATTATAACCTATGTTACTATTACGGCTATGTTACCTTTCAAGGGAGACCCGGATATGCATTGCATGAAATATTATATTTCGAATTTCTGATCCGATTAGATCATCCGTCCTGATTGGATTATTTTTTGGATACATGTTCGAAAAAATCACGTGCCGTAGACGTTTTTAATACTAATAATTTTTGGGCTAGAATTACACACAGGATTTACATGTTTTAGTACACTTATAAGATTAACACATTTAGGATATTAATCAGTCTCAGCCTAGCTAGTGACTTGACAGTGACACGGCAAAAGTTGTCAATTAAAATCCAAACCTGTACTACTTCTATGTTCTTCAGAATTTCTGTGTGAAACACAAATGAGAAACGGTATTGCTTAAGCCGTGGTAGCCTAGTCTCACCACTCTCTAAGTTTCAGTTATCTTGAGTGTCAGTTATCTATGATTCCGTCTCTATTTATTACTACGAAACAGACAGAGACAGAGAGTGTTGAAACAGGCCCTTATTGTCGCAAGATAAAGCAAACAATATTCGAAATATTATAGACTGGATATGAACCGCGATTACCTTTATTGAGCTCCCGATATTTCGACGCAGTTGCATGCATCATGATCACGGGTAGACTGAAAAAATTGCGGGTGGATGTTGTCAATCGCGTTTCATATCCCGTCTTTAATATAATATTTCGAATGAGTTTAACCGTGAATCATTGAAAACTCAAAAAATCCTTACCTATTACAGTCAGATTCACCCTGGAGTTCCTCGTCTGTGCTTGTTTGAAGTCGACCCGGCAACGATAGATGCCCTGGTCGGAGGCTTTCACCCGGTCCACTCCCAACTCCGCTGGTCTTCGCTCCGGTAAGAAGTATGCGCGTGAAGCGAAAACGCTCTCGTCGGACCACCGCTCTGCGACGCCGAAGTCACGCTCGCGAGCGTCAACGCTGTGAAAATACACTGTATTAGTAAATCAATAAATGACAACCGAATGGCCTAGTGGTTAGAGAACCTGACTATGAAGCTTGAGGTCCCGGGTTCGATCCCCGGTCAGGGCAGATATTTGTATGAAAATACGAATGTTTGTTCTCGAGTCTTGGATGTTTAATGTGTATTTAAGTATGTATTTATCTATATAAGTATGTTTATCCGTTGTCTAGTGCCCATATTACAAGCTTTGCTTAGTTTGGGGCTAGGTCAATTGGTGTCAAATTGTCCCGAGATATTATTTATTTAACCTAACCTAAAAATTTCGTTTTTGGTACAAGCTTTTTTCGCTGATTGTACTTGCATTGCCACCCGTCTTACATTGTACCAAATTTCAAATCAATCGGACCAACCGTCGAAGTGTTCCTTCCTGCGAAGACGTGGCTGGGTCACCAGTAGGCTTATTGTCTAACTCGCTTGCAGTCGCCATCGTGTTCATTTTGACAGTTCACGTATGGGCTGACAATTGGCATCGGAATCAGCTAGCTGTCACATTCATACAAGAACTGTCAAAATGAACACGATGACGATTGCGAGCGAGTTAGACAATAAGCCTACTGAATTCACTACCAGATTAATGTAATGTCATCCAACTTATTCAAAGTAAAAAGTTTGCAAAATAAAAAAAATAATAACTTGTAAAAAAAATTAAATTGCAATGAAGACTACTAGACTCACTGAAGATTTTTATTGAAATGTATGTCTGAAGTCTGTCTGTCTGTTACCTTTTCACGCTAAAACCGCTGAACCGATTTATTTGAAATCTGGTATACACATAGTTTCAGTCCTGAAGAAGGACATAGGATAGCTTTTATCCCGGAAAATAGCATAATTCCCGCGGGATAGCCATAAGCGAATTCTGCGTAGACGGAGTCGCTGCTAGCTGTTGTAGTAGGTAATAAAAATTTAACTAATTCCTATAATTATTTATTCTTCCCAGTGCGTAGAATTATACACAATAAACCTTCCTCTTGAAACACTCTATCTATTAAAAAAACCGCATCAAAATACGTTGCATAGTTTTAAAGATCTAAGCACACATAGACAGACAGACAGACAGCGGAAAGCGACTTTGTTTTATACTATGTATTGACGAAACAACCTCGAGCACACTTTATTAACAATGTGCCTAAATTCATTTATTGAAATGAAGACATCTGAATTCATGTTAAATTGCTAAATAGCGTAACAAAATTCTTCGAATATTGTCAGTGAAATTTCTCTTTGTGCTTTAGCGTATCTGTTTTACCTTTGTTATTAAATTTGTATTAGTTTGTTACATTGAAGCATTTGAAATCGGAATATTGCTGTGAAAGGCCCTTCTGCTAGACTTGAGTGTGGTTTGAATAGTGGTCTTGTATAATGTAAACTGTTTAGTATACATTACTCTCATTAATAATGTTGCCATTGAATTAAAATACCTGAAGCCAGTTATACGCCTACACTCACGCTGAGTGAGGCTTTTAGGTCTTGTCACCTAAGGCTTTGTCTACCCCGTAAAGGATATAGACGTGATTTGTGTATGTAGGTATGTATGTATGAAACCAGTTTTACCAATGATAGTTACATCCAATGGACTCCTGTAATCGTCAATATTTTTAGGGTTCCGTACCTCAAAAGGAAAAAACGGAACCCTTATAGGATCACTTAATTGTCCGTCCGTCCGTCCGTCCGTCCGTCCGTCCGTCTGTCAAGACCTTTTTTCTCAAGAACGCGTAGAGGTATAAAGCTGAAATATATATCAAATTCTCAAGTCTACTGCTCCTTGGAGTTGTGAAAAAATCAAACTTCTAAGCCAACGCAATCAAAAGAAAAAGTATGTATGTATGTATGTATGTAAACTCTTTATTGTGCAAAATAAACAAGACAAATACAATTGACAAACAATGAGAGTCGAAAAAAAGAATGAAATGAAAGTGAAGAATGAAAGTCGTTTATGCCGCAAATTTTCGAAACTCGCAAGGGAATCAAAACCTACAGGGTACTTCCCGTGAACTCAGAATCTTGAAATTTTGTATGAAGGTAGGTCTTATAGCACAGATTAAAGAATAATTGCGAAAACCGTAAATATGTATGTATGTCTGTATATATCAGTGACCAATATAAAGTGACCCCACATTGCGTACATTTTGCTTTGGAGCAGGGCTCTGCTTACACCAGTTTATAGATATATAAAGATAATGATACGGAACCCTCGGTGCGCGAGTCCGACTCGCACTTGACCGGTTTTTTTTGTTTTACACAGAGATGCGGTATCACCGATATTTTACCTGATTTTTTTGTAAGAAAAGTAGGTTATGAGCAAAAACACGCTTAGTGCAGAAGCTCTAATGGGCTTACTGCTGAAAATCGAATAAATTGGTACTCCTGAAAGCCCTTGCCAAGTTTCGAGTTGTCTTCGATGTTGTAAAGACTTTTGGATGAGAAATAACGTTTGGTACAAGCAAGAGACGTCAGCAGCGTGGGCAGCGTTCGGGAAGCTTCGCAGTGTCTTTTCGTCCAAATTACCGCAGTGTTTGAAGTCAAAAGTGTACCAGTACGTGTTGTCAGTGATGACATACGGATCTGAGGCATGGGCGCTAACGATGGGCCTCATGAGGAATCTCAAGGTCATTCAGAGGGCTATGGAGAGGGTTATGCTCGGGGTTTCTCTGCGGGATAGAATCAGAAATGATGTTATCCGCAGTACCTAAAGTTACCGACATAGCCCGAAGAATTGCGAAACTGAAGTGGCTGTGGGCGGGGCACATTGCTCGCAGGACCGATGGCCAATGGGGTCAGAAGGTTCTTGAAGGGCGTCCGCAGACCGGGAGACGAGCTGTCGGTAGGCCTCCAACAAAGTACTTAAGTTGAACCTAAACCCAATCGAACGAAGGCTGCTTTTGCATTGAAGTAATAAATAAATATAAATAAATAAATAAATATCTTGGGACAATTGACACCAATTGATCTAGTCCCAAACTAAGCAAAGCTTGTGATATGGGCACTAGACAACGGATCCACCTAATATTATAAATACGAAAGTATGGATGGATGGATGTTTGTTTGTTACTCAATCACGCCAGAACGGCCCGACGGATCTGGATGAAATTCGGCACATAGATAGGGTAAAGTCTGGAATAGCACATAGGCTATTTTTTATCCCGGAAAATTGCATAGTTCCCGCTGGATAGCGATAAACGAATTCTTTGCAGACGAAGTCGCTGGCATGCTAGTCGACGTATTTATAGATCGTTGAACCTGCGCTGCGGTGCTGATGTGTCGTTGACGTCGAAAAAGTTAAAAACTTGTTACTTATACCTTATATCGTTTTTGCATCACATTAGCCGCGTTAATAAATGGGCGCTCATTGAATTTGGCCAATAAACAGACTCAGGAGTTGCCGCCATTCTCGAAATTTCGCTAATTGATACTTTTGTTTGCGTGTTCATTATCTTACGAGTACTCGTTGTTTTGAAGCATTTATATAAAATACTAGCTGTTGCCCGCGACTTCGTCTGCAAAGAATTCGTTTATCGCTATCCCGTGGGAACTACGCAATTTTCCGGGATATAAAGTAGCCTATGTGCTATTCCAGACTTTTCTCTATCTACGTGCCGAATTTCATCCAGATCCGTTGGGCCGTTCTGGCGTGATTGAGTAACAAACAAACATTCATCCATCCATCCATCCATACTTTCGCATTTATAATATTAGTTAGAAGTTAGATTCAAAACCGGAGTTTGATGATCATTAAAATGTTGATTAAAATAAGGGTTCAATTTTTTCTCCCATGCTGGTCTGGTAAAGAAAAAACACAGAATGTACTTGTTGCTTCTCTTCCTGCGCAGATGGTAAAAGCCCATCGAGGGAATGGGAAAATCTTAAGAATCTTGCAGCGATGCGGCTAGCAACCCATCACTATTTTGATTCCTCTTTATGCCCATACGCTGGAAATAGAGAGAGATTCTAAAAACTAATCGCTGACTCACTGTCGGAGAGGCGCTTGAAGAAGAAGTCCCATACACCCACAGTCATGTTAAACATGGCCTTTAGGTCTTGTTACCTACGCTCTGTCTGCCCCGTAAGGGATAAAGACGTGATTTATGTTTGTATGTCGTACCGTAAACTTTTGACCTCGACTATCGTAAACCTTAACGTTGATTTACGGCAAAATCATTCAAATTTTTATTTGCGTTTACTTCTCCCAATCGCAAGATAAAATCTTGTAAAAGTATAGAAAAGCAGTGAAAAGTGATTTATGGAGACTGCAGCTTGTAAGCCGTTCACGCTTAATCCATTAATTACGTAACACCCTATATGTAGTAGAACGTACTGCTAACACCTGTGTATCGTATATGTACCAAATGAACACACAATACGGCGTTCGATACGGCTTCTTTACATCATGTTATAAGGTAACGTTATTTATTTATTTATAGGAACACAAACAGTCACTGGCTCATAAACAAACCACAAAGAGTTTATAAATATCATTGACAAAACATTATCATTGACATAAAACAGTGTTCACATTTTAACATAACAAATTTAAGAAATTCAGCCTCCTAGTTGAATGTATGTAGCGTTGCGACTACGTCACTGTAAAGTTACGTAACTTATGGATAAACGCCGTCATAACATAACTTGTTGAATCCGTGTTATTTTGGAAAAACCTATATCCTGTGAACTGAAAGCAATAACGTTGTTGTTCTTTTTAGGATTCTGTACCCAAAGGGTAAAAACTATTTCTACCTACCTACTAACTAAACCCAAGATTTGGCGTAGGCACTAGTTTCTACAGAAGCGACTGCCATCTGACCTCCCAACCCAGAAGGGTAATTAAGCCTTATTGGGATTGGTCCGGTTTCCTCACGGTTTCTTCGCCGAAAAGCTCATGGTAAATTTCAAATGTAATTTCGCACGTAAATTCCGAAAAAATCAGAGCCCAGGATTAACCCGCGACCCTCTGCTTGAGAGGACACAGGTCAAACCACAAGGCTACCACAACTTCTTCGGCTGACATGATGATTAAGAAATAGTAGATTGTACACCGAGGAGATAAAGCACTGTATTATGTCACGGGCGCGACATTGAATCCTGAGCGCAGCGAAGGGACTCCAAATTTAACTCCCGAGCGCAGCGAGGGTGTTATGAGTTAATTCCTGAGCGTAGCGAGGGAATTAAGATTGAGTCCTGAGAGGAGCGAAGAATTTAAGCGCTCCCAAGACATAAACAGTATTATCCCCGAGGAGTAAACTCTACTTTTCTCACCTTTTGCGAGACAATAAAAACCAAGGTAACTAGAAAAATAATTTCATTTAAACAACAGTACCTAAGTAAAACAAAATTAAAAGTAAAAAAAATATTTGGGACATTATCCGGTTGTAATATTTTTATTTGGAATCTTAGCCGTTCTAATGCGTAACAATATTACAGCGTCAGCAAACACTCGCGGCTTTTGTTTTATTTGAAAGTTTCATTTGTTTGAAAATCGAACGCGGCCGCTTGCCGTGGCATGGCCATCTCGATTTTCGGTGCCGTGCGATTTTTACGAAATTAGACTTTAAGAGTATAACAATAAGAACTATGAGACGTGAGATTCACATTACTAACCGGCGGGTTATAATGAAATTCAGTACAATATTACTACCCGGCTAAAGCCAAGGGCTATAATGAGTTACTTTGAGTAAGGTTTACACGATATATAATTAGCCATTGTCGAGCAGGTGGTGTGAAAAATTAATTACCTGTAGATAGGCGTCCCGAGGTCCTCTTTGTACCACAGCACTAGTAGCACCGCATCGTCTTCGTCTATAGAGGCGATGTCACAAGGAAGGTAGACCGGCTCCCCCGCCACAGCTATCACCTGCGTCATGGTCGCTGGAACAAAACAACAAGGATTTTACACCAGGGTTTAAAAGCGTCCATGGACCTATGGCGACTGTACCTAGCTACTTGTTATTTTATTGGTGTTGGGCTTTTTAGTGGAAACTATTTTCGCTGGCAAAGACGAGCGCTTCCGAGCTCCAGCCGTTGACTCCCGATACCAAAGGTCGAGTGCGCATGTGCGGTTTCAAACAGCAACCATCTAACACTTCTTGCAATGGAGATCTGTCCTTACCACACGCTTATTTCCTATTGTATCCTAGTTTTCCTATTTCCTGTGTTTGACGTTTCCTACTTGTGTATATTATTCTTCAGTGTTTCCTTCGAAATGAGTTAGGTATACTTTTATTGTGGAGCGCTTGTTTCCTTTTAGCATCTGTAGCACCCCATAGACCTCTTAGGGGTCCGTTACGTGTGTGCCAGAGGTCCACAGTTAACTTAGTTAACCCCTAATGAACTTAAAGTATTTTTTCAAATGCTAAGCTTTGTTTTCGTTTCACAATAATCTTTGACAAGGTCTATGGATTTTTGAAATTCTATTATGGGGCCAATTTGGGGCGTACCATATTATGTCTTAATGCGATTCATTTCTAACTCAGTTCAGGTTTTAGCTGTCTTTTTTAGTATGAATCTGAAAGTGAGCGAATCTAAACTGTATTGGAATTGAATCGCAGTAAGACGTCATGGTAAGGCCCCAGGTCAGGATCGTAGCAAGTGGAACAAAGTAAAGTATTCCCTGCCTACCCCTATGGGAAAGAGGCGTGCCGGTATGTACGTATGTAGTCTAGATAATGTAATAACAGCCGCTCTAAAGTGCACTGGCAAAACAGTTCTCAACTTTGCTGTGAGAGATGTTTTCAGTGGAATCGAGCGTGAACCATCGATGCAAAAAGGGGATCCCTCCATTTCCCATAATTTCATTTGTACTAATTTCATTTGCCATAATGGTCACTGGCTATAACCTTCATTTGCCCTAATATCACATGCCATAATTTTTGAATGCCATAATACTCAAACGTCATAATGTTCAACATCCCTAATATTAGATACCATAATATCACTTTCCATAATTTTTACTTTCCATAACTTTCAAAATCACTAATATTTCATGCCATAACAATCATTTGCCATAATTAAGGAAAAAACAGATCCAGACTGTTTAAATTTACTGCTACCGAAACACGGTAGGTTCGTTAGGTTTCTTGCGACCCTCAGAGCTGAAATAGAAGCATCTCTAAGGACTCGGGGGGCTCGGGGGGCAAAGCCCTCCTCAATAGCCACATGCCTGGTCAATTAATTAGGTTAGGTTAGGTTAGAATGGCGTCAAGGCGCGAAGCGCCAAAACTAGGCGGAATAGGAGCTCCGCGAAGTGGAGCTCCGTCGGCTTCGCCTCAGGGTCATTCAGTTCATATTTTTGTTTGTTTTCTACACAAGTCATCACATCTGTTAAACGTAGATAATTAACACACCCCGTAGTAAAGAAATAACATTTTTAATTAATTATTATTATTATTACAAGAATCAAAATTCTGGGTTTTTTATGGCAAATAATTATTATGGCATTTGAATTTTATGGCAAATGATATTAGGACAATTGATAATAGGAAAAACGAAATTTATGGCAAACGTATCGTTATGGCACCTGAAAATTATGGCAAATGAAAATATGGCTAATGATCATTATGGCATATATATCGTTATGGAATATAAAATTATGGCAAATGAAATTCGGGCATGTGAAATTAGTTTATATGAAATTCGGGCAAACAATAGAGAACCTGCAAAAAGATGTCAGATAAAAAATATAGTATAGTAAAGTTGTAGGTAATCTGGGGGCAAGGTGCCCCCACCAAGAAGAAAAAAAATAAGGCGGGGTACTACCTGCCTCTTCTCGATGTTTTATTTAGAACGTCAAAAATCCACCTAGTTATTGATGGAAGCTGGTACCTACATGAATAACAGATTCTTGTTTTCCAATTTATTTTTTTCAGTTTCACGGTTTCCCAATTAGGCGAACAGTTTGTCCTAATTATACTTATTGTGTATATTTAATGAAATAGAATTATTGAAATGGTGTACTCGTATTTTATTCAATGTAGGTATTCGAAATGAGAGTCATGACAAGCAAAAGCATAAACACAACACCGCCGCAAATTGGGACGATCTGGTTTCTTCATCTTCAGCGTCCGACAGCGAAGCTGTTCTTTATCCGTTCCGTAGCCTCCTCCGTAATAGACACAACAATATCTATTGAGTCAGGATCGTGGCAAGTGGAACGAAGTAGGTAGTCTCTGCCTACCCCTGTGGGAAAGAGGCGTGACGGTATGTATGTATGTATATCTACTGAAAGTACAATACAAATTACCAAGAATTTACTTTCAGATTTTTGTTATTTTTACGATTTTGCTGCCACAAACTCAGTTCCTAATACATGCTTAATTCTATGGCCGGCTTCAACTACTTATCAATAAGCGATGATACAATCGAATGATATTTCAAAAAGCTTTGATAAAATGTTTTTCCCATGCGCAATAGATAAAAGACCTTTTATCTATATACCTTATCGCAATATAAATAGAATTTCAAATACGTTGATTAGAAAGGCAGCCCGTAGCGTTCGGTTTCGTTCTATACAAAAGTTTCAATTTAAATCGAGTAGCGATCGCAGTAAAGAAATGAAAACAGTATTACCATATTTCGTTTAAAATAAAATTAGTTAAATAGTTACACTTTAAGGTGTAGGTAGTTACACAAGTTACTTTATACCTAACGTGTATCCCGTAGAAAGTTGTATGAAAAGTGACCCAGTTTTATTGCTCTCGAGCATAACCAGACATTTTGACATAATCTAACTAATATTATAAATGCGAAAGTATGGATGGATGGATGGATGGATGGATGTTTGTTTGTTACTCAATCACGCCAGAAAGGCTCAACGAATCTGGATGAAATTCGGCACATAGATAGAGAAAAGCCTGGAATAGCACATAGGCTACTTTTTATCCCGGAAAATTCCCACGGGATAGCGATAAACGAATTCTTTGCAGACGAAATCGCTGGCAACAGCTAGTATTTCATATATTTTGTATCAAATGTGTATCAAAATCATCGGAAATAGTTATCGTTAAAGTTGGAGCAACTCACTGTAAGTTAAGCGTCGGTAATTTTTTTCACATAGTTTTTCTATAATGCTTTAGTCGTTATATTGTGTATTTACCTAATGTTTTTTTGAAAAATAAAATTAGCTTGCTGCGCATTCGTTTTTGGTAAAATAGCCCTTTGCGGCCTTCTAACGGAATATTTTTTCAATTTTGATTTCGATTTTGAACAAATTGTGTTATTGTTACCTTTAGAATCTCAAATTGTATTTTTATACTTAAACTAGCTGTTGCCAGCGACTTCGTCTGCAAAGAATTCGTTTATCGCTATCCCGCGGGAACTACGCAATTTTCCGGGATAAAAAGTAACCTATGTGCTATTCCAGACTTTTCTCTATCTATGTTCCGAATTTCATCCAGATCCGTTGGGCCGTTCTAGCGTGATTGAGTAACAAACAAACATCCATCCATCCATCCATACTTTCGCATTTATAATATTAGTTAGATTAATTATTTTTAGTTAAAAATAAAATTTGCTCGTGCTACCTATCAATAACCGACCAATTAGGCAGCAATCTTCAAACATGTACCTACGAGAGTATTTACCTATCACAATTTAAAAAAAATCTTTACGTTTACGTCTAATTTTATCACCATCATTTCATCTAATACAAACCAAGACCGAGCGAACCTTTTAATTATAAAACAGCCTTGACAGAGCTCTTAGAACAAATATACTAACCGACAACAGACCCAGTTTTCTACACCAAAATTCAGCCACTTTATTTACTCTGTACCTCCACAGAGCAAACAAACCCGTATTACTTCCAATATCTTTTGTTACGTATAAAATTTCAACCCCCCTACCCCTTTTCACTTTTGTTTATAAAATTTGTAGCATTCAGTATAATTGGCTGTATGGAGCTGTGACCTTTGTCTTTTGTTGCTGTTTGGAATTAAAACTGAAGTCGCAAGTGTTGCAAGTCGTCAAATTGGTCGTTCGCATTTCTATTTAATATTTCAGCAAGGAGTGTTTTCAAAATTCAGTTCGTACCTGAAACGGGTGTCTAAAATTCGTAAGTATTATATTGCTAAAATTGAGAGTAATTGGCGGTCGTTTTGGAAATCGATTATTTTATTATTTCGTTACCTGTCTTTGCACTGGCAAGGACGGTTACCTTTTCATTTTTCGATTCTCATCTCGTCCTGTGTAGACGAATTATTTTTTAATCCCATTCCGGGATACCTTGTAAGTTGTTTTTAACCGAAATAAGGTGCTCATAGTGTTTGTGGAGCCTTCCCTAATGTCTGGGACTATTTTCAGATTTGGGCTGTAAGGTCGGCTGCGTCCACGTCACCGCGTGTGGCCCCATGTCGCCTTTCCCATCACTGGAAGCCTAGTAAGACTCGCTAATACTATATCTACTCAGCATCTGATTGTTTATTCGTTATGCTAAATATCTGTGACCGTTTCAGATGTAAAGGCGTTTTAAAAAAACCCCGATTGGACGAGGAGCTCACCTTCTACGGCCTGGTCAACCGCTTGCCAGAGTTCTATTCCCAATTCGGTAAGCTGTGTTGATTTGTCCTTCCCTGGACGCGTGGAGCCCTAACCTCCACATCAACCTGTAACTAAAGTTTGTTTTCTTTGTTGCAGGGGTTTTTTTTTTATATATCGTGTCATATGTCTACGACCATTTAAACTATACGAGTGAGGAGAGCTCTCCGGGTTCCAGACGGTTCCAGATCGGCGTGCATGGTGTTCCACCTGCCCCATTCCGTTTGCTCCGCCTGCATCCCCGGTGAAAGCCTTCTTTTACTATCTGCATTTCAATTCTATATTTACTTTTAACGGTCGGCCTCCGTTATGGTCGTGGCGCCCACCTGGCAAATTTAGCCTCTTAAAATTACACAAAAGCAAAAGTCAACCCCCCTCAGCTCTCCTGAATGCCCACTGCCCTGTTAATCTTAGAGATAAGTCTTTTATGTTCCGATGACCTAAGCCGTGGCACATCACCTCTATTGTAAGGGTAAAGTTTGGGCAAATAAATACTTTTCATTGTCAAACCAAATTTCATTTTCTTCAACCCATCATTTAGGTTAGCGCTCTACTCGGACCCCCTTGGTCCGAGGAGAAACGTAACACTTTGTTGCTATAGTAAATTTTGCGTTGTATTTTTAGCAGGGACTTCCCGCTTTCGTTGGTATTTTTACTGTTCCACGATGCTGGCATCAGTGATGAAAAATAAGGCAACATAATCTATTAAAGAAGGTTCAACTGATTAAAAACGAAATATTTTTTGATGTTTTAAAAAAACAGCCAGTTCACTTATGTTCCAGTTTCTCAGTGCTACTCGTCCAAACATTGCTGAGCAACTTCTTTCAATCCTTAGCTAGAATGAACAGAAGCGCTTAAACCTTGTTATCCCCACTCCCTTTATATACCCTGTAAAAGAAGCAAAAAAGCAGGGTGGGCCCTGTAAAAGAACCAAAAAATTAAACCACAGCTTCCGGTATCCATCCAGAGCTAACTTCGTTCTACAACTTTATAAATAACCTATACTTATTGTGATTTTTATTATAATAGTTTTAAGTTTAATTGGACAAGCAATGTATTGCTAAATCCGTCATTTAGTTATGTGACAGGCGACGTCATTTAGGTTAATAAACATAATGATAAAATTACTTAATTTTTGAAAGTTGCAATTTGAGTAGCAGAACCTGTGTTTTAATTTTCGCTCCTGTCACAGGGCTCACCCGGTACCTAGTAGATAAGAATAAAGTTGTTATCAGATCTATAATATTTTGGAGCTCTTCTGGTGTTTAAAAAAATGTGACTTTGAACCTACCAGGACACTTTACCGGGATCGGAAGCCGGAACCGAAGATTATCTTATCAGTCAAGGCCACTCACTCAAGGTCATCAATGAATCATGAACATAGTATAACATTTCTAATCGGAAAGTATGTCTGTATCTATGTCTGTTTGCCCCTTTTCACGGTAAAACAGTTATTTATAATTGATCTTAAAGAAAGTCATCAAAAAGATAATTTTAACAATTATTGTAGATTAAAACAGGCTACTTATTATCCAGGATACATTGCTAAGTTTTCCCAGGATAGTAATGAAAAAATGAAGAGCAAACAATATTCCGGGCAAATGCAAGTAAAAATATACAACTTAAATTAAACACATAAAATCTCAGCCAAAACTAATTCGCGCAGTTTAAAAATAGCAACAAATCTCAGTATTACTGTAATCCAGTGCGCTGGCCACACTGTCTCAATGCATCCGGGCGCCGGACAAGACCCAGGCACGTCCGGACGTCCGGCCCGACCCACTCATCCGGCTAGTGTTGCCCGATTTATAACTTTTGGTGTGCTTTAAACTTGAGTATTGATATAATAAATAATAATAAATAAATAAAATAAATATCATGGGACAAATTACACCAATTGACCCAGTCCCAAACTAAGCAAAGCTTTTACTATGGGTACCTTATATAATTTAGATAAATACTTACAAAATTCATGACTCGGACACAAACATTCGTATTCATCATACAAATTTCTGTCCCTACCGGGATTCGAACCCAGGACCTCTAGCTTCATAGTCAGGGTCACTTTAACCACTAGGCTATCTGGTCGTCAAGGTCGTCGGTCTATTATGACAGTGCTTCTATAAAAAAAAAAATATTATACCGGCTTTTGCCCGTGAATTCGCCGCGCATAATTAATATCAGTTTAGTTATCCCGCGGGAATTTTGAAAATACCGGAAATCACTTTTTAGCAGTTAAAATTCCCTAAATTCACGCCAAAATTCTAGACTAATAACTATAGTTACGTATTCGTAAGTAGGGCCCCTATGCAGCGGAGATATAAGCCCCATTTATTTCCTATCCCGTGGGAATTTCGAAAAATCTCTCCTTAGTGCATCTCCTTGATACTCAAGAAAAATAAGAGTTTTTAATGATTCACGGTTAAGTTCATTCGAAATATTAACTGCGTCGAAATATTGGGTGCTCAATAAAGGTAATCGCAGTTCACATCCCGTTTATAATATTTCGAACTCAAGAAAAATGTTTGCCAAGTTTCAAGTTTGTTGCAAAAAGTTACTCTGAATTAAAATATCTTTAGGTAAATACTCGTATTTAGAAGTCACGATATTATTATCTGCACTGTCCCAACTGTGGGAGATGTACAGTCCACATGGAACTTATCTCTACCGCTTGGTTGAAGCTTCATAAGGATTGCGCTTTTGTACGGGTATGTGGGTCTCACAGTATATTAATTGTTTCATGTGTCTTAATTCTAAGTCCTAGTGTTGTGTTTGTGAATGGGTTTGGATTTTAAGGGGCATTTACACTACCGCGTTCGCCTAATACGGTTTCCGAATTTGTGTCGAACGTCGCCGCAACAGCTCGTATCAAATTTAATAAGGAATTCCAGTCTTCAAGTACTTATAATGAAATAGCAGAACCGGCTTGCTAGCCATACACGTACGGATTTGTATTTGTAATATTTGTATCTACCTGATAGACACAGATTTGTACGCCGGGTAACTGTCCGCTGACTGTCCTCAAAACCAACGGACAAATTTGTGTCTATTTCTCGTCACACATTGACGGATGTGTCCGCCAGACAGACAGATCCGACAGACAAATCCCTACGTGTATGGCAGCCTTTGACCAAATTTACACGATACCTATTTAAAAGACAATCTATCGTACCAAAAACAAAAAAGAATCGTCATAAACGGTCAAATGAGTGCCCTTACACACTCGTGTTTATCCAGCAATTTCTCAGCGCCTTTCTGAGCGATTTTCTCGCTCGTACACACCACGATCTCGCCCAAATAGTAGAATTATGAAAATCCTAATTTTTTAAACTCTGTTACATTTTACAGATTGCTATTGGCAAAATAGAAATAGCATAGTTACCATCTTGAAACAGGCGTATTAAATAAACTGCTATAAAAGATGCATTGTAATCGATGCGCGGTCTGTTTTAACGTCGTCGTGGCGGAAACGTGGTTATTTCCTTATGCCCGCTGCCGGAAAGCCAGTCGACCAAGTAATGTGGGTATTTAACGGCACCTGTTTTGTGTTTCAAAGAAAAAGCTTGGATTTTATGCCTGGTGTGAAAATATTGATTGTATTCGATCGCAGTCAGATAGTTTTGTTATGCATTGAATGAAATAATATTAGGTATTATAATGGTTGGTATAATGATTTAGAGCTTTAATCTAACTAATATTATAAATGCGAAAGGATGGATGGATGGATGGATGGATGGATGTTTGTTACTTAATCCCGCCAGAACGGCCCAACGGATCTGGATGAAATTCGGCGCATATAAAGAGAAAAGTCTGGAATAGCACATAGGCTACTTTTTATCCCGGAAAATTGCGTAGTTCCCGCGGGATAGCGATAAACGAATTCTTTGCAGACAAAGTCGCTGGCAACAGCTAGTTATCTATGAAATGACACTCGTTCCTTGGAAGCAAGGCAGGACACTTGTCTGAGACGCCACGTGCGTGGATACCCTTGCTCCATCACATGTCCCAGCAACGTGTAGTAAGGCAGGCGTGGCAGCAAATGCAGAGCAACTCAAACGTCGCAAATATGCAGCTCTTGGGGAGGGCTACATTTTTGCGCCGTTTGGCGTTGAGACCTTGGGACCGTGGGCTCCAGGCGCGAGAGATATCTACAAAGAAATATCTACGCGCCTAATAGATGTTTTTGGTGACCAGCGGGCTGGTAGCTATTTTGGGCAAAGAATTAGCTTCGCGATTCAACGCGGCAATGCTGCCAGCCTGCTGGGCACAATGAGCAGTGACAGTGATCTGGGAGGTGTGTTTTAGGGTGCGACCAAACCGCCGCGTATACGCAGTGACGCGTCGTAGACGTCACTTTTTCTCACCGTTTCTTCGTACTATACAATTGACAACATTTCAAAAAAAAAGCATTTAAGTTTTTTTCGCGTTTATAATAGCTGGTTAAAAATTAGACTACCCGTGTTTCTCGGTTTTCCTTTGGTTTGCTTAAATTCGTCGTTAATAATTTATTAAAGAAAATGGTCATTAAAAAGACCGTATATACAAAGATAGGGATACTGATGTCGTGAACTTAGCATGATATAAAATTAAAAAAGTAACTTTCAAACAGAACTGTCATGTCATGTACTTGCTTTGTTTATCAACCATTCATTGTCGTTCGTTCACGAATTTGTTATATTGTTATTTTGCGTTTGCTGCTTTGCAATACTGTGCATGCTTTGAGTTTATTTCTATATAATGACGACCGGAAGAAAGTATCACCAAGATCCCTTAATAATTTGTATCGTCCCAAGTTGCGGAAACACGGCGTTAATGGAAAAAAATAAGCACTATAAGCACATGAACACAATATACACAACACAAGATAAATTCGTCGACTTTGGGCAGATTGCGGCTATCCGCTATCACTAATCAGTCAACCACTTTCATGTTATTAAAGCGTCTATCAAACCAATAATTAAATATTACGACATTTACGAGAATTGAAAACGTGTCGTTAGAATCAAGTACCTAATCCGTCGGACTGATAAAAAATGAACATGACATTGACACCATGACAGTTCTATATTTTTTTTAATTCTTACAGTAATAAATGGACTAACGGCACTATGAGTTATTCCTAACATTCACAATCCAACTTTTTTTACTGTTTTTCCTGAATATAAAAAAACTACTGCATAAAAAAATCCAAAAATATTTTTACTGTAATGAGCAGTGTAAAATCTACAAACGGTATTTTCATTTTACTAGCTTAGCAAATTTGAATTGTTGTCAATTTGTTGCGATTCCGTAACGTAACCGTTTTTTAAGCGGCGGTGTGGTCGCACCATTACTTGTAGTTTAAGTTAGGCTAGGTTTTAGGTTAATTTTGTACAGTATAGTTTTTAGTTGTTTAATTTTATTTTTTTTAATTATTTATAGTACAGATTTAAGTTTTCTATGTTGTGTTAAATAAAAACTCATTGAGCTCCAAAAAATAAAGTCTCACATTATCTATTCCACTTGTTTTTAAATTGGCAATTTTACAGTTGTATGTAATTTCGAATAAGTGCCTCAGGATTGGAAGCCCCAATTTTCAATACGAGAATGAGCGTTTTCCAAGAAAGTCTACGTAATATTTTTCCAAAATTTAGCTATTTTGAATTTTTCCTGCTCAGAATCGTTTACCATATCGATTCTCATACAAGAAATTTTAAGTCGGTCCCTGATTTTATTTATCACGGATTTTTTCCTGAACGTCACGTTCCGTAAATAGGTATAAAAAAGACAAAAAAGTGACGAACTGGAATGGAAGTTTTGGGACTCACTTTTTCTTAGGATCGATAGGATGAACAATTCTGAGCAAGACAGGCCCAAAATAGTTAAATTGCAGAAAAAAATGTCGTGTAGACTTTTTTTGAAAAACGCTCGAATATGGGTTTACAGATTCGAAACCGCTATCTTTATAGGTAGGTACTTAGTCGGAGTCATTGACCGTTCAAAGCTTCATTAGGTACTATATTTTTTTAAAGCAAACTGCAGTCATTCAAGCTTGTATTTATTAATACTTAAAACCTTGTAATGATTACCCAATTGCAATGAATTACAAATCTACTGGCTACACTAAACCAGCCAAACTATGAATATTTAATACTAAAGCCCTCAACCATAACTACCCTATTCCAAAACCAATTATTAACACCAACCAGCTAATATGCGCTTCGTTTATTCAAAATTTTAACGCAATTGCCAACCTTATGCATAATGCATAAAGTTTCAACTCGCAAAACATCGATTATGATAATAAGGCCATCAGCACAAATAATGCAATCTTTTTGTCGCAAAACATATTTCAAAATGGCGGAAAAAAATGTACCAACGTAACGATATTTTTACGCTTGCATTGAGAATATTTGGCAATTGAGACCCTAACTTTCTGTAATACGGTTTCTTCTACGTATAAATATTTACAGGACTCTATTATGATGCATAAGTACATGTCTTCATCCCTCACGGAGTAGACAAAATCTAAGATAACAAGACCTGAATGCCACGTTTAGCATGATTGCGGGCCTACCTACCTATTTATTTATAGGTGAATTGGGGAATCAAAATAGTGATGGGTTGCTAGCCGCATCGCCTATAACAATGAGTCCTAAGATTTGTAATATAAAACTACCGTGAGGCTCAGACATATTAATGTAAACACACGGATAACTCACATTTTATTATGTCGGAAAAGGTCCGACAGTTTCAAATCGATTCGTGATTCTTAATCATGGTGCGACGGGGGCCAAGGCGCGACGGGCACTCAGTGTTGCCAACGCTCTTTAAAAAGACGCGCTGAAAAGATTAAAAAAAAGCGCTAAATTTGGATATTTTTCGAAAAAAAGCGCTGAATTTAAAAAATAAATGAAAGATCAGGTGATTATTTTCTTTTGATTAAAAATTACCTAAAAAATAATCCACGAATTTGGTAACAAGACTTCTTTATCGTCAGAATCTTGTTCTTTTTGTACAATTTCCTGGCTTTCCTGCTGGGTAGAATGGGCGCTAGATTGGGCACTAAGCGCTATATAATTTTGTTGGGAGTTGACACAGCCAAAAAAGCGTTAGATTTAGCGCCGAAAGCGCTAAGTTGGCAACAGTGCGGGCACTGCGCTCGCGCGCTCTGTCCGCCCTGCTCCTCGCCACCGACGCGTGCGGCGACAGCGAACAACTGTCAGACCTTTTCTGACGTAATAAAACGTGAGTTAGCTTTCCGCTGTCCCTATGTATGCTTAGATCTTTAAAACTACGCAACGGATTTAGATGCGGTTTTTTTAATAGGTAGAGTGATTCAAGATGAAGGTTTATATGTATAATTCTACGCAGACGAAGTCGCGGGCAGAAGCCAGTTGAATAATAAAATTAAAAAAAATTGTCTACTTATTTGTTCAGTTGGTAAGTCGGCGATCTAATTGTACCAATTCCGCAGTCGAGGGCCGTTGGGTTTTTTATAGTGCCTCTTTCAGACTTGAGTGATGAAATTGAGTTTTTTTTGGTGAAACTTTTGATGATTTTTGAGCAGGTCTTTTTGCGAACTCTTTTGTTTTAACAAGCGGGATGTAATTACTAAGGAATATAAATATTGTGGTTCGTTATACAGTTAATTGAAGTTATTTTATTAAATTTAACCATAACCGACACTTTCTTTAGTGGTCCTTTTACAAGGTCGCTGCCACCGTCTTACTCGCTAATCATGCCGCCAGGCAGCAGTGCTTGCACTGCTGTGTTCCAGCGTGTAGAGTAAGACAGCCGATGAAATAACTGGCACAAGAGGTACACCTATTCTTTCTTAGCCCTCTAGGCTGGCAACGTTCTTGAACGCTCCTCTTGTTGCGTGCGTCCATGGGTGGTAGTGCTCGCTTACCATCAGGTGACCCACTTGCTCGTTTGCATTCCTTGTCGTATAAATAAAAAAAAATACGTACTCGTATCGTTTATTGAGCTCCCAACTCAAGTCTATCGGTGGGTGCTCAAAACAGGAAAGTAATCGCGGTTCATATCCCGTCTATAATACACCCCCATGCAAAAAATCGGGCACCTATGGTTTTTCAGATTTTTAGGCATTAAAGCTTAGAAAGTAAGCTTTTCTGCACATAAAATTCAAAAACCATGGGTGCCCGTTTTTTTTTGCAAGGGGGTATATTTCGAATAAACTTAACCGTGAATCATTGAAAACTCTTACTATCAAAGAGTGTGAAAAAAAGGTTCGAAAGTCTTTCCAATCGTGACGTGGGATTTGTCAAATTGTCATACCATTCTATCAGTTCAGTGATCAAAAATAAACACGAAGGGATCCCCTATCGAATATAATCGAGCATTCTAAACGTAGTTCTAAGAAAACCATTCAAGTGAAAACGGCTCCAACTATCTGTAACTCCAAATTTACCTGAAAAAGGACAGACAAATAGTCCGAAGAAACGATTTCTATTTCATTCGAGTGTTTGGACGTTAAGTCAGTTTTTAGGTTGGTTGGCTGGCACAATGGGGACCCGTGGTTTGGTAGGCTTTGAATTTAAAGGGGGGTCAAGTTAGTTTGGTCGATGTGTTCAAGGTCAAAGTCTTTGTTGGGAAACGTGAAAGTAATATTATTGTATTGTAAATTTTTAGTGGTGAAGAATTATTAGGCAGGTAATATTTTATTAGTACCTAGTGTTATGAAATTTAAGTGTATTTATTACAAAGGCATACACAGGTTGTATGTATGTACTACTCTCTTAGGTAAAAATAACAGTCGGCAGGAAATTATTTTTAAAAGAAAAAATATATCTTTTTTTGTTTATTGAAAATTATTTAATAAATTTATGTATTTTAAAGCTACACATAAGTCGGGTTCTATCTATTTATTACTTCACTTCTTACTTAAAAGTTTATGGTTTATGTAGTATATTAATTTATTTAATCTACACTGTGTATCGTTTCTTGAGTCACAGACGGTTCTGGCTGAAAATCAGTGCTGCAGGTGTCCAACACCTCAGCGTAATGCTGAGCCAGCGACCGTTTCACTTTTGCGAAGACACACACAACGCTGATGATCAAATTTTCATGTTTGGTTTTTTTATTGTAGTTTTTTTTTTATAAAATTGTGTGTACATGCTCTTATATTTGTGTGTCTTGCAAAATGAATAAATGTCTTCTTTCTTTCTTTCTTTCTTTCTATATCTGATCATGCTCGATACCTACGTTTAACTTGAAAGGCCTAAATAAACCAAACCACCAAATTTTGAAGTGATAACTTCTTCAGCGGCGTTGTGCGCTTTTTGGGATGGGTAAAAAATGTTAAACTCGCGTCAGGCGTAAGAAGAAGGGAGAGTTTAATATAAGTACCAGGATATCAGGATCCTCTAAGAGCTTATTTTGAAATACGAATGAAGCTAGAGTCGCGTTCGATTTTTGAAGTGTACATTAATTTCGTCGCTTTAACGATGTGCGTTTGGCCTAGTGCTATAAGATGTGGAATAACAGTGTGTTCTCTTAGGTGACCGCAGTTCAAATCTCGTGTATTTTTTTTTGGTTTCAACACAAATTTCGAAATTTCATTGCGGGCCAGCGAAGCTTACAACTTAGAAGCGATCAATCAGACACCGCAATGTAACTCGCTTTCTCCCACCAGCACAGCGTCCCATAAATCCTTTTTTAGGCATCGCACTCAACGTGCCAGTATTCAGCACACTGAATACAGCACGCACGGCCGATTCCCTAAAACTAGCGAATTTCCAACACTATGTAAAGTATCTCACTCCATCACAAACGTAGAATATAAAGCGGTGCACGTATCTCAAACATTGCCCGTGCTGCGCCAAGGTAAAATGGCACGTATATGTTACGCGCTAGGGTGTGGGAGTGGGAAAACCCTGTATGTACGTTTACTCACGTAAAACAAACAATCTGTACGAGACTTAGCTTTATTTCATACGACGCCGTTTGATGCTTCGTATTTAGATAGTTATCAGTGTTTGCGGATGTTAGGTTGTAACCATAGAGAAATTTGCCAACAGTCATTTTGGAAAATGATACGTTATTTTGTCGCTTATGCCGTACTAGCACTTGGTTTTTGGAATAAATTTTATTTGAGACTTAGTAAGTAATAACTGCGAATGTGCGAAAATTGCATTTGTAATTTGCCATGAGCTTTTCGGTGAAGGAAAACATCGTGAGGAAACCCGCACACATCTGCGAAGAAATTCAATGGTGTGTGTTAAGTTCCCAATCCGCACTGGGTACGCGTGGGAACTATAGCCCAAACCCTCCAATACACGGAGGAGGCCTATGCCATGAGGCACGCCGAATTACGCGACAATTTAATAAAAAAAAAAACGACAATAACAACAACAACATGTACTTACTGAAATTGTAGCGAATTCGGAATAAAAAGGCTTATAAATATAAATAAATAAATAAAAGTAATAACGGTGCGGTATACATGACCTTGTATGCGCAGAAGTGAATTTAGCGTCTCTTTGGTATAAAAGTACATGCGCGAACCTACCCCTTCCACGTCGTTCTTGCTCAAGATGTTGTCGGCAACTGTAAGCCTAGTTGGTTGCTAAACGTGGCCTGTAGTAGAGATGGACGATATACATCGATGTACCTATTGTAAACACTCGATGTATAGTAACGATGTATCGTATTGAACCGATGTATTGTTAATACTTCAACATCGAATATATATCGATGTTTTTTTATTCGATGCATCGAATACGCAAACTATGAAATGAGCGTCTATAAGTGTGACTACACTGGCTGACTGGAACGAGTCGTAATAATCAGTTTAGCCTTTCAGTCAATATTACACACCTACCATTTATTTTATGGGTTATGTTCCCTTTGCCACGGTACCGGCAAAGTCAAAATTAAATAATAAAACCTAAAACAATATGGCCCACCGAGTTTTTGTTGCGTAGTGTAAAGTGTGAATGTAATGTGTATTTTGCATTGTTTTTTATGATACAATTACGGTTATTTGCCTAAACACATGTCCATTGCGAAAAACAATCGATGTTTTGGAAACATCGATGTTTTTCTAAATACATCGAATTAACATCGATGCAACCGATCGATGCATTGCATCGGAAAAAACATCGATGTATATTTTAAATGTCCATCCCTAGCCTGTAGGTCTTGTTACCCTAGGCTCTGTCCCGTAAGGGATAAAGATGTGATTTACGTACTTATTTTATTTGTTTTACTCGTAATATTTGACATTTAAATGTAAATATTTTATTGAATCAGGCGTTACTTTGCGGAGGTCCATTTCAATGAACACAAAATATTTACCTTTCTACTCCGCTACTTACGTGCAAGTTAACCAAGCCTGTGCGAAATATGTACGTTTTGCATGCAACCAATGCAAAACCATGCAATGTTTTGTTTTGCGTTTTGCAATTTAAATGTAACCTATTTTTTTAAAAGGTGACAAATAAATATATCTATCAGTCCATCTAATTCGGCGCGTACGGAGTCGCGGGCAACAGCTAGTAAACAATAAACATTTACCTTGCTGCTCCGCTACACTAGTAAGGACTAAGGAGTAACAAGGAGTAGCAAGGTTTATTGTTCATAGCGCAGTTTGGCGAATTTTTTGTACTTCGGTCCCCAGGTACAACATCTGCCTAGAGAGATATCTCTATTGTGACGCTCCCTATAGTATTGTATTGTACAGTATTGTTGTGTGTATTGTATTGTGTTGTATTTTTTTTACTCTATTGGTTTATTCCTCTGGATGACGCTAAGACTGTAATCGCTGGCGATGTTAGCTCGGTATCGGGTAAGCTGTTATGGCGGGTTTCAGAATTATTGTTGAACTAACTGGCGCACGCGGCTTCGTTCGAGAAACTTCTATGCCATCACTTCTAGGGCCGATTTTTAATTCTCAGATAAGCACTTAACCGACAGATATAGTATGAATCTTCGCAGGTGAATTTTTCGCTTCGAGCCCTAATCTGTCAAACAAAGGCCATTGTCTCTATTATCGCAAAGCCGCAAGCTACCGAGACGCACGTGCTACTACAACATTCATATTGAAAAACAAACGGTACCTATCGTCATAGTATTAAGGTTCAAATTAAAATAATATCTAGAATATCAGTGACATTAAATCTAACTAATATTATAAATATTATAAACGGGATGTGAACCGCGATTACCTTATAAAGGTAATCGCGGTTCACATCCCGTTTATAATACCTACTAGCTTTTGCCCGCGACTTCGTCCGCGTAGACTCGTTTATTGACAAATAGCTTTTGCCCGTGGCTTTGCTCGCGTGTATCAGGAGTATTTCAATCCCATTTTACCCCGTTCCCGTAAGAATTTCGAGAAATGCTCTCTTAATGTTCCTCTGTACACTCTTCGAGCAACCTACATGCCGAATTTCAGCTTTCTACAACCAGTAAAACGAAAAGCCCCTTTTTCCCGTTCCCGTGGGAATTTTGAGAAATTATCTCTTATAGCTTCCCTATATACTTCCCAAGGAACCTACTTGCCAAATTTCAGCTTTCTACGACCAGTAAAACGAAAAATCCCGTTTTTTCCCGTTCCCGTGGGAATTTTGGAAAGTCCTCTCTTTATGCTTCTCTACACTCATCAAGCAGCTTACATGCCGAATTTCATCTTTCTACAACCAGTAAAACGAAAAATCTCGTTTTTCCCGTTTCCGTGGGAATTTTGGAAAATTGCCTTTTAATGCTTCCTTACACTTATCAAGCAACCTACTTGCCAAATTTCAACTTTCTACGACCAGTGTATAACAAAAAATTACGTTTTTCCCGTTCGTTTCCGTCAGAAATTCGGGAAATCCTTTTGTAGTGCTCCCTAATACTCCCAAAGGAACCTGAAGGCCAAATTTCAGTTTTCTACGACCATTAAAACGAAAAATCGACGAAAAAATTGAATTCCTAAAATCCTTAAAACCGTTTTCCTCCCTTAATGTTTCTCTACACTCTTCAAGCAACCTACATGCCTAATTTCAGCTTTCTACAACCAGTAAAACAAAAACCCCCTTTTTCCGTTCCCGTGGGAATTTTGGGAAATTATCTCTTATACTTTCCTACACTCTTCAAGCAACCTACATGCCAAATTTCAGCTTTCTACGACCAGTAAAACAAAAAATCGCGCTTTTTCCCGTTCCCGTGAGAATTTTGGAAAGTCCTCTCGTAATGCTTCTTTAAACCCCCCAAGCAACCTACATGTCGAATTTAAGCTTTCTACAACCAATCAAACGAAGTCTCATTTTTCCCGTTTCCGTGAGAATTTTGGAAAGTCCTCCCTTAATGTTCCTCTACACTCTTCAAGCAACCTACATGCAGAATTTCAGCTTTCTACAACCAGTAAAACGAAAAGCCCCTTTTTCCCATTCCCGTGGGAATTTTGGGAAATTATCTCTTATAGCTTCCCAACACTCTTCAAGCAACCTACATGCCAAATTTCAGCTTTCTACGACCAGTAAAACGAAAAATCCCGCTTTTTCCCGTTCCCGTGAGAATTTTGGAAAGTCCTCTCGTAATGCTTCTTTACACCCCCCAAGCAACCTACATGTCGAATTTAAGCTTTCTACAACCAATCAAACGAAGTCTCGTTTTTCCCGTTTCCGTGAGAATTTTGGAAAGTCCTCCCTTAATGTTCCTCTACACTCTTCAAGCAACCTACATGCAGAATTTCAGCTTTTTACAACCAGTAAAACGAAAAGCCCCTTTTTCCCGTTCCCGTGGGAATTTTGGGAAATTATCTCTTATAGCTTCCCAACACTCTTCAAGCAACCTACATGCCAAATTTCAGCTTTCTACGACCAGTAAAACGAAAAATCCCGCTTTTTCCCGTTCCCGTGAGAATTTTGGAAAGTCCTCTCGTATTGTTTCGTTACACTCCCCAAGCAACCTACACGTCGAATTTCAGCTTTTTACAACCAGTCAAACGAAGTCTCGTTTTTCCCGTTCCCGTGGGAATTTCGGGAAATTGTCTCTTAATGCTTCCCTACACTCATCAAGCAACTTAAAATTACATGCCGAATTTCAACTTTCTACGACCAGTAAAACGAAAAATCCCGTCTTTTTCCATATTCCCATGGGAATTTTGGAAAGTCCTCTCTTAATGCTTCTCTTCACTCATCAAGCAGCCTACATGCCGAATTTCAGCTTTCTACAACCAGTAAAACGAAGTCTCGATTTTCCCGTTCCCGTGGGAATATTGAAAAATTCGAAATATTATAAACGGGATGTGAACCGCGATTACCTTTATTGAGCATCCGATATTTCCCCCCGTTATTTATTATTATTTTTTGTTATTTTGTTTATAATATTTCGAATGAACTTATTAACCGTGAATCATTGAAAACTCATATTGAAAAATTGTCTTCTAATGTTTTTTTACAGTCATCAAGCAACCTTCATGCCAAATTTCAACTTTCTACGACCAATGTATAACAAAAAATCCCGTTTTTCCCGTTTGTTTCCGTCAGAAATTCGGGAAATCCTTTTGTAATGCTCCCCTATACTCCCCAAGGAACCTGAAGGCCAAATTACAGTTTTCTACGACCAGTAAAACGAAAAATCGATCTCGTAGAACTGAATATAAATTCCCTTTTTTCCTTATCCCGTGGGAATTTCCTAAAATCCTTAAAACCGTTTTTATAATTATAATTCATAGGATTTCGTTGAACTGAATATATAAATTCCGTTTGTTCCTTATCTCGTAGGAATTTCCAAAAATCCTGAAATTACTTTCTTAATGTGTAATCATCTACTTGTGTACGAAATTTGAAGAGTTTAGTTATTATAGTTACTGAGATAGGGTCACTCGGAATCGAAGAAGTACATAAATCCAGTTTTTTCCCGTTCCCGTGGAAATTTGTGTGTGTGTGTGTGTGTGTGTGTGTGTGTGTGTGTGTGTTTTAGGTAGGTATGTATGTTGTTGTTTTCGTAATCAGCGACCCGATAAACCGTACAAACAATACTACCCACTAATAATAATAAATATAATAATACCCGCGTTGATTTTCAGACTTTGTCATCGCATATCCCCCTTTTAGGGGTTGAATTTTGAAAAAACCTGAAACAGGTGTTTACTCATTTATCGTTAGGAATATTCCTGTGAAGTTTCGAATAAAACAGTCTAACTAATCTTGTTTCCCCATACAAACTTTGGACCCCCATTTAACCCCTTTAGGGGTCGAATTTCCAAAAATCCTTCCTTAGTGGATGCCTGCATTGTATAAGGTATCTGTGTGCAAAATTTCAAGTCTCTAGGTCTAGTGGTTTGGGCTGTGCGTTGATATATCAACAGTCAGTCAGTCAGTCAGGACTTTGGATTTTATATATATACTAGCTTTTTCCCGCGACTTCGTCCGCGTAGACTCATTTATTGACAAATAGCTTTTGCCCGCGGCTTCGCTTGCGTGTACCAGGAGTATTTCAATCCCGTTTTTTTCCCGTTCCCGTAAGAATTTCGGGAAATGCTCTCTTAATGCTCCCTACACTCCCCAAGCAACCTACATGTCGAATTTCAGCTTTCTACAACCAGTAAAACGAAAAGTCCCCTTTTTCCCGTTCCCGTGAGAATTTCAGGAAATTGTCTCTTAGTGCTTCCCGACACTCATCAAGCAACCTACATGCCAAATTTCAGCTTTCTACGACCATTAAAACAAAAAATCCCGTTATTTCCCGTTCCCGTGGGAATTTTGGAAAGTCCTCTCTAAATGCTTCTCTACACTCCCCAAGCTATCTAAGTACATGTCGAATTTCAGCTTTCTACAACCAGTAAAACCATAAGTCCCCTTTTTCCCGTTCCCGTGAGAATTTCAGGAAATTGTCTCTTAGTGCTTCCCGACACTCATCAAGCAATCTACATGCCAAATTTCAGCTTTCTACGACCATTAAAACAAAAAATCCCGTTATTTCCCGTTCCCGTGGGAATTTTGGAAAGTCCTCTCTAAATGCTTCTCTACACTCCCCAAGCTATCTAAGTACATGTCGAATTTCAGCTTTCTACAACCAGTAAAACGAAAAGTCCCGTTTTTCCCGTTCCCGTGGGAATTTCGAAAAATTGTCTCTTAATGCTTCCTTACACTCCCCAAGCAACCTACATGCCAAATTTCAACTTTCTACAACCTGCAGTATAACAAAAAATCCCGCTTTGTCCCGTTCATGTCCCTCAAAATTTTGGGAAATCCTTTTGTAGTGCTCCCCTATACTCCCCAAGGAACCTGAAGGCCAAATTGCTGTTTTCTACGATCATTAAAACGTAAAGTCGATCCCGTAGAACTGAATATAAATCCCGTTTTTTCCTTATCCCGTTGGAATTTTCGAAAATCCTTAAAACTGTTTTTTACTATTATAATCACCTACTTCTATGGCAAATTTGAAGACTAGTAATTATAGTTCATAGGATTTCGTTGAACTGAATATATAAATCCCGTTTTTTCCTTAACCCGTGAAAATTTCCAAAAATCCTGTAATTATTTTCTTACTTTTGTAATCATCTACTTGTGTACGAAACTTGAAGTCCATATTTATTAAGTATAGTTACTGAGATAGGGTCACTCGGAATCGAATAATAATATAATAAATCTCGTTTTTTCCCGTTCCCATGGAAATTTGTGTGTGTGTGTGTGTGTGTGTGTCAGGTAGGTATTTGTGTTGTTGTTTTCGTAATCAGCGACCCGATAAACCGTACAAACAATACTACCCACTATAATATAATAATAATAATACCCACGTTGATTTTCAGATTTTGTCACCCCCTATCCCCCCTTTAGGGGTTAAATTTTCAAAAAACCTGAAACAGGTGTTTAATCATTTATCGTTAGGAATACTCCTGTGAAGTTTCGAGTAAAATAGTCGAACTAATCTTGTTTCCCCATACAAACTTTGGACCCCCATTTAACCCCTTTAGGGGTCGAATTTTGAAAAATCCTTTCTTAGTGCACCCCTAGACCTTATAAGGAACCTACGTGCCAAATTTGGAATCTCTAGAACCAGCGGTTTGGGCTGTGCGCTGATATGTCAGTCAGTCAGTCAGTCAGTCAGTCAGTCAGTCAGTCAGTCAGTCAGTCAGTCAGTTTCTTCTTTTATATATTTAGATAGATAGATTTCGAATGAACTTAACCGTGAATCATTAAAAACTCTTAATATTATAAATCCGAAAGTATGGATGGATGGATGGATGGCTGGATGGATGTTTGTTTGTTACTCAATCACGCCAGAACAGCCCAACGGATCTGGATAAAATTCAGCACATAGATAGAGAAAACTCTGGAATAGCACATAGGCTACTTTTTATCCCGGAAAATTGCGTAGTTCCCGCGGGATAGCGATAAACAAATTCTTTGCAGACGAAGTCGCTGGCAACAGCTAGTATTATAAATGCGAAAGTATGGATGGATGGATGGATGTTTGTTTGTTACTCAATCACGCTAGAACGGCCCAATGGATCTGGATGAAATTCGGCACATAGATAGATAAAAGTCTGGAATAGCACATAGGCTACTTTTTATCCCGGAAAATTGCGTACTTCCCGCGGGATAACGATAAACGAATTCTTTGCAGATGAAGTCGCTGGCAACAGCTAGCAAATTAATAAGTATAAATTTTATAGCTACACAGTTTTGCTACGCAAGTTTTGTCTATCGTTTTCTTTTGTGCTTAAAAAATTCTTGTAATTTTCACTTACCTAGGTACTTCAAGCGTAAATTCTGTTTTGAAAAGCGTTTACAAAGATTTTGTCAAAAAAAGCCTGTAATATTTTTACTTAACAAAAACGTATTTAAATTTATTTTTTACTAAATACGAGTAGAGGTAAGGTATTATTTTAGAAACAACATAAAGCTTTATCTCCTTATTCATAAACGCTCTATAGGCTTCTGCTAACTTAGCAATCGTTTGTCCTTATCTGTGAAAGGTAAATGTCAAAGTGGCAGATAAGGACAAACGATTGCTAAGTTAGCCGAAGCCTATAGAACTTGTTTAGGAATAAGGGAGTAAGTGTTTTCTTTTTATTTTGCATTAGACTCTAATTTCCTTATTTTAAGGTTTTGAATCATTTTAGTAGGTACCATCAGCCAAATATGAGGTCTACCACCATAAGGTTAAAATTCCTTTGCACGTCACAATATATAACGTCGATAAGACAGGCTGTCAACTTGAAAGTTCGACTTTAGCGACATTTTCGTTTGATAGGAAATTGGATGAAAAGTGGTAGACCACTTATTTGGGCGACTGTACTCACCAACCGCCAACTAAATATGGGTATTGGGTAATCAATGGTTTAATTATTTTATTTACTTAACTCAATTAAAAACCTACCCAAAAAAAAAGAAATTCAAAAGTACCTACCTACCTAAACAAAATTAAATCATCAAAACAAACTAACCTTCAACATTAAACACAGCTAATCCCACTTCTGATTCCATCCCGCTTCTGATTCCCGTTTTTCGACGCAATATCACAACAGTAGCTGTCTCCTTCTAATCCCCGTAATCCATGTTGCGAGTATTATTCTTCGTCTCTCGCGCTCATATCTCACAGACACGGAGACGGCTCAGATTTCCCCGAGGATTGAAACAAGGTCATGTTCGGGTTTAGGCTAATACAAGACCGTAGAAATATTATCTGCGATGTGGATTTTCAATTCTGCTGGCGCTACGGTTAGTTGAACTACGTGGATTGTAGTTACAAGGTGGCTCTAGGGTTTTGGTAAGTACAGGGTGTATCAGACACCCCCTAACAATAATCCACTGGGGTATATAACCATAGCTATAGAAGCTAAAAAAAATATTTTTAAAGAAATTGGAGTAATTTTTTTTTTCTATAGGAATGATTACAGTTAATACTTCCATTCCTATCCTACTAATATTATAAATGCGAAAGTTTGTGACTATGTGAGGATGTCACGATGTGAGTGAGTGTGTATGTTTGTTCCTTCTTCACGCTAAATCGACTGGACGGATTTGGATAAAATTTGGGACGAAGATAGCTGGTGCCCTAGATTAAAACATAGGCTACTTTTTATCCCGGAAAATTTCATAGTTCCCACGGTGTTTCAAAGTTATGTTTTTAAAGATAACTGTTGATACATTTGGGTCGAGAAGATCTCGCCGATGAGAGCTAAATCCTAACACGAGTCTGATTCAAGCAAAATATAATGCAAGCACACTGACCTGTTTCATCTTCTTAAGAAACTCGCGGTCTTGGATCTTGAGAAACCTGGCGCCAGGATGTTGAAGTACTCCAAAAAAATACACAGTCTTGCTTGATAACAGTTTTAAGAAGCCCTTGCACAAAATTCAAATACACAGAGATGGTTTTGAGTTCAGATAACTAGTTAAAAAGTATTTTTCGCTTCCAAGTACAGAGCTTAGCGTCCCGCGCGGCATTTGTTTCTGTTCCATTTTTTTTTTGACCATCGTAGATGGCGCTGGTGCGAGCATGCGCATTGGTCAATGCGAAATGCCATCATCAGACTATTCGAGATAATAATAAAAACGCAATAACAATAACAGAACATTCCGCCCACCAAAAATATTCATATTTTTTTTTTTATATTAAAGCAGTAAAAATCCTTAAAAGGTTAAATTAAAAATTAAAGAGCATCTCTTGCACGTTTAACTAAATTTAAGTTAACTAAATTTCAATATAGTACTTCTAATAAAATTAAAGAACAAACTTAGTCACAATTATCCGGCAGTGGACATAGTTTGACTAAAGGTCTCCTAAGAGTACCTGAAGCGGTCTTAACCGTTGCCTGACGCACTACTCCATCAGAACTCGCGTGTAATTCTATAACACGAGCCAATGGCCAGTGCAGTGGATAAGAATTGTCACATTTGACAACAACAATTGTGTTAACCTTTAAAGGTTTAGAATTTTTCGTCCATTTTGCACGTTGAGTCAATGAATTCAAATATTCTGCGCTCCAGCGCTTCCAAAATCCTTGATGCATTTTTTGAATAAGCTGCCAACGATTTAGTCTGTATAGTTTCACGTCAGTCAGATCTTCTTCCGGCAAAAACGTTAAAGGCTCCATAGTCAAGAAGTGACCTGGAGTTAAAGCATTAATATCATTAGGATCGGAGCTGAGTGGGCATAGTGGACGTGAGTTCATTGTGGATTCAATTTGAGAAAAAAGTGTACTGAGTTCTTCAAAAGTCAAACATTGTATACCTATTGTTCGATACAATAAAGCCTTGGCAGCCTTGATTTGAATTTCCCACACACCGCCATAGTGGGGGGCGGAGGGGGGGTTGAACCTAAACTCTACCTTATTCTGTGCTGCAGCGTCACGCATTAGATTTGAAAGCTGATTTTTGGCGCCAACAAAATTAGTACCACAGTCGGAATGAATAATGTTACAGCGACCTCGTCTGGCAATGAACCGACGCAAAGCAGCTATGAAAGCTTCCGAAGACAGGTCTGACACAACTTCCAAATGGACCGCTTTTGTCGTAAAGCAAATAAACAGGCACAGATAAGCCTTACCTATTTTTGCACCTTTATGAGTACCATGTTTAATATTGAAGGGACCTCCAAAGTCGACTCCTACAATAGAGAATGGTTTTACAGCGTTTACTCTGGCAATGGGCAAATCACTCATAAAAGGTTCTAAAACCTTGGGGTCAGTGCGAAAACATTGAACGCATTGTTTTAATGCAGACCTGACAGCACGTTTTGGAGATAAAATCCAAAATTGCTGAGTCACTAGGTAATGAGTTGTATTGATTCCAGGGTGACAGTTGCTACGATGAATTTCTTGTATAACTTTCTCGGTGAATTCACTTTTACGCGGCAATAAAGCCGGATGCTTATGCTCGTACGCTAAACCGGAACGGGAAAGCCTACCGCCCACCCTGAGGACTCCCTGCTTATCAATAAACGGATTCAGCTTACGAAGTTGCTTAGGTAAAATCTTGTCAGTTAGGAGTTTTTGAATATCATCAAAGAAGTGTTGATTTTGAATATGCTTAACGAACAATCTCAGCGCATCATTACGTTCCACGTTTGTTAATCCTCCGGTTGTTTTTCGGTCTGAATTTCGAGCATTGCGTATGAAGCGTAGACAGTTGGCGACAACACGGATAGCTTTGCTCAAAGACGAAAATCTGTTCAACAACTGATCAAATAGATGGGCTGCTTGTTCCACTATTAAAGCTGTTACACGCTTTTCAGTGTCTACGATTTCTTGGGTGGTATCCTCAGTTACGGGTATTGGCCACTGATTACTAGGTTTCAGAAGCCAAGCTGGACCCGCCCACCATAATGAATTGTTAATAAGATCCTTTGGCAGAGCGCCTCTCGAACAGATGTCGGCTGGGTTATCATATGTTGACACGTGGTGCCAGCATGAACTTGGAAGAACTTCTTGAACGCGACTGACTCGATTAGCAACAAATGTTTTCCATCGCGAAGAATGAGACTGAAGCCAAGATAAAACCACGGTAGAATCTGACCATGCAAATACATTCTCAATAGGAATGTCAGTTTCAAAAATTTTCCTGATGTACGCAAGAAGATCAGCAAGTAACACAGCGGCACAGAGTTCGAGGCGAGGTAACGATTGATGTTTCAAAGGAGCTACTCTTGCTTTTGCACATACTAACTTTATGATCACCTTCTTGTTTTCGTCAACTGCTCTCAAATAGATAACAGCTCCGTAGCCCGCCTCCGAACTGTCCGCAAAACCATGTAATTGGTACGATATGCCATCATCTACGGTGATTCGTCGTGGTATTTGAATAGCTTCGAGTTGTGGGAGCTGTTCGATGTATGCTCGCCACTGCACAACTACGTTTTCAGGCGCTGGATCATCCCATCCAACACTTTGCACCCACAATATCTGAATCATTCGCTTCGCCAAAAATGTTATAGGGGACAAAAATCCTAGCGGATCGAATATTCGTGCTAGTTCGCTCAAAATGTTGCGTTTAGTGCATTCTCGTTCACAAGGTATAACATTAAACGTAAAATGATCTGCACTACTCCATTTAAGTCCTAATACCTTTAACGACTTGATCGATTTATCATCAAATGAAGCTGATCCATGCAAACAATCTTCTGGTCGAATATCGCTGAGCAACTCTGGAACGTTGCTGGCCCATTTTCGCAGCTCAAACCCTCCCTTTTTTAGTAAATTAATTACTTCAGTTTTGATAATTTTAGCTTGTTCCAAAGAGGAAGCTCCAGTCGTGACGTCATCAACATATAGATCAGAATTAAGGACCTTTGAAGCAAGTGGAAATTCATCTCCATCATCATGTACAAGCTGCTTGATAGTTCTGCATGCTAGAAATGGAGCAGCCGCAGTTCCATATGTGACAGTATTCAAACGGTATTCGCGTATTGTGTGACTTGGGTCGAATCTCCAAATAATCCGTTGGTAATCTTGATCTTCTGGTGTTATCTTCACTTGACGGAACATTTGTTTAACATCCCCTATAAACACCACTGCATGTAGTCTAAAACGCAGGAGAACAGTTGTGAGATTGCCTTGTAGCTTCGCACCAGTCAAAAGAGCATTATTCAGAGATTGTCCATTAGCACATATAGCAGAAGCATCAAATACAACCCGTAGCTTTGTGGTTTCACTTTCTGGTCGAATTACACAGTGATGTGGAATATAGTAGTTTCCCTTTGCAACATCACCTACGTCCACAGCGCTCATATGCTTGTTGTCTATGTAATCCATCAAAAAATCTTTATAACTTTGATAGAGTTCAGGATTCTTTAGAAGTCGACGCTCTAAGAAATGAAATCTTCGGAGTGCAATCTCACGAGAGCCTGGAAAATCCGGTTTTACTTCACTTTTGAATGGTAAAGGAACAATGTATCGTCCTGATTCATCTCTGCTTATTCCTTCAAGATACTTTGTTTCACACAAAACTTCATCAGGAGTTAATTCCGAAGAGCATGGAATATCTTCAAGTTCCCACAACCGTTTAACTTCTTCATTCAGAGACATATCAAGGCTGCAAAACATGGTACACAAATTATTATTGCTTGCTTGACTGATTTGTGTACTTGTTCTTCCCATCAACAACCAGCCAAATATTGAGTTGACAGCAGTTGGTTGGTTTGCTTCACCATCTATGCGTCCTGGCAGCAAAAGCTTCATAAATACTTCCGCACCCAGTAGTACATCAATAGGTCCAGGAATATTACACAGAGGATCTGCAAGCTGCAAATTTTTCACATGTTGCCATGATGAAGTGTTAAGATGCACAGATGGCATAACCCCACATATAACCGGTAATGTCAGTAAGTCAATGTTAAAATGAGCCACATTGTTAATTCCGACACAACAAGATATCAAACCAGAGACTTGTGAAGTTGTTTTTCCTAACCCACTTACATTCCTATTTGCAGATGAAGGTGTGAAACCAAGCCTGCTAGCTGCGCTTTCAGAAATAAAATGTGCCTGGCTCCCGCAATCAATGAGAGCACGCATGGTTTGAAAGTTCCCTTTTGAATCCACAACTTGTATATTAGCCGTTGACAACATTACCACAGATTGGTTAGTAAAAGTTGTGAGTGCATTTGGGTTCGGCTCATTCACTTCTTCAGTAGGATTTTGAGAAGCTTCATCATTCATGCATGGCAAACCATGCTCTTGTATAGCTTCTTTATCTATATGCAACAAGGTGTGATGTCTTTGCTTACATTTTTGGCATCTAAAAACTGATCTGCACTCCTTTAGATAATGAGAAGCTCTCAAGCAGTTAAAACACCATTGTCTTTGTTTTGCACACTCATGTCGCTCCCCTACAGATTTATTGAGAAAGAGTTTGCAATTAGTTATAGCATGAGCCTCCTGACAAAAGGAACACTTAGGGTCACCTTTGACTTCTGCATTGTCAGAAACCAGAGAATTCACTGGATTGCCTTTATTGAAATGCGGCACATATGCAAAGTTATTTGCTTGAGGCCTCACATGCTTTGACGGAGCCTTACTGCCACCAGCTATTGCTGAGGTAGATGTTTTACCATCTTTTTCCTGAAAGTGGCTATCTCGAATCAAAGCATCACATTTTTTGTAAATAAATTCCTTTAGGGCTGCATATGATGGTACATCACATGAAGAATGTGTCTCTTCAAAATCACAACGGGTTTTGGTGTCCAATTTAGAAAGCACGAGATAACTCAGAACAAAATCCCACTGATCAACAGGTAAATTTAATGTTTTCAAAATTTTGAGGTTTTCATTAAATGTGTCAAAGATACGCCTATATTCCTCAGGAGAGTTTGACTTCAGGTTGAAATTGAGAATATCTTTCCAACATGTAAACGCTAATTCCCGATTATTTTTGTAGCGCTTGACAAGACAATCATAAGCTTCATTATAGTAAATTCCCATTACAGGAAAAGTGTTAACTAAAGCTAAAGCATCACCGGTGAGACATGAAATTAGATAATGCATTCGCTCGGTGTCACCAAGAGATTCATTAAGGTGTATTAACGAATTGAATGTATCATAAAAAGCAGGCCATCGTTTAAGATCCCCAGAAAAGGTCGGCAAATTTATTTTTGGTAGTTTAATGTTATTAGAGGGCTGATGTGCACTATTATTGACCTCACTTTCAGCAACTTCACTCACATAATCAGATGGAACCAAATTCCTATGCAGTGTCAAAATGTGATAATAAATTTGATCACATTGACCTTGCAATTCATCAACATTCTCATCAACATTCTCCTCTTCTTCATCCTCCAAGCTAAGAATGTACAGATGGCACTCGTCAAACGATTTACGATGTTTTTCAACGTCAGCAAAATGTGAAAGAAACAGAGTTAAAACTGACCTTTCCTGAAGAGCCTTAAGACCGACTTCTAAAGTTTTTGAAAGCCGGTTATAAGCTATCGTTCTTTTTCGCCGCAATGCCGGCAAATCTTTAATCGTGTAATTAACCACAACATCACTGTCTTTCTTGGATTTACCGAGTGACACACGACGTTTCACTTTACTAGACATGGCTAGCATTCACTTTAATCACTTTTAGTACACAAAACTCACAAACTTAACAGTTTTCTCACTCAAAAGCCGGTAAAAACTACGTAACACCATAACAAAACAGCTTTCAAGTTTGACATTGACACCACAGATTGACACTTGACCATAGATGCAAGAATTATTATGACACTGACGTAAGAAAGGAGTTCCGTTTTATCACACTTCCGCTTCCGAACGTATACCTAACAAATCACAGCTAGAAATAATAGCAACACCGGCAAGTTCCGTATAATGGAACGTGCCACACACACACACTAACGTAACGAATTGTATTTATAAAAGTTAGCACTGTAGGTGAAAGATGCGTATGTAGGTGGACCTTAAAATTCGAGAAAAATCGGAATAGTTGCAATGAACGTATGCGAATTAGATAAGGATAAGAATATTGTAAGTAAACACAATTGTATAAACACCGAATGTGAAAAGTATTGTTTATACGAACTTACAATATTTGTTACACGATAAAAAAAAAACAACGAATTTTCTCGTAGTTTAACACATTAAAAACCCACCATTAAACAGAATTCCACAATGAAATCACAGTACAAGATCCAACATAACATCCGCCATTACGAAAATGTTTCACTCGTAAATGAAATTAACTAAAAATCAACAAAATTTAAATCTTGTCACGAAACAATACGGACAAAATGTTGTTTGCTAAGTCCACGTTAAATATTATGTATAAAATTGGTTCAAAATCTATTATTTCCCTGACAAAATGAACAAAGAACTCGAATTAAACTAGAGAATTCAATTAATTTTATTTATGCTATAATTCGAAGTTTTAAACAAAAAATGGCGGTCGGAATGTTCTAAAGTTCCCTGGTTGTTTCGGCACCAAAATAATGTTTCAAAGTTATGTTTTTAAAGATAACTGTTGATACATTTGGGTCGAGAAGATCTCGCCGATGAGAGCTAAATCCTAACACGAGTCTGATTCAAGCAAAATATAATGCAAGCACACTGACCTGTTTCATCTTCTTAAGAAACTCGCGGTCTTGGATCTTGAGAAACCTGGCGCCAGGATGTTGAAGTACTCCAAAAAAATACACAGTCTTGCTTGATAACAGTTTTAAGAAGCCCTTGCACAAAATTCAAATACACAGAGATGGTTTTGAGTTCAGATAACTAGTTAAAAAGTATTTTTCGCTTCCAAGTACAGAGCTTAGCGTCCCGCGCGGCATTTGTTTCTGTTCCATTTTTTTTTTGACCATCGTAGATGGCGCTGGTGCGAGCATGCGCATTGGTCAATGCGAAATGCCATCATCAGACTATTCGAGATAATAATAAAAACGCAATAACAATAACAGAACACACGGGATAACGATAAACATGTTAAATCATTGCTAATTCTACGCGGACGAAGTCGCGGGCAGAAGCTAGTAGAAAATATAAAAAAAAAAATTACTCCATTTTTTTTTTTTATATATTTTTTTGCTTCTATAGCTATGGTTATATACCCCAGTGGATTATTGTTAGGGGGTGTCTGATACACCCTGTATACAGGGTGTCTTAAGATTGTTCCAGAATATTTCAGTATGTGGTTCGATTAGTTTAAATCCATCCCTTCAAAAAATTTTCACTGCCCGCTACTTAGTCCAGTCCGCGTAGAATATTAGACTTAAGAACTGATGTTGAAAGTATATTCGGCAGTAATTATTTACGTTGCGACTCTAGGCAACCTTTCACAGGTTTTATCGCTATCCCGCGAAAACTATGAAATTTTCCAGGATAAGAAGTGGCCTATGTATTTTATTGAATCAGGCGTTACTTTGCGGAGGTGCGAAACACACAAGCTTGGGTATCTTGCACGTAAGTAGCGGAGTAGCAAGGTAAATATTTTGTGTTCATTGAAGTGGCCTATGTTTTAATCTAGAGTACCAGCTATTTCCGTTCTAAATTGTATCCAAATCCGTCCAGTCGTTTTAGCGTGAAAAAGGTACAAACATAAACACTCACTCACACACATCGTCACAAACTTTCACATTTATAATACACTCAAGAGCAACAATAACGGTCACTTTTCATACAAGGTTCTATGGAAAGTGACCCTCTATTTTTGCTCTTGAGTATATTAGTAGGATTTAAATGAACACAAAATATTTACCTTGCTACTCCGCTACTTACGTGCAAGATAACCAAGCCTGTGCGAAATATAAACGTTTTGCATGCAAGCCCTCCCACCACTACTGCCACACAAAACGCACACAAATCCCACAAACTTAATTAATATTATCACCACACAAACACTGACGCGCGTTTCGATCAGAGCACAACCGATGCACATGCGAACCAACGTCGACGTCGTGTACGACGTTGGTTCGCATGTGCATCGGTTGTGCTCTGACTTTGAGAATGATCCCGTAGAGGGATCGAAACACGCGTCAGTGTTTGTGTGGTGATAGGATTAATTAAGTTTGTGGGATTTGTTTGCGTTTTGTGCGGCAGTAGTGGTGGGAGGGCTTGCATGCAAAACGTATATATTTCGCACAGGCTTGGTTATCTTGCACGTAAGTAGCGGAGTAGCAAGGTAAATATTTTGTGTTCATCCATCCATACTTTCGCATTTATAATATTAGTTAGATGTTTGTATGTATGTTATGTTTGACCTTTAAATCTGGAAAGTTAAAATTTTAAGTAGCTCTCGAAAATAAATACACATTGCTCAGTAACAAAATGTTCTCCGTACATTGAACCCCGATGAAGCGAAACCACTTAGCTTAATAAAATCCTTCTTTGCGGTAACATATCTTATTAATATTGAGATCTAATGAATTCCACATGGAGTGTGCGGCTCGTAAAACCTTTCTATCAATCGCAGGGATTTCGCAAAACAAATCGACACACAGTGGAGTAATGGATAGAATGAAAATGTAATAAAAGAAGAGTACCATTACCAATTGAAAACTTCAAAGCAAACGTGTTTAATACAAAGAATGATGGGCAAAAATGTATGGAACCCAGCTCAATCACCAATAGAGTTAGGCTTATTGATCCCACTATTTGCTGTAATTGTTATTATGACGACTAGACTGTGAAGGCTGGGAGAAGCGAGATATTTTCTGATGAAATATTTAAGTTCCTACAGACCCGGAATGAAAACGTGCGTAACTTTCTACTCTACGGGGATGTGTTAAAGACAAACCCTCACATTCGGCAATTATAATTGGCTGGAACAAGGTCAGACAGGACGCTTAGTCAAGCAAATGTATATTGATAATAAAGGTCCATTTAGACACATGCAAGAATTGCATGCAAGTTTCATCACATTGCTGGTTGCCGGGGTAAACTGAATTCAACTGATCTGTCAAGCTTTGCAATGTAACTACAATGGCACGCAATTTTATTCTTGCACGTGTCTAAACGGGGCTTAAAGGTTTAGATTACGTGGCATTGTGAACAAAACTCATTTTTTTTATAAAAAAGAAAACCACCATCCTAATGTTTAATTTAGATGGTTTTGTGGCGTGCAGGAGATAAAGGAAAAAATATCGCAAAAAAAAATCTAGTGTTCATTCTGTAATGTATTCCAATTCATTACTTAGTTCCTGTATGTCTGCAATTAAACTTTTTCCATCAATTGTAGTTTTTTATACACATTCAAGTCCACAACTTAAATCAATTCCAGACATTAAATCTTCTCTAATACTTACATTTTCCACTATTCATTATCTTACACCTATGTTTATCTTTTTCATTTCATCGTTTAAAGTTTCAAATTCTCCATTTCTACATTCTCTATCATTTTAACGCTACTGTATATTTCCAAACAAGTTTCCCCCGCTACCTCTACATTAAGCAACACTCTTAGTTCGCCTACCGCCGATTCTTTCCTCACATTCCGATCCTATATGTTTCGCTCGTAAAACCAGAGGGTAGCCGAAATATATAATTCACTTTTTTGCTTCACGTGGCTTTTACTGAATCGCACTAAGATTTCCGTTATTATGCTGAAGTTAGGGAAAACACTCAAACTTTATTTCGCTCGCCTCCGGATTACTATTCTGAATGCAGTGTTATTTCTACTGCCAAAGTGGAGCTATATAAATTTACGTCCGTGGTTATGAATTAGCTTTTTAGTTTTGTTATTACTATTTAACGATTCATTTGAACATAATAATATACCCAATTCTGAGCGTCTAGTATAAGTTTGACTCAAGACAACGTGTAGAACACGTTCACGTGAACGTCTCAATTGGGATTGTTCATTTTTTTACAACATACCCTGATTTGAAAACCATTTCGAAGTATGGGGCTTGCGAACTGTTTTATCTTACTAGCGTTCAAAAATACTCAAGGATTACGGATATTTTGCAAAAAAATTGTCTGACCTTTATTCGACCTTACCGAGCGGCTGTTGGTAGTTCCAAAAAATAAATCGGCAAATATCTAGTTTGTCTATTAAATTTATATGTCAACTAGTTATCAGTGTCACCCAATGTCAGTAAAGTAAATATTGTTTTGTTGAAAACTTAAAATTGTAGGTCGATTTAAAACGAAATAATGGAAATTACAGAAAATACTTCGTTCCAACCTGAAATAATGACTCTAAAAACAGCTCCAAAACAATAGTTCGCACGGATCCGAGAAGATTTAAGAGAAAAGTGGTGTCGCGAAGTAAATGTTGAGCACTTCAGTTTATAAGTACACAATATTGTTGCGAGGATCATTTCGATGTAAGTAGGTACCCTACCAAAACACAATGCCACATAGGTACTTCCACATTCATAAATTTTCAACTCATTATAACCATGATCAGGATTTAACGCAAGATACAATAAGCTTGTAGGTAAACCAATGGTAAACAGTATATTTGACATTGAGATGACAGTCACAACAGTTATGACAACTATTTTTTTTTTTAATTTCCAAAAGATTGTGGGAAAATTGCCTATTTCAGCCGGCCGTATATAATTTACGAAACGTCGTATCTGATTTTTTTAAGCAATTATATTAATTAAATTAAGCCATGAAATGACAAAATATTCAAATTAGTTTCTTAAAATGCTCCATATTTAAAAAAATATATATAAAAAGGGGGGGTTAAAAAAAATGAACAATCTCAATTACTAGTATGGAAAAATTGGCAGCGCCAATAATTGCGGATCGAAACAGCCAGCAAACTGGTTTTTGGGGTGCCGTGACGTATTAAAGCGACTCAATACCGATCCAGCTTAGATTCGCTCGCTGTCAGATCCATACTAAAAATGACAGCTAAAACCTGAACTGAGTCAGAATTGAATTGCATTAAGACATCATGGTAAGACGTACCTATTTGACATTTTGTTAACGCGTTTGAGGCGTATCTTAATGACCGAAAACTACACTAAGAGAAGATTTTTTTAAACGTAACAACGTGTAATTGGTTACTTTTATTGTAGTACCTATATATCGTAGTACTATTGCCCGAGACATCGCCCGCGTTACAGTACTCCATTCATGTGGGAAATTTGTAAAACCCATCTTCAGTGGTCATCTCTCAACATATTACCTATGGCGAAAAGTCCTAGATAGTTCTTAGTTTGGACCAGAATGATCTCAGAAATTTAAATTTATTTGATTTTCTAATGAAAATCATTGTAATGCTGCCTGCGTGATAGGGACCCTACCTAAGGGTCCAAATTTATTGTAATTTTTATTTTTAAGGTAGGTAGCTTTACTTTGTTTATATTTAAATCACTAGGTACTTTGTAATCATTTGGAAAATTATTGTGTTTTCTATTAAAATAACATCAATAAGAAGTTTTTTTAAAAAATTCTCTGGAAACTATCGATATGGGATTACCGAAAATTCGCGTGAAAAATTCTGAAAATTTCTGAGAATATTTTTGCTATTTTGAGAATGTTCTGCAACTTTTACTGGTAGTTTGGGTTGTCCTTTGACACGTCTAGTTAACCATTATACTTCTAAATTATGTACGGATTAAGTTTCTCTAACTATATCCAAATTTCAGTCCTCCCCCATATTTATCTCTATTTCATTCATATTTACAAAATCGCTTTAGGCTTAAAACCACAAAATTTCATAATACCTTATTCACTAATACCCCGAATTTTCAAATTACCATGGGCTCATAATACCTAAAATATCAAATTTTTACAAGACATTTTGACTTTTCAGGTATTTTTAGGTATTATGAGCCCATAGTAATTTGAAAATTAGGGGTATTAGAGGTATTATGAAATTTTGTGGTTTTAAGCCTAAAGCACAAAATCACGTACCTATCGTGATATAGGCGGTGACGCAGGCCGCCATTTCTCACCGTCGCGTCACGTATGTGTGCGTGTGTATAGAATACGATGCATGCGTTAGTTTTCTTTAAGAGCGTTTATCCCTACTGAGCTGGCAACGTCGCATTTTCGGTGATTTTTTACGATTATCTCACGGAAATTGAATGAAAGTTTCAAATGTGCGTCTGTAGTGCACTACGTTTTTAGTGTATTAATGTGTCTAATGCAATAATTGATCGTGATGGACTTTTATCTGACTACCTATCTAATAACTAATATTATAAATGCGAAAGTATGGATGGATGGATGGATGTTTGTTTGTTACTCAATCACGCAAGAACGGCCCGACGAATCTGGATAAAATTCGGCACATAGATAGAGAAAAGTCTGGAATAGCACATAGGCTACTTTTTATCCCGGGAAATTTCCGCGGGATAGCGATAAACGAATTCTTTGCAGACGAAATCGCGGGCAACTGCTAGTTTTCTTATAAACGAAAAAAAAGTCCATCACGATTATATATTGCATTAGACATGTAGCATTCCACTGCTGGACATAGGCCTCCCTGTCTTCAGCTTATCGCATCTAATCACTACCCGTCACCTTTCGCAAATCGTCACTCCACCTAGCTGGAGGGATTTACCACCTTTGCTTTGTCTACCCTTATTATGTACCGTTTGTTAGAAAGAAACGGCGAATGCTATTATGATCCACAATAAAGCCTCTCCAAGCGATGGTAATCTTCAACAAAAACGCCCTCAATTTCTGAAAACAACCAAAACGTTTGAGTTTCCACTGCTCAGTTTGTTTGCATCAAAAATGATATTCACAAAACAAATGTCTCAAAGCACGAAGGGTATCAAAATCCGAAATGCTTACAACTTACAACCCTTCCCGAGCAAGGAACTCATTACGGCCCTGTTGTTCTAAGCTCTTGTGCACATAGCCTTAGAATACACCGTGGACTTCGACGTTGAATAATACAATACTCCCGTCCAACATTCATAATAGAATTACACAAGGGACGAGCGTGTGTTTGCACCGCAGAATAAATAGGCCAAAGTATCGGGGGGCACGGCAGTGCCCACGCCAAGTCAAGCGAAACAAAGGCACAGACGCACCATCCTTTTCTCTGAGCCATTTTAGCATATTATCGACTTCCTTTAATTTTGAGAATCCTGAATTTTCGGTAACACAGGGCCTGATATAACTTTTAGATATATTTATTAATAACATCTTTCTTATTTGATATTGTAGTTTGTTTTGTCACTGACCCACTCCCTGACTCACGATCATTATAATTCTAAAGTATTTCTAGCAGACCCATTATAAGCTCCACATTTTGAACACAATTAGGTTTCAGACTATCAAGTCATTAGAAAACCTAAAAATATTGAATTCAATATCAGTGTCTACAAGCTAACCAACTTAATTAAAGACTGAAAATTAAAATTTGCCTTTAAATAGAACAAATTAATAAGTATTAGAAACGTAAACACTATAATTTTGTTCAACTGTTTTAAAATAGGCAGATCGGTGAAAATTGAGTCCTATGTCTCTCCCATTGCTGACTAAAATAACATACTCGGTTTAATATTACATACCTCTACGACGTCCAAAACTTTTTGTAATACAAGAACCACGTTGTGAGACTTGTATCTTTTTACATGTAATATTTTTGATGGGATTTATTATACTCAGATTGCTTGTCATGGATTATAAATTCTTATTCAACGTCGTTCGAATGGTGACACGGACTTAGCCGGTTTTGTGCAAAAAGCATCTTAGTTCTTAGTGAATTCTTATCTCCTTATTTATAAAAACAACTAACTCGCGACTCCGCCTGCGCAGCTATACAGCTATCCCGCGGTAAAAAAAAATAACTACAAAGCTTGTACTATGGGTACCTACTGGGCAACTAATAAACATACTTACACGAATAAAAACATACTTAAACAAATATAAAATACTAGCTGTTGCCAGCAACTTCGTCTGCAAAGAATTCGTTTATCGCTCTCCCGCGGGAACTACACAGTTTTCTGGGATAAAAAGTAGCCTATGTGCTATTACAGACTTTTCTCTATCTATGTGCCGAATTCATCCAGATCCGTTGGGCCGTTCTGGCGTGATTGAGTAACAACCAAACATCCATCCATCCATCTATCCATCCATACTTTCACATTTATAATATTAGTTAGATCTAAGACTCGAGAACAAAACATTGTTATTTTAAACAGACTTCAAAGAAGGAGGAAGTTCTCAATTCGTCTGTAGGTATGTTTTTTGTGTATATTTGTTAGGTACACGATTACTCGAGAGTGCGCTATGACCAACTTGAAAAAATATATTTCATACATAATGATCTGCCACGCATAGCTGACGTCGGGGAAAAGACTGCTAGGCTCAAATGGGACTGGGCTGGACATGTCTGCCGCATGCATCCACAGAGGTGGGCCAACTCAGTCACTTGGTGGGTACCAGAGAATGGCCAACGACGACGAGGCAGACCAAGAAGGCGATGGCGGGACTATTTGGACGCGTATATGGGGGAATGGCCTGACATTGCGCCGGATCGAGAGTTGTGGAGGTCGAGAGGAGAGGCCTTTGCCCAGCAGTGGCACTGCAATAGGCTATTAAAAAAAAAATGATCTGCCGCGACGACCGTGGACCAGTAACTCGTGTCTAAGTTAGGAGCAAAATCTTTCCTGCTACATTTCACGTTCAAACAATTTTCACGTACAACTACTGTCTCTAGAATTGCATCTAGTAAGTAAAAGTTTTGCTCTTCCTATAGCAAGCCCCGATGTCTTTGTCTTTCTAAATAGACAACTGCAAAAAAATGCAGATATTTAACGGTCTGAAGAATTAAAAAGAACTGTTTCTTAAGTCACGTTTCAAGTAGACGGTGCGGGCTAAGGCTAGGCATTTTTTTATTGAAATTCGCAATGCAATGAGACTGTGAAAAATCCAAATTATGCAATCCAATTTTGTGTACCATGTGCATTCGGTTTTCGTTTCATTTAAGATAATAGAAAATTTGGCGTCGCAGCTTACAGAAGATAAAAGTTTCTGTCAAAACAAATATTTTTAATCCAAGCTTTTTTCGCTGACTGTAGGTACCTGAATTGTTATCCGCCCTACATTATTATGTACCAATTTTCAAGTCAATCGGATGACCATTAAAGAGTTCCTTCCTCTGGAGACGCTAACCGTTATTATGTAGAGTTCCTTCCTCCGGAGACGATCCTGGCTGGGTCATCAGAACTCTAGCAGATTATTGTATCAATGTCATCCGACTTACCCAAGTATACAAAATTTCAGCTCAATCAGTTGAAGGTCACAGAAAACAGACACTATTTTTGAACTGAGAAATGACAAATTCATATGAAAATATTGATTGTTCTTGGAATTTCATTGCTATTTGTTTATTCTATTTTCCCCTCTCTACCTATACGCCCACAATCATGCTAAACGTGGCCTTGAGGTCTCGTTACCTTAAGCTCTGTCTACCTCCTAATAGATATAGATGTGATTTGTGTGTATAATATGTACAGTTATACTTATCTTGTAGTCATTATCCACCAAATACCAGTATAGAGTTTTTATGTACCTAAACCAATGTGCGTTCTGTATTGAATGAATAATAAACTAAACTAAACTAATTATCATTATCCAAGAATAGGACCCTTCTAGAGTTGATGACAACTATTTCATTCGCACCAATTCGAACGATAGCTACTGTTTCCAAAGCACCCGCTGCGCCGGTCGCATTTGGCGAAATGCGAAATTCGAGAATCGCCCCTGCGAATGGAAATGCTTTGTTTTCGTAGATATGGGAAATAAATTTTCGCCCGGGGCGAGCGCGAGATTGTTCGCGAAGGCGCAAGTTAAATCGACTTTCGAACTGTTACTCGCCGGATGTTCCAGATAGGGCTATCGGTTTTTTTGGGTGCGTGAATTTTTTTGGATACTTTTAATCAGTTTAACGCATGCACAGCTGTAATCTTATATGGGGTGGGCGTAGTGTAAAATACAAAGAATATAATATTTAGCTTTTGACTTCAGATCAAATTTTCTTAAGACTTGTAACTTGAAATAGAAGGGAGCTGATAGAACGTTTTACTCTACTCACACAATTTTTCTTCTTAGAATAAGTTTGTTTGAAAGAACGAATCAAAGTTTATAAATCAGGGACGTTGCGATTAACCAGTTTTGATCTTATCCGAATTGTTTTGAATAGTTCTAAAAATGATTTGACCATTATACCTATGTTAGTATAAGCGAGCTTAAATAGATACAAAATTGAAGGAATAAAAGCATTTACTACGAGTATGAGTCCTATCCTACTAATCCTACTAATATTATAAATGCGAAAGTTTGTGACGATGTGAGTGAGTGTGTAATATATTTGTTCCTTCTTCACGCTGAAACGACTAGACGGATTTGGATCAAAATTAGAACGGAGACAGCTGGTATCCTAGATTAAAACATAGGCTACTTTTTATCCCGGAAAATTGCATAGTTCGCGCGGGATAGCGATAAACATATCAAAGGTCGTAGCTGCCTAGAGTCGCATCGTAAAAAAATATTCCAGAATATACTATTAACATCAGTTCTTAAGTCTAATTCTACGCGGACAAAGTAAATAAGAAATAAAAATAAATAAATAACTTCAAACATCACTAAGAAACATACAATTTTCGTCAAGAAAACCGACTTCTATCACTATAGGTACGTTTAAATCTCAACCAAGCAGCCACCTGCCATAAACAAAGCGCGATTTACGACTAAAAGAGCACAATTCAATAGACAAACCCGTTTCCTGTACAGTAGAACAAACAGCTTCACCCCCCATTAAGTTTATAGTTGCGTCATGCTGCCAAGCGACGGTCGTCAAAATCTATGGAGCGGTGTGGGCTCGAATCCAAACCGATATTTCCGTAGACGTATTAACAATTTTAAAAAGTATTAAGCGGACAGCTCTTTAAAGGTGGGATGGCAATGTGCCCAATTTTGTTCGACAAACTGTATTTCAATAAAGAAATTATCTCACTGATGTTGGCAAAGAATTGATGTTTGTTTTTCAAAGTGGTTGTGCGTGTACTTTAATATGCAGTTGCCCGTTACGCGTAGCCCTGTCAAGTCACTCCTTATAGATTCAATCACAATCTAATCTAATCTAATCTAACTAATATTATAAATGCGAAAGTATGGATGGATGGATGTTTGTTTGTTACTCAATCACGCCAGTACGGCCCAACGGATCTGGATGAAATTCGGCACATAGATAGAGAAAAGTCTGGAATAGCACATAGGCTACTTTTGTCCCGGAAAATTGCGTAGTTGCCGCGGGATAGCGACAAACGAATTCTTTGCAGACGAAGTCGCTGGCAACAGCTGGTATCGTATAAGTGTTCAATACGTGTGCTAAGTGACTAGTGCAATGATATTATAATATACTAGCCGTTGCCAGCGACTTCGTCTGCAAAGAATTCGTTTATCGCTATCCCGCGGGAACTACGCAGTTTTCCGGGAAAAAAAGTAGCCTATGTGCTATTCCAGACTTTTCTCTATGTATGTGCCAAATTTCATCCAGATCCGTTGGGCCGTTCTGGCGTGATTGAGTAACAAAAAAACAATTATCCATCCATCCATCCATACTTTCGTATTTATAATATTAGTTAGATTAGTTAGATAAAAGGGAGTAGGTAGATATGTTACTACCGCGCCCGAGTTGAAGATTCATAAATGACCCAATTGTCTCATGTCGCAATCAGTTTACCTCAAACAAGCTACAGGGGCCTTACCATGACGTCCTAATACCGACTCAGTTCAAGTTTTAGCTGTCACTTTTAGTAAATCTGACAGTGAGTGAACCTAAACTGTAACGCATTAAGACGTCATGCTAAGGCCCCAGTATTGAGTAGTCCGTGATAGTCAATGTGACAGTAAAGTTGACACAGAGAACGTTTTTCAAACGCAATTTAGTATGAACGTAACATATATCTAATTGGACTAGTGTGATAAAGGATCAACCCTAAAAGAACAATGACAGTCGTTTAACACTAAAACCAGAAACAAAAATCACGAAGCAAAAAGTTCTATAAAATTATTGCAACTCTAATACCTCCATTATTTTTGATTGCTCCAATTGTCAAAAATCGTGCGAAAAATAAATGTCCGCTCACCCAATCATTGGCACGCCATGAAAACGTCCATTTTCTATTGGCCAATACGGATCCGTCTAATGCCGTGATGTACTGCCGGTTGGCTAATTTATTGCTACCCGATTCTGGTAGCGGTCACCGAGGTGATCGATGGTTTATGTAAATGTTTTGTTGGGAAAGAAAGAATCAGATGCACTGGTTTTAGAAATTCGGCGGGCAGGAACTTTTGTATGCGTTTATCCGGTCTGTCATAGTTAAGGGCTTGAAATACTGGTATTTTTCGGGACCGGTATCGTGGCCTTGAACCAGGAACCGTTATACCGGTATCAAGCTTAAGAACCGATATGAGGCCCGGTATTATAATAATAATAATAATAATAATAACAATAATTTATTTCAGATTTACAAGAAAAATCCATAATTTGTTAGTAACAATGGGACTTAAAACTATGTTAGTAAATCATAATTATACAAGGTCCCAAACGCACACGCTAAGGCACCAAACAGTAGTGTTCCATACAGAACCTTTATAGAGAACCAGTATTTTTGGGTTCTTATCTAACTAACATTATAAATGCGAAAGTTTGGATGGATAGATGTTTGTTTGTTACTCAATCACGTCAAAACGGCCCAACGAATCTGGATGAAATTCGGCACATAGATAGAGAAAAATCTGGAATAGCACATAGGCTACTTTAGATCCCGGAAAATTGCATAGTTTCCGCGGGATAGCGATAAACATGTTAAAGGTCGTAGCTGCGTAGAGTTGCAACGTAAATATTTTTTGTCTACGCGGACGAAGTTGCGGGCAGAAGCTAGTCTTAAATATATTATCTTAAAGCTAGGGGGGGGGGGGGTCCTTACGGATACATTTCACCCCGCATGGATCTTTTGTACAATATATTTTTGAAAGAAAAAAAGTAAGAAAGAAAGAAAGAAAAACATTTATTCGTGATTACAACAAAAGAAAAAAAAAGAAGTAAAAAACATAAAAAAATGCATCACGAAATGGTCCCATCTCAGCATAATGCTGCCCTAGCAGCCAGCGCTGGTCTTTTGGGTTACTAAGTACAGGTATTTTTTTACCGGAACCGGAACGAAGAGAGCCTATGAATCCCGGTTGTTTTACCGGTAATTTCAGCACTGGTTACAAGCCCTAGTCATAGTTCGGTCGTTCATAAACTGATCGATTAACCCTGAAAAGCCTGCAATCATAAACTAGGAGAACTATACACCAAGAGCGAATGTATACTACACAAACCAAAACCAATGTTTTGGAGCGCTTCACTCCGATTAATTAAACCAATTTCTATGGAAATCGGGACCTAGTACGAGCGGAAACCTGTGACTCTGTCTTAATATATGGTGTATTTCACGAGATCGTATTTCGCCTCTAAATCACAGGTTATAACATCACCGGCACGAATGGGAATGAATTTCCTGAGGGCAGGGAAGTCAGCGCATTCATTATTGTGAACCGTGAACTGCTTTCAAGTTTTGCAATTCCTACAATAGCTGTCACAAGTATTATTATCATTGTTTCACTAAAAAACATTTCGCAAATTTGGCAAGTATCTGCCGCTTTTGAAAAACGTGAAAAAATTATTAATCTAGGACAGCCACGTAATGTGTTTTATTTAATTTTTAAATTAAGAATTGGCTTATGATAAAGGTTTGGCAAACAATGAGTTTGTGAAATGATGCGTTAGTCTAATGTTGTTTGATGGGATGAAACGATTGAATCACGTAAGCAAAGGAAGTTTGTTGAATTTGTGTGTTTGTTTGTCTTTTTATTATTTAGCGTTCATATACAAAACTTTCTATCTTATGAGAAAAAAAATATACTTCTCTATAACCAATCACAAACGTTGCTGACGTGTCAGATAATTATTACGCTTTACATGAAAAGGAAGTCAAAGAAAAGGCTCTGGAAAGGACCACATGGAAATTGCTCCACCGACAAGAGCCTAGCTCTTAAGTTTAAGAAGAAGACATGAAAATACTTTCTCCTCATTATTACACTTCTAGAACTTTAATAAAGTTTTATATCGTCAAAATTAACACATTTCGGCTGTTGGAATAGGTACGGAATTATATTAATAAAAAGCGAGTTGACAGTTCAACGGTCTGTAATCAAGTGAGAGATAATTTGAATGACAGTTATAAGATTGAATGATTGAATGACTGAACGTTACATAGTATGATGAACGAATGAATTGTGTACTTGGGGTTTTTGTATTATACCTTCATTATACCAACATCGGCGTAAACGCAGCGATCGTGGTGATACGGTAATAATTATAAATTAAAAAGTACGAATATTTGAACTTTGTAAGCTTTTATTTCATGACATTATTATATTAACCCCCTCATTCATAAACGCTCTATAGGCCTCTGCTAACTTAACAATCGTTTGTCCTTATATGTTACTTCGAGATTTACCTTTCACAGATAAGAACAAACGATTTCTCAGTTAGCAGAAGCCTATAGAGCATTTTATGAATAAGGAGGTAAGCTTCTAGTGCTTTACGATTATCTATGAACGTATTTTCTTTGATGCTAGCTTCATTGGATTGGGCTCAGCTCTCTGGTATCTGGTTAGCGATATTACCAACTAACGTATTCATCTGCGAGAGGCATGACTGTCGCATGTCACTATGACGTTACTACGAAACTACATTAGTTCCAAAATTGTCCGTCTACTCCAATATCTTGGTTATATTGCTATATGGGGCGTATCGACACGTTTATGGTACATTTAGATGGGGTAATATGAATAATGCTTTATGGTTAGTGCTATATTTCATAGACAGGTTTATTATTTGAAATATTTTCGCTGATAAAGATGTCAGACTTTTCAAGGGGAACTGGAGTTGAAGCGATATTACTGATATTGTTAAAAATCTCTTCTTTTAGATTTCGATGGCTAATTTGCTTTTGTGGCAATCAAAAAGTATCCCAGTTGTATATAAGTAATTCAAATAAGAGTTTTCAATGATTCACGGTCAAGCTCATTCGAAATATCGGGTGCTCAATAAAGGTAATAGCGGTTCACATCCCGTTTATAATATTTCGAATAATTCAAATAATATGGACGTCATTGAAGAACTGCAATATTTTTGGTTAAATAAAAAAAAATATCCACGGCAGTACCACATATTGGCGGACTCTGGGAAGTAAATGTCATATACTTCAAAGTGTTGACTTTGTTTCCTTGTGCAATTTAAGATACCAAAAGAAACTTATTGGTCACATAATATTGTAGAAATGTTGAGTCGTGTTCAGTGCCGAATTTATATTTTTTATGAGTGTAGGCCACTTTTTTCCGCCGCCCATGATAAAACCAGTGAACGTGTTTGACTTTTATCGTCTGAAATCGAGTGAGGTGACCGTCCTCTGAAATCTGCCGCCCCTAGGCCGTGGCCTATACGGCCTATTTATAAATCCAGGACTGGTCGTGTTGTACTCCAAGGTTATTCATCGGTCCAACACTATTTCTCCGGTTCTAAACGAAAATATATTATAACACCATTATTCTTAGACTCTGAAATTATACAAATTCTCTATTATCCTTCCCATGTACATATTGTACATCCATGCAAAGTATTCCCTCACGAGCACAACCCGGGGATTATCGATCTCTGTAAACGGGGGCGAATTTCAATATTTATGAAGTATCTTTTGTTACAGTATACTGATACTGTCTGGTCATTAAGCGCAGGCGTGTATAATCGAGGCTTATTTAGGCCGATGTGTGAGATATCGAGGCTCCCTTTTTTGTGTAATATCCGGTCTAGACTAAGGCTGTATCTTCACAGGATATTATTAGTTTTTGTAAGTTTGTGTGCCAAAAAGCCGTGGTAACCTAGTGGTTTGAACTGTGGCCTCTCAAGTAGAGGGCCGTGGGTTCGAATCCCGGTCTGATACCTCTAGGTTTTAGAATTGTGCGAAATTACCTACATTTGAAATTTACCATAAAGCTTTTCGGTGGCGGAAAACACCGTGTTCCGAAACGTTCCCAATACGCACTGGGCCCGCGTGGGAACTATAGCCCAAGGCCTCTCATTCTCAGAGGACGCCGGTGCCCAACAGTGGGACGTTTGTAGGCTGGTGATGATGATGAAATTCATATGCGTGTGTGACTCAAACTTGCGAATGGGGTTTGATTAGGTGTACCTGATTACCTTCGCAATATTTTGATGCCAACTGAACCCTGTTTGCTTGGAGGAGAAAAGTACTGAAAACGACCACTAAAAAGGTATTAAAAAACTTTTCTTTTGACTGTTTAATATTTGAGACTGTAAAAATAGATCATCGAAGCTTAAAATGATTGGTAAATTATTATTTTGTATTCAAATTCCAGTATAAGAGTTTGATTATACTATACTAAAATTTGATGCCTTTAAGTTGCTTGATAAAACATTGTCACATCGATATATTAAAGTCGTTGTCGTAAAAAACCAAAGAGTCACGTCATGATAAAATTAGTGTTTTCCCGGAAAACCTAATGGAAACGAGTGTTCAGAGGAATAAAGCAAATTGCACACTAACGTTGCCAGCTGTCTGAAATCCGCAATTATTACGCCGTGTGCACAAGGATTACAATCCTGTTGAGATCTTTTTTCTAGGATTTGATACCGTTGCGGGAATCAATAAATTTTCTTGTGGCTACTGCATAATGATTTCAGATATTTATCGGGTTTTGTGCTGTTTTTACAAGCGTTTATCAAACTTTCAATGTTAATATTATTAAGTTTGTCCAAATCTTGCGACTCAATTTTGAAGCAGATAATTATTATCTTCAACTGGATGAGCTGAAAATTTGAATTAGGTACCTAATTGAGTAAGTCAGATGACAATACAATGATCTGGTAGTGGAATTCTGATGACCTAGCCAGGATTGTCTCCGCAGGTGAGAACTCTTCAACGGTTGGTCTGATTGACTTGAAATTAAGTAGACACAATGAAAGACGGATGACAATGCAAGTACAGTCAGCAAATAAGTTTGTTATAAAAAAACTGACATAAACTTATTTTTGGACTAGTTTCAATAAACAATTTACAATTTAAATAACGGTATGTTTTAGGAACAATTAATTTTTACATAACACAAGTGAACAAAATTGATCGACAAACTCGGACAGTAACTTGCGACTGTCAATACCAATTGAAACACCCATTCAAACGCGACATCGTAAAATTTTATCCACACCCCGAACAATATCAGCCCAATGTAAAATATTATTAAACGAACTTAACAAGTGGAAACTGGACTCTTTTAAAATATTCTCAATACTTGAAATCCTCCTGGTATCGATTCCGATCCTATCAATTTTCCGATCCACTGGGCCCTTTTACATCGGTACCTGCAACTGACGTTTACAGATTTTATATTGTGGGTTTTTTTCATTTTATTAAACGTGAAATCTTATTTTTAGGTTTCGGCACCCATAGAACAAATGGTCCTTCTAATCTTCCTATTAGTCAGTCTGTCAGTGCTGGGGGGTTCCCATGACGTCTTAATGCATCTTAATTCCGATTCAGTATAGGTTCACTCGCTGTCAGATCCATACTAAAAATGACAGCTGAAACGTCCTTAGATTTTTTGAACCATGATTTAGTCTTCCAGATTTCCTGCTGCCCCGAATATTGGATTATAAGCTGGAGGAGTTTATAGTTTTCAATGAGCATTGAGTGCAGCGGCATATTTAGCGGAACCCAAAAAAGTGTAGGTAACTATTTTTATTTTATTGTTTTCTGGTCAAGCATTACTTAATGCTTAACGCATACTTATGCGTTTTGCATTTTTTTTTGTATTCCGCTAAATATGCCGCTGAGTATATGTGCCCTATTTTTAGTTCCTAGCATTTACAGTGGTTAACGCTTCCTCTTTTTGCCCAGTCTCAGCAACACCCTTTCAGTGGATTCTATCCATCCACCATATTTTTCAGTAATTCTTCTGTACACCTACCTTGTGTAGGTAGCTGACATAAGTATAGGCTGCGATCAAAATGTTTACACACATCCTTAAATACAATCGTTTTTCGTATGATGAGATGAAGTACCATTTCAATACGAGTACCATTACAATAATTACTTATAAGAATGTCGGTATAATCTGTTTTCGTTCTCAATCTAGAGCCTACAGGCACAATAAAACAAATAATATGATGTCTCTCGTAATAAAAAATATTTTTGTTGCTTGAAAATTTTCTGTGCTAATAATAGAAGCCTTATTTCATTGTAATGTTTAAAAACTTGTGACAATTTATTGTATTGAATAATTCTTGGAAAATATTGTAACTGACACCTCTGATTTATTGCTTCTTATGTCAGAGAAACCTTATTTGATTTACTATTTTTAAGGCTCTGTAGTCCGAATGTTAAAAACGGAACCCATAAAATAATCATGGTGACAGAGTGACAATTCTTTGTAATGATTTTCTGTGTTTCTTCGGCGGTTTAACAATCATAAACAATTACAACGGATGGCTAGATACATCACGTCACACTAACTTGAATATTTTCCATTAAAAAAATACATTACACCACAACAAAAATCAGTGATTCTAAATTAAATTTCTAACTGACTGGCTGACTTAAATCAACCCGCAGTTCAAACCGTTTGACCTTTGGAAGCAGATTTTTCACAATAGGCGGCATATAACGAAATCAACTACTAAGGGATTTTTAACTGTTACTATTTGAGAAAAACGCCATCTAAAATTTATTTAGTTGACTAATGTATGATGCCTTAATATTGGCAATATTATATTATGTATTAAGCCAGGTGATAAGGCTTCTCATAGACGATAGTTCAGTCCACTGCATAAATAAAACAAGCCATAGACTGCAACGAAATATTAAATCATCGACATAAAATTCACGCTTCGTCGATTCGCAAGAGGCTTTCAAAGATTCTCTTATTTCTTTGTTTCCATCCATAATATCAGTGGATCGTCAAACGAATCCCTACCTACTTATTTCACGTTCCAATGAGTTTCTTTTGCTTGAGAACCCGTTATGCCTCTGTCCATTAAATTATTTGGCTTTGGCGATGGACTTGGTATGATTTAAAAGATAAAAGTACATTTACCTATCTATCTAATTATTATCTACCTATACCTATTATATTTTCCCATTGCTCACACTTATATCGCACCTGTTTTAAATAAGCTTAGATGAAATGTAAGTCTATTTTGTTTCTTTTTTTCTATCTATTACAGATGCCCGTGGCTTCGTCCACGCAGTATTAAAATAAGCATCCCAGACAGCTTGACCTGCACAAATCCTTATTCGTGAATCACTTTATCTACTAGTGAAAACCGTATAAAAATTCGTTATGTAGTTCTGGAGTTCGCAAATAGGCAGAAAAACGCGGTGGAGGACTTTGTTTTATCAGAGTTACTTAATAAAAAGTATGGGTCTGAATAAACAGACAGAGATAGCATTATCTTACAGTTCCCTGTAGTGCCGTTCTATTCAGCCTTGAATGATAAGGGTATTTGACGTCATACCCCTTGTGGCTAAAGCATTAAGACGGTTGCAGACTAGAGAAATATTGATGTGAGCCAACACGGTGACTTCAAGTAGCCAAACCATTTTACATACATATTAATCGTCTCTGTCTTTATAGGTTAGATAGAGCTTATTGCACAAGACCTTAAAGGCCACGTGTCGGATTGTGGGCAACTGGAAAGGAAAAACAAAATTGCGATGGGTTTCTAACCGTACCGCCTAATAACATGATTTCTAAGATTTTCACATTCCCTTAAAAAAGTAAGTGTAAAATTAAATCTACATCTAAAATCTTGATAGACCTCCAATAGCATTCATTTAGTTTCCAAATAAATTGACATTGCTTACAATAGTTATTTATGTGGCTGCTGCATAATGCCTAATTATGGTACGGTCGCATACATAACTTTGTCTACGTTCAACATCATAAGTTTTCTACAATAAACGTTTTTACATCCATGATTACGTAGGTAACATTATTTTCTGTTCTTCGAAAGTTCGAAACAGATAAAACGACTGAGATTTAGGTATATTATTTTCTTAAATTACTTATTCTGTTACAATAGACATAGAGATTTGTTATTTAAGATGTTCAAAGTTTGAATGTAGATAATTAAAATATAATATTGATACTCTAATGTAAATAATAGAATACAACCACAGATACAGGCTGCTTAATATATGCCATTTGATAATCGTTCCTGAACATAATTATTGTAGGGAAGTTATGATACGGATGAAGATAAAATAGGTATTTTACAAAACTCAAATAAGTTTAGTACTCAAACAAAACCCTGCACCGATCTACCGCTACAGAGTTCCATAATCATAAAAATACTGAAACCTTCTCTCTGACCTATGGACTGTCGGCAAATAAAATAAAAAACAATCGACAGTCGCCTCACGGGATCCGCGTGTCTTTTTATTTATTTATTTTTTATCCGATCCCCAAATCATTTTATAGTTTGGTCCTTCATGCCAGTATTATTTGCAGTGTTTCGTTTATTTGTTCAATTCTTCTGTTTGAACTACGGCCTGCCACAAACAGGCCCACGCTTGAATTTAGCACATTAAATGTGCTAAATAAGAACTTTCTTATACAATAGACGGGATATCTACTTGGTTAGTTTGATAACTAGGTATTGTTAGGAAAAAAAAAACCTATACTTTTTCATCAACCCTCGCTACATAACGCAGGAAGTGTGTAATATTTATTTATTTATTTATAAGCCATTTTATTCCGAATTCGCTACAATTTCAGTAAGTACATGTTGTTGTTGTTGTTGTTATTGTCGTGCAATATATAAAGCTAAAAATAAATAAGAAAATCAAACCCATTTTTGATAAATTTACATCTATCCAGGTTTATTACTTATCCCGGCAAAAAGCTTTTTCCAAACGAAGACAAACTTGCGGAAATCAGTATGTTCTGAATCAAATAGATCGACATGTTTACTTAGATCAGTTAGATCCCACCTATGGTCAAAACTACTCAGGATATTGGCATTTCTGTAAGGGCATAATAATATATTTGTCCTATTCCGTACACGTATACGATTCAAACTGTTTCAGATTTTTTTCCAATTTTCTGAGGCTGCAGATGTATAACTGCGCGGGGTAAGTGAATTTAAGACGAGCGACCAATACCTATTTGACCAGGCTTTTCCGGTCGCCATGTTTTTGCTTCCACTGATAACGATCGGTCCACGAAATTTTTTAATGTACATTCGAGGGCATAGAATATCGATACAGCCATTATGTCAAATACATTTGTCACCGACCTCATTGTTTGTGCCATAAAGATGTAAGTAAGTAAATAGATGTTTTTGACGTCTTGGTAACGTAGGTACATAACTTATGCCCTTGACTGTACAGTTTTCACCTTGTTGACTTCATCAGTATGCGATTTTTACATAAATAACTCATGACTAAGCCAAATTAAGCGTTTGCCGGTTCATGTGTCGTCAACGAATGTAATGTTTCGAATGATAGATTCAACTAGTTGACTATGTTAGCGTACGAAATGAGACCTTACCATGACGTCCTAATCCAGACTCAGTTCAAGTTTTAGCTGTCACTTTTAGTATGACTCTGACAGCGAGCGAACCTAAACTGAATCGCATTAAGACGCATGGTAAGGCTCCAGGACAATATGACACGATCGTTTCGTTCATCGTCGATTTAACGATAATAATAAGTTAAATTGGTTTTGTGTATGCTTAAACACTGAATCTCAACGCCTTCAATGGCTTACTCTCTTTAGAAACTCGTATAGAAATTTAATTTCTAACGGGTAAAACCGTAAAGATAAAAAATCAAGAAGTCAAATTTTTGATTCTTTTGATAGTGCTCTCTTAGCAATCTTAATTAAGAGGAACAAACTAGTTGACCATAATCAACTAGTTGAAGTGTTCAACGTTAGTTAACATTTCGTTTCGTTAATACAAAAATCGTCGACGACTCACCACCAGCGAAGACTGACGATATCAATATCGGGATTTCTTGTAGAGAGTATATGCCTATAGCTTACTTTGTAAATTGTCTCCGTGTATTTTTCTGGAGTGTTGAATAAAGAGGCGATGCTTCATTGTTTTACAGTACGCCATTGACACTTTTAAGCTCCTTTATGAACACCAATAGGTACTCCTAAAGAGTAGAGTCCACTGCATATATTTCTGTCTTTGGCTGTGTGCACAACTCCTAAGGGCCGACCCACATTGATCCCAGCTTTGGCCGTATCCCACGACATGAGCCGCGTTGTTTTTGCATGGGATCACGCCCTAACTCCCGCACACTTGCGGAATATATTACCGAAGGCGTTTCGTCGCCAGGTCTAAACTATTAAGGTGTGTAAGTGCAGGATTATTGAGTTCACGGCGAAAAGTCTCATTGATTTCCAATTGATTAGGTACTCGTTTAACATTACTAGGCGATCTTCTATAATCATCTTCAAATGCAACCTTAACGATAATTGTTTTCTTTGAAAGCCTCTCGTCCCATATAAATTTCATCAAAATTGGATTGCAAATTCGAATTTCAATCATAATTTTAATCCGTAGGAAAGCGCTTTAGAATTATCTTCTAGCATTTTGATAAAGTGCGTTTGTTTTTTAAAGAGTCCAAGTTTTATGATCAAAATATTTGATTACTTTAGAATATTTCAACAGATCCTTAAAGAATCATTTGATCGTTTATCATTACAACAGCTCGCTTTCTTCAGTACCCTTTATCATCAACTTCAACCAATTCACTACCATTATCATTCCTAATTCAAACCACTTCTAAAATAGTCATTTACCTATCAACTTCGCCTAAATTTAATCACATATGTTCATTACACACACACACTACAGGGTTTATCTAATTACAAACGTGTTTATATCCGGCCCGTCGTTTGTCACCCCTGTAATCCCACGTTCGGCACACCTGCGACAGGATAACTCGAAAACAATTATATTATAACCGGATTATAATGTTGGGTTACTCTACGGTTACACTGTTGCTTTGCAGGGATCTTTGGGGTCTTAACTCAGAAGACATAAAAAAAAACTTAATTAATTAATTATAGCTTGATCCTGATCCGTCTTGTAGAATAAGCAAGCTTTAAGAATTTATATCAAGTCTCAATTCAATGTCTCTAAATTACGAATAAAATGCTAGTCTGTGAGTAAAGAAAAAACAGAATGTACCGGTTGCTTCCCTTGCCGTGCAAATGGTAAAAAAAATCGAGACGATGGGTGAAAATCTTAGAAACCAATTATGTGATAGGCGATGCGGCTAGCAACCCATCATTAATTTGATTCTCCTTTCCACCTACAATCATGCTAAACGTGGCCAGGGGCCTTACCATGACGTCTTAATGCGTTTCAGTTTAGGTTCGCTCGCTGTCAGATTCATACTAAAACTGACAGCTAAAACTTGAACTGAGTCGGAATTAGGACGTCACGGTGAGGCCCCTGTAGGTTTTGTTACCTCAGGCTCTGTCTACCCCGTTATGGATGGAGTCATGATTTATGTATGTATTTAAATGAGTTACATGACTATTTATGAACGGATACCCCAGTTGAGATTGTCTTGAAAAAATGACATTCTGCCAAGTTTCTTGCGGCGCATTCTTCTGGGCATTGTTGGTCTTTCCGAATGCACTAGAAGTTTCAAAAAAAGGAAGAAGAGCCTTTAGCGGCCAATTTGCCAAATAGAAGTTTTGTTTTGTATTTGGTTGTTTTATATTTTAAGACAACAATTAAATTATTCAGTAAACTGTTATTGAAAGTCATACCTACTAAAATAAAATTGTCTATAATTAAGACGGATACTTCCATAAGCTAGAATTACGAGCAAAGCGGTTCTGGCGTCAGTGGCTGCGACGGTGACGCTGCAAATGTGCTCGGAAGGTCCTTCATAATTTTTCATACTGCATGAATACTATAGCACTGTCGCAGCGACAGTGACGCCAGAGCCGCTATGCTCAGAAGTCTAACTTTAGTTTTTCATGGTTCTCAACCTTATGGGATCATTTGTGCGTTTGTCACAGCCAATTGTTTTTTAAAAAACGTAGCCTAATTCATGAATTTCAAAAACGTTTCATAATTCTGATGCATATTGTTTTATCAAACGTCGGAAATAACGAATGTCCGATTTATCTGACATTTTAAATAACAGCTTTTCAGATATCGACGGATGCGTCAAATGGAACTTTGATTGGGGCAATGGATAAAACGTGTCAATCACGATGGGTTTGTTTCGGGCTATGAAACGAATTTAGAGCTATACAAAAAGCTACACTGAGGACCTATTTCACCACCCTCTGTTAAGTTCCAGTTAGCTTATGTGTCAGTTATCTATGATGACGTCTCTGTCTGTTTCGTAGTAATAAATAGAGACGGAATTATAGATAACTGACACTTAGAATCTCTAGAATCCATAAAATACTCTTATTAGAACCATATTAGAACTTGAATGTACCTGATTGTAGATTCAGCTGTGGTGTTCCTCTATGCATCAGCGAAGATCGGAGTGACCCTGAACGGGTTATGTCGAGCTCTTCTGTAGACAAAAGAAAAGATCCTATAAGTATATAAACATTATTGAATTTATCATAGCTCAAACACCAAAAATGACCAAAAAATTTGTCACCCTATTAGGTATTTGGTAGGTTTTCTGAATTGAGAATATTATATGATAATAATCAGGTAGTAACATTTTCATCAAACAGTTATATCAATATTTTATGGAGTGTGGAAAGGTCACTAAACTTATGTAAATAAGAAACAAAGCACAACCCAAAATTGTTCCCTGGGGTAGTACACTAATAAAATTTATAACGCTAGTTTTTTACCTTTAAAAGCGTGTAAATGGAGTAAGAACACAAGAAACAAGAAAAATTAGTTTAACTGCCAACATAACAAACCCTCAGGTCGACAACCTTACTCCTTTTCCCATTGACATACCATCCAAGCCTCCGGTTTTACGTCGTCCCCTGAATTATACACACCCTCATTTAAACCTGTACAAAAAAGCCAACGCGCCGAAATCACGTTTGGTTTCGTGTTTCGTAGGACAAACCAATCGGCGTGAAATCCTCGGGCCCCTGGAGACGGTTGCCATGGCAACGCGCAGGGCTGGCACGTAATATGTTCACAGATAGGGATGTCAACGGTGACAGGGTTAAAATGGAGCGCGGTTTTGAAATAGACGGGTGTGATATTTATAGATGGAGCAAGGAACCCGCGTCTTCATTTACTAAGATTTTGTCATCTTCTGTGACACGAGAAAACTTCATTAGCTACTTCTAGTTAAGGACCCAACGTTTCACAATCGATGAACTTCACTTTGGTTGCCATGCCATTTTTGCTAACTGATTTAAAAAAAATGTTGTAATAATTATAAAGTCAAGTGAATCTGCGTTTGTCAGACTTCGAGTAAGGTAAATACGCCTGATTAGAAGAATATACTTAATTAATTTATTTAATACTTATTTAATTTGATAGAGAAAAAAAAGAAAGAAAGAAAGAAAAGGGTTTATTTGGTGCAATATAAAAACAAAAACCGTACAAAAATAACCATAAAAATGAAAACACACCCAAAAAAAGTTGCCGCTCAGCATTGTGTCAGACAAAGGCACCTATGTCTGACGCTGGTTTTCAGGGCAACACAAAACAAAAACTTACAGCTAAATTTTATTACTATTACTAAAAAACAACAATATTACTCGTAATAAATTAGCAATTGTGATAGGTATTCATGATGTTGTAATTGTGTCTACGCATTCCATAAACTTTGAAACCTGATGGTTTGTGCCAAACAAACGCATACTTACACAATATTTTGAAAAAATACATCACCTTTATTTGCCACCCTATTCCAAAACATTTACTTAGCTATAGCTTCAGATAAAGGATAAATTAATCTTTTTTTTTCATTACTAACGATGTAACCCTTATAATATTAGCGAGGATGTTATTTCATAATACTTTTCGCGTAACAGACTTAATTGAATTAACACTATACTAAGACAAATAAAGAATTATTACATCAAGCAACCCTACAGGGCTGAAATGGGGTCACAAAATCCAAACTTATCTCATAAATCGCAGACAGGTCGATGTAATACTGAAACGGAGCATCAAATTATATTTAACTTACGTATTTTAATAGGTTTACAGGATTAACGTGAAAAACTTTTCAACGAGCTAAAACATTCGTTATGAGTTAGAATGTGAATAAAAAAAGTGAAACAAAGTTAGTTTTTTATATTGCGCTCAATTTTTTTTGTCTAAATTTGAATCGCAAAATTAAATATTATTCGTTAAATTGAATTTTATATTCTCCGACTATAATTTTTATAAAAATGTAGGACCTGTTTCACCACGCCTTGGTTGTTGAGTTTAGTACTATGGTGACGTCTCTATGTATTACTGCGAAACAGATAGAGATAGCATCAATAATATCTGACTTTTAATACATCAGGGCCTTAAAAGAGAGTGTTGAAAGAGGCTCTTGGTATATTGTAAATGATTTCGGATTTGTTGGCGAGCATTAGCTAACTATCTCTTTATCATGGAAAAAATTAAGATTAAGAGTAGATAAAAAGCCGTGATAGCCTAGTGGTTTGACCTGTGGCCCCTTAAGCAGAGGGTTGTGGGTTCGAATCCCGGGCTCGCACCTTTGAGTTTTTCGGAATTTATGTGCGATATCTCATTTGAAATTTACCATGAGCTTTTCGGTGAAGGTAAACATCGTGAGGAAACCTGCACACAACTGCGAAGCAATTCAATGGTGTGTGTGAAGTTCCCAATCCGCACTGGGCCCGCGTGGGAACTATAGCCCAAGCCCTCTCATTCTGAGAGGAGGCCTGTGCCCAGCAGTGGGACGTATATAGGCTGGAAATAGAAGAGTAGATAAATGTCTTCCAAGTTCTAGAACTTTTGTTGAAGAAACCAGCTCCTCTCTTTTATCGAAATCCAAAATTACAATTAATGATTTTGGATCCTCGTATACGCTTTCCTGGGGCCTATTTTGCTTAACATGCTTGTGCTGTAATACGTGACTGCGATAATTAGAACTGTGATTAAAATCGACTTTTCACGTCAAAAATATCCAACATTTCCAATGTTACCACATTTTAAGTTTCCTGCAGTAACACTGCAGAACAAAGCCTCTACAAAATGCTAGTAATTTCACAAATTACAGACCAGCCAACCTCATTTGCGGCTTGACAGATTTCATTTCCTCTTGTTCAACAATTTACGTTGTAATATTAAATTGGACGAGGTTCACATTATCCTGGTTGTCGTACGATATTTAATTATGTTTATCTTGTAATGTTTACAAGTTTCGCTATTTTCATAATTCCTAACACACCGGGATTTGATTACGCAAAATATTGCTACATTTACCTCGCTTCAGCCGCATTGCAGCAGCCATGACGCCAGTTAACTCAGATTTTAGCAATATTTTGCGTCATTAAGTCCCTAGAGTAATTAGTAATTGCGTTGATCTTCTTTTATACGCGGCCAACGTGAACAGATTTTAAATATCATCATCATCAGCCTATATTTCACAGCTGGAGATATGGGGCCTACAGCTATACTTAATTTTTTTTGCAATTAGAAACCACAATAACATTATATTGCATCTGGTCAACTATTTCTTACCTAGCAAATAGTACAGTGCAATAGTTTGGCAGACGCAAAATAAAATTGTTTTAATATCATGTCAAACGTTTTTTTTTGTATCAAACACCTATTTTATGTTGTAAAATTACATTTCAGTAAATAACTAACCGTTGCTCGCGACTTAGTATGCGCCGGAATCGTCGCTTTCCTGGAACGTTTTCCGAATCTAAAGTAGATTTTTTATCCTCAATATTCAAACTATTTTCTTTCCAAATTCTTCTGAAATCAGAACGTTTGTTTTGTAAAAAAATTACAGACAAAGCATTCACTTTTGTTTAGCGTGGATGCAATGTTTCTCGAGAATAGCCACGAGAGCTAAAAATTGTTAATTTTAGAAGAGAAAGCTTTTTAAGCGCAAACGAAGTCACCTCCAAATTATAAAAAAAAGCTCTTACCTCAATGACGTCACATAAAAAAAATACGACGCGTCTGTACCATGATTTGCATTACTTTTAATATTAATCTTATGACCCAGGCTTTAAGGGTTGTAATAAAAGAGGCTCATATCCTTCCCGCCTCCGGCTCGCTTATATTAAAACACTTTACTCCCCTTTATTAATCCTACCTTCCTTTTTTTGAGAAAATAATTGGTGCACGTGCGTGGTATTAAATTTGTATTTTTAAATATTTTTGTGTTTTGGGATTCGCTTATTAAATTACATAAATATAACTACTTCGGCAAGTAAATAAAAAATCCACCCACTTGTGAGCCCCTGCTTTTTTTTATCAAAATTTAAAAAAATCAAATCTGTAGGAATAAAAAAACATTCCATTTTCAAATTGCTTAAAGCTATCAAAAAATCACTGGCCACTTCAGTACAGCATAAACGGCCCACAAATATAAAAACTCCTTTGCGAAGTATTGCAATAAAAAAGTTAATTGCTTAAACAAATGCTGGCCGTTGAGTGAATGCCTTTCAAATTACAATTTAAAAATACTTTTGAAATTCTGGACATTATTTTAGGAAAGCGGTAAAACTCAAGCTCGTGTTTAAGTAGACTAATAAAATGATGTACTCGTAACTGTAGATATACAAAATATTCACGTTTAAAAATAACAGTCTTTCAGTCACTCTGAATCGAACATATAAATCCCGTTTTTTCCTTATCTCGCGGGAATATCGAAAAATCCAGAAATTAGTTTTTTAGAGTTACTATCATCTACATGTGTGTCGAATTTGAAGAGCCTAGTTATTACAGTTACTGAGAAATATTATGTCTCCTTTACTGTCTATCCCGTAGGAATTTCAAAAAATCCCTTCTTAGTGCTCCTCTGGGATACTCAAGATAAACATACGTCTGCCAAATTACAAGTTCCTAGGTCCAGTGGTTTAGAATGTACGTTGTTGCGTTGTTTTTATAGGTGTATAGATGACAATTATTTCAATCGATTTTGTAACTTCAATTTCATGTAATAAAATTTAGACTCAATCATGATTCAAAGAACAATATACAACAGGTAAGTAAGTTTAAAAACAAAAAAAACAGGCCAGAAAATTGAGATATGAAAGTACAAGAAAAGGCGGCTTAAACACAACCATACTTTTACCTGAAAAACAAATGCTCCCCAAACCGGCAGAAACGGAAAAGAAGTCAGATATCAAAATAAACAAGACTACGGTCCGCAATAAAGGTAAGTAACAAAACGACGGCACGGACTTTTTCACTAAAGGTTATTTGTATTTATAGCGCCGTTCGAACTTTCCTTTTTCCGTGCTAACGATTGAGAAAATTAAAAGAGGTCATTTCAGAACTTTGGTCGTTTATCCTCGTTACGTTTTGCGGGGAGAGCAATTGTAGATGTTTTTTGCTTTGTACTTTTTACGCTTTGTAATCTCCTGTATCAAATTATAACAACTTCGATAAATGGTGAACTCAAATAGGTACATAAATCCTTCTATGCTGTTCTGGAAGCAAAGAAAAAACATAGAATGTACCAGTTGCTTCTTTTCCCGCGTAGGTAAAAGCCCGTCGAAGAAACGGGAAAAAATCTCGGGAATCATGCTATAGGCGATGCGAGCACCCCATCACTATTTTGAATCCCCTTTCCACCTATACGCCCAAAAATGCTAAACGTGGGTGTAGTGACATATCGACTCCCAGTTTATAATGTAATATCATTGCCTTAGACTCTATCTACCCCGTAATGGATATATGTAGACGTGATTTGTTTATGTACCTATGTACACAGAAGGGCTCTGCTAACACTGGATTTAATTATAACTTGGCGAATGTGTACGGAATCCTCGGTGCGCGAGTCCAAACTCCCACTTACCGGTTTTTTATCCCGGAAAACTGCAAAATTCCCGTAGCAAGTGGGCGTAATTGCGAGAAAGAGCTTATTTAATACACAGCAACAATAAACCAGACATTTTGTCTTCAACGGCTTACAAGAGCGTAGACAGTTGAAACTTTCCACTCGTGTTTAATTTTAGTAAGATTTGACCTATTCCTTTGTTACGATAATTATTCTTCTTAATGACAAGCTGGTATTTATAATCCAATTTATATACGTTATACCTTAAGCTTGACGAAGATAACATTTCTGGTGACGGAAAAGCTAGCCGGGATATTTTTTTTGCTATAAAATAACCTATAAGCAGGGAGCATAACTTTGGTGCCGATGACAGGCATTATGACGTGAAGCAATATACAGAGTGTTTTTAATTGACATTTATTGTCATTAAAAAGAAGATTCTTAGAGACTAACAAATTTATATAAAAGCATCCTATATGGTGAATTTACGTCATAATGACGTCATCCGCACCAAAGTTACGCTCCCTGCCTGTTATAGGTATTTCTTTCTCAACCAACTAATTTGAATGAATTCAATTTTAGTAAAATACCACTTTAATAAAATACTCAAGTTGTCAACAAATTTAATAACGGAAGTATTTTTCTATTTATCTTTCCGTACACACAGATATTGGCCACTTTCGAATGATTTTTACAAGGCCGATGTAAGAAACAACTTAACTGGAGCTGAGTAGTATGCAAATTGAGCAGTAAACACTAACGTCCTTATTCATCTCTGTAGGCTTCTGCTAACTTAGCAATCGTTTGTCCTTATATGTCACTTTGTCATTTTACCTCTCACAGATAAGAACAAACGATTACTAAGTTAGCAGAAGTCTACAGAGCTTTTATTTTATGAATAAGGGGGTATAGTATAATGGATACGTATATATATATATCACAGTATTCCTTACGGCGTACACTAAGCCAAAGGCCATAAGACCTAAAGGCCACGTTAAGCATGACTGTGACCGTATAGATCAGTAGTTCCCAAAGTGTTCCAGGTGAACCCCCAGGGGTCCACGGAAGACTCGACGGGGGTCTACGTTGGGCGTGACCAAAAATGGGGGTCGATCGCAAGGGGGGGTGCATGAAAATTTAATAAAAATTGTGAGAATTGATTGGTTCTTGTGCTGTGAGTCATTGTAGATTTCAAGAAAGTAAAGTAGGATGGAGTCATCGCAGCACAAAAATAAAATTTAATTGAAAATTTGTTTAGTCGACTTTATTTTCAAATAATTAACCCTATCAAGCAATCAATTCTACCCATTTTTTTCGAAAACTGTTAATTTATCGTTGAAACTCAGCAACAACGCAAGTTTCCATAGATTATAGAGCTAACCTTAATTTTTTTTTTTCGAGATTTAGTTTAGAAATGAGTGGTAATGTAGCTGCAGGGGGTCCACCGGATCCAGCAAAATTTTGGAAGTGGTCTATGGAACAAAAAAGTTTGGGAACCTCTGGTATAGGTAGATAAGGGAATCAAAATAGTGATGGGTCGGTAGCCACATCGCCATAACATGATTTCTAAGCTTTTCGCTAATTCCCTCGATGGACTCTTATCATGCGCAGGAAGAGCAGCCACTGGTAAAGTCTATCAGCCTTATTCATAAAAAATCCTTAATTGAGGTTTGATCAGTTCATTAGTTAACAGACTGATTAAGCTTATTTGACAGTTGTTAAAAAGTATGATTCATAAACGCTTGCTAGCAGTCTGTTAACTAATGAGCTGTTGATGAATGGATTAGACGCGTTATGTTGTCACCTTGACAAATCATAGACCATAAATGGCTTTTTAGTGAATTAAAAAAAAATTGACAGCAGTGGCAGCGAATTGGCGGGAAACCAGCGAATTAACCCGACAGACGAGGCAGTGTGGATCTAATTTCTTTTACCTTTCCCGGAGGGAATAAAAACTTAAAACAAAAAAAACTGTCTTGCGTATGGTTTTGCTCTGGCCAAAATCAGCTGTTCACATGTGTGGCAGCCATTTTGTGAGTTAGCGGAGAGATAAAGTAGGTTCTACGGTCCGCTAACTTTCGGAAGACTTAACAGACCCTTGATGGACTGATTAGCGCTAATTGACGTTTATGAATCATGTTTTTTTGCATCGGTCCTATAGCGAGCTTATAGCGAGCATCTAACTTTTTATGAATAAGGCTGTATGTTTTTTCTTTGCTCTCAGACTGCGTGACAGTATAAAGATATGGTGCAATTTCAAAGTCAAAGTCAAAGTATCTTTATTTTTAAACATAGGTTGACTGAATGAGTATAGGTACAGAAGGTGTTATTATGGTATTTGATAACACTATGTTTCACCCATAGGCATACAAATAGTTTGGACTTAACAATAATGATGAGCTCAATACAAAATTACAATCGTCAAATTAAATGTAACATAGCATCCAAGAATATCGTATTCCCTTAGGCTTATTTCTGTACGGAACACTTCGTTCTACCCTATCTTGGGTAGAAGACGTCACCTAAGAGGTCCTAAATGGAAAGAAAATATTTTTGTTATTTTTTCCTTAGACGGTCGCTTCAATTGGCAGGGAGAGCCTTTACAGTGTCATAAAAAACGAGCAGCTTTAGCGTTTATGGCTGTGGTTTTGTTTGGGCCACGGAAAAATAAGGTAATCTTGACGTTTTTCTGTAGGACTTGCATGTATGCAATTAACATCACATCCACCGGAATGATAAGAGATCAACTAATATTATAAATGCGAAAGTATGGATGGATGGATGGATGTTTGTTTGTCACTCAATCACGCCAGAACGGCCCAACGGATCTGGATGAAATTCGGCACATACATAGAGAAAAGTCTGCAATAGCACATAGGCTACTTTTCATCCCGGAAAATTGTGTAGTTCTCGCGGGATAGCGATAAACGAATTCTTTGCAGACGAAGTCGCTGGCAACAGCTAATACTTAATATCTCACGACATCTTATATTATTTATTAGCTTCTGCCCGCGACTGCGTCCGCGTAGAATAAGCAATTGATATGTTTATCGCTATACTACGGGAACTATCCAATTTTCCGGGATAAAAAGTAGTCTATGTTTTAATCTAGGCTATCTCTGTTCTAAATCTAATCGTTTCAGCGTGAAGAAGGAACAATCATACACACTCACTCACAAACTTTCGTATTTATAATATTAGTAGGAAGTAGGATATTCAAATTTTGTATGAACTTAGGGAACTTGCTTGTATTGAAAAGCGGGTATGTATTAAAATCCATAAAGTTTAAGATGCATAATGGTTCAAAATTATATAACGCGATTTTCTCAGAAAATTGCAAACTAACAGAATTGCTATAAACTAAACCTAACCTAACCTAAACCAAACTATAGATCACGCTATAAAAAAATCATATACCTAATAGTTTCACAGAAAATTGCATTATATATTTTGAACTATTATACATTTTAACCCATTATACATTTTAAACTTTATAAATTCTGATCCGCTCCCTTGAAAAGCGTTTAAATTGTATGTATGTATGTATAACTCTTTATTGTACATAAAACACATAAAAAAGGTAAATACAGGACAACACAAAATGTACAAAGGCGAACTGAATTGATTGGAATGGTTAGTTTAATAGTTATAGCGTAACATGCAGACGGCGTTGAGTGACTTAGTTCGATGCTAGTAAAAAGAAGGATTATTGTGCCCAGCATTGCATTGCATTGCTGTGCTGAGTTGGGACCATTTTGTGACAATTTATTTATTTATCTGCTGTATTATGTGTTTTTTTTATTTTGACGTTTTGTTTGTCATAAATAAACTTTTTTCTTCTTCTTCTTCTTCATTGGGATATAAACTGGAGATAATATTCAGTCCGACCTTAACCTTTCAAATACTGGAGTCCAACATAATGTTTTTATATTCGGGCTCTGAGGCATTGACATTTTCACGACGTTGTGATAAACTTGTAAAGCCGACGTGCTTTTTATTAGTAACGTAATAAAGAAAGAATACAGTAAAGATTTAAGTGCTAATGTGGATTTTCGTTGCTTTTTAGGGTTCCGCACCTCGAAAGGAAAAAGCGGAACCTTATAGGATCACTTTGATGTCCGTCCGTCCATCTGTCTAGATCCTTTTTCTCAGGAACGCGTGGAGGTATCAAGCTGAAATTTATGTCAAATACTCAAGTCTATACTGGCTCTTAGAGCTGTGTAAAAATCAAACTCCTACTCCAACGCAATCAATACATACAGCCGTTTATGCCACAAACCTCTGGTGACAGACAGACGGACAGTAAATTCCTAGTAATAGAGTCCCGGTAGAAACCCTTTGGGTACGGTACCCTAAAAACCATGACACAGTGCAGGTTTTCAAAGCAGAATCCGACACCAATTTATAGAACTTAAACCGTGCGTCCAAAGCACATAAAACAAGCTCTCTTTACCTGGCAGACATCGTTTCTTTAGAAATTTGATTCGGAGACAGCGCAAAAATATAGAATTTCCTTTGAGCTCGTTTCGCGGGGAAACGGTTTTAAAAATGGAACCATATTTTCATGTGTATTTTTAAGGGTAAATGCATTTTAACGATCGTTAGAGCGCCCGTAATCCCATAGCAAACAGTGACGTGAGTTTATGCTATTGGTACATAATGGAGGTCCTTAACACATGTGTAGCTTTATCAAACGAGCCATGGCGAGTTTTGTAAAAAAATCATACGAGTGTAATATAGTTAGTAGATTGTTGCGAACTCTTTACCTTTTTGATACTTTTTATGTATATTTTTAATTGTTTTTGCTTTTTGAATCTTACTTTGTCATGGCTTGTCAGTCTTGTTGAAGAAGCACTAAAAGAAGGAAAGTTTGTTTTAGCAGTTCAATTGGTGTTTTCATTTACTCATTTATCCAATACTTACATTTTCCTTAATTATCATACAGTCCACAATTCGTACGTTTCAGTAGATAAACAAAATTTGTTATAACTTAGGCTTTGTTCCGCTTAGGAGATAAAGGAAAAACAAATTTAAAATGTTTCTGTTAGAAGTTTCATTTTTAATACAAGCGTCATTGTCATTTCAAATCAACCGGACCATCCGTTGAAGTGTTCCCTTCTGCGGAGACGATCCTGTATTATTGTATTGTCCTCCAATTTACTCATCATCATCTTCAGCCTGAAGACGTCCACTGTTGAACAAAGGCCTCCCCCTTAGCACACCATAATGAACGACAACTAGCCACCTGCATCCACCGATTTCCCGCAAATTCCAATTCCAGCTCAATCGGTAGTAGATGTCTGTTTCAAAATTGAGTCGCAGGTTTCCACCCGGACAATCATAATTAGGTACATTGCAAGTTAGTAAAAAGTTTGTAAAAAAATTGTTCTAGTATTGTTTTTTTTTTTTTTATGTGGGGCAAGGGAAACGAGCAAGTGGGTCACCTGATGGTAAGCGATCACCACTGCCAATAGACACCCGCAACCCCGGAGGGATTGCAAATGCGTTGCCAACCTAGAGGACTTAGATGAAATGCCTCTTGTGCCCGTGATTTCCCCGGCTGTGTGTAATATAAGCGAGAAATTACTATTATTTTGTTGCAGTATTTGACAGTTCATATATTATTATCACTCTATTGGCTCCTACCACTATGGATGCGAGGTTGCGAATTTGAAATGCGAAGAATTTTCATCTAAGGCCGCTGTACCTACCAGTGGCGTGGCGTCCATAGAACTCGATTCTCACCGGCTTGCCTATTTTAAGGCAGTTGGGCAATTTATTGTGCAGAATTAGATGAAAAGGCTCGTTAAGTTTCCTTCGGCTTGCCTTCTGATATACTTGACGCCACGCCACTGGGTACCTACTAAGTATTTTGTAATTAATTACCTACATTTGAAGTGTTATACATGAGTGTACACATTACATATTCCCACAAACGAAATCATACGGTTGGTGCGTTACCGTGCAAGCATAATGAAAAGTTACCTATAGTCAAATTGAAAAGTTTAGTTGTTTATTTTAACAGAACATTGTTGGCTCAAACATAGCTTTAATGTCTGTATGCGTACGCCTATTAACTTCACACATAGACTAATCCGTACTCTATCCGCCATGTTTGCCGAAGAATAACATTTGCTAAACATAAATACGTATACAAGCTCAAAGTAGTATTATAGTTACACAGAAACTTATAACAGCTATTTCGTTCCGAACAATTAAACGCGTAGGTAACTTTGAGCAAAACAGAGTTAGTTTTTAGTTCAACGAACTAGGAAAAGGTGTTCAATTTCTAATTAGAAACTTCAGGGCTCGTCTCTCTACTCTCTGTTAGGTTCTTGATATTTTCGGTATTACACAACTATGATCCCGTCTCTGTTTATTTCGTACGGATAAATAGAGATGACGTCAAAGGCATCGAACACTTAGTCGGGAACTTAACAAAGCGTGGTGAATTGTGTCTCATTTATCGCAATACGATTAAAGATGAGCCCTTTTAAGGTTGCATAATTTTTTGTCCCAACGTATTGTTTGGTCTTAAATTGCTGTAGCAGTACCTAACCGATTTTTTTTCGGAAATATTTCACATGTGGATTTGGTTAAGATAGGTTTATTAATTATAAAAATTCGATGGTTTATAAAATAAATTCAGTTTAGACGACACGATCATCCGACCACACGTTACATTAGACCAACGAATGATTGGACCATTCGATTTAGACCCGGGATTAAAAGTTTATACCTATTACCTAATACAAGTTTATGAGACGTAGTTCTGGTTCGCTGTTTGAAGATGAAAATAACAGCTACTAATTACAACACACCGGATAACTCACGTATAAAACCCGAAGGATTGCTCCGACAATTGTTTCGGACTATTTCGTAGCCCTTCATCATGGAGCGCTTGCCCCGGCGGCAGCGAAACGAACACTGCGCGCCAACGCTCTGCTCCGCTCTGCTATAACTGCTACTGATTTTTTATACAAAGCCAAGAAACTAATTCTTCTCCAAACTGGTCATTCTTTGTTGGTCTTCCTTTATGACAACGTCGATTACAACCATACGGTTACCGATTTCTAATAACGGTAATCTTAGTGGCATTTTTTTATTCATACCTATGTATTCTTTTATAATGGAAATATTGATTAAGCCATCTGAAGAAAGTTTTAGTTGAGTTTAGCTCATTTACTAATTCATCCAACGAATTAACTATCATCGAGTATAAACTTGTTTAAAACCAGCGTTTATCCAGCCAAGTGGACCATCTGTTTTTCAATATGCTACCCAAAGTAAGGCTAACTGCATAAAATGCTAATAAAATTATACAAGCGGTTGGATACCAGCCTAATGGGTGTGCTTGGCCTGCACGGCTAAAATTAATACTTTACCCACCGAATTGGCCCTTCCAATGCCCAAGCTATGATTGGCCGAATAAAGTAAACAAAGATAATTAAAAATTTGCAACCTTTCAGTGTTGCAATTACAAAATTTAATTTAACAAGTGTTTGGAAAAACTCAGCCAATAACGTCGAGCAGGGCAACACTGTTTACTCTTTTAATAAAAAAAACGCGACAGCGCCTAGCCAGCATTGCCACTACTAATTAAAGTTAGTTTTAGACGATTTGTAAATAGTGTAATTTTGTAAAATCACTTATTTATCTATCTTGTATGTATGTACTTATGTATTTGACGACCGGATGGCCTAGTGGTTAGAGAACCTGACTATGAAGCTTGAGGTCCCGGGTTCGATCCCCGGTCGGGGCAGATATTTGTATGAAAAATACGAATGTTTGTTCTCGAGTCTTGGATGTTTAATATGTATTTAAGTATGTTTATCCGTTGTCTAGTGCCCATATCACAAGCTTTGCTTAGTTTGGGACCATTGGTGTCAATTGTCCCAAGATATTTATTTATTTTATTTATTTACCTATCTATATCTATTTCTTACCGTAATCCGGAGTGACTTCGATTTACGGTGTGCCTTAAAAAAAAGTTATAATGACACAATCATTAGTTTTTGTTTGCGTTTACTGCTTCCAATCAATATACATCGATCGCCTTTACGTCTACATGCCAAATATTCACTGCATAATGGACAATATAGATTTTATAGCAATTTTAAGACGACCTCCAAAATTAGCTGTTAAAAGCACAAATCGATATTTTGTTTAATCGTATTTATGTATTACCAAACCGTATGTAATTTCCAGCTCTAAATTTTCGTCGTCTAAAAATGAAAAAGTATTTGGAAAAAAATATCTAAAGAAGAAAATCAGAAAATTAAAAACTTATAAGAGCAAATTTAATGCCATATCGTTTAAGTCATTTTGCATTCCTATCTGTGACCATTACGCTTTTAAAGTTATTCAACTTAACTATTATTCCCACTGACTTGCAAGTTCGGTGCCAAAGTATAATTATATTGCACTTTTATGATAACTGCGGCAAAATGCGGTTTCAGATGCTTTCAAAATAAGTGTTACTTACTGAAAAATTAACATGTAATAGTCTATTACCAACAAAGTTATGCAAATCGACAATCTATTTCATTTCGTTTATTTCAGTGTGTTGCTTCGTCTTCCCGTAGAAAATTGACACTTTCCCAGGATTAAAAGTTTTGATATGATTTAGAAGTGAAACATTTTGTTTTAAGTCAGTTTAATATAACATCTTTATTTTTAACCCCCGATTTAAAAATTTCGAAGAGGCTAATAGACGCCACGGGTGACCGCAGAGCAGCTTCCTTGGACAGACAGCGTATTAGTATCGCTGTCCAAAGGGGAAATGCTGCCGGGATCTGCGGCACTATGCCACGGAGGTCTCTCCTTTTTAATTGTTATATTTTAAGATTAGTTTTAGTTTAGTTTCCAATTTGTTTTTAGTTAAATCTTAACAAGCATAAATCAACAAAGATTGCCTTATATGTACTAGTTTAAATTCATAGACCTACATCTTTATTTCCGAGAATTCGAAACATCAAAAACAAACAAACCAAATACTATCTCATTTCCATCACGTGTTCTTGATATTTACATACGCTCTTATACAACAAGCGGAGCAGGTAAAATATTCGCCGAATTTCTAGCCAAATTAAACAGGGTGCTATATTTAAGCGAAAAGGATGTTAAATTAAACATTTCTACGGCTCATAAAGGCGTGTTTTACCCCCGAGGGAGCATTGGAACTCGTTGGGGTGATTAAAAAAGTTTTGCTGTTTTTTGTCTGACTTGCCTGTAAGGCTGTAAAGCTTGGTGGGCTTATTAAAACCCTCTTCTCACTAAACAATTCAAATCTGGTGCCTGTTGATGTTTGAGTTGAGGACGAACTATTTGCGTCACTTTGCGTTGCGTTGATTCTTTTGACAACGCTTTGTACGCTTTTACGTGAAACTTTTGAGACTGTTGTGCTGTCGACTGAGGATTAAACTCCAAACCTCAAGCAGCAGTCAGGTTCATTAAATAACCACTCGTGATTCTGCAAGGTGGCTGCCGGTTCAGCGATTTAAGAAATAAAATGTAAATGTTTTCATTGAAACAGGCATTATTGTTACGATCGTACAAATAATGAAGGTGCAAACAACCAGTATTTATTGGCAATAATTTTTAGTTATCGTAATAATGGTCATAGTTAAACAATCTGCGCGAGTGCCCTAGATCGTTTGCTACCAATATTGACGCTGAAATGTTGAGTTTGCGTATAAATCTGAAATATTAATACCGGAACGTGGATTTTTTAATCAAACGATCAGTGCGATATCGGAAAATGTTTTCAATACCTTGAATGCATTTTTTACTAAGCTAGGTATGTTTTATTAGTTCTACGTAAGGCTAAAACAGCAAATTGAAGTTATTTTGCTTTGAATACGTCAAATCAGCCCGCATCCGCCCACTGCTGAGTAAAGGCCTCTTCATTCTTACGCCACTTTGCCCGGTCCTGTGCCAGTCTCATCCACAGTTTTCCAGCTGAATGCCAGATGTCGTCTGACCAATAGGCTGGTGGTCTGCCCACTGACCTTAGACCCAATCTTGGCCACCACTCTGTGACCACCTTTGATCTCTCGTCGTACCGTCTTGCCAAGTATTTATAGGTAGGTACGTTTTTTTTTTCAAAACATTTATTTTGTCAGTCTTTTTTTGCACGCGAGGAGTAATCTCGTTAAGCTTTCTGCATTTGATTAAGCAGTTAACAAAATAGCTTGCATTAAAAATACTTACATATTTATGTATATTTTGTTTGATCAGTATTTTATTTGATAAAGTCCGTCATATCATTAGAAGTAGGTCAAAATTAAGGGACTCGAACCCACGACCCTCTGCTTGAGAGGCCACAGGTCAAACCACTAGGCTACCACGGCTTCCGGATTAATTCTGAGACAGTAAAAGTGTTACAAACTTTACAACCATCGTTTCTGAACTATAACCTCTCTAAAACCTTCTTATACAAGATGGCAGTATTAAAACCCCAACACTTAAAACATCGGGGCTATTTCTGTTTAATTGCCAAAGCTGTCAAGTCACAGTTTTATTAAGCGCCCCCTTCACAGTTCACACGGCAGACTTATCGCGCTAAAGCCTTTTATTCCAATTCACTTTGTGTAATGAATGTTTATGGCTGAAACACACGCTACGTTTCATTGTAAGGCGGGGACACATTTTGATTGTAAAGTCTATCAAATTATTCGTTTACTAGCTTTTGCCAGCGACTTCGTCTGCAAAGAATTCGTTTATAGATATCCCGCGGAAACTACGCAATTTTCCGGGATAAAAAGTAGCCTATGTACTATTCCAGGCTTTTCTCTATCTATGTGCCGAATTTCATCTAGATCCGTTGGGCCGTTCTGGCGTGATTGAGTAACAAACAAACATCCATCCATCTATCCATCCATCCATCCATCCATACTTTCGCATTTATAATATTAGTTAGATAGAAAAAAGGGAATCAGGTAAAATCTTGAGGGCCTTCCCTTTAAACTATGAGACTGCTGGCTTGACAGAGGCTAAAAATGCTTGGTCCATTGCTTGCCCGGGAAAGGATTTTCCGGAAAATTTAAAATCACAGGGGACCTGGGACGACATAACTTCAATTCTAACATATGAGTCCCTATTGTGCCGCAGTACGGGCCCTGAACGTGCTAGAATTTTGGCTGCCGGTACGAAAGAAGCCGGCCAATGGCTACACGCCATTCCTTCAGCCAAAACTGGTACGTTCCTAGAGCCCGATACCCTCAGAATATCCGTCTGCCTACGTCTGGGGGTACCAATCTGCGCTCCACACGAATGCCCCTGCGGTACTGCGGTCGACGCGCTGGGACACCACGGCCTTTCATGCCAAAAAAGTGCAGGCCGCTTCTCTAGGCACGCCGCACTTAACGACATAATCCGTCGCTCTCTTGCCACCGTCAACGTGCCGGCGCTACTTGAGCCACCCGGTATCGCCAGAGACGATGGCAAGAGACCAGACGGCATGTCACTGATTCCGTGGAAGCTGGGTCGGGTGCTGGTATGGGACGCTACCTGTGTAGACACACTGGCCCCTTCCCACGTCCACGGAACAGCTATTAGAGCAGGTGCGGCAGCAGAGGCGGCCGAAAAATTAAAAACTAACAAATATAAAGGTCTCGGCCCCGAATACTACTTCCTGCCATTCGGGGTTGAGACCTTAGGTCCGTGGGGTCCCAGCGCGCATATATTCATGAAAGAATTGACTAAGAGGCTGATCGACTGCAACGGAGACCAAAGAGCTGGCAGCTTCCTCGCTCAGCGTATTAGTATTGCAATACAGCGGGGAAATGCTGCCAGCATCTTTGGCTCAATGCCGCGGGGGAGTACGTTTTTAGATTTATTTTAGTTTTAGTTAAATTAGTTTATCTTGTTATTTATATTTAAGTTGTATTTTAGGAGTTTTATTAATATGGTAAATAAATCATAAGAAGTTAGATAGTTAGATTAAGTACCTACTTTTGGGTTTAGTGCCGTCTTGTACGGCTTTAACAGGTTTGTAGTTAGGACCATGTGTAATTGTCTGATATAAAACCTATCCTATGTTCTTTGGCTCGTTGGGAGGGGAAGGCCTAGACGGACGTTTCGTGATCAAATTGGGGACGTTTTGGAAAAAGTTCAAGTCAAGAGTACCCGAAACCGACGAGCATGTATGAAGAGATTGATGAATGTGGATTAAGCGAAAGAGGTACGTCAACTGGGGTGACTTTGGTAATTTCGGGGCTACTTTGATCGTTTTAAAATTGCTATAAAATCGATATTATCCATATCCGGTGAATGTTTGGCATGTAGACGCAAAGGCGATCGACGAAGACATTGATTGGAAGCACAGTAAACGCAAATAAACAATAATGGTTTTGTCATTAAAACTATTTTTTAAAGTCACCCCGTAAATCAAAGTCACCCCAGTTGACTGTATGTCTGGATCGTATAGCAAGTGGAACGATGTAGTCTCTGCCTACCCCTGTGGGAAAGAGGCGTGACGGTAGGTAGATCGGAGAAGCAATGTAGAATAGGGTAACAGACAGAGTTATATAAATCACGTCTTTATCCCTTACGGGGTAGACAGAGCCTAAGGTAACAAGACCTAAAGGCCACGTTAGCATGATTATGGGCTTATAGGTGGAAAGGGGAATCAAAATAGTATAATATATCTTCTTGGGACAATTGACACCAATTGACCTAGGCCCAAACTAAGCAAAGCTTGTAATATGGGCACTAGACAACGGATAAACATACTTACATAGATAAATACATATTTAAATACATATTAAACATCCAAGACTCGAGAACAAACATTCGTATTTTCATACAAATATCTGCCCCGACCGATCGAACCCGGGACCTCAAGCTTCATAGTCAGGTTCTCTAACCACTAGGTAATTCGGTCGTCAAATCATGAATAGTGACGGGTTGCTGGCCACATCGCCTATTTGAATCCTAAGATTTTCGCCAATGGGTTATTACAAAAGTAACAGATCATAAATCTAAAATGTAACAGAAATAGATAAGAAGAAACTCTTCACAATATGCAAAACGTCTCACGTACTTTGTGGTAGCGACGCCAACGCCAGACTAGAAGCAGGGAATTTTTAATAAATACAGGGCGAATGTTTATTAAAACCTTAGTGAAGACGAGTCTATCCCCTTGGACGTTTTTCCTCCTCTTAATTAAGGTTGCGGCTGTCTGCTCTGTGGGGTGAAAGAACTATCTTAGGAATTAAATATTACGAACAGACTGGCCCTAGACAAGGCACCTGTAGTGAGTTTCGATCCATTTTGTACGCGTTTGTAAACGAAAGCCAAGTTTCTTGCGGCGCATTCTTCTTGGCAATGATGGTCTTTCCGAATGCGCTGGATTAATGATTCAAAAATCACTTACCTGAACAATCGGATAGCGTAGTGATTAGGGAACTTGACTATCAAGCTTGAGGTCCCAGGTTTGATTCCCGGTCGGGATACTGTGTATGAAAAATACGAATGTTTATTCTCGATGCTTGAATGTTTAATAATGTAGTAGATGACACCCGAGGGTGGTGAAATAAAGAATGTCTCAGATCGTTGGAACTTGTCGCACGAGCTGAAGGCGGGTGGTAGGGCCTTGTGCAAGGTGCGTCCGGATCGCTACCACCATCTTACTCGCTAATCCTGCTGCTAAGCAGCATTGCTTGCACTGCTGTGTTCCGGTGTGGAGAGTAAGACAGCCGGGGAAATTACGGGCACAAGAGGCATTTCATCTAAGTCCTCTAGGTTGGCAACGCATCTGCAATCCCTCCGGGGTTGCGGGTCTCTATGGGCAGTGGTGATCGCTTACCATCAGGTGACCCACTTGCTCGTTTGCCTTCCTATTCACATAAAAATAAAAAAAAATAAAAAAAAATAATGATGTCATTAAAACTACTTTTTCTAGTCACCCCGTAAATCAAAGTCACCCCAGTTGACTGTACTTATGGCCCAAAGCGACGTTATATATATTTTAGTGTGTATTTATCTACACACGCTAGCCTGTTGCCCGCGAATTTGTCCGTGCAGAATTAAAGTACTTACACCGATTCTCTATTTACATTTTTTTTTCCTTTTTTTGCTGAGGCTATTATTTTTATGAAAAACCATTTTGTAAAAGGACGAATTAAAAATTCAAATCCTAAGCTTAGCCTTTAGTATTCAAAGAACAATGCATTATTCAACCAATAACCAGCTACCCTATCCATCTTATTTAAGTGTGACAGCCATAATCGCGTGACTTGACCTTAATAAAGGTCCAGACTGAAAAATAAATGCTAAAACGAAGAGGATTAAAAGATTCATAAACATTTCTAGCATATAACTGTTTGAATTATATTCCCATCTGCAGGTGGCTGCAGTAGATCTACTATGTTTACCAGAGTAATTAACTTTATAATTAATGTAGAAAATCGTGAACGCCGACCGGTCTTTATGCGAAGCATTTAGTCGTTAGTGCAAGGTAGGAGAGAATGCGATTACGGGTTTATTTATTTATCTTTACAGAGTATGAAACTAAGTTGATGTGGCCCGTCCCGATGTGGATTTAGGAGGCGGGCTTATATACCTTTCTTTACCCAACTGGCCACGGGTCTGCTGCTGATGGTGTATATAGTTTACCGTCGCAAGCGCCGCTTTATCTTGATATAATTAATTTGTGTGATGCCAAGGATCAGGGAGCCTTACCATGACTTCTTAATGCGATTCAGTTTAGGTTCGCTCGCTGTCAGATTCATACTAAAAGTGACAGCTAAAACTTGAACTGAGTCGGAATTAGGACGTCATGGTAAGGCCCCCGAGCGCACAAAGAGATCAGAGCGTATTTTACGTCACTTTTGACGCAGGCGAATTTCTTATAACACTAACAATCGTGGCATCAAGCATTTCGGCCAGCTATAGGCTTGCCCAAAAAGCCGTGGTAGCCTAGTGGTTTGACCTGTGGCCTCTCAAGCAGAGCGTCGTGGGTTCAAATCCCGGGCTCACACCTCTGAGTTTTTCGGAATTTATGTGCGAAAATTACATTTGTAATTTGCCATGAGCTTTTCGGTGAAGGAAAACATCGTGAGGAAACCTGCACACATTTGCGAAGAAATTCAATGGTGTGTGTTAAGTTCCCAATCCGCACTGGGCGCGCGTGGGAACTATAGCCCAAACCCTCCAATACACGGAGGAGGCCTATGCCATGAGGCACGCCGAATTACGCGACAATTTAATAAATAAAACGACAATAACAACAACAACAACATGCACCTACTGAAATTGTAGCGAGTTCGGAATAAAAAAGGCTTATAAATAAAAAATAGGCTTGCCCACCTCCTTGAACACGGCAGCGCGGCGCAACCAAAAGTCAAGTCCCGCGGTCTGTAAGTGTGTGTATGTACGCTTAGACCTCCTAAGCTACGCAGATAGCTTTCTGTATAAATGAGAATATTTCTTAATCTTCAAGCTTAAAATTGTAACTTTACTAGCTGGTTTTTGATAAAGAGTTTTATGAGGTCTCACGTGAATTTGTTAAAAACACAGAATGTTAATCGCTAAGTTCTAGAAGATTTTAGAGGTCACAAACATTTTGCACGGGTGTTCTTCATGATTCGATGTAGATATTTACAGGTGGCGGCACGTGAGTAAAACGTGGAGGGGAGATGCGCATTATGAAAAACAACATCGTTTTCATATTGCGCATCTCCCCTCCACGTTTTACTTAGTTACGTGCCGCTACCAGTAATTGTACTGTATTTTACCTAGCATGCTGCGTTCCATGGCTCGCCAACAAAACCCAAATTTGGACTTAGCTCTGTGAAAGACCAAGTTTGATTAAAAATTAAACTATTTTATTTTAAAATCGCTCATCGCTAGTTCTCTAAAACTACAGTCCATGCTGTGTCAGTACAACGCAACGGCGTAGTTTATAGACAAATTAACAATTTCGTATGGCGCTGAAGCCAGGTTTTACTGCTATGGGGTCAGTCTAATTTCCAGCTTTGCTGTAATTTTAAACGAACGGGCAGTAACCGTAATTGCTAAAGCTGTCAAGGTGTGTCCCACTACAGCTATAATGATTACATGACTTGTTTATATGAGACTAGCTGTTGCTAGCGACTTCGTCTGCAAAGAATTCGTTTATCGCTATCCCGCGGGAACTTTCCGGGATAAAAAGTAGCCTATGTGCTATTCCAGACTTTTTTCTATCTATGTGCCGAATTTCATCCAGATTCGTTGGGCCGTTTTGGCGTGATTGAGTAACAAACAAACATCCATCCATCCATACTTTCGCATTTATAATACTAGCTGTTGCCAGCGACTTCGTCTGCAAAGAATTCGTTTATTGCTATCCCCGGGAATTTTCCGGGATAAAAAGTAACCTATGTGCTATTCCAGACTTTTCTCTATCTATGTGCCGAATTTCATCCAGATTCGTTGGGCCGTTTTGGCGTGATTGAGTAACAAACAAACATCCATCCATCCATCCATCCATACTTTCGCATTTATAATATTAGTTAGATTTTAGAATTTAACAGCAGTGATTAAAGTTCCAGCAATGTGATTATTATTCATATCCTTTTTGTTATTGTAACTTTGAGTCTATTACTTCATCTCGGGTGCCTTTTTGTCCCTTGATTTTTATCGGTCATAATTCATAATATTCGTTAGTAATATATTTTTATAATAACATAATAGGTACTTATATCATGCATTTTTCTGAAAATTTGGAAAAGTCGTTAGAATGTAGTAGCGTACATTAGGTTGATTTGCTTTCAATTCTAAAAAAATATCCACTGTTTCAGAAATAAAAGGCGTTGACTAATGAAAATCAAGACAGACTATAAATTTGGAACTTAAATTTTATGGGACAGAATTTATAGTGTAGGTAGTATAGTATTTTTACTGCACATAAGCAACAGAAAGTACAACGGTGAACTTATAAAATAGAATAGAATAGAATAGAATATATTTATTTGCAAAGAAAGAAGAAAAAAAAAACGCCTAGAAAAGGTCCTCTTCTAGTCAGATTAACTAAGTTTAAGAGAGGAAAAACTTAACAAAGATAAGCACAAGTCATACATACGTATAGACCCACGTAATCCATTCCGAACCGTACAACGAATGTCTGTTAAGTTTCTTGTGGTCCTTTTACTAAAATCAGTCTTTCTGGACTTGGAAGGTTCAAATTACTGCTCTCCTCGTTAATTCCTCGAGAAAAGCAAACTCGGAGGGAAACGGCGCATTGGAGAAATGGAAAAACAATGTCAACGTTCCATGGGGTAACAGAACTAGGAAAGCTTTTGTTCGAGTATTGGATGGTAAGTGAATGGAATACTTTATTGTAGGAATGATTGTTTTTCCTTGTAGTCAATCAAGTGATTGTAATAGAAGAGCATTGAACTAACGTAAGTGAAACAAGTGCTCATTGCAAACCTGAGTGCGTTGAGGTGGATCTAAGGGTGCGACCACACCGCCGCTTAAAATACGGTGACGTTACGGAATCGCAACAAAATGTGTGAAGAAACGGTGAGAAAACGTGACGCATACGACACGTCACTGCGTATACGCGGCGGTCGCACCCTAATACACAACATCCAGCTGAGTCGAAGTGTATCGTTAACTGGGGTGACTTTGATCAGTTTGGGGCTTCTTTGATCGTTTTAAAATTGCTATAAAATCTATATTTTGATTGTATAATTATACAATATTAAAACCCTATGACATTGAATTGAATAGTTTTTATTCCTACGATTCCCACGGGCGCGCAACAAAGAATTCTCCGCAGACAAACTCACGGGCAACATCTAGTCTATACTAATCCTACTAATATTATAAATACGAAAGTTTGTGGGGATGGATAGATGTGATGATGTAAGTGTGTAAGGTATTTTCATTCTTACCTGCCCTATTTGGTAAACAAAATTCTAACCTCAATGTGCAAATTTTTGTAAAGAATAAGGTGTATTATGTTATCAAATAAACCTGAGGCAATATTTTGTACATACCTAATTTTGCTGATACATATTTTATCTCCAGTTCCTTTATTTACGATGAAATAGTCAAAAAATTCGTACGTAAATACGTTTTGAGGTTAGAATTTTGTTTCTTTTCAATTTTTGTTTGTGTAGGTAAGAATGAAAATACGATATGTTTGTTCCTTCTTCAAGCTGAGACGATTGGACGGATTTAGATAAAATCTGAAACGGAGATAGGTGGTACCCTAGATTAACACATAGGCTACTTTTTATCCCGGAAAATTGAATAGTGCTCGCAGGATAGTGATAAACAATGTCAAAGATCGTAGCTGCCTAATGTAAATCGAATTCTATGCAGTCAAAATCGCGGGCAGAAGCTTTATTATACTAATATAATAAAGAGGAAAGTTTTGTATTTTTGTATGTTTGTAACGAATAAACTCAAGAACCGATTTCAAAAATTCTTTCAATATTATCCCTTTGTAACAGGCTATATTAATTCTGCGTGGACGAAGTCGCGGCAGCATAAGACTAATGCATAAATTTGACTTGAACAAAACCCTATTGCCCCCCCTTACATTAACATTTAAATTTTGCTCGGTGATGTTAAAATTATGCCAATCATAACATTTAATTAGCGTATACAAAACGGCAACTTGTTTTCATATTTAACCCATTAATTCCCCCCCGGGATACAATACAGCATAATGCTTTTTCTAGTCGCACCGGAAACTACCCCTTGAGACTTTAATTATATTTTCGGTGTAATGTTTGTGTGCCGCGGTCCTGCCACAGTGTTGGGAGGAACAGAGAAGGCATGGAAATATAACACTGCTAAAGCCTTCCTTAAAGTGTTCCTTGTACAAGGAACGCTACCAACACATTTGTTGCAGTCCGACCTTATATACCTTTTATATGTACTTATTGTTTATGTTTACTTTCTATTTTTAAATATTAAAAAAGATATAAAATTGCCTATGCCATTCAGTCAGTTCAGATATGAAGTTCAATAAAATAGTTTCCAAAGTTCTCATTCATAAGTTTCAACACTCGTTACATAAACGAGAAAGTATTAAAAATTCAAAAACTTCATTTTGCAAAATGCCAAGGGCTCTTTTACGAGTACATGTCTTTTTTTAAAATGACCAGGGGCCTTACCATGACGTCCTAATTCCGACTCAGTTCAAGTTTTAGCTGTCACTTTTAGTATGAATCTGACAGCGAGCGGACCTAAACTGAATCGCATTAAGACGTCACGGTAAGGCCCCAGTGCATTTGGAAAAACCGTCATAATCAATATAATTGACGGTTCATTCGAAATATTATAAACGGGATGTGAACCGCGATACCGCGGGAATCATTAAAAACTCTTATAATTGACGGTTGCCGTATTTCGAATAAACATGAATGAAAAAGTACATTATTGGGAATGAGAGAGGGAGACGAATAGTTTGGACAGTGATGCTCGATGCAGCTGTCGCTTGCTCTCGATCTTAACAACATTATTTTTCATTCAAGTTTATTCAGAACACGGCAACTGTCAATAACATTAAGAAAGTAAAAGCACTGTATTGTAATGACTTTTGAATTTTAGTCGCACTACTGCGTTCTTAACTCTGCCCTATTTTGCCCATAGCATTTATATTCTTCATAAAGGCGGTTCGGGTTGGGACATACGTTACAAAGCCATTACGTTATATGTTTATGCCAGCCTGTGTACCAGCTGTCTACCATTTACCAATGAATACGATGTTAACATTACGATATTTATTTAGGTTTTCATTGAGATACTGGCTCGTGTCAGTTCCCGCTTTCGAATAAACTCACTATCAAGGTGAATTATTGCAAAATTCTGCCTTCTTCATAATCATAAAAGCCGCTAAGAAAAATTTCAGCCTTCTAGAACAAATGTTAAATCGTTTTATTCTATAAAACAGATGCATTTTGTCTATAATTAAAAACAAGATCAAAATGAAAAATTCATTTTCGTTGTACGCTATATTCATGTAGCCTTTTTTAACGTTCCATTCTCCAATTTTCCGTTACCTGAAAATACTTAGCAATTAGTAAAACCGGAACTAGGTACCTTAATTACTCGATGTAAAGACTAACCTGCCTTAATGGTCGGCATATTACCTATAACTCTGGCGCAACCATTTTTTTTTTTTGTTCCTTTACCTTACTGGTTTTTTTACGCCAGTGCGTTTTTAAACATGGCTGAAAATATTCATGTTGAAAAGGAAGTATTATTATCATAATGTGTTTACTACAAGTATCTTTTCATGACAGTTCTTTAGCATGAAAAAAGATTAGCTTCCAGGTGAGAAAAGTTCAATGAAATTTTTAGATTGAAGAGCCAATATAAAACCAGCCTACCTACACCTACATACCTACATAATGTTGTACCGTAAATAATGTTCATTTCATGGATATGAGAAGAGAAGAATAAAGAAATTAAAGGCTAAATAACTGATCATTTCAATAATACAAGAAAGTTTGTCGTTGACACTAAAACATCAAGAGGACATTCACAAAACAACAAAGCGAGCGCGAAACCGAAGCCTCATTCCGAAGGCCTATGCCCAGCAGTGAGACGTAAATAGAGGGGACTGTCGATAACAATGAGCCCCTATTTCTTCTATCAACGCAAACTTTATCATGCACGAATAAACCCCAATTACCTCCAAGAACCGGATTAATTTCCTGATCCCCCCACCTTGTGTTCCACTTGTTTGTATTAAACTAACCCTGTTCTGATTGAAGCGGCGAGATTGAACATAAACATAAATAGTACTTATTAATTTATGCCATGTCATTGTGGTAGAATATTACCTACAGGTACTACCTAATTATTAATCTAACTAATATTATTTTACATTCAGAATGTTAATTTCAAAAAGTACTACCAATTAATGCGATAACGATTGACGTCATTATTTTTCTAACTTCGCCTAAAAAAAGGCATTTAATATCTTTATTGAATCAGGCGTTACTTTGCGGAGCTCCATTTCAATTAACACAAAATATTTACTTTGCTACTCCGCTACTTACGTACCGCGCGTCGCGTCGTGAGTAGCGGAGTAGCAAGGTTAATATTTTGAGTTCATTCAAAGGCATTTAGTTAAAAAGAAGTATTTTCGCTGTAATCCAAGCCTTTTAGTCGCAAATGGTTATTTCACGGAATACCAAGAGAATAGAAATAGACTGGCGAAAAACATTGTCTGTTAATTCGTTCCGCGAAGTGATGAGTGCCTACCTACAAATTCATTGTTTACTCAACAACTCTTTATTTTTTAGAACAGAACAACTCTTTGTTCGTCAATAGGTTACTTTATATTTATATCAACACAAGCACGTTTCCGGCTCTCGCTGGCTTTCACAGATTTCCTCCATAAAATGACCACTATTCGAAATTCATTTATTAAGGTCAGGCATCCGTATTTGGGCCCAGTACGTTAAGTATAAAATTACAAATTAAATAAACTTAATTTTAAATCAAGACATTTATACTTAGGTGGGTACCTACCTGTGATAACGGAGTAGCAAGGCAGAACATTATTATTCTTGTTTCTTAATACAGTTGGCGTGTTCTAAATAAACATGAATGAAAAAATGTTGTTAAGATCGAGAACAAGGAACAGCCTGCATCGAGCATCACTCTGTCCAAACTACTCGCTCTCATCCCCAATATGTACTTTTTCATTTGAAACACCGCAACTGTCAAATGCATTAAGAAACTTGAATCACTGTAAATTATTTTTATACATCAAATTCTGAGTAAATTAGCCGTGACAAAGAGACAAATAGACACATGCAGTAATCTTGCAAGGGTTCTTTACATCTTTTGAGGTACGGAACTCAAGTAATTGTCATCAACGGGTACAGAAAGAAAAACAAGTACTCTAAAACACCGTCAACGCAACTGAACAAGCGACTCAGTTAATGAAGATAGCGGTGCAAACAAAAGACAAATGAAAAATCCTCGGTGCAGTACTCTTGTTTACCCTAGCTCTAGGGTTTGAGGCATCCTCATACGCATATTCATATTCAAGATGTTATAAAAATAATCGGAATAAATTTTGTATAGATTCAGGTGTTACATTATGGCGGTTAATGTTATACTAAGTGGATAATTTTACGTAAACAGTCTGCTAAATAATGACGTCAAGCCAAGGAAATAATTTTTATTCGTGTTAATCCTCACGGTCAAATTTAAAGTCTCTGTCTGTTACGTTATAATAAATAGAGACAGCACCATAATATATCCGACAGTTAAGATATCAAAAACTTAACTGAGAGTGGAGTAGCAGGCCCTTAATCACCTAAATTGTCGTACACGTCTAGTTAGTGAGGATTCCACAGAGAAAAGTCAAACACGACACGTGTCCAGAGTGTTTTTTATTAGGTGTTTGTGTTTGTTTATACAATACTCTTCCTCTAAAGCGGAGTAGCTAACGCCCGAACACTCACTGCTTTTTTAACTCGCGTGACATTTCTATTCCTATTATTTTATTGATTCTGTGACATCAATACAAGATTTTTTCATTAATTATAGGGTGTCTTCATCTACATCCTCATACTCATTCTCATCTTATCAAACTCTCTTCCGCTTTGTTATTTGAGCTGCTGCTACCCAAACAACGTGAGCGCCTGATTCTGAATTTATTATTTATTAGAGCTTCCCAGTATCGCAGACATTAATAGCCGCTCTTTGCTTTAGCTTTACCTTGAGCCTTGAAATGTGAGCATGTGCGTCATTAAAATAATATACTTCAACAAAATACTGACACGCGTTCAGAAATTACCGCTTGTTCCCCGTACATAACTATTTTACACTAGCTGTTGCCAGCGACTTCATCTGCAAAGAATTCGTTTATCGCTATCCCGCGAGAACTATGCAATTTTCCGGGATAAAAAGTAGCCTATGTGCTATTCCAGACTTTTCTCTATCTATGTGCCGAATTTCATCTAGATTCGTTGGGCCGTTCTGGCGTGATTGAGTAACAAACAAACATCCATCCATCCATCCATCCATCCATACTTTCACATTTATAATATTAGTTAGATTACCAGGACATTCTAAGGTAAAATAATAAAGACTATTTCTAATTTAAAACAAACATGTTCGTGGCTTACATTGCTTTTAACAGTGCCGGTTATGTGACTTGGTTATGTTCGGGGAACAAGCTGAAATTTTGAGTCCCCAGGCGTATGTAATTTACAATAGTGAGTGAAGATGGATCACATTGAACAAAAAAGTGAGGCTGGCTTAAACTACGCCATGTCGTGTGTATAATTATATTGAACGCACACAAGTGCATTCAAACTTCGCGAGTTGTGTCTGGAGAAAGAACATGTCAAGCGAGCAGGTGTTCACCACTACCCATGGACACCCGAACACCAAGGGATTGCGGATGCGTTGCCAGTGTAGAGAATTATGATGGAATACCTCCTTTGCCAATAATTTCACCGGCGGTCTTATTGTCCTCGTAGCGCAAGCACTGCTGCTTGGCGGCAGGATTAGCGATTCATAAAGTTAAAATAAGTATCATTATCGTAATAATTATAAAAAGCCGTGGTAGCCTAGTGGTTTGATCTGTGGCCTCTCAAGCAGAGGGTCGTGGGTTCGAATCCCGGGCTCGCACCTCTGAGTTTTTCGGAATTTATGTGCGATATCTCATTTGAAATTTACCATGAGCTTTTCGGTGAAGGAAAAACATCGTGAGGAAACCTGCACACAACTGCGAAGCAATTCAATGGTGTGTTTGAAGTTCCCAATCCGCACTGGGCCCGCGTGGGAACTATAGCCCAAGCCCTCTCATTCTGAGAGGAGGCCTGTGCCCAGCAGTGGGACGTATATAGGCTGGAGATGAGATGATGAACAATTAATTGCGAAACCCTGGATTTTATTTAAGTAATCAAAATTAATAAAGTTAACAGCCCGTGATAAAAATGTGAACGGGTTAATTTTTACAAGCGCTAAATCCGGGTCTCCAGATTATATTTTAAGCTGAAAAATTAAATATGTGCTTATTTTCATGATCTTTATAGATTAAAACCATTTTGCTTTAAGTGAAATAATATTTTTTTCACCTCACTTGCTCGAAAGGGCTGTCTTTCTCCTTAAAAATCTGCGTGGAAAAGTGCTTTTTCCCCTCTTGGGTGGAAAAGGTTTTTGAAATGCGAACGCCGCGCAGACCACCGCTCCACCACGACCACGACCACCTCACCTACTCATATACTCAAGTAATTAGAAATTTGAAATTCTTCCATCCACCATTTTTCTCGCTGTAGTGAGGTGAAAAATTGTGTGTTTCGCTCGGCAGCAAAGTTTGTTTAGTGTCTCGTGCCTTGAAACCTTCGCGACGCTCAGTATTCTTCTTTTGAACCACACGCTTCGCTCGTGGTTCAATCATAGAATCCTTCGCTTGCTCGGGTTTCAATACAGGCACTCGCGCCAAACAAAAACTTTGCAGCCTTGCATAACAAATAACTATTTCGCTCATAAAATGCAGCACGTCTATTACGACAGCGCACAAGAGCCGCGTCGCGCGCGAGATAGATTGCCCGTCTTTTTCTTATTGTTCGTTCTAAAAAGAGACGGATAATCTATCTAGCCGGGCCGGGGGCTTACCATGACGTCTTATTGCGATTCAAATCCGAACCAAAATTGGATCACTCGCTTTCGGATCCATACTAGAAGTGTCAATAATGACTTTTTTTTACAAACTCTTTCTTCATTCTTTTTTAATATTCCGTATTTTACACGCACCATTGAACTACTTCACAGGTGCTATCGACGTTTCCTGGCAATATTTCCCTTCACCTAAAAGCCCGCGGTAAAGGAACGAAATTCTGCACACAATACCCAAAAACTGAGAGGTACACGACCGGGTTCAAACCCACAACCCACATTGACGCTAAACCGGTTATATTTCGATGGAAGTTTCAATATCCAATTTTCCGCGGAACTGCAGAACCGCGCTCACGTGAATACCTACGTTGAATTTTTACTTGAAATCTTTCCAAGCGAAGTTGAAAATCGAAAGTTACCGGTTTCTGTGAGCGAAATACTGACAAAATTTCCCTTTAAACTGTTGAAGTTACGTTTGTTTTAGAACAACATAAAATAAGGGGATGCTTGCGTAATTTCCTGTTGAAATTCAACGAAAGTTTTCAAGAAAAAAAGGTATTTTTAGGGGGCATCTAATTGACCTAGTCGTGTTTTTGTTGGACCCAATTTTAAAAATAAAAAAACTATCAAAGTGCGAGTCGGACTGGCGCACCGAGTGTTCCGTACAAATTTGGCAAGTTATTATAAAACGCACTGTAATGTTAGCAGAGCCCTCCTCTTAAGCAAAATGTATGTAGTGCGAGGTCATATTGTGGTTACTGACATAGACCAAGCCCCAAGTCCAAGCCCTAGTCTTGCAGGTGTCCCTGGGCGATGGTGATTGCTTTCCATCAGGTGACCCGTCTGCTTGTTTTCCCCCTCTTATATATTAAAAAAAAATAGACAGACGTAAAAATATTCTGTTTTTAGGGTTCCGTACCCAAAGGGTTAAAACGGGACCCTATTATTAATTAGTATTTGTTGTAATAACGGCTACAGAAATAGAGCACTTGGTAGCCTATTTTTGAAATACACGTTTTTCATTTTTCATTTTTTTTTTAAGTCTTACCCATTATTCATAAACGCTCTGTAGGCTCCTGCTAATTTTGCAATCGTTTGTCCCTTTCTTTTTTCGTTATCTGTCACTTTCACAGATAAGGACAAACGATTGTTAAATTAGCAGAAGCCTACAGAGCGTTTATGAATAAGGGTGCGACCACACCGCTTAAAAAACGGTGACGTTACGGACTCGCAACAAAATGTATGAAGAAACGGTGAGAAAACGTGACGCATACGACACGTCACTGCGTATACGCGGCGGTGTGGTCGGACCTTAAAGTGGTAAAGCTTTGGACAATAGTCTATAACACTATGGGTTACCGCCAGTCTAAATACAAATAAATATACTTTTAATCGAAACAAAGATTTCCACTCCATCACAGTTAGTATTGTGGCGTGTGCGCTATCGCTCCAATCGGGCGTATTACCCGCGTTCATAACAATTATTATAACAACGCCCTCTCTTGATCGTCGCTGATAATTATTGAACGCCTTCATTTCGTTCGTTATGTTTTTGCTAGCGCTGTGTTTTTTGGAGCGCTTTAAAAGAGCGTTTTTTAAAAACAGATACTTTTTTTTCCAAATTTTTACTATTTTAGGTTTTTTTGACTCAGAATCGTTTACTATATCGATCCTTGTACAAGGAAAAATGTGCTAATCTTCCACTTCAAATCATCACTTTTTGGTTCGTCATTTTTTTATGGGACGTGACGAACAGGAAAAAAACCATAGTTAAATCTGGGACACTTTTTTTCATGAATGATTCTGAGTAAGAAAAACCGAAAATATTTAAATTGTGGAAAAAAAAATCTAACACTTAAAAAAAAAACGCGCAAAAACGTGATTATTTATATAAAAAAAGATTGAATGCACCATTACATGAGATTTTACTATTAATATATCCATTTTAGTAATAGGAATAGTATGTTATTCTTAGAGAATTGTGATAATAAACTTTCACCAGGTATCTTTCAATTATATTAATTAAAACCGTTATGGGCTAAATTAGTTAAATAAGTTTCATTAAGTTTGCTTCGTTTAATTTAGAAAATGGAGCAACTAAATAATGTATTCTAGCGTGGAATCACTTTAATTTATCTTCCTACCTAATGAAAACTCAACATTTGAAATGCAAAACCCACCACTCATTGCCATGAGGTACCGCTTATTGCCTCGCGCGATGAAATATCACGGCCTGCCTTATTTTGAGGTTATAAAATGTGAGCAGTGATTACAACTGCTTTTGAAAGCAGTATTTTCTAAATCATTTTAGTATATTTCTGGATTCTGTACTCAAAGGGTGCCAATTGGACTCGTAATTAAGTAAAACAGTTTCTGTAACAGAGCAATTCTCTTTGCAAAAGTGCTCGAAATTTTCAGAGACATGGTGATGAAAAGATAATTTTGATGTGGGCACTTTTTCTTTTTCGTATTAGTACCGTTTTATGCATGGGTCCGACACGGACTAACCCAGTTTTATTACTGACCAGTGTACCAATCCCTTGAACACTTTTCAACTTTATAACTCGATGTTTCATAAATTCTAAGTTACCTGTAATTAATTACTTATTTAGCTGTCGTGTACCAAATTTGGCTACACCGCCTCTTTCTAGTACCGCTTGTAAAGTCATGAACGATAAAATTACAGTATGTAAATTTTTAGCTATGAAAACACTTTTTATTGCTTCAGCTGTTTCGACCTGAGTGATCGTACTAAACTTTCTTCATTTATTTTCTACCGACCGTACTAAATACAAACCAGCGTCTTTGTAATTTATCATGCATTATTTTGTGGAAAGTTACAGCAATAAAATTTTACAATTGAAGTAAATAGTTTGCATCAGGATCCATAATACTAATTACAGCGTGTAGTAAAAAATGCTTAAAACACAAAGTTACAATCCTTTTACGAGCTTTTTCTTAATCTGGAATAGTTTTTCCTTACCTTATAGTTACAGCATTTACGATTTGTAATTAGTATATGTGCCGGTACGTAAGTCTAGCGATGACGAGTCACGTGGAGGGGATCTGCGCACCACGGATACCGTATTTTATACTTCTGGAGCAATTTTTTTTTATATTTTCTGTAGGAATGGCAGTATTAACTGTATTTTTTTTAGCTTCTATAGCTATGGTTATATACCCCAGTGGATTATTGTAAGGGGGTGTCTGATACACCCTGTATGTATTGTATAGTTCCAGAGAGGGCATTAAACGAGGTCTCGGCAGACAAAATCGCGAGAAACAGCAGCTAGTAGATGCTACATAAATAAATTTAATTCTTCTTGCAACCGAATCAGCTGTTTCTATTTCAACTGCGATATAATCGTCGCGTGACAAACCATATTATCTCGCACTTAAAATGTCTGCGTTTTATTCAAGATATCAAGGGGTGATATTACATTAATTCTACCTGTAGTTGTTACATAGTCAGTGGATTTAAGTGCTAGGTTATAAATGTTCTCACATGCTGTATAAAGTGCTACATAAGATTATATTAGAGTCATTAAGAATCAGGTTCAGAATACAATGTCTGTATTGTCATAAGATTTGAAAATCATTGTGCAAATTTCTAACCAACACCGTAAACTTAAGAACAGAAAGATCGATCGCTGTCAGATCCATAGGTACTAGAGTGTCAAAAAAGACAGCTGAAGAACCAGAATTGAATCGCATTAAGATGCGATAAGACCCCAGTTTGACCAAAGAAATAAACAATATTTTTCCAAGCGTAGACCGCCATTAAATCCAACAGAAAACTATTAACTCTATCTTAACTGAGTGTACGCTGATAGAGTTCCTGATCAGAATACAGCTGTGACGCCAGCTGGAGTTGAACACGATTTACACGACTATTATAAAATAAATTAACGGGGCAATGGAAAGCCAATTTTTCTAGCCATTGTGTGAGGGCGAACAATACTCGAACAATGGCGCAATATGCCTCTTTCGGTGGAATGAATGGCGGATATTCTAACGGCTCGCTCTTTGCTCTTAGGTAATCGTTTCAGTGTATGTGTTAGGCAAAGTAGTCATGTAAGTACTGTAATGTACCTCTTCCCTTGTTAAGTTCTTAATTTAAAAATTAAGAAAAATACCTATTTAAAAAAAAAACAAGAGGTAAGGATCAGGAGGCTTATTACGTAGCTCGCTTGCAATCGCCATCGTGTTCCTTTTGACAGTTGTTGTATGAATGTGACAGCTAGCTGATACCGATGCCAATTATCAGCCCATACATGAACTGTCAAAATGAAGACGATGGTGATCGCGAGCGAGTTACGCAATTAAGCTTGCAGGTCTTAGAAGACGCTAACTCGGGGCGGTTGATGTTTTAAGGATCCGACCACACCGCCGCGTATACGCAGTGACGTGTAGGCGTCACGTTTTCTCACCGTTTCTTCATACATTTTGTTGCGATTCCGTAACGTCACCGTTTTTTAAGCGACGGTGTGGTCGCACCTTAATGCTGCACGCTTATTACGTTACTCGCTCGCAATCGCCATCGTGTTCATTTTGAGAGTTCTTGTATGAATGTGACAGCTAGCTGATTCCGATGCCAAATTTATTGTCAGCCCATACATGAACTGTCAAAATGAAGACGATGGTGATCGCGGGTGAGTTACGTAATAAGTTTACTGGTCTGGGAGTAAAGAAAACATAGAATGTACCAGTTGCTTCTCTTGCCGCGCAGATGGTAAAAGCCCATCGAGGGAATGGGCGAAAGTAGGAATCATGTTATAGGCGATGCGGCTAGCAACCCATCACTATTTTGATTCCCTTTTCCACCTATATGCCCACAACCATGCTAAAATAATTAATATGCTAGAATAATTCTAAGAGCCCATTAGGCTTAGAGAGAAACATGAGAAAACGCAAAAATGTCTGAAACCGCGTTATTGTCTTATTTAAACTTAAATACATGCAAAATGATTCCGCGCAAATTATCCTCAATGTGGACCAAACGAAATTACCAAGTAAAACAAAAGAAATTTTAAATGGACTACGCCCAAATTACACGTTGGTTTTTATTATATTCTTTTGAGGTAGAAAAATTAGTTGAAAAGGAATAACGACACAACGGCTGCCGACAAAGAGAGAGAGAGAGTCATCGTCGTGAAACTTACAATACTCCGCTTTTTGCGCCAGCCCGGCTAGCACGACAGCGCTTAAGAGTCGCGTCGCGCGCGAGATAGATTACCCGTCTCTTTCTAGAACTAATAGTAAGAAAAAGACGCGCAATCTATCTCGCGCGCGACGCAACTCTTGTGCGCTCTCGTGCTAGACGTGCAGGTTTGAAAAGCCTTACATTGCTTTACCTTAGGCTCTGTCTACCCACTAAGGGATAAAGACGTGATTTATGCATTGTATGTACAAACCTTAGAAAAATAAGAAATAATTATCCGAAATACCCAGAGAACAATAACAACAACAACACCAACAACAACACCAACAACAACTAGCCCTTTTTAGTTAATTTCACTTTGTCAAAGCTGTGAGCATAAGCTAGTAAGTACACTTTACTTGGACTAAGATTACTATATAATTTACTAAGTAAACGTAATATAAATTAAATAAAACTTGTGCTAGAAACATTTCTGTGCCCCGAGGCGAAGTGTCACACAGGACAAAGCTTTGCTCCAACTAGATAGACATTTTGAGATCTGACAGCTGCTTTGTGTGTTTAAAAATATATGCTTATTTAGCGCAGATCTGAGAGAGCTTTATATTATTTACTATCATCATTATCAGCCATTGGACGTCCACTGTTGGACAAAACCAGGAATTGATATTTCCGCTCACATAAAAATATCTAGTCTCTTCTTAGCACACCCTAGTAATACCCAAGAAATGTGATAGTAAATTCAAAAGCCTGGCTCCAGTGGGTTCTTTATCGTTTGCCCGAATTTCATTTGCCATAAATGTATTATTTGCCATAATGATCATTTGCCATAACTCTTTTTTCTCGTTATTTGTTAAGAGGGTGCATCCGTGCTGAGCTCGCAACGTCGCATTTTTGGTGATGTTTTGCGATTATTTCACAGAAATTGAATGAAAGTATCAAATGTCCGTCTGTAGTGCACTTTGTTTTTAGTGTATTAATGTGTCTAATGCAATAATTCATCGTGATGGACTTTTATTTTCTTATTAAACGAGATATAGTATTTTATCGCTTCAATACGAAAATAAAAGTCCATCACCATTAATTATTGCATTGGACACATTAATACACTAAAAACGAAGTGCACTACAGACGGATATTTGATACTTTCATTCAATTTCTGTGAAATAATCACAAAAATCACCAAAAATGCGACGTTGCGAGCTCAGCACGGATGCACCCTCTTAATTATTGAGGATTGTCATGAAACAAACCTAATCTAATCTATAGAGTTCTACAGGATTGCCATTACAATGCTCCTGAAAAAATTACGGTTTCAGAAAAAAAAAGGGTTATGGCAAATGATCATTATGGCAAACATTACATTATGGCATATGAAATTCGGGTAAAAGAGGGGCTCCGTTTTTTCTATTGTAGGCTCCAAGCACTCAACAAAAACCAGTATTTAAATGTAAAACGAAATAAATAGCGTATCGACTCGTCCGTTAACGGCGGTGACTACGGCACCCGAAAATCTGCTGACTATTTACAATTTATTTGAATATGAAAAACAAGTCGCCAAAAAGTCACGTTGCTAACCAAGTTCGTCTGGAAATTAAAACGTTCGGCTAACAAAGGTTTTGCTGAAAAAAGTCTATATAATTACAGTCAAGGAATCCAATTCCTAACCCACTTCATTCAAAGACCGGGTAGTCCATTCTTCAGTACTGAGTACCTAATTCTAAATGTTAACTTTTTTTTCATCCACGCTGTTATGGGAGCAAAGAAAAAAACAGAATGTATCAGTTTGCTTCTTCTCAAGCAGATGGTAAAAGCCCATCCAAGGAATAGGCGAAAATTTTACGAATTTTATTGAATCAGGCTAACTTTGCGGAGGTCCATTTCTATGAAACAGCTGAGTAGCAAGGTAATTTTCTGTTCTCAGGTTCTCTGTACCCATCACTATTTTGATTCTCCCTTACACCTACTTATACCCCACAATCATGCTAATCGTGGCCTTTAGGCCTTGTTGCCCTGTTTACCTCCTACCTAAGTAATAAAAAAGCGACGGTTAGCACTCCGGGAGTGCCGGCAGAAGTGAAAACAGCAGCTTAAATCAGATTTTAATGTTGTTACCTCCATGCTCAATACGCGTACCTTACTGGCCGCTTACAAAAAAAAAGGACGTATTATATTGACAGAACTCTAACAATGTGCTGATGCCCTAGTACTTTTGCTCCACGACTCAACAAAAAAACACTTCAAAAATCGAACGCGCTTCATTCGTATTTCAAAATAAGCTCTTAGAGGATCCTGATTATCCTTGTACTTAAACTAGCACCGTCTTACGTCTGTCGCGAAATTATCATTAATTACCCATCCCAAAATCTCAGCGCCGCTAAAGAAGAGTTCATTTCAAGAACGTATGCACATTATTTAGGATTGAAAGATCACGAGACTTTGAGTACATCAAAAAAAGATCGCCATAAACCTGCGTCCACAGCGGAATAACTGGCGTTCCTTGAGTAATGTCTCCGAATGAGGCGCATCGAGTCGGAATGGGCCTGTCACACCAATGACAGATGCGATCAGCTGGATAACAGCTGTCACTCTGACACTCCATGCCAGTTACGATAACGAACTCTTTTGAGATAACTTAATGGAATTAAAAAGGAATGTCGGCTGTTTTTAAGACGATATTGATTTTTAGTTGTCGCATGACGGGATTAAGCCTACGCGGCGTTACGCAGACGATAATACATTTTTATTTTATATTTTTTTTTCTTTTGATATTTTATTTTAATTAGTTTGACATTGTGACATGTATTTCTTGTTTTTGTTATTGGATTTTTGATTTAGATTTCGTTTATTTAATTATATCAATGGCACCTTATTATATTTTTATTTAATTCTAATTGACGATCTTTTTGTTACTTTCTTATGTTTTGACATAAAAATATAATTTAATTTTACAAATAGAAATAAATAATCCAACACTGCTGTTAGATATTCTTCAGACAAAAGAAAAGATTAAATAAAAAAATGAGTTAAAACACCCTTTTATTTGTTACTTTTTAAAATTAAAAAAAATAGCACGAGAAGTGGTTTCGATCACCGTTCAAGTTGGTCCGAGCCACGTCTCTCTGTCCTTAAAAAACAATAATTTTCAAATTTAACGAACGTTCGATTTTTAAACCACGACACCAGCCTCTTACCAGCCAGCCCGATGAAATATCCTATACGTGCCGGCACGTAAGTCTAGCGATGACGAGTCACGTGGAGGGGATGCGCACCCACGGATACCGTACCTATTTTATACTTCTGCGCATACAAAGTCATCGCTAGACTTACGTGCCGGCACTTATACCTATCCCTACAGTACCCACGGCATTTAGGTTCGCGTGGTAATTCTGTACAAGTATACAACTTGTAATAGGCAAGTTATTTTATCTTTCATCTGATTAATTATTATCTCGGCGGTGAACTAACTACACGCAATCACGAATGGTTTTTATTTTGGTCAAGTAAAAATAATGACGCACAGTAACACTAAAATAATAGATAAAGTTTTATTTGCGACGCAAAACGCTGAGACGTGATAAAAATATCTTTGAATAAAAATCAATACTGAAAGCGTTGAAAGAATGATAATCGTTGCAGGAAACTTAATCTATCTACATAATCATAAAGCTGATGAGGGTAGAAAGTGTACATGGAAGATATAAAAAAAAATAGCTGGGGATATTAGAATCGATAACAGAACACGTTTCATCAGTTTTTAGATTTTTTGTCAGTTTGTCTGTAGGTATATTTGCGAGCGCATCACGTGAAAACGGCTGAACGGGATTTAATGCAAACTTTACTAATCTATCAAGAAAATTCACGGCCAGGCTACTTTTTGTCCCGGTAAATTGCATAGCTTACATTAAGTCGGTTAAGACGTCATGGTAAGGCCCCTGAACTGAGTCTGAAATGAATCGCATTAAGACATCATGGTAGGGCTCCTGGAAGGACCTTGCACGACATCCTACCAAGTGGTTATGGAGAGGCCTTAAGCCACTCCCAACAATGGGCGGATTGGGATGATTTGATTAATTGAACATTATGTAGACTGCTTCGCTTAGTTAACTCTACAGTAAAAGTTTACCAACGGAATTGAACTATCCCTCTAACTGTGAAGTTGAACTCTGAGTTAACTGGATATAGTTAATCTTGGTAAACAAGGGAGCTGCGTCAAACATGCGTTCAAGTTAATTCAGGAGTTTGATGGTATAAGTTATAACCGACACGCGGGTACAAGTTAAATAACTAGTTGCAAAATTATTGTTACAGGTTTTTAGTAAATCCTTTTTATTACAACATACACATACATACATACCGTCTCGCCTCTATCCCACAGGGGTAGGCAGAGACTACTTTGTTCCACTTGCTACGATCCTGACATACCTCTTTCGCTTCATCCACATTCATCAATCTCTTCATACATGCTCGTCTTATAAGTTGGTCGTAGTCGTCCTGCAAGGTTTGTATTAACTTGCAACTTATGTGTATGTAGGTAAGTAGGTTTGTCATAATTTTGAAGCAGATATCTTCAACCGATTGGGCAATAACAAGACAAGACAATAATCTGGTAGTAGATACATATCAGCTGGTGGTCCGGCTTGGACCGTCTCCGCAGGAGGAAACTCTGCAACGGTTGGTCCGATTGACTTGAAATTTGGTACGCAATGTAGGATGCATGACAATGCAAATACAGTCAACAAAAAGTACAGTCAGCAAAAAAGTTTGTGTCAAAAATGAAATTTTTAGGTTAGGTTACTTAGGTTAGCCTGGCCGACGGTTTTGCCATTTTTGAAAATGGATTGTTTGATTCTTTAGAAAAAACTGAAATAATTTTTTTCACGTCAGAAAGCTGAAGTTTATCATACAAGGAGGAGCTAATAATGACTTTTTTTTATAATAAAGCCGACAAACGGGCATGCTGTCCACCAGACGTTAAATGATCCCGGCCGCTCATAAACACCTACCATTAGGACTACTGGTGCTTTGCCGGCCTTGCAAATAACACTCGCCTTTTAAAGGCCCCTATGGGAAAACCTCAACCGGGATAAAAACTATCCTACCTATGTTCTTCTTCGAGACTGAATCTATATTATGTAGCAAATTTCATTAGAATCGATTCAGTGGTTTAGGCGTAAAAGCTTATAATATTAATAGGGATTATCGCTTGATCACCACCGTCTCACTTAGCCCACACAAGCATTATACAAACTATAGTAACAATATGCAGCAAATATGCCTCCGGGGTTCATTAGACAGACGTGCGTGCGCTGAGAGCACGTTTAAGCCCCCCTGTTGACACAGATTTAAGATCATGTCAAGCCATGGGACTTACCCTCTTGGCGTCGATGGTACTCCAGAATTTGCATCATAACAATAAAGCTAACCGTATGAGTAACTACTACCGCCAAGCATTGATAATATAAGTCCAGTTAAGACTAACAAATGACCACAAAAAGTTTAAGAAACACTACTCTACGAGATCGAATCAGAAGTGAAGAGATATGCAGAACAAGGTCAGTGTCATAGCCAAGCGAATTAGCTCGTTGAAGTAGCAATAGGCAGGCCATATAGCACGGAGAACAGGATGGGGTCGTTGGGGCTGAAACGTTCTCAAGTGGAGACCGCGGATCGGCAAGCGCAGCGTAGGATGTCCACCACCGAGCTGGGGCCTTACCATGACGTCCTAATTCCGACTCAGTTCAAGTTCTAGCTGACACTTTTAGTATGAATCTGACAGCGAGCGAACGTAAACTGAATCGCATTAAGACGTCATGGTAAGGCCCCTGGACGGAGGACTTGGTTAAAGTAGCGGGTTCACGGTGGATGCAAGCCGCTTCCAACCGAGGCAACTGGAGGTCTATGGGGGAGGCCTATGCCCAACAGTGGACGTCCTATAGCTGATATTTTAAGATGATCAAATTTGACGGGCAACACATCTCTATCCTCTGGCTTTGCGTATAATTTACTAGCTGTTGCCTGCCACTTCGTCTGCAAAGAATTCGTTTATCGCTATCCCGCGGGAATTTTTCGGGATAAAAAGTATCCTATGTGCTATTCCAGACTTTTCTCTATCTATGTGCCGTATTTCAACCAGATTCGTTGGGCCGTTCTGGCGTGATCCATCCATCCATCTATCCATCCGTCTATCCATACTTTCGCATTTATAATATTAGTTAGATGGATGGTGCCCTTACCCTCAAGTGCCCTTCTAGCTCAATAGCCTTTCTATTTCATAAAAAACCTACCTATCCAAAGTTTTCTGTCTCGTGTCACTGTTTCAAACGTCTTTGTGCAAACTGTCCGCCATTTTGACAACAAGCTTAAACCTAGTCCCGTTACTATTACGAAAACCTTTGTAAATTATGTAAAACCCCGCCTAAAATATCACATTTTATACAAACAAAGTCCTAACTTAATAATCACGTCAGCACAATGCAAATGTGTGTATTTAATTACGAAATGTCTCGGACCTGGGTAATTTATGTGGTCGTGTTTAAGTTTTTAAAGCGTACTCTTTATGCCTCATGAAAGTAAAATGAGCTTGACGTACTACGCTGTAAGGATGGGCGAACGAAAAAAAATATCGATAAATATCGTATCGGTATTTTAAACATTATCGAAACAGGCGTTGAGTTGAATATTATGCAATGCAATTTTAAAACGGGCTCTTTGTATGTCTCTAGTTTAATCTTCTTTTCATCTACTTGGTTAACTGGTAAAGATCCCTTGTAGACATAAGTTTGTCTTTGTAAGTATACCTTTTTGTCAATTGTGTTTCTTTTTTTATTTTTGTAGGTGCATTAAAGAATTTAATTGAAAAAATATTTTTGTCAACATAGGTATCGATATTTGTAGTCCAAGGTACATATTCGAAAGTGAATGGTATATTAACATAATTATATTTAGCAGTTTAATTAGTTTTGATACAATACATTTGGGGCTCTTAAATAAAAATTGAATATCGATACCTATTTTGAGTCAAGCTATCAACGATATCCATCAAATAATTATTTTCCGAAAAAAAAATGATATTTTGTACACATATATAGTCGTATCGTTAGGTACCTATTTCGTGAGTCATACTGTCAACATCTTGTGCCCAAGCATAATATCGATACTATTCTACCTATATCGAGAGTCCAACTATCATCGATATCTATCGAATATTTTCCGAAAAAAATATCGATATTTTCTACCCAAGCCTACTGCGCTGCAAAACGCGGCAAATCCCAAGATGGAGCTAAAATTGTGTTGCGTTAATTAAAGTTTTTGAAATAATATCAGGTTCGTACTGATTCGCGGTGGGAAACGCTTTGTTATTCTGGTTTCGCATAGTTTACGTTTTTGTTGATGTTTCTCGGTTCGGTAGATGTTAATCACGATATTAAAAAGTATAATTTAGCCTAGGTAAGCTAGTCGTTGCCATTTTGTTTTACATATTCACCAACAAACTCAGTATAAACAACTTCGTTCTCGAGTTGAGACCGCGGATCGGCAAGCGCAGAGGACGTCCACCAATGAGGTGGACTGATGCCCTGCAGGCTTATTACGTAACTCGCTCGCGATCACCATCATCTTCATTTTGACAGTTCATGTATGGGCTGACAATTTGGCATCGGAATCAGCTAGCTGTCACATTCATATAAAAACTGTCAAAATGAACACGATGGCGATTGCGAGCGAGTTACTTAATAAGCTAGCTGGTTAAAGTCGCCGATTCACGGTGGATGCAAGCCGCTTCCAACCAAGGCAACTGGAGGTCCATGGGGGAGGCCTATGTTCAACAGTGGACGTTCTAATGGCTGATAATTATGTTGAGAATAATTGTTATGACATTGTGTTCCTGTGACACTTTTTCATGGTTCGTTTAAAAAAAATCACGTTGCATAATCAAAGTATGCCACTTTCCAGCCATTAAAAAAAAAGATTTCAGCCAGTGCCCGTGCGCAAAAGCGTTCGAGTAGCCCGGAAATGTAGTCGCATATTCATTAGGTCATTATTATTGCTGCCCGCGCTGCGCCGAATGTTTGATGTGGCTACTTGAACGAATCTGTTTACTGGTGGGTTCGAAATTCAAAATAGGTGAGCGCTTAAATTTAGACGGGGATTCGCATAACTTTAGTAGGTATTTAATTCTTTTTTTTAAGTTTTACCGCCTTATTTGAGTTTCCAATCAGTCATCTGTCAAGTCCTCTATATAATAATCAAGTATAATCTTCTATCAGCCTATATCACAGTGTAGTCATGACGAATAAAGTTCCCAAAAATTATGTTTTCTACCTGAATGCTACTCTTGCTGAACAGTATAAAATGGAACAATTTCAACAAACCATTTCACCAATTTCCACCAGTACGCAAAAACAAAATTACAAAGAATATTTGTATTTATGCCGTCGATTACAACAGCTCCCGTAAATCGAGGGTTCTGATTGAACCGCATCCAGTTAACAGCCTTCAATCAACTTAATCGCCATCATAACGGCCAGGAATAATCCAGCAATACTGACATGCCAAAGAAAAAAATACTAATTTCGAAAAAAAAACGATGTTGGCATGAAACAATTGCAACGCGGAAAAAGTGAAAATGAAGTACGTTCCTAATTTAAAATGCACACGTTTTTATTCAATTTCGAATGTAAACAGCCAGTTTGTTTTCTTCAAAAGAGTTCTAAATAGAGTATGAGTTTGAGTGGAATGTTCTCGAAAGACTTTAGAAGTAAAGGCGAGCGTTCAATAGTTAGGTACTCATATTTATTCAAGTGATGTTTTATTCTGAGATAATTCCCTATTCTATGTATAGCATATTAATGCCCGCGGAATGATGTATGGTGGAGTCAATTAAGATCCGACGTTGAGTAATGTTGCCGGCAATAATGCTTTCCGGAAAAAAATATAGCCAAGTTCTACGCAAATTCGTGAAGGGCTCGGATAGTATTGTAAGTGTGCATTTCAGAATGAATTATCATTCTACCGCTGAACTTTACAGAAGCCATGAGGGCATTAATAAATACTTAGGTATTGTTATTTTAGCTCGACCAAGTATTAAGTACCTACGCTTTGTTCTGTGATTAATCTAATCAAAGTCGTTTAAACTAAAATTTACATTTACCTACCTACAAAAATTGAGCAGTACATAAACAAAGTTTAGATATAGTCCGGTTTATTGTGGTTAATCTTTAAGTGCTTAGGTACAATTACTCTTTTGCTCATATTAAAAACGAACGAGATGCAACACGAATATGCGATAAAAGCTTTCAAGTGTCGCGTGTTTAAAAAAAGTAAATGCCATGTAATTTTATATCCCTAGATTACAGTCACCACTTGGAGGGGCCGTAATGAAATCGTGTATGCTTACATGCATTAAACAAGCTGTTATCACGAACGGAGAGCATTTACATAAAATATTCAGTTTAGTTAATCAAAATTTGTAGTTACTTTTTTGTATCGGTAAACTTCTAGGTATTTTTAAATAAAAATAAAAATAACTGGGACAGCTTGAAAGGCTATAGAGGCTACATACATAGGTACATACCTACAGTCACGCCTCTTTCCTATAGGGGTCATCATCATCATATTATTATCAGCCGAAAGACGTCCACTGCTGGACATAGGCCTCCCCCAAGGCTCTCCACTCGGACCGGTCCTGTGCCTTCCACATCTACCGCGATCCCGCGATCCTGGTCGTCGCTCCATCTTGTTGGAGGCCTACCAACAGCTCGTCTCCCGGTCCGCGGACGCCATTCGAGAACCTTCTGACCCCGTCGGCCATCGGTCCTGCGAGCAATGTGCCCCGCCCACTGCCACTTCAGTTTCGCAATTGTTTGGGCTATGTCGGTCACCTTAGTTCTACTGCGGATATCATCATTTCTGATTCTATCTCGCAGAGAAACCCCAAGCATAGTCCTCTCCATAGCCCTTTGAGTAACCTTGAGCTTCCTCATGAGGCCCATCATTACTGGCAACACACACTGGTCAAAGACTTTTGACTTCAAACACTGCAGTAATTTCCCAGTAATTAGGTAGCAGTAATTAGCTTCCCGAACGCTGTCCTATAGGGGTAGGCAGAGACTACTTCGTTCACCTTGCTACGATTTTGACATACTTAACTCTTTCGCTTCATCCACATAACCATGGTATTACAAAGTTCGTAACCAATACTAAAGAAGTTTCACATGGACCCCGGTGGGGTATAGCAATACAATAGGTAAGTAATAGGTATACAGGTTACAATTTATCGTTTTAGTAATAGAAAACAAATTTTAGTTTCTATATTTAAATATCACGAATAAGCCGTTTGAAGAAAAATACAACCACACTTCCTTATAAAAATCTCTGTTCATAACCAGAACTATTTCAATGCCAGTGGCGCCATAAAACTAAAGTAAATAGAAACAAACCCATCCTTCGTCAAACTGAATTAATTATTCAACAGATTCCGAAAGAAACATAAATTCCGCGTGACTGAATTAACCAATGGACCCTTGAATTAACTTGGCGAAATCAATTCCGTTTTATTTGTTTTATTAACGGACATTTTGAGGCCGGTCAGACAATTGTAATTAAACGCGGTCATTTGTTCTACGTACCGTTGTCTTGCTTACACTTCATTAAAATTTTATTGAAACAGAACGTTGATTATAAGTTTCAAATACTGGCTGTAAAAAAAAACCAGTTATTTTTTTATTTAAAACACTGGCAGCTTGGACTTTGCAAGGCATGCGCATTAAAAATATTGCGTTTTTCAATACTGGCCGCATACAGGCTAGCCGTTGGTATTTTATTCGCTTTCGAAATAAAATTATTTTAAAAATTTGAAATATGCTTCCGTTTTGTTTCGTTTTTCAGGTTTTAGACCAGTCCAGTTCGAGTTTTAATTTCGCTGCTCCTAAAACTAATGTATTTTTCCGTTCGTTTTAATCAAAAGTTGAAAACCGGAATGTTGACGTTGACAAACGCCAATATAACGAGGTCCGTGGAAACGGACTAATTGTCCGATCCTAGCCGAAGTTCGCCGAGCTCGCCCGAATCGATTCGTCATCGCAAGATGTCGGCCGATTTAATTAATTCGGAATTTATTGTCAAAAGGGTTGAATGGGGTTTCCGTTCTGCATTTATTTTTGTTGAAATATCGTGTTTCTTTTACGAACGGGAAATTCGGATGGATGAATTGTGATTACTTTCGAAAATTACTTTTTGGTGTTGAGAGTTTGTTTTTCGGTCCATTCTTTTACATTTCCTTTTGTTACTTGACGTTTATTGCAATTTTTGTACAATCCATTTTTTCTTTTTTTTTTCTCACTCGGCTGATGATTAGACAATATCAGGTTACATTTTCAGTATAGCTTTTCCCAGAATATTGGCATTGCCGTTTGATTTGAGGTTCACGAAACGAATATGCCGAAATGACTATAAGAAAAAATACTATTGGTCAAACAAAAAAATTACTTAAATATTTTCAACGATACTGTTTATTTTTTACTTCATGTAGTAGGTATATAATATTCTCATATTACTTTAAATGAGTCATCACTACATAGTATAAAACAAAGTCGCTTTTCGCTGTCTGTCTGTCCCTATGTATGCTTATATCTTTAAAACTAAGCAACGGATTTTTATGCGTTTTATTAATAGATACAGTGAATCAAGAGGATAATATAGTAGAGATACACTGATTGCGTCCGTGCGAAGCCGGGGCGGGTCGCTAGTTCTTACATAAAGGTCATCGATTTGCTTAAAACTGCTCATCGATTTGGATAAAAAAAATCGTACATTATATAAAGCGATTTAGATTTCAAGAAAATCAGTATAAATAGTAGCTTATGTAATATTATGCCCAAAGATTTAAGTAAAGTAAAAAAATCACAAACACACGGAAAAATTCCACTGTTAATCTCAGTATATTCAAAAAAAGAATTGGCTTAAAACCGCATCGAGCTCGACCCTAACGACCACACCTTACGAAAATGAAAATAATCCACTCATACGACAACAAAACACTCCAAGCCAGAAACGCTTAGGTTGCTGTACTCGATTGGGCAGGTATTATACACAAGAGCAGCTTCTGCGGCGAAACGCTGTATTTTTCAGAGTGTGTGATACTGCCAATTGACCGGGGCGGCTGCGTTGCTGTGATAGTGAAGCACACGCTGTAGGGGACAAGGGATAAGATAATAGCGGGACTACTAATATTATTACTTAGATTAGATAAGCAACACTGCAAAGAAAAGGGTTAATAGGTTAAGCAGTCCCGCTATTATTATAAATGCGAAAGTATGGATGGATGGATGTTTGTTTGTTACTCAATCACGCCAGAACGGCCCAACGGATCTGGATGAAATTCGGCACATACATAGAGAAAAGTCTGGAATAGCACATAGGCTACTTTTCATCCCGGAAAATTGTGTAGTTCTCGCGGGATAGCGATAAATGAATTCTTTGCAGACGAAGTGCTTGCGCAAGCCCGGCCTGCACGTGCTTGCCTGTGCGTGTGGTTGGGTGTTCAGTGTTCAACCCGCAGTCCAGGGTAGTTGTGCGGTGAGGTACGTGGTATAGTTCTTCATTGGGAACCATTGTGTCCACGCCGACGATTTAGACAAGAATGAGGCTTGCGCGTACTTAACTGTGCCGTGTGGTAGCTATATCACGTCTGTGTTCAAGATTCACGACAATTTTACCTGCGCAATTATAGGCACTTGTCCCACCGCCAGCGAGTAGCGAGAAGCGAGTGATGTTTAAATATGGAACTATTGTCGCCCGGCGACAAAAGCGACAAAATTTCCATACTAAAAAACGCTCGCTTCTCGCTACTCGCCGGCGGTGGGACAAGTGCCTTAACTGTGGTGATACTTGCGCATGTGGTAGGCGCTTTAGGGGGATACTTCAAATGTCTTTTGACTTGCACCACCCCATTATTGGGTAGTGCGAGACGGCTGTTGGGATACGATATACTCGAGTGTTGAGAGCTCGCTGGATTTGACATAGTATCCCTCACACATACACACTACACATACACATACTTGCACAATACACATAACACAGAGATGGCGAACCAATGGTACGCGTCTAAGTAATTCAAGGCACGGCAATAATACAATACAATACAATAACTCTTTATTGAACACCACGTATAACAATCAAAACAGAAAAAGGTATACAGAAGTCTCTCTCTCTCTCTTCAGCCTATATACGTCCCACTGCTGGGCACAGGCCTCCTCTCAGAATGAGAGGGCTTGGGCTATAGTTCCCACGCGGGCCTAGCCCATGAGCCATGAGCTTTTCGGTGAAGGAAAACTTCGTGAGGAAACCTGCACACAACTGCGAAGCAATTCAATGGTGTGTGTGAAGTTCCCAATCCGCACTGGGCGCGCGTGGGAACTATACAGAAGTAATAAGATAATAATTATAATTACTGTTGGCGCTGTAAATAGTTTTATATTGTTGTTTTTTGTCTATTGTCCTATTCCTTATTTAAAGTTACTTTTTACATGCTTTTTAAACCTTCTGTCTATTATTATATCTCTAACGTCAAGTCAACTGCATGATTTTTTTATTTCGCTCCCAATTTCTGCTCCTTTTTTGCTATCGAATCCTCAATAATTACCCTTTATTGTTTTTTTTATAAGATAGGGGGCAAACGAGCCTGTGGGTCACCTGATAGAAAGCAACCGCCGCCCATAGACACTCATAACAAAGGGCGTTACGAGTGTGTAGCTGGCCCTTTGAGAAAAGAATAGGCTTAATTTTTGCAGCTCCATAAGTTGTAGACCCGGAAAAATTGGTGCCGCTAGCTGATTGCAGAATTTACTAAATTACAGAATTACATTATAGTTTGTAAAGGGTTAAGGGGGTGACAAACAAGCAAGTGGGTTAGCTGATGGTGGGTGAGCGGGTGCGCCCGCGGTTCACCTTGACATCGATCAATATAGGTATGGAAACATTAAAATAAAATAAAAAAACTTGGTACAATTGACACCAATTGACCTAGTCCCAAACTAAGCAAAGCTTGTGATATGGGCACTAGACAACGGATAAACATACTTATATAGATAAATACATACTTAAATACATATTAAACATCCAAGACTCGAGAACAAACATTCGTATTTTGCATTTTGTAAACAATGATTCAAAAATCCTTGAACCCATTTAAAAAGGCTAAAGTCAAACTATGGGTTGCTGAAATATTCTGAAACAATTTTGAGAGATCCTAAATAAAAGGTTTGCCACCCCTGGTATAAAACATATGGTACATACGAGTTGAATAAACTGTTTAGAGCGGACAAATAAATGAAACGACCTTTGTCTGGCACTGTACTTGAAACTTGAGAGCGACACATCTGGGGAGCTTTCATATCATACCGTCCCCCTCACTCTCCGACTAATGACTATTAGTGAGAGCAGGGCGGCGCTATACGAACTCCGAATCTGTAACTTCAGAGTATATTGACAAACTTCGGAAAGATAAGAACGTGATTCATTTGTTTGTTCAATATTTTGTACCGTCTAACGTTCGTTTTGATTGGTATATTTCACCACAGTCTAGTTTTTAGCGAGACGACAAACCACTAAAGCCGCCCCCCCCCGTCCCCCCTATTCATAAACGCCCTATAGGCTTCTGCTAACTTAGCAATCGTGTGTCCTTATCTGTGGGTGCGTCCCACGAGATATAACTACAAAATATCTAATTTCATGATAATAACGTTCACAAGATATAATGAACGTTAGCTATAACAGCAAAAAGTATAATTTTTTAACGTATAATATAAGGCTTAAATTATATAACGTTATTTTATATAACTTCAACTTGTATAAGATTTATATGGACTAATTTCTTTTAACATAACAAACATTTAACCTAACTGAAACAGCTGCAAGACATTGTTCAATTTTCGGCGAGCGAGCGAAGCGAGCGAGCAAGACGGTACGGAGCGGAAGCGACTCGGATAGGTTAGGTTCAAAGGCTAATGCGGGAGCGTAGCGCAGCGAAGCTCCCGCATTAGCCTTTGGTGTTAGTTATTTTTTTTATAACCACCTAGAAAACCCCCTAACCACATAGCAAATTCAATAAACAACTGTGCATTATGCTTTTTGATGTCAGCTGTTATGAACATTATATGCTTTGGTCGTTATTTCAATTGATATTATATATAAACAACGTTATACCTTACAAAATTAGATATTTTAAGATTATAATTTTCGTTCATTATATCCAGTAAACGTTATACTAAACGAGTTTATATAAAGTGAGCGTATATATTATGAACATTAGATAATAAGTTGTTATATCTCGTATTACTTACCTCTTATCTGTGAAAGGTAAATGTCAAAGTGACAGATAAGGACAAACGATTGCTAAGTTAGCAGAAGCCTATAGCGCGTTTACGAATAAAGGGGATAGACTTGAAATTTGGCAGACATTCCTCAAGTACCGTAAAATGGGATGAGTGGGGACAAAACAGACTTCTTTTATGCGATGCCGTAAGTTGAACCTAAACCCAATTGAACGAAAGTTGCTTTTGCATTGAAGTAATGGACTTCGTCTGCAAAGAATTCGTTTATCGCTATCCCGCGAAAACTACGCAATTTTCCGGGATAAAAAGTAGCCTATGTGCTATTCCAGACTTTTCTCTACCTATGCGCCGAATTTCATCCAGATCCGTTGGGCCGTTCTGGGGTGATTGAGTAACAAACAAACATCCATCCATCCATCCATACTTCCGCATTTATAATACTAGCTGTTGCCAGCGACTTCGTCTGCAAAGAATTCGTTTATCGCTATCCCGCGGGAACTAAGCAATTTTCCGGGATAAAAAGTAGCCTATGTGTTATTCCAAACTTTTCTCTATCTATGTGCCAAATTTCATCCAGATCCGTTGTGCCGTTCTGGCGTGATTGAGTAACAAACAAACAAACATCCATCCATCCATCCATCCATCCATCCATCCATCCATCCATACTTTCGCATTTATAATATTAGTTGGATTAGTTAGATATAGTTCGTTGCATTGAAAAAGTTAAAATTAAAGAAAGAGAAAGCCATTAAATACAATAAGAGTAATATAAGGTCTTTTCTTTCTTAACTTTCATTTGGTAAGTAAACAAAATAATAACCTCAATGTACAATTTTTTGTAAAGAATAAAGTGTATTATGTTATCAAATAAACCTGACGCAATATTTTGTACATAGTTTTGTTGATATTTTATCTCCAGTTCCTTTATTTACGATGTAATAGTTAAAAAAATAACAAAAATGAGACGTTTTGAGGTTAGAATTTTGTTTACCTAGTAGGACAGTTAAGAATGAAAATACCTTATATAATTTTACGCGGATGAAGTCGTGGATGAAAGCTAATACCGTGATATTAACATGCTCTAGTTATAAATGTTATACCTACGTCTCTTTCACACAGGTCGGGTTGAAAAGGGACGCACTTACTACGACATATCCTAGACACGGTACTGTCATGACGCATCATCAATCTTCCCGCGAAGTGGTCCACTGTACCAAATCCTATCAAACTTGCTTTGACGTGTGAGGGATTATCTCGTGTGAAAAATGGTAAATTGAGACGTCGAAGGTTAGGGGTAAGGACTATAGTAGCTTGTAGCCATGTTTAATTGATTTGTAATTTGATTTCGTTTGGAATGTTGTGGTTAAATGGAAGTATGTGTGTACCTGGGTAAGGCCGTGAAGCGTCTCAAACGCCGCATCCTGTGTGTTACGAAAATAGTCTTGAGTTTTGAAAAACTCTAAGTACGTATTCCGCGAGCACGTGCATTGTAGTGTGGTCGCGAGTAGCAAGGTTGGTCTCACTTCATAGACACATTCGACTATTATCGTAACACACAGGATGCGGCGTTTGAGATGCTTCACGGCCTTTCCCACCTACAGTCAAGGGCATAAATATATATATTTGCGTTACCAAAACGTCAACATCATTTATATACTACACCACAAACAATAAGGTCGGTTGACACATATATTTGAGATTCCAAAGAACACAGCTGCAGCCCCGGGCTCGAACCCACGAACCTCTGCTTGAGAGGCCATAGCTCAAACTAGGCTACCTACCAGTTTTTGAAGCTGGTTAAAGGGTCCAATTATCACCTTAATTACACGGAACCCTCGAAATCCAATATCGTTATTAGACATAGAGCAAACAACCTAATAGAGTCGAAATGCCTGCAAGGTCCGTCAGGATTATTCCAGAATAACTCAGCAGGTGGTTGGGTCAGTTTCACTGAACTACCATGTAATTACAGGATTTTTCAATTGTGATTGTCGAATGTTTCCATACATTTGACTATTTTCAAATTGTACGACGTCAAAGATGTGACTTAATTTTGCATTCTAAACTACGATAAAAAATCTGTAGGTACAGGAACGTTCAATCAGCCTAACCTTCTGAGATATTTCGTTGTTGTGGTTGAAAGGTGTTAATATTATTACTCGGTTAAGGACTTTCTTAACGATGATAGTTTAAAATGACGTAAGTAATTAATTTTCAGTTAAATTATGTATCGTGGATAATGTAATAATATAACAATGTATAATGCCAATGCAATGCAATGTATTAAGTTTTATTGTGTGCCCTTACAAGGCGTCATGTTCTGACTCATGCATATTATTTATTTGTACCTAACATCTTCACTGCAATGTACACGACTTTTAACAATGAATGAATGAAATGAAACTCAATTAACTTTCATAAAAATTAAAAAGAAAATAATGTGAAAATTCTGATAACTTTACAGTTTAGTGTTAGTTCAGTGTGATAGTATTTAAAATGACCTTCGGGTGCGTCTTGCTATCTCACTCATTCTTAAAGGTTAGATACCCGAAACCCTGTTGTTCTTGGAGCTTACGGTCGGTGTTAGTGGAAATAAACTGATGTGTTGCCATAAAATAGCCCTTGCCACTCTATTTATCTAAGTCCTCTGTGTTACACCACCGATTTTCCCAAATTATAGTGCGGCGTATTTTTCAAGTAACTTCACAATGCGTATCGCTTAATGAGCCGGTGGAGCAAATTGCCCGTAAACAAATTATAGTTATACGGAATAATTGCTCCGGGCTTTTGTTAGGAATTCCATTTTCCTGGTAGCTGGAGATTGTGAACGGATTTTCTAACGACCTTTGTGGTCTTGAACTAGCTGTTATCCGCGACTCTGTCTGCGTGTTCGCTTTGGCTTTCCCGCGGGAACTACCCTTCCCCGGTATTAAAACTATATCTATGAGTAGGTATGTATAGCTACATACATACACATACCAAATTAGGTCTTTATCCCTTATGGGGTAGACAGAGCCTTAGGTGACAAGACCTACAGGCCACGTTTAGCAAGATTGTGAGATTTTTTTACGGTACTAAATTTATAATTAATAATATATATATTTTTTTACTTAAGTACTTGGAGTTTGTGTTGGATTTCTGTCTATAAAATGTCTTTATTCTTTTTTTAAAAGCATATCTACAGCCTGGATAATTAAAAATAACTTCACAAGCCGTGAATTGAAAATTGCTGTTGTGCTACCTATGTAGTATGTCGGGTCGAACAATCCATTTACTCGTAGGTGTCACTGGTAACATACGATTTTCCGACTTTGCCAAACGCCAAGCTTTGCTCGGTCACTCAGGTACAGTCGAGAGCATAAATATCGATACAGTCATCATGTCAAATTGTTTATTAATAAAGGTATACATATGTTTTTGACATCTTGGTAACGTACATATCTATGCCCTGGAGTGTACTTATAAAACGAAACATGTTATATTTGTACAAAACAAACGCCTCATGAACACTGATACCGACTAATAAGGACTAAGCAGCCTGTACAAAAGGGACTGGCTTCGATTTCCGTGCAAACAAATATTTGTTTTGGCTCTGCACCCGGCCGTGTTTGCCCCTGCTTGGGGTCTGGTCCATGATTAATTTAAGTAGGTCATGACAAGTTAAGCTCTGCGTGGCTTTACATTGGAATAGGCGAACTAAACGTGTGGATATGTTGTTTTTAGGGATGTCGTACGTCTTACGTTTTGAGCTCACTAGACCTAAACCTATCTACCTTTCCTTACCTGTTTTACCTGCTATGGGTTCGATTCCCATAAGCCTACGGCGTAGGCTTATTGTCTAACTCGCTCGCAATCGCCATCGTGTTCATTTTGACAGTTCTTGTATGAATGTGACAGCTAACTGATTCCGATGCCAATTGTCAACCCATACACGATCTGTCAAAATGAACACGATGGCGATTGCGAGCGAGTTAGACAATTAAGCCTGTTGGCCATAGCTTTACTTTTTGGATTTTTCTATGTTTTCTCATTTTCAGTGTCGTTTAGAAATGTAACTAGAGTGTAGCAAAAGCAGTCGAGGCCATAAATATCAATTCATCCATCATGTCAAATATATATATGACTGTGTCATTGGTCTTAAGTTTATTGCATGAAGGTGTATATTGTTTTTGACGTCTTGGTAATGTACCATCAGCAAAATATGTGTTCTATCACCCTAAGGTTAAAATTCCTTAGCACGTCACAAAATATAATAAAACCTATAATGTCGATAAGACAGGCTGTCAACTTCGAAGTTCGACTTTAACGACATTTTCATTTGATTGGAAGTTGGATGAAAAGTGGTAGACCACTTATTTTGGCGACCGTACATATATTTATGCCCTTGAATGTACATAGACGCCAATGTGGACCATTTAATATGACATAAAAATATGAACTTACAAAATATTTTCAAGGAGTTTTAACTTTTTCCTTTTCAATAATCTCAGTAACAATGTGGTCTCAAAAATGTGTTAAACCAAAACTCGAATTAACGCGAAATTGTGACCTCTCTCGCTCTCATGCCTTGTCACAGCTAGCTTTCTATAGCACCAGATGAATGATGGTCCACGAACGACGGAAGAAAAATGATACGTAACCTCATATTCATATGATAATGCTCGCGACTTTAGTGCTTCTGCGTAATAAAAAGTCTCGAGTCAATTCCGTGGTAAGGGCAATTTTTAAGGCAAATTACGGCTAAGTGACGTATTGTCATGGAAAGAGCTTTATTTGCGTAAGCCGTGTTGAGAACGCTGTTTAATTGACAACATTTCATTTTTATAACACCTGAAAATGTATATATGGTTCGAAAGCATTTTGCCTCTTGATCACTGCAATATGTTTATATAATTTTAATATTGCTTATTATAGAAAATAAAAATTAATTAAAAACATGTCTTAATTTTACCAATTCTACCACAGGATAGGTGAAATGCCTTCGCCTTTTTCACGAGAAAAAGTAAGCGACCATAATTTTGTATTTGACAACTTCAAAGTACAAGGGGGGCAACTCTGTAATTCTATTTTTGAAGTTCGTTTCATACCTTCTCTCTCACTCTCAAGTTAACGACTATATTAGTATGAGCGGAACAGCACGAAGCGAACATCGAAAATCGAATATCGGAGAATAAGGCCTGACATTGTCAATTTGAAATTGACGTCAGTTTTTTTTCTATACAGAAAAGACAAAAGGATAAGTGTCTATTCTGTGATAGTTTCGGAGTTACGCCCTTTTAGAATAAGCAAAAATTAATAAATTAATTATAAATTAAATACAAACCCTAGCGAAAAAATTAAACTTCCAGCATGTTCATCTTTTCAAACAAAATACAGAGAACCATTAAAACTATAGGCTCAGAAATATGAAATGTTGTCAATTATTTCGAAGGTATTAAAGGCTAAACGGACAAAAAACAGGCATTATCAACAGATTTATAAGTATCTTAATCTTAACTTACTAGACAAATATTGGTTACTAGCTTCTGCCCGCGACTTCGTCCGCGTAGAATTATACTTGCATTAGGCAGCTACGACATTTGACATGTTTATCGCTATCCCACGGGAACTATGCAGTTTTCTGGGAAAAAAAGTAGCTTATATGTTAATCTAGAATACCAGCTATAGCAGGATAGCCGTTCTAAATTATATCCAAATCCGTCCAGTTGTATCAGCGTGAAGAACGAACAACGTCACATCCATCCATCCTCACAAACTTTTGCATTTATAATATTATTTAGTAGGATTTAAGTATCTAAAGTGGAAGCTGGACCGTATCAATATCATTTGAAAAACTATACCATTTTCATTCTTACCTGTCCTATTTGGTAAACAAAATTCTAACCTCAAAACATCTCATTTTTGTTATTTTTTAACTATTGCATCGTAAATAAAGGAACTGGAGATAAAATATCAGCAAAATTATGTACAAAATATTGCCTCAGGTTTATTTGATAACATAATACACCTTATTCTTTACAAAAATTTGCACATTGAGGTTAGAATTTTGTTTACCAAATAGGACAGGTAAAAATGAAAATGGTATAGCATCTATTGAACAAATATAAACAAAATTCGAATCGCATCGTCATATTTCAAAAGCCTCAATATTTAAAACGCAGCGGCGGCAAAAAACCTAAAGCGACTTTTTGAGTCGAAAAATACGTTTTTAAAACTATGTCGGCCGAACGCGGATTTATTAATTTGTTTTAAAAAATTGGAAACTGATAAAATGGCTTTTCCCGCAACTTCGTGTGTGACTTTTTTTCCAGTAGATTTATTGGCTTTACTATTGCAGTTATGGACGGCCTTGTGATTCGTTCGACCAACACTACACGATTGGCTAAAAAACAATGGTTTGTAAAAATGATGAAGATAATATTGTTTTGTTTGGTTATTAATTTTTATTAAAGTACAAACTATTAGGAACTACATAACAATAAATAACACTAAAACTAGGAAAGTTAATTTATAGTAAAGCAAGTTAAAGATGATTAAAAATTAACCTAAAAAATCCCCTCCCTATTTCGTGCTTGGTTCATTTACACTTATGTTACATTGAAATCAGAAAATCTTGTAAACATTTACAGCTATCCTGACCTAACATTTGACTAGTCCTTCTTAGCGTAGGTATTGAAAATGCTCTAGGCTCTGTAGGGGCAAAAGCTCAACCTGTGGACACTTTCCAGTTTTTAGACTATTTTGAATATTTAAAAAAAAACTGTCAATAACCGCTTTTAATGGATTTGGCTGATTTCTTTGAAGATCCAAATCTAAGCTTTTACACCCTGAAAACTCCATAACATCTTTGGTGGGCGTTAACCCAAAATGCTACGACTTTAGATGCCGAGATAGTATGTCCTATTAAACGGGTCAACCTTAAGGGCCTTAGTTAGGGCTGGAATATGCATGGGCACGATTTTTATCACCAAAAGGGCAATGTATCATGGTTTTTATGTGTCCACGGTGATTCGTGATGAAATAATCTTGGCAGGCCTCACTTTGCTGAGTTACCGTGTAAGAAGTACCTAAGTAAAGTTAAGCATTGTGGTAAAAGCTTGTTTTACATCACGTCCTTATCCCTTACGGGGTAGACAGAGCCTAAGGTGACAAGGCCTAAAGGCCACGTTTATCATGATTGTGGGCTAGGTGGAAAGGGGAATCAAAATAGTAAAGGGTTGCTAGTGCCTTTTTATTTAGGTAGGTACTCTTATTTTCGCCTATTCCCATTTGTTTTTACCATCTGCGCGGGAAGAGAAGCAACTGGTACATTCTATGTAGCTTAGTATGTATTTTAAGCTTGTTTTTGTTGGCAAAAATATTTTTTCCTCGTCTCCCTTCGCTTACATTTTATGCAATAAAAAAGGCAAACGAACAAGTGAGTCACCTAATGGTAATCACTTACCACTTGTTCTTTTTGCCTTGTTGTGCTTACGTACCACCCATGGACGCCTGAAACACTAGAGGTTTGCATATACGTTGCCAGCCTAGAGGGCTAAGATGAAATACCTCATTAGCCAGTATTTTTTTTTTATCTGACTATCTTACTCTCAATGCGATACAGCAATAAGCAAGGAACATGTAGGGCCAGTTCCCCCACTTTATGTTAAGTTGTATCTATGATATATAGTATCTTTGATAATGCTAAAATACAGAACCAGCATCATAGACATTTGACATTTTAAGATAATAATATCAGCAACGTAACAGAGTGACGATGAGAAACATTACAACTTCACGATAATACTTTTTTATGTAAACCATCGAAGAAAACATACATACCGTCACGCCTCAGTCCAGTGGGGTTAGGTAGTTATTGGTTCCACTAGCTACGATCCTGACATACCTCTTTCGCTTCATCCACATTCATCAATCTCTTCATACATGCTCTTCGGTTTAGGGTCATCGTGACCTTTATTAAAAAAGTCGCCAATTTGGTCACGGAGCCTCCGCGTCTAGGCCTTTTTCTCACTCACCCATTTCCATCCAAGAACCAAGCGCAAATTCGGTAAAATCAAAGCTTCGCCTTCATTACACAACGTTCGTACGTTAGCTGATATACATTATTCATAAGCCCGCGTTATTATTTACCTGGAACCTCTGTTTGTCAGAGATCTCTGATAGACGTGACGTAAATCAAAGATTTCTAATCAAATACGAGAACGTGATTGATATGTGATTTCGACGTGAAATTAATCATGACAAACATACCGAGACGTTATTAGTATGTTGTATGTGTTCAGTTACCTGTAACAAAAATAAATACAGATTAGATTAAGATGGCGACAGAGCTGACGTGACATTGTGATGAGAATTTTTGGGTCATTGTCGCTAACGCTCCAGTGATCCGAATATCGAGGGCGTATGAATTCTACTTACATAATGCAAATTACGTCTTTATTTCTTACGGGGTGGACAGAGCAGGATAACAAGATCTAGGCTATGTTTAGCAAGATTGTATGCGTTAAAGTGAAAAGACAAATGGAATAAGTGACGTGTTGCCAGCCGCATCGCCTATAACTTGATTGCTATGTTTTTGTCCGTTCCTTGGCCTTTTACCAACTGGAAGAAAGAAGAAAGAAAGAAAGAAGACATTTATCCATTTTGCGAGGCACACAACAAATATAAGAGCATACATACACACAATTTTATAGAAAAGAAACAACAAAAAAAACACAGACATGAAAATTTGATCATCAGCGTTGTGTGTGTCTTCGCAAAAGTGAAACGGTCGCTGGCTCAGCATTACGCTGAGGTGTTAGACACCTGCAGCACTGATTTTCAGCCAGAACCGTCTGTGACTCAAGAAACGATACCCAGATGAAATAAATTAATATACTACACAAACCATAAACTTTTACGGAAGAAAAGTAATAAATAGATAGAACCCGACTTATGTGTAACTAGAAAATACATAAATTTATTAAATAGTTTTCGATAAACAAAAAACGAAGAAAAAACAAAATTGTTCAAAAACAACAAGCTGGCATACCAATGTGCAAAGTGCTGGAGGACTATTTTAAGGATTTTTTGGAGCATCAAATAAGTGAAACTTCAGGAAGGAAGAGAAGCAACTGGTACATTATGTTTTTCCTTTCCCCAGACCAGCATGAAAGAGCTTAGTTAATGTTATTGTTAAAGTAACCAGGTTCAATTATTATTACTATAGGTATCTTGACAGTTCGGCATCATACTACTAGCCTTAGTTGTCGAAAAAACATTGAAAATAGAAGAAAGATCGCAAAATGTCGAGTGCAATAGTGCCGCATTGTTTTGGAGGCCAAGATGCACTTTGAAACGCTCAGCCAAGCGAGTACTTAGGAGTTCTGTAAGTAGAGGCTTGCATAAGACGTATTTTATTTTACTAGTGCTTTTTGTCTTATGATTTTGGGTGATCAATTAACGATAACATTAACCATAACCGACGATTTTTGACAGAAAACCTATGAAATATTATGTCAAAATCGTTGATTATGGTTTAAGATATCGTTAAAGTTACTTAGTGCAACCCACGCTTTGAGCGCGAGTCTCATTTGTTTTTTTTTAATTCGCCAGCAAATTTAATTCGCGAAAGAGGTGCGCTTACCAAACGCGACTTATTTATCTTAGAAAAAAAAACAAGGCCTCAAATCAATTTGAATTTGCGGCACGCTTTATCACGCCTTCATTCCGTTTGATAAGGGTTCAAAAATGGAATGGGGCCATTACGGAAAGCCTTCGCCGTTATCGGCACGTCAAAAAAAAGCCTTATCTTTTTATAGATCGCTCCAAAACTTGGGAGCGAGGGTTGCAGTAAGAGGCAGTATAGTTTTTTTTTAATCTACGAAAGTCATGCACACATTCACATTCGCGTTTGTGTCTCAACAATAGTTACATTCCTTTTTTTTTAATGCGCTTCTGGCGTGTGCGGCAACGAGCACTCAGTGGGTCCGCATGGTAGTGGGCAATATTACAGGTGCAATTTCTAACCTAGAGGGCTAACATGGATTAAGTTATGTGCTAGTAACTGGGCATTTTTCTGAAAATAAATCCGCTCACCCTTTTTCTCGAATTACACAATTTCGATGGCAGTTCTGCTCAGAATCGCGAGCACTATTGATTGTGGCCTTTGCCCACATCGCAATAACTGCTTGTTCGCTTTGACATAAAACAAGAGGCAAGAAGTGTCCCATTTTTTCCATTTCTTTCCGTTTTCTCCATAGACACTTGTATGAGAGTAACAAAATGGGAAGTAAAAAATTGTATGAAAACTTTTTGACACTTGGCCTTAGCTGTGCTCGTGATTTTGAGCTGAGCCTCTAGTGTAAGTTTTCGCATATAAAAACGTCTCGAACGCGTTCACGTAAACGTCACAATTACTATGGAATAATTGGCAGCGCTACTTGCGGATCGAAAAGGCAACAAGCTGTTCTCATAGTATTTTGACATTTAAACGCAAACGCGGTCGAGACGTGTTTTGTGACCGAAAACCTACACTAAGCATACAGAACTGCCATCGAAGTATAATTCAAGAAAAAGTGTGAGTGGATTTATTTTCAGAAAAATGACCAATTTCACCTGTCCTATTCCCCAGCTGAAACACGAGAGCTTAAGCACAGACACTTAGCGGCAGAATCAGCGATACATATAGTGTTAGCGATCCAGAGAGAGCGTAATGGTCCTACCACCATAATAAGTATACACATACATACATGTGGAACTAAACGCAAGCAAGTTATAGAGAGTTAGAGAGAGAGTGTGCGAGAGGGACGGAGGATAGAATGGCGGTTAACCACGATCTGTACGGTGTGCTCGTAGACCTTTTAATTAAAATAAATAAGTATTAAGACCAATCTGAGTTTCCTTTCCTTGTCAACATCCCACATACATACATACATAAATCACGTTTTTAAACCTTACATAGTAGACAAAGCCCGAGGTAACAAAACCTGAAGGCCACGTTTAGCATGATTGTGAACGTATAGGTGGAAAGACGGTTCAAAATAGTGATGGGTTGCTAGCCGCGCGCCTATAGCATGATTCCTAACATTTTTGCCCGTTCCCTCGATGGGCTTTTAACATCTACGCGGGAAGAGAAGCAACTGGTACATTCAATATTTTTTTCTTTACTCCTAGACCAGCACGGAAGAAAAACCATAATATTTTCCCGAATAAATCTAAATACGTGAACGGATAAATGATTACTCTGTTTCTCTCAAATGCTTACCTATGTCAGTTATCTTTGAGTGCAATCAAAACGCGGCAGTCGCCGTAAAAGGAGTTTCCTAGTAGGTATGCTCTTTAATAAAGCATAATGGAGGAGGAAAATACTGCGCGGCTGAACAAATGCCTCCTCCCGTGCCTAGTCTATGGCCAGGCAAACAGCGGATATCATGAGAAAACAAGCAAAACAAAGCGACGGGTGTGCTACCGGGAGTGTCGGCAGAAGTGAAAACAGCAGCTTAGATTAGACTTTAATGTTGTAAACTCCATGCTCAAGACGTGTACCGTACTGGCCGCTTACAAAAATAAACGTACGTATTACCCATATTGACAGACTAGTACTTTTGCTCAACGAATCAACAAAAAAACACTTCAAAAATCGAACGCGATTCATTCGTATTTCAAAATAAGCTCTCCTGGTACTTAAACTTTCCCTCTGTGTTACGCCTGACGCCTCGGCCTGACGCAAGTTTAACTTTTTTTACGCATCCCAACGTGCCTAACGCAAAAGAAGTTTTCACTTTAAAAATGCAAAGGAACGAGCGTAGAAACTCATGATAGGTACCTTTTTAGATTGTGATAAGAGTGTTACTTCTCTATGCAATGACTTAAGTCATACTTAAATTACAATAGGTTCCAATTGATAGAAAAATGACGGCAAAGCCCTAATACGTACTTGCAAAACGAGCCAAGATAAATAACATAACCCTTAAAATAAAATAATTGGTTATTTAAATTAATGTTTCACTGTACCTACTCTTTCTATAAAGATACCGCATAGCGCACAATATAGAGAAAACATGGATGGATGAAAAGTAGGTATGTATAAGGTAAGTAATAGAGGTGATTTTATTTTGACTTACGCTACAAAGTAAATAGTTTTTTGCGGCGCATTCTTCTTGGCCAATGATGGTCTTTCCGAATGCGCTGGTAGCTTAGTACATGTAAAAGAGCCCTCGGCGGCCTATTTGCAAAATAAACTTTTGATTTTGATATATTATGTTGTTGTGTGTGTGATGTGTGTGTTGTATTGTAGTAAGTCCGAAGAGTCATGATATCGTCTCTTGTTATTGTCGTCTTATTTCATGGCCCGCCCGTTGCGTAGTAGCAGCGCGACGCCCCTTGTAACGATCCACTGAAATATGCCTTTGTGGCTGTCACACTCACAACTGTATTGTAAACAGAAAGATTTGAAAAAATGCCTACACAGCCATTAATCATTTTGTTAATGACGCGGTGGAAAGCGGGAGAAACATTTTGATGAAGAAAATTCGCGGCGTAATTATAATTTTTAAATGCTTGCTACGTTTCCAACAATCGCTATCCATATCCATTCTAAATCTATATGCAAAATAACGTCTTGTTTCTAGGGAGGAAGGTATCGGAGTACTAAATACTTCAATCTTTCAGACAACCTTCTACTTTTATTACTGAAAAGATGCGATATCGAGCCTTCTCAGTGGGAAGGCTTAGCAGCACAGAGTCCTGGATGGCGCAAGTTGGTGCAGGACAAAGTCCGCGAGTTCGAGGAGCAGCGCTTAGTTGACCTCGACGCTAAACGCGATGAATTGAAAACTCGCCAGCTGGTTGCCATTCGCTACCATTAGGTATGCCAACGGTAGGTACTCACGTGCATTCGTTGTGCGCGGGGTTTTATCGCTAATATCGGGTATATGTATAAGCCATCTTCGGGCGCATGAGCGTCATACTGACTAAGATTAGAGTCGAGGTGGTCGCCATGGCCGAAATCGGTCGGAAAGATCATTTTCATCATCATCGTCTACTTTTAAACGAGTAAGTGCATCAAGATCAAAGCAGGATTTCACATTATAACTCACATACCTAGACATGCCTAGACTGACCGAGGGACTACAGTATCCCCATACTTAGGTATTACTTTTTTTTAGTAAGTACTAAGATTTACAAGAGGTCGGCCACACGCATGCCAGTTCCCTGGACTTGCAAGCGTCATAAGCTACTCTAGCTATTTACCATCAAGTCGCATGCTTTTTTTTACAACCAACGTGGCATAAAAAAACGTAGTCAATCAGCAAGCATCAGACAAAAAAAAATGGGCAACGTCCAAGTTAAACCTACCAATAGGATTACTTCATTTTGCCAGCCTCGCTCGACGCTGCTTTTCTATTGGTGTTTTTCCTAGTTCACCACTCCGCTTCCTCGCGCATCTTTAAATGCACAGCCAAAGACTACTCAAAACTAAAAAATACCTGCCTAACAGCTAAAATTTTTCAATCTCCGATAGCAAATATGTGTCATGCATCACATGCCGATACTGCCGTGTATCAATTGGCACAGCTCTTCTATACCGTGTATCCATCGTCCGGGATAGGATTACGATATCCCGCTATCCCAGGACGGATTAGGATATCTACCCTGCTAGCATCAGACGGATTACCTAGATAGACACGAGGCTCTGCCGTCAGCGGAACGGGGATTAAATCGTTACTAACCATTTTATTAACGCCTTCGGTGTAAATTGGGTCGTATATATTAAAAGGAACGAAAAATTTATCAGATTTATCGAGGGAATTGTATTGATTACTCAACATCCATACATATACTACAGTCCGGGTATTAGCGCTCTAGGATTTTTTAAGGAACTAACAAAAAGATTAATCGACGTCACAGGTGACCAGCTGGCAGCTTCCTTGGACAAAGAATTAACATTGCAATTCAGAGAGAACAAATCTAATCTAACTAATATTATAAATGTGAAAGTATGGATGGATGGATGGATGGACAGATGGATGGATGTTTGATTGTTACTCAATCACGCCAGAACGGCCCTACGGATCTGGATGATATTCGGCACATAGATAGAGAAAAGTCTGGAATAGCACATAGGGTACTTTTTATCCCGGAAAATTGCGTAGTTCCCGCGGGAGAGCAATAAACGAATTCTTTGCAGACGAAGTCGCTGGCAACAGCTAGTAATACATATACAGAGAAACCTGGATAACTGGGACTTGAAGGGACCTGCAAATTAGTCTCACTTAAAGAGGTATTCCACTTACCCAGTGTCTCAGATAGCCAGGTATAAATAAATATCTGTCTCATTTACGGAGGCTCCCATTAATAGAGGTGAAAATAAAGGTTAATTCAGTTATAGAGGTGCGATTATGAAATAAAATAACGTATTGTGGAAACATTATACATACATACATATCGTCACGGGTCTTTTCATAGGGGTACCTAAATTGTTATTCCGTATTCTGGTTGTTACCTATCACAAAAAGTACCTATTATCTTCCTTTAGTGATTTTTTTAAGTTCTAGGAAGCTAGATGACTAATGGTATTAGCCTACAAATTCCTTCCTAAACTCCTAACGCCGCGTCTCAATTATTTTCAGGCAAACTTCCTTACAATTAATAGCTAGCTGCGAACTAACGGGAATACTGCCATAGATCATCGACTTGCAGTCATAAATCCGTTCATTACAAGAAAATTTCGGCCGAAACTAATTTCCTAGGATCCGGTTGGTACGGAAGAAGCCTGCGACACACACGAGGATAGAATGACAAACAAAATCACACGTATTTTGTTAGCAGCACACTGAAAGATAATGCTGTGATTTTCTTTGACCAAGGAACATCCCTTGCTTTGAGTACACGTATCAGGGTGTAATTTTTGTTTAGATTTCGTTGTACCTATATAAACGAGGGTAGCGTGAGGAGAATGATTTGCACTATAAAGTGTAAAAAGTAGATATAAACCCGATTGCAAAAAAACGGGCATCCAAAACTTTTCATGCCACGAAGCCCTACATCTAATTATCGTTGTAGATCTAGGAGCGACTGTAGCTAGTTCCTCTTTCGTTATGTTTCAACACACCATACTCACAACCGTAATTTAACGACAACAACAACAATTCCGATGCTTCTCTGCTTTCATTACTTCCATGCTAGTCTGGGAGCAAAGGAAAAACACATAATGTAGCAGTTGCTTCTCGTCCCGCCCTGATGGTAAAGGCCCATCGCGGGAACGGGCGAAATTCTTAGGAAATCATGTTATAGGCGATGCGGTTAGCAACCCATCGCTATTTTGATTCCCCTTTCCACCTATACGCCTACTATCATGCTAAACGTGGCCTTCAGGTCTTGTTACCTCAGGCTTTGTCTACACATACATACAGTCACGTCTCTTTTCTATAGGGGTAGGCAGAGACTACTATGTTCCACTTGCTACGATTCTGACACACCTCTTTTGCTTCATCCACATTCATCAATCTCTTCTTACATGCTCGTCGGTTCGGTCGGTTCGGTGGACTTTGTCTACCCCGTAAGGTATATAGACGTGATTTGTGTATGTTTTTGTGTCTGAGGTACATAATGTAAGTATTTACAAACAGACCAAGGCCAAACAACGTTCGCGAGCTTACGCAGAAAACAAAACACGATCAAAAAAGGATATTGACCCTCGTTCGGTGCACGCACCGGCCATACTCGTACCCGGACTAGCTAAAAGTTCCCGTAATCCCGGGTGTGGGTACATGCCCGGGCGAATTGGACGGGCTTCCCGGATTAGCGGGCAATAGTGCCGGATAACCTTGCTTAGTTATTGGAAGCTAAAAGGTCGGATATAATCTCCAGGTTTAATGAAAAATATTGGGAGATTTTATTGTGAATGCGACCCAATTAGCGATTGCTTGGAACCCCAGAGACCGTTTTTGGTTGTGTTCATATTTTGAACGTATCGAACAAATTGATTCTTGACCAACTGTGGAACCCTATCACAGTAAATGTCACATTTATTTGAAAGAAAATCATGTGATGTTCACTGAGAGAACATTATTCAATGGCTTCTCCAATCCCAAGGGCTTATTGAACTGAGAACGTATCGTTTTTCATAGAAACAAAAGCGAGCGGTTATCGTTCACTGAATACCATTCTAGTCAATGAAATTTATCACATCCCATTATTAGGTAATTTTGATATTGAAAAAGACACCTCTAGCACATACTAGGATTTAGAGATATCGGTAAGTCGAGATTACGAGTAGGAGGTTGCGGATGATGATTCCTTACATTTTGCCACTTCAACCCTGGGTAATAAGTTAATTCGGAGTTGTACTCGTACCTAATTGTCAATTAAGGCTTAAATAATGGTACTTTTTTTAAAACAAACGCTTCAGTAAAATTACCTAAAGTTCAGACTAAAACTACCAAAATTTTTACGAATGCATTCAAAGAGCATTTAAAATTAGTAGTCACCGCAGAGCGCGTTCACGGTAAACGTCACAAATTTCCTTCTCAATTCAATTAACGTCACTACAACTTGATTGAGCCGTTTTTTCCACGCAGATAACCAAGTTATCTAACCAGCAGCCAAGAAGGAAGAAATTTTCTTCCCAAATAACTGGTTCTTTAACGGGAAAGATTTTGTTCCCCTACGTAACTAAAAGGTAAAAATAGACTATTACTAAAAATACTATTTTGTACTTATTTGTCTTATGTTTATTTGCACAATAAAGAGTTTACTTACTTACTTTACTAGGTATTTCTAAATTAAAACAAACATGTTCGCGGCTTTACTTAGCCATCCTACTTTGGTTTTACCAGTGCCGATTATGTAACTTGGTTATCGTGCAGGAAAAAAACTTTCCCGTTAAAAAACCAGTTATCTGGTAAGAAAATTTCTTCCTTCTTGGCTAATGGTTAGCCAACTTGGTTATCTGCGAGGATGATAAGGACTAAGCAAACCATGGATCAGGTAGAAATCAATTTGATCGCATCACTTTCCTTTCCGCTAAATAAAACTGTCGTGTCTTAAACTAAAGCAATGTAACTGACGTCTCGCATACGAGCCGATCTGGGGGGGCTACTCCGAAATTTTCGAAGTTCGTATAAAACCATCCCTCTCATTCTCAAACTAATGGCCATTAGTATGAGCAGAACGGCAGGAAACGAACTTCGAAAATCGAATTTCGTAGTACATGGCCTGAGTTCAAAATTCAAACGTTCGAAATTGGAACGCTCCCCCGGAAACGGACACGGGGCGCCGGCTGCCGGCAACAGCTGATCCAGCCTTCCGGCCGATATTTTATACTTGTTTAAATAGCTTTTTTGGAGGTTTCATGTCTTGCGAGGGGGAAGGTATGGGTATGATGTAATAGGGGGGTATAAGTCGTTATGCAATGAAGGGGGTCATTCATTTATCAAATAATATAACATTTTAGTCGCTCCGTGGGCTGTGGATGTCAAGAATCTGTTGTTTTTTTAGGAATGGCTGAAACTTTACGCTCCGCCTTTTTGAAAAAAAAAAAAACTGAAAAATGGACATTTTGCTCGCAATTTGCATTTGCTTAGTCAATGAATACTCTAGTTTTTGTAATTGCAATTCTAATAAAAATCATTTTGGTTGAGAAGCAGACATAAACCCATCGATCTTAACCGGTAATTTTTTATTTGACTTTTGAATTTGACTTTGAATTGGTAATGATAATAATGTGATAATGATGATCAAATGTATTTATATAAAATAATTTATATTTCAATTCTTATTAAATTTATGTTTAAATTGCTGTGCCCTAACAGGGTTCATGTCTTGAATCTAATTATTATACTATGTAAGACCTAATGTACGACATGATTACTATGCAATAAATGAATTATGAATTATGAATCTAAAAACCAAAAAGCAAATAAATACGTGGTGCATAGTAAATTATACTCTAACCCCTTATTCTTAAACGCTCTGTTGACTTCTGCTAACCTAGCAATCGTTTGTCCTTATCTGTCACTTTGACATTTACCTTTCACAGATAAGGACAAACGATTGCTAAGTTAGCAGAAGCCTATAGAGAGTTTATGAATAAGGAGGTAACTCCCTATGAGAGCAATTGTAGCCAGTGATGAATGCCTAGCTAATAAGATCGAAGCTGACAATCTTCATATTTTTCTTACCCGATAGAATTCAAATTAGGTCACAGTTCATTTGTTTGTTTACGCCGAAGGAGGAAAGTTTCCCGTAACGCCTGATCGCCGCCGTTCATTGGGAAAGTATTGGGCCCTTGCTTCAAAAGCGCTAGTACTTTAGCGAGTACTTCGTATCCCGCTTCGATTTCTGATTGTAGTGTTTGTCCCTGAAGTCGCTTTGTCAAGTAAATTGGGGTGAGGGTTGCTGTTTTTTGGGGTTGTGCTAACGACAATGGGGTTGAGTAGATTTTATTAGTTTTGTAGTTATTTTGCTTTGAATGTTACGAAATTAGAGGATGTCTATTAACTTAATCACTTACTTCTACTCCAGATCAAAGCGCGTATAAACCCAAAATTGCTACCAGAGTTTATTAATGACTCTACTTACAAGTACAGTGCTTCTACAATTGGCAACCTATTGGCATGGAACTGATATTTTGACATAACTGAATGTGAACAATTAGGTCAAAATATCAATTGATATTGCGTTTCAGTTCCAGGAACTAGAACAAGTTTTTAAATAAAAGATTATAATACGTTAATAGATTTAATGTGAGGAAAAAAAATCAAAACACATAAGGTAGCCAAGTTGCCACGGTCACAGTTACACATAAATTAAATAATTCCAATATCAAATCATCCACGCAACGAATCGATTCGATCGCGACGCTTAGCAGTTTTCGCGTTCCGGCCGTCATTTTGGATGAAAAAGTTGTGTCCCATTTAGGCATAAGCCCCAAAGATGGCACTTTGAAGAGTTTGCGGCCTCTGAGATGCTGACTCAGAGATTATAGGATCACCCCTTGCTACCCCCCACGCCATTTTACGAAGGGCAACCTTATACTAACTATACAGGGTCTAGTTTTGAGTCTCAGGATGTTCCTATTTTTAAGCAATCACCACGCATATTCTTTCTGCGCCGAAACTTATTTACGTCGTATGTTCAAGTTTTAGAACAACGGCCAAGCGCGAGTTGGACTCACGCACCGAGGTTCTGCCGGGGAGAGGGGGTGCCGTACATCGGCAAGTGAATTTAAAATGCAGTGTTAGTAGACCTGCTTTGTTAGCAAAATGCAGACAGTGTGAGGTCATTTTATACTGGTTCTTATATAGACAGAGAGACATAAAAATATTCAGTTTTTTACTAAGTACCTATTTGTTGATATAGCGGCAACAGAAATTACATCATAGCAACTGACTGATTTTAGTTTACAAACATACATAATGCATTCCAATTAATGCATCCGACCGTTTTCATTATTTATTTTTACAAATCCGCACGTGTTTCCGAACAGATATCTATCTATGCGTGTGAGTGTTTGCGATACATTTTTTTATTAAACACCACATAATTTATATTATTTATCTATTGAAGCCTAATTTATATTAAGCAACATGATGCCTTATCGCTTCACATCCATCTCTTCTATACAACATTTAGAAAATAATAAAGAAAGTAATCAATAAAAGCAGAGTGGTGCAAATAAACAATGAAGCTCTGAAAAAATCATAAAATGACCGTACAAACAATACACACTAACTTAAAAATAGAACTATCTTACCTGTCTAGTTAGTCTAGAAATTTCTGTTTGTACGTTTCATTTTAATAGTCTAGTTTTAAATAATGACGGTGCTTAAAAACATCCCCATCAAAAAAGACAAAATATATATTTTTTATTACTTCAGTAAAAATAAGAAGCTATCTAAAACTCAAGAAGCAACCTCGTAGCCGATTCTAACTAAAAAAATATCTAAAATCAAATAAAACTATAAATGTGCGTAAACTAACCAACCTAGTAACAAAACATCGACGCTAAAAAGCCGCTAAAACCACAAAAAAAGATGAGGAACCGATAAAATCTAAAAAAAAGTACTACTTATTTTATAAAACGCGTATACCCATAGCTTCCTTTACGCAGGGTCAAAAAGCAATACGGCGAGGGGTCGTAAAAATAAAAAAGTTTCCTGATGTACCCTTAAAGGTTTTATTAGTTTTTGTTTATTACACCTTTTTATGGGAGGGACGAATCACATGTGTCCAAGCGGAGTCATACGTTCCGTTTTACGGTCATAAAGTAAGCGTTTTACGTTCAAAATATAATTATTTCATGGGCTGTTTGATTATTGGAAAAGTTTTGAATTAATCAAAAACTGTGCGCGTTCCGTTCTAACCTAGTCAACTTACGGTAAAAAGCATAATATAGGATGTTATCACGTAAGTAAGTACCTACTTTAAAAATGTAATATCTCCGAACAATATTGCAACGACAATGAATTTTGAAGCAGATAAAGTAAAGCTGACTACTATTTAAGGCTACTGATTTTGAGGTGCCAACTTTTTAAAGACTACAGATTGAAAAAAAAGAAAAACAAGGGTGTTGTTTATAGGATCCATGTAATTTCAAAATTCATAGACATTATATTTAATAGTAGGCGTAAGATAAACCGTAGCTGTATATTCGCTTAAAAATATCTGAACAGTGGCGTTTATGTTAATGTTATAGAAACATTTGTCAAATATGATTCAAAGATCTTGAAAAACATTCTGCTGAAATACTCCAGAACGGTTTTAAGAAAACCTGTATTTGTTAATAATGATGGGCAAAAATTATAGGACTGAATCATGTTATAGGCGATGCGGCTAGCAATACATCACTACTTTGATTTGATTCCATTTTCCACCTATACGGCCACAATGTTGCTAAGCGTGGCGTTGGTCTTGTTACCTTAGGCTCTGTCTACCCCGTAAGGGATAAAGACGTTGTAGCGGCCAGATACATTCATTACCCCCCTCGACGCAGTCGGTTAAGCGTCCTGGGGCCTTACCATGACGTCTTAATGCGATTCAGTTTAGGTCCGCTCGCTGTCAGATTCATAGTAAAAGTGACAGCTAGAACTTGAACTGCGTCGGAATTAGGACGTCATGGTAAGGCCCCTGGTAGGCTAGACAGTGTCGTTACACCTGCCAACCTGCGCATGAAACTGCGCGGCTATTTAAAAATGCCGAGAACCCTCATTCGCCTTCGATCCAGCAACTAAGTCGGTCTTAAGATCCAGCTCCCTTGCTGCAGCAGATCCTCTATCTCAATAGTTTTCCTACAGTTTCATTACGTTCGTTTCAAGCTCAAACATTGTAAATATTCTTTTCTCAAAGATGCAATGAAATGTTAACCTTACGTTCCAAATAATAGGCCGGGACGTATCACGTTGCGGGCGCGGTTAGACAAGTCGTATGTAATGGATTTTCATACAAAATGGCAGGTCTTGGCCTGCAAAGCGATCGTGTTTTGTTTTGTGGTGGTCGTCGTGCGCGGGGCGCGCTGCTGGAGGACACGCACGCGGAGGATATGCGCCTGCTGCTGCTCGGCCGCTGCCTAATGCACGCGCTAGCGGCAACATTCTAAGGGTTTTTCGGAGTTTTTTTATTTATTTCATTGCATGTTTGAGAAAAGCACTATACAAGCCTTGGCGTGAAAGAACTTGCAGGCTTCCTACTCCTATCTATATACGTTACTCAGCCTGCAAGCCTTTCTTTCCCGGCCTCTGCAGTAATGTATTAATTCTCTTTTTGATACCTTTTATTATACGTTGGTGTGCCTAACCTGTGTAATTTATTCCACGGAGCCTCAGGAGGCACATCTACAACGTGATTTGTGTGTGTGTCTGTGTATTTGTTAACAAATCCTTTATTCAAAGAGTTTAAAGATTGGATCAACAACGTACTTTGATGTCATGCGAAATGCTGACCTGAAAGCAAAGCGTTTATAGCCGGCATGAAGTAGCCATCCCTTGCGCACCTACTGGTTAGAAAGGGATGCAAGTTTTACGTCCGCCACAAAAGTAAGCGTATCCCGCTACTGGACCCGATTTACAGAGTCAATAAACAAACGTGCGTCCATAAAATTTTCAACGAAGGGAAGTGATTGACGAACAAACATGGGAATTCAAAGTTACAGACATACGGTGACCGATTCCTAAGATTCACGGTTAAAGATATACCTATTCATCAATATATACGTTTTGCATGCAAGCCCTAAAAAAAACAAAACAAAACACAAACAAAAAAAAAACGCAAAACGCAAAACGTAACGTATAGGTATATTTCGCACAAGCTTGGTTATCTTGCACGTAAGTAGCGGAGTAGCAAGGTAAATATTTTGTGTTCATTGAAATGGACCTCCGCAAAGTAACGCCTGATTCAATAAAACAACAGTTTATGAATTGAGGTCATAGGCGTTCAACAAAATATAAAACATCGGGTAGCACTCCGGGAGTGCCGGCAGAAGTGAAAACTACACACACACACACTCGCGCAAAAAGAGAAAAAATACACGAGATTTGAACTGCGGTCACCTGAGAGAACACACTGTTATTCCACACCTGTTACCACTAGGCCAAACGCACATACGTTAAAGCGACGAAATCAACGTACACTTCAAAAATCGAATGCGACTCTATTCATTCGTATTTCAAAATAAGCTCTTAGAGGATCTGAAATCCTGGTACTTAAATCTCCCGCTGTCTTACGCCTGACGCGAGTTTAACATTTTTACCCATCCCAAAAAGCATTCAACGTCGCTAAAAAAGTTTCACATCAACAAAAGAGTATAATAATAATAATAATAAATGTTTATTTCAGGTAGTCACCCATAGAAATTACAGTTACAAAATTAGAAATTTACAATATATTGAGATTATTTAAAATTGATATTTTATAATAAATTACATTAATAATCAAGTACATTTATTTTCTGAATTCATGCAATACATTTTATTGCCAGCATACTAAGGGCCCATACATGATGTGTTTGCATGCATCACATATCTCCCTCAGTATGCTATTGTCAGTGTTTTTTAATATCGTCAGAAATGACGCATGCCTTTTATGCATAATCGCATAAAAGTCATCCACTCCGTTCTCGTATAAACCCGCAGGCGATACAAATATGTTCAGAATTGAGTAGAAAGAAGAAACAGAATATATTTCTTTTCTCTCTCTGAAATCTCTGCGTCTGAATGAATAGTCTAGCTAAAGCAGAGCATCACTTGCATCAGTATATTACTCGAACCGCTGCCAACGCAATACGTCAAGCTGTCAATGCGGTCGACAAAACTAAAACGAAACGTATTGCTCGCGTCCTGAGGATAGATACCAGGGGCGCCGTTTCAACAGTAGTTGAAAAAAAAGCAGAAAGAGCAAGGTACAAAAACTATTTTGTGTACGTATACTTCATTTAATTTAGAATGATATACCACGACAACATTATTTTGCGGCTCGTGAACTGTAATCTCTTTACAATCTGTACTAAAGTAACAATTGACAACACGCAAATAAAGTGACATTAAAACAATTTTATTTTGCGGCTGCCAAACTATTGCACTGTACTGTTTGCTAGGTAAGAAATAGTTGTACAGACGCAATAATATAATGTTATTGTGGTTTCTCTTTCAAAATTAAATGAAGTATAGATATTTTAGCAGCAGTGCTTGCACTGCTGTGTTCCGGTGTGGAGAGTAAGACAGCCGGGGAAATTACGGGCACAAGAGGCATTTCATCTAAGTCCTCTAGGTTGGCAACGCATCTGCAATCCCTCCGGGGTTGTGGGTGTCTATGGGCAGTGGTGATCGCTTACCATCAGGTGACCCACTTGCTCGTTTGCCTTCCTATTCACATAAAAAAAAAAAAAAAAAACAAAAAAAATTTTTCAGTGACGTTAGATCAATGGTGATTTCGATGGTTGTTTTTGATGTGAAAACTTCTTTTAGCGGCGCTGAGCGCTTTTTGAGATGGGTAAAAAATATTAAACTCGCGTCAGACGTAAGACGGAGGGAGAGTTTAAGTACCAGGATATCAGATCATCTAAGAGCTTATTTTGAAATACGAATGAAGCTAAAGTCGCGTTCGATTTTTGAAATGTACGTTGATTTCGTCGCTTTAACGTATGTGCGTTTGGCTTAGTGGAATAAGTTGTGGAATTACAGTGTGTTCTCTCAGGTGACCGCAGTTCAAATCTCGTGTAGAAAAAGTTATTTTTCTTTTCCTTTTTTTTTTTGCGCGAGTGTGCGTGTGTGTAGTTTCCTCTTCTGCCGGCACTCGAGGAGTGCTACCCGGTGTTTTTTTGACATTGTTACGACATGTTTTAGCTACTACAAACCGGCAACGGAAATTCATTTGAATTAATTATTTCAGGCGGGGACAAACCAGAATTACAAATCACATGAAAAAAATTGTCTCCGCCTACTGTGTTATAGTTTATATCACTATACGTGATAAGTTTATTACAGTAGAGCATCACAACAATTAATTATGTGAGCCATGATGCGTTTATTTATTCAAATTTCGAAACATTATGCGAAGAAAAAATTCCGTGCGGCCAGAACGAACCGCAATTTCAAAATTCGAACAGCGTTTTTCCATCTATTCGCTGACATCATTCGTGGGAACAAATGCAAGTCGAAGGAAAAACGAGAGCGTGCAGTCGAAACAAAATTTATTGTTTCAGACGAGTGCGCTGCGTTTTGTTTTGTTTGCACCGACCATAGACGATTTAACTGATAGAGTGAAAATAAAAGAAAGAAAAAAAAAGTTGGGCTGAAAATCAGCGCTGTGTGTGGTGCGCACCCGCAGCACATGCTGAGCACAATCCAATTGCCACGTTTAGTTTAAGTATGATTTAGATATTGAGCTACTTATATTAATGTGTGCATATTCTATTTGTGGTAATAAAAGTTTATTTATTTATTTATTTTTGGAGAACCAACAGCTATAAATTACAGAGTAGATTCAACAATGAAGCCAATTATAGGATCTCACAACTAGAAATTGTATACAATTAAGAAAAACAAAATACCTACGCGCACAGTCGCAAAAATGCACCACGCAAACACACATATCACATTAGATACAACAAAACTCACTCAGTACTACATAGCAGTTTATCCTATTCTATTCCATTCTAATGTGTTTCAGAATCGGATAGCCCGTATTGCCACTCTATTTGTTATTTCCTCTATGGCACCAACCTACAGGCGCAGAGCGTCCTCTTGGTCCACAGTAGAATAATTGTGCAATGAACGTTTTCTGGGTTGTTGCTGTTGTTGGCTTTACAGTATGTATGTGTTTATACATATATACGTGGTAAGGTTCAAAAGTTTCCGGCCTAATAATGAAAATTAACGTTTAGGTTAAAAAAAATATTTTTATTTTTCAATGTAGTGTCCTCCTATTGTTATACATTTTTCAGATCGTTTGATTAACATTTCTATGCCTTTAAAATAATATTCGGAAGTTTTGTCTTCGAAATGCTCGAAAACTGCAGCAGCGACCTCATCATCGGACGAAAATTTTCTCCCCCTTAAGTCCGATTTAAGTTTAGAAAATAAAAAATAGTCGCTTGGGGCTAGATCAGGGCTGTAAGGTGGGTGACGGATTGTTTTAAATCCACATTTAGATATAGCCGCCTTTACAACTGCAGCCGTGTGGACAGGCGCATTGTCATGAAGAAGACGGACACCCCTGCTGAGTTTTCCTCGACGTTTAAGCTTTATTGCTTCTCGCAACTGGTCTATAAGGCAAGCATAGTAACTGCCGTTTACTGTCTGATTGCGTTCTTTGATATATATAAGCAATATCCCTTCGCAATCCTAAAATATTGTGGCCATTATCTTTTTGGTAGATTGGCACACCTTTGCCTTTCGAGGGGGTGCTTCCCCAGAATGACGCCACTCCATCGACTCTCTTTTCGAAAGAGGATCATAGTATAAGACCATAGTTTCGTCTCCGGTAACAATGGACTGGATAAATTCACTCTCACATGACTTGAACTCCTCTAAAAGTTCCTTGGAGCACGCCACTCGTTCAGCTCGCTGAGCACTCGAGAGAAGTTTCGGGACCCATCTTGCACTAACCTTATTCATGTTTAGATGGTCGTGTAGAATCCTAAGGACTGTTATTTTCGTAAGTCCCGTTCTTGACGCTATTTCCTTCGTCTTTAGTCTTCTGTCCTTCAGTACCTCTTGTTCGACTAAATCGACGTTATCTTGCGTAAGAACCTCAACAGGGCGGCCTGGTCGGGGTTCGTCATCCATGGACTCACGCCCTAAACGAAACTGCTTACACCAATCCTTAACAGTCGAAAACGAAGGGGAGGAATTCCCGTACACGTTATCTAACCTTTCTTTGATTATAGTTGGACTTATGCCTTCCTTTGTCAGAAATTTTATCACTGATCGATACTCCAATTTGAACATTGTACAAATTACACCGCTTTTTATATTTAAATCAAAGAAAATTTTATGAAAACGAAAGTTACAAACCACGAAATTATCCACACAATAGCTGAATAAATGACAAATAAAATGACATTCATTTGTTTCTTGTTTTCTTCTTTTAAATATATACGGCCAGGAACTTTTGAACCTTACTGGTAGCTTTGCTTAGTTTTGGACTAGCCCTCTTATTCAAAAATGCTCTATAAGTCTCTGCTAATTTAGTAATCGTTTGTCCTTATCTGTCACTTTGACATTTACCTTTCACAGATAAGGACAAACGATTATTAAGTTAGCAGAGGCCAATAGACAGTTTATAAATAAAGCGGTAGGACTTTAACAATTGTCAAATTGTATAGGTATCAGTTTTTATTTTTCTTGTAATATACAGTTTAAATATATCAAGTTTTGCACTTTTGAACCATTTCTAGGGATCGGATTGGCTTGAAATTTGATACACATTATATAACAAAACCTATAGTGTCTATAAAGTTGATTTACGGATGATAGTTTTACGTGATAACGTCGTAAAGAAACATTGATGGAAACAGCTCTGACGTCACGCGGAACGTGACACTTTTTCGTGCGTGCAGCCGGTGTTCATATAAGACGTTATCACGTCATAAATGCAAGTAAATTATTTGAGTAAGTATCTATAGTAGTACTGTACCTACAGTCAACAAAAAGTACAGTCAAATTTTAATGTTTATAATAATGGTGTTAATCGTTGTTTGTATGTAGATAATTATTTCTATTTGGCCAAATGAAGTTATTAGTCATAACTATTACGGTCACGTTTTTATCACTATTTTACTCATAACTTCTTTCAATAAACTATCCACATCCACGGAAGCCCATTCATAATACACTCCAACGAAATCTTTGCAAAATTCACGATTCGCAATTGTTTTTTAAAAACTACACGAGCGCTACTCTTCAATTTTATTCGATTCAAATTCGCTTCGCCGCAATCGACTGCATTCGATGCTCGCGTCGTTGGCTTTGGATTTTCTCGATTTTAAAAATCGATATGTTTTTATCGTTGCTCTTTTGCTGAGTCGCTTTTGTTTTTATGACGCGGTAGTTAGGCAAATGTCAGGTTTTTTTTAAATTGTAACGACGAATTCAAAGAACGATCTTTCAGTTTTTACTCATATAAAAAAATCTAACGTGAAGACGGCTGAGCTGATTTTGATAATACTGAGAACCACCGTTAAAAAACCCGCTGTCAAATACAAACTACACCAAAATTGGTTCACCCGTTTATAAGCTACAGACAGACACACGCACAGCTACACTTAGGTATCTGTTTGCTTCGGGGTTAAAATCTAACTAATTATAAATGTGAAAGTATGGATGGATGGATGGATGGATGTTTGTTTGTTACTCAATCACGCCAGAACGGCCCAACGAATCTGGATGATATTTGGCACACAGATAGAGAAAAGTCTGGAATAGCACATAGGCTACTTTTTATCCCGGAAAATTGCTTAGTTCCCGCGGGATAGCGATAAACGAATTCTTTGCAGACGAAGTCGCTGGCAACAGCTAGTATGAAATAATTATCAAAAATTTGTTTCGCTATCACAAACCGCACATTTTGCAATTATTCGATATCTATTACGTATCAAATTCAATAGTCTATTAAATTAAATTAGCGTTTCACTGCTACAAATAAAATTTCCGCTTGAATTCGTTGCAAAATTCATGTCCGTATTTCCATTCCGATTTCTGTTCCCGAATTTCCTCGTTCAAAAAAAAAAAAATATATATATATATATATATACATTAAACGGGTGCGCACCAGAATACATAAGTTTAAAATGTATAATGGGTTAAAATACATAATGGTTCAAAATATATAATGCTTTTCACTGAAACCATTAACAAAATTAACTTTTTTGATATCGTAATTTGTAGATTGGTTTAGGTTTGGTTAGGTTTGTTTTATAACAATCCTGTTAATTGGTCACTTTCTGAGAAAATCGCATAATAATATTTTGAACCATTATGCATTTTAAACTTTATGTATTTTAATACGTACCCACATTAAACATGTGTAGGTACGTACTTACTTCACATATTGGAAAATTTACAGCACAAAAGAGTGTAGCGATGTTTCAGCCATTTTAAAGTTCGCCCGAAAATTTCAATTTTGCGCGCTTGGTTTTTGTTATTGACTTTTCGGACTTTTACAATAATCCTTTGAACAATCGTTAACTGTACGCATAGTGCTTTCACCTAGTTGGTCTAATTATAACTTTAACCATAACCAGCGATTTTAAAGTATGTTTCATAAGTTCACTATCGATGACCTTGACTATGAAGCTTGAGGTTCCGGGTTCGATCCCCGGTCGGGGGAGATATTATGTGTATGAGAATCGCCATTTTTTTTCTCGAACCTTTGATGTTTTTAATGTGTTTAAGTTGTTTATTCATTAAGTATGTTTATCTATTGCCGAATACGCACAGTTTTTGCGACTAAGGTCAATTGATATCAGTTGTAATAAGACAATACCTACCTGGATGACCGAGGTTACAAGAATTGCTCGTTTTAAGGTATTAGATACATCGTGATATATTGAGTTGCTGAAAACCTGAAACTAATTCGATCAGAATAAATAGTAGAGTCGAATACACTATATTTTAATGTAGGTTGTATTTTTTTCCTTTTTTTGTGCCATGATGTTTGAGCCACTCGGGAGCAAAAGTTTCTTAATCTTGGGCGTTAACTCTTGAATGCCTCATTTCGCTCAGGATTCTTATTTAGAATACCTCGCTTCGCTCAGGTAATTGTTGACTCTTTCGCTACATTCTGAATTAAACCCCCTTGCCGTAAATATTTTGCTGCTTCGTGACACAAATAATATTTATTTTGTCTTTCCTTAGTAAGCTTTAAAACATACGCATACTTTTATTCCGCCGTTGTTTTGTTGTTGTTTATAAACATACTTTTGTTCCGCCGCAGGGTATAGAGGCTAAGGCCCAGTTTTCATTCCGCCAAATCGCTAGTAAAAAGCAGCCAAGTGCGAAAGTGTTTTATGCGCCAATTGTTTTTTCCAATAACGCAGTGGCTTTTCCTTTTTTCCGGGGCCCGATGTTCACACGGATGCACGGATGCTTGCGGATAACTGATTTGCTGGCTTTGTTTACCGATATTGACAACGATACGTACCATCAGCGAAATATGGTCTGCCGCCCTTAGGTTCACTTTTGCCACTAATTTCACCGACTGTCTTACTCTCCACGGCGGAAACAAGCAATTTGGTGACACTTTTATTGAGGTCTATTTCTTTCTACTTACAGAACATTATGTGGGCATTTAAAAAAAAGCGTACCCTTATTCCAACAACATTACCTTAATTTAGTACCTACAACGTTTTTGTGTCAGTTTTGTGACAACCCCTTCTCTCCGGTAAGCTGTTTCCCTCTCTCCGGTAAGCTGTAAAAGCCGTCTGAGGCTAACAGCAAAGTCCATTCGAAAAAAAAAAAAAAAAACAGTTTTGTGACAACCCATACAAATCGTGAAAATAGTGTCACAAAACTGACAAAACAAACCGAAGGACATTTTTTTATTTGCAAAATGAATAGTGCTATAGTCTGGCAGATAAATCACTGCAGCCAGATGACACTTCCAAATGTCATTTTACGAAATAATGATACCACATTTATTTCACTAGTGCTCGACTAGGGTCACGTAATGAATGATTTGATTACTGAACGAACGAAATATTTTATGAATGTCACGTTCTTAGTTTAGTATATTTTAAATGAAACGCGATACTTTTGATGGGCAGTTCTTCGAGACGAGCTGTTTTAGGTGACTTCGGTGGTCAATTTTTCTACTAACTTTTTTATTGTATCACCTCAAAATCTAAACACAGGCCTAAATTTAAAAAAAATATTAGTACTAAAGGCCTTCTTGTAAACCTGTTAGTTAGTGAGATATTTAAATCACCGAAATCAAACATACTCACCGAAATCAAAATTCAATAAGACTCTTTCAAAAGCGTAAACAAGCGACAACTTGACTGATACACACTTCTTTAATTTTATTATGTGCGTGGAATAAGTATTCGTGTAAAAATTAAGAATACTTAACGTTTTTATAAAATAAATACTGATATCTGTGGGTGGCTTTATTGATTTCGGTGGCAGTTTTATTGATTTCAGTGGCAGTTTTTTTTATTTCAGTGGCAGTTTTAATGATTTCGGTGGCCCGAAAACCCACCGAACCCGCGGAGATCATTGCCACCGAATTCAAAATTAAACGATGTTTTTCAAATAACAGAAAATATAGGAATAGTACATAAAAGAGTCACTTAATAATGAAATCGCATACCATTAGAGATGACTTACTTACTATCAAACTGACAATTATACTAACACTGAAAAAATAATTGCTTCACCGAATTCAACAAAACACGAAACCAAACCCACCGAACGACGAATATTACCTCGAAAAATCTGACGCTTGAGTTGTGAGTCGAAGTCCGATCTCGCCGGCAAACGGCACGACCGAGGCTACCTACACGCGCGTTTCGGGATTTCTATTTAATATTCGCCAAAAACTGACAACACTGAAAGTGTCATCTGGCTGCAGTGATTTATCTGCCAGACTATAATAATTCTGATTCAGAAAAAGCCAAAATGTCTGCATTTTGAAAGAAAAAGTTAAGGGTACAAGTTTATTTGAAAATACCCGTATATTCTGAGCGCTTTAATTAAACTGTATACCTGTAATAGTGTAATAAATAACATAAAAATCATAAAAGCACTAATACCGGAAGCCCAGTATTAGCCAATTGAGTTTTTGAATCAAATTTTTTTTTGTCATAAATGGAAAGATCATATATAAGTTTTGTATGAAAAGTATTTTTAGTTTTTTTTTATTCGCTATAATTAACGACTTATACCGATTTGAAAATTGATCGTCGAGTACCGCACCGAAAACACACCGACAGTTCCCGAACAAGGCCGAGCCGCGTGTGACGTCACAATGTTAGGGTCCACTCGTAGTTAGTATACAGGTGATACCGTTTTTTGACTTTAATCTACTCTATTCTGTTATTATCCTACTATTATTATAAAATGCTATTGTTTGTGAGAGCGTATTGGTTTGTGACTCTTTCACGCTAAAACGGCTAAACAGATTTCGATAAAATTTGCCATACACGAACTTTATAATTTATAATCTGGATTTACGTACCGGCTATATTATATAGTAGGTGTCATTCACGATGGATGCCATCCACCGTGGTTCTTATTAATTTGTAGTTAAAGGTTAATTTTAATACATATACGAGTCTTTGTGGATGGCACTATCTATACTTCTATCATGCTTCTATCCCAACTTTCCACGGTACCGGGATTTAAAACAATAAAATTAGATGAGAATAGTGATGAGTACACTTTGGTAGTAACTATTTATATGAATAAGTAAATAAGTCGTGGGATTTCAGTTCAAAATCCCGTTGATTTTATCCCAGGGGAATTTCATAAGAAAACCCGGAATTTCGAGCACAAAGATGGCGGATGACATTTTGACACTATGACACTAAAAATGTTTATGGGTGTCGTTTTCGAGTAATTTTGTGGCTCTGAGCCCGATTTTGGCGTAATTTTTTGGATCCAAGATGGCGGATGAAATTTTGACACTTATGCCACTAAAAATGTTTATGGGTGTCGTTTTCGAGTAATTTTGTGGCTCTGAGACAGATTTTGACATACTTTTTTGGATCCAAGATGGCGGATGACATTTTGACACTAAAAATGTTGATGGGTGTCTTTTTCGAGTAATTTGGTTCTTCTCAGCCCGGTTTTGGCATACCTTTTTGGATCCAAGATGGCGGATGACATTTTGACATTACTGACACAAAAAACACAAAAAAGTGTAAAATGTTACTCGAAAACGACCCCCATAAACATTTTTAGTGTCAATAGTGTCAAAATGTCATTCACCATCTTGGATCCAAAAAATTATGCCAACACCGGGCTCAGAGCCACCAAATTACTCGAAAACGACACCCATAAACATTTTTAGTGTCAAAGTGTTAAAATGTCATCCGCCATCTTGAATCCAAAAAAGTATGTCAAAATCAGGCTCAGAAGCACCAAATTACTCAAAAACGACACTCATCAATATTTTAGTGTCAAAGTGTCAATAGTGTCAAAATGTCATCCGCCATCTTGGATTTAAAAAATTATGCCAAAATCGGGCTGTTTTACTCTCCTCACCCGGAACACATCAGCGCAAGCATTGCTGCTTGGCGGCAGGATTACTAAGATGCTGGTACAGTCGATGTCAAAGATATCTTTACACTTTAGTGCCTTGTCGCTCCAAGCACTTTGACAACTTCATATGAAACTTCAAACATATAGTTACAACGACAAGGTACTAAAGTGTAAAGATATCTTTGACGTTAACCGTACCTAGCGATCCGAACGTACCTAACTAGAACAAGGTTAGGCTCTTACACCCGCAAAAATTCCCATTGAATATAATATAATACAATCCCACGGGATTATAAAAAAAACTAGAAATACCTATCAACCACAAAATCTAGCTATTAAAATTTACGTACCTACCTACGGTCGAAGAAACTGAATTACGTAACCTACCTAATAGGTACAATTTAGCAATAATATCTCTGGCAGGGTGTATTTTAAAATTCCACAGTGGTAGGTAAGCGATTCAGTATCTTTCACTGTACTTAGGTACTTTATTGTGAAATCTCAGGTCCAGTAAAATCAATCCAGTTCACATATATCAGAAACATATCAGTATTAAGCTTTTAATACCTACCTACACATGACTAAAACTAAAATTTAATTACTATAAGGTGATACTCGTGCTCGTTTGCCACCTTATTTCATAAAAAAAACTTCAGCAGATATTTTTTGTATTAAATTTCGGATATTGTTAGTGAAATCAGCCGTTAACCCAGTACTGTCGTGAAATTGCTTTAACATTGTGACGTCACAGCCATGGCGACCAATCATGGCCCGTTCCCGGTCAAGTGGTCATATTTCAAATTTCATCAATTTTGAATTGCTTATAATTAATTAAAAAAATATATTTTAAGATTTCTTTGAATTAGATATTATATAATATGCTATAAAGTTTTAAAAAACATAAAAAAAATCGATATTTTTTTTAAATTCAAAGACTCAATACCGGGATCTTGGTATTTGGCAGCCCTATTAAACACTAACACTTAAAATAAATTTATAATTCACTTAAAACGTAAATATTAAAGACTTTATAATCCCTGCTCACAATAAACCAGCATTTGATGGCACAATATCGACGTAAGTGCATCATAAATTATGAAATTTCATGAGAAACTATCTACTTAAATGGCACACTTTATTGCCTCTTTGTTACTTAGTTCGAGCAATGCACAGTAATATGTATTTTTCTACGCACATATTTAGTGATCTAAAATGCGTTCAGAAACCATAGGAAATGACTATCATTATTACACCCTTAAAAATCTATACTGTAATAACATTACAGTACAAAAATCTGTACTTTAATTTTGTTGCAGTACAGATTTTACCATATCCTTACAATATCTCATTTCTCATTTTATACTCATTTATTTATTTATTTAACTAATTCTAAAGAAGTTTCACATGGACCCCGGTGGGGTAGTACAATAGTAGTGGATGACGCTTTCAGAATATGAGGGCCATTGCCCTAACTTCCATTAAAGTCCAGTACATCAGGCTCTTTTAAGGCGCCTGGCATAGTGAGGCTCGAGTAGTGGGTTAATCAATAGATTTGGGTGGATAGTGAGGCGCTCCTTGTTGCTGTCACTATAATCGCTTTGTATGAAAAGTGATACGTTATTTTTGCTCGTCAGTGTATTTGAAGTGGACGCTGGAATGTCAAAAGGATACATACATACATAAATCACGTTTTTATCCCAGAGCCTAGGGTAAGACCTAAAGGTCACGCTTAGCATGATTGTGGGCGCATAGGTGTAAGTGGAAAGGGGGTTTAGAATAGTGATGGGTTGCTAGCCGCATCGCCCATTATGATGGGCTTTTACCATCTGCGGGGGAAGAGAAGCAACCGGTACATTCTGTTTTTATTTGCTCCCAGAACAGCATAGATGCATCCTATTCCTATAGGAATCCTTGAATAGGATGCTTCTATGAATAGGATGTTTTTCTACAAATCCGCTAACGATTTGACCTGCTAATTTCGTGACTAATCTAATATTCATTTGTAATTTTATTTTTTGAAATAAATGAATAGGATGATGCTTGTTTTGAATAGGATGTATGTATCCTATTTGGAAGCATTCTATTTTGACGAAACGAATAAGAAAATGACTATTGTTCTTTCGAAATTCGGTATATAGGATGTATTGTCAGTAGCATTAGTGGTAGAGTGTGAAAGTGTCCACCGCTCGTGAATCCACGTCAATCTGTCATCAGTCATTCGTGAATGTTAATGTGATAACAGTAAAGTACGATACGTACAGACAATTAATCGGTCTACTGAGTGCAATCATTGCAGCGACATAACTGTAGTAATTTTTGTTACTACATATTTATCTTTAATATTTTTTCTTTAATTTTAGTAGTAGTACAATAACAACCAAATGTTACAATTTATCGTCTAAGAAATCAGATACGGAGTAGTAGCATTTCTCTATTAGCATTTTTTTATTTTTATTATAGAAACTACAATCTTTTAATTCGTTTTTGAAACCAATTGGAATTTTATTAAATATTTTAATTGAGCAATAATAGGGTCCTTTTTTAAAAATGCTTAGTTTTGGGTTGGGGAGGGTCAAAAGGTGATCGCGGCGGGAATTTAATGAATAATTGTATAGTTGAATGTTTTTTCTTGCGAACATGACGACTTCCACTATGTATATAGATGGGAGGGTAAGTAAATGCAGTTTTTTGAAGTGTGGTTTGCAACTTTCAGTTTGATGAATATTATCTACACTGTAATAACATTAAAGTACAGATTTTACCTAATACCACAGACAAGAAAGTAATGTATTTCTTTGCTCCCAGGTCAGAATGGCATTTTCTACTCGTCTAGTTTTATTTTACATCGACAAAAAATTAGGACAGCGACAAGTAATGAAAACAATTCAACGACCGAATGGCCTAGTGGTTAGAAAACCTGACTATGAAGCTTGAGGTCCCGGGTTCGATCCTCGGTCGGGGGAGACATTTTGTATGAAAATAGAAATGTTTGTTCTCGAGTCTTGGATGTCTAATATGTATTTAAGTACCTATGTATTTATCTATAAGTATGTTTATCCGTTGTCTAGTGCCCATATTACAAGCTTTGCTTAGTTTGGGGTTAGTTCGATTGGTGTCAATTATTGTCCCACGATAATATATTTATTTATATTTTTTCAATGTAGACAATTGGTACCATTAATGAGTAGACGTACATTGGTATCTCGTTAGCTCACTTTTCAACAGTGAACTCTGCAGAGGCGCAATGGATTTCTACAAATACGATTTTTCCGCTACCCATGTCATCTATGAATACAAGTACTTATACTTGTACTCCGCTGTTTGTGAGGAAATCGTTTCGCACAAAAGATGTCACAAGTCCGAATAATGCGCTGCAATTTTAAACTCATTTGCGACAGTTTAAGATTCAAATTGCAAAACTGTTTTTCCACATATCGCCTTTTATTTTTAAACGGGCATTTGCACTCCAATTAGCAAGAGCTTACTGTGTGACGTGACGGTAGCGTGCCCTTAGTACTTTGTCGCCCTAACGACTAGCATGCCGCGGCGAACGAATGCGACGAGTAATTAAAACGACAGGGTACCACAAAACGTTGATGTGTTTAAAATAGGAGATGAAAAATTGGAGTGTCACAGAGTATGACATAGTCGTAGATAGGTTTAAATAATGATGTGGTAGTATTAAGTAAGATAGATCCTCGCAAACGAAAGCGTCACCTGGTTTTTTTTTTAAGTTTTAATATGGCAACATTATTTCTCTGTCAAAGGCAAGTCAAAGTCTTGTCAGTATATTGTGAACTCAATTATTTTTCATTTATAATTGCCGTAATATATGGGTAAAACAATAAAAAGTAATGTGCGAAAGCTGCTACATACCATGATCAGTAAGTTCAAGCAAAAACAAGAGGAGAAAGAAGTTGTTTTCCAAGAGAAACAACAATGTTTACATGCGATGTCGGATTTTTAGGTTAGTACCTATGACTATAAATAATCTTAATCCTTGTTGGCTGATTATTTGAGATATATTGACCATAATTATAATGATGATGACACCGTTGATGATAATCTTGAAGATATACAAGGAATCTGCGAAATTAAAAACAGTAATACCACATGTAATTTTTTTGAATTTGCCGCGTTTTCTCAGGTCACGCTTTCGTTTGCCAGACTATCTTCTTATCCATTTATTTTTTGCGGGTGCGTCCCACGAGATATAACTACAAAATATCTAATTTCATAATAATAACGTTCATAAGATATAATGAACGTTAGCTACAACAGCAAAAAGTATATTTTTTTTAACGTATAAGGCATAAATTATATAACGTTGTTTTTATATAACTTCAATTTGTATAAGATTTATATGGACTAATTTCTTTTAACATAACAAACATTTAACCTAACTGAAACAGCTGCAAGACATTGTTTAATGTTCGACGAGCGAGCGAAACGAGCGAGCAAGACGGTACGGAGCGGAAGCGACTCGGATAGGTTAGGTGTTAGTTTTTTTTTTTTATAACCACCTAGAAAACCCCCTAACCACATAGCAAATTCAATAAACAACTGTGCATTATGCTTTTTGATGTTAGCTGTTATGAACATTATATGATTTGATCGTTATTTCAATTGATATTATATATAAACAACGTTATACCTTACAAAATTAGATATTTTAAGATTATAATTTTCGTTCATTATATCCAGTAAACGTTATACTAAACGAGTTTATATAAAGTGAGCGTATATATTATGAACATTAGATAATAAGTTGTTATATCTCGTATTACTTACCCATTTTGTGCTTAAGGCAACTATGACTCACATGAACCATTGAGAGCTATCTCTTAACATCATGATACGTTGAATGGGCCGGCAAGGAGCATTACATTTCTAAGATGGCGTCGTAACCATTTATGACAGTGCGTATTGGATACCGGCCTGTCTTCCACCATCAAACTCCAAATTCAGAAGCAATTGGCAAAATGTTAACTCAGGATTTTGGGAAAGGAATGCATTTTTATTTTTCTCAAAGCTTCACATTCAGTTGGTATTATGAAAGTTTTACATTATCTTGTTGAAGTTAAAGTTTTAAATGTTCGAATAAAACTTAGTCGTTCCACGCTGGTCTAGAAGAAGCAAAGAAAAAACATAGAATGCAGGACAACAGGAGGAGGAAAAACTCTTATTAGAATGCAGGAGTTGCTTTTTTTCCCGCGCTGATGGTAAAGCCCATCGAGGGTATGGACGCAAATCTTAGAAATCGTGTTACAGGCGACGCGGCTAGCAACTCATCACTATTTTGATTCCCCTTTCCACATATAGTATATTCCACCCCTATAGGTACGTCCACAAACATGGTAAACGTGACTTTTAAGTCTCGTAGGCTCTGCCAAACTCGTAAAAGCTACGATAGAAAGAAATAATGTTTATTTCCATAAAAACACAGAGACAACACGTACACACGTACACACACACACACACACACACACACACACACACACACACACACACACACACACACACACACACACACACACACACACACACACACACACACACACACACACACACACACACACACACACACACACACACACACACGCACACGCACACGCACACGCACACACGCACACGCACACACACACAAACACCAATACAATACAGTACGGTTAAAGAAACTGGTTAAAGTACTCGTATTCTACGTCTGTGAAATTCTACCATCTCTAGCCTATATACGACCCACTGCTGGGCACAGGCCTCCTCTCGGAATGAGAGAGGTTGGGTTATTGTTACCACACGGGCCCAGTACGGATTGGGAATTTCGCACACACCATTGAATTGCTTCGCAGATGTAAGGTTTCCTCGCGATGTTTTTCCTTCACCGAAAAGCGCACCGAAAAATTGTATTCGTGTTCTGTTTCCTAAACGTTAGAACCTCGTTTAAAGCGAATTTACTCCCAATTTTAGTCGCAACCAACCGCCGTACAACAGGGCCATGATTACTAGGGACGGGGCGTAGTCAGCGATAAACTGGTACTAGTACCACAAATTCATTTTTAAACCTCAATTAGCTATTAACTTGATGGGTTAACTAGGTTTAAATTATTTCAATAATTAATGGGTTCTGATTTTATTATTAGATTGTGCTATAGTGGTACTAATTTTGCCCCCGGCTTGACTCGCGTAAAACTTTATTTGCCTGTTGAAATTCCAGGAGTTAACTGAATACCACGAAAAGTTTGCATTTAAGTATACGTTCATGTTAGCAACGTCATGTTTTTAGACGTAGTGGTTGATATTTCGGGATTTTATACGCGTTAAATCCCGATCTCGTCAGGAAATAAGATTTAAAAAGATTATTATTAAGTAGGTATTAATTTGAAAACCCAACAATTTATGTACCAAACTTTAACCAAATACGTGAAGCCCTTTTAGCGTGAAAAGGTAATAAACATACTAACAGATTACACTCATATAAACTTTCGCATTTATAATATTGGCATGTGAGCCTATATTAACTAGGTCAGAGATTTAAAGCGTACACAAACATTCCGGTACAACTGCTACCAAAATGACATCTGCTAATACGTTATTCACGACCACAGGGCGAAAGTTTTCATCGAATTACATGTCACCGATTCTATCTGGCCAGTAACTTTTTCGACAACTTCGCCGCTTGTAATTTAGTCGGCGTGTCCCCTCCCTACTAATTTCCCTACGCATGCTAGTCACGTATTCTTGGTGTGCCAACTAATGATGCGCTTCAGTGTGCATTAGGCGCATGCTACGATTGGCTCTGATTGGCTAGAGCATTGTGCGGCAGTCCCTTTCGAGTCCCTGATTGGTTTATCCTTTTTGTCTGCGAAATAACTTGATACTTTAATAGTGAGGTAGTACCTATAGATTTCATGAAGATTTTTTAATAGCGTATAAAACTTTTATGACAAATGACTGTATTATCTTTATTAACGGCGTAACTGTTCGGAGTAAACGGTAACTTAACTAAGCTAATAAATCACCTAGCTCAGCTTACGGGAAAGTCATTATAAAAATATTACCTACCGTTCAATAGTTTTTTATACCGACGACCTGCTACTAGTTTTGAAAAAATGACTTTCTGCCAAGTTTTTTGCGGCGCATTCATCTTGGCACAATGGTCTTTCTGAATGCGCTGGTAGTAAAAGACATGTAGAAGAGCCCTTGGCGTCCTGTTCTCAAAATAAACGCTTCTGATTTTGATTATGAATATAACCGTTACCAAAAGCACATTCCCTGCTACACAATACTAACTCAACCTGAACTCAACACACGTACGAAACTGTCAAAGTGACGTTTCTCCCGTTAAGCCCCTCGAGTTATTTTATTGCCAGGACGTAAAAAAGAAAATTCATTGTTAGGGTGATAACCTTATAATCCGTGTATAGGTGTTGCTACGTGCCGAGTTTATGGTATTACAAGGTGCAGAATAAAGATTTATTTTTTACGCGCCGATGTGGCAGGGTTGTCATGTGAAAGAGTTAGCAATATTCAGCCAATATTGCTGAGAAGCCATGTTGTTTTTTATGATACTAAAGTACAGTGTTTTTTTCATGACAGTGATTATTGGAGGTCCTGAACCCCAAAAAGTGAATTAAATAACAGCCTAAGGCTTATTTCCAGCAATGGGACGTTTATAAGCTGGAGATGATGATAAGATGAATCCTGTGCTAACTGTTGATATGTCGTCAATATAAAACAACTATAAAGGAGATGATTTGTCGTTATTTAAAGACTTCACTGATATTATAGTCGTTGTTACAATTATTGAAGATCTTCAGTTAATATTAACTTGCATGCCTTGATACTTGAATGGGACATCCATCAAGATAAAAAGAAAGAAAGTTTATATATAAAGTTTAAAATGTATAATGGGTTAAAATACATAATGGTTCAAAATAAATAATGCGATTTTCTCAGAAAATTGCAAATTAACAGAATTGCTATAAACTAAACCTAACCTAACCTAAACCAATCTATAGATCACGCTATAAAAAAAATCATATAGTTACCTAAGAGTTTCACAGAAAATTGCATTATATATTTTGAACTATTATACATTCTAACCCATTATACATTTTAAACTTTATAAATTCTGATCCGCTCCCCAAATAAATACATAGCAGAGGCAAACAGTTAGTCGTAGTTTTACAAATAAGGCAATTTCTTTCGCTAAACTTTTTTACGTACGCCTAAAGAGGACGGGAGAGGCTCTATAGTCCTCTTGTGCTAGCCGTGCAGATACTCGTATCAATCGAATTTCGCAAACACCTTAATAAAATGCTTTCTAGTTGTTCGTAAGTTAAACATAAACACACCCCGGTTCTAACTGTTAAACTCAAACTCAAACTCATTTATTGCTATTATAGGTACATATACATGTTAGACATATACTATCACTATAAGAACCCAAAGCCAAGCATGTCTCCCCAAAGCCGAATCCTGACAACCCTAACCGAAAGGTAAAATGTAATTTCTTTGCAAGGTTAATACACAATGGTGTTGACGTGATAATAATATGTATTGTGCGGAAAGCTGACGACCGTCTGTGAATCAAGAATTAGGTGAACCCTGGCTAGAAACGATTTTATTTATCAAATAACCTGGGAACCCCTCTCGCTACTCAGTAACTGGGAATTTCACACATTTTACTAAAGCCTCCCAAATTCCCCCTAAATTTGGTGAAAAGTATTGAGTTTGAGTTTCAAAAATGTTAAAGGATATTTTCAAGAGTTTTATAACTTGTCAAAATTTTTGTTTCAAAACGAATATTTTTTTTATTAAAAAAAAACAATAAATTATCTGTGTTTTTGGGTTTGTAAGTATCAAAACTAAACGAATAAAAATTAATTACAAAAATAATGTTCCCCAATATCAATATAATCCAAGTGAAAATGTTTTTCACGAGTTAACTAACAGGAGAAGTTTGTTTTCAACTTGAGCTCAAAGTTAGACTGAAGTATAGAATGCAGACTCCTGAGCACATATGGCTCCCTAATAATGCTGTCGAGCAGTTAACTTGTTCGTAAGAGTTGGAGCCAATTGAAATGTCAAGTACTGAACCAATAATCATGGTTTTCTTTAGTATATTGATAAAACTAAACAAGTCCCACTTGCTTAGAAATCTTTACACTGTAATGAATGACGAAGCAATCTTTCGCTAACCTAGCGCCTTAAATAATTCATAACACAAATTCTTATTCACACGTCTTTCTTGAAATATTACATCAAATCGTATGTAATCGTTACACTGTCTGCTGAAAATCAACGTGGCAAAAGGAAATGTTCTCGCTATGAACTCAAAACTGGCAGGTATACATAAACGCGTGATGAATGAGAAGGTGGCGTCAGAACCGTTCCACGGGAAAATCCATGGTGTCTGTTTGCTTTTGTAATGGGGTGAAAGAAGCGAATGTTGTAAGAAACAAAATAAGCGATGCGAAGCTTAATATTAAACATTCACATCCTGACAATGCTTTAGCAATGTAAACCTCGCATGTTCCGGATGTTTTGACATAAGTTTAGTGAGGCGTGTTTTTGATCTCGCCAAGCGTTGAACTTCAAACATGACACCAACTTGACACTCAATAAAGTTGACTAAACAAAGCAAGTTTAGATCAAAGATTAGAAGAAATCGCTTTAGTTTAAGCCACTATTAACTGGCTCAACGACTTCGTTTAAAGCAAGATACCAAATGATGCAGAATCATTGTTACAAAAGCATTTGAAGGAGGACAATGGAATGCTAGAACTTCAGTATCTCTAGATTTAAAACAGACAAAACAAATCGCATATTTTCAGCACATTTAGCTGCCTAGGCTATCCAAACACGTAAATCCAGCTCTTCTTATTATCCCAGGATTATGGCATAACAAAAACACATCTGCTACAATATTGGTTAACGTTTGCCCTCAACGATCCCTTTCGCGGGTATAAAGGGAACAATTCGTACCCAGCGCGGGTAAAACAACTTTAATGACTGGTTTTTACTGATCGTAAATACCGAGTAAGAGTAAAGGTTTGAATAGACTTGAGGGAAATTCAATTACGTGATGTATATGGGCAGAATCGGAACGTGTCGGTAAAATTTCCTCAACTCCAAAGTTGGGTAATAAAGTAAACATAGCGTGCTACATTAATAAGACCATAAACCCGTGAAACAAAGTTTCATTGAATTTTATTTCGACTGTAAGTCCATTTTATTCTTTCTCCATCTTAACCTCCATGTTTCCCGCTTTTCCTTTAAACTGTTTACTCTTTCCCAATCCCTATTATTCTATCAGTCTGTTGCTCCATATGAAATGTTCATGAATTTGTGCCAAATATCTGCTTGTTTGAGATGCTTTGTTGTGCAGTATGTTTTTTTATACGACAAGGAAGGCAAACGTGCAATGGGTCCATCTAATGGTAAGCGAGCACCACAAGCTATGAACCCCCGCAACAACACTAGAGGATTGTAGATGCGTTGACAGCCTGGAGGGCTAAGATAGAATAAGTGCGAAACAATGTGTTAAAACGGTAAATATTCAATAAACAAAATACATAATTTTGACACAAAATACCCTCAATTCCTATAGTCCCAAATTAAGTAACGGTATAGACAGCGAAACTGATAAAAATACATACTAAATGTAACATTCATGACTCAAGCACGAATTTTGAATACAAAATAGATAGCATTATGTAGTCTGCTTTCATTTTCAATCATAGAGTAATCTTTCTTGTTCTTTCTGTATCACAAATAAACTAACTTTACTACAAAATATCAACATTCTAGTATACCAACCACACCATAATATACTTCCTTCTTTGAACACTTCCCCTTTAGATGTGTACTTAAAATAAAATCGTTGCGTTTTTTTTTAAGGAAACACAGCCTTACTGTCCCGGGGGACGAAAAGCAGATGTTCCGAAGTCAAACGAATTAATCCCGGTGCCCTATTTTGTTCCCGGAATTGATAGAACGATCTTCATGAGAATCAATTAATGGGAATGTGTGTTTTTTTATCGGAAATCGGTTCTCGAGGGGGTTATGAGATTATGACGTGTTCTGGTTGAGATGGCTTTGTAAGTGGGAGCTCCTTTGAGTGTGATTCTATGTTTGAAAAGCTAGGTTTTTAGATTTTAGATTTGGGTTAGTATTTATCTTGGTGTGGTGTTGGCAGTATGGTGACAGTGTAATGGCAAGCGAGTGCGCAATTTTGACAGCTGCTAACCGATTTCAATAGTTTCCAAAATTCTGAATCCTATTAATATTATAAATGCGAAAGTTTGTGACGATGTGAGTGAGTGTTTATGTTAGTGCCTTCTTCACGCTGAAACGACTGGATGGGTTTATTCCAAATGTGGAACGGAGATGGCTGGTACTCTAGATTAAAATACAGGTTACTTTTTATTTCAGAAAAATGCATAGTTCCCGCGGTAAAGCGATAAACAAGTCAATTGCTAATTCTACGCGCACGCAGTGAGAAATAAAGACGATTGTTAAGTAGTTCATGGCGAGACCGTGTCTTTTTTTTTCCTAGATTTCCCTGTTTCTTTCATTAGTTTTGTTTTTCTTTATTGTACTGTTACTAAAGTTTAGATTTAGTTAGGTTCCATAATTTACATGGAGTTATCAATTCAAACATTTATTTCAGACTTAGTCGATAATACGCTGGTGTTGGTTTACATTACCTTATCCAACCTATGTTAGTTAAGCAGCTTGGATTGTATTACTTTTAACTACTCTCGAAATATGTACTTTTTATTTTATTTGCATGTTAGATTAACCGTCGAAATATTTTCATTTTTGTAAACATTGTTTTCATTGTAAGTGAATGTACTTAATTCTTTTGAGAAAAAAATAATCTTAAACCTTTAACCTTAAACCTAGGTTCACATGATATCATATATTTATGAAAACAACAAAGTGATATATCACTTTGTTGTTTTCATTAGCATTCACACTCCTTGGTGGTTGAATAAGGATGATCACAAGCTTAAGAGAGAGAGAGAGAGAGAGAGAGAGAGAGAGAGAGAGAGAGAGAGAGACATTTATTTACACACATTCGATACACGTAGATTTAAAATAACATGAAGAAATACAATAATAAGCTAAGCTCGTTAGCAATAAGCTAGTATGTAGGTGTTAGTGTTTAAGCTAGTTCATACATTAAATGTTGAGTCATAACTTAGGGCCTTACTTAAGGCCGTAAACGTACTTAGTTGGAGTTGCATTAAGTTCACTAATGTGCATTTGACTTTAAACAAATTATTCTCATAATGTCCCATAAAACACTAACATAACAAAACAAATTATAATACTGATTACAGCATCCATTAAGAAATCCCTTAAAACTATTCTGTGTCTTACATAAACAGCTATAAAGGTGGTATTCTAAAAACTCCACATATCCACTTTAGCAGTTTTGCGGGCTCCTAAATTAGACTAAGACCGGGCAAATGGGGGAACGGGGAAATAAAGCGTTCGCCCCAAAAATACCATCCCGTGTCACTGCACTATGCCCGGGTGAGAGGCTACACTGCAGAGCTGTGGGCCAAGCGACAAGATTGCAGAGAGCCTGCAAGGTTGAATCAAAAATTGTTTTAGTTCCATGATGTTCATGGTGTACACCATAATGTTCCATCTATCTATCTACAGCCATTATCCGTCTACTGCTGGACGTAGGCCTCCTTCATATTGCGCCAACTTTCGCGATCCTGGGCTTCCCTCATCCAGCCACTGCCAACTGTCCTCCTAAGGTCATCCGTCCAACGCGTCGCAGGGCGTCCCACACTACGCTTTTCCAAACGTGGTCTCCACTCTAGGATACGTTTGCTCGAACAGTTGGTGTTCTACGGCAAACGTGACCAGTCCATTGCCATTCGTACTAATCCTTCGGGCTATGTCGATGACTTTCGTCTTTTGTTTGATATGCTCGTTACGGCCCTATCTCTCAACGAGATACCGAGCATAGCCCTCTCCATATGTAGCACGCTGGATGATTCTGAACTTATGGACTAGTCCTCCTATTCCTGTCCTAATTTTCCATAATAATGGGCAAAGTAGCAGGCAGAAGAGCCGTCAGCCGTAGGAAGAAGTCGTGACCGTCGTCCTACAACTACACATAGAACTCTAGCGGACAGTTAATAACTGTATAATATACTGTAATAACAGTATAATATACTGTCTCTTTTTCACAGTCACATTCGCGCGCATTCCAGAAATAATTGACAGGGTGTCGCCGTTGACGGACACGTGTAGGAGGACATCATCATCACCATCAGGATAGGATTAATAATTGTAGACCCGCTCGCACTCGCTCCACACAGCCCGCATATAGGTCACGGGTTTGTAAATGAGCGGGGCTAATGAACACGGATCTTAGAGTGGGCTTTCACGCCACACGACATCGTTGTTTGATTGTGAACGGCAGTCCAGATAATACAGGGACTAAAACTTTCGCGATTTTCACACTTTATTATAAGAAATAAGCTAAAAGATGTTGATACCCGCATAATCAGTCCACTCGAAACCACGGATGCAAAGTCACGTCCGAAACGTCGAGGTATTTACAAAAATAAATTTCATTTACGTGATTAAGTCACGTTTTTTTATAATACCTAAAGTTAAATAAAATTTTGTAATAAAAAGGGATAGACCAGAAAATGCAAGTCAAAAAGCTAAAAACATAAGGATTCTCTGTATGACGATGTAAACAATTACCCTCGCAATTGTAAAGAGAACACTGTTCCCTTCGCTGGTTCCCTTATAATCATAATCAAAGCTCTTACAAAAGACTTGCATCATTCGAACTCCGAAGAAATCATTTTGTCGACCAACTTTCGCCTTTTGCTAGGAATTCCCAACTTGAGCAAATATTTCGGACGAAGCCGATTCATTACGCTTACAACTGAGAAGTAATTCAAAGTTGTAGAAGTCGACGGAGTAGCTGGGACTTTGACATGCACGAAAAGTTGAATTTTTCGAAGAAATCCACGGGCTTGTGATGTTAATACTTGTATTAACAAGGAATCATTTCATCAACGTGCTTATGATGATACTTGTATTGCTAAGAATTGAAATGACATGTCATTATAACCAACACTGAAACTGCCGTGGTAGCCTAGGTTTGACCTGTGGCCTCTCAAGCAGATGCCGGTGGGTTCAAACCCATCACTATTATGATTAATTTTTCCACAGGCCCCAATAAAGCTAAACGTGTCTTTAGGTCTTGTGTTAAACCTGTCTACTCCGCAAGGGATCAAGACATGATTTACGTATGTATTTATGTATGCACTTAGTAGTAATTGAAGTGTAAGACGTGATTTGTGAGTAATTCCCTCAGAGGCTTGGAACATCCCTTATTTTATACGCAGCGTGGTTCAGTTTATGAATACACGGACTGCACTTGACACGCCATTGTTCAACGGTATGAATATTTGTGAGGCTCTCACCAAAAGAAACAGGAAATAAAACTGGGACTGCCTGGAATGATAGAGGTAAATTGGAAAGATTCTGATAATATTCTCACTGTTTGACGACCGGATAGCCTAGCCTAGTTAGTGACCCTGATTATGAAGCTAGACTTCCCGGGTTCGAATAGTAGGGGCAGACATTTGTATGATGAATATGAATGTTTGTGCCCGTGTCATGGATGTTGTATATGTTTAAGTATGTATTTATCTACATTAAGCTTTGCTTAGTTTGGGACTGGGTCAATTGGTGTAATTCGTCCCATGATATTTATGATATTTATGATGATGATTTATTTGTTAGATGCTTTGATGAGAAAACACGAACAAATACAGCGTCAAGCTTAAGCTCATGAGTTCGATCTCGTGGCAAAATAAGAAACAGACTATCCACCCATCCATAAAATCCATCACAGTGCACCTTTATGATCTAATAAATATATAGGTAAGCAATTACTGTTTCAGAAATAAAACACTTTATGACAAACTATAGTTTCAGTCGGAATTAAATGCAATAAGACGTCATGGTAAGGCCCCAGTAAAAGAAACTGAATCGCGTACCACTAAGGAACCTTTTCACTGCAAATGTCGCAATGACCTACCATACATCTGCCAAAGAAATTATCGCGAAATCATATGAGAAAAGGTTCCACAGAGGTAGTGATCCAGTTTCTTAGACCGTTTTAGCGAAGTTATATTACGCTGTGGCGTCAAGATAAGTTTTTCTTCTTATAATTACATCGTTTTAATTTTATAGTCTTAGAAATTATGATATAATAAGAGGATTCTTTTCAGAGCGTGTTCGTGAGTTCTCAACGGTTTTTAGAGAATTAATTTAATAGAATAATTATGATACTTAACATGAACGAGACAACGTAAAGATCCGAACCACTTTGAGTTTTCTTGAGTACTTTTACTTATTATTAAGTAAAATACCTGCTTATTTTAAACATACAGATCGGCCAAAGCGAACTTACACCCGAAATTTCTTTCAGTTGTCCTGTTCATGTTCAGCGATTATTGATAGTTGGGAATTTTGTAATCATTTTTAGTAACGGCACCGAACATTTTTTTTATTGAACGAATACTTCAATGAAAATAGATAGATATCGAATACCGTCATCGTTTTAACCACAGCAACACTGGTAGCACTTCACAGAATCAATCACAATTCGTATGATCGATCCGAGCGGTTTTCTACAAAGGGAATCGAATAAAATCAAGCTAGGCCGTGGATTTGAAACAGGTCTGCAGGCGAAAACACTTTGTATTTCACATAGTTCGGGTACCGCAGGCAATTTACTAACTAGAATTAAAATGTACATTCTGTCCTCAAATTAACCAGGAATTGGAATATTTCAACAGGTGGTTCGGATAGTCTGAAAACAGATTTTCTGAATAATTATAAAAATTTCATACACAAATTTAATATTGAAAGATAATTTTCAAAGCTAGTTTCAAATTTTACTGCGTCAAAAGATGAGATGACCTATTGAATCCAAAATAAAATTATACTAAGCGGGAACGTTCATTGAAACTTGGTTATTACCATTTGCTGAAATATTCAGGTATAATTTTAAGACACCTTCTATACACACCTACATGATAATAATATATGATATAGAATGTTGTATTGTATTGTATTGCACATACATACATACATACATATCGTCACGCCTCTTTCCCACAGGGGTAGGCAGAGACTAACTTTGTTCCACTTGCTACGATCCTGACATACCTCTTTTGCTTCATCCACATTCATCAATCTCTTCATACATGCTCATGAATCATCATGCACATGCATGTGTATGTATTGCACGATGTAGCAATATTTAAATTTGAATACAATTTAACTGACACAAAAAACACGGAACCGTGTAAATTCCGGTGTTTTCGCGCTCCTTTTTTATTTCCCGATTTTTTTTTTTTAAGTTTCAACGTCGATTTTTTAGCCGAAGGTTTTATGTTGCAAAAGGGATTCGGGCTCCTTCAGGCATTCTAACTCGTCTACGATCCTCATATCTGAATTAAAAAAGTGTTTTAAAAGAAAAATGATATCACGTTTGTTACTCATAAAAGGTGCATTATGGTGCGGAAAATAATAACCAAATAAAAGTAAAGATCGAGTTTGAACGGTCATTAATCCCGGTTTGGTCCATGATGTTTAATTCCCCGAATGTGTAATCGCTATACGTCCATTCTCTGAACGTCTAATATCCGCAAGTCTATTTCCCCGAATGTCTAGTCGCCATATCACACTAGTCAAGTTATAAAAGTGTCGACAGTCAATCATAAAGTCAACCTCGTTCTGTTCGAAATTCAGTACGTTATTCACGTATGAAAACGAAATTAACTAGTTAAATGATCTCTCAAACGTGTAAAGGAACGCATGTGAATAATAAGCGGGATTAGCGGAAGCACGGGAAGTCATTAGGGTTCCATTCAATCCGATTGATTTGACATTTGACAGTCGTTTTCGTTTATAATCACTTGTTTCCTTCTTGTTCCGAATACCTTCGTTTTAAACATTGTATGCATGCATGGATCCGGAATAATCCGGATGGATGGAAACCGGTGGATTAATGATGGGCGACTTTGAATAATACTAATTCGATTAGTCGATTATTGTAATCATTCGACTTAGTCGACTAATTTGAAAATCGAATATTAGTAGTACTCAAAATCCACTCCATTCAGTCCAGTCGAGTTGACGTTGATATAACTAACAAGCTAGCAACTAACGCGAGCACCGCGCCCAGTCGACACGAAGATTCCCGATTCGGTCCAAGCACTCGTCTAGCCGCCGATTGGTTACTAATATTAGTAGTCGTTATTTGATTATCGGCATTAGTATATTACTAATTTCAAATTCGAATTACGATATTAGTTATGAATAATCATTCGAATCAGCAAATTAGTCGAAGTCGCCCATCACTACGGTGGATGCAGGTGGCGAGTTGTCGTTTATTATGGTGTGCTAAGGGGGAGGACTTCAGATGATGATGATGATGTTGATGAAACATGTATGCGCCATCTACAAGGTCTGTTAGAATTATTCTGGAATATTTCAGTTGGTGGTTAAGTTAGTTTGATTGAACATCTTGGGCCTAAACGTCTTAATGCGATGCAATTTCGACTCAGTTAAGGTTGTAGCAGTAATTTTATGTATAGATCTGACAGGGAGCGAACCTAAACTGAATCGTATTAAAAAAGACAGCCAAAACCCGAACTGAATCGCAAAAAGAGGCCCCTTTACAGATTACAGATTATTCATCGTAAATTTTAAATTACTTTAAAATTAAGTCACCTCTTTTACTTGTAACTTGTACTTGAATATCTCCTTTTTTGAATAAATAAATGACAAATTCAATGTCACAGTGAAGAAATAGGTACTTAGGTACTTCCTAAGATGTAATAAAGTGTTTCTCGGGATCGATAAATCTAACTAATCTAACTAATATTATAAATGCGAAAGTATGGATGGATGGATGTTTGTTTGTTACGCAATCACGCCAGAACGGCCCAACGGATCTGGATGAAATTTGGCACATAGATAGAAAAAAGTCTGGAATAGCACATAGGCTACTTTTTATCCCGGAAAATTGCGTAGATCCCGCGGGTTAGCGATAAACGAATTCTTTGCAAACGAAGTCGCTGGCAACAGCTAGTGTTTCTATAAGTACATAGATAGATGTCCAAAGTGAGCCGCGTCAAGAGCGGGATTAAATTTTGAATCAAAATTTATAGGAAAAATCTTTGTAAGCAGCGTCAACTATAACCTAACCCAACCACTTGCTGAAATTTTTCGGAAAATTCTTATACATAAAATATGAAAACAAAAACTAAGCACCCAGATGTTGTATAATTACGAAATAATTAAAATAAACCTCAACACAGCATTAGAGGGAAAGATAATCGTGAAACAGTAAAAGTAGGTCAAAATGCTTAAGTACGACTTAATCTGGGTTAAAAGGGGAGTTAAATGAAGGTATTTAATGTAGAATGTAGTTAATATTATAGAAATGGTTTTCGGCATGGAATAGTTACACAAAGGTTAAAACGATAGAGAAGTAAGAGGTAAACGAATATTAGGCAATAAATGCACGCTATGTGGATTATGATTTCTCTTAATAATAATAACTAATGTAATGAATTTAACACACTAATTTATAAACGTTTGCTAAGCTTTTACTAACTTAACGTTACTTTGTCTTTATGTGCCACTTAAGATGTTTATCCCTGTCATTTCTCTAAATTGTTCACTAAACTGAATTTTAAACTTGGAATAACCGATGCAAAACTTAATCGGATACACACGCACATACCTACTGCCACTCTTCTTTCCGATAGGGGTAGGCAGAGACTACGTTGTTCCACTCGCTACGATCCTGACATACCTCTTCTGCTTCATCCACATTCATCAATCTCTTCATTCGCACAAACTCGTCGGTTTAGGGTATTTTTGACCTGTCATTTTTTAGAACGTCTCTACGTTGAATTTTTTGAATCAGGTGTTACTTTACGGATGTCCATTTATCTTGTTACTCCGCTACTCTCCTACGACAACATTTAAAAAACAGGAACGAGGGCGAAGCCGCGGAGAATAGCTAGTTGACAAATAATTAAATTAGCCTTTCGCTAATATCCGACCTGACAACAACAACTTCAAAAAGTCGGCTTATAAAAACTGGATGAGAATGGTGATGCAGAAAATGGTAGCCTTTTGGCATTTGGCAACAGGAAAATTGATTTGGTATTCTTCAGCTTTGTACTTTATCATCCTCATTTTATTGCTCACACAACTGTAACAGAACAAGCGTATATTTTATTTATTCCATACCTTGAACGCAAAACCTAGACGTTCAGTTTTACTAGCAGCGGGATCCACCTGCCTGCACCCCAGGGTTTAGATCAAGCGATTTTTGTATCAACTCGTGCCAGTCCGTAAAACAAAGAATGTATTAAACATACGTATGTACCAGATACATCGTAAAATTTGCCGTAACGCGGGTCATTCAGTTTTACGAGCCTCTGTGTTAGGAGTGCTATCTGGTAAATTTTTGACTTGGTCACGTTTTTTTTTTCCACAGTTTATGGCTGTTGGTGAGGTCGTATATTTTGATGACGTCACATCGTTAATGGGTCTTGATTCGGGCAGGTCGCGGTGCATTATGGATTTTGGTAAAGTACAGTCAGCGTCATATAGTATGGAACATCCAAGGTGACCAAAAAGTTCGACACACCATACTATTTCTATGTTGTAGGTACCGAACTAACTATTCGAACCGAACTATTTGACCGACTTGGATGCTTCAAAGTACACTGACGAGCAAAACTAAAGAGTCACTTTCCATACAAAGTTGTATGAAAAGTCCATCGAGGGGCATAGGAATCATGTTATAGGCGATGCGGCTAGCAACTCATTATTATTTTGATTCCCCTTTCCATCATGCCCACAATCATGCTCAACGTGGCCTTTAGGTATTGTTACCTTAGGCGCTGTCTACCCCGTAAGGGACATAGACGTGATTGGCTGATGGTGAGGTATATTTTGATGACGTCATACCGTTAATGGGTCTTGATTCGTTGGTCATGGTGCATTATGGATTTTAATGATGTGTATTGTGGCTTCGACTAATGGTTGTATGCCGATCGGGAATTAGGGGCTGTTTGTTGATATAATTGAATTTTGTAGGCGACTATTCAAAAGTCGGTTTCAATTATTTTCCACTTACACTCCTGGGGCCTTACCATGACGTATGACATCAGGTTTTAGCTGTCATTTTTAGTATGGATCTGACAGCGAGCGAACCTAACCTGTATCGGAATTGAATCGCGTTAAGACGTCATGGTAAGGCTTTGCTTACTGCCACTTCAGCTTGCTAATTCAAAGAGCTTCCTGGGGCCTTACCATGACGTCCTAATTCCGACGCAGTTCAAGTTTTAGCTGTCACTTTTAGTATGAATCTGACAGCGAGCGGACCTAAACTGAAACGCATTAAGACATCATGGTACGGCCCCAGATCTCTTATTCCAATCAATTAGTTGCTCGCTTCTTGACATAAATTCATGTCCGTATTATAATACTACATTGTTAGCTCCCACGAAAAACTTTCCAAAGCACAGTCAATACAAAATTGAACCGGCGACTCCGCAGCATTCAGCCCAGCCTACCGAGTTGGTCACAAGAAAACTGCTGCCGCGAACTTGGCACAACTTCGTCTCGAATTGTGCGATCTCGATCCGCCGATTTTCAATAGAGAAGTAATTCAAACTTTATCTACTCGGATTTATTGCGACACATTTGAGTTATTTCGTGTTTTGCCTTTTCGCCTGCTATTTTCTCGTTACCGCGGGGCGTGTAATTGAAATGAGCTCTTTATCGCAGCCTTTCTGACAATGGTGAAAGGTCATAAATCTAAGCACAGTATGGTAAAAGTTTTTAGGTAAACAAGAGCAATAGCAATATTTTACGTGCGTTTACTCCCGGATGGCGTAAGTTGGAACGTTGGGGAAAAAATGTAGGTGAACCGTTTGTCCTTTGTTTGTTTTCAAAGTGTTTTAGTGTTAGGCCCGGGTTCGAGTTGAATGTATAAAGTTGGAATACGTTCTCTTGCCTTTTACGGTGTTTTACTTGTTGCAACATCTGGCCTGAAACAATGTGCCTAGTAATCTAACTAATATTATAAATGCGAAAGTATGGATGGATGGATAGATGGATGGATGGATGGATGGATGTTTGTTTGTTACTCAATCACGCCAGAACGGCCCAACGGATCTGGATGAAATTCGGCACATAGATAGAGAAAAGTCTGGAATAGCACATAGGCTACTTTTATCCCGGAAAATTCCCACGGGATAGCGATAAACGAATTCTTTGCAGACGAAGTCGCTGGCAACAGCTAGTAATACTAATAATAATAAAGATTGGGTATAATATTTGACAGTATTTTGTTTTAATCCTTGTAACCGTAGCAGCGAATCGAATGACAAGACAAAGTTGATCTACTCAAATGAAGGTACATTTTTCACTGCATGTAAATTATGTACATATCCGTGATATATGGCCTGCCTATTGCATTCCATTGCATTGTGCGAAATATGTAAGTATCCTTTATCATGCAAGCCTCTTCTGCTGCCACATAAAACATACATAAATCCCACAAACCTAACTCAATCGCGTCGGTATTGTATGATATGGGGGATAATTATGCTTGCGAGATTTATGTATGTTTTATGTGGCAGCAAAGGAGTGTTTGCATATAAAAATATAAAATGTACTTCACACATACAAGCTTAGTTGTCTTGCATGTAACAAGGTAAATGTATGTGTTCGTTATTATTATTAAAAAAAATAGCGCCTTCTCTCGTCCCTGGTGTGCAGTAGATTTCCACGGAAGTTTGTAATTGTGTCGTACAGACCCAGCATTTAAACAGATGACGCTTGGCGACAAAAATTCGCATAGTAAAAAGGTCACGAGACAGAGCTCACGGTATAGCACCCGTCACGGAATGAGCATCTGGGTGCGAATTCCGGCCATAGCTCTACTTTTCGGATTTTTCGATTGTGTTCTAATTTGCAGTGTCGTTTAGAAATTTAATATTATCAACGTTAAAAAGTTCCTAACAAGACAGCGTATATTTCGATCACGTAATGGTACTTCAATATACAGCACACTGCTCATCTGAGTTTGGAACATTGCCAACCCCGCTCGCTCCTAAAAGGTACTCAGCATCCCCAATATCACCGTGTCATGGATGGAACATTAAAATATAATAATACACATATATTTGTTAAAATAATCGTTCATCACGTTTGGCAGGGGCTTCCGCTTCTATCCTCTATTTTATTGGTGTCATATAACTATCACGTTGCTCATCGGTATAACGTGTTTAAAGATTCACGGTTTATTATGAACGGGATATAGACCACGATTACCGGTAACGACCTCCCGATATTTATTTCATTTGTCAAGCGCAATCGACGTGCAAAAATGAGGGTAGACATTAAGATCCTGCAGGCTTATTGTCTAACTCGCTCGCAATCGCCATCGTGTTCATTTTGACAGTTCTAGTATGAATGTGACAACTAGCTGATTCCGATGCCAATTGTCAGCCCATACATGAACTGTCAAAATGAACAGGATGGCGATTGCGAGCGAGTTAGACAATAAGCCTACTGCTATTTCTTCAGTCTAACAGAACAGAGACAGCTTCTCAAAAACAATTGCGTTCAAATCCCGTTGATAACAATGTCTTCCAACACATTTCGCACTTCATAATTATCATCATCATCTTCAGCCTATATGCGTCCTACTGCTGGGCACAGGCCTTTTCTCAGAACAAGAGGGCTTGGGCTATAGCTCAAGATCATCTCTTCTCAGCGTATACCTAATCTTATTAATCTTAACTTCGGTCATATTTGGCAAGTCCCCTTATGACTTAATCTTGGATACATCTGTAGTTTGTGGAGCAAGATGGGTCCACAATTAGATTCTGTTCGAAGCCAGAGGGAAGTAAACATAACTGTTTGTCTCTCGGTCCATGTTTGTATGACCATTTAAGGACGTGACGTGTCGTGATTTGATATGTGGATGATATTATTTGATACTTGCGGTTTAACGAATTTAGTGTCACGTTCTATTTATGTAAGGTTGATAGAGATGAAACAATGTTCGTTGATTTTCGATTTAGAAATTTCTTAATTTTGTACGGAATTTATTCTTATGATACTTTTCAGGAGAGGTTAGTTTTATTTTATTTTTTAATGTATTTTTCTATATAAGAACCTTTTCCTGACAATAACAAACACAATAAAAAAGAATTTGTGCAATCGATTCAGCCGTTCCCGTGTGATGCATTCACCAAGGGAAATAAGGAATGTTTGAAGTGAAAACTTCTTAAGCGACGCTGAGCACTTTTTGGGATGGGTAAAAAATGTTAAACTCGCGCCAGGCTCTAAGAGTTTATTTTGAAATACAAATGAATCGCGTTCGATTTTGGAAGTGTTTTTTTTGTTGAGTCGTGGAGCAAAAGTACTAGGGCATCAGCATATTGTTAGAGGTCTGTCAATATAGATAATAATAATAATAATAATTTAGTTATCGTTCAGAACTGTGTACAATGGTAAGTTTTTTTTGTAAGCGGCCAGTATGGTACGCGTCTTGAACGTCATGGAGGCTACAACATTAAAATCTAATCTAAGCTGCTGTTTTCACTTCTGCCAGCACTCCCAGAGTGCTATATACCCAGTGTTTTTTTTTAAATATAAAATTGATAAGATTATCTCCCCAATCATTTGAACGTTCTACTGTTGAAATATCGAACAATTTTAACAGACTTATTTCTACATTTATACTTACTTTATTCATTTCAGTACGCAGAGATCACATTGCCTCCAAATTCCGTCCCGACACAACAATTCTGTTTCAATACAACAACGAAAACATTAGAAGTTATTAGCAACAAATAATTCAGACCTGGTCCGAGGACTGTTATTCCCTGGAGCAGCGCCAAGACCGGAAAAAATACTCGAGCAATAAGACCGATCCTGTGCCAGTTACTGTTTCTGAGTCTCCAATTAAGTTTATTGTTGTCCGTAGAGCAGGACCCGTTCAGTTTACAACCTTAGTGAAAGTGTTTAATCGAGTTATCAAAATAATAAGTTTGGTTTAAGCCACTCACGCAGGTAAGGCGAATTTGCAGTGGTTTTGATCATTAGTATCAAATACGAGTATAAATATCATGATAGGTACAAATACATTGGTTTTTGTACCTATCATGATAGACCATTATTACATATACTAAAATATACCTACATAAGCGAATAATACTACAAGTAGATGATTATCCCAAGGCTTTTTGATGTGTCTAGTTATAAGTGATAAATGATGAAGGTCCACTGAGAAAAATGTAAAGCTGAAAGCATCCTAATTACGGCCGATTTAGTGGGAATGAAGGCAAAATACCGACTACGAGTCATATGAACAAAAACGCCTTACAAGGTTGAAGGCGTTATATGACTTAAGCGTAAGGCGCAATGAACACAATCACAATGGCTCTTAAACGTATGTTTTAAACGTAATATTAAACAGATTGACCTTACTTAAACAGCGATAAACGTGGTAAGTCAGTTAGAAATCGACGGACTGACGATGATTTCCAACTTCTAGTAAGGCGTTTTACGTCTTTCCTTACTGTGGTTTCACCTATCTTCCGAGCATTTTAAATTTACTTGTCAAGCTTTTCTGACCTACTTTAAGGCCTTTTTTATAGTTATTTACATTTTGGTAAGACACAATTGACTTCTAGTAAGGCGTTTTACGTCTTTCCTTACCGTGGTTTCATCTACCTACTAAGCGTTTTTAACGTTATTTACTATTAAGTAAGTCAAAATTGACTTCTAGTAAGGCGTTTTACGTCTTTCCTTACTGTGGTTTCAGCTACCTACTAAGCGTTTTTAACGTTATTTACTATTAAGTAAGTCAAAATTGACTTCTAGTAAGGCGTTTTACGTCTTTCCTTACTGTGGTTTCAGCTATCTACTAAGCGTTTTTAACGTTATTTACTATTTAGTAAGTCATAATTGACTTCTAGTAAGGCGTTTTACGTCTTTCCTTAATGTGGTTTCACCTATCCACTAAGAGTTTTTAACGTTATTTACTATTTAGTAAGTCATAATTGACTTCTAGTTAGGCATTTTACGCCTTTACTTACTGTGGTTTCACCTATCCACTAAGCGTTTTTAACGTTATTTATTATTTAGTAAGTCATAATTGACTTCTAGTAAGCCGTTTTACGCCTTTACTTACTGTGGTTTCACCTATCCACTAAGCGTTTTTAACGTTATTTACTATTAAGAAAGTCATAATTGACTTCTAGTAAGGCGTTTTACGTCTTTCCTTAATGTGGTTTCACCTATCCACTAAGCGTTTTTAACGTTATTTACTATTAAGAAAGTCATAATTGACTTCTAGTAAGGCGTTTTACGTCTTTCCTTACTGTTGTTTCACCTATCTACTAAGCGTTTTTAACGTTATTTACTATTTAGTAAGTCATAATTGACTTCTAGTAAGGCGTTTTAAGTCTTTCCTTATTGTGGTTTCACCTATCCACTAAGCGTTTTTAACGTTATTTACTACTTCGTAAGTCATAATTGACTTCTAGTAAGGCGTTTTAAGTCTTTCTTTACCGTGGTTTCACCTATTAACTAAGCGTTTGTAATGTTATTTACTATTTGGTAAGTCGTAATTGACTTCTAGTAAGGCGTTTTACGTCTTTCCTTACTGTGGTTTAACCTACTCGTCAAGCGTTTCCGTCCTACTTTAGGGCTTTTCTAATCATTCATTATTGCTTAATAACATGTCCACTAAATCGCTATTTACCTTCATACGGTTGGATAAACCGTATGGTAAGGTATATTGTGCTTTATTTACGAGCAGAAACGTTTTGTAAAGACTGGGAAAATAGCCTTCTAACGGCTGGTAACGCTGTTCCCTGAAGGCCTGATGAACTTGCTTTACTATCATATAGTTCATATTAAGGGCATTGGGCCGCTAAAGGTGAACGTGCACCGAAACGCGCCGCAATAATGTCTTCGTACTCTTGACGGCCGAATAGCATTTGAATTACGCATTTTTAATGCGATTAGGCCGTTAAATGTACAAAAACATAATTGCAGCGAGTTAAGATGTACATTCCACCTAAAGGAACGTGATCTGTTGGTGACAATGTACGCTATTGATATATTTTCGTTAAGAGGAATGTCCTTTGGTTCTTTTCTAAAAAGCTAGCACTTTATGAGCATAAAAAATTATAATGTTCTCTTAAAACTTTAAATACACAACTTCCTTAAGGTTATAAGTGACCAGTTAGAGAAGTCCATCCAAGAGGTAATGGAAGATAAAGTGTAGAGATCATAAATAATTTTGTTATGCCCGTAAGTGTTCTGTTCGTTATTTGAAAAGAATTGCATGCCGTTCGTTATTATAGGAAATACATATGTTACGCGCATTGTCACCAATAGATTGCACCACCATCACCACCGTAATGGTGGGCGGGAGCGAGCAGCGGCCCAACATCCTTCACATGAACTTCATGATAGCAGAGCCGTCAACCATGCCTTTAGTGAACAGCGTTGCCTGCTGTCTTCAGAAAGCTGTTCTCCTGTCCTTGTAAGATTCTGCAATAAATAAAGCAACAATTAACAAAGCAATTCAATAAGAAATAACAGCATATACTATACATTTTGGTCTAGCTTAGCTAGTAGGTAGATAATAATATGAACTTTTCTATGGAATGGCTTATATTTTTTTGCGCTTCTGTAGTTGGTCTAATAGTAAAAGATGTTCGTATATTATGAGTACATTGACCCCTTTAAATATTATTGGGGTGTTCTGTTACACCAACTATATACTTCGTTATATCGTATCGTAGAAGGAGAAAGGTCGTATCGCAATGAAACTATTATTATAGTTAAAGAAATGAAAATCTTTATTATATTTACTTATTTACTTGCATGAAACTATACTTAGATAAGTACACAAGTTGTACATGACCCTGAAAAATCATGTAAATTTTGATATATATACTACGTAACAAATGACAATTTTACAAAGGTGAACGAACTTTGATCACATAATATAAGAAACTAGATACACAATCAACGCCTGAAAATACAGGACCAAAAACACTTCAGTTTTAAAATACTCTTTTTATACACATTTTTTTTACTAGCATCTACAATCTCATAACTGGGCAGTAAGAGCTATGTTAATTTGACACGATAATGTGAATAATGCGCTCCTAATTTAAAAAATATATACGTCAGTTACCGCCATTAACCAGAGATAGCTCTTGGAATTTACTTGGAAGGCGAGTGGATTTATTTAAATTAGGCTTTATGGTCATAGCAATAAGTGTTCTAACATTTGTCTTCGTGAATTGCAAGAGCTATTACCTAGTTTATTATAAGAACTCGGAAAAAGTGCGCTATTCACATTAACATTAACATTAGTTTTAAACATTAATTTCTATCTGTTAACAAGGGTATTCATTTTTTGTAATTATTTGCTAAAACTGTTAACACCACTTAAATCTATCAAGTGATTGATAATGGTCGTCTGGAATTCACACGCTGTATGTCTATAAATACAGTGTGTGAATTCCAGACGTGAATAAGTACATCTGTGTTAAATACTTTTGTAACTGATGAGATGATGCAATATTTTATGCATGCATTTGGAAATGTGTTATGGCCAAAAAAAGCGTTCAATGGCAAAAAAAAACTTCTAAAAGCTAATATATCCGGAAACATCAGGAAACGTCTTATTAAGACTTACACCTGACATTGACCCAGCGGGAAAGGGAGAGTTTGAGCGCATTTGAGATGTGGTGTTGGCGGAGGATGGAGAGGATAAGCTGGACAGAGAGAAGAACAAATGAAGTTTTGAATTTGGTGGGGGAAAAGAGATCCCTGCTGAGGACGATTGAGAATAAAAGAGGAAGTGTGCTGGGGCACCTGATACGAAATGACGATTACATAAAAACCTTGGATAGAAGGGAAAATAGAAGGAAGAGGAGGCAGAAGAAGGCCGAGACGTGCATTTATGGACCAAGCAAAGGAGAAGGTTAATGTAGTGTCGTATCAGGATCTCAAAGCAATGGCAGAAAAAAGAAGTGAATGGCGATTACTTCACCGACAAGAGCTGGGCTCTTAAATTGGTGATGATGAATTGATGTGTTAGTATAGTATCGCAGCACTATCTATCTATTTGGATCCAGCGAGACACAATTTCAACGAGACACGTTTTCAAATGCACACATCAAATATTGTATCATCACTATCATCAGTTATAAGTTTTAGAATAAAAACGAACTTTATAAAACCACGTACCTTCACATATAAAAAACTAGATACACAATCAACACCTGAAAATACAGGACCAAAAGAACTGAACATTACGCATTTGAAGGGAAAAGACTTGAAAAAGACATCCAAGGCGGTCATACGAGATAATTTTATTCTGCGAGTCTTCTGCAAGCCTGCGAGCCTGTGCAAACTTCGAGGCACGTTTAGCAGAACATAGAGAAACGTAGGGGCAGCAACAGCAGGCATACAGCCAGTTTATTTTCTGAATCGTCTGAAACAATGCAGAAAAAAAAAATATGGCATAAACTACATAATTGGTTGTTATGAAAAGATAAATGGTGGTGGGTGAGATGTTAAAGAAAAGTGTTTAGTACATATTTATAATAAAAATCTGTTCGAGTAAAACACTTAATTTAGACGTCTTTCGCCATCTTGTTTTGGCCGCCATTTAGAATTATGTGACAATGACAAGGCTAATTATAGTCTACTTGTCATTTGATACCCATGTTGAGGGGGTTCTAAAGAAAAAAGTAGTCCGCCATTTTGCGATGGCGGCCATATTGGATCTACCATAATAATAAATGTGGTAGTCCAGTGGTTTGACCTATGGCCTCTCAAGCAGAGGGTCGTGGATTCGAGCCCTGGTTCGCACCCTTGAGTTTCTCTGAATTCATGTGCTAAATTACATTTGTAGTAGCTTTCCGGTGAAGGAAAACATCGTGAAGAAATCTGCACACTCCTGCGAAGCAATTCAATGGTGTGTGTGAAGTTCCCAATCCACATTGGGCCCGTGTGGGAACTATAGCCCAAGCCCTCTCACACTAAGAGGAGGCCTGGGCCCAGCAGTGGGACATAAAATAGGCTGATGATGATGATGATTATGATAATAAATATACTATATTGCATTGTCATCAGAATCAAAGGTGTGTGAAATTTCGGATGCCGGGAATTGCTCGAAATTTGAATTGCAAAATTCCACCCGGAACGACAGACAGAAAGAAAATAAACAAGATAGTGATTTATTAAAAACGTGGAAAAAGCTTAAAGGTAAAACTAACCGTCATTGGAGGTGAGTAATTCCGTAAGTGCCAATTTCAGGAACTGGTTTTTGGTTGAGGACAGCAATGCCTTTCCTTTAGCAATGATATTGCCACTGACGTTGTGTAGGGAGGAACGCAATATATCTGCGCCCGCAGCGGGATAAAGTCGATCGAAGTCTGCTATGAGAAGTTTGTAACCGTTGGAGCCTTTGAGTATCTGATACCCATTTAAATAATCCAGGAGAGTGCCCTTTTCGTTGTACAGCTTTTCAAGATGCGCCTTCGCCGTAATTGCCCAAAACTTATCAATTTCCTTCCATGATGTAGCTCCTTCGACGGCAATCGCAATCGCAAGTACCAGTTTAGCCTCCGCAACAATATCACTCTCGCCTGAAATGATAAATCAAAATTGGAAGAGAAGAATAGGTACCGAAAAAAGCATTAACATTGAATATTAAATCATTTTTGGAAGAGAAGAATACTAGGTACCGAAAAAAGCATTAACATTGAATATGTACGAGTATAATTATTGGTTTAACAAAATCTTACTTTCGTCAATAACAGATAAGTCAATAGGACACTGTGGCCGAGCGGATTCTACATCAGAGGATAGGTCACTGGATTCGCTAGCAGCGCGTCGCTTCCGGAAAGGCTCTGTTACTTTTCTTCTGATAAGGTGCTTCCTCTTCCTCAGGTATGTATTATACAATATACCGGATGGCATTTCTTTTTGCTTGAAAGGGCCCTCCCTAGAATAAAACATGTTAAGGGTCATTAGCAATTTTTATAATAATTAATAATGTAATTTTTAGTTTTTTTTTAATGTCCGGAAAAGTTGTCATTCTTTACTAGATATTAGAAGGCGAGGTACATACAATACATATAACAATACAAATACTCTTTATCTACGCACATGTCATTAGTTGATGCGTTGAGAAACCGTTGGAAATGTCCAGCATTATTACACCCTTTTGAGCACATTTGCATTATGATATGTGTGTAGATAAAGTAATGTATGCAACTGTACATAATAAGGCCTTAAACTTAAAACACTCGTGTGATTTAATTTTGAAACTCGCCAAGGCTTGTTTCAGAAAACCACACTCGTGTTTTAAGGACCCTCATTATGTAACGGTTGCATAAAATATTAGAGCTCATTGATTTCTATTGTTTGACGTCAGTTTTTTACAAGGGAAGGTGGTTCTTTATACAGGGTGGCCCAAACACTGACGTCTTAAAAAAAAATTGATGCATCACATCCGGGACTATCCGAATATATATCCCCATGTATGTTGGCCAATTTTTTTGTAGTTTTCGAGTAATTAATTTTTTGAATTTACTTAGGTAGAATGTTTCATAAAAGATTTTCAAATGTTCTACCGTCAACTTACATACATAGCATTAAATTTTTTTAAATAAATTACTCGAAAACTACAAAAAATCGGCCAACATACATGGGGTAGGTATATTCGGATAGCCCCGGATGTGATGCATCAAATTTTTTTTTTACGTCAGTGTTTGGACCAACCTGTATAATGATCACCGTACCGACATTATATAAAGAACCTCCCTGCCATACAATTATAGGGGAGGTCAAAAAGCGTCAAAAATCGATGACTATAATATGTATATGGTAGGTCACAATAGTTACAAGAATTTTAACTAACTGTAACTAGTATAAATTGGTATAAAAAGAAAAAAAATATAGCTCACTTACAGCAACATATGCGGCGTAGTACACAACTGGCGATTCCTTTTCAAAAAGTTCTCCAATCCCTCGTGCCCATGATTGATAATCACTCCTCTTGAGCTGGGTGTTGGGATCTATATCTAACACCGAATCTAATATTAAATGCGCCAATTCCTTCCTCTGGTTTGAATCCAGGAGGCCCTTAGTAGCTCCTTCGCTTATAAGTAAAGCCCGTCCTCTGTGAGTTTTTTGTAATATGGACCTTATCTAAAAAAAGGAAAATATACTATAATTTAATAACCTCGAATTATCTCAGTATCGGTAAATTTTAAGTTCCGTATCCTGACCTTCTGGTATACCCCGATCCAAAATAGACAGATTAATGCAACAAGAATGATAAATACTTATTAAAATAGCCGGACTATTTTCAACCCATAAACACCTGTTTAGTGAAGTTATCCTTCCCCATAACAGTTGGTGCAAATGGGTATTATAAATGTTTCATAAAGAAATTTTTACTAACTTTATCTCGGTCAGGCTGAGGCGGATCTTCTACTTGCACGTCGAAAGACACAACTTCAAACTGCCGAGTTCCTTGTAATTCATTAATTATTCCGTTCAAGCTTTCACCAATCAACACTGGCGACTGTGAAGAGTCCTAGACATTAAAAAAAAACATATTACTAGAACACTTCATATTATTATTATATACTTAATTTTTAAAGTGGGTTTGACAATGCTACTCAAGAGTAACAAATTGTATAATCAGAGGCAAATGAACTTGCGCCCAGCTCCTAGGAGACGGCCGCAAGTCGACTCAGCTGGATTATACAGATTGAGAGCTTTTACACTCCAGAGTTCCAGTTCCCGAGTAACATTGTCGAACGCAGCCTTAGATAATAAACCAGTCCTGTGTAAGTTGCGCCCATGCAATCAGGGTTCGATACCAGTCATAATAAACAAATTAAACTAAAGGCAAGAAACAGGCAATAAATTAAAATTACGGTGGAAAGGAGAAACACAAATACAAACTAATAGTACTAACAAAAGGTTTTTTTATTAATTACTTTTTGGCCTTCAACTAAAAATTCTAGATCTGTATAAATTCTATAAAATGAGTCGCTTCAACATATTTTCTCCTTGGAATTTTTTAGGGGCCATTTCACTTATACAACATTTTTTCAGAAGTTAGATACTGTGTTTTTGGTAATAACGTTATTTTATTGTTTGACAGCTAATGCAACTTGAAATAATGCATCCTTAGAAACAATGTCTCTAAATAAGCAAAATATTATGCTTTGAAGGTTTCATCTATCCACCATTGTTATTCTATTCTATTCTTGAAAATAAATAAATAATAGAGACCACAATCAGGCATGTAGATCGATAAGATAATAATAGTTTTTGATATAGAATAATACATATATTTTATGTGGACACCTGTTATTTATTTATTATTCTAAAATAAGGAAACACCACCAACCCCAACATTCACTGGTTGATTGTCAGCCTTCCACATAGACAAGTTAGCTTGGAGCTTTACTCTATCTCCAATTAATGGGATTAAGGATGATATGTCATTTTCTTTCAGTAGCCCCAAAGCAACAGCGTCAATCCTAGCATCTTAAAAATAGCAACAAAACCAGAGTACATAAAATGCAAAACACACCAGTTATTTTAGTTAGTAAATACCGTACGAATCATGCTACTTAAAATAATGCAGTAAGGACATATACATATATGTAAAAAATAGGGTCACATTCCAAGAAAAAAAAATGTTTGTTATTCCCATACAAAATGAAACATTTTCTTAGACACAATAAAGAACACAATACTTTTACTGCTAAGTGTTAAAAGTTATGGAAACAAATTTCCAATCTGATGCATTTTTTTTGCTGTCTAGGTATAAAATTATGGTACTTACTTAGGTAGTGCCATCTCACATTCAACACGGATACTTACTTACCTCGAAATGTATCAATCAATTCAGTGCAGCCCCATTTTGAAAGTAAATCGACTGTATATTGGTCTGCCATGTTCGATGAGTAGAATTGGCTTCGGGCGAGGTCTCGGAATTGGAGGGAATCTGTCGGTCAAGCGAGATGGTTAGTCACAGCTGCAGCGTTTCAGCATTTGTAGTGAGAGCGTTTTTTTGTGTTGTCAGGGATTTGTTTATCAAGAAAACGAAAATACAAAATAAAACTTGATAAAATATTGGTTAGAAAAAGATGGCGGAGTCGCCAATGGCCAGTTTCAAATTAAAATCTCACAATACCACGGAAATTAGTCACTATAATGTTGAATTGAAACAAAAACTTACCCAAACTTGTGGCGTTGACAGGTACTTGATAAAATCACAAACACAAGAACACCGGCAGCTTTAATTACATAGGGCGCACGCGCCACCTTACGCGATGACTGATGGATAGAAACAAAACACTGCTGAATTTCTTATCGTCACTGCGTTCCACCACAGTGCAGCCGACGTAGTATGATGTCTAGCACCTTAGTACTATTACTTCTACTGTGGTAAAGGCGTTTATATTAGTTAATAGAAAGCTTTTTTTATCGCACGTACGACTATAAGGGCCTTACTAAAAGTCGTTTCATTAGTAAAGAGACCTTTTCGACCACAATACCGTTGCGCAGGCTGAATAGGTAGATAGGAAACAATTTAGATAGGTACATTACATAACAACAATAACAAAAAAAGAAGTAAAAACATAAGGACATAGTTCCTTGTCAGGAAATGGTCCCACCTCAGCATAGGTACCTAATGCTGGCCTACAGCCAGCGCTTTACCTCTAAGTATGGACCTATGTCATAATGTTTGTCCATGTTAATATCTTACAAACGTATCCCTTAATCGAAAAATTGATTGTGGCCTGACTAATTAATGTTTAACCATGGCAAACCTGGGGGCACGGAAGTGGCCCGCCAAGGGCCCCAAGGCAAAGAGCTAAAAAGGCACGGCCGTACCATTCTTTTCTCGAAGCCACACAGGTCATTTTTTTACATTAAATTTGAACCAGTAGTTAAAAAATTATTGCAAGTCAAATTTACCTACTTAATTTTGTCTCTCACTCACTCATTCACTGACTCACCGATCAAAGTTCTAAGGTAGGTACTTCTAGTTCTAGCAGACGTACAAACATGAAATTTTGCATTGTGGATAGTGTTAGGTAGGTGTACAATGCACTTGAAAAGTATAACAATAGTTATTCGTGTCACAAGGGAGCAAAATTATGTATTTACGGCGAAGGCGCTACATTGAATCCAGAGCGTAACGAGGGATTCAAGTGTTAACGCCCAAGATGAAAATAATTTTGCTCCTGAGTGGCTCATACAACTTTTCACACCGAACAATAAAAAACTTGAAAAAATAATTCTAAATATAATTACATGAGCTACCTACCAGCATAGAAAATGGCGTGATTTTACAATTATCAACTTTCTAAAAGCTACATTTGCAAAAAAAAAAACATTTCGAAAAGCCTTTTCTCTTCAAGGCTTTCTAAGTGCAAATACAAATTAACACTTGAATCCTCGTAAATACACTCAAGAGCAAAAATAACGGGTCACTTTTCATACAAGGTTCTATGAAAAATGACGCGTTATTTTTGCTCTTGGGTATACATCATTTTGCTCCCTTGTGACACAAATAACTATTCCATACAAAGTCAATGCTAAAATATATTTTAATTTCTCATAATCTGAAAGTAGGTCATTGATTATCTGGATAGCAGGTTGAAAGCGACTCATCGCGACCCTTGGGTTGAAATCGAAAGTATTGAATTTAAAAAAATATATCTCAACCCTTCATAGCTAATCCAAATGAGGTAAGTACATAGCAATGGAAATACGTATACAGCCATGTAATCTATGTTTTATATAATCATCTATAGGTACAAATAGTTCCTTATTAATTGTAAAAGGCTAAATAATCTTTTTTGAAAATAACATTCACGCTATATTATAAGGAATTATTACGTTAGAAAGGTGATTCTTTTTAGCTTGAAATAGATATAAGTCGGCAATTAATTGATAGCGACCTCCGTGTCTGCAAGTTTAAAAAAAAACAAGCCGTCAGCCATTGGTGCGCAGAAGAAAATGCGCAATGCGCGCAAATCGCGCAATAGAAAAAAAAGCAGGAAAATAATGACAAACGTAATAAATATTATTTGTCATAATACCTTCTTTTACTTTCCTCATATTCGAAATGAAAAGTAGAGTGTTCAAATCGGGTAAAATTACTCATTTCACCCTCGAACTATTGGCGCTGTCACTTCGTTCGAGTGCCAAAAATATCTCAGCTGAAATGGGTTAATTTCGACCCTTGTTTATCAATATACTATTCCAGCTGCATTCATAAATTTATATGTAGGTATTGATGGACACATTACTCTACAATAAGATGTGAGATCCCATAAAAAACGTTCCATGTAAAAAATAGGCACAATATCTTTTTTTTTGTAGAATATGGCTTGGTAACAGGCCTCATCTCGAAACTCTTTCACCGACCGTAGTGTTTGAGATATTACGTAGAGCCAAATCAGGCATTCCTTTAATCTTCTCTTTATTGCTTGCTAAATAAAATTTTGTGGCTTAGCAATCACACAATAGTTCAGTTTTAGGTATGCAAAAAATAATAAATGCAGTAAAGTGAGATTCCCAAGTTACAAACTTTTATTTAGCAAGCAATATAAATATTAATAAGAAAGCCTGACTTGGCTCTACGTAATTATCTCACAACTTTTTACAGTGAGAGTTACGAGACTTGGCCTATTTATTACGTGGAATGTTTTTTTATGGGATTACAGCTTTCCAGCTTCAAGTCTCTGAGCTAAGCTGCGGACAGACGGACGGACGGACATGGCGAAACTATAAGAGTTCCTTGTTGTTGACTACGGAACCCTAAAAACGATTTCCTGCGTTTTATCAACCTGAAACTTGCAGTACCTACGGAAGGAAACCGGTGCCTGGAGAATTGTATGTGTATCCAGACTAATCTCGCGAGAACAGCTGAACTGATTTCGATGGGCCTTTTATTGGAAGGCTGAGCTCTTTGTTAAGTATGGTTTAGGTCTGTGCTTTACTCAGTAAATATTTGTGTTTTCTGCGGGAAAAATGAGAATCAGTTTTTTGGTTTAAGTATTGTTTATTTGTTAGTCTGATAGTTATTGTTATTCTGATTTCTACGTGGGCAAAATCGCGGGCCTGCGGAAGAAATGAGAAACAGTCTTCGGTAGGTAGGTAAGGTACACGAATCAGTTTATTGGTTTAAAACTTGTTTAAGACAAGTACCTATTGTTTCTTTGTTAGTCTGATAACTATTGTTATCCTGATTTCTACGCGGACGAAATCTCGGGCAAAAGCCAGTTTTGTAATAACATTAGGTAGATAGAACATGCATAGCAATACAATACGTCTGATACAGAACCTAAGTGTGTGATTAACGGATCACTAAAAGTATAATTATTATAATTATTACTATTATATTACATATTATTTATAAGTAGGTATGTAGTAAGTATATATTTATCTGCACTCTGGTACCCATATCACAAGCCTTTGAATAGGCTTGTAATTTGGGCCTAGTACCCACAATTGATTTGAATTGTCCGAGACATTTATTTATTTAAATGACCCATGTAACCTTAGTCGCGGTACTTTTCCATTTTACGTTGATTTTTAATGAAAATCGTCTTCCATGGTTTAGTTGCCTTCCTATTCACACAAAAAAAAAAAAATTGCCGCAAAATACTTGGGTTTATTTCGCCTTATTGTAAGGTGAAAATTGCCTTAATTTACAGAGATATTCGCCAAATATTGTAACTAAGCCGATAATAGACTTAAGTTAAGGTTTGATTAGTTGTAAATTGAGCGTATTTTGCCTTACTGTAAGGTGAATATTGCCATATTTACGGTAGTATTCGTCGCATGTGTACGTTGTTACACGACTTATGTTAACGTTTGATTCATTGTGACTGGGGTTTATTTCGCCTTACTATGAGGTGAATTTTGCCATATTTACGGCTATATTTGCCGAATATGTACGTCGTTATACGACTTATACTAACGTTATATTAGTTGTAACTTGAGTTTATTTCGCCTTATCGTAAGATGAAAATTGCCATATTTACAGCGATATTCGCCGAATATGTAAGTCGTTTTATAACTTACTAGCTGTTGCCCGCGACTTCGTCTGCAAAGAATTCGTTTATCGCTATCCCGCGGGAACTACGCAATTTTCCGGGATAAAAAGTAGCTTATGTGTTATTCCAAATCATAAACTATGTCTGTTCCAAATTTTATCCAGATCCGTTAAGCCGTACTGGCGTGAAAGAGTAACAAACATCCATACATCCATACATCCATACTTACAAACTTTCGCCTTTATAATAGTAAGTAGGATATTAAGGTTTGATTAGTTGTAAATTGAGTGTATTTTGCCTTACTGTAAGGTGAATATTGCCATATTTACGGTTATATTCGTCGCATGTGTACGTCGTGACACGACTCATGTTAACGTTTAATTAGTTGTAACTTGAGTTTATTTCGCCTTATTGTAAAGTGAAAAATTGCCATATATTTACAGTCATATTCGCCGAGTAAGTAAGTCGATAAAAATCTTATGTTAAGGTTAGATTAGTTGTAAATTGAGTGTATTTCGCCTTACTGTAAGGTGAATATTGCCATATTTACGGCTGTATTTGTCGCATGTGTAAGTCGATAAAAGACTCATGTTAACGTTTAATTAGTTGTAACTTGAGTTTATTTCGCCTTATTGTAAGGTGAAAAATTGCCATATTTACAGTCATATTCGCCGAATAAGTAAGTCGATAAAAATCATATGTTAAGGTTAGATTAGTTGTAAATTGAGTGTATTTCGCCTTACTATAAGGTGAATATTGTCATATTTACGGTTGTATTTATCCCATGTGTAAGTCGATAAAATACTTATGTTAAGGTTTGGTTAGTTGCATCTAGAGTAAATTTCGCCTTACTGTAAGGTGAATATTGCCATATTTACGGTTATATTTGCCCAATACGTACGTCGTTATAGGACTTATATTAACGTTTTATTAGTTGGCCCTTGAGTTTATTTCGCCTTATTGTGAGGTGAAAATAGCCATATTTACGGTGACATTCGCCGAATATTTAAGTCGATAACAAACTTAAGTTAAAGTTTGATTAGTTGTAAATTGAGTCTATTTTGCCTTACTGTAAGGTGAATATTGCCATATTTACGGTTACATTCGTCGCATGTGTACGTCGTTACACGACTTTATGTTAAGGTTTGATTAGTTGTAACTTGAGTATTTTTCGCCTTATTGTAAGGCGAATATTACCATGTTTACGGTGACATTCGCCGATTATGTAAGTCGTTATAAGACTTACGTTTACGGTTGTTTAGTTTTAATTAAAGTATATTTCGCCTCATTGTAAGGTGAATATTGCCATGTCTACGGTGATATATGCCTCTTTTGGAAGTCGTCATAAGACTTACGTTTACGTTTGTTATGTTTTTATTTGAGCTAATTTCGCTTTATCATAAAATGAATATTGCCCTATTTGCGGTGATATTCGCCGCATATTCAGCGACGTAAGCGGAAGGCGTTTTTAATAGTCCATTATTATTATAATAACAGTAGGAAGTTGGACTCCAAGATTACCTTACCGTAAGTGTGTTTCGACGTTTCGTGTCCAGCATAATAGACGGTACCGTCTTAACGATAACGCCTAGCTAAGCAAATATAACCGTAAGCGTTACAAAATCACTTCACGTCATTATAATTTAGCCGTCGACGGCAGAATTCACCTTAAGCCAGAAATCCATTTTTCTCAGTGTCCAAATGTGATAGGTAACTAGTCAGTCCACAACAATTTTAAACCCCTAGCAAAGGTTCAAATTACGAAAATGAGCGTGACCTTGAAAATCTAATTCCGATCCAAACAAGTTGAAAACAAGAGAACAACGAGAAACAAACAGTTTTAAATACTTCCAGAGTCCGTTCTAAATAGAGAACTCCGCCCTCAAAAGTGAAGTATTGTAATTTAGGATCCTTTGTATTATGTAAGTACCGGATTGGATTTCGTGGCGCACCTTTGGCACAGTTTTCAACGGCTGCTGTAATTTGGATATTAAGTTTGTAAGTAGGTAAATTAATACTACTACATATATTATTATAAAACAAAGTCACTTTCCGGTCTGTCCCTATGTAGGTATGCTAAGATCTTTAAAACTACGCAACGGATTTTGATGCAGTTTTTGTAATAGATAGAGTGATTCAAGAGGTAGGTTTATTATGTGTAATTCTACGCAGACCAAGTCACGGGCAGAAGCTAGTAGGTGAATAAAATTAAACTCATGGTAAGCCAGATGACGGTACTATTGTTAGAAGCCTTATGCTCTTAAAATACTCTAATAATGATAAATCTAGTCCCTGGAAAAGATGATCATAAATTTAGTTAATGAGACGAAAAACTTGGAAGTCTAATAAATTATTAAGAAAGGGATCAAATTTATAGAAATTTACTAAAAGATATTTTGACAGGCAGCGAACTAGATGGATAAATAATTGGTGATGAATACTGAATTAGACGAAATAAGAATGAAACGAAAAACAAATGAAGCGACAAATTTTGACAAGGTTTTGCAGCTGACAGTAAGAACTAAATTAGTCGGTAATGTATTAGTTCAGTGAAGATCCTACTTAAGTTTGAATTAGTGTTGGAATAAGCGGAACTGTCAAGAACCAAGTACTAACGGTCTAAATCCAGCTAAAAAAACCCTTAACGGCCCTAGTATCACATAAATCACGTATTTATCCCTTACCTAACAAAACCCAAAGGCCACGAGCATGATTGTGAGCGTATAGACGGTAGAGCGTAAAACGGTCTTTCTTGCCCAGTACGTGTAAAATTTGGAATGGGCTGGCGGCGTGGTGACTGGGGTTTTTCCAACTGGCTACGACATAGGTACTCGTACCTTTAAGAGGCGAGTGTACCACTTCTTGCATGGCCGGCAACGCGCTAGCAGTCCCAATGGTGCTGTGGTTATCTATGGGCGGCGGTGATCGCTTAGGTACCATTAGGTGCACCGCACGCCCGTTTGTCGGTTTTAATATAAAAAAATGATGGAAAGGGGAATTAATATAGTGATAGGTGCAAAAATTTTCCCCCTATTTCCTAGATGGGCTTTTACCCGCGCGGGAACAGAAGCAGCTTGTAAATTCTATGTTTTTCTATACTCCCAGACCAGCATGTAAGGTCTATACTTCATTTAATTTAGAATGGGAAACCACAATAACATTATATTGCAGCTGGTCAACTATTTCTTACATAGCAAACAGTACAGTGCAATAGTTTGGCAGCCGCAAAATAAAATTGTTTTAATGCCACTTTATTTGCGTGGCGTCAATTGTTACTGTAGTACAAATCGTAAAGAGATTACAGTTCACGAGCCGCAATATAACATTATTGTGGTTTCTCATCCTAAATTAAATGAAATATAGTAGCACGCTTTGGAAAATAGGAAAGTTTGCAATACGTATGTCTTTTCTTTTTGCTTCTGTTCAAATCCTTTTCTGTCATATGGCTTTCTTATATTATATTTTTTTGTTTTTTCCTTATTACATTCTCACATTCATTTTATCTTAATAATGTTGTATGTGTGTACGTATTATTTATTTTATTTATTTAGCCATGTAGTATTATTTATGTTTGTATTGTTGTTCTGTTGTTTTTATTATCCTTGCGTTTCTCCTGTCTATTTGTTTCCGCCACCTACTCAAACTGTCTCCAACTTATTTCCCTGACTTATTGTTTGTCTGGAAGATCGCTACTAAGCTATAAGACCGCCTATTGCATTCTTTGTTCTTTGTTTCTGTATTGTTTTGTACTGATTTGTGGTGTTTAATAAAGAGTATTTGTGTATTGTAAGTCTTGGTGACTAGAACTACTGATTCATCTGTTCTAGCCTATCTGCGGCTGTCGCCAGGGCTTAGCAACTGTTTACCACTAATCCGCGAAACCCGGGCAGTTTACTTAAAACTAAGTTTAGACTCGGCGAAGATTACTCGAGCCGAGAATTGTGTTGGAATTGTGACGTTATACTTGTTTCACAATCGCTGTTACGATCGAAGATAGCAGATTGGGAACTACAGTCTTCGAATCAGCATAAAGATTGGTGATACTAGGGGCCTTACCATGACGTCTTAATGTGATTCAATTCTGACTCAGTTCAGGTTTTAGCTGTCATTTTTAGTATGGATCTGACAGTGAGCGCGCCTAAACTGTAGCGGAATTAATTGGCATTAAGACGTCATGGTAAGGCCTCTGACTACAATTATTACTATGGCCATTACAGATGTACCTAAATTATTATCTATTTAAGAGGAAACCGTCGGCCGTTTCTCCCCGGATAATCACAATTAGAACTCATATTTTGTCACACGATTTATACCTACCTCTATCATGCCTCACGTTGACTTTTTCAATTTTCTTTTTTTTTATCGAACCTTCGAATATCTCAAAAAAAATTACAAATTTCGATGGCATATTCAAACGCTCTTAAATTATTATATTATTTCTGAAACATTTTCAAAATCGGTTCAGTTTTCTACCACTTCGGAAACCACGTTTTGCAATTTCAACAAAGTTGTGCTACCTGACGTAATACACGACCTGTAAAATCTCAAAAAAAGAAACATAGGTACGTATTTCTTGAACTTCGTTAAAATGTGCTCATGATTCAAGTTAACTCACGTTTCTGAGTGCAGCAGTCACTCAGTCGTAGCTAAACACGCTTCACGTAATTAATGAACGACTTACGAAATGGAATAAATCATTTTACACCCCGTAGACTCCCAAACATTGGAGAAATTACGTCTAAGTGGATTTAGAAAGCATATTTACTAAATAAATGAATTGTGTCGTTACTCCTTATGCCTTTAGGCGAGCTCGAGCACTCTTTCAAGGGTCGAAAGAATTGAGAATAAACAAGGAAAGTAAGGTTAACTGCTACTGTGATTTATAAAGGATCTCGCCCACGACTTCGTCTACATAGAATTCGTTTACCTATCGCTATCCCGCGGGAACTACGCAGTTAGGGATAAAAAGTAGCCTTTGCGTTATTCCTATCTGTATGCCAAATATAATCCAGATCAGTCCAGCCGTTCCTGCGTGAAAGAGTAACAAACATCCACATATCCATACTCATGAATTTTTGCATCATCACCAATAGTATAAAACAAAGTCGCTTTCCACTGTCTGTCAGTCCCTATGAATGCTTATATCTTTAAAACCACGCAACGTATTTTGATGCAGTTTTTTTTATAGATAGAGTCATTCAAGAGGAAGGTGATTATTATGTGCATTTGTGTCATCTCATCTGCTCCATAGCCACGTGATTCTCTAGTTGACAAAGGAGACAGGCTGACAGTGCCGCAACAGAAGAAATTTCCCAGAATTGTGAGGTGAGTGCGCATGTCCTATTTACCTAGTTCCTGTTCTTCGCCTAATGTCGGTCCTAATTATTAATTGAATTAATGCAAGTACCTACACGATTTACAATAGATATTTCACTTTCTTAATTTACCAGCCGCGTATACAGTCCATTCCATTTCCTTGTGCCTAGGAGTTAATACCTCATCCATCGGATTAGACTTCAAAAAGGCACCTCCATATTTTTTTTTTTTTTATTTATTTAATTTATGGATAATTCTACGCAGACGAAGTCGTGGGAAGACGCTAGTTTATAATATTAGTCTCTCCTCTCCCCGTCCCCTATCCGTCTGTAGAATTCCCTTCCTGTAGACCTAAGACGAGCTAAAACTCTACCTATTTTTAAATACTAACTTAAATCTCACTATTTGTCACTAATTGAATCCACTTCCTAGCTTTAGTCCCTTTCTTTTCTTTTCTTTTGACGTGACAACGTCTTATAAATTGGTTTGCCGGGTGACACTTCAAGAAACTGCGTTACGCTCCGCTCACGTTATGCGCTCACAATGAGAGCGAGTGAGAGGCACGCGTCCCTTCCACTCGGGCATGGTTAGCCCGCCTAAGAGCGAGAGAGACAGAAATAAAAAGTGAAAGGCCACTCAAAGTCGTTGTCACGTAAAACTTTCGCCTGTATACCGACTTTACAGGCAACCAATTTTTTTTGTTTAGATCAAATACTTTTCTGTTATAAATATGGCTTCTTAAATATTTTATCTTTAGTATTGTACAATAATGTTACGTGTGTATGTATCAGTGGCGTGGCGTCCATAGAACTCGATTCCCACCGGCTTGCCTATTTTAAGGCAGTTGGGCAATTTATTGCGCAGAATTAGAGGAAAAGGCTAGTTAAGTTCCCTTCGGCATGCCTTCTGATATACTTGACGCCACGCCACTGGTATGTATGTACTAGTTTATTTAATTTAATTAGCTATGTATTATATTTTTATGTCAGTATTGTTGTTTTTATATTGTCCCTGGGTTTCTCCTATCTATTTGCTTCCGCAACCTGTTTAATCCGACTTATTTCTTTCTTTTATTGGTTGTCTGGTAGAGATTGCTATTAAGCGATAAGACCGTCTATTGTCTACATTGTTCATTGTTTCTGTTTTATTTTGTACTGATTTGTGGTGGTCAATAAAAAAGTATTTGTATTTTAAGAGTTTTTAATGATTCACGGTTAAGTTCATTCGAAATATTATAAACGAGCTCCCGATATTTCGATACAGTTGCATGTATCATGATCACGGGTAGACGGTCACGGACAGACGGATGATCACGGGTGGGTGATATCGGGAGCTCAATAAAGGTAATCGCGGTTCACATCCCGTTTATAATATTTGTATTTTATTGTATTAATATAAAGTAGGTATGGAGTACTACAAGTGGGTATATCTAAAAAAACTGTGTAGTTAATAACGTACAACGTAAGATTCCGGGCTGACGCGAATTGCACCTCAGCGGGCAGTTAGCATCAGCTGGCTGGCACGTAAAGCCAAAAAGCTCCCCAAGCGCGTTTTAAACAGCAGTGTATCTTGCGCCGGTTATAATCCCGCGGACGAATTTAGGCCGAGATAGCGGTGTTTTTAAAATAAAGTAGTGCGGTCGGTATTCTAACACAAGTATTCATTGAACACATAGTATTTACCTTGCTACTCCGCTACTTACGTGCAAGATAACCAAGCTTGTGCGAAATATATACGTTTGGCTTAATCATCCAGATAGATCAAATTTTGCAAAACACTTATTAGAAGCAAATCATTCATTATCAGATTCAGCCACATTTGATATTTTACATTTTTGTGAAAAGGGTTTACGGTTGGATGTTTTGGAGCAGTTGGAAATAATTAGGTACAACAATAGTGGTTCAATAATTAACAAACAGGTGAACTTGGTGTCATCACCTTTGTTGCGTGTCCATTTTGATGAATAGAAAAACTGTTTTGTTAAATGCATAAAGTATTCATATTTATTTGAAGTATTTCGGGACTTAACCGCGTAAAAAATTGCTATTAACCTCGAGGTTTCGGCCATGATGCAGTGGCCGTGGTCGCGAGCAGACTGCCATGTAGGGTATCACTTTTGTATAGTTGCGCGAGTTTTTCGAACTACCCGCACTTGGTCATTATTTTGCAACGGTACCATATCACCGGTATTATTTTAAATAAATATGAGTGAAAATCGTGGAAGTTTAAAACATCTCTTTCTGACTCTATGTGTTAGATAGAGACTTCCGCTTGTAAATTGTAACTTGCAGCTTTATAAAATAGGTCCCTAATGTTACGGAGCCAAGATTTCTTCCTTCGTCCAACTATTTTCATCATAATAACAACAATGTTATTTGACTAAATAACTTCATTACAAAACAAAAAAAAATATAATCCGTACCTAACCAAGATTTTTACCGAACATTAAAATAAACCGGTACAAGAATGAAAACCGGTTACAAAACGTGAGCCACAACTTTTATTAATGTAAGAATCACTTAAGACTCAACGAGCCATAGACTTAAGAACCCGTAGACCTGTTAACGTGATATACAACCCCATTTCAGCGTTGCAGCCGTAGTCAAGAGCAATTACTATGACTTACAGCGTATGCGGTATCGGCTGCTGATACCGTATTTGTGACGTGATTTAGTACCGGTTTTAATCCCGGTAATACAATGTTTGTGCCAGCTCTAGCAGTTTATGTATTCATTGTACCGTAAGGAGGACCCATTAGTTTGGTTTGTGGATGCGCTATAATACAATAACATAGTTAAACTAGCTTGCGCACGCGGATTTTCCCGTTGCAGGACTCACTACAGGGTCTCTTTCAGGGTCCTAATCCCGACTCAGTTCAAATTTCAGCTGTCACTTTTAGTATGAAACTGACAGCGAGCGCACCTAAACTGAATCGCATTAAGACGTCATGGTAGCGATAAGGCCGCCTATTGTTACCTTATTACTTCTGTATACCTTTTTCTGTTTTGATTGTTATATGTGGTGTTCAATAAAGAGTTATTGTATTGTATTGTATTGTATTGTATTGTAAGGCCCCAGTACTATAACAGAACTATGGTCCATAACTTCAAGACGACCTTAAGTATAGATACCAATATTCATTTGTTTTGTCCAAGTTTTGCCAGGCTAAAATGGGACTGAGCCGGCCACGTCTGCCGCATGCACCCAGAGCGGGGGGCACGTGTTACCACTCAGTGGATGCCCCAGGATGGCTATCGGCGCCGCGGCAGGCCGAGGCGGAGATGGAGGAATGACCAGTAGGCTTATTGTCTAACTCTCTCGCAATCGCCATCGTATTCATTTTGACAGTTCTTGTATGAATGTGACAGCTAGCTGATTCCGATGCCAATTGTCAGCCCATACATGAACTGTCAAAATGAACACGATGGCGATTGCGAGCGAGTTAGACAATAAGCGTTCTTGAGCGACTGGCAAGAAATAAGTGCGGACAGGGTGCGTTGGAAATCTGAGGGAGAGGCCTTTGCCCAGGCAGTGAGACAACATTACAGGCTTATAATTATAATAATAATAAATATCATGGGGCAAATTACACCAATTGACCCAGTCCCAAACTAAGCAGAGCTTGTGTTATGGGTACCAGGCAACGGATAAACATACTTATATAATGTTGATAAATACATACTTAAATACATACAACATCCATGACTCGATTATGTATGGTTAATAAACGTATTTAACCATTGAACTAATAATTTAGTTCTAATAAAAGTCACGCCTAAATGAAAATAATCTGAATCAGATTTAGACCACAGTTGGGAGCTCTTGGACTATATAGTTGTGTACTATGAAGTACATTAATTAATTGATCTTACTAACGCAATTGTATGAGTGACCTAAACAGGTTGTAACTTGAAATAAATGATTTATTATTATTATTATTATTAGTCCCACCCCTTAACTTATTTACTCACTTACATACAAAACCTTGCAAGTTCAATGAAGTCTTGCAAAAACAACCGAAGAGACAGCGAAAAGACAACATGCTAAAAAGCAATCTAATTAGACGAGCAAAAAACCGGCGCGCAGCGGTATATAACTGGTTTCATATTAAACTTTAAAACGAGGTACATAAAGTAAAGTTTTAATCAGCAGGAAAGCGGGATTGCCAGCCAGTGTTGAAATGAATTTTTGATAAGCGGCCCGTAGTTTATGATTAAACGAAAAACAAATGAATGCGATTTTAGGAGTTTGGATTATGGCCTTTTCGCAAAAAAAAAATGTTTTAGTTTTATAAGAGATTTTTGTTGTCAAAATGTAAGAGATAGAACTGTCAAACTGCCTAACATTGCAAGCACTACATTTTGATGCTTAGTTAGTTATGAATGAAATAGCACATAGATAGAGAAAAGTTTGGAATAGCACATAGGCTACTTTTTATCCGGGCAAATATCCGCGGGATAGCGATAAACGAATTCTTTGCAGACGAAGTCGCGGGCAACAACTAGTTAACTCATAATAACGTATACGTATACGTATTTATTATTATACGTACCTAGTCAATATCAGAAAATGCATAAAAAGTATCTGTGCCAATTTCACTTCTAACTTTAAAACTGCCAGACCTCTAAATCTAACACACATTCCTAAAATCCCCATTCACTTTTACGATACTTGTTTAGAACTCCAAAACAAAATCGGATCACGCCAAATTGTTTCAGAGCCCCGGCACTTGGCTTAACCGTTTTTAAATTTGCCCCTTTACGCACTTACACGGCGGTTATAATTTCACTTTCATCACCTCGTAGGCAGTTACCACACATTAACAATTCAGGCTCCCTGCAAAGCAATATAGCAGCCTCTTGAGCGCTTCTAAAGGATTAAGTGCGTATAATGGTGCTATAAGATCTTCGTGAAAAAAACACGATACACCTCGGTAAGTTTACGCCTCGCCTAGAGAACGATCGCATGGACTTTGGCTTCACGTACTAGAGTTGTCTTTTGATTGCGTTCAGAAACAGTTATGAAAGAAGATTCCCTTTTTTAAAATGATCAATATACGTTGACGACACGCTGTTCAGATTTTCAGTGGCTCTGATCTTTGGTATGTTAATGGAAAAATAATTCCTTTTGGGGGATACTTTATAGATCTTTCTTTCATGCGATGCGGAGGACGAAGAATGTGTTCATAACAGGCTCAGTTATTTTTCGAATGTAAGCTTCGGCGGAATAATATTTTTGTAGGTAACTCTTAGGGCTTATTTCACCACTATTTGTTATGTTCCCGTTATGTTGAGATTCCGTCTCTATTTATTACTATGACACAGACAGAGACGTCATTATAGATAACTGACACTTAAGATAACTGGAACTTAACAGAGCGTGGTGAAACAGGCCCTTACCTTCTTCATAAAAGTTAAAGCCTCTTTTACGTATTTTTTTAAACTACCAGGGCATTCGGAAAGACAATCATTGCCAAGAGGAATGCGTCGCAAGAAACTTGGCAGAAAGTCATTTTATTCAAAGTAAGAATAAATTTACAACAATTTTAGTTTCAATCCGACCACATGTAGCCGATGAAATCAACAAAATATACGTAGCAAATTGAATAAAACCTTGCAGATACTGATGTCGCTGTACGAACCACGCGGTAACTGAACAAAATGGCGGCTCCGCTCTCAAAACGACCTAATATTCAAAATTCCAAAAACAATTTTCCCATGCACGGACGATAAAACTGTTCCAGTGTTACACGGTACGAGTGTTAATACGAAGACGCTGTACCACGCACATAAAGACCGAATTTAATCAAGCCAGGAAGCGTTACGGCGCCCGGTGATTGGCAAATTTGAAATTGGAACACTGTTCCATTCTGTACGCGACGGTTTATTGTTTTCCCCAACGTCAGAATGACGTTGCGAATTTGAATTTCGAGGGCCTTTGTTTTTTGAGATAGGTTCACTTTTGTTGAACGTGTTGGCTTTTAGTGTTGTGGGGGCTTATTGAAATGTACTCGCTATTGAAATGCGTGCAGGATTGGAATGGCATATTGGTTTTGATTGGTGGAATAGATAACAATAGCTCGGGAATGACCGACGAAAAACTGCCGCTTTAATAATAATGCAACCCTAATATTCGGCTGTTTGTAGATTTTTTTAAACATTAAAGTCAACAAACGGGCATTTTAAGTGATCATCGCCGCTCATAAATGCCTACAGTACCATTAGGACTGCTCGCTGGTGCAGCTGACCTTGTAAAAAGTGGTGCACTCGGCTTTTAGGCCCCCTAAAGAGCATTTTTTTAAATTTCTTAACGAAAATTAGTCAATCATTGTTATGAAAGCACTAGGCAAATATAACTCCAGCTTATATTCTACTGCTGGGTACGGCTCTGACAATGATAGGGGTTGGATTATAGTGCTCACACGAGGACAGTCTGGATTGGGAATTTAACACACACCACTGAATTGCTTAGCAAATGTGCGCAAAGTTTCCCGCGATGTTTTCCTTCACCGAAAACATCGTGGTCAATTTCAAAAGGACAAAATTCGTAAACTCAGAGTTGCGAGCCTCCGTTTGAACCCAGAACCCTCTGCTTGAGAAGCTTTAAGCCAAAACACCACCACGGCATTTTTAATTCATTTAGGCAATTACAAGAAGGGTTTCCAAATAAAACATCCAAAGAACACATTCAGTCAAACTCAGAAGAATAAAAACAATTTAATTACCGCCCTACTCCCGAAACTCCGGTATCCAATTTCTATACAAAAGACAAACTTGTGACAGTCTAATACGGGCCCGTATAAGCCAATTGGGCTCCCATACAAACTGTTCAGTTCTTTGAAAAGTTTTAGTGAATTCCGAACTCGCCTGATCTATTTTGTTCGTCCACTGACAGATAGTGAGGGCAAGTTGCCTCGTAAATTTGACTGGGTCCTCTAAAAGTGTCACATAGTGTAAAGAAGTTTCGTATCACGCAGACGTGACTCTCTGACTACCTGTCCAGAGTTTTGGAGTTAAACGTCAGCTAGATTTTGAATTTATTGCTTTGATTCCCAAAGTTAACGTGAGGAGGAAATGATGGCGAGGAAGTTAAAAGACCCTATTGTAAAGTTGAACCGTTGGTAATACTACCATTGGATATTTATAGTGAAGATGTTCTCAACGTTCGTGAGTTTAAATAGCAGACTCTTTCAGTATGTTTTATCAATTGACTAAAGCGCCACCTATTGTCTCGGGTAGGGAGCATATCCCGTGACGTTCCGCTATGACCTAAGTTCCTAAACTGGGGGTAATTACCCTCTCGGGGGTAAAATTGGTTTTTGCGGGGGTCATGAGCTGTAGGCTTATTGTCTAACTCGCTCGCAATCACCATCGTATTCATTTTGACAGTTCATGTATGAATGTGACAGCTAGCTGATTCCGATGCCAATTGTCAGCCCATACACGAACTGTCAAAATGAACACGATGGCGATTGCGAGCGAGTTACGCAATAAGCCTACTGTTTGTTGTTCCGAAAGCTCTTTACCCCATTGTTTGAGTTCATCGTTGTGGGGAGGGGTAAAATCCATGACTCTAGTTATATCATGAGGGTAATGGAACTGAAAATATTAGGAAACACTGCACTATGATCAATAGAAAATTAATGTAGTTTTTGATACCTTTTATTTAACTTGACCTGTTTGTTTATCTTTGGGTCAAATCTTCATGTCATTGATCCACTTCTAGTGATACTATTGCTTTGAAATTTGATACTCAATATAATGCCAAAACTCGCTGATACCGAAACCAAAACTGAAAGTCCGGTTCGTCACTAAAAATACTCCTAACCAAGTCGCGTGATTCCCGTTCGTTCAAATTTTTTACATAGTAAATGGCTACAAGTTTCTCTGAGTAACTTTAAAAATAACTCCCTTTCCTCGATTCCTTTACTCGGCAGAGAACCGTTGACGTATCTCATTACATAAATTCAAGCACCCTTTAGTATCCAAGCGAAGGTTGTATCTTCCTAAGAAGCGATTTATGAACAGAAGTGTGGGCTAAGGCGTAGTATTTGTCTGCGTAGCGACTAATTAGATGTTGGTTATATTAAAAACACTTTAAAATTAAATTTGTAATTTGCCATGAGCTTTTCGGTGAAGGAAAACATCGTGAGGAAACCTGCACACATCTGCGAAGAAATTCAATGGTGTGTGTTAAGTTCCCAATCCGCACTGGGCGCGCGTGGGAACTATAGCCCAAACCCTCCAATACACGGAGGAGGCCTATGCCATGAGGCACGCCGAATTTCGCGACAATTTAATGAATAAATACAAAAAAATAAACGACAATAACAACAACAACATGTATTTACTGAAATTGAAGCGAATTCGGAATAAAAAGGCTTATAAATAAATAAATAAATAAATATTAAAAACATGAGTTTCTGGCATAGAATCCTACGTTATTACCTTAACTTAACTGTAGTCCACGATTTCTGCGTAGAATTCGTTACTAGTATCACGTGCCCGATGGAACTATTCAATTCTCCAGGATGAAAACCATCCTATGTCCCGCCGCCAAGCAGTGGTGCTTGCGCTGCTCTGATCCAGCGTGGAGAGTAAGACAGCCGGTGAAATAACAGGCACATCACTTATTCCATCTTAGCTCTCTAGCCTAGCATCTGCAATCCTATTATGTAGGTTACCATTATGTGACCTACTTGCTCGTTTGCCATCCATAAAATATCATGAAACAATCGGATGTGAAATGCCAAGTTTATTTTCCAAAAGCCTCCAAGTAATTACTAGCAGTGCAGTCCTTGCTGGCAACTTTAGCGAGACAGATAGTCGTCGGCAGCTGAAAACTTTGCTCATAAACATGTCGACTGGCTTCATAGAGTGGGTTACTTGACTGTTGTCACACCGTTCCGTTTGAAAACGGGAAAATAATGGGAGCAGGCTTGTGGCTCGTTCGCGATCACCATTGTGTTCATTTTGACAGTTCTTGTATGGGCTGACAATTGGCATCGGAATCAGTCAGCTGTCACATTCATACAAGAACTATCAAAATGAACACGATGGCGATTGCGAGCGAGTTACGTAATAAGCTAGCAGATAATAAAAAGTTGAGAAACATCGTAGATGAAGAATATTATTATTAGAATATCTTAACTTGGCCATGTTCTTCTATCACAAAAAAGGTGGTTTTTATTATTTTTAAACTTTGTTTGTGAAAATTGTGTTAATAGTTAATTATCTGTTGGTTAATTTCATAGTTTAATTAAACAATAAAAAAAACTGAATTATAGGCAAATCCCAGCTCACTTCGTATTGGGGTCAGAAGGGATAAAAAAAAAATAACGATAGCAAATTACCAGAAAAAAGCGGATATAATAATATCTAACAGTATAACTAAACTACTATAAAAGCAAGCCGAGCCAGAAATTTTAAGTAGCAAATGAAAACACCAAAATATTAGTTCTACGTCGAAGCAGTTCGTCATTTTTTATTCCCTCGATAATGTTTTTAATATTCATGTAAAGGTTTAGGTTATTTGATGTTCATGTAAGCTCCAAAATATGCAATTTTAATTCATTTGATATCTATACTACTTTTATTGTCTATTCCATTCTGTCTAACACTAATTCTAACCCACAATATTCTTAGCATTAAGTTATAAACATTGTACCCAATATATAAATCGAAATGCTCCATCTTCGGTGTGAAAGCTGTTAGTACCAGCAGTACAAAGGCCTCTCGGTCGCATCTCGCCTGACACGATGTACTCAAACTTTCTGAATAATTGAGGTTTCCTCGAAGCTGAGGATTCATCAATTTCACTCATTGAAACTTCCAAAATTAATTTGAAACAATGTTGGGTCTGATTCTTCTTAAAACGTTATTTCCGTCGTGGAGCTGATTTCCATAAGATGTCTCCAGCTTTTATACGTAGTCGTAGACGTCCTGGGGACCGGCCTCGCCCCGGATTGAGAGGGCTTGAGCTCTAGTTCCATCGCAGGTCTCAGGTGGATCGGTCAAGCCACACATATATTATAGAACTGCTTTTGTGGTGTGTGCACTGTACCTTGCATTGTATTTTTTCACCCAAAAACTGATGTTGAAAGATAAAATTTGTAAAGCAAACTGCTTTTGGAAAGGGACCACATTAAAGGGTCCGAAATTTTAGGGTATTGCCTGGTATTGTTGACTAAAATATATGACCGCGAGTTCCCCATAGTTGTTCAAAAAATATGCCCTCAAATCTTGCGGGTACGTATTAAAATACATAAAGTTTAAAATGTATAATGGGTTAAAATACATAATGGTTCAAAATATATAATAAATTTTTCTCAGAAAGTAATAAATTAACAGGATTGTTATAAAACCAACCTAACCTAACCTAAACCAATCTATAGATTACGATATCAAAAAAGTTCATTTAGCTAATAGTTTTACAGAAAATAGCATTATATATTTTGAACCATTATATGTTTAAACCCATTATACATTTTATACTTTATGTAATCTGATCCGCTCCCAATCTTGCCTACTCGTGTAAACTTTGCCAAACCTTCTGAAAAATAAATGTCTAGTTACACTGCTATTAGCCACTACGCAAGACAGCTACAAGCAACAGTATGAAATGTGTGGCATCTTGAGTAGTATAGGTGGTTAAGTATGTGTGACATGTGATATAGAAATTGATTTATATAGAAACGGACGAGGGAAGTTCGCAAGAAGACATATCTGTAGCACAGACATAGCGAGGCAAAAGTTTCGTTCTTTGGTTATACGGATAAAAGTAACGCTTACCTACTTCAATACATTCTAAACATCTTCACTCTATTTTCACCAATTTTGGTCTGCGGGTTTGCCGCACCAGGTTTTTTAAGCAATGGAAAAAAAACACGGTTTTTTGACGTAACACGGATACCTACCTTTTACACGGCAAAGTTTAGTCATCAGACAGAGAGCTCGGAGAAAAATGTGCACAGCCCTCCAGAGTGTTATCAGGGGTACCAAGTTGGGGCATGATTTACTTCGCGATATGCCCTTGGGTCCAGTCGGGTACTCGATTTATTTACGTTTCGCGCTTTAAATGCAATCCGAATCCGAATTTCGAGCGCGTAAGGGCTCAACGCATCAGTTAAGAGTACAAAGTCTTTGAGACTATTTCGGAATATTTGAGAATCAACAAATGTATGGAATAGTTATTTGTGTCACAAGGGAGCAAAATGATGTATTTACGGCGAGGGCGCTACATTGAATCCAGAATGTAGCGAAGGATTCTACAATAGAATCCTGACCTGAGCGTTATCATAGATTCAAGTGTTAACGCCCACGATGAAAATAATTTTGCTCCTGAGTGGCTCATAGGTACAACTTTACACACTGAACATTAAAAAACTTGAAAAAAGAATCCTAAATATTTAAAGAGCTACCAGCATAGAAAATGGCGTGGTTTTACAATTATCTACTTCAAAAAATTAAATTTGTAAAAAAAACACTTAAAAAAGCCTTCAACAGAAAAGTTGCACTTTGATCCCTCTCGACAGGGAGCAAACCTTACTTTTCTGTATGAAAGGTGTGAAAACATTTGTCCAGCACAATTGATAAATCCTATCCTAACAGACTTTGTAATGTGTCTATATTTGTGAAGGTCGTCTTCGAAACACGTTTCAACATGCTTAATTTGGTAGTTTTGTTTATAATTACCCCGCAGGCCCAACGCGGATTGGGAACTAAATACATTAAAGCTTGTAGAATTTCTCCCCACAAAATCTACTGATCCTTTGATAAATTAAGTGCCAAGATTACACCACTTTTAATATATTTCTCTACTTCACATAAAGCAGGATCTATTTGTGCTGGAATAAAATGGCTGAAATAATAGCACCGAGTTCGTGTGTCGAACTCACCGTAATTGACTTTAAGAAGTTATTTTCTAGCGTTCCTCAGGGAGGCTAAATGGTTCAATTTCACTCTGTACGAAGGAGCATCGTGCTGTTCCGTCGCTTTGTACAAATAAGGAGTGACTTTGAGTGAGTTTAAAAGGACGTATTTACTCTAAAGTGCCTTTAAAAAGTACATTGTAATGAATTTATAAGAAAAAGAGGATAGAAATGTGTTTTTTTTATTGAGAATACGCTGCAAAGTTATCAGTGGGTGCTCGGAATAACTGGTATGGAAATAAGTTCACTGTAGAGTGTTGTTTTATACTATGTAAATATGTGACATCGTATCGAGAACACAATTTCCTGTGTAGTTTTTGTGTAGTTTTTGTCATATCAAAATAAAGGACACGGATATTTTCTAGAGAGTCTAGTAAAACTCAAAACACTAGAAAAATTCTTAACAGGACCTAAAAGCCGCGTTTAGCGTGATTACGGGCGTATAGGTGGAAAGGGGAATCAAAATAGTGATGGGTTGCTAGCCGCCTCGCCTATTTTTTAACTTGATTCCTAAGATGGGCTTTCTCTGTGGGCTTTTACCATAAGCTCGGGAAAAGAAGCAGCTGGTACAACAAGCGGTAGTCTCTATCTAACACTTAGGGTCAGAAAGAGACTTCCGCTTGTAAGTAACTTATAGCTTTATAAAATAGGGCCTTGGTAGAACTGGTAGAGTTTTTCTAGTTTAGTAGTTAGGTAGTTAGAATTGAATGAAATGTTGATTTTTTTAATCGCATTGTAACGTAACCGCTACGGCGTCTTAGGAGTAAGCAACTTATTGTACAATCTGTTTATTTACAACTTATAACTAACTTACACTAATTAAACTAATTACAAAAGAAATAACTATCTACAATACTTAAAACTAAATAAGTTCCTAACTAAGTAGCTATTCAGATTGACACAAGGAAAAATAGCTAATTAAAACGAATAGGCGCTTAACACGCAGAATACAGCGCGGTAGTTGATTATTAAGAGGAGGCGGGTATGTCGCGCGGCGTAGGAGGAGAACTGATTACTTTCCCTAAGCGACGACACTGAACTAGACATCTCCAAATATAATTGCTGGACGCTAAATCTAGTTAATTTAAACTGTTCGGGAGACTAAACTTAATTTTATTAATCTATAAAATTACTTAGTTCCTATTTTCCTACAAAATATTATCAAAGTGAATTGTGTTTACCCCGACTGGGTGAGTGTTGCAATTTATTACTAATATAAATCAGTAGTTAGTATTTTCATGGCTAATTCTAATTATTCTACCATGTACTCAGCTTGCTTCATTACATTATTGTTAATAGATAATAGTAGATAAATATTTAGGGAATGAAATTATCTTTGTTCTTACTTTCTTCATATTTATCTACCTCCTTGTCAAAAATATTATTTCCAAATTAGTTTGCAAATGTAATTAAGAACTTGCAAGTTTCATAATATTAAACCCAATCTACTTTTATAGCACTTTACACATTGTTGTTAATTTCCATCTGAGGAAATTAATTAATTTTTCATCTTTATTGTGTCCAGGTACAGTCAAGTGTAAAAATAAAGAAGGGTACATAGCTATTCATAAATATGTCCCATGTCACCTTTAGTCAACGGAATAAGTTCTCGATACATATTTATGAGAGGTTAAAATCGATACTTATTATTGCACTTGACCGTAGGTATGTCATATTATTTATTAAGTTGATTTTGTATGCTGCTGCCACATCATTGATCACTATTAAACGCTTTTGGTAGCCATCCTGCTAGTAGTGCTAGTGCTTCCATCTTCACTTTTCGTCGGATGTTGCAGTCAGTAACGTGGAATCAGACTTTCCACTAAATGTCCAAACTTGGATATTCCAGGGTTTTTGCTACCGGAGGCTGAACTTGAGTGCTGGACTCTTTGACCACTTCCACTGGACTGTCTACGCTCCGGACCTACCCGTGACGTCATCGGTTGCGCGCTTCTAACCGCCGCGCGCCGCACTACAGGGAAGTGGCTGTCCATAAGAACTTTTGATAAGTGAACACGGTCTCTCACTCATTGTTACTAAAGTGAAATCTAGAATCCACACCCTGAGGTACTATTTAGTTAACGTTGGCCTAATCATTCGAAATTTAGTTTGTTTATGAATTGTTAATTTTAATTAAATATTGTTATTTAAATTAGTGATTTTCATTTCTCTCCACTTAAAACGCCAAGCGTTACAGTGGCGCCTATTTAGTAGGTATTTCACTGAGCCGTGTTCACTTGCAATTGTTTTAGTATTTTGTAGTTATCATTGGTGTTGGTTGCTTTAGTTTAAGTACAATCATTTTATCGCCGAAAATTGTGAGCTTTTTTTTCATGACATTGCATTGTTTTTTTTTTTTATTACATTGTATAATTTTACTGTCACTGTAAACATTCTAAACTTCTTTTCTAAACTCACATTTTTGGTGATATAGGAGAATTGAATCTCAAATCGATTACTGCGCTGGTGGTTACTGCTTTCCTGCTTCTAGAAATAAGTACTTAACTATTATAAATTGCAACACACACCTACCAAGAGTAAACATGTCCTATAAAATTAAATATCTTTCTCTAAAAAAACCTGAACTGGAATATGAGGTTGGTGTTAGAGGTGGTAATACAGAAGAGACAGTCAAGGAGCTTAGAAAACAAATCGTCAAATTAGCTCCGATGCTGCCATCAGAAGATATTCTAGAGTCACACTTAGAACCTTGTGTCGATTTGTCTCAAGTTAGGGATACATTGGTTCAAACAAGAGAAGATATAGATAGCCTTAAAGTAAGGTTTGATAAAAATATGTGTTCTCGGACAGAAACAACACTACATCATGTTTACTATAGACTAATTAGAGTGAAAAAGGAGGAACCTGTAGATTTCGTGTATAATGAATGCTCTCAGATCTTTAAACAACACTTGGTGGAACTAAAAAGTTTAAAAATACAACACAATCACACGCAACCATCAACATCAACTAACCCGGAACTACTGTCAGACTTCGGGACGGTTACATGCGAGAAAAAGTTGGTTTCTGATGTTGTAGGTAAGCTTAAATATTCTGGTCAGACCTGTGTCAGGTCATTTATACAAAAAGCCGAGGAATTAGTTTATTCTAGAGGCATGCCTAAAGACAAATTACTTTCTTTCGCTTATGAGATGTTTACTGATGATGCACTTCACTGGTATCGGTGTGTCAAAGATAAAGTGGAGACATGGGATGATCTCGTTCAACTACTCAAGCAGGACTTTAGTCAAAGTGACTATGACTACCGCTTACTGTCAGAGATTAGGATGCGCACTCAAGGCGAGCAAGAGAATATTTCTATTTACATCTCTATTATGCACGGTATGTTCTCTCGTCTTACTAAACAGCTATCAGAGGAAGACAAACTAGAGATATTGCTTCACAATATTCGACCTACTTATGCTAGTACTCTGGCAGCGTCTCCTAATATAACAAATATTGACGCCCTCAAAGACTTGTGTCGCAGCTACGAAAACATTCAGTCTCGTACGGCACAGTTTCGCGAGCCGCCTAAATTTCATTCGGAGATGCTAGCTAGAGAATTCGCTTATAATAGACAATCACCTGGCACATCATTCAACAGAAATATCAATAATCAAAACACAACACATAATTCTTCTACTTACAGACAAAATTACAACGATAGATTTAAAAACTACAAGTCCTACCATACTAATAATTACGCTAACATGCAAAATAAAACGGAACAATCGAAAAATCCTAAAATTAATTCTTTGAACGGTCCGGCTAACTCAAACACACAAGGAGTATATTGCCCAAGATGTCGCGTTAACACTCACTCCCTAGGTCAGTGTCACCAACCGCATTATCCCATATGTTTTAAATGTGGCAAGAAAGGTGTGCGTTATCCGGATTGTAAAGATTGCAAGGCTACATCTAGCCAAAAAAACTAGATTCGGTGGATTGGGTTGGCAGTGAACACGATGAGGTTACAAATCCTAAATTTGACACTACTGATTGGTCTAATTGGCTCAAGTTTATATCTAACTTCTTTTCGTGTTATACTGTCTCGTCGATCCACAATTCACAATCAGACTACTCTCGGCCTCATGTTTCTGTAAGATTGCATGATAAAACACTAATTGGTTTACTAGATACTGGATCTTCAGTATCTATCCTAGGAAACAACTTACATAAATATTTCACTAGTAGAGGTTTTATCCTACAAAAAGGTAAACCCTTACAATTTGTAGCTGCTGGTGGTCAAAAGTTACAAAGTATAGGTTGTATTTACATACCTGTATTTTTCATGGATCAACTGCACACTTTGGAACTTTACGCAGTCCCCGAAATACAAAATTCATTGATTTTAGGTATGGATTTTTGGAATGATTTCGGTCTATTTCCTAAACATTTAGCCGCCGTTATTATGCGTTCGGAATCTGATGTCGCTCTTGCTGAAGTAGCGATAGATAAAAACTCAAACTTATGTAGCTACGACCATTTGTCTGAAGACCAAAAGATCACAGCTGATCACATCATTTCCCAGTTCCGTAGCATCTCATATGAGGAACGTGGTCTAGGTAGGACACATCTAATTACGCATTCTATTGATACTGGGAATGCTGCCCCCATTCGTCAACGTTATTATAGAATGCCACTAGAAAAACAACGTGTTTTAATAGAACAACTAGACGAAATGCTTAAGGAAGACGTAGTCGAACCTTCCGATAGTGCATGGTCTTCACCTGTATTACTTACTCCGAAAAAGAATGGGCAACCAAGATTCTGCTTAGATAGCCGGAAACTTAACGCTGTCACTAGAAAAGATGCCTACAGTTTGCCATATATTTCGGAGATACTAGACAATTTACGTGATGCGAAATATTTAACCAGCCTGGATTTGTCTAAAAGTTTTTGGCAAATATTGATAAGGGAAGAGGATAGGTGCAAAACTGCCTTCTATATACCAACTCGTGGTACCTTTCAGTTCAAATCTATGCCCTTCGGTCTTACCAACGCGCCAGCTACGCAACAACGATTAGTTGATCAATTGTTTTGCGGTCCAGAATTTGAACACAAGGTCTTCGTTTTTATTGACGATATTGTAATTGTGTCACCTACTTTTGATCAACATATCTCATTGCTGGTACGCGTGTTGGATAAACTTGCCACTGCAAACCTGACCATAAACTTTGAAAAAAGTCAGTTTTTTAGAGAGCAGCTCAAATATTTAGGCTACGTGGTCGATTCCAATGGATTACATGCCGATCCCGACAAAGTAGAGGCAATCGTGAACTACCCTACTCCTAAAAACCGTAAGGAAGTCCGCAGATTTCTCGGCACTGCTTCGTGGTACCGGCGATTTATACCAAATTTTAGTACGCTGGCTGCCCCATTAAATAAATTGACCTCGCAGGCCAAAACTGCACCTCCGTTTAAATGGTCTACTCAAGCTGACGACGCCTTTAGCTCTCTTAAAAAATGTCTGGTCTCTACACCTATTTTATCCTGTCCTGACTACACTCAACCTTTTGAAGTGCACACCGATGCGAGCGATGTAGGTATTGGCGCAGTTCTAACACAAACCTTAGATGGTGTAGAAAGGGTTGTAGCTTATATGAGCAAATCACTGTCTAAACAGGAACAAAATTATAGCGCTACGGAGCGCGAGGCGTTAGCTGTACTAACAGCAGTTGAACATTGGCGATGCTACCTGGAGAACGGTCAGAAATTTGTTATCTACACTGATCATTCTGCTCTGAAATGGTTTTTAAACATTAATAACCCAACAGGACGCTTAGCCAGATGGGGTGTAAGACTTTCTGCTTTTGACTGTGAAATTAGGCATCGTCGTGGTTCCGATAATGTAGTTCCGGATAGTCTATCTCGTATACCTGTTTCCATCATAAATCCTTTGTCACCTAACTTAACACAGAACATTACTGACTCTTGGTATCTTAACGTCTACAATGGTTGTCAGAATGCACCTACATCGTTCTTGGACTATCAGGTCATAAATAACAAACTGTTTCGGTACAAAAAGAGTTTGAACCCTTTGACAAGAGAGTTCGAGTGGAAAGAGGTCGTTCCCCTTGAAAATAGACAAACTATTATAGAGCAAAATCATTCATGCCCTACAGCTGGTCATTTTGGTATTTTAAAAACCTATAAGCGACTTTGTTTAAAATATTTCTGGCCTGATATGCACCGCGACGTGACTAATTTCATAGGCAACTGTGATGTCTGTTTGTCCTATAAGCACGCTAATCATACAACACTAGGAACTATGGGTCGTCCTAAAGAGTGCTGCAGACCATTTCAGATGATTAGTATGGATTTGGTCGGACCACTACCGTCATCTAGAAAACAGAACACTTTTCTTTTCGTCGTAACTTGTTGTTTTAGCAAATACTGCTTATTGTTTCCAATAAGACGTGCTACAGCTGAAATTATTACTGGCATCCTGGAGGACAAGGTATTTCTTGTTCATGGTATACCAAGCACTGTCTTGATGGATAACGGTAAACAGTTTACTAGCAATACCCTGAAACTCCTGTACACTAAATATAAAGTTCCTAACGTCCTATATACAGCAAAATACACACCACAAGTGAACAGCGTAGAAAGATACAACAAAACTTTAATGACTGCAATCTCTTCTTTTGTTGAAAATGACGATCACCGATCTTGGGACGATAACATAGCAAAAGTACAGTTTGCCCTAAATTCCTCCACAAATGAAGTTACTGGTTTTACCCCATCTTTTCTTGTCTTTGGCCGAGAACTAGTTACTTGCGGTTCTCACTATCTTGACAAAGATGGTATTAATGATCTGATATTTTCGCCAAGAGATGAATATGCAGAAAACTTAGGTGTACTGAGAAAAATATTTGACCAAATTCAACAGTCTCTAATAAAAGCTCACTCTAGAAACTGTGGTAACTATAACCTACGTAGAAAACATGCTGAGTTTAATGTAGGCGACTTTATCTGGAAGCGCACCTACTACCAAAGCGATAAGGACAGTAAATTTGCGAAAAAGCTGGCACCTAAATACATTAAATGCCGCATAATTGCTAAAAAATCACCACTAGTTTATGTACTGGAAGATCTACAAGGAAACAATATAGGTGATTGGCATATAAAGGACATAAAACTAACAAATTATAAAGTCTAATAAATTAAAAACCTATCACTATCAAACAAATTTTGTCTCATATTTACAATAAAAAAAAATTAAGCCTACGTACGTTATGGAATCTTCTACCAGATTCAACGTAGAAGATGCTTTAAAACTAATTAGAACTAAAAACACTACAAATAACTAAATACTACCTACCGTAGTATGTCTATGTTATCTTATATCTAGGTAAACAGAACAAATATATAAAAAAATATGAGACTTCATGATTTAAAATCCATCTTTAGCTATTAGTGAGTATTTTATAATAATTAAAAAATACTCTGTATGTGAGAAACTTTAATACAATAATACACGTGTTAAGGTTATTCTGACAGATGACGAATAAACGGTTAGTAAAAGTGAGTGAAGTATGTTGTTGATGGCTGTATGTGTAGCTGATAGTTTTTGAGTTAGTTAAGTGATAGAGAATTTTACATAGGCAAAATTCTACCCAAAAAGGGGGGGTATGTAACGTAACCGCTACGGCGTCTTAGGAGTAAGCAACTTATTGTACAATCTGTTTATTTACAACTTATAACTAACTTACACTAATTAAACTAATTACAAAAGAAATAACTATCTACAATACTTAAAACTAAATAAGTTCCTAACTAAGTAGCTATTCAGATTGACACAAGGAAAAATAGCTAATTAAAACGAATAGGCGCTTAACACGCAGAATACAGCGCGGTAGTTGATTATTAAGAGGAGGCGGGTATGTCGCGCGGCGTAGGAGGAGAACTGATTACTTTCCCTAAGCGACGACACTGAACTAGACATCTCCAAATATAATTGCTGGACGCTAAATCTAGTTAATTTAAACTGTTCGGGAGACTAAACTTAATTTTATTAATCTATAAAATTACTTAGTTCCTATTTTCCTACAAAATATTATCAAAGTGAATTGTGTTTACCCCGACTGGGTGAGTGTTGCAATTTATTACTAATATAAATCAGTAGTTAGTATTTTCATGGCTAATTCTAATTATTCTACCATGTACTCAGCTTGCTTCATTACATTATTGTTAATAGATAATAGTAGATAAATATTTAGGGAATGAAATTATCTTTGTTCTTACTTTCTTCATATTTATCTACCTCCTTGTCAAAAATATTATTTCCAAATTAGTTTGCAAATGTAATTAAGAACTTGCAAGTTTCATAATATTAAACCCAATCTACTTTTATAGCACTTTACACATTGTTGTTAATTTCCATCTGAGGAAATTAATTAATTTTTCATCTTTATTGTGTCCAGGTACAGTCAAGTGTAAAAATAAAGAAGGGTACATAGCTATTCATAAATATGTCCCATGTCACCTTTAGTCAACGGAATAAGTTCTCGATACATATTTATGAGAGGTTAAAATCGATACTTATTATTGCACTTGACCGTAGGTATGTCATATTATTTATTAAGTTGATTTTGTATGCTGCTGCCACATCATTGATCACTATTAAACGCTTTTGGTAGCCATCCTGCTAGTAGTGCTAGTGCTTCCATCTTCACTTTTCGTCGGATGTTGCAGTCAGTAACGTGGAATCAGACTTTCCACTAAATGTCCAAACTTGGATATTCCAGGGTTTTTGCTACCGGAGGCTGAACTTGAGTGCTGGACTCTTTGACCACTTCCACTGGACTGTCTACGCTCCGGACCTACCCGTGACGTCATCGGTTGCGCGCTTCTAACCGCCGCGCGCCGCACTACAGGGAAGTGGCTGTCCATAAGAACTTTTGATAAGTGAACACGGTCTCTCACTCATTGTTACTAAAGTGAAATCTAGAATCCACACCCTGAGGTACTATTTAGTTAACGTTGGCCTAATCATTCGAAATTTAGTTTGTTTATGAATTGTTAATTTTAATTAAATATTGTTATTTAAATTAGTGATTTTCATTTCTCTCCACTTAAAACGCCAAGCGTTACAGCATTTATATTGATTTATTATACATGTCGAGAATATTAGAACTATAATTAGAAATTTTATTGCAATACATGTCTAAATCTAAATTATTTAAAAATAAAACTAGCCTAAACTTAAAATACCTATATAAAAAAAAAATACCACTAATAATACAAATACTTAATAATAATAATAATGAAAACTAAGGACACAAATTCAAACCAGACCCCTTAGGCAAGGTTCCGAAGATGCTAGCAGCGTTCCCTCTTTGAATTGCAATGCTAATTCTTAGTCCGAGGAAGCTGCCAGCTCTTCGGTCCCCTGTGACGTCGACTAACCTCTTCGAAATTTCTTTGTGGAGTTTCAGAGCGCTAGGATCCCACGGACCAAGGGTCTCGACACCGAATGGGACAAAATCGTATTCGGCGCCTAGACCCCTATATTTGATATATTTAGCCTTTTCAGCCGCTTCTGATGCTGCACCGGCTCTGTTACATGTACCATGGAGATGGGAAGCCGCTAGCGTGTCAGAACAAGTGGCATCCCACACAAGCACGCGACCCATCTTCCATGGAATCAGACTCATACCATCAGGTCTCTTACCATCGTCCCTCGCAATACCCGTGGGCTCCAGTAAGGATGGCACGTTGACAGTGGTAAGAGACCGGCGTATGATGTCATTGAGTGCAGCATGTCTTGAAAAGCGGCCAGCACTTTTTTGGCAAGCAAGTCCGTGATGTCCTAGCTGGTCGACGTCACTGCCGCAGGGGCACTTGTGTGGAGCGCAGACCGTGGCCCCGAGCCGTTGTTGATTTATCTGTTTACATTGTTTAATAGGTTGTTACGAAAGGTTAAATCTGTTTATATTGATTTACCAAGTTCGAACTCAGTCTACTATTTAATTACAATAAGAACTCTTCAATTACTTAACTCATTAAGCACAATACTCGGAACCAATAGGTGAGTCAAAATTAAGGTAAAGTCAAACATTATCAAAGTAATTTTACTCCGAAGTTAATCGGAGTTTGTCCAAGTATTTAAGTGATGGATAATTTTAAAGGTTGTGCTAAAGGTTATTTCAATGAATAGTATTTTTTCTTTTTCTTTTTTTACCTTTCGGAGTACGAGGAATGTAATTTGCTGATACTTAGGTACTCGTAATTACATCTCTAGTTAGAACTTATGCTGACGTTTATAGCCAATGCAATCTCAATGCAATGTTTATTATCTCGCTAGCACTTGTGCTAGCCGTGCAAGAAGAGTACGGGCGGTCAAAAAATACCAGCACGACTAGCAGAGTGCGTGCGAGAGCTACTACCTATAGAGTACCCGTCTTTTCTTAATTTTCGTTCTAGATTATATAGAGACGGATAACCAATCTCCGCAAAAAGACTCTGTCTGAAGACATGAGTCTATAATCAGTGCGTGTTGTCGGTGTTGACATTAAGGCTCTGAGACGTGGTCCTTGACTGCCGGCCTTTTTCAAAGGCTCAGAGTCGCTCAACGAGCTATGGAGATAGCTATACTCGGAGTTTCTTAGCGCGAAAGAATCCGGAATACGGAGATTCGCCGAAGAACTAGAGTCGCCGACATAGCTCGAAGATATTGAAATGACAATGGGCAGGCCACATCGCTCGTAGAACAGACAACCGTCAGGGAAGAAAAGTTCTCGAGTGTCGACCACGAACCGGAAGACGCAGTGTTGGCAGGCCTCCCACTAGGTGGACCAACAACATCGTGAAAGTTGCGGGAAACCGGTGGATGCAGGTGGCGAGTTGGCGTTCTAAGGCCTTTGTTCAGCAGCGGACGTCTTCTGGCCGATGATGATGATGATGATGATGATGAGCCAATCTCGCGCACGAGTCAGCTCTCGCGCACTCCCGTGCTAGCTGTGCTGTACATTTCTAAATATAAGCCAGGATAACCTTTCTCCGATCTGCATCGACACTGTAAACATCGTATACGGACGAACAATCTTTATAGGCAATGCCATTTCGAAGCTACAGAACCTTTCTTACATATTCCTTCTTTTATCGTCACTTGCAGCTCTCGGGTGGCAAACTGAACAAGTTCCAAGCAAAGTAGAATAAAGTCCATTCCCATTTTGAAGTTAGGGGTTAATGGGAAAGAATCCTTCGCAAGATGCCTGTCCCTAGGGATATTCCGACAGGAGTGCTTGGTGGTTGATTCGCGCGTTTTTGGCCTTTTACTGACTGGTGTGCATGAAGAATTCACCTAATAATTGAAAATTCTTTAAGAAGACATTTTACGCCCGGAAAAAAGTCGCAAAAGTGTGCCCGAAAATTGAATACTTAACTCAATTGAGACTTGTTATTGGCTTGTTATGGAAAATCGGTTTTTAAGTCATTTTTGTGCCATTTTCTTCTTCAGAAAAAAGCGGTAAGACAAAGTACAACTGATTTTTTTAATTTACTCTTCTGCTAAATATTATTGAAATGTGGTAAAAACTGATATCATATTTTTGACTAGTCGAGGAGGTAAATGAAGCCTAAATATATATTTTATAAATATATTTTATTTTAGTCATATTTCAAGTACGACACAATTTTTTACCACTTAAATTTCGAGTAACCTACCTATGCTTTCAAAAATCGAGCTCCTGGTTTTCACAATGACATGTAAGTCAAATTTCATCATCATCATCACCACCCTATTTACGCCCCACTGCTGGGCACAAGCCTCCTCTCAGAATGAGAGGGCTTAAGCTATAGTTACCACGCGGGCACAGTGCGGAAGTAAAATTTATCTTTAATATTTTGGAGCCGTATTACAATTAGACTTTGATGGAGAACGAATAATTGGTCAACTATGGCCGACTATGTAATAGATACTTATTTACAAATAATAATATCAGCATTTTTATTTCACTTTATCGTAATATAGTCACCAAAATTGCAACATGAACATGTACAACCGTTCGCTGCCACACAATATTTTATCTTTCATGCCTTGCGCTATCTGTGGAAGCTATAAAAGGCGTTTTTCAAAGCTGCAACCTCTTTAGTAAGACGGCAAAGTACTCGTGTGAATCCAGAATGAGGCTGAAATATATCTCAGCTCCTGACTCTTCTAGTGCAAAGAGTATTTTAAAAAGTTACGCGCCCATTTTTGCCTTGAATTTTCCATGAGCGAAGCTGTATTTATACTTTCTTGTAAGTAAAGTACGCTTCAGATTGGAATATTTACTTGTTATTTAAAGAATGAGCGAAAAGAAAAAAGCAATATTCTCCTTTGAACTTTGAACTGTCTCATCAAAAGGTCACGCTGATATAAAATAAATCATTTCCATTTAAGATCAGACATTTATATAATGGGTTGTTACATGAATTATTTCTCTTATTCTAAAGGGCAAGGCCATTAAAAATGTAGAAACAAATGACTTTGCTTAAAGTTAAGCTAAACTTCTTGAGAATTTCCTAAAGATATTAGAAGTTAATGATTGGATCAAACAGATTAGTTTCAAAAAATTTAATATTCTTAGGCATCGTCATAAAAATTGTGGTATCAAAAACATTTTGTATCGTACAGGAAGCTTCGTGTTTTAGCTACTACATACCAGATTTCGCCAGCCAACCGAAGTTCCATAATCCCGAGGGAATTCCGCAAAAAATATTCTTATTTCCTGTCCATTAAAATAAAATTAATCTTGACGGGCCTTGCGTTTTGTAAGTTTTAAATTTTCTGCTTTAATACTTGTAGGTTCAAGGGTTTGGTCTGAGCTTTGATGAGTTATAAGGTTCTGATACCCTGCAGTTTACTCATCCCCGGCCTTTCCATCGTGGCCATCGTACAATGTACCAGACATTCTACGTTTTTTCTTTGCTCCCAGACCAGCATAGAAGATACATAATCTTCACCATTTTTAAAACTATTTAAACCTAAATATTCTCGCACGCAAGTTTCTTGAGTTGAATAGCTGTGTAGTTTGTGTCATGGTTTTCCTCTCAACAGCAGTTCCCTATTTGATAGCAAATATTGATGGCTGAATTAAACTAACAATAATAAGCCCCGGGCCCCACGGAACCGTGCAATAACAATTATAGATCCCCACGTCGTAGGCCTTCATTATTATAGAGCTGCGTCTAATTCCAAAGGTTTTTTATATCGTATTTTTGTTCCCCGCACCCCGAATACCAATTCTTACAATGTTGTTTTCATTCCATTTCGGTCTATCCCTAGCTACGTTCATTCCTTCATTCCTTTTTTTCGGTCGTATTGTTATACTCTTCTGTTTTTCTGAATTGGGAATCACGTCATGAATTGCGATTTGCTGTTCTTTCTTCAAATGTAACGATGATAAAATTTTGTACGCTCAATAGGTATTTTTGATTTTCTAACGCAATAGCTTTTTAAATTGTAAAATTGCAATTAAGGGCAGCGTTTAAAACGTTGTATTGCGTTTTGTGTTATCTGTCATCATCGAGAGGTTTTTTTTTCATTGACTTCATTTCTCTTGTGAATTGAAAATTTGCTGGAATTAATATAATTTAATTGGGCTTAACAAACGGTGTGTGAAAAATGACTTTTGGACAACATTTTAAGATTTGTCAATTTTTCCTAAACGCCGCAAGTTTGTGGTTTTTTAATCGTCTCTAGATAAGATCGAATTGAAACCTCAGGTTGGTTCAAAACATTTTAATCATGTACCCGTATGCTTTTAACTTGCTACATTATTCCTCAACATTTTTGGAACAAAGTGAAGATCTGTGGATAGTACTTTGTACAGGAGACCAAAGAGCTTATTATTGATGTTAGCAGAAAACACTGTAACTCCATTTTTTATGTAAAACTCCCACGAGATACAAACATTTTGATAGAATAGCTCACTCACGTGTCAGAATCGACTGCGCGATACATTTGGACTAGTCCATAGACGTTCTAGAAATTTCTGCCTCGGTACGAGCAAAACTAACAGTGTTTATTAGAAATATTATAAACGGGATGTGAACCGCAATTACCTTTATTGAGCACCCGATATTTCGACGCATGCATGCATCATGATCACGGGTAGACTGTCTACCGTTCCCCGTTTATAATATTTCGAATGAACTTAACCGTGAATCATTGAAAACTGTAACAATGTTTTATACACCAGTATACTCTTCATCAGTATTAGTAGTAAGAGCTTTTTAAATAATGTACAACAATTTTTCATTTTCAAGCCAAAAACTTACACTCAGCTAGTCTCTCACATCTTGGCGTATTTTTCACTTACGGGACAAAATAAGTGAGTTCCTAACGTGGCCGGAGTTAACTTTGGTGTTAAACTTTTACAGGAGCTGGCAACACTGCGACTACTTGTAGGAGTCAGAGAGGACAGCCTGACCCTATTTCAACAACTCGACAATTCTCGGAGACAATTGACAGTTCGAAATGCAACGCGTAGTCAATACGAAGCCAACCGGCGTAGATCCTTGTCGAGTTTGTAATATAGAATAATTGTCACTTCTCACCGACTATTGTCGCGTTTGTGAAATAGCTGGCCGTTGCTTTTTTAAAAGCTTTTGTTTGACATGCCAATTTAAACAGAGCAGAGGCCTTACCATGACGTCCTAATTCCGACTCAGCTCAAATTTTGCTGTCACTTTTAGTATGAATCTGACAGCGAGCGAACCTAAATTGAATCGCAATAAAACGTCATGGTAAGGCCCCAGTTGTATGGAAGTTGTGCACTTCAAAATTTGTTGATCGTTTTTCGATGGCTTCCAGATTTCTGTCTGTTTCAAAAGCTAAACCGGGATGTATGAAAAAGTGTAGTTTTGGACATAAAACTACCGTGAAACTCAATCATAGTCAAACATAGTTTATACGTGAGTAAATGAAGGTTGAGATTACTCGTGAAGTCCACAGCTCATTATGACGTCTTTATGTGATTTAATTAATTTTAGGTTCACTCATTGTCAGGTTCATACTAAAAACGACAGCTAAAACTTGACCCGAGTCGGAATCGAATCTCATTAAGACGTCATGGTAAATAAAGCCCTTGTGTTCAGCGAGCAATTCATGGCAAATATACACAGAATACACGCTCGTTTTCTAAATAGTAATTCAGTTGTCCTCTCTGGCTCGAACCCACTAGGTGGCAGTCGCAGTGCGGTATGAAATGCCACTTCCGTGCGGCTACATTAGCATTTAGTTTTTTTTGCCGAATGCTTTTTGCTTAAATTTGCTTTAAGCAAGCGCCGCAAATTGGTCGTTTGCCGATATGTGTTTGAGTTAAAACGGCCGAGCATTCTTTAGCGATTGAGGTAATTTACGTGGCGTTTTTGAATTTCCATTCCATTTTTTGGAATGCTCCGCGCGCGATTGTGTTTCGTTTTTATGAGCTTCTATTTAAATCAATGTTCGTATTAGTAAATTGCTCGTTTCGAATCTTGGAAGCAGGTTTTCATCAACTGCCAGTATTTATTTAGAAACTTAAAAATTGGTACAATGTTTTTGTAAAAAAAAAGAAGAACAAATGTGTCGAATGTGGGTTACCCAAATTTCTTCCTGTGGGCAAAGAAAAAACATAGAATGTACCTACTGCATAATCTTCCCGCGCAGTTCCTAAAAGCCCATCGAGGGAATGGGCGAAAATCTTAGGAATCATGTTATAGGCGATGCGGCTAGCAACCCATCACTATTTTGATTCCCCTTTTCACCTATACTCTTGGTATCACGCTGAACGTGGCCTTTAGGTGTTGTCTACCCCGTAAGGAATAAAAACGTGGTAATGTGTACCTATAATGTAAAATGTTTTCTAGTCCTGTAATTCTGCAATATCAACGTTTTACCAAGACCAGACACAGGAAAAACAAGTCATGGCCGCAGCTCCGAGCATGTTCAAATGCAAATAGCGGTATTAGAGTTTCAACGCTTTGTAAAGCGCTGCTATGGCTCACAGGGGAACCACGGAATCAGAACTATGCTAAGCAGCTAGCCAGAAGGTTCTTGAACCCTACGGACCTTTGAATAGGGTTATTTTAAGGTCTGAAGATATCCTTAAGAGAAAACCAACTCGGATTTTAATCTTGAAATGAATACGTTTACATTGGATCTCTGTGTGCCAATTTCATGCTAAGCTTGTTATTATAGATCGACCGCTTAAGGGTGCGACCAAACCGCCGCGTATACGCAGTGACGTGTCGTATGCGTCACGTTTTCTCACCGTTTCTTCATACATTTTGTTGCGATTCCGTACCGTCACCGTTTTTTAAGCGGCGGTGTGGACGCACCCTAAATTAGTCCTCGCCCGCGCGGCACAGGGGACCGAGAGAAGTGCAGGCGGCAGAACCCCCCCCCTACTTTTTCGTGATACCCCGCACCCTTTATCCCTTACGGGGTAGACAGAGCCTAGGGTAACAGGAGCAAAAGGCCACGCTCAGCATGTGGGCGCACAATAGGCTTATTGTCTAACTCGCTCGCAATCACCATCGTGTTCATTTTGACAGTTCATGTATTGGCTGACAATTGGCATCGGAATCAGCTAGCTGTCACATTCATACAAGAACTGTCAAAATGAACACGATGGCGATTGCGAGCGAGCTAGACAATAAGCCTACAGGTGGAAGTTTAGGGAGATCAAAATAGTGAGGGGTTGCTAGCATCACTTCTATAATGATTCCTAAGATTTTCGCCCATTCCCTCGATGGGCTTTTACCATCTGCGCGGGAAGAGAAGCAGCTGGTTTTTCTTTGCTACTAGACCAGGGGCCTTAGCATGACGTCCTAATTCCGACTAAGTTCAAGTTTCAGCTGGCACTTTTAGTATGAATTTGACAGCGAGCAAACCTAAATTGACTCGCATTAAGACGTCATGGTAAGGCCCCAGCACGGAAGAGTTTCTATAATGCATCTCTTTGGAACTCGCTTCGTGCTAAACTTTATCTCTTTGTTTATAAACATTATTGAAAAACCGTAAAATAAAACCTTTCGCTGTCCCCGTTGGAGCTTAGCTCTGGAAGTTAGCAAATCTTCGCGTATTAAAGTCCAGTCGCAAGTGGCATTGGGTTTAATGGCCGCTGTCTTCCATAAAATCTGGTTGGGGTAAACTAGATATTCTCGTCCATATTTGAATACGTTGAAGCCGTTTTAAGAATAGTTAGACGGTTGAGACTGCTTTGCGTAATGAGTTGCTAAAGATCATACGGTTCAATTCTGAATCAGATTAGGTTCGCTCGCTGTCAGATCATGCTCGATGTCAAAAGCTGAACTGAGATGGAATTGAATCGCGTTAATTGTACGCGGACGAAGTCACGGGCAGAAGCTAGTATTAAATAATTATTCAGCACAATATTGAACCAGCGACCGTTTCACTTTTGCAAAGACACACTCGTTAATACACTAATGATATATGTTTTATGTCTGTGTTAAAAGACAATCTAACTAATATTATAAATGCGAAAGTATGGATGGATGGATGGATGTTTGTTTGTTACTCAATCACGCCAGAATGGCCCAACGGATCTGGATGAAATTCGGCACATAGATGGAGAAAAGTCTTGAATAGCACATAGGCTACTTTTTATCCCGGAAAATTTCGTAGCTCCCGCGGGATAGCGATAAACGAATTCTTTGCAGACAAAGTCGCTGGCAGCAGCTAGTAAGTAATAAATGTATTTTTCTTTCTATGTAGATATTTTGTTGAGCACAAGCCTATATCAAGTAGTGATATAAACTAAATATAACCTAATTATACACTTACCGTTATTCAAATTGGCGATCACCACCCCCACGACCGCCGCGGTCGCTAGCAGCCGCAGCGCCGGCATCATAGTGGTCACCATCACACCACCATCACAACACCATCACAACACAACACGACACAACACTCAGCACAGCGTCCGGGGCCGCGGCATCAGAACGTCCTCGGAACGTCGTCAGAACGTCCGCGGAACGTCTTCGGAACGTCCTCGGAACGTTTTTTAAACGTGCTCTTTATCCGATAATGCGGTATCAGATTTATTTGACGGTGGCATCTGAAACAAGAGAAGTTCAATATAGTTGGTGCATGGAGAATTTATCAATATAGAGAGTAAGAGAGCGTAGGTATAAAAAATAAAAAAAGAAATCCCTCTGGAAAATTGCTCCGTGACACACACACTAAGACACGTATGTAGATACGTGTTTACCACAAATAAAGCTCACTCACCATCGTGAATTGTAAAAGATATTGTGATTTTTAAACCTTAATTTTATTGTGATATATATACACCTTTGAGGGTACTTTGAATATTGTTACAGTGTAAGGTAGATGAATAAATCAGTTGTGTCGTTGACCTGGTGTTTCCTTCCGGGTCGTTCGGTGCACATAAATCACACATCAAGCTATAAGTAGCCTCCCCTACTAATGTTACTAAGGTGGCCACTTTCAACTCTTCTTTGATTTCATTCAGCGCGATGAATTGTTTAACGCGTCTTATATAACCCGACCACTTTTTGCTCGATAAGTCAAACTGTTCAATTTTCCCGATCGGCATCTTTGATAAATAAGCACTGCGCACTCGATAAGCGTAAATTTATTGTTCAGAACTCGTCGCCAGTAATATTTAAGAGCTAATTAGCGGAGCGAGATGAAGGAAACACCAGGTCAACGACACAACTGATTTATTCATCTACCTTACACTGTAACAATATTCAAAGTACCCTCAAAGGTGTATATATATCACAACTGACAAGATTAAACTCAAGATATTAATTATCCTTTATAAATTACGTAAAACTGAAGTGCAATGTCGATGGATTTCAAAGCAGCTTTAATTGTGGGATTTTACATTTACTGAACGCGAATTTGATGTTACTTTTCCTTTGAAGTATTTAAGTAGAATTGATGTAACGAATTTCCTTGTTTTATTGAATCAGGCGTTACTTTGCGGAGGTCCATTTCAATGAACACAAAATATTTACCTTGCTACTCCGCTACTTACGTGCAAGATAACCAAGCTTGTGCGAAATATATACGTTTTGCATGCAAGCCCTCCCACCACTACTGCCACACAAAACGCACACAAATCCCACAAACTTAATTAATCCTATCACCACACAAACACTGACGCGCGTTTCGATCCCTCTACGGGATCATTCTCAAAGTCAGAGCACAACCGATGCACATGCGAACCAACGTCGTACTAATTTGTAAATCTAAATATATAAAAGAAGAAACTGACTGACTGACTGACTGACTGACTGACTGACATATCAACGCACAGCCCAAACCGCTGGTTCTAGAGATACCAAATTTGGCACGTAGGTTCCTTATAAGGTCTAGGGGTGCACTAAGAAAGGATTTTTCAAAATTCGACCTCTAAAGGGGTTAAATGGGGGTCCAAAGTTTGTATGGGGAAACGAGATTAGTTAGACTATTTCATTCGAAACTTCACAGGAGTAATCCTAACAATAAATGAGTAAACACTTGTTTCAGGTTTTTTGAAAATTCAACCCCTAAAAGGGGATAGGGGGTGACAAAGTCTGAAAATCAACGTGGGTATTATATTATAGTGGGTAGTATTGTTTGTACGGTTTATCGGGTCGCTGATTACGAAAACAACAACACACATACCTACCTGACACACACACACACATACACACACACACACACAAATTTCCACGGGAACGGGAAAAAACGGGATTTATTATATTCGATTCCGAGTGACCCTATCTAAAATTTCGTACACAAGTAGATGATTACAAAACTAAGAAAATAATTTCAGGATTTTTGGAAATTCTCACGGGATAAGGAAAAAACGGGATTTATATATTCAGTTCAACGAAATCCTATGAACTATAATTACTAGACTCTTCAAATTTGGCATAGAAGTAGGTGATTTTAATAGTAAAAAACAGTTTTAAGGATTTTCGAAAATTCCTACAGGATAAGGAAAAAACGAGATTTATATATTCAGATCTACGGGATCGATTTTTCGTTTTAATTATCTTAGAAAACTGAAATTTGGCCTTCAGGTTCCTTGAAGAGTATAGGGGAGCACTACCGAAAGGATTTCCCAAAATTCTGACGGAAATGAACGGGAAAGAACGGGATTTTTTGTTATACTGCAGTGCAGGTTGTAGAAAGCTGAAATTGGACATGTAGGTTGCTTAGGGAGTGTAGCTAGAAGCATTTAGAGAGGACTTTCCAAAATTCCCACGGGAACGGGAAAAACTGGATTTTTCGTTTTACTGGTCGTAGAAAGCTGAAACTTGGCATGTAGGTTGCTTGATGACTGTAGGGAAGCACTAAGAGACAATTTCTTGAAATTCCCACGGGAACGGGAAAAACGGGACTTTTCGTTTTACTGGTTGTAGAAAGCTGAAATTCGAAATGTAGGTTGCTTGGAATGTGTAGAAAAGTATTAGGAGAGGACTTTCCAAAATTCCCACGGGAACGGGAAAAAACGGGATTTTTCGTCTTATTCGTCGTAGAAAGCTGAAACTTGGCATGTAGGTTGCTTGAAGAGTGTAAAGAAGCTATAAAAGATCATTTTTCAAAATTCCCACGGGAACGGGAAAACGGAACTTTTCGTTTTACTGGTTGTAAAACGCTGAAATTCGGCATTTAGGTTGTTTGGAGAGTATAAAGAAGCATTAAGAGAGAAATTTCCAAAATTCCCACGGGAACGGGAAAAAACGGGATTTTTCGTTTTACTGGCCGTAGAAAGCTGAAATTTGGCAAGTGGGTTCTTTGGGGAGTGTAGGGAGCATTAAGAGAGCATTTCACGAAATTCTTACGGGAACGGGAAAAAACGGGATTGAAATACTCCTGGTACACACAAGCGAAGCCGTGGCCAAAAGCTATTTGTCAATAAATGAAGTCTACGCGGACGAAGTCGCGGGAAAAAGCTAGTCTATAAATAAACTAAATGTACTCACATTTGTATATTTCCAAACTACCCTCTTATTTATAATTTTTATTAACTATCAACAACTACCTTCATAAAATTTTCCGACTACAGCTAAAACAAAGAGGGTTATGTATTTAACAAAACAATTTTTAACCCTAACCCTAACCTTTTTAATAACACTCTTTGTTTTTGCTGTAGTCGGAAAATTTTATGAAGGTAGTTGTTGATGGTTAATAAAAATTATAAATAAAAGGGTAGTTTGGAAATATACAAATGTGGGTACATTTAGTTTATTTATAGATTTACAAATTAGTACGACGTTGGTTCGCATGTGCATCGGTTGTGCTCTGACTTTGAGAATGATCCCGTAGAGGGATCGAAACGCGCGTCAGTGTTTGTGTGGTGATAGGATTAATTAAGTTTGTGGGATTTGTGTGCGTTTTGTGTGGCACTAGTGGTGGGAGGGCTTGCATGCAAAACGTATATATTTCGCACAAGCTTGGTTATCTTGCACGTAAGTAGCGGAGTAGCAAGGTAAATATTTTGTGTTCATTGAATTTCCTTGTTTTTGTGTATTTATAATTTTGAGATGTGTCTAATAAAATTCGAGCATGTAGTAGCAAGTTCTCGCTTTAATAGTACCTACGTAAGAAACTAAGGAGGTAAATATTATGTCGTGTAGACATAACCAAGAAAGTCTTTTACCATCAAGTTCATGTGTAATTTGTATGACTTTCAAACTACTACAAAATAATTACAATAAACTTTACACAGCTTAACATCGTCAGTGTAACTATGAGTTATTTATTATACAGGGTTAAAAAAATGGAGTAATTTTTTTTTATTATTTTCTATAGGAATGATAGGGTAGTATTAACTGCAATCATTCCTATAGAAAATATAAAAAAAAAATTACTCCAATTTTTTTTTAAATATTTTTTTTAGCTTCTGTAGCTATGGTTATATATACCCCAGTTGATTATTGTTAGGGGCTATCTAATACACCCTGTAGGGTTTTTCGTGTTGACAAACAAAAAGTTTTCATTAAAATTGAGCATACACTTAAAAGTCGAAAATTCATTTGCATTACAAAAACATCGATATCGATATCAAGAAGGTCGATAAAAAAACATTCACGCAGTACTGAAAAACAAATTCTGTGTGACAAAATAACGGGGTCTAAAGATATAAGTTCGCCTTTGTGCATATATATTTAATGTATTTTTATGTGATCTGTGTCTGATTCTTTATATTTGTACTATAAAGCATTTACTTGCTTACATCAACACCCGGTACGTTATCGGCTCACACTATTTCCCGGATATCAAACGGCTGTGCCTCAAATTCCAAATTTCAATTTCCCATCGTGTAAGTACGCCAATGTTGTACGAAGGCGGTTCGTGCCAGAATTCCAATTTCAAAATTTGCACAGAAACGTCGCGTCATCATCGTATCTGCGAAATGATTACGTATTTCCGTCGGCGACTGGTGACTTTGCAATTGTCGAGTGACATTATTCGATGGTAAATAGATAGCTACAAGTTGTTGCCCGGACAAACGGGTTATCTTTATGGCCCATTTAGACTCATGCAAGAATTTTTTGCGGGTGGTAGGGCCTTGTGCAAGGTTCATCCAGATCGCTACCACCATCTTACTAGCTAATACTGCCGCTTGCACTGCTGTGTTCCGGTGTGGAGAGTAAGCCAGCCGGGGAAATTACGGGCACAAGAGGCATTTCATCTTAGCCCTCTAGGTTGGCAACGCATCTGCGATCCCTCCGGGGTTGCGGGTGTCTATGGGCAGTGATGATCACTTACCATCAGGTGACCCACTCACTCGTTTACCTACCTATTGACATAAAAAATAAAAAAAACGATTCGATCTAGAATGAGATGGGTAGTCTATCTCGCGCGCGACGCGACTCTTGCGCGCTGTTGTGCTAGCCGGGCTGATAGTAGTAACATTCGACGTTCCTTGGCTGTCGATTTTTCATTTTAAGCTCATTTTAAATGCTCTATCGCCTGCTTCATATTCTAGACTTCAAAGTCCACGTTTATGCATAATGCGTAGTCATGCTTTTGAAACTTGATTTTACATTAATAAGTTACTCCACTGTCTGCCAAGTATCAGTAAAACTTCGAACTGAGTAATTTTTGCGGGTGGTAAGACCTCGTACAAAGTGAGTCTGTTTTTTTTTATATACGAATAGGAAGGCAAACGAGCAAGTGGCTGTATCGCCAATACCATCATACTCGTTAATCCTGCCGCTAAGCTGCGTACTTGCGTTTCTGTGTTCTGGTGTGGACCGTAAGACAGCCGCTGAAATTACTGGGCCATGAGGCATTCTTTATTAGCTTTCTAAGCTAGCAATGCGTTTGCAATCTATAGACCCGCCCGCACCGCTCTCGGTTCCCTTGGTCGTCCTACCCCGCGCCCCTGGACCCGCGCAGGCGAGGACTCAGTTAAACGGTCGCTCTATAGTGACCCATATGCTCGCCTTCCTCGTGGAATAAAAATAATGTATAATCCTACTAATAAAGTCAAAGTCAAAAGTTTATTTTGCAAATAGGCCGCCGAGGGCTCTTTTACATGTTTTTTTTTTAATCTACCAGCGCATTCGGAAAGACCATCATTGCCAAGAAGAATGCGCCGCAAGAAACTTGGCAGAAAATCATTTTTTCAAAATAAAATAGATTTACAATAGTACTTAATATCTACTTAACTTACCTATAATACAATTAATACATTTTATAAAAGGGATGTAAAAGGTCCCTAAGTTAAATCCGTACCTTAAATTACATTGGTGTATAGTAGAGATGTATAAAGTCTCTACTGGTCAAAGCGAAACAAAATAGGCGATAATGATAAGAAAGAGAAAGAAAAATGTGAATAAAAATAATTTAAGTTCAGTGGAGGTGTAAAACGCCTCCATCGTCAAATAAGTTAATTGGAGATATCTCCAATGTCGATGAGAAAAAGAGTAAAAAAATATAATATAATAAAAAAAAATATGAAATATGCATTTCATGTCAAGTAAGTAACCGATAAGCTTTTGGATTCCGAAGGCAAGCTTACGTCTGCCGCCCCCAATGTTGGCTCACACGCGCTCATGTCATGCTCTGAAAGCAGAGCGGTACCGAGGGCATGTATCACTTCCGTCCCCACAGGCTCGCTATGGGGACGTTTTAGAAACTTCGACGTTGCTAGCCTGTAACTAGACAGTAAATGAAAAAATAAAACAACAAAAGAAAACGGAAATCCATAAGCTTGACAATATACCCACCTAATACCTAACTTAGCACACTACAATATTATAAATGCCAAAGTTTGTGACGATGTGACGATGTGGCGATGTGAGTGAGTGAGTGTGTATGTGTGTTCCTTCTTCACGCTGAAACTACTGGCCGGATTTGGGTAAAATTTGGAACGAAGATAGCTGGTATCCTAGATTAAAACATAGGTTACTTTTTATCCCAGAAAATAGCATAGTTCCCGGGGGATAGCCATAAACATGTCAATTGCTAATTCTACGCAGACGAAGTCGCGGTCAGAAGTTAGAAGGTAATACAATAGTACATTACATTCGGAGGGTGGTGAAATAAAGAATGTCTCAGACCGCACGAGCCAAAGGCGAGGGCGATAAACATGCGGCTTGAGGCCTTCTTTATCACCGCCCAAGATGTACACAATTTTACGTGTCCCGCTGACCAGAAAGTGGAAAATTCCACTAAAGTACCTAAATTGCTACTTACGGTCCGAGGCGACGTAAAAACATTGTATTTATTAATTATCTGACGTTTTTAGTCTTCACCTATAAATCGTCAACATTTTTACCGTACCAAAAGGTGCAATTATCGCGTAAATGTATCGAAGCCCCGTACGTTTTGTTTTTGTCCCTACTCGTTATTAATCTATCATAACGGGGAGGGTTCTTAATGGCCCATTTTAGGCGCTGTCTACCACGTAAGGGATAAAGACGTGATTTCTGTGTGTATATATGTATGTATTAATTACCTGACGTTTTCAGTCTTTGCCTATAAATAATCAACATTTTTACGTATCAAAAGGTGCAATTACCGCATAAATGTTGTATCGAAGCTCCGTACGTTTTGTTCCTACCCGTTATTAATCTGTCATAACGGGGAGGGTTCTTAATGGCCCATTTTAGGCGCTGTCTACCCCGTAAGGGATAAAGACGTGATTTCTGTGTGTATATTATGTATGTATTAATTACCTGACGTTTTCAGTCTTTGCCTATAAATAATCAACATTTTTACGTATCAAAAGGTGCAATTACCGCATAAATGTTGTATCGAAACTCCGTACGTTATGTCTTTCTACTCGTTATTAATCTGTCATAACGGGGAGGGCTGTTAATGAATCATTTGCCGGAGGTCAGCGTAATAGCCGGTAAATTATAGCCGTTAAGATCCAGGTTGCTCGATGAAAGGTGTGGGTTTTAGTGCTATAGTGAGTTATTGGTACTATAAAATGTTACGTTTTTAGGCGGGCGACTGTCGACGGTTTTCGGGATGCGTTGAGTGTTGTCGATATTGCGCTGCGTTGTTCAAAAAGTATTACGTGGTTACATGATTTTTGAAGTGAAAACTTCTTGCGGTGTTGAGCGCTTTTTGGGTGGGTAAAAAATGAACTCGCGTCAGACGTAAGAGGGAGGGAGAGTTTAAGTACTAGGATATCAGATCTTCTAAGAGCTTGTTTTGAAATACGAATGAATCGCGTTCGATTTTTGAAGTGTTTTTTGCTGAGTCGTGGAGCAAAAGTTCTAGGGCAGCAGCACATTGTTAGAGGTCTATCAATATAGATAATTTATCTGAATTTGTGCAAAATAAAAAAATAACGTAATAAATAAATAAAATATCATTTTGACAGTTCATGTATGGGCTGACAATTGGCATAGGAATCAGCTAGCTGTCACATTCATACAAGAACTGTCATTTCAATCCGATGCCGAGTGTCAAAATAGTTACACAATTACCCTGCTGGATGTCCGAACAGTTTTATTTTATTTATTATTTATTCGTTTATTCGGGACACCAACAGAGCACATACATTAACATTATTACATAGATTGGGATAAAATTTGGCACAGAGATAAAACGATGCTACTTTAATACAGTATTTTTGACGCATCAATTTATCGAGTCGATACATTTATGACATGTTTCAACCCTATGCTCGAGAGGAAAGGGATGTTAAGGGCACTAAAGTTATGTCGTAACGGCTCTTAGTCCTTTGACATTAAGTTATATCGACCATGTTGCTAGCTTGTCAACGGCAATCACTACATACCTTTTCACGTATGTCGCTACGTGAGTTATTTTTGTAGCAGTAAGGATATCTCAAATTTATTCTTTCAAGGGCGTCACCTAGGGGGCAGGGAACCACCTATACGCCCACATTAAGCTAAACGTCTTCACGTCTTGTTATCATAGGCTCTGTTTACCCCGTAAGGGATAAAGACGTGATGGCAAATGTTTCCATACGATTGCGGGACTCAATTTTGAAAAAAAAAAAACCGGCCAAGTGCGAGTCGGACTCGCGCACTGAGGGTTCCGTACCATTTTTTTTTTTTTGTTTTATAATCCTTTTTATTCCGAATTCGCTACAATTTCAGTAAGTACATGTTGTTGATGTTATTGTCGTTTTTTTTTATGTATTAAATTGTCGCGTAATTCGGCGTGCCTCATGGCATAGGCCTCCTCCGTGTATTGGAGGGTACCATTAGGTATCTATAAATATCTATAAACCAGTGTAAACAGCGCCCTGCTCCAAAGCAAAATGTACGTAGTGTGGGGTCACTTTATATCGGTCACTGATATATATATACAGACATCTAATCTAATCTAACTAATATTATAAATGCGAAAGTATGGATGGATGGATGGATGTTTGTTTGTTACTCAATCACGCCAGAATGGCCCAACGGATCTGGATGAAATTCGGCGCATAGATAGAGAAAAGTCTGGAATAGCACATAGGCTACTTTTTATCCCGGAAAATTGCGTAGTTCCCGCGGGATGTATGTATGTATGTAAAACTCTTTATTGTACATAAAACACATGAAAAAGATGAATACAGGAAAACACGAATGCACAAAGGCGAACTTATCCCTAAATGGATCTCTTCCAGTTAACCTTTAATAATAGCTTTTAAGCTTTTAGCATTTAAGGATAGCGATAAACGAATTCTTTGCAGACGAAGTCGCTGGCAACAGCTAGTACATACATATTTACGGTTTTCGCAATTATTTCTTAATTTGTGCTATAAGGCCTACCTTCATACTAAATTTCAAGATTCTGTGTTCACGGAAAGTACCCTGATTCCCTTGAGTTTCGAAAATTTGCGGAAATTTGCGGCATAAACGGCTGTATCTTTTGATTGCGTTGGCTTAGAAGTTTGATTTTTTTCACAGCTTCAAGGGACAGTAGATTTGAGTATTTGATATAAATTTAAGCTTGATACCTCCAAGCGTTCCTGAGAAAAAGGGTCTTGACAGACGGACGGACAGACAACAAAGTGATCCTATAAGAGTTCCGTTTTTTCCTTTTGAAGAGAATATTTAAATCGGTCCAGTAGCTTCGAAGCCTCACTTTAAGCCATCAAATTTTTCCTCTTTGTAATATTAGTACACAAATAAAATATGATACAAATTAGAGCTACGAGTACCATTGTCAACCGAGGCAAGGTAAATAAGTGCATGTATTCCGATGCAACTGCGTGACAGCTATTGCATAGAACACTGCAATAACCAGTGCAAATCAAATCTGCCAAATTTAGATGCCATGCCATAATTAGACCACTATAGGCTATTCTGATACGTGGAAAGAGAAATTAACTGATAGAGTGGAAATACTCTGCGGCAAAAAATGTGGCCTCATATTGTATGCAATACTAGCTGTTGCCAGCGACTTCGTCTGCAAAGAATTCGTTTATCGCTCTCCCGCGGGAACTACGCAATTTTCCGGGATAAAAAGTAGCCTATGTGCTATTCCAGACTTTTCTCTATCTATGTGCCGAATTTCATCCAAATCCGTTGGGCTGTTCTGGCGTGATTGAGTAACAAACAAACATCCATCCATCCATCCATACTTTCACATTTTATAATATTGGTTAGATAGGTTTTTGCCGCTAAGTATATAGTACAATTCACATGAAAAATTTAGCCTGGCTATTGAGGCGATTGCTGTACTCTGATTGGATGGTTCAAGGTCAAGCAGGTTACTAGAGTTGGGCAAGCAATAATGATCGATATGGGTAATTAAGGTTTATTCGTTACTTATTATTTTTATCCATCCCAGTCTGGGAGCAAAGAACAAACATAGAATGTACCAGTTGCTTCTCTTCCTGCGCTAACAGTAAAAACCCATCGAGGGAATGGGCGCAAATCACAGGAATGCATGTGTATGTATGAAGGAAAAACATTAACTAAAAACTAGTGTTAGTATGGTGTAAACGATACACTAACTAATGTATTGCCGAATCGGTTGGCCTATCACCACTATTTGGTATTTTCCTCAATGGCGCGGACACGTCGTCAGCATGTATCGCAATGCTGACACGTGCAATAATTAACTCTATTTACTGCGAAATGTGTTGACGCAACACTGATTTAATTACAGTACTGAATATCATTATGATACAGCACTGAATGCATAAATTTACGCCATAAAGTATGCAGAGACTACTTTGTTCCACTTGCTTCGATCCTGACATAGCTCTTTCGCTTCATCCACATTCATCAATCTCTTCACACATGCTCGTCGGTTTCGGGTACTGTTGACCTGACCTTTTTCCAAAACGTCCCCAATTTGATCACGGAACGTCCGTCTAGGCCTTCCCCTCCCAACGCACCCATTCACACTACCCATGTAAATCTGTTTAGTTAATCTTCTTTCATCCATCCTCTCTACGTGACCAAACCAACTAAGCATACTCTTACTCTCTTTAGTCTCTGTCTACTCCTGTGGGAAAGAGGCGTGACGTTATGTATGTATGTATAAAGTATGCGGTAAAGCGTGGATATATACACACGAGTTGTCATTCAAATCCACTGTGTCTTTATCAAACTGCACCGGTGTTTCTTCCATGCTAGGGCAGAGATGTACAAAATACTTTTCGAAAAGTATTTAAATACAAAATGCAAATACTTTTTTAATATAGTATTTCAAATGCAAGATACAAAATACTTTTGCCTTTTGTATTTAAATACTAAATACAAAATATGTATTTTCAAAATACTTTATTGAAATAAAATACTTTATGGTAAAATTACTGGTTTTCTTTATTTATTAAAGATTTTAAAATCACAAGCTCTTCAAAAAGAGCATCTTGTCACAATGCCCACAGTGACATCTTTTTTGTAGTGCAGTTTACGTACCGGTTTTTTATAAATATATTTTTCTATTTCTGTATTTTTATTTGTCATTTATACATTTATACATCCATAATCACTTAAATACGAATCGTTAAAATAACGTATTATTGCCTACATGGCATATTGTTTAAATACAATTTGTTTTGGCATTTTTTTAAAGACATTTCGAGCGAACAACACAGAAATAATGAAATAGCTGCCAACACTGCAAAACGTAACAGTGACTTTGAAGATTGTCAAGAGGGGTCCCTCATGGTTTTATATGCGTTTTGTTTCATCTGTCATTTTGTGCATAGACTTTCAAAGCTGCTGCGCCACTAGTGCGCCACTACATTTTGTATTTTACAAACCATTTTACAAATACAAAATACGTCTCGAATGAATAGTATTTCAAATAAAATACAAAATACTTTTTAAAAAAAGTACTTAAGTACAAAATCCAAAATACGTATTTTGTATTTGTTTTTTTTTTTTTTTTTTTTTTTATGCGAATAGGAAGGCAAACGAGCAAGTGGGTCACCTGATAGTAAGCGATCACCACTGCCCATAGACACCCGCAACCCCGGAGGGATTGCAGATGCGTTGCCAACCTAGAGGGCTAAGATGAAATGCCTCTTGTGCCCGTAATTTCCCCGGCTGTCTTACTCTCCACACCGGAACACAGCAGTGCAAGCACTGCTGCTTAGCGGCAGGATTTGCGAGTAAGATGGTGGTAGCTATCCGGACGGACCTTGCACAAGGCCCTACCACCCGCAAATATTTTATTTGTATTTAAATACAAGTATTTCAAATATGTCACAACTCTGTGCTAGGGCCTTACTCGTACCATGACGTCCTAATTCCGACTCAGCTCAAGTTTTAGCTGTCACTTTTAGTATGAATCTGACAGCGAGCAAACCTAAACTGAATCGCATTGAACGTTATGGGAAGGCCCTTGATCCGGGAAAGAAAAAGCATGGAATATATCAGCTTCTCGTTCCGCAAAGATCGTAAAAGCCTGTAGGGACACAAGATTGCTTAGCTTGCGTTCTCACTAAAACGCGCTAGCTAAGCCGCCTGTAGCGTCAGTAGTCTCTTGCCCGCCACTGTAAACTAACGTGTGCCAACAAGTAATAAATGGAGTCAAGCTGAAGAATATGTATCAATCCACCTCTACATCAACTTCCCCCACAAGCCCATCGAGGGGAATAGGCGTAAGTCTTAGGAATTATGTTATACGATGCAGCTAGGCTAATCCCTAAGTTGATTCTCTGTTCCACCTCAACGCCTACAATCACGTAAAACTACGGCCACAGCCTTTAAGTCTTGTTACCTTAGGCTCTGTCTAGTCTCACTTCTTGCGTAGACGAGGGGGGAAAAGGTGAACTCGGTCCTTGTACCGCTTGCCCGATCCCTTGAGGCCAGCGGGAACGGCAACGGGGCATTACCTTGCATTGCACGGTCTCATCGTCTAAGGGAAGACGGGCCCAGCGTATGAGCCCTTCCCTTCTTGGCGCGGCCCTGGAAGTCGGGTCCATCGGGGGGGCGTTTGTGGTGAAACGCTAGTGGGATCCCATTGCGCCCCATCACATCAGACTGAGGCAACGCCGGAGAGTTTTTAGTTTGAGTATGCTCCTTCGGGGGGAGTCAGACATACCCCTAGGCATCCCCGTGCCTAGGGCATCCATAAAGATTTCCTCTCCGTTAATAGAAGGCTCTGTCTACTCTGCTGTAGGGATATAGACGTGATAGTTTGTATTATGTATGTGTTCCTAAATCCAGGTCGCTGCCAAGCGTTATGGAGTCCAGGGGCCGTACCATGACGTCTTAATGCGTTTCAGTTTAGGTCCGCTCGCTGTCAGATTCATACTAAAAGTGACAGCTAAAACTTGAACTGCGTCGGAATTAGGACGTCATAGTAAGGCCCCTGGGGCCGTACCATGACGTCTTAATGCGTTTCAGTTTAGGTTCGCTGGCTGTCAGATTCATACCTACTAAAAGTGACAGAGAAACTTGAACTGCGTCGGAATTAGGACGTCATGGTAAGGCCCCAGAAGGCCGGACTGCCACCAAGAATGTCTATTGTTTTTTTTTCTTCGGGAGACACCGCATCAGTTGGTTGTTAAGGAATAAATCCTCGAATTGATTGATCGGGCCGCGACCGCCCTCGTACTAAAGATTTCCGCTGTCATTATTTTAGCCCGAATCCTCGGGTTTTCTCACGCGGAAACTCCTCCGAGTAAAATTAATGGAACGTAAATAATTCTAAGAAAAATATTAGAGTAAAAATCAACTGATGGAGATCTTAAAACCGTTTGAAGCGGCGTAAGTAAATTAATAGGAACCCGGGGAAGTGTTTTTCAACGGAATCAGTTATTATTTCGACATGTCTTATATTCGTTTTGAAAATAAATTGGGAAATTGTGGAGCGTCGTCATAAATATTTCAATATTATTTCGTTATGGCTAATTTAATGTAGCTACTTGTAATTGACAAATTATAAACGGGTCCGTAGGTTAAAATAAGTAGGAGGGTCTGTTTGTTTTTTGTTTGGGTCAAATCAAATTTATATGGGATCACTCTTGGAATTATACCCTTTCTAATAAAAAAAAACACCGGGTAGCACTCCGGGAGTGCCGGCAGAAGTGAAAACTGCACACACGCACACTCGCGCAAAAAGAAAAAAAAAGAAAAATTAAAAAAATACACGAGATTAGAACTGCGGTTACCTGAGAGAACACACTGTTATTCCACACCTTATACCACTAGACCAAATGCACATACGTTATAGCGACGCAGTCAACGTACCTACACTTCAAAAAGCGAACGCGACTCTAGCTTCATTCGTATTTCAAAATAAGCTCTAAGAGGATCCTGATATCCTGGTACTTAAACAGAACACTCCGAACAGAACCTCCGTCTTACGCCTGACGCGAGTTTACCATTTTTTACCCATCCCGCGTCACTAAAGAAGTTTTCACTTCAAAAAACCTAACTGATGATGTAAACTCAGGCATAATCCTTAATTAGTATAATTTGTAACCAATTAACCATTTGAATTGCAGCAAAATGCGGTTGCCAATACTTTGTTGTAGTGTAGGGATGTCGACAGTGAAAAGTAATATCGATATATCGATGTATCGATATTTATTAAAATTTAAACATGGACCCCGATATATCGATGAAAAAATATCAGTAGGTATATCGATGCATCGGAAAAATATTTTGACATTTCCGGTTTTGAAATGATGTAAAGTCAAGCTCAAAAATAAGTAATTATAATTCTAGTTATAATAGTTTTTGATATCGAATATTTTGTAGTTATCAATATTTATTATTTATAAACCTTTTTATTCCGAATTCGCTACAATTTCAGTAAGTACATGTTGTTGTTGTTGTTATTGTCGTTTATTTATTAAATTGTCGCGTAATTCGGCGTGCCTCATGGCATAGGCCTCCTCCGTGTATTGGAGGGTTTGGGCTATAGTTCCTACGCGCGTCCAGTGCGGATTGGGAACTTAACACACACCATTGAATTTCTCCGCAGATGTGTGCAGGTTTCCTCACGAGTTATCGATATAGTCGGATCAAAAAATATCGGCTAAAATATCGAGACATCGAAACAAAATATCGATAATATCGTTGTATCGATACTCTGTCAACAAGCCTTTGTAGCTGTTTAAAACACACGCGTCAATCAATACGCCTGCAGCTTACCAATTATTTTGTCATTCGAAACTGCGGCTTGTCGGTAACCGAATATCCGGTATGGGTATCGGTATCGGTATTATTCGGTACCATTATTTTGGTTTCGATGCAAATTTTCGGCGCGGCGCGACCGCACGACTGGCTCTTGTTATGGGCAAGCTAAATGATCGGAAGTATTTTTTGTGCAAAATTTGAAATCAGCCAATACAATATTAAAACTAGTTAATGTTTTTTTTTTAACTAAGTGGAGAATTCACCTTAAATTACCCTGCGTGAAATAAAAAAATAAAAAAAAATAAATAAATGAATTTCATCATCATCACCGTCTCCAGCCTGTATACGTCCCACTGCTGGGCACAGACCTTGTCTCAGAACGAGAGGGCTACAAAAGTTTCCACGAAGGCCCAGTGCGGATTAGGAACTTCACAAACAAAAAAATATATACTCGTAATTAAGTATCTGTCTAGTAATTAAAGAGTATCAAGCATTTTTCCGGTTACTTTAATTAACAGAACAAACCAACCTTTTTGTCCATCCCACAGAATGTCGCTAACAGGGAGATTTTGTTAAAACAAAGCATTTTGCTTGATGTGTTAATATCAAATTTCCGCACGAGTGTATAAAATAATGGAATCCCGAACCTAATTCAAACAAAGATAATAATTACGTCGCCTCGAATCATTTTATAAAACAAACATTCCGGAAATGTCATGTTTGTTATCAGCACACAACGAACGCCATCTGAAACATTTAATCTTTAAAGCTCATATATTTTTTATTTTTTATTAACCTATAATGGTATCCCAGAGCTGGGCAAAGGCCTCGACCTCCACAACTCTCGGTCCGACGCAAAGCCAGGCCAGTCCAGCATTATGACATGTATACGCGTCCAAATTCTCCCGCCATCGGGTACACTACATAAATACGAAAAACTAAATTCCGATTATCGGAATCACGAATTTCATAATTCCGATTATTATAATTCCGACGATTTAAAACTCCGAATGTAAGTATTCCGATTTTTCATTATTCCGAATTTCAATACACCGAACAATAAGAAGTCCGAATGAATAATAATTCGAAATATCAAAAATACGAATTCCGATTATTAAAATACCGATTTTCAAAACTCCGAATATTATTGGAGTAAAACAAACATGTTCGCGGCTTAGGGGTGGCCCAATGGCCACCCCCGCCGCACCTAAACCTATATTAATCCAATTCCTAACAAACAAATTTCCGATTATTGAAAACACGAATTTCATTATCCCGAATATCAAATTTCCGAATCAGTTATGAAGTTTCGGAAAATTAATAATCGGAATTTTGTTTTTCGGGCCAATGACACTTAGGGCCATTCATTATTCGGAGTTATAAAAATCGGAATAATATACAATCGGAATTTTGAAATTCGGTTAAATAAATTTCGTGTTTTTTAGCAATATGAATATTATTTCTTAGGAATTATGAAATTCGGAGTTTTAAAAATCGGAATTAGTAAATTCGGAATTAAATATTTCGGAGTATTTGGGTGTTCCCCCCGCCATCGCCTTCTTGGTCTGCCTCTTCGTCGTTAGCCACTCTCCGGTCACGTTCAGCATGATTGGGCGTATAGGTGGAAACGGGGTAACAAAATACAATCCTTGAGCTCTTAGTGATTAAGTTTTGTTGTAAGTAGGTATATATTTTTAACAGAATATTCGCACATGGTGTAATTATGCACTTTCTAATTTTAATTATGGAAGATCCCTGTAACCATATTGCTGCGAATAAACTATTTTGATTTGATTTGATTAGATTGTCATTCGGGCATCTTCCCGATGTTGTTACATTTTAAATTTCTACACGTCACTGAAAATTAAAACAAGGAAAAACCCGGAAAGTAAAGCTTTGAAATGTACCACAGTAAACATTTTGTCGCAAACACTAGCGACCTTTTTTATAATTTTCCGACCCGACCGAACCGACCGATACCGATTTTCGTCCGACTTAATTTTTGACGACCGGATAGCCTAGTGGTTAGTGACCCTGATTATGAAGCTAGAGGTCCCGGGTTCGAATCCCGGTAGGGGCAGACATTTGTATAATGAATACGAATGTTTGTGCCCGAGTCATAGATGTTGTATGTATTTTAGTAAGTATGTATTTATCTACATTATATTTGTATGTTTATCCGTTGCCTGGTACCCATAGTAAAAGCTTTGCTTAGTTTGGGACTGGGTCAATTGGTGTAATGTGTCCAATGATATTTTTTAATTTGTTTTTAAATTTAGAATTGTATTTTTTTTTGGCTCTGCAAGATTTGACACTGGGATTAAAAGAGATTTTGAACAAGAGCCATTGTTTTCCACATAACATTGTATTTTTAGTTGGCCGCCGCGCGTTGGTACGTAACTTCCCAAATTTAATTTCCTGTCGGCCACGCGCCGAGGGAGCCGCCATGTTGTATTATTATTCCGCCATTTTGAAATTTAAAACTTACCTGATTTTTGCTGACGCGCGTGATCGTGATATGGCCTTCTGTTTACAAGTTTTATTAGTTTGTTAATTAGTTTGAATTATGAATGCTATTTTGGTAGGTACCTAAATAAAATGGTTAAAATATAATCGATCGTACAAAATATTAAAAATGCTCTGAGATCCTTAAAGATGTACAAATGTTTTTAAAATTAACGCAATATAAAAAAAAAACAATAGTACAAATTATATTATCCAAAATCATTTAAATAAAAGATACCTAGGTCAAATAGGTCTATACCTAAAATACTTTTATAGTTAGGTTTTACGTGAAAAATTATCATCAATTTTATAGAATGCTCCATCCAAAAACCATTTTTTCAATTATAAATACCTAAAAATAAATAAATATCTTGGGACAAATTACACCAATTGACCCAGTCCCAAACTAAGCAAAGCTTGTGCTATGGGTACCAGGCAACGGATAAACATACGTACCTGTATAATGTAGATAAATACATACCTACTTAAATACATAGAACATCCATGACTCATCATCATCATCATCATCATGATTGTTTCTTAAAATTATGTAAATATAACTTGTTAGGTCATTCGAGGACAAAATTATTATTATACTAGCTGTTGCCAGCGACTTCGTCTGCAAAGAATTCTTTTATCGCTATCCCGCGGGAACTACGCAATTTTCCGGGATAAAAAGTAGCCTATGTGCTATTTCAGACTTTTCTCTATTTATGTGCCGAATTTCATCAAGATCCGTTGGGCCGTTCTCGCGTGATTGAGTAACAAACAAACATCCATCCATCCATACTTTCGCATTTATAATATTAGTTAGATTCCAGGTGTCACGCCTAAGATGCATCGAGCTCATCGAGGAAATGGGCGAAAATCTTAGGAATCATGTTATAGGCAATGCTAGCAACCCATCACTATTTTGATTCCTCTTTCACCTATACACAATCACGCTAAACGTGGTCTGGTCTTGATACCAGCCCTGTCTAGCCCGCACCTAAGATAAAGACGCGACGAGTAATGTTTTTTTTTTTTTTTTTAATTTTTAAATAGCCATAAATACGCTTAGGAACAGGGGCCTTACCATGACGTCCTAATTCCGACTCAGTTCAAGTTGTAGCTGTCACTTTTAGTATGTATCTGACAGCGAGCGAACCTTAACTGAATCGCATTAAGACGTCATGGTAAAGCCCCAGAACAGAGCAACAGCAAGTGCCTTATGTTTTTGATAAGATGAGCGGAGCTCATTCGAAAGTGACGCAGAAATCCTACAATCTCTATTTGCACAAAATCCGGCCCGCATTGCCCCGGGGCGTTTACAAATACGATTTTCAGCGTCGAATAATCACAATCGATTCCAGAATCGATTCTTCCGAGCACGTACCGGCGACAAATCGAACGACATCAACATCTGGGTGACGATTTTTTTTTTCATCTCATTTGAATAATCCGATTCAGTTACGCGGTACGGCGATTATTCTTTATTTTCGAGATGGCGAGATTTTATTATTGAATTGCCGTTTTTAAAATATATTGGGGCGTTGAAACTGAGGTTTCATTCGCAACGTTTTCTGCTCTGGATCTTTGAACTTGACCTCTACAGGAGACATTACAGAGTCAGAAGTCTTGTGTTAGCCAGTTGACTAGACACAATGACAGACAGAATTTATTCTGACAGTGTTTAGTAATATTGATCAGATGGTTTTATTCAATTTTATGAAAGTGCACCAAATTTTGACCTTGTGCTTGTGTGCGTACTTTATAAAGAACAAATCAATAGTGATAATGGCTGCCGATTGTATTATACAAAGAACAAATTCAAGACTCAAGTTCAAAGCTTTGCTTTAGAAGACATTTAATTTATTCACCATGCTTTTATTTATCCGCCCTTTGAAAAAAAAAATAACAACCGACTAGTCGTTATTTTTTGCCGAATAGTCGCCGACTATTCGCCGACTACAAATAATGCCATCTCTAGTACTAATACTGGTGGAGAGTAGTTCAAATCCCTTTAAATCCCTTCTTTATTTAATATCAGGTGCAGGCGAGCGTTAACATTTCCCTAGAGGTCGTGACTGGCTAGTAAACAGAATAGATGAACATGTACACATGTATAATGTATACAGTTAACTTGAAATTAGTCAACCGGAGGTTTGGAGCCCAATTTTTATAACCACATCACTCGAAAGTACCATTCTGAAGTGGAATAAGTTGTTTTGTATTGTCTGTGCCAAATGTGATTCGGTTCTGGGGCCTTAGTTACCATTACGTCCTAATTCCGACTCAGTTCAATTTTTAGCTGTCACTTTTTGTATGAATCTGACAGCGAGCGAACCTAAACTGAATCGCATTAAGACGTCATGGTAAGGCCCCTTGTTATATTGAGTATTCGTCTTTCCAAACTTTCTCATTTTCATATATAATATTCCTCACAAGATTAGGGTGATGGCACCAGTGTCGGACACTTTAAGTTGATAAGTACCAGTAATTGACACTAAATTCATTCTTAACTTAAAGATAACATGGTTATAAAATAAAACGACGCGGTTGGCCTAGTTGGTAGTGACCCTGCCTGCGAAGCAAGCGTTCTGGGTTCGAATCCTGGTAAGGGCATATGTGTGATGAGCACGAATATTTGTTCCTGAGTTATGGATGTTTCTATCTATATAAGTATGTATTTCTGTATATAAGTATGTATATCGTTGTCTAGTACCCATAACACAAGCCTTACTAGCGCTTACTTTGGGACTAGGTCAATTTGTGTGAATTGTTCCCAAATATTATTATAATTATTATTATAAAATGACTGTTGTAAAATAAATCACTTCTTCACTATTACTAAAATATTTATTAAGTACGAGCTGTTGACCGCGACCTTCATCTGCAAAGAATTCGTTTATCGCTATCCCGCGGGCACTACGCAATTTTCCGGGATAAAAAGTAGCCTGTGTGTGTTATTCCAAATCGTAATCTATCTTCTCTGTTCCAAAGTTCATCCAGATCCGTTAAGCCGTAAGTACTGGCGTGAAAGAGTAACAAACATCCATACATTCTCACAAGCTTTCACATTTATAATATTAGTAGGATAAAACAAAGTCGCTTTCCTGTATGTCTGTCTGTCTGTCCCTATGTATGCTTAGATCTTTAAAACTACGCAACGGATTTTGATGCGGTTTTTTTAATAGATAAAGTGATTCAAGAGGAATGTTTACATATACAATTCTACTTTTTTTTTATGTGAATAGGAAGGCAAACGAGCAAATGGGTCACCTGATGGTAAGCGATCACCACTGCCCATAGACACCCGCAACCCCAGAGGGATTGCAGATGCGTTGCCAACCTAGAGGACTTAGATGAAATGCCTCTTGTGCCCATAATTTCCCCGGCTGTCTTACTCTCCACACCGGAACACAGCAGTGCAAGCACTGCTGCTTAGCGGCAGGATTAGCGAGTAAGATGGTGGTAGCGATCCGGACGGACCTTGCACAAGGCCCTACCACCCGCAAAATTCTACGCAGACAAAGTCGCGGACAAAAGCTAGTTTCTATAAAATAAGATTTGGGTTGGTGACCAATGGTGGACATGGGTCCATTACTGGTCCCGTCACCCTTTGCAAGTGTGAACGAGGCATTATATTAATTCTGAATACCAACTTTGCTTATTACCTCCCACGTCCAAGTCGTACAATATTTACACCCATTGATTTCCCCAAAGTCCTGCCTTACTTGAACTTAGATTAGGGACGGTCAACTTAAACGACCAGTTCTGAATGGTGAATCAAATTTTCAGTTAGAATTTGAGTTAAGTTTCCGTTATCTGCCTCGCCGTATTGTTAGTGAGTCAGTGAAATGTAGGGTCTATTCAAGTTTTATGATTGTGTAGGTATCGCTTTATTTGGGGCACGACACTGCACGTCTAGCACGACAGCGCACAAGAGTTGCGTCGCGCGCGAGATAGATTACTGTGCGTTCTAGAAGGGGAGGGGATCTATCTCACGCGCGACGCGACTCTTGTGGGCTGTCGTGCTAGCCGGGCTGAATTCCGAACTCACAGCACAGCTTCAAATCAGGTCAAGAACTTTACTATAGTTATGTTCGATTACCTCTGTAATAATTGAGACTATACTCAATTCAGGATAATATTAGACTCTAGAATCAGGGATTGTAAACCTTTTCTCGTGTAATTATAAACAATTAAAAGTGAGTCGAGTCATGGATGTTGTATTTAAGTATATATTTATCAATTTAAGTAGGTTTACCCTTTGTCTGATACCCATAGTAGCTTTGCTTGGTTCGGGACTAGATTATTAGGTGTAAATAGTCCCATATTTATTGTATGTAGAGTTACAGGTCTTGCATTGTTTTACATTTAATGTTTTTAGAAGGATATAATTTATAATCCTACTAACGGAGACGCGGGAAACAGCTAGTATCAATTAAATGCAAAAGTATGTGAGTGGGTGAATGAGTGAGGGAATGAGTGAATATATTCGTTGTCTAGACGGATTAGAGTCAATTTTAAAATGGAGATTGTTGGTACCCTAGATTAATTAATACATAGGTAGGCTATTTTTCCCCGGAAAATTGCAAAGTTCCCGCGGGATAGCGATAAACATGTCAAAAGTCGTAGCTGCCTAGAGTCGCAACATAAATAATTACTGTAGAATATAATATACACTATCAACATCAGTTCTTAAGTCTGATTCGACGCGAACAAAGTCGAGGGCAGAAGCTAGTATGTATGTATGTATGTAAACTCTTTATTGCACATAAAAATTTAAAAATACAGAAGTACACAGAAAATAGTACAAAGACGAACTTATCCCTAAGAAGGGACTAGAGCCTGTGTGCCTGTGCCTGACTGGGGCCTGAGCTGGGGGCTAGTATTATATAGATTAACATATAATATAGATTAGTATTAGATAGATTAGATCCTTAGTATTACAACAGATGACGCTTAGCGACAAATATTCGCATAGTAACAAGGTCACGTGACAGTTGGTAACAGATAGAAAAATTCGGAGGCTTACTCAGTCCTGCTATGGGTGGTGTAGGGGTATAGCACGCGTCACGGAATGACGAGGACCCGGGTTCGATTCCCGGCCATAGCTTTACTTTTCGGATTTTTCTATGTGTTCTAATTTTCAGTGTCGTTTAGAAATTTCCTTAGTATTGTCACAGTATATATATTTACTGTGGTATTGTAAAGAGAACCATCGACCCAACTTTGTTAACTAACAATTTTATGATTGCTTATTCCATCCGTGACCCGTTCCGTTCAAATCTTGAGACCCAAACCCCAAAATGTGTAACGAACTGGACATCAGAGACAAATAGCCGTATTACGGAGATAAGCGTGGACACTATAGCTCTATATGACGGGTCTAAACGGGAATCGATGCTGTTTAATGGAGTGAAAAACACCCGTAGCCACAGCCTTATAATCCCAAGAGATCCACAAGATTACTTGGACGGCGGCACCATTTTATTATTAACAATTTTACTGACAAATTTTTAAACACGCAACTGCTAATCTATTGCATTCTAGATTCCTCATTTATTTACGTTCGAGGAAATGGACGTAACAGGAAATAGAACATGCGAGGAATTAGATATTTGAGGAATCGGACATTCGAGGCAATAGACGTAATAAAAAAAAAGAACTTCGAGGAATTAGATATTTGAGGAATCAGACATACGAGGCAAAGGACGTAACAGGAAAAAGAACATTCGAGGAATTAGGTATTTGAGGAATCGGACATTCGAGGAAATGGACGTAACAGGAAAAAGAACATTCGAGGAATTAGATATTTGAGGAATCGGACATTCGAGGAAATTAAAGTAACAGGAAAAAGAGCATTGGAGAAATTATTTGAGGAATCGGACATTCGAGCAAATGGACGTTATACGGAAAAAGAACAATCGAGGAATTAGATATTTGAGGAATCGGACATTCGAGGAAATGGACGTAACAGGAAAAAGAAAATTCAAGGAATTAGATAATTGAGGAAATATACGTAACAGGTCGTGTTTCCTAGTTGTGTATCAAGTTTGGTTCACATATTTTGTTTCCTTTATTTCCAAGAAATACTATACTAATGCTAGTATTGTTTAAGTGACAGATCTGTTACTTTGTTGCATAAATAATTTACTTTTAATAAAATTCGATCTGTGTGTAAGAATTACGCAACGAAATTATTTCCTTGTGGTTTTCTTCCGAAGCCCGAGATTCCAGTATTAATTCCGCTCAGTATAAAAGCGCTATAATTGAATAAATGCTTAACATTTCATATCAAAAGAATACAACATTTGTAAAATGAGTCACGTAACGCTAACAATACAAAATTACAACTGGCCAAATACAATATTCGTGTTCTGTTGTACCTACCGAGCGTGCTCCGCAACAGAATATCCTTAGAAATATTTTACGATTAGGACCCGACTGGCCACGACTGCGCCCGAACATTTACGATCATTACCGAATAAACCCACGTACTTGCTCAAAGAGGTCGGATTAGGAGCAATAAACCAACGAAATTCGTTTTACTGTTGCTGGAGTTAAATAAAAAAAACACGCACGCGAAATGTGGCTTGCGGAGGAATCGCTAAAGGGGTAATGCTTGTGTATATCGAGGTTTCGTGATGAGCAAACCTTTCCCTCACACGGGCAAATTAAAACATTTAAAGGGTTGGTGGCCTTCTTCTGACTTTTTATTAGAATCTTTGTATAAGCTTTATAATATTAAGAGTTTTCAATGATTCACGGTTAAGTTCATTCGAAATATTATAAACGGGATGTGAACCGCGATTACCTTTATTGAGCACCCGATATTTCGATACAGTTGCATGCATCATGACCACGGGTAGACTGAAGAAATAGAAATTTATAATGAACACAAAGAACACAAAATATTTACCTTGCTACTCCGCTACTTACGTGCAAGATAACCAAGCTTGTGCGAAATATATACGTTTTGCATGCAAGCCCTCCCACCACTACTGCCACACAAAACGCACACAAATCCCACAAACTTAATTAATCCTATCACCTAAGCTTATATAAGCATGGTTATCTTGCACGTAAGTAGCGGAGTAGCAAGGTAAATATTTTGTGTTCATTGAAATGGACCTCCGCAAAGTAACGCCTGATTCAATAAAATATTTAGAAATTTATAATATTAACTTGCAATTTGCATTATTTCTGTAAGTACTATATAATTATGTTTGTCTCTCGACGAAAATTCTCAGTACCCCAATATTAAAAAAATAACAAAAGTTATAGGTAACGTTATTATAAGGAAAGCATTTCCAAAGACTAAAGACCAACCCGAAAGATAGGATTAGTGTAATATGTATATATTTTTTAGGTTACACGTGCCGTTGTCGGGTATACACCGTGTAGCCGCAATTTGTTTGTCCTGACATAACATTTGGCCGAATGATCCTTTCGTCAACTTTTTAATAATGATCAAACGTTACATTAGGACAAAAATATTCGAAGACACGAAGGGCATCGGCCGTTGACCTCTTGTGCCGATCAAACTGAACCATAACAAAAGCTGCGAAGCCCTCGAATTAAATCCCAAGTACTCATATTACAACTTGATTCGTTGAGAAAATGAGTTTTCCAAGCGAGTTGCCCGAAGTAATATTCTCGACGGTTCTGATAAATTATTTTTCAAATCTTGATTTACGGTGAAAGATCAATTGATTTAATCGACAATTATCTTTCGGATTACGTAATTTTTACGAAGTAGGTCAAAGGAAATTGATAATGAGAGGGATTTGTACGACGGGAGCCAGAGGAAACCCTTTTGAGGAAGATGAAAGTGTTCGTGAAGTCAAAATAAAAATAACGACCTGATTTTCCTTCGCTCTATTTGTCAAATAAAAATAGAAGGATCTTGACGGATCAGGTAGATTAATGAATGTTAGCCGTTGCGTTCTGTTCGAATTAAACACGTACAATTCGTTTTAAAAGCGGCAAGTGTTCGTGACATAAAAACCTTTTTGTTCTATTGAGTGTAAATTGTTACTGGCCACTAAATTACCATAATACTTTTTATGAATAAAAATCTTCCTTCTGCTGTAATAAGAAAAGCATGTGGTTTTATTTTATAAAACTAACTAGCGACCCGCCCCGGCTTCGCACGGTATATTATGCATGTATTATACATATACGCATGTGCTCGTTTTTGTTTCCGCGTCCCTCCCCGCTCCCATATCACCCCATACCTGAACGCCGCCAACTTGCTGAACATGCCAGCGCGCAGGCGCATGCACCTCGCCACTTTGCTGTTCGGTGTGAGACGTCACGAGACCCCATCATACCTCTTTAACAAGATGGTTTGGTCGAAGAGTTAGCGCAGATGCGCAATGGTTCTCGTGCCTAAGCACCGGACTGCGGCATTCCGAGGCAGTTTCAAGTTCGCGGCGTCCAAGTGCTGGAATGATATTCCCCCCCCCCCCCCACCCCTATCCAAGGAGCGTCAAGTAGTTACACCTTCAAGCGCAAGCTGAAGGATCACTTATTGACGCTCCAAAAATCCTTAAAATAGTCCTCCAGCACTTTGTACAGTGATATGCCAGCTTTGTTGTCTTTGAACAATATAGTCTTCCTTACTTTTTGTTTTTTGTTTATTGTAAACTATTTAATAAATTTATGTATTTCCTAGTCACACATAAGTCGGGTTCTGTCTATTTATTATATCTATTTATTACATTACTTACGTAAAAGTTTATGGTTTATGTAGTATATTTTGCCTGTGTATCGTTTCTTGAGTCACAAACGGTTCTGGCTGAAAATCAGTGCTGCAGGTGTCTAACACCTCAGCGTAATGCTGAGCCAGCGACCGTTTCACTTTTGCGGAGACACACAACGCTGATGATCTAATTTTCATATGTGTTTTTTGTTTTTGTTGTTTCTCTTCTATAAAATTGTGTGTATGCTCTTATATTTGTGTCTTGCAAAATGAATAAATGTCTTCTTTCTTTCTTTCTTTCTTTCTTTCTTTCTTTCTTTCTTTCTTTATATAAACCTTCCTTTAGATTCACTCTACATACATACATACATATCGTCACGCCTCTTTCCCACAGGGGTAGGCAGAGACTACTTTGTTCCACTTGCTACGATCCTGACATACCTCTTTCGCTTCATCCACATTCATCAATCTCTTCATACATGCTCGTCGGATTCACTCTATCTATTAAAAAAACCCGCATCAAAATCAGTTGCGTAGTTTTAAAGATTTAAGCATACATAGGGACATAGGGACACAGGGACATAAGGACATGGGGACAGAGAAAGTGACTTTGTTTTATACTATGTAGTGACATTACCTACTTAATGTTGTTATAAACAGCAAGGAAAAATAATGTCATCACCATGCTGATGCCAATCTTTATGTATTCAGAATACTTCTTTTCATACTCTTGTCTGACATTTACTTTGGTGAAATCCATTCACATAGGTTAACTATAGACGGACCGCTTAAAAGGACGCGGAACAGAGGGTAGGACGACTGCGGGGAGCTCTCTAGGTGCAGGCGGGTAGTACAAAATTTTGGTTCAGTTTCCATTCAAAATTATTTATGTTGCATACGTTTGACGACGCGGTTGGCCTAGTTGGTAGTGACCCTGCCTGCGAAGCAAGCGGCCTGAGCCTCTAGTGTAAGTTTTCGCATATAAAAACGTCTCGAACGCGTTCACGTAAAGGTCTCAATTACTGTATGCTTAGTGTAGGTTTTCGGTCAGAAAATACGCCTCGAACACGTTTGCGTCAAAATGTCAAATACTATGAGAACAGTTTGTTGCCGTTTCGATCCGCAAGTGGCGCTGCCAAATTTTACATAGTAATTGAGACGTTTACGTGAACGCATTCGAGACGTTTTTATAAGAGAAAACTTACACTAGAGGCTCTGTAGAATAATTGGCAGCGCCAACTTGCGGATTGAAACGGCAACTAAAATTTCTCATAGTATTTGACATTTTAACGCAAACGCGGTCGAGACGTATTTTGTGACCGAAAACCTACACTAAGCATACTGGGTTCGAATCCAGCAGGCATTCACATAAAAAAAAAAAGCAGGCTTATTACGTAACTCGCTCGCAATCGCCATCGTGTTCATTTTGTCAGTTCATGTATGGGCTGACATTTGGCATCAGAATCAGCTAGCTGTCACATTCAGACAAGAACTGTCAAAATGAACACGATGGCGATTGCGAGCGAGTTACGTAATAAGCTAGCCGGTAAGGGCATCATATTTGTGTGATGAGCATGAATATTTGTTCCTGAGTTATGGATGTTTCTATCTAAGTATGTATTTCTCTATATAAATGTATGTATATCGTTGTCTAGTACCTATAACACAAGCCTTACTTGCGCTTACTTTGGGACTAGGTCGATTTGTGTGAATTGTTCCCAAATATTTATTTATTATTTATTTATTTATTTATACATATATGAGAGCCATTTTTTAGCCACTGAGTCATAGTAGATAGAAACAGCAAGTGAATCAACTACCTTAAACGTATAATTTATTAATTTTCGGCACGTGCTCAAACTGCGTTCCGATTGGCTGGCGTCGACGTGCATAAACTCAGCGAACATGGATTAGTCTAAGGCCAGACTGCAGACGTTGCTTTAGGTAATATTCGCTATCAGATCAATACACAAATGCCAGCTAAAATCCAGGGCCTTACCATGACGTCTGAATACAGCATCTTAGGGACGCTCGGGAAGCGCTATGACAGTCATATTAGTTAGTTATAGTTGTGGCATATTGTTAATAAAATAACCTCCTGCAGGTCGTAGCAGGCAGGCAGGATAGTGCGCTGATGGGCAGGTTCAACGAACTGCATGCCCCGAGTAAGATTGCAGCTCGGTGAATCTGCTGTCAGTCTAAATGTTGTATGTTATTCAATTTTTTTTCTCAATATTAATACTAACATAGGTTAAGATTTTTCAATTTGTTTACTAACATACTATGGACCTCAAAGTTGTCTGATAATAAAGATATTTTTTTTTTTTTCGTAGCAAGTGTAACAAAGTAGTCTCTGCCTACCCCTGTGGGAAAGAGGCGTGACGATATGTATGTACGTATTTATGTATTTTTATTTATTTTTATTTAAAAAAGACTATCAGTGTCACGGAGTAGGTATAAATGTGTTTGTAAATTTGTAAATTTAAATTTAAGTATAGTTTTTAATTACTAACATAGGTGTATAAGTACCTACAAACAAAATATAGATAATTTTATTGTAAAAAAATTGTCTGAAATAATTCCGGTTCAGTTTAGGTTCGCTCGCTCCGTACTAAAAATGACAGCTAAAACTTGATCTGAGTCGGAATCGTATCGCATTAAGTCGTCATGGTAAGGTCCCTGTTATCAAAGCGTTCGAGACTAACCTCGCTTGCAGTGAGACCCGGGACTTATGCTTACGTTGCTGCCAAAGTCTCGCGTTGTAGAATTTATGGTGTTCAATATTTAATTACTGTTCTTAGGCGTTTAGAGAGCCGCCATATTGGCTTGCAGTTAACGATGTGCCACATGTTGGTAGTGCTTGTGCGGCGCCGGAAATTAGTGCTGGGGCCTTGCCATGACGTCTTACTTCCGTTCAGGTTTTAGCTGTCACTTTTAGTATGAATCTGACAGCGAGCGAACCTAAACTGAATCGCATTAAGACGTCATGGTAAGGCCCGGTAGTTCGGTTCGGTGCAGGAACCACAGTGAGTAGGTAAGTAAGATTTAGATTGTTTTTACCCGACTGCGCCAGAAGGAGGGTTATGTTTTTCAAGTGTATGTATGTATGTGTTTTAATTTCTAAACGACACTGAAAGTTAGAACACATGGAAAAATCCGAAAAGTAAAGCTATGGCTGGGAATCGAACCCGGGTCCTTGTCTTTCCGTGACGCGTGCTATATAACCCTACACCACCATAGCAGGTCATGTATGTGTTTTACTTTGGCACGCTCTAATAGTTGGTCCGATTTGAGTTTGAGAGCCTAGGTATCATTAGATTTCGTACATCAAAATTGAACAATGAACAAAAAACTTTACTTTGCTATCTCCGCGATAAATATAGTGAAGTTAAGTCATGCATGTTTTTTTTTGTTCATTGAAATGGACCTCAGTAAAATAACGCCTCATTTAATAAAATAAATACAAACAAAATTAAAAAAAAAATTGATACAGTCAGGGGTTTTTTTAGCTTTTATCCTTACTTCATCACTACTTATAAAACAAAGCGCTACACCACGCCTGCCTACCCCCGTCGGAAAGAGGCGTGACGATATGTATGTATGTATGTACACCACGCTTGTTCACGATAAACGGGGGCGAATATCTTAGTTATCATGATGCAGACGATGTTGCTGCAACCCATCACTATTATTTCCCCTTTCCACCTATACACCCACAATCATAACGAACGTGGCCTTTAGGTCTAGAGCTCTGTCTACCCAGTATGGCATACACATGATTTGTGTATGTTTGTTTTGTTGTTTGTTTGTTAAGTTTGTTTGTTACGTTTTGAAAAAACGGCAGGTCAGGAGTACCCAAAACCGACGAGCATGTATGAAGTGATGAATGTAGATGAAGCGAAAGAGGTATGTCAGAATCGTAGCAAGTGGAACAAAGTAGTCTCTGCCTACCCCTATGGGAAAGAGGCGTGACTGTATGTATGTAAGTTCTTAAAGAAGCTTTTACATAGTCTAAGACAGTGATGGGCAAACTACGGCCCGCGGGCCAACTCCGGCCCGCGAAAGAATTTAATGCGGCCCGCCGGCGTTCCTTCGAATTGGAGTGTTATGGCACAGGATGACGATATTTAGACGGTGCTGCTGTATAAAATAGAATAATAGATGCGAAGGCAAAGGAGCCAGCTAGACTAGCCACGTAGTTCATGCGTCATGTGTCAAAAAAATTGCATTTTAGTATAATTTTGGCCCTTCTTTGAAATATCTGTGATTTTCTGGCCCGCCATGAAAAAAGTTTGCCCACCACTGGTCTAAGAGCTACCAACAGATTCTAACGTCCTCTTTGATCTTAGCTACGGCCGTTACAGTTGAAAATACTAAACGAGCTCTCACGTAGCCCCTAAGACGGCGTTAAGACGCCCGCACACGTACGACTCGACGGCCAGTGGCAACACAAAAGGCAAGTAAATTGGAAACGTCGCGTCAGGCCACGCCGCCGAGACATTATTTGTTACGCTGCGACCAAGCTATGGGAGGCAGCGGGCGATGCAGCGAGAGCGGTGAGCTGTCACACACGCCAGGTGAAATCCCTACTTTATATTATAAATGAGAAAGTAACTCTGTTTGTTACCTTTTCACACCTAAACCGCTGGACTGATTTAGTTAAAAATTTGGTATACAGATAGTGTGAGTCCCCGAAGAAGGACATAGGATAGTTTTTATCCCGGAAAATTGCATAGTTCCCGCGGGATAGCGATAAGCGACTTCTGCGCAAACGGATTCGCTAGCAACGGCTATTATAAAATAAGGAGCCGCCTATTGGCCATTGTTTTAATTAGCATACTGCGAAAACGGTTTTAATTTTAACGCCTGCTCGTTATCAATGTCATCGATATTAGTTAAGACTCGCTCATGGATTACGATTCCCTTTTATCAATATTTTTTAATTAAAGCACAATGGTACCTTCAAATTATAATTACGATTGGATTTACGCACTAAAAATATAAAATGAAATATTTGAACACACTAGACGTAGACCAGAAATATATGTAAACATTTATATATTTAGGAGGTTAATTATCAAACCTACAGTAAAACTTTACAGGAGTATTTTCAGTTCTGATAAGTATGTTAAAGATTAATAAATTCTCTAGAAAAAAACAGCTAACTGTTGCAATAAATAAAACTAGAACTAAAAATCTATTAGTCAACTTCTAAAGAAAGAAAGAAAGAAAGTAAGAAGACATTTATTCTTTTTTGCATGACACACAATTATAAGTGCATAATACAATTTTTTTAGAAAATACAAAACAAAAATATAAAAAAACACGCATGAAAAATAGATCATCAGCGTTGTGTGTCTTCGCAAAAGTGAAACGGTCGACATAAATACAACAACAACAACCATACAATCACACACACAACCATACCAATTCCTACAACCAAATCAATTCCTTAAATAAAGTACATTATATTACATCTTATGCCTCTTATGCCTTGTACCACAATATCGCCTGTATCGCTCTCAAATTGTAAACTGGGAGGGGTGAAAAATGTCCTACGGTTGTTTTTTGTTTCCGTCCACATGGAAATAGAAATGCCCCGAACTCCGCTCTCTGGAGTCAGTGCTTTATGTACTCGAATAAATCCAGTATTCCACTAAATCATAGTTTGGAACGAAAGAAAAATCCATTTTAGATCTGTTGTTAGGATAAATTTGTTAGTCATTTTAACCAACTTCGGTCCCTCTTCTTTGAATGTGTTTTTGTAAATTATTAGTTAGGTACTACGTATCAGTGGTAGCACGCACTAGCTACGCCCCCCGTAGCATCAATAGGTTCTCGTCCGCCATTTTGTAAATTAACGTTTACTTAATCTATCTATACATAATAATATAGCTGAAGAGGGTCGAAAGTCTGTACATGGAAGATATAAAAAAAAATAACCTGGGGATACTTAGAATCGATAACAGAACACGTTCCAACAGTTTTTAGAATTGTTGTCTGTTTATTTTGTTTGTCTATTTACCTGTTTGCCTGTATATTTGTGCGCGCATCACGTGAAAACAGCTGAACGGATTTTGTTGGAAACTTTACTAATCTGTTGAGAAAATCGCCGGCCACTTTTTATCCCGGAAAATTGCATAGTTCCCGCGGGATAGCGATGAAAGTGTCGAAAATCGCAGCTGCCTAGAATCGCAACGTATATAAATATTGCTTCAGTGTCATAGAGGTGCACTATGGAGGGATTTTCAAAATTCCCACGGGATTTAATATCTATTATTATAAAAAAAAAAATACCAATTACTAAATGTCAGAATAGGGGTGTTATGTGCCTGTTCAAATATGCATAGCAATATGTGACTTTTGTCAATAAATGAAGTCTACGATAAGTCAATAAACAAGGTTATAACATTAAAATCTAATCTAAGCTGATATTTTCACTTCTGCTGTAGCTTTTTTTTTAAACACTCTTGTACTGTACAGGTATATTCCTCTGCCTAAGCTTTCACACAGCAACATTTAATGAAAAATAATATGACAAACAAATGTAAAATTACGAGTTCAGAGTCTTTATTAGAAAAGTTAGCGAACTAATAAAACGTTTGCTGCAATTACTTGTCCTATTGCAGTATTTTACACCGCAAATGCAACTGAAAAACATCACCTGACAAATCACCATTAACGTATAAGTAACAGCAGTTTCTAGTAATACAGGGTGACTTTGAATTGGTAATCTCAACTTATCCTACTAATAATTATAAAGGCGAAAGTTTGTGACGATGTGACGATGTGAGTGAGTGAGTGTGTATGTTTGTTCCTTCTTCACGCTAAAACGATTGAACGGATTAGGATAAAATTTGGAATGAAGATAGATGGTACCCTAGATTAAAACATAGGCTATTTTTTATCCCGGAAAATAGCATAGTTCCCAGGGGATAGCCGTAAACATGTCAATAGCTAAATCTACGCAGACGAAGTCGCGGGCAGAAGCTAGTAATATTATAATTATAAATGTGAAAGTAAGTAAGTATCTGTCACGCTTTCTCGCCTAAATCACTGAACTGTTTAATAAAATTTGGTACAGGTACAGTTTTAGTCCCAGGGAAGGACTTCGGATAGTTTTTATCCCGGAAAATTGCTAAGTTCCTGCAAGATAGCTATAAAGGAATTCTGCGCAGATGAGCTAGTACAAAATCAATACAAGATCAATGTTTTATCCACATCATCTCTAGTATCCTATAAAGAAGAAAGAAAGAAAGAAAGAAGACATTTATTCATTTTGCAAGACACACAAATATAAGAGCATGTACACACAATTTTATAGAAAAAAACAACAATAAAAAAACCAGACATGAAGATTTAATCATCAGCGTTGTGTTGTGTCTTCGCGAAAGTGAAACGGTCGCTGGCTCAGCATTACGCTGAGGTGTTAGACACCTGCAGCACTGATTTTCAGCCAGAACCGTCTGTGACTCAAGAAACGATACACAGTGTAGATTATCGAGGGAATGGGCGAAAATCTTAGGAATCATAATTATTATAGGCGATGCGGCTAGCACCCATTACTATTTTGATTCCCCTTTCCACCCATACGCCCACAATCATGCTAAATGTGGCCTTTAAGTGTTGTTACCTTAGGCTCTGTCTACCAGTAAGGGATAAAGGCGTGATTAATGTAAGTATAAACATACTCGTGCTATTAAGTATTAGCTGAAACGCAATCAAGCGTTTTGTATTATCAATTTGAAGTCACCCCGTATAAGGCCAAGCCACTAACTACCGATCCCATACTTTAGTTCGAACGGCAAGAATCATTGCACCCCAAGCAGTAACAAGTAAGTTAACCGTTTAACAGTCGTAACTAACGAACCCTATCAAGAGTTACGTATATTATCTACAATCGTTACAAACTTCGCCCAAGCTGCACAGTTATTACGCGTCCAATAATTCATGTTTTGCACACCGAACGGTCCTTATAACAACGGAGTAGCGGAGCGTTTGGTGAGAACGGTCAAATTTGTACGTTGGTGCGGATAATAATGGCCGTTAGGATCCTAATGCCAATTACATTGTCCCCGGCTAGATGTTCATGCTAAGCTATTTAAGATCGAGCAGAATCGAATGGTTCGCTTATCGATTCTAATCGATGTCAGATTTAGAAGTTTGCATAATCTGTGGACTGAACTGCAATTTGCTGCATGGTTATGAGTTGCTTTCATAGAGTGCCCGCGTTTGTGGGATGACATCTGCTGTTTTGAATACAATCATGCTAAACATGGCCTAAAGGCCTTGTTACCTTAGCTCTGTCTACCTCGAAAGAGATAAATACGTGATTTATGTATGTATGTACATGTACATATGAACCTTTTACATAGACGGTTAAAAAGGTTCAATAAGCAAAATTAACGACGTTCTAATGTACAGAATGACTCAAATAAATGGGTCGGCGCTTAATAAAATGAATCATTAATTATCATCAGCGTATAAAAGTGTCGTAATGAATAAATGGAATAAATGGAATAAATGAAAGCCCATTCGAGGTACGGATTGCGTAGCAAAAGGTAATATCGATAAGTGACCTACTAATAGTACACATAAATGGGGTGATTTGGTGTTTTTGAGTTTCTTACCTTCGTGATGTTCGTTTTTATCAAATGTTTTCGTTATATCATGTTTATAAAATATTGACGTAAGTGAACAAGTGACATTATTTGAAATTGGCTTGAAGTAGAGAATATCAAATGTAGCTAGGTCACTAAAAGTCACACACAATAATGTCTCCATCGCTCAGGAAATGAACATAGTGGACCAACGGCAAAAAACCTCGCATAACCCCCGGCTCAATTTATTGTTGTGCTAAAAAAAAGTATCGTCCAAGAATCATCGAAAGATATAAATTTCCACAACATCCGGACCGACCCTTAGGGTCGCTACACACGGCTATTTATACATTTTTGTAAATATGTATACATATTATAATCACGTATCTTACTTTATATTATAAATGCGAAAGTATGGATGGATGGATGGATGGATGGATGTTTGTTTGTTACTCGATCACGCCAGAACGGCCCAACGGATCTCGATGAAATTCGGCACATAGACAGAGAAAAGTCTGGAATAGCACATAGATAGGCTACTTTTTATCCCGGAAAATTGCGTAGTTCTCGCGGGATAGCGATAGACAAATTCTTTGCAGACGAAGTCGCTGGCAACAGCTAGTTATAATTATATTCGTCAACATACGGTGAAGATGTTGACATACCAGGAGCACTAGACAGCTACGAATTTCATTTATTTTCTATGATATTTTCTCCTTCTTTAATATGATATCATTCATTCAGTTTCACATTGTAATGATTACTGGATGACATTTTAATACCTATATAGAATTAAGCTTATATATTGTACGCCTCACGGAGGCAGGACATGACGAATTGTAATTAAACTTATTTAAGACCTGTATTACTCATGACCATGCAATAAATATATTTGTTTTTGTATCTAATGATTATATTTTACAATGAAGAATAATATCATCCACCAAAAACATGCATACATACACGTTTAGCATGACTGTGTGCGTAAAGGTGGAAAGGGTAATCAAAATAGTGATGGGTCGCACATTCCCTCGATGGGTTTTTACCCCAGGTCACAGAATATGTAATAGTACTAACGTACAGAATGGCCACGCTCCGCCCCGCACCGATTCGAGTTACCCCACCCTTCAAGCGCAGGCTGGCAACTAGTAGGGTGCGCAACGCGATGTATGTCGGCCGCACGTCACAAGTTCGGAAACCTATCCTACCTAGGTACTTCATTTTATAAAACATTAGAAATAACTACAAAATCATTCGCTTAAGTTTGTTGTCGTACATCTATTGTAATTGAAAATAATAATGCTTAAATACACAGACAGACACATTTAAGTAAGTTTAAATAAATAGATAACGATTAAGTACATTTATTTGCATATAAGTACCTATATTTATGTCATTGGTAGTACTTATAGTACTAGATTTTTGCGATAGACAGCCCTGTGTATCTTACGCACACATTGACGCGTGTACAGACGACGTCGTGCCTGTGTTAATTTCAGATCGCGGATTTTGTACGTCGTGGCCGCCGTGTATATTTAATGTTTTTTTTTTTGCTCCCAAACCGGAATGAAAGAGAAGAAAACAATGACAGAATAATTTACTGAATCAGGCGTAAACTACTATACGAAGGTCCATTTCAATTAACAGAAAACATTTACCCTACTGCTCCTTGGTAGCGGAGTAGAAAGGTAAAAGATAGAATAATTAATCAGACTAATAAAGGTGGAAACACATTGTTAACACGCGATGCGACCCGATGCAACGTGACGCGTGTTGAATCGAATCAAATTGTATTATTTTCTATGACCAAAACCACACTATGAACACCCGACGCGACGCCATGCGCATACATTCATTGCATCGGGTCGCGTCGCGTGTTAACAATGTGTTTCCACCTATACCTACGAGTCTTCTTTTTAAACTTAAGAGCTAGGCTCTTGTCGGTGGAGCAATTTCCATGTCGTCCTTTTTAGGGCTTTTTCTTTGACTTCCTGATACGTCACGACTTCTACTCTCTCTTTCACCTGGTCAAAATGTTCTTCTAGGCCTTCCTCTCTTCCGCTTCCCTTCAACCTTTCTTTCAATTATGATCTTAACATATTCGGCGTATTGCATCAAGTGTCCTACGAGTAACAAGATTCAAATCAAAAGCCGGGTCTTGGCTGACAAAGACGCCTCGAGGAGGCAGCTGCATTAGGCATGATTTCGTTTGGCACAAATGTTGGTTTCAAAGTCGATCCGAAAATGATTGCCCTGCGCCTCGCTCAGTCAGGACCCCATGACGTCCGAATGGGAATCAATTCTGACTCAGTTCAGGTTTCAGGTGTCATTTTTAGTATGGATCTGACAGCGAGCGAACCTAAACTGAATCGGAATTGAATCGCATTAAGACGTCATGGTAAGGCTATACGGCGAAATAGCTAAAGTAAGACCAAGGATACAAGATTAAAGAGTATTAACACACGTCCACACACACTCACACTCACACACACTCACACACACACACACACACACACACACACACACACACACACACACACACACACACACACACACACACACACACACACACACACACACACACACACACACACACACACACACACACACTTACACTTATTTCTTTGTCTTAAAGGTTGTCTGGTAGAGATCGCTATTAAACGATAAGACCGCCTATTGTATACTTTGTTATTTGTTTCTGTATTGTTTTGTACTGATTTGTGGTGTTCAATAAAGAGTATTTGTATTGTATTGTATTGTATTGTCCAGAGGTTCAAAACGTTTTTATTTGAATAAGTTATACACAAATATTAATATTCTCTCTATTGTAATCGTTGTTGTCTGTAGGTATTAGATAAATATGATCCGTCGGATGAGTCCGAATTAGCCGTATTTATGAAAGAAAAGAAAGAAAAAGGTTTATGACAAAACTATCTATTGTATCCTAACTAACTTAACTAATAGAAAAACGGATGAACTTGTTCACAAAATGGCGGACCAAAAATGATGACAACTGCGGTATTGACTGCTTTCCTGTAACAGGGATCATGCAACGACAGCTGCCATCGACAAACTGAGGCCATTAGAGGTCATTACTGCGTACAAGAGTTAAAGATACAATAATCATCGCTTGCTATCACAATGTAAATCAGCAGCGGTCCGATTGCTTTCGTATTTTACATCGTCTCGCTGGCCTTACTTTACATTAGTTGAGTGCCAAGTGACCCTAATAATTTTATTCTCGAGTTAACTTTCTTCTCTTAATTCCGTGAAACGGCAAGTCGGAAACTGTTTTATTAGTATTATTAAGCTTCATTAGTCACGTAAAAGCATTAAAAAAAATCATTTTGGCTTTTTCTCTCCCTCCCCAAGCATATTCTAAGAAGCAGTTACGTTCAAAAGTTAACGTTTTCACCGAATACCCGCACAACAAAACTCTTTTGTGACAACAAAGATACAAGGAAAACAATTCCCGGAATTGTCCATCAGAACATTCCTTTATCTACGATTCGGGGGAAGAAATGAAATTATTTATCAACGTCTACAAAATGGCCGTAGGTTATGACGACGTTTCTTACAAATCGGACCGGCGCAAATCTGCGAGAGGCCGAATGAATGAGGTTCAGACTAATACATCAAGCTTTGTACAGACCAGATAGAGATCGTCCGCCGTGCCCTGACACGTGCATAAAGTTAATACATGGAAGAAAAATAAAGGACTCTGTAGTCGTAATGTGTGCCTGCATTTATTTTGGAATAGAGCTGCGCTTTGAGTTACACCTTTACTCCTTCCTTATTCATAAAAAGTTACAAACTGATAATGTTTTTTTTTTCCATAAAATGTCTTCTACATCACCTAATAGGACAATTGTCAAGCAGGTAAAAGATAGTTTTGAAACAGGTTGGTCATTGTACGGTGGAAATCTCAGCTAACCCAGTCGAATCCTACTAATATTATAAATACAAAAGTTTGTGAGGATAGATGTGCGGATGTGAATGTGTATGTTTGTTCCTTCTTCTCACTGAAATGAGTGAACTGATTTGGATCAAATGTGGAACGGAGATAGCTGGTACCCTAGATTAAAACCTAGGCTACATTTTTATCCCAGATAATTGCATAGTTCCCGCGGGATAGCGATAAACATGTGAAAGGTCGTAGCTGGCTAGAGTTGCAACGTAAATTATTAGTGCAGAATATACTATCTACATCAGTTCTGAAGTATAATTCTATGCGGACGATGTCGCAGGCAGAAGTTAGTGTTAAATAAGAACCAAATTAATCAAAGTAATGCACAGACATTTTTAAAAATGATACGAGTACAAGACAAACAATAAACATTGGCACAACCTTACACATTGAAGAAATAACGACAAAGATACAATAAACTTCTCACTCTCATTTTCATAAAACACTCATCAATAGTTTTTCAATCGCCCCAAAACAGTTCAACCATTTGAGTGGCACTTTAATCATAACATACTGACGAGTCTTCTACAGATAACAAATGTTCGTATGATCGTTTTGATAAAATGAGTAAAATTGATAATTACACTAATGACTGTTTTGCGTGACCGGCCAATTTTGCCGATCATTCAGAAAGATAGGCAATAAATAAATAACGCAACGCTTTTATCCATTATGATAAAACACATTGTTATTTTGTGAAAGGCACCCTGGAAACGAGGGAAAATGGGAGACAAAAAAAACTATTACCAAGTTAAGCTAATAATGAGAAATAGTAATACGATCTAATTAATTGTCGGATAGCGACGTAAATTATTTACCTTATGCAATACGTTTATTATAATAACAACACTTGGCTGGTGCCTAACACTAATTAGTTTATTCTGTTTAGGGCCTTATTCCACGACACTCTTTTAAGTTCCTGTTCTTTTAAATTCCGATTTAGTTTAGGTTCGCTCGCTGTCAGATCCACACAGCTACAGTCCGAACTAAGTCGAAATTACATCGCATTAGGACGTCATTGTAATTCTCTTGATATTTTAAGCGTCAGATATCAAAGAAGCCGTCTCTGTCTTTACCATAGTAACCATTAGAGATAGCGCCATACCTACGTGGAAAGAGATAGAGATAGAGAACACAGAGAAAGTTATCAGAGAGTAGTGAAACGGCCCTTAACATGGCAAAACATTTGATTTTCCTTCTGGTCTTAAGTTAATCAGATGAAACCAAGATCTTAGAATCTTCTTCTCAGAGCAATGACAGTAGGTTAAGAGTTCCGATTGGTGGGATCGTGTGGAAGAAATAGAGACTTGAAGATTGACGTTGCGTGAACGCTTCCTATCTTTTTTTTTATCAAAGTTGAGGTTTTTTTTTACGTATGACTGGCCAGTGATTGTTAACTGAAACCAATCAATCTCGCGTGTTGTGTTTGTCAGAAGCGAAATTTGTATTGCAATAGGATATCTAGTGGAATAGAATGAAGCTTAGTGCGATGAGGCAGTGAGATAGAATATTGCTTAGTGAGATAGGGCAGTGAGATAGAATTTTGCTTAATGAAAATTGAGCAGTGAGATAGAATTTGCTTAGTGAGATGGGGCAGTGAGACGGAATTTTGCTTAGTGAAATGGGGCAGTGATATAGAATTGCTTCGTGAAATGGGGCAGTGAAATAGAATTGTTTCGTGAAATGGGGCAGTGAGATAGAATTGCTTCGTGAAATGGGTCAGTGAGATAGAATTTTGCTTAGCGAGATAGAATTCGCTAAGTGACACTGGGCAGTGAGGTATAATTTTGCTTAATGAAAATTGAGCAGTGAGATAGAATTTGCTTAGTGAGATGGGGCAGTGAGATAGAATTTTGCTTCGTGGGATGGGGCATAACTTCACTTAATCGAACGAATAGTGTAATCGATTATTTTAATAATAAAATAGATTGAGAAACTTGCGTCATTATCATCATCATCAGCCTGAAGACGTCCACTGTTGAACAAAGGCCACCTCCTTATGACACCATAATGAACGACCACTCGCCACCTGCATCCATCGGTTTCCAGCAACTTTCACGATGTCGTCGGTCCACCCAGTGGGAGGCCTGCCAACACTGCGTACGAATAAATATTACCCATAAGCGTTACAGCAATCGTCTGTCATAATATTTTGGCAGAGGGAGACGCCCGTGTTACTATCCCTGTTATAACTTGTTCGTAACCTTCCTTAATTCGTCTAGAAATCAACCGGGGGCACTGACTTCATACTTCATCCTAAAGCATAACTTTCCGATTGGTGGTTCAAAATTGGAATCCAATTCGGAAGTACCGTTTACGTTAACGAAGTAGAACGTAATGCTATCAATTAGTCGATGGAAATATGGCATCCCTTAGATGCCGGTACCAAGTGGTCCAAAGACACGCGAAACTCGACAGTGTACCTATGAAAAAGTTTTCAGCCTCTAGTGTAATTTTTCGGATATAAAAACGTCTCGAACGCGTTCACGTGAACATCTCAAATTACTATGGAATAATTTGGTAGCGCCACTTGCGGATCGAAACGGCAACAAACTGTTCTCATAGTATTTGATATTTAACACAAACGCGTTCGAGACGTATTTTGTGACGGAAAACTTACACTAAGCATAGAGCTACATGACTCCACTGTCCGTCTGTCTATTGGTCTGCCTGTCTGTCTGTCTGGCACCAGGGTGTATCTCATGAATCGTGATAGCTAGAGAGTTGAAATTTTCACGAATGATTTATTTCTATTGAAGAAGTTTCTTAATTTTTTTTGTCTGCCTATATGTAAATAACTAAAGTAAAATGACCTCATAATGTTTAGGAACGGAAATCTACTAACACTGGATTTTTCAATTCACTTCTTAATTTAAAATTGTTTGAGACCCTCGGTGCGCGAATGTGACTCGCTCTTGGCAAGTATTTTTTTCAACTTGATAGTTACTTGTTACGAACAAACATTTTATCTTATTTATTTCTTTGTGTTTTTAAAAATGATAGATAACCGTTGAGTATACTTTGCACTAATCTAACTAATATTATAAATGCGAAAGTATGGATGGATGGATGGATGGATAGATGGATGAATGTATGTTTGTTTGTTACTCAATCACGCCAGAACGGCCCAACGGATCTGGATGAAATTTGGCACATAGATAGAGAAAAGTCTGGAATAGCACATAGGCTACTTTTTATCCCGGAAAATGGCGTGGTTCCCGCGGGATAGCGATAAACTAATTCTTTGCAGACGAAGTCGCTGGCAACATAATACTTAAAATTTTATTATGAACGTGACTTGGCACTGACTACCAGGGACACAGCGGGCAGGTGGAGATATGCTTCAAACTGCTTCCACGCAGCCAGGGTAGTACAGCGAACTAGTATACAGGTTAGTACTTATCTCAAATTCTAGGCTTTTTGTTCTTGCCGAAGCCTTTGAGACTATCTACTAGAATATCGACCTGTTTACAAGAGAGAGGCCTTTTGTAAAGATAAGTCTAAAATTAAATTGAAGCCTTTGAGACCATCTACTAGAATATCAACCTGTTTACAAGAGAGAGGCCTTTTTGTGAAGATAAGTCTAAAATTAAATTGATGTATAATGCTCTCTTATCATCAGTTTTACAATAGTTACTCCCTTATTCATAAACGCTCTGTAGGCTTCTGCTAACTTAGCAATCGTTTGTCCTTATCTGTCACTTTGACATTTACCTTTCACAGATAAGGACAAACGATTGCTAAGTTAGCAGAAGCCTATAGAGCGTTTATGAATAAGGGGGTAAGTGTTTATCATTTTCTGGATAGTCTTGGTAGTTTTAAACTAAAAGAGACCTGTTTTATGATCGAAAACATAACGCCACTTTTCTGTCACGAAACGACAAGGTAAATATTATTAATTATTATGTGTATTTTTATTCCCCTTTTCCATTATGCGCCCACAATCATGCTAAACGTGGCCTTTTTAGGTATTTTTACCTTAGGGCTCGATCTGGGAGCGAATCGGAATATATAAAGTTTAAAATGTATAATGGGGTAAAATACATAATGGTTCAAAATACATAATGCTGTTTTCTGTGAAACTATTAGCTGGATGAACTTTTTTGATAGCGTAATCTATAGATTGGTTTAGGTTAGGTTAGGTTTAGTTTATAACAATCCTGTTAATTTGCAACTTTCTGAGAAAATCGCGTTATATATTTTGAACCATTATGTATTTTAACCCATTATACATTTTAAACTTTATGTATTTTAATACGTACCCCTCGATCTACATCTCTACCATCACTACATAGTATAAAATAAAGTCGCTTTACGCTATCTGTTACTATTTATGCATAGATCTTTAAAACTACACAAAGGATTTCGATGCGGTTTTTTTTAATAGCTAAGGCTCGTACAGACTAGGCTAGTATTTTAGTCTAGTAGTGAGTAATTTAGTAGGCAAACTATTCGCTGCTGCCCAAAAATCGTTTTTGCTGCCAAAGACACGTTTGCCTACTAAATTACTCGCTACTAGACTATATTCATTTAATTTAGAATGATAAACCACAATAGCATTATATTGCGTCTGGTCAACTATTTCTTACCTAGCAAATAGTGCAGTGCAATAGTTTGGCAGCCGCAAAATAAAATTGTTTTAATGTCACTTTATTTGCGTGTCGTCAATTGTTACTCTAGTACAAATTGTTAAGAGATTACAGTTCACGAACCGCAATATAATGTTGCTGTGGTTTCTCATTCTAAATTAAATGGAGTATAGTCTGTACAAGCCCATAGAGTGGTTCAAGAGGAAAGTTTATAATTAAGTAGGTACAGACAAAGTCGCGGGCAGAAGCTAGTAAGGGCTAAAGACGTATGTATGTATGTATGTAAACTCTTTATTGCACATAAAAATTTAAAAATACAGAATCGTGATCGTGATAATCGTGATTTATCGAGCTGATATTTAACGTGACTTGGCATCGAGTACCAGGAGTACAGGAGCTAGGTGGAAATATGATTTAAACTGCTTCCACGTAGACAGGTAAGCACTTATCGCCGGTTCCTGGCGTCGTGTTCTTGCCAACTCTTATCTGCACTTACATGAGTATTTTATACGGATATTTCCGCACGTCATTTTTAGACATGAACGTGGATTGCAGACGGCGAACGTATGTTTATTTTCTTATTTAGATTCGATGTTATATTGCTTATTGGGTCTATATTGTGGGTAGACATGTTTGGTGGTGTGGTTCACTAACGATTCGCCAATAAACGTTAGATCGCGTGCACTGTTTGACAAACATATCATTCGACAACTCTTTACAGTGCTTCTAGTTGCTTAATTTAATTTGACAGTTGCCGTGTTTCGAATAAACATGAATGAAAAAGTACAACAGCTAGTATTATAATAACTCTAACATTATGCCAGCATACAGGACGAACGTACGCACTTGGTCGACTTTATTTCTCAGAAAAAGTTAATTTTTAAATAATTTTTTTAGTTACCACAGCCGTTTCGTTTACAACTGAAGTTAATTCAAGCAAAAAGTCGGCAAACCGTTCACAATCAGTTAATTCCGTAATGAATTTGAATATCATTAATTATGAACACACCCTAATGAAACTACCCTCATCCAATTAAACCCGTTGGAACGCGTTAAAAACTGTTTATTTTACTAATGAAGTATTTAAATTGAGCTTAATTTTGCTTCTTGATGTTATTTTTATTCACCCTTTGTGCCTTTATTCCGTTTTTTTTCCCGTCATGAATCTTTTTTGCTGAGTGACTTGGCTTTTTATTTTATTAGGTGGCTTTCATTCATTATTTGTTTTGTTTGAAAACTGTTTATTAAACTTTTATGCTTTGGATTAAATATATAACTTTTGACGTGACAACGTCTTATAAATTGGTTTGCCGGGTGACACTTCAAGAAACTGCGTTACGCTCCGCTCACGTTATGCGCTCACAATGAGAGCGAGTGAGAGGCACGCGGGCATGGTTAGCCCGCCTAAGAGCGAGAGAGACAGACATAAAAAGTGAAAGGCACGCGTCCCTTCCACTCGAGCACAGTTAGCCCGCCTAAGAGCGAGAGAGACAGAGCGAGAGAGAGAGAGTGAGAGAGATAGGCATACACACCGGTTCATGTCTTGCGCTTCTATTTCGATTTAGATTCTTTGTATAAATTAATGTTTTAAATATAATTCTTTGTATAAATAAATGTTTTAAATTGTTACTATTATTTCATCCTTCTTCCTACTATACGAATGAATATTCACATTAAAATTATTTTACCACTCAAAGTCGTTGTCACGTAAAACTTTCGCCCGTATACCGACTTTACAGGCAACCAATTTTTAGTTCATCGTCATTGTTGGCGACTGGCTGGGTTACATTACAGCCTCCTTCTAGCTTATATTTATTATTCTGTTTGTCCCATTCTTAGAAACACCTCCAATGACAATGACATGGACTTTTTTACCAGTTGCGCTGTCAGTTTGTAGCGGTACACTGCTTTTAGGCTCCTAGTTGTATGTTGGTGTGTTTAGTTTATGTGATTAAACTTCTGTTATCCACCAAGCGTGATTTTAAATTCAATCGTCAACAGTCATCACCATTAAAGAATAAATTAATTTAAGTTTTACTCTCGAGGTGCAATTTAGTTATACTTCGATATCTAGAGCGTTACAGGCCTCTGGCAAAAAGCTAAGGAGGAAGAGTACAACGTTTGCACTGGTGCACCCTAGGCAACCATGATTAACTTTATTTTTAACCCCCAATGCAAAAAGAGGGATTTAAGTTTGCCGGTCGAAAAATCTTTGTACAGATGTTCAGTGAAACTATCCAAACTAAGTGCCAGTTGAAATATTACGAAACAAATCTTCGAGATCTTGTGTATACTTAATATATTCAATATATAAAAAGAAAAAAAAAAGAAAAAAAAGAAGAAAAAAAGAAAAAGCAAGAAAAAGAAAGAAAAGAAAGAAAAAGAGAAAGTTAAAGAGTATTTGTATTGTATTGTATTGTATTGTATTGTATATTTAAATTTTATAAATGCGAAAGTAACTGTGTCTGTCTGTCTGTTACCATTTCACGCTTAAACCGCTAGACTGATTTAATAGAAATTTGGTATACAGATAGTTTGAGTCCCGGTTATCCCGGAGAATTGCATAGTTCCCGCGGGATAGCGATTCTACGCAGATGAATACGCGGGAAACAGCTAGTATTCAACAAAGTACAATTTTGAACGCTCGAAACACCGGCACAAGCCAGCGCATTGGAATATCATGAAAGCAACTTTTTTCACCGCGTCAGCTCAAGCCTCGAACCTCCATTACTTTCGCAGAGTTATCCTAAAAACATCATTAATCCTACAACCAACTTCCTAACTAATATAAACTTAGGCGCGACTATGTACACATATAATATGTACACGTATAGTTCAATTAGCAACTCTAATAGTGTTCTCTAGCTGATCGGTTCGCGCCGCTGAGTCTACTCCAGCGTAATCGGTTCATTATGCTAGGCGCGACAAATTGTTTGCAGATGCGCGAACATTAGATTAAAAGTGATTAATTACGTGAAATTAAAAATTAAGAAACATTAATAAAAACCGGATGTCTATAAAGTCGGTTAGCGATAAATGGTCGCTTTTGGGGGTAGGCTAAGTTGCGCCATCTATCGGCACTTGGTTAAATCGCTTAGTATCAATATAATCAATCTATTGACCCGTAGTGGTTGCGACAACAAGCAACAGATGTCGCTATTTGCGACACACTGACGTCAGTAACGTTACGCAATGAGTCATGCTTCTTCGTGAGTGCGGGTTCATCGATTTATAAGACGTTATCACGTCAAAAAAATATTCGATTTCATGACGAAAATGTCTTACATAATTTTGGGAAAGAGCTGAGACCACTTTTCCATTTTTCATAAGAAATACGTGGACCACTCCGATCCTCTCAGATATCGATTTTGAAAGCAATCAGTCCAAAAACTAAAGATTTCAAAATGGCGGCTACTTTTCATTTTTAAAAACGGATTCATGTTTTGGGGACCACTTGGATCCTCAGATATCGATTTTGTAAAAATTGGTCCAAAAAGTAAAGAATTCAAAATAGCAGCCAGTTTTTTTTTTTTTTTATGGGAATAGGTAGGCAAACGAGCAAGTGAGTCACCTGATGGTAAGCGATCACCTCTGCCCATAGACACCCGCAACTCCGGAGGGATTGCAGATGCGTTGCCAACCTAGAGGACTCAGATGAAATGCCTCTTGTGCCCGTAATTTCCCCGGCTGTCTTACTCTCCACACCGGAACACAGCAGTGCAAGCACTGCTGCTTAGCGGCTGGATTAGCGAGTAAGATGGTGGTAGCGATCCGGACGGACCTTGCACAAGGCCCTACCACCCGCAGTTTTTTCATTTTTGATAGCAGATTTGTGTTTGACGACCACTCTGACGCTCAGATATCGATTTTGAAAATAATCGGTCCAAAACTTAAAGATTTCAAAATGGAGGCCACTTTTTTCATTTTTGATACTTAACGGATTTATGTTTGACGACCACTCTGACCCTCAGATATCGATTTTGAAATCAGTCGGTCAAAAAACTAAAGATTTCAAAATGGCGGCCACTTTTTTCATTTTTAAAAACGGATTTATGTTTGGAGACATACTCTTCAAACTACTGGGTCGATTTTTAGCTAAAAGTGGCTAAGAACTCGCCTGTGGCCCGTGCGAGAGGTTCCTGCGATCTGAGACATTCTTTATTAAACCACCCTCGGAATATAATGTAACATGCCATCAAAATCAAAATCAAAAGTTCAGTTTGCAAATAGGCCGCCAAGGGCTCTTTTACATTGTCTACTTTTGAGACTACCAAGCGCATTCGGAAAGACCATCATTGCCAAGAAAAATGCGCCGCAAGAAACATGGCAGAAAGTCATTTTTTCAGAATAAAATAAATTTACAACAATACTTAAATTCTGCTTCACTAGCTTTTGCCCGCGACTTCGTTTGTGTAGAATTAGCAATTGACATGTTTATGGCTATCCCCCGGGAACTATGCAATTTTTCGGGATAAAAAGTAGCCAATATTTTAATCTAGGATACCAGCTATCTTAGTTCCAAATTTTATCCAAATCAGTCCAGTCGTTTTAGCGTGAAGAAGGAACAAACATACACACTCACTCACTCACATCGTCACATCGTCACAAACTTTCGCATTTATAAATTAGTAGGATTTATAAAAGGGATTTATTAGGTCCCCAAGGTAAATAGGTACCTAGTAGAAATGTATAAAGTCTCTACTGGTCAAAGTGAAACAAAAAGAAATCAAATAAGAAAGAAAAAAATAACGTATAAAAATAATTTAATTTCAGAAAAACTGCAATCAAAATTGCAATCCCAACTCGAGACACAATATTCAATTCAATTCAACATTTAAAGCACTTGCCATATTTACAAGCACTTTACCATTTTAGCGTAACACAGTTTTCTGCTTCGGGCCTCGTTTAATTTCCTCCCAGGAAGTCTATTTTCAGGATCAGGGACTGAGAAATTGACAGTTAGTCGCGAGTGGAACATTACTTTAGGTATTCGCCAACCGCGAAGGTTTTAACACCGGGTACATTTGCATTTACGTCGGTAACAGTACAAGTTAAGAGGCTGACAACACCAAATTTTGTTGAAATTGATGTTATTTAAGCACTTTTTAAAGAAAAACTACAGACAAAAAAATACAAAAAAAAATATAATGATAATTTTCATCATATTTCAAACACGCTAGACGGACTCGATACATAATTGAACAAAATCGGCTCGATAGAAAATAATTGCAAAGATTGGTCTTAAAATCATCATTAAACGGTTCTATATCTATATTTTTTCGACGTATGGGTCTGCAATTAAAAACATAAAGTCAACATATTCATACCTACACGGCTAACGAGTCATATTTCACAAATAATCCATACTTTTTTTTATTTCCTCTTATTTGCAAGATTTTAGACGCGCGCCAAGCTCCCGGAATAGTTTCTTCTCTTTCACTCACAGGCACGCGAACCGTATGTGTGAAGAGTGGCGCTGCTTAAGGTCATTTGCTGTTGACAGCGCCTTAACGTAGGGAAGTATCTAAATATTTAGGGCCTGTCTCACTGATGACGTCTCTGTCTGTTTCGTAGTAATAAATAGAGACGGAATCATAGATGACTGACTGTTAAGGAGTGGTGAAACAGGCCCTTAGGATATCTTCTCAATAGCTACGACATGTCAATTTAGGATTTCTATTCTTCCTATACCTATAGGAAGATTACTGTAAGTAATTTCAAGGCCATGGATTTTTTAAAGGTGTTCTAATTTAGATACAGGCAGTGAACTAAGTTTCACTACATAGTATAAAACAAAGTCGCTTTCCGCTGTCTGTCTCTATGTATGCTTAGATCTTTAAAACTACGCAACGGATTTTGATGCACACACACACACACACACACATAAATCACGTCTTTTTCCCTTACGGGGTAGACAGAGCCCAAGGCAACAAGACCAAGGTAAAAGAAAAAAAAGCCGTGGTAGCCTAGTGGTTTAACCTGTGGCCTCTCAAGCAGAGCGTCGTGGGTTCAAATCCCGGGCTCGCACCTCTGAGTTTTTCGGAATTTATGTGCGAAAATTACATTTGTAATTTGCCATGAGCTTTTCGGTGAAGGAAAACATCGTGAGGAAACCTGCACACATCTGCGAAGAAATTCAATGGTGTGTGTTAAGTTCCCAATCCGCACTGGGCGCGCGTGGGAACTATAGCCCAAACCCTCCAATACACGGAGGAGGCCTATGCCATGAGGCACGCCGAATTTCGCGACAATTTAATAAATAAATAAAAAATAAAAACGACAATAACAACAACAACAACAACATGTACTTACTGAAATTATAGCGAATTCGGAATAAAAAGGCTTATAAATAAATAAATAAATAAAATTTAGATACAGGTGGTGAACTGAGTTTCACTACATAGTATAAAACAAAGTCGCTTTCTGCTGTCTGTCTCTATGTATGCTTAGATCTTTAAAACTACGCAACGGATTTTGTTGCGCACACACACACACACACACACACACATAAATCACGTCTTTTTCCCTTACGGGGTAGACAGAGCCCAAGGTAACAAGACCTAAAGGCTTTAGCATGATTGTGGGCGTATGGTGGTTTTATTTTTATTTTGATGCGGTTTTTTTTAATAGATATATGGTGATTCAAGAGGACAGTTTATATTATGTATTGTATAATTATACGCAGACGAAGTCACGGGAAAAAGCTAGTTAAATAATAAATATACTGTCGACCACAATAAGCAAGAGCTTAAAAATGTTTTGTATTTTACATTTTGACTTTTATGTAATTGAGTCAACTTAATATAACAAGATATTTCCAATTTTCCATATCTTTATCATTTAATCGCGATAATATCGTACTCGTAGTCTCGTACCTTCAAATTATGCGATTGCCGCAGTGCACAGACTTAACCAATGCGACAACTTTAGTTTAAACGAACAAAAACATTTACCTCGCTACTCCGCTATTCGCGTTCAAAATAGCCAGGCTTTTGCGAAATAACACACTTGGCTATCTTGTACGTGTGTACAGTAGCGATGTAGCAAGGTACCTAATCCGAAAAATAACCCCTGATTCAATAAAACTTTAGATTCAATAAAACTTACTCACTTATTTAGTTCTTTGTCTAACTTGAAATATTATTATATTTTATGCTTCTTTATATGACGTTTAGTAAAATACTAGCTGTTGCCAGCGACTTCGTCTGCAAAGAATTCGTTTATCGCTATCCCGCGGGAACTACGCAATTTTCCAGGATAAAAAGTAGCCTATGTGCTATTCCAGACTTTTCTCTATCTATGTGCCGAATTTCATCCAGATCCGTTGGGCCGTTCTGGCGTGATTGAGTAACAAACAAACATCCATCCATCCATCCATCCATCCATCCATCTATCCATCCATCCATACTTTCTCATTTATAATATTAGTTAGATTAGATTAGTTACATTATTATCTCTTTGTTACTTTGAGGGAAGATTTCTTTTTGGGAACGCTCAATCTAAGTAAAATGTAAAGACTGAATTCAGCCAAAGTAAGCAGAGTTTACAAGTAGAGCAGGTAAGACTACTCCACACCTTGTACCCTACACGTGCGTTTACTTGAAGTTCGATCTTCTTTGCATACGTGTGACTGTACTTTGCTGTTAGCAGAGCTTCAACTTTGCCTTTGGTTTTTATTGTTTCACTAGGCTCACTTAGTTAATAAATAATGCTAATATTCTCACCCAGCCACACACGGCAATACTACTTATATGAGAGCGCGTTCAGGGGCCTTGCCATGACGTCTTAATGCGTTACAGTTTAGGTTCGGTCGCTGTCAGATTCATACTAAAAGTGACAGCTAAAACTTGAACTGAGCCGGAATAAGGACGTCATGGTAAGGCCCCAGTATCCGGCTAACGTCTAGAAAGTGCGTTGCCAGAGAAGGCAGCGTATATAAATTGAGGTGCGCCACTCCCGATGCCTACCGCCTACTGCTGCCTACCCTAGCGTCGCTGCACACCAGTGATGCTGTACTGTTCGCGGGTGGTGTGCTGCGGCGGTCACAGATCACGTCTCGGCGCAACCGTCTGGCAATTTCCAATGCGCGCTCAGCATGCGCCAATAGTGCGCAGCGTGGAAAAATTGCATTACTCGTGCTGGCGCATATCTAATTTGTTGTCAAGAAAGTGTTCAAATCCTTTTTTGACTGACGAAAAAAACGGAGGAGCTCTATTCGACGCGTACCTTTATTTTTTTTATTTTTTTATGTGAATAGGAAGGCAAACGAGCAAGTGGGTCACCTGATGGTAAGCGATCACCACTGCCCATAGACACCCGCAACCCCGGAAGGATTGCAGATACGTTGCCAACCTAGAGGACTTAGATGAAATGCCTCTACCTACCTAAATTTTATTTATATATCCTACTATCTTCTGCCCACGACTTCGTCTGCGTAGAATTAGCAATTGATTTGTTTATCGCTATCCCGCGGGAACTATGTACAGTAATAAAATTGTAATTATCCGGGATAAAAAGTAGCCTATGTTTTAATCTAAGGTACCAGTACCAAATTTTATCCAAATCGTCCAGTCGTTTTAGCGTGAAGAAGGAACAAACATGCACACTCACTCACTCACATCACCACATCACCACATCGTCACATAGTCACATCGTCACAAACTTTCGCATTTATAATATTGGTAGGATTTAGAATTTGCAAACGGGACATGCATGATATTTTTAATCATGTTTCTTAACAAACCCACTTGCTCGTTTGCCTTCCTATTCATATAAAAAAAAAAAAAAAAAAACAAACTATAAAAATTTCGTAAAAAATATGATATAAGTGAAATTAAAAGTAATACAAGAAATAAGGAAAATATAAGAATTTTAAACTACTAAGTAGGCAGCAATCAGAAAGAGAGACCGGTCATGTCATGACGTGATGTCAAAAAAATCCGTACATTTTTTTTTATTCATAATAAGAGATTGAGACAAATTTTTGATAGCTCACATCTCGATTATTTTTATATTAATTCAAAAAATATTTTCTTTTACATTTTTTGTTTCATAAATGAAATTTTAAAAATCATGCATAATTCCCTATTCTATTCAGGAAAATTATATACATAGCCTACCGTGGATATCCAGCCGATCGGAATACAAATACACCTTCACAACTGACGAGCAAAAATAACAGATCACTTTTCATACAAGGTTCTATAACATGAAAAAAGAGAAATCAGTCCAGCAAGCATATTACGTAACTCGCTCGCGATCACCATCGTGTTCATTTTGACAGTTCATGTATGGGCTGACAATTGGCATCGGAATCAGCTAGCTGTCACATTCATACGAGAACTGTCAAAATGAACACGATGGCGATTGCGAACAAGTTACGTAATAAGCCTGCAGCTAATCACAGTTTTGCGATCTGAAATTTAGATTCGTTGTACAAAAAGCCAGACATGGAGCAGAGAATGAAAATGAAAAATATTTTAAAGTTAAAACCGCAACCGCGAGCATTCATGATAAAATGCAAAGTAAATAAAAACAGTGTTCAACGGAGTGGCTGTGAAGAGTGGACACTATAACTGTACAGTCAGCCTCAATTACAAGATGTCTTAAAATATTAGAATAAGTAGAATACTTATTTATTTATTTTACACAATAATAATTTGTTCTAGATATTTCAGCTGGTGGTCGTGTTGATTGACTCACACACACCTGATAACATTTTATTTTCAAACATCATTGTCGTACAATAAACAACTAGACTCCCAATCACGCTCAAAAACTGTCGGAAGCAAAAGTCTGCACGACGCGTCTATTGTGCAGAGTTTTGGTTCAGTCGTGTTTCGACCGCGCTTCGATAACAATGTACATGTCTCTTTCGCACCGTAATCTCAAACGCTTGAGAACAAAGAGACTGACAGGTTTCCAGCGCGTGGCGTCGTGTCGTTACTTCTCACGATCGTATGCAAAAACATTACTGCCACGAAATAAGGTTTTAATTTGAACGAATATGTTAATGACTGTTATCTATGTAAGTTGATGTGTTGACACGCAACACATAGACAACGCCGCTCGGACGTTTCTTGAGGCACTTTTGTTTGCGATTGGGAGTCTAGTTGTTTATTGAAGTAAATGTCAAATCTATTACATTTTGTCGATGGTTCAAAGTACACAGCGTACCTACAAGAGACTCCAATATTGTTTTAAGGTTTTTTGAAATAATCGAAAACGAAAAATAGCTAAAAACTTAAAGTAAAGCTATTTTTCGTTTTCGATTATTTGGAGGCGATTTCACTTTTTCGTGGTTAGGCACAACAAGAACGGACTACCCAACGTAAATTCTAATAGAGCGTATCGAGAGCTTTTCTTTGGTAAATTCTGGAGAGGTTTTAGTGTCAATAATTCAAGTGACGTATAAGCTGGGCAAAATGAGCAGAAGTTATGGAAGTTATATTTGTAGATATACCTAAATAGAGTGTAAATAAGTGTAACTTGCTATTTTATCGAAAACTGGCGACCCGCCCCGGCTTCGCACGGTATATTAAGCATGTATTATACAATAAACCTTCCTCTTGATTCACTCTATCTATTAAAAAAAACCGCATCAAAATCCGTTGCGTAGTTTTAAAGATTTAAGCATACAAAGGGACATAGGGACATAGGGACAGAGAAAGCGACTTTGTTTTATACTATGTAGTGATGCCCGACTTTACTCAAAATAAGAAAATAAAATTCGGCGAAAAAAAATTTCGACGAAACAATGATTTGGCGACACAAGAATCCGCCGAACCCCAAGAATTAAACAGGCAACTATTACCTATTTTATGTTAATTACGTAAACGCAAACTCCACCGCCACTATTACGTACCTTTCACATCTCCCGAATTCCTACCCCAGCTCGTGATCCCCACCAACACCGCGCAAGATGTCTAACAACACGTCTCAAAAATACCTGGTATTTCAACTAGGTATTCCACGTACCAGGTATTTGCTAGTACGTCGATAACTCGCAAATTGCGCTTGCAGATGACAGGAGAGAAGTATTGGCTCTCGTTTCCTTGAACTTTTGCTTCCATTTGCATCCATAGTGTGCACTGTGCATGTTTAGTGCTGTTTTGGTACTTTCAAACGAGACATAAAAGGAGTAGTTGGAAAACACTAAGGGTTTCATAAAATTGTAGTGGTGGTTGGGCTAGTTTGCCTTGTATTTCTCAAGATTTTTGATTCATAGTCACAAAAGGTTTCCATTGTTCGATTTTCAAAGTAAACCGCGTCAAGGCCGGGGATAAATTTTGAATCAAAAATTTGAATGAGAAATCTTTGTAGGGTTGTTCGGACGAACTAAACCACCCACCTGTTGAATTACCTTGTATAGTATGCATGTTTAAAAACTTAATTTAGACAGTCTGAGTTATTGAATGCCGCTGCAGTTGTAAACATAAATAAAAACGACGAAACAAACCTAAACACATATTAGTCACTGAAAAATAGCAATATACAACGTCGTATTGTTCAATGACACTATTTATTTCCTAACGATTCAAATCTTAACAGAAATATATTATAGCAGCAAATTGTTTTTTTTTTTTGCTTCTAGGTACTACGTACATTGTTTTTTTTTTATTATTACATCTCCCATTTTACACACTTCCACTGAGGAATAAATAATTAAATAGCGCATTAAAAAGTAAATTTCACAATCACGATGACGCGAAAACCGGCCAGCATCGAATTCCAAATTTAAATTTTTTAACGTTCATTTAAATTTAAACACAAGAGCTCTCGCAAACGTTACTGGCACAAAAACGGCTCATCAACTCTGTTAATGGCAGTTTTTATCATCAACCAATCAATGAAGGTATTCGCTTGTCCAATAAAAATGATTAATACACTGCAAGCGTCCACTCATATGATAGATGCCCCGAAGTCCAGAGACAAGCATTGTTTTTTTTTTCTAACGACGACAATACGCCATCAATCACGGATGTATTAAAAAGTTAGCGAAAGTTAAGCTTTGGCTCAATTAGTTTTTGTTTACATGGCATTTTGTTGATTGGGTGAAAAACGCTGTTTTATTTCTCGTGGAAAATTTACTTAATCGGTTTGTAGTTAATGCCACTAAGTCTTAACAAAGTGTACAGTGGGTATAAACAAGTTTTACCTTTAATCGTAACTTTTTTTACCAAGCAAACAAAAAAAAATGACACTAGGTACTTTTTTATCTGCCATCGTATCGCAGCCAAGTTACAATTTGATTATTTTTTTCGTGCTCAAAGCCATAGATGACGTTCTTCTTTTTTAATTTTCATGGTCGATACAGGCAAGAGTTGCAGTAGACCGATAATTTTATGCCACCTTTTTTCAGCGTGCCTTTTCTTCTTCAATGTGGAGTGAAATATAAAAAGACACGTAAGGGCACCTTATGTCCTATTTGTTGAATAAATTGGATTTTGATTTTAATCATTTGACAATAACCTAAATACATAATGTTTTTATTTTATTTTATAGTAATAGTACCAATATGTACTATGTATATGTATGTATATGTATGTATGTATGTATATGTATGTGTGTATGTATGTTCCAGCAAAATAAACTCATTTCATTTCATTTCATTATGCTGAACTTTCCTCGGACTTTAAGCGAATAAAAAAATATCAGTTAGCCCAGCCGTTATGAGTATTATACTCAGACACACAGGCTTAAAAATTAAGCCATATATTTTTATTTACATCATACTTACTGTTGTAGTGTTTAACTGAAGACAAAAGTCGACAGTTTTCATTGAAAAATACACCCCCAGCTATTTCTTTCGTACCTGGAACAAAAACGATAGTTATAAATCTATAACAGAATGAAATAACACTTTCTGTAAACATTATAAGCATCTAATTACAAGATCGCGAATAACCTTGTATGTAATGTAATAAGTTAGGTAATAATTTCACGTAATTCTAGGCCGGGGCCTTGTAATTACGATATAAATAAAGACACACTCAATTATTTACTACTTAGTTACGGTTTGGTTATGACTACGGAATTCAATATTCGTAATTACTATGTCATTAAATTGAAAACTAGGCGTTTCGAGCGTAAACTATACTAATACGGTGTCTATAATTAATCAAAAAATTAATTAAAAAATTGAACCTCCTTCAAATGTAGTCTAAATCCGCGAGCAGACCTAAACTGAAACGCAATAAGACGTCATGGTAAGGCCCCAGTACTCGCTAAGCGAGCGACTCAGTCAGGCTGCCACGGCCGGCGTCGCCGCACGCGCGTTTGGCACTTAAACTACTACTAGTTTTACGTGAGTCTGTATGTATTTTATTTTATTTTTGTCGGTAAGTAATACTTACTTAAATCATCTTAAATGGCTTCATTTGGTATGGCACTTGTAATGACTTCTTACTTAGAAGTACCTATTTATACATATAATCTACAATATGTAGGTACGTACCTAATGATTTATAAATTTCATATTTTGTAAAACTAGAATAAAATAATGATTTTAAAGTAAATAAAAAATTATATTTTAGCGATTATCTTTAGACGTAAGTATAATATTTAACGGTAAGCAACCCTAGCAATACGTCTGGACGAGAGAGGGGTGTAACGACTGAAGGGGGAAGTAGGTATATAAATGGCGGCGTTTTGGACGCGGTCAAAAGAGATTCCGTTCTACCCTGTTATTATCTATTCTATGGCCTTACCGTGACGCCTTAATGCGATTCAGTTCCGACTCAGTTCAGGTTTTAGCTGTCATTTTTAGTATGGATCTGACAGCGAGCGAACCTAAACTGAATCAGAATGAATCACATGAAGACATCACGGTAAGGCCTCAGACAACAAAGTGAAAGTGATCTGCGTCTTTTATTGCCTTTTAAGCTACGAAATCCTAACACTTGTACAAAAAAGCTACGCATAAATCGTTTCGCTCGAGTTAAAGGATGAAAAATGTATTTCAGTTCGCTACTTTGACGCCATCTTGTATTACTTAAGCTTTCTCTTACGTTTTCCCAGCTCATTCCAGATTAGTTGAAGGTTCTCACGCTCAGAGGGCTCAGGTGTCAACTGTATGCCTTAATTATTTAACAGGATCAATACGGGCCGTTCCCTTCCCTTCTACGTTTTGATGTACGTCTTTCATCTCGGAACGAAGGACTATATATCCTAGCCCCGTGTCACTGCCACCTATATTTGCTAATCTTACCGCTGAGCATCACTGCCGGTGTTCTAACGTTGGAAATATCTAGAAATAAAAACACGAATACCTTATAATACGTATTAGTTTATTGATATTTGGTATATAATAAATTACAATTATGTTGCCTTAGGCTATGTCTACCCCGTAAAGGATATAGACTTGATTTGTTTTTTTTTATGTGAATAGGAAGGCAAACGAGCAAGTGGGTCACCTGATGGTAAGCGATCACCACTGCCCATAGACACCCGCAACCCCGGAGGGATTGCAGATGCGTTGCCAACCTAGAGGACTTAGATGAAATGCCTCTTGTGCCCGTAATTTCCCCGGCTGTCTTACTCTCCACACCGGAACACAGCAGCGCAAGAACTGCTGCTTAGCGGCAGGATTAACGAGTAAGATGGTGGTAGCGATCCGGACGGACCTTGCACAAGGCCCTACCACCTGCCAACTTGATTTGTGTAGGTACATGTCTTTATTTATTTTAGTCAATCTGTAGTCGCTTCTAGGTTACATTTCGACTTCAGACTACCAACAGGTAGCTTCAGCGTTCAACCTATAAATTTATCCCACCCACTCCGTGTTCCTTCAATATTAAATTCAGAAAATCCTTTAATAGTGAAACTAAGTCAGCGTTTCGGAAGCGTTGTCAGCAAAAATGCAACAGGGGTAATTTATTAGAACTAAGTGGAAAATTTACGACGTAGGAAAGCTCTAGACCCTAGTGCGGAAAACTCGGTTTTCGCGACGCCGCGAACGGTGTTGTTTTTAACCTTTTAAAAAGCAGGTTTTTACGCAAATCCCTTGTTTGTCGCTTGTCCATATTTACGTTGTGTTAGTTCTGAGTTCAGTTTGTAGTGTTTGGATTTTAGCGCTGAGTAAGCTTTAACAGACTTTAAATAAACGGTGGAGGTTTTCAATTCGAATGCTTGTTTTTTTATTTATTTCGGATCTTAAAAAGAAAAAGATTCTTTAAAGAGGGTGGGTTTGCATGGAAAAACATATATATTTCGTACAAGCTTGGCTCGGGAATAGCGGAGTAGCGAGGTAAAATCTATTTCGGTATTTTTCTTAGTGATAAACATGGTGCTACTCAAAATAATCTGTTAACCATCTTTTTTTAGACCATGTTTGAACAAATAAATGACTGATTACTGAAAATACTATTTTTGTTCATTGAAATGAATGGACCTCCGCAAAGTAACGCCTGCTTCAATAGATTATTTAGTTATTATTTATGATTCAATGCCTATTGGTCCAAGTCTTGATTTCATTTCATTTTTTTCATTTCATTTCTTATCATTTCTGTTAAAAAATAATAAATAATTTACTTAATAAATGTCAAAAAAGATGATTACACGAGACAAAAGAAACCGGAAATTGTGAATGTCAAGATGACGCGAACAAATCTTTTATGACTTTGTCTCCGTGACATTGATTCGAATAAAGGGTGCTCGAAAAATTAAAACAATGAAATCAATCAATACCGTTTGATTATTGAACTGACTTCATTACCGGCCAAGTGCGAGTCCGGTTCACGCAATAAGGGTTTCGTACACTTAAAACCCGCCAAGAAAACTGTACTTACCTACATTATTAAATTTTAAATGTAATTTCAAATGCACATAAATTCCGAAAAACTCAGAGGTGCGAGCCCGGTATTCGAACCCACGACACTCGCTTGAGGGCCACAGGTCAAACCACTAGGCTACCACGGCTTTTTTCCAAAATAATGTTTACCTAGCTATAATCATAATCATAATCCTTTTATAATCAATATTGCTTTATTAAACAAGTTTAATCCAAAAGTTCTCATGATCAAAGTAAATAGATGGGTATCATTGTAACAAATTGAGTCTAAGCCTCGCTAAATCTAAAACTTGTCTCCGATAAATTTTGTAAAGAGTTTCAAACTTAGTGCTGCCACAAATTTCTTCAGACATACAGCAGACTTAACATAACCAGGCAAGAAGTGTGCTCGAGCGCGTGTGTTGTAATAATGAAACAATCGTTACTCACAATATAGGCCAGTTAGGCTTATTGTCTAACTCGCTCGCAATCGCCATCGTCTTCATTTTGACAGTTCATGTATGGGTTGACAATCGGCATCGGAATCAGCTAGCTGTCACATTCATACAAGAACTGTCAAAATGAACACGATGGCGACTGCGAGCGAGTTAGATATTAAGTCTACTGGTTCTTAAACATGATTTTCGCCCATTCCCAATCACGTGCTAATATTTTATACTGTTATTGTAAAAGCATCATCCCCAAAAGCTGACTTGCAATCAAACAATACATCTATTCAATAATACAGTTGCTAGTATAATCTGCAATAACAAATTATTCCTCTAGGCAGCTACAACCTTTGACATGATTAGCGCTATTCCGCGGAAACTATTCAAGTGTCCGAATAAAAATTTGCGTATGTTTTAATCTAGGATACCAGCTATCTTCGTTACAAATTTGATCTAGATCCATCCAGTCGTTTCAGCGTGAAGAGGGAACAAACATACACTCACTCATATCGTCACAAACTGTCGCATTTATAATCTGTGATATACTATAGTAAAACTAAGGTAGATACGTCATAGGCGATCTCCCCGTGGCAAGCGAAAAGTAAGGTAATTGCCTGACTTGTGTTTAGTCGCTGTCGGCGCGCGCAGAGGTCCTTATATGTCAAGTAACGGCAATAACGTTGCCATGTCCGAAAGGAGTTTTGTTCAGCTATAACGCGTCTATTAGTAATATGTCATCTTACTATCTTACTATATCTAACTAATATTATAAATGCGAAAGTATGGATGGATGGATGTATGTATGTTTGATTGTTACTCAATCACGCCAGAACGGCCCAATGGATCTGGATGAAATTTGGCACATAGATAGAGAAAAGTCTGGAATAGTACATAGGCTACTTTTTATCCCTGAAAATTGCGTCGTTCCTGCGGGATAGCGATAAATGAATTCTTTGCAGACGAAGTCATTGGCAACAGCTAGTAATCTAACTAATATTATAAATGCGAAAGTATGGATGGATGGATGGATGAATGGATGGATGTTTGTTTGTTACTCAATCATGCCAGAACGGCCCAACAGATCTGGATGAAATTCGGCACATAGATAGAGAAAAGTCTGGAATAGCACATAGGCTACTAGCGATAAACAAATTCTTTGCAGACGAAGTGGCTGGCAACGGCTAGTTGTTTATAATACTAGTAGGATTGTATGGGGAGAGATCAATTTATTTGCAACGCTAGCATGTGGCACCAAACTGTAACTTAAGTTTTACGAACCGTCTCCAAATTTGTCCACCTCATCAATTCTAAAGGCGTCACCATTTTGCTCCACTCGTGCGCGGAGTGCACCAAACTTGGTGAATCAATCAAGTTGAGTATATTGTAACGCGTTATTTAGACGGGGTGTTAACTTATGATCCAACTTAGCCTACTGTGGTTCTTCATACCTTAAACGCGTATCAGTTTTCCTAAACAGTTGCCTTGAGTAACAAACTTGGACTGTTCAAACTTTACCGAATTTGTTCGCAAATTATCAGAATTATTAATTCGAACGCTGTAGGTACTGGCGCTTCATAAGTAAAGACCGAATTTACCATAATTTCAAAATTCCAAGGCCAAGTTAAAAAAAAACTTGCTAAAAAGTCTGGAAAGTTTCCGTACTAAGTACTAACAATTGCCATTATCACTCGTAACATCGAGCAGATAAACATCGAAAAAGCAAGTTTCTTCTGAAAACTAACTTTTGAATTTTATTTTCATTATGTATTGTTAAGTTAAATATAATAACTCTTATTTAAAAGACACTAAGGCAAGTCATTTATTTTACAACAGTCAATTTAAAACCATTATCATCTTTAAATTAAGAATGAAGTGTCCATTACTGGTGATTGTCAGCTTAAAGTGTCCAACACTGGTGCCGTCACCCTATAGAGACACTATTTTTGACTTTGATGAATATTATACTTTTAGGGTAGTTTAATAATCCGGGATATCCACGCCCAAGGCTCACTTGTTTATTGCTTATTGGTTCATTTGCTAAGTTAGATTTAACTTGACGTGACTTGCCTACAAATATGTCAAGTTAACCCGGAGTTAGTTGACACAAGGGCTTGCGTACGGGAAATTATAAGGGGAAAAAACCGGCCAAGTGCGAGTCGGACTAGTTCACGATGCCTACTTTCCCACCCATACCTTTTTTTTACCTGTTATGGGTGGTGTAGGGGTGCACGCGTCACGGTATGACGAGGACCCGGGTTCGATTTCCGGCCATGGCTTTACTTTTCGGATTTTTCTATGTAACGGTAAAACCGTAAAAGTAAAGATAAAAAAATCAAGAAATTAACTTCTTGAGTCATTTGATATTTATTATATTATTATTTATTTATTGTTGCAGATTTAATTATTAATAATTAGACCATGTTAAAGGTAAGTTAATTAATAAATAATCAATAATACTAAAGAACTTACAGTAAAGATAAAAAAATCAAGAAATTAACTTCTTGAGTCATTTGATATTTATTATATTATTATTTATTTATTGTTGCAGATTTAATTATTAATAATTAGACCATGTTAAAGGTAAGTTAATTAATAAATAATCAATAATACTAAAGAACTTAGTTATTATTATTTATTAGCTTGCAATCATCCTACCAACATTGTTTAGAGAAAACAAATATGTAGATATATAAATCTGTCGTAGAGAAATTGTGTTGTAGAAGTATGCAGAGACGAAAAGATCCGCTGGTGGTGGTTCGTTCATTGTTGAAGGGTTCTGTCGTCGAAACTGTCGATAGTAGAAAAATTGGATCGCAGAAGCACGCACAGACGAAACGATCCGCTGGTGGACTGTTCATAGTTAAAGAATTATGTAGTTGAAAGGTCCTGTCGGAGAAGCATGTATAGATCAAAAGTTCCATTGGTGAATTGTTTCTCTGATGAAAGATTCAGTCGTCAAAACAAACGTAGTCGAAGGAATTTGTCGATGAATCGTTCGTAGTTGAAAAGTTCTGTAGACAAAACACTCGTATACGAAACGTTATGTTGGCGATCAATCCAACGACGAAACGTTTGTCACAGTTTGGACACTTCACTTTAAGATTTTGTGGTTTGATCACTTCAAATGTTAATCATAGTACTTTTGATACAAACATCTCGTTTCCACGCGACCACAGATAAAAAATCTCACGCGTCAGCCTAGTCACTGAGGGGAACAAAATCCAAGATGGCGGTAATAAACTGTCACGAAACACATTTTTCTTTAGTTACACTGACGTTTATTACTGCTTAAATTTAAGTCGGCAGGGAGGCAAATTGTTAGAATTATTCAAGGGAAATTGCACCTTATGCTTGGCTTGACATTCCCCGGTGGATGTTGGGAGGCTAGAAGCGACTTAGGATGATTTTTGTATGAAATGTAATAAACTCGGCTTGTAGCTCGAGAGCACCATGATGCCTTAATGCGATTCCATTCTGACTCAGTTCAGGTTTTAGCTGTCATTTTTAGTATGGATCTGACAGCGAGCGAACCTAAACTGAATCTGAATTGAATCGCATTAAGATGTCAAGGTAACCCTCCTAGTAGAGAAAGAGAAGAATATGATTTACTAGGCTAGGTTAGAAGTATGTTTGTCCGGGTGGAATCATGCGACTAAATTTTGAAACTAATATCTGTAAATTTTTTTTTTTTTTTTTTTACTGTAAAATTAAGTGTTTTATGTACAATAGCTTCTGCCCGCGAGTTCGTCCGCGTAGAATTAGCAATTGACATGTTTATCGCTATCCCGCGGGAACTATACAATTTTAAGGGATAAAAAGTAGCCTATGTTTTAATCTAGGTTACTAGCTCTGCAGCTATCTTCTTACCAAATTTTGTTCAAATCCGTCCAGTCGTTTTAGCGTGAAGAAGGAACAAACATACACACTCACTCACGTCGTCACATCGTCACATGCATCGTCACAAACTTTCGCGCTTATAATATTAGTAGGATAAAGAGTTATACATACCTACATCTTCAACCGATTGAGCTGATATTTTGCATACTTGAGTAAGTCGGATGACAATACAATAATCTGGTAGTGGAGTTGTGGTGACGAAGCCAGGATCGTCTCCGCAGGAGGGAACTCTTCAACGGTTGGTCCGATTGTCTTGAAATTTGGTACACAATAATGTAGGACGGATGACAATGCAAGTACAGTCAGCAAAAAAAGGTTGCATTAAAAAAGAAATGTTTGACAGAAACTTATTATGAACTAGCTTCTGCCCGCGACTTCGTCCGCGTAGAATTAGAGTTAAGAACTGATGTTGATAGTAATATGCTGCAATAAGTATTTACGTTGCAAATCTAGGCAGCTAAGACCTTTTACATGTTTATCGTTATCACGCGGGAAATATGCAATTTTCCGGGATAAAAAGTAGCCTATGTTTTAATCTAGGGTACCAACTATCTTCGTTCTAAATTTTATCCAAATCTGTCTAGTCGTTTTAGCGTGAAGAAGGGACAAACATGCACACTCACTCACTCACATCGTCACATCGTCACAAACTTTTGCATTTATAATATTAGTAGGATGAGGTATTGAGCCACTTGTAGTATAATTTCTAAACGACACTGAAAATTAGACCACATAGAAAAATCCGAAAAGTAAAGCTATGGCCGGGAATCGAACCCGGGTCCTCGTCATTCCGTGACGCGTGCTATACCCCTACACCACCCATAGCAGGTAAATTAAATTAAATTTCTAACGGTAAAACCGTAAAAAGTAAACATAAAAATTAAAAAAGAAAAATTTCTTGATTCATTTGATATTTCCTATCACTTGTAGTATATTTACGTCTTCGTTCGTCACGTGTGAATACGTTTGAAAGGAATTTATTAAATAATTCCAAGAAGGTACTTACGGCAGCAATCTAAAATGGTACTTAGGGGAATAAATATAAGATCACTTTCACTTTAACCCTTTCACAGCTATAGGGTGTGTACGGGGAAAATGGAGTGATTTGATTAATTCAATTAAGGGTTTAGTTTGTTAGCCAGAACCTTGAATGGTAATGTGCAAAGGTATAATACTACTTTGTTAGTTAATTGGGAATTTTCATTGTTATGTTTTCATTAAAAATAATGATAATTTTATGCTGTACCTGCCTTTGTTGATAGTTTCAAATGTTAGTAAATATATATACGAAATGTAGTTGTTATAGTACTTTTACTGCCTTAGTGCCCTACAAAATTCCCTACAGGTCGCGGTAGCCAACTTCGAAAGAAGAAAGTTGAATTTTCATTTGTTTCTTCACCGATAACTTTTAATTACAGCGATTGTGACCTGTTAAAAAGAAAACTTCTTTTTCTTTGAAAAAGTATAACACTCTTAAAGTCCCATAGGTACGAATTTAACAAAATCAATTTATAGTTTTTAATAATTTAGCATTTAATAAAGTTTATATTCCAGTGTTCTGTCTAAATAACCAACTTAATAAACATAATTATTATAAAAAAAATATATTTTTTTTTTTTTTTTCAAAATCAGAAGCTCCTTAAAACTCCTGACGCTAACGCGAGTGGGCTACTTTCGTCTGTAGCTTATTGTACTTTTAAATAAAGTCCTTTGAGACTCTAATGTGCACTAGTTAAGATCTATATTCTACTGTGTTAACTGGTAATAGCGCACCCGCGCGGTATATCAAGTCCTCCTCATCTGAGGCGTGTAATTAGTACGAGCACAGTGGTTGCGTGAAACAGTAGTATAAGTAAACAGAAGATAGAGAGAGAGAGAGAAAAATATTTATTTACACACATTTGATACACATAGAAAAAAGAACAGTACATTTGAAAAAGAAGCATGCAATGATAACACATTAAATTACTTAAATTAAACAATTTTTTTTTACCGAAAAGATGTAAAATGTTGATGTATAAAATGGAAGAGAGTTGAAAGAAACGGGATATATGGTTGTAACGTTGCGAGGGTGCATTAGACTATGACTCTGAGTTCCTGGTGCAAGTTTTCAAAACAGACATGGTAGCCTAGTGGTTTGACCTGTGGCCTCTCAAGCAGGGGGTCGTGGGTTCAAATCCCGGGCTCGCACCTCTGAGTTTTCGGAATTTATGTGCGAAATTACATTTGAAATTTGCCATGAGGTTTTCGGTGAAGGAAAACATCGTGAGGTACACTGCAAACATCTGCGAAGCAATTCAATGGTGTGTGTTAAGTTCCCAATCCGCACTGGGCCAGCGCGGGAACTATAGCCCAAACCCAACAATACATGGAGGAGGCCTATGCCAATGAGGCACGCCGAATTACGCTATAATTTATATAAATAAAACAACATGTACCTACCGAAATTGTAGCAAATTCTGAATAAAAAAGGTTATATTATTAGGCATACTAGTCTACAATACTGTTAATAGTTTACTGTGCACAAGCGCATGGCCTAGTTGCCTAATTAATTTTCTTGTTCAACGCGGTAATAGGCTCTCTAGTACCTAAGCATGGGAGCTATAATCAATTGGTAGATCCTATACATTATCCTACTACTGATATTAATATCAGTTAATTACCTATTCAAATGTTACTTCTCTTCTCGCGCTTTCTCTCGATGGTAAAAGCCCTTCGAAAAGACGAGAGCTTATGTGACAGACATTATGTGTGTATGTAACAGTGGCGTGGCGTCCATAGAACTCGATTCCCACCGGCTTGCCTATTTTAAGGCAGTTGGGCAATTTATTGTGCAGAATTAGAGGAAAAGGCTAGTTAAGTTCCCTTCGGCTTGCCTTCTGATATACTTGACGCCACACCACTGGTATGTAAGTACTCTTCGTTCGAGACTCCGACTCGCACTTGGCCGGTTTTTTAATCTACAGCATCCTAGTCCCCCGGGGCCACGCATGGAAATTAAATTTGTATCTGCGAATCGTATTGGACTTTCGAGGATTTATTTCCGAAAAAAGGCAATTTGTTGTTTTTTTTTTCACTTCTATATTTGGGTTATTTTCGGCCAATATTTCGTTTTTATACGAAATACAAAGAAAGAAAAAACAGAAGCCTTATTATTCAACGCACTTGGAATAAAAAAGCATCTTGCTATTCTTTTCTGTCAAGATGCAAACTGCACACACCTGCGAAGCAATTCAGTGTGTGTGTGTGTATGAAGTTCCCAATCTCTGAAATAGTCCAAGCCGTCACATTCTGGGAAGAGGCCTGTGCCCAGCAGTGGGACGGATTAAGGCTTTAGGCTTTAGATGATGAAAAAGATATAAATTACTACTATTTTACTATGATAATGATGATGATGATCCTTCCGACTAATTTCGTGCATAGCGACCACTTCGACTTCTATAGCCCGACCGCTTAAATGAGCCATCGCCCGCGTGGCACAGGGGCGCGGGGTGGACGAAGGGGGCCGAGAGGTGCGGGCGGCAGGCGCACACCCGCCCGCACCTCTCTCGGCCCCCTTTGTCTACCTCGCGCCGGGTCGGTATATAGTTGGTTTGACTCCCTGTACTTCACTACATAGTTTAAAACAAAGTCGCTTTCTCTGTCCCTACGTCCCTATGTCCCCATGTCCCTATGTCCCTATGTATGCTTAAATCTTTAAAACTACGCAACGGATTTTGATGAATATTTTTTAATAGATAGAGTGAATCAAGAGGAAGGTTTTTATGTATGATACATGCATAATATACCGTGCGAAGCCGGGGCGGATCGCTAGTAAATAATAATACAGAATGGCTTTGAAACGTTTATTATTTACTTTACTATATTTTCTTAGTATGAATTAATAAAATCCCTAAGAGACAGATCGCTGCTCTAGTACTCTTAAATATTAATTTGAAACCGTAACAAAATATAATTTATTTTCATTAAATAGAGCTCAAGTAAAAATAATAAGTAAATAATTCTGTGATATTAAGTATTAGATCTGGCCGTTGAAAATTCGGGATTTTACTAAACTCCCATCGGATTCTACGAAAAGGCCTTCATTTTTGCTGTTAAAAATATTCATGCGAAATTTCAGCTTGTTCGCTCTACAATGTAGAGCTGTAGAGTCTACATAACCAAGTTATATAACCAGTACTAAAACTAATGTAGGATGATTAATTTGGATTAATTTAGGTTTAGGTGGTTTACGGGTTTTAGACCGTTCCAGATGGAGACAGATTGGAGAGGCGTATGGCCTACGGTGGGCGTCTACACGCTGAAGAAGAAGAAGAAGGTATTGGTGCTGCGGGGGTGGCCCTTGGAACACCCCTAAGCCCCGAACATTTTTGTTTTAATTCTTTATTTAACCTTAGAATGTCCTGATAATGTAAAATAGTTATGTACCTACGGAGAACAAGCGGAAATTTCACGTGTTTAGACTAAAGAGTTGATTTTACATGCATAAATCCCGTTCACGTGGGAATATTGGAACAAAACATTGATTACTTATTAATTATTCCAGAGATTAAAACATCTTACTTACACGCCAATTGTCATTATAGTCCATCTAACCTTTTCGGTATGAAAGTGTAACAAAGTTGTCCAATTTTCCGTAATAACAATACAATACAATACAAAAACTCTTTCAAATTTTTTACATAAGTACCATGGATTTGGTGCGCAGGCGTTTTGAAAAGGATCAAGTCAAGAAAATAAAAGAACCGACGAACATGTATGAAAAGATTGATGTATGTGGATGAAGCGAAAGAGGTAGATCAAGATCGTAGCTAGTGGTGGTCGTTATTACAACAGCATATAACGTAATGCATTATTTGCACGCAACGAACAACACATTATCGAATCGTCAACTATCCTGTTATCATTATTCGTTGTCTGTTGTCAACATTGTTCATACGCGCACTGTTGAAGCACTTGGCATAGAAGCGCAAGCGAGTGCGCAACAAATCAAGTAGGTGTGTGCGAGAGATAGCACTATACGCGCGAGCTCGCATCGCAATCGCAATTCAAATAACTGACTTTTGGTATCATTATTAGCTGTTGCTGTTTGTTGTCAGTCAGTACCATAACAAACAAGGTAACAGAGCGTTGTTTTGCTTTTGTTCCCGTACGTTTTTATTACGCTGCGATCGCGACGAAATAAGTATAACAATTATTTAATAATAAGTTCATCATCGTTTTGTAAAACAGCAATCCTTTTTGTTTTTTGTTTATTGTAAACTATTTAATAAATTTATGTATTTTCTAGTCACACATAAGTCGGCTTCTGTCTATTTATTATATCTATTTATTACTTTACTTACGTAAAAGTTTATGGTTTATGTAGTATATTTTGCCTGTGTATCGTTTCTTGAGTCACAAACGGTTCTGGCTGAAAAACAGCGCTGCAGGTGTCTAACACCTCAGCGTAATGCTGAGCCAGCGACCGTTTCACTTTTGCGGAGACACACAACGCTGATGATCTAATTTTCATATGTGTTTTTTGTTTTTGTTGTTTCTTTTCTATACAATTGTGTGTATGCTCTTATATTTGTGTGTCTTGCAAAATGAATTATTATTATTATATTAGCCTAATTGAGTGTCCCACTGCTGGGCAAAGGCCTCCCCTTTTTTCCGCCACTCGTCCCGGTCGAGGGCATACTCCTGCCACTCTACTTGATATGCGTCCAAGTCATCCCGCCATCTTTTTCTGGGTCTGCCAACGCTTCGATGGCCATCTCGCAGACCCAATGGGTTGCGATTAAGGCCCATCGCTCTATATTCATGCGGCAAACATGACCGGCCCAGTCCCATTTCAGCTTAGCGGTCTTCGTCCCCACATCCATGACTCGGGTTTTCGAGCGCAGGTCCGCATTTCTGATGTGGTCAGTTCTTTTGACACCCAAAATACTGCGCTCCATTGCTCTTTGGCAGACCTTGAGCCTGGACTTTTGAGCTTCAGTCAATGACCAAGTTTGAGCGCCGTAGGTTAGGATGGGAAGAATACACATGTCGACGAGTTTACGCTTTAGTGACAGAGGAAGGTTACCCTTCATTAGCGTTTCCATGGACCAGAAGCTCTTCCAGGCATTTTCGATACGCCTATCGATTTCAAAATGAATAAATGTCTTCTTTCTTTCTTTCAATATAACAGGATAACAGACAACAGTTTACAATAACAGCTATTTAAGAATAACATAACACTGTTATTCATTATTGCAAAACAGCCGTTATTGCCACCACTAATCGTAGCAAGTGGGACAAAGTAGTCTCTGCCTACCCCTACGGGTGAGACAGGACGGTATATATGTACCTATGGATAGAGAATTAGAAACAGTATGAGACCGAACTTAATCAAGCCATATTATACCGAACCGATTACGTAAATACACTAATTAAATACTCAGCTTAACTCGGGTGAAAAATCGCCAAGTGTCAGCAACAAGGCACGGAACGCGCAACTTCGCGAGTAAATCTTCGAGGAAAGGTTGCGGAGGGATCCTGTGGCTTACCCTCGTTGAATACAACTTACCTCACTGTTTCTTGGAGAAGCGAAGTTTCATATTTATTACGAGTCGGACTTGGCTCGTTCATTACAGTGCGGGCGCGATTGCTTTTTGGTTGTCCTGGTATGCTTGGGAGCGAAGCAGTAGGCTTATTGTCTTGTATGAATGTGACAGCTAGCTTCCGATGCCAATTGTGAGCCCATACATGAACTGTCAAAATGAACACAATGGCGATTGCGAGCGAATTAGACAATAAGCCTACTGAGCACGAGCGAAGCAAAGTGAAGCTTGTTTAACAAAGGGTCGAGGAGATCTTCGAGAATAAGGACGTCGCAGTATATTCGAAATCGAGTTAATGAAAACGTCTACGTTTCGTTAAACTAGTGAAAGTTTAAATCGGTTGAGCGAAGTTTAGCGAAGCAGAGTTGGCAGAGCCAATCACATCATTCCAAATCTGCTTTTCCCTCCGAGACCCTGTGACATTAGCTAGACATACACGTACGGATTTGTCCGTCAGATCTGACTTTCTGGCGGACACATCCGTCAATGTATGGCGAGAAAAGACACAGATTTGACCGCCGGGTATTTGTCCGCTGACCGTGCTCATGTGTCCGCCAGACACATCTGTCAGGCAGACCCGACGGACAAATCCGTACATGTATGGCTAGCTTTTATCTTTTATTTTTTTTATAACCACCTAGAAAACCCCTAACCACATAGCAAATTCAATAAACAAACTGTGCATTATGCTTTTTGATGTTAGCTGTTATGAACATTATATGCTTTGATCGTTATTTCAATTGATATTATATATAAACAACGTTATACCTTACAAAATTAGATATTTTAAGATTATAATTTTCGTTCATTATATCCAGTAAAAATTATACTAAACGAGTTTATATAAAGTGAGCGTATATATTATGAACATTAGATAATAAGTTGTTATATCTCGTATTACTTATTCGCACCTATTCGCACTGGGCCCGCGTGGGAACAGCGCAAGCCCTCTTATTATCAGAGGAGGCCTATGCCCAACAGTAAGGGGAAGACGGGTTGGAGACGATGCGTAATCATGAAAGTTATCTGAAATTATTTAACCATCTCATAAACCATACAAGCCACTGTGTTATTTAAGTAAATTTCATCTTTTATCATGTTAAAAGTTCTAAAGAAACAGCCAGCAGAGGCGCGTTATGTGTATAACTCTTTAGCTACATAAAGCTCGGTACTCACGAACTTCTTTGTACAAAGATAGCTGTTCACGGTACGATTGGTAAACATCGAACACGCTTCAAACTTCGACGTTGCGAAAGTCTTTTGTTTATTGAAAGCTTCAGTTACCTGGTTTTATACGGATATTGCGGCAAATCTGCGAAGAGGGAGGCAATTTTAGTTGTTGCTTGTTCAAAGATTTAGCGTCAGATTACAGTTTAGTTTCAAGATTTTATCTTAGTTTTATAACTGACTACCTGTTGCCCGCGACTTCTTCAGCAGAAACACAAGCTGAGTTGGCGCCTTTTCGCTGTGCTGTGACAATCTCATCTTTATGGGTAACTTGTAATGGTTGTTGTTGTTCTAATTGTCGTTTCATGCGAATAAAGGTTTGTATCTGTCTAATAAAGACATAGGTAACATACATATATAAATCACGTCTTTATCCCTTACGGGGTAGACAGAGCCTAAAGTAACAAGGCTTAAAGGCCACGTTTAGTATTATTGTGGGCGTATAATAAAAAGAGGGGAATCAGAATAGTGATGTGTTGCTAGCCGCATCGCCTATAAAGTGATTTCTAAAATTTACGCCCATTCCATCGACGGTCTTTTACCATCAATCTGCGCGGGAAAAAAATGAACTATTATAAGCGCAGTTACAATGCCTATTATTTCATGTCAATGAATGCTTTAGTAGTTTTACGTATGGCATCAATCACAAATTCGTATTTTTGAATCCGAGCTTACACTTCTTAATTTTTCGAAATTCCTGTGCCAATTTGCATCTGAATTTTACCATGAGCTTGACGATAAAATAAAACGTCGTGAAGAAATTGCGCATAACCTGTGAAGCAAGATATATTTAATTTCACGACGACAAAGTAGCGACAACAGCTACGTTTAAAAAAAAAGGCAGTAAGTCAATGAGTAGCTGTGCCAGTCGCAGTAACGTCAAAGCAGTCGTCCCGCGAATGCCAGCCTTTAACTAAAGGCGTAATTAAACCCGAGTCTACAAGACCCGCAATTACGTTTACGCAACCAAGTTTTAATGCGTTTATTTTCGTTATGTCCCGCTTGTTGAACCGTTGTTTGGTTGTTTGCAGCGAAAATGTTTAGCTTACGTACAAATACGTTATCACAATTTGAGGTTACGTTATAAGTTTCCGTTAAAAAATATTACTATGTCAACTGCAGTTGCTTTAAATGAAAAAAAAAAAGAAAATGAATTTCATAGGACAAGTTGCACCCATTGACCTAGTCCGAAAGGTACATAAATCACGTCGTTATCCTTTACGGGATAGACAGGGCCTAAGGTAACAGACTAAAGGCCACGTTTAGCATGATTATATGAATAAGAATGATTACCTTAATGTTTGAATTTCAACTTTCAACATGCAACTACCGTGAGACTCAATCATAATTACACAAACGGATAACTCACGTATAAAATTCGAGTGTTGCTCGACATGTTTCGAACTAGTACGTGGTCCTTCCTCTTGGAGCGCTCGCTCGGTGAGTATTCGTTCTGCCGTCGCGAGCGCTCCAAGGAATGACTGCGAGCTAGTCCGATGTCGAGCATCACTCGACTTTTATACGTGAGTTATACGTTTGTGTAATTTTCAGAGCTAACGGCCAGCCTCCAGTAATGGAATGTTCATCACCATCATCTCCTGCTTATATATAACTAGCGACCCGTTCAGGCTTCGCACGGTATATTATGCATGTATTATACATATAAACCTTCCTCTTCATTCACTCTATCTATTAAAAAAAACCGCATCAAAATCCGTTGCGTAGTTTTAAAGATTTAAGCATAGGGACATAGGGACAGAGGAAGCGACTTTGTTTTATACTATGTAGTGATTATGTCTCACTGCTGTGTTTAGGCTTCTCAGAATGAGGCTTGGGTTATAGTTCCCACGCGGGCCCAGTGTAAGGTCTTTCCATTCTTAACAGAACTGTCCTATTTGGTAAACAAAATTCTAACCTCAATGTACATTTTTTTTAAAGAATAAGGTGTAGGTATTATGTTATCAAATAAAACTGAGGCAATGTTTTGTACATAATTTAGCAGATATTTTATCTCCAGTTCCTTTATTTACGATGAAATAATTAAAAAATAACAAAAATGTGACGTTTTGTGGTTAGAATTTTGTTTACCAAATAGGACAGTTAAGACTGAAATAACCTTAGATTGGAACTTCATGATGTTACCCGAACGCGTCCGACTTTTCTCGAACACGTCCGATTCTCCCCGAACGCGACCGATTCTCCCCGAACGCGTCCGATTCTCCCCGAACACGTCCGATTCCCTCCGAACGGCCCAAGCTCGGATTAATGCATCGAATATTTAATGGATCCTGACCGGGACCAATATCGGTGCATTATTGCATCAAGCTGAAAGGGATGCACTCATTGCTGGCAAACGAATTTCAAGCATTAGCAAAGGACCCACGGAAAATCGAGCGGTATCCAGCGACCAAGCAAGTCAACTGTTTTTTTATATATATAAGAGGGGGAATACGAGCAGACGAATCACCTGATGGAAAGTGATCACCATCGCCCAGGGACACCTGCAAGACGTGGGGAATCACAAGTGCGTTGCCGACCCTTTCAGGAAGAGGTAGGCTCGCTTTAAAGATCCCTAAGTTGTTTCACCAGTCTCTGTTAAGTTCCAGGTATGTTAACTGTCAGTTATCTATGATTCCGTCTCTGTTTTTTACTACAAAACAGACAGAGAAATGAAATGAAAATTACTTTATTCTAATCCTAATCCTACTAATATTATAAATGCGAAAGTTTGTGACGATGTGACGATGTGAGTGAGTGTGTATTTTTGTTCCTTCACGCTAAAACGACTGGACAGATTTGGATAAAATTTAGTAAAAAGATACCTGGTGCCCTAGATTAAAACATATGCTACTTTTTATCCCGGAAAATTGCATAGCTCCCGCGGGATAGCGATAGATATGTCAATTGCTACTTCTACGCGGACGAAGTCGCGGGCAGAAGCTAGTAATAATATAAAGGCTCTCTAAGCAAAATCTTAGCTGTCTTAGACAGTAAAAACATTTCATAAAATAATTTAATTAATTTCATATTTATCGAAGCAAATGTTACGGGTACCTATATCGGAATAATTATGATATTTGTATAGTACGTGACAAAATTTATCAGATAAGGCCTGCAATATTAGGGGTAAATGACCTTGAGAACCATTTATACTGAGGGTACGGCGCGATAAGAAATCTGTCCTTGCGGGACCCTAATTATTTTATCTTACGCACTAGGTATTTATAGGATGACACATATGTACATACATAATACAAGGGTTTTATGTTAAAAAAAATTGAAAGCCTCCTGATACATCATCATCATCATCATCATCAGTATCTATATACGTCCCACTGCTGGGCACAGGCCTCCTCTCATAAGAGGGCATGGGCTATATATATTATACTAGCTGTTGCCAGCGACTTCGTCTGCAAAGAATTCGTTTATCGCTATCCCGCGGGAACTACGCAATTTTCCGGGATAAAAAGTAGCCTATGTGCTATTCCAGACTTTTCTCTGTCTATGTGCCGAATTTCATCCAGATCCTTTGGGCCGTGATTGAGTAACAAACAAACTTCCATCCATCCATCCATACTTTCGCATTTATAATATTAGTTAGATATTTGCGGGTGGTAGGACCTTGTGCAAGGTCCGTCCGGATCGCTTGCACCATCTTACTCGCTAATCCTGCCGCTAAGCAGCAGCACTGCTATGTTCCGGTGTGGAGAGTAAGACAGCCGGGGAAATTACAGGCACAAGAGCGAGATTTCATCTTAGTCCTCTAGGTTGGCAACGCATCTGCAATCCCTCCGGGGTTGCGGGTGTCTATGGGCAGTGGTGATCGCTTACCATCAGGTGACCCACTTGCTCGTTTGCCTTCCTATTCATATAAAAAAAAAAGTTCCCACGCGGGCTCAGTGCGGATTGAGAACTACACGCACACCATTGAATTGCTTCTCAGATGTGTGCAGGTTTCCAAATGATGTTTTCCTTCACCGCAAAGCGAATGGTTAAATTTCAAATGTAATTTCGCTCATAAATACCGAAAAAACTCAGAGGTGCGAGCCCGGGATCGAACCCACGACCCTCTGCTTGAGAGGCCACAGGTCAATGCACTAGGCTACCACGGCTTTTCAATACAACACGTACAGTTGAGACCGTAAATATCGATACAGTCATCATACTACTATCATTTATATTTATTTATCATCATACTAGCATTTATAGCGAGTTTGTGAGAATATATGGATGTTTGTTACTCTTTCACGCCAGTACGGCTTAACGGATCTGCATGAAATTTGGAACAGAGATAGTTTATTGTTTGGAACACATAGGCTACTTTTTATCCCGGGAATTGCGTAGTTCCCGCGGGATAGTGATAAACGAATTCTTTGCAGACGAAGTCGCGGGCAACAGCTAGTGTCAAATATATTATGATGTCATCGTCATCGGGCTTATTATGACATAGGTGCATTGATGTTTTTGTCGTCTTTATGCCCTTGACTGTATATAAATTACGTATTTATCCCTCACGGGGTAGACAGGGCCTAGAGTAAAAAGATCTAAAGGCAATGCTTACCGTGATTGTGAGTGTATGTGGAAAAGGGAATCAGAATAGTGATGGGTTATAACTTGATTCCCATATTCATCTATTCCCTCGATGATAATTATGAAGTGATAGGCTCTATAAACTAACATAAACAAACATCTAGAGATGTATTCCCAACATAGAGGAAATAACCAATTAGAGTGGAATTAAAATCTATTCAATTGTGGCATGACGCCAGTCTTTTTCGACTTATGACAGATTGACACCATTTGCTTTTCTATTGGCATTTGTTTGATGGATACGAATGTTTGTGCCCTAGTCATGGACGTTTTATTATGTATTTAGGTATGTATTTATCTACATTATATATATTAGTATGTTTATCTGGTTGCCTGGTACCCATAGCTTTGCTGAGCTTGGGATTAGGTCGATTGGTGTAAGTAGTCCCATGAAATTTAGTAATTTAAGTATTTATTTACCATGCTGACACAATTTTTCCCCATTGTTTTTGTTTCATATTCTACATGGAATAAACTCATTTAAGTAGGTAATTAGAATTGTACAATACAATACAATACTATAACTCTTTATTGAACACCACATATAACAATCAAAACAGAAAAAAGGTATACAGAAGTAATAAGGTTGGAAGTAGTAAGGTTGTATTGTATTATATTGTATTTATGTATTCATGGCGAGCAAACCTAAACTGAATTGGAATTGAATCGCATTATGACGTCATGGTGTGGCCCCTGATCATGATATATAGCTTCTTGTCCAACTTTATTTACCCTTTTAACCTTCGGCTGGCCAATCAGAGTGATCACCAATTTAGGCTAGGCGTAATTTTATTTCATATTAGCTTCTGCCCGCAACTTCGTCTGCGTAGAATTATACATTTAAACCTTCCTCTCGAATCACTATCTATTAAAAAAATCGCATCAAAATCCGTTGCGTAGTTTTAAAGATTTAAGCATAGAGACAGACAGACAGCGGAAAACGACTTTGTTTTATACTACGTAGAGATGACCTTTCTACTCTATAAGATTGTTTGCTCTATGATTCTCGACAGTGACAGAACGTCTGAGTCGTAAACTAGACCCACCAAATAGAATTACTTCATACGCTAGAGAAACAGCGAGAGTAATTACGTACCGCTTAAGTATCAAGTTTTGCCTAGCAAGCCTCAGGTGCTACAGTATATTAGTTTGCACAAAGGGATCCTGAGTTTAATTAAGTATTTAAGTGCCATTACTGATTTCATAGTACTGCCGTGCTGTGACAAAACACTGTAACTCGAGTTACACTGTTTTGTGATAGAGTTTCTACGGCCGCCATCTATAGGTCATTAACAGTTAACTCATTTTGTATCAAAAATACTTATTAAAAACCACCATAGCAATTTGGACTGTAACTACCAAAACTCACTTTATCGTTTTAGCTAGACACTGCAACTCCAATAGATCTAACTAATATTATAAATGCGAAAGTATGTATGGATGGATGGATGGTTGTTTGTTTGTTACTCAATCACGCCAGAACGGCCCAACGAATCTGGATGAAATTCGGCACATATATAGAAAAAAGTCTGGAATAGCACATAGGCTATTTTTTATCCCCGAAAATTGCATAGTTCCCGTGGGATAGCGATAAACATGTCAAAGGTCGTAGCTGCGTGGAGTTGGAACGTAAATATTTTATTGCAGAATATAACTAGGTACAAACGTCAGTTATTCAACCTAATTCTACGCGGACGAAGTCGCGAGCAGAAGCTAGTATAGTATAATGCCATATCAAACGCGCAGGACAAGCACAGTTACAGTGTTTTGTCGTAATAGTCTCACATGAAACGTGAAGCGATTGCTTTCATTCAAACGAGTGTCTGTAAAAACTTACAGTTCGCTGAGGTCTAAGAATTAATGTATTTCAAGGGTTTGTATGAAAGTGCTTGCTTTTTTGTATTTAAGACTGGAAACTCAGAGAAATTCAAAGCCTTTAGTGTAAGTTTTTGACACGAAAAACGTATTGAACGCGTTCGCGTAAACGTCTCAGTTACTATGGGATAATTGACAGCGCCTCCACTCATAGTATTTGACAGTTTAACGCAAACGTGATCGAGACGTATTTTGTGGCCGAAAACTTACACTAAGCATACAGAGCCTCTAGTGTAACTTTTCACACGAACAAACGCCTCGAACGCGTTCACGTAAACGTCTCAATTACTATGGAATAATTGGCAGCGCCACTTGCGGATCGAAACGGCAACAAACTGTTCCCATAGTATTTGACATTTTAACGCAAACGCGGTCGAGACGTGTTCTGTGACCGAAAACTTACACTAAGCGTACTGATCTTTTGTAGTTTGGACGTATGAATACAACATCATCTTTAAATTGTCCAAACTTCATTTAAATCGGATGAGTAGGTACCTAACCACGATAAATTACTAAAAAAGATACATTGTTTTGTCATCATCATGTGTTGTTTTAGTTGGCGTTTTTACAACTCTCTCGCTCTTTCTCTGGCTAAAAAATAAGAGCAAACTTATATCTTCCCGAGGCCAGTTTCCGTTTTCTTTGATGATTTTTTAAGTAGTCTCCAAAATAGTTTCGGTTAGTTTTAACTTCTGTAATGTGGCTACAAAACTTTGCCGGGCCGAGAAAATGTTGTTTTCCTCAGAGTTTTATTTGATGTGTTCTTTCGTTTAATAAAAGGAAAGTTTGAAATACTGTTTTCTCAACATAATGATATTTTCTTCACAGTAGACATTGAAGGAATAATATTGTTTCATAATAGAACTACCTATTATAATAAATTGCCTTTTAACGGTTTGTATTTGATCATTCGTGCTAGAGGAAAGCTGTGCTTTGAAAATGAACGAGTATAGGGTTCGAAACGCGCCAGCGGTTTGTGCAGAGTTGATGATAGTTATAACGTATGTGACATATATTATGTTATTAATGTGGAATGGAACGTAAGAAGGTGTGAATGAGACGGTTGATATGAGTGAGAGAGTGAATATTCGATATGAAGAATGAGTTGACGTATGAAAGAGTCAGGATTCAGTTAGAAGTAAGAAGTTGACTGTGACTTGAATAAAAATAGTTTTACGGTGACTAAATTGGTCTTTTTTATTAATTTAGTCCCACATTTATGTGGAATCAACATGCATCGTAGAGATCGCTCTGAAGCGATAAGACCGCTTATTGCTTACCTAATAATTTTCTCTTTCTATTTTCTGTATTGTAACAACGCATAAACATCTAAAGATTGCACATCGGTCTTCTCGGCTAATTTCGGTTTCGTAGAGCGTCGTTTCGTTCTGACTTACGTGACGCCAATTGACAATATTTCAAATTTGTTTATATTGATAAATCAAAAATCATTTTGAGAGAAACACTTGTAGAACACAAAAAAAAAATTTGGTTTATTTTCGTACAGTATTTTTTGGAAAAATGAGCGAAATATGTAAAACGGGAAATGACGTCCAGCGGCCGGTCCAATACTGCCATTATAAAAAACCTTGTCTTCCGTGTTTCCCTTTGACATTTACAACTTTCACAACACAACACTACTGACAGCTGAGCTGACGGTTAATTCATTCGCACACCACTCGGCTTTGTTGCCATCGGGAACACTAGATATCTGTTTGTCGGGCAATAATGCTAATGTTTTTGCAAGATTTCATTTAAAATCATATTTTTTGTGAGGTATTCTGTTTGAGTTTGTCAGCTCGTTTTGACGTTCATCGACATTGACAACTGCATTCACTGTCAAACTATTTAAGTACAGGTTTTGTCGGTCAATTAATGTAATTATTTCAACGTTTTTTTAAGTGTACGAAACAAAGCAGTGACGTCATTTCGCTAATACTTGACGTTTGTTACTTACGTCCTTTCTGCTTGAGCAGCGATTTAAATGGATTTTTTCACGAAAATACAAGATTTTCACGAATGTAAATAAATATGGGTGTCTTAAAATTGTGCGCTCTTTCCAGCCAGACAATAAAAAGTAGCACTTGAAAAATTGAAATATTGTCAATTGTCTCTTTCCAAAGACCGAAACAGCTACGAGTAAATTGAAGCGTTTATCTTACAGCGAATTCCTGAATTCCTGTAACACGTATCGTAATACCAAACGTAACGTAATACGTTTCGCGAGGCGTTAACAGGGCTGTAACGTAACTATGGCAGTCCTTAACGAAATAGGGATGACGTCAGACGTGACGCTTTGCGACGCTTCGTGACGCAGTGACGCTCGCGAAGTTGCGAGCGTGACAGAAGTTAAGGGGAGGGGAGGGTGCGTGTTAGAAGAGGTGAATCGTCGGTGCAGTCCTTCTTGTGGCATAAATGGTGTGAATAACCCGACTTTGTTATACCCATTATGCAGGAAACATAAAACCAAGTATATGTATGTAACTCTTCATTGTACATAAAACACATTAATTGCGCCGTGCTGGAGCCATTGGTCAACGCTTATTAAGTAGGTACGCAAACGAGTATAATGTACTTAGTATAATGATGATTGATGATTAGCAATGATTTTCACTACTATAAGTTTTGCTAAATTTCCCGTGGGATTTATAGTCCATAGTCCTTTTGGACGGGATAATAAATAAAGACTAAACCCTTATTTATAAACGCTCTATAGGCTTCTGCTAACTTGGTAATCATTTGTCCTTACCTGTGAAAGGTAAATCTCAAAGTAACAGATAAGGACTTACGATTACTAAGTTAGCAGAAGCCTTTAGAGCGTTTATGAATAAGGGGGATAAGATTTAGTAGACTATTTAAAATAAATTTAAATATCTTGGGACAATTGACACCAATTGACCTAGTCCCAAACTAAGCAAAGCTTGTGATATGGGCACTAGACAACGGATAAACATACTTATATAGATAAATACATACTTAAATACATATTAAACATCCAAGACTCGAGAACAAACATTCGTATTTTTCATACAAATATCTGCCCCGACCGGGGATCGAACCCGGGACCTCAAGCTTCATAGGCAGGTTCTCTAACCACTAGGCCATCCGGTCGCCTATTCTACTATTCCTCGAGGATCACTTAGCTGCTCGAAGGACTTTTTCTAATTTCCCACAAGATAAAAGGACGGGATTAAGAGATAAAGAGTAAATTGAAGACAATCTAACTAATATTATAAATGCGAAAGTATGGATGGATGGATGGATGGATGCATGGATGTTTGTTTGTTACTCAATCACGCCAGAACGGCCCAACGGATCTGGATGAAATTCGCCACATAGATAGAGAAAAGTCTGGAATAGCACATAGGCTACTTTTTATCCCGGAAAATTGCGTAGTTCTCGCGGGATAGCGATAAACGAATTTTTTGTGGGAGTGCATAAATGGAGTATGGTATGTCACTCTTACGTTATTAAAAGCTAGTTATGAATTTTTTAGTACAAAAGGTCAGGTCAAGAGTACCCGAAACCGACTAGCATGTATGCAGAGATTGATGAATGTGGATGAAGCGAAAGAGGTGTGTCAAGATCGTAGCAAGAAGAACAAAGTAATCTCTGCCTACCTCTGTGGGAAAGAGGCGTGACGGTATGTATGTGTATGTATGTATGTATAAATAGTTATCTAACCTCCTATGACTTGTACCAAACGCGAGGTAACGTGATACCCCCCGAATAACTCCTGTAAAACAGTAAACACCGTACTAACGTCTCCGTTACAAATTAGACAGGTGGCGGAGTTAGTGCGTAAGTTGATTGTGCGGTCGCGAGCGCGGCACATACAAATAGCGAGAAACTATACAGATAGCGAGAAACTATATATAGGTATTATACAGATAGCGAGAAACGAAGATAGCTAAGAGTAGGTATTGTTGTAGAAGGCGTCTTAGAATTGCTCCAGATTTTGGAGACAGATTTAGTTAATTTTCGAAATTTCAATGTAATAGGGAACTGTAAAATAAATAGTAGAGATTTCTTATATTTTATGAATAACTTCGCTTAATTATTTTATCTTTTTTCTAAATTGTGTTTGATTTGTTTAACTGACAGTTTAAGTCAAGATTGTAAATCGAACACTTTATTTTTAAATTATAACGACGAAAAGGAAGACAACTATTTATCATTCATAAGCAAACGCCACAAATTATAACGCGCTAATAACCGTGCCTCACTGACTCACTTCTAAAATAACTTAGTAGATAATTTACCACAATTATACCAAAATAATGAACCGTTAAATTTGCACCAAAACAACAGCATTATTATAGCATTAAATAAATCTTACTTCCTGAATAACTTGACCCGTTGGGGCTATTTTGACCCAAAGAACTAGTTTGGCAAATTATTTAGCCACTAAAATGCCCAAAGCGTCCAAATTGTATAGTGATCCGTCTCCCTGTGGAGCCAGAGGCTTTTCCCGCCTAGCTCTATGGTCGGTTTGTAAAGTAGTCCAATTTGTTTGATGGATTTTCAATTATTCCCTAGTCATTGATTAAAAGGGTGGAAAGGGTAGATCTATTGGTGTCGATATTTCCCTCGGGGAGTTTTGTTTCCGTTTGTGTAATGCAATGTTTTTTTATGTTTATTAAATACTAGCTGTCGCCAGCGACTTCGTCTGCAAAGAATTCGTTTATCACTATCCCGCGGGAACTACGCAATTTTCCATACGTTGGCCTGTCTGTTTGTCAAGGTAACTCACAAATCAAAACTTAGGAGCTGCTTGTTATTGAAAAGACTAAAATTTGAAAAATCCATGTCTCACAAAAAGGACCTACAAAATCTTTTTTTGATTTAAACTTCGATTGGCAGTTACAGAATCGTTAAATTAAAAAAGTAATAAACTCGTCAAAATATTGTTCTGAATAAGAACCGTCAAACTCTTACTGATTCCTCCAATACTTCTTTTTATTGGAAGTTTTAAGACAATGAAGAATCGATTCCTTCCAGTTGGAAAAACTCGAGTTTCTTTGCTGATCAATCTTTTAGACGGATAACACGTACCCTTTTTTAACCGATTACGGCGAAAGTAAGGGAAGTTATGTTAATCGGGTAGGTACGAGGAAACGCCATCGAAAATATCTATGAGGTTTCTTTAGTTTTTTTTTTTATTATTAATCGATTTCGTATGCCAGATAGATTCATATTATTGGAAACTTGCTAAGTTTTTAACTAACTTTAAACATGTCGTGCACGAAAAATAATACAAAGCCAAAATTTTCAGTTTTGGTGAATTGTTTTGTTTTTACCTTTTTTTAAAGCGATAAGCAATGTCTTTTTACTGGAAGTATTCTTTTTTTGTTTCACTGTACTTTCCTTCGATTCTTTACACAATTATGTATTTAAAATGATACATCTCATACATCTTTAGCCTATATACTTTCCACTGATAAACACAGGCCTCCACTCAGGAGAGAACTAAAACAATATTAAACAAGAAATCCAAAAGATGAAAATGTACCTGGCGTCTGCTTTCTCCAGAACTAGGATAACCGCTAAAAATGTTTTTAGCTTGTAAATTTGAAGATTCAGCCACGGCTCATATAGACTAAGAAAATATTAGTTTCTCGTGGGAAGTTCAAGAATATGGAAAGTATATTGTGTACGTGTTACATAACATCCTATTTTTTATTACTAACAAGGTAGGTACCGTAAAACGGGGTGAGATGGAAATGCGGGGGGAAAGGGACAGAACTAATATTTTGTGTTTTCACTTACTACTTACATTTTCTTGCTCAGCTGGCTCTATAAGTAAATTAGTTATATTTTAGACATAATATTATTCTTCTTTTACCAATTATATTTCGTCATCAAAAGGCTTGAAGGTTTTTTAACTAGCAATAACATTTAAAATGCAAATTTAATAAAGCAAAAGGTGGAATTATCACGCTTTCTCGGCAACCAATTGAAAATTCACAAAGCAAAGAACTTACCTCAACTTGGGGATAAAAAAAATGACATCGCCTTAATTCTGGGGTCTCTCATTAAAAGAAAAGCTTTTATGTAACAACCGGGACATAGCCAAAGTGTTTTACAAAAATCCGACCTTTGGCTCTTCTTGTATTTTACGATGGCTAAATTTATTTTTTAACGCCAGTGAGAGCTGTAGACGTTTAAAAGGAAATTTGTTTTATATTCAGAATGGCCCTTGATTTAAGTAGGTTAGGTGCTAGTCTCTTAAATACGTAATTGGCCATCTAAATTAACGTCTAAAATATACAAAGAAAAAGTAAGTAAATAAAATTTTAGATCACAATTTCATTCAGTACTTGCTTCGTCATCCGTCCTACTTGTACATAATGCATACCAAATTTCAAGTCAATCGGACTAACCGTTATAAAGTTCCTTGCTGTGGAGACAGTCTTGCCTGGGCTACCTGAATTCTACTACCAGATTATTGTATTGTCTTCTAATTTACACAAGTATTCATTTCAGCTCAATCGGTTGAATATAATGTGGTTAAGATTTGATTTGCTAGATTCCACCCGGACAAACATTCATACATCGCAAGTTTTAAGCTTGTAATAAACAATAGAGTAATTCTACTAAAATAAAACACACACACACACACACACACACACACATAAATTACGTCTTTATCCCTTACAGGGTAGGTAGATGTATGACATAATGTAGGATGACAATCCATGTACTTACAGTCAGCTTCCATCGAAAATGGAATTTTCAATCAAGACTATTCTAAAACAAAATAATCTACAGCAAAACCAATTCTAACTTCAACATAAATCTAACACCCAGAGCGATTCCTAAACAATATCCCAAACAAGATCATCAATATACAATGCGTTTCGCAAACGCCGGCGTCGCTATTAAGACATTGAAACATTGGACAGGTCTCTCACTTATTCACCCATCATATTACCCAAATTGGTATGAATCCCCTGGAAAATGTATTATTTAAAACAAAATGAAGTGGCCGAAGTTTTGCCTTTGAAGTTGGCTCCGTGGATCGTCGGCGTAGGATTGAAAAAGCCGTTGATTGCGGTGACACCAGCAATTTGTTAATGGACGCCATGTTTTTTTCTTTTGCGGTATAATTTTAAAAAGATAATGGTCTTAGTGTGTTTATATTTTGGAATCGTTTTGAGATATAAGACTAAGTTTGTATGATTGAGGGCAGATTCAGATGCTAGGACTTTTTCAAGAAAATAAGGTTATCTTATCCTACTAATATTATAAATGCGAAAGTTTGTGACGATGTGAGTGAGTGTGTATGTTTGTTCCTTCTTCACGCTGGAACGACTGAACGGATTTGGATCAAACTTGGAATGGAGATAGCTGGCACCCTAGGTTTAAACATTCTTTTCGTCCCGGAAAATTGCATAGTTCCCGCGTTGTCAAAGTCCGTAGCTGCCTAGAGTCGTGACGTAAATAATTATTGCAGAATGTGCTATCAACATCAGTTTTTAAGTCCAATTCAGAAGCTAGTCAGATATAAATAATTGATCATCAGTAAAAAGCATCGCGGTCAGTATTTAATGTTTAGCTAAATACCGTAATAGAATTAATTATTGTATAATGAGTAGGCGTGACAGCCCGCTTATCACGCGACCGCAATGATATGCAAATTTAATGATAAATGCATTTAATGCATTGAACACATTTCATACAAATTCGTGGCGTTTTCATGATTTGCCTAATTAAATTGTGGGTTGGAAATTATTCTATTTCTTTATGAATTCCAATTGATTTCTAACCAATACTTTTAACCGGCTGTTGCCCACGACTTCGTCTGCGAACAATTCATTTATCGCTATCCCGCGGGAACTACCCAATTTTCCGGGATAAAAAGTAGCCTGTTTTAATCTAAGACATTTTCACTCTTACCTGTCCTATTTGGTAAACAAAATTCTAACCTCTAAACGTCTCATTTTTGTTATTTTTTAACTATTTCATCATAAATAAAGGATCTGGAGATAAAATATCAGCAAAATTGTGCACAAAATATTACCTCAGGTTTATTTGATAAGATAATACACCTTATTCTTTTTCGTTCGCGTAGACTTCATTCGTTCGTCGTAGACTTCGTTCGCGCAGTTTGACTATGCAATTTTCTGGTATAAAGGTATTCATAGGATCTCGATTTCCATATCTCCCACCAGGGGCCTTACCATGACGTCCTAATTCCAACTCAGTTCAATACAACAAAAATACAATAAAAATGCAAACCGTGACTCAAGAGTACTTAGTTTTAGCTTAGCTTAGATCCACCCTGCATATGAATCAGTATTATGAGCTGCTAAGCTATCTCCATAGATTAAAGGCTAGATAAGCTATTATTCAGTTAACCGTGTCAAGACCATCCATCTGGGTTAAATAACAAAACAGATAAACGCAATAGTCTAGAAAACTGTCCCATTTTATAACCCGACTTTTATCTTATTCAGGTGTTCTCAAAGTTTGCGTTGCGGCAGGATCTGTACGTACAGGTGCGACTCTGACAGATTAAAGAAAAATAACAACAAAGAACAATTTACACTAATTTTTCTTTGCTTCACTATTTTGATTCCCCTTTTCAACTTAAGCCTACAATCATGCTAAAAGTGGCCTTTAGGTCTTGTTTCTTTATGCTCTTTCCATCCCGTAAGGAGTAAAGACGTGATTTATGTATGTGTGTAATTGTGTATGTATTCCTTTACTTTGGGAATAGGTCAATGGGTGTTTATTATTGTCCTGACATTGATTGTTGTCTGTATACTTTGAATAGCTCGTGTTGTTGCCTTTACTGTTATTTTTATGAATATCAAATGGCATTCTGTTACGTAATAATATTACTAAACCGTAACGACAATAGTATTGAAGCCGCCAGGTCTTTTTTATTACGTCAAAATATACAGTCAAAGGCATAAATAGTGTTACATATATTTGAAAAGATGGCTCTATCGATATTTATGCCCTAGACTGTATTTCTTAAATGAAATGACAGATATTTTAATTCTATTCTGATCGTGGACTTCTACTCGTAAGTATAACAATATAATACAATACAATATAATACAGATACTCTTTATTTAACACCACAAATCAGTACAAAATAATACAGAAGCAAAGAACAAAGTATACAATAAGCGGTCTTACAACAATCTCATAGGTTTTGGAAAAAATAGTGGGTTCTAAAGTTTGGGAATCGCTTTTTGCTATAAAGCTTTGCGTGCACTACCGTAATTCATTTGGAGTTGGACCTTATCGAACAATAAACAACTGTATAAAATGTGTTGTTTTGGAGCTTAAATGGCTAGGAATTCCCTATTAAGTGGAGCTGATCATTTGTGTTTGACTGTACGTTTCGGTGATTCAACTATTTTCTTCTGTCCGTCAGTTGTGGACTGATTTGGAAAATTTTTTTTTTGTTGAAAATGGAATACTTCCAGTTTGGTCCCATTGCCACCAAATCAGGATCTGATGACGAGATCTTAGAGAAACTTCCTTCCTTAAGCCGATAGCGATTTTTTATAAAACAATTAAAGGCAAACGAGAAAGTTGGTATTGAAGATATTCAAAATAATAACACAACTTTATGAGTGTATGATTGAAATAAAAATAGACACTTCGGAGTACAAAAGGTAAAAATTGCATTTACATTGAAAACTGCATCAAACAATTTTATTCTCTCTTCTACCTCGATTGTTGCAATTTGCAATTTTCTGCAAGAATTACTTTGCGGAGCCAGCCTTTAATTCCGTTAGACGCTGTTAGGGTGCGACCACACCGCCGCTTAAAAAACGGTGACGTTACGGAATCGCAACAAAAATGTATGAAGAAACGGTGAGAAAACGTGACGCATACGACACGTCACTGCGTATACGCGACGGTTTGGTTGCACCCTTACTCGTCAATTTGCAGTTAGCTCAAACCCAATTGCCTACGAGAACACGTACATTAAAGTACCCCCGCACCGCTCTCGGTCCCCTTTGTCGTCCTCCCCTCGCCCCTGTACCATCAGCCAAATATGTGGTCTACCACCCTAAGGTTAAAATTCCTTTGCACGTCACAATACATAATGTGGATAAGACAGGCTGTCAACTTGAAAGTTCGACTTTAGTGACATTTTCATTTGATAGGAATATGGATGAAAAGTGGTAGACCACTTATTTGGGCGACCGTACCCGCGCGGGCGAGGACTTAAGCGGTCGGCCTATAACTCGAACGAACCTAATTACCTATTCTACGAGAACCCATGCGAAACAGCTGTATCTGTGCGACACCTTTCCCCCAACGTACAGTTTTTATATACGACAAGTCGAAAGTATTCTAAATAAATATGAGTGAAAATCGCGGAAGTTTAAAACAGGCATAACATCTGCCTGGAGAGAGATGACTACTACTACTTTGCTATCTCCGCAATATAGATAAACATATAGATGTATAAATAACATTATTTCTATTCCAGAAACAGTGTTCCATTTTTGCTATTGTTTCTTCGGAAGGCGGACAACATTTGCCAAAAGAAATTCATAAACAGATATTCGAAAGCTTCAATCCCAAAGCTTATAAAGCCAAGCTTAAAGCTGCAAGATAAAGAACTCACAGCGATAGATCTCGAGGTGGATACAGCAGGAACAGCAGAGATTTATGACGTGAAATATGACCAAGAGAATCCGAATAAGTCACCGCAACGTGTTTTAAACTCGCCTTGGAACGTGCAGAAAGTTCATTTTGTTCATTCGTAAATAGCAATAATAAAATAACGTTAAAAATTAAAATAAAACAACGCATCAATCGAGTAATACGAATATCCTACTAATATTATGAATGTGAAAGTTTGTGACGATGTGAGTGAGTGAGTGTGTACGTTTGTTCTTTCTTCATGCTGACACGACTGGACGGATTTGGATGAAATTTGGAAAGGAGATAGCTGGTACCCTATATTAACACATAGGCTATTTTTTATCCCGGAAAATTGCATAGTTCCCGCGGGGTAGCGATAAACATGTCAAAGATCGTAGCTGTCTAATGTAAGTCTAATTCTACGCAGACGAAGTCGCGGGCAGAAACTAGTCTAATCTAACTTCTAACTAATATTATAAATGCGAAAGTATGGATGGATGTTTGTTTGTTACTCAATCACGCCGAAACGGCCCAACGAATTTGGATGAAATTCGGCACATAGATAGAGAAAAGTCTGGCATAGCACATAGGCTACTTTTCATTCCGTAAAATTCCCGCGGGATAGCTATAAAGTAATTCTTTGCAGACGAAATCGCTGGCAACAGCTAGTAATTCATATTCATGCAATAATGCCTTATCATTTCGGAAAAGAGCTCTAAAAACTGTTGGACCGAATTTTACCCCCGCAAAGAAACTGCATGAAATAACCGCATCAAAAACGGTTCCTTCGTTTGACAGCTACGAATAATTAATTTTAAAAGAGACAGCATGTAACGCACAGAAATATAGGAAATTGAATAATAGAGAACATTAACATGCTTCGGTCAAAGTTTTAATGTCATTAAGGAATACTTACTCATTTTGGACACGTATACATTTGTCTCTTTGGATATTCTATCTAACATACACCAAAACATAAGACCTTGTGCTAAAATATTTTGACATCGAAACGCTTCCTTACGTGCTTTATTTCAGGGTCTCATATCGAATAAACAAAACATGTGACTTAGCGCTTTGTGGTACTAATTCAGTTGTCAGTAGCAAAACAAAATAGTTCGTAAGCCGGCTAGACCCAAAGTAAAAAGTAATTCCAGACGAGAATACTGAAGATTAGGAATTTGTAGGAATAAGAAGAAGTCGTTGGTTTCTTTTGCTTGTTTCGCGTTAACGAGGTATTTTAACGCAATAAATCAGCGAATGAAAACAACTGAGCCTCTAGTGTAAGTTTTCACACGAACAAACGTCTCGAACGCGTTCACGTAAACGTCTCAATTACTATGGAAAAATTGGCAGCGCCACTTGCGGATCGAAACGGCAACAAACTGTTCTTATAGTATTTGATATTTAAACGCGAACGCTTTCGAGACAGTGTTCTGTGTAAGAAAACTTACACTAAGCATACTGATACGTTACACAATCAAAAGTTAGTTTTGCTAATGAGGAGTTTGAAAATATGCCGCAAACATTAAATTAAAAAAATTAAAATACCCCATGCCCCCTTTGATCGATCAATCATACATTCATACACATACATACCGTCACGCATCTTTCCCACAGGGTTAGGCAGAGACTACTTTGTTCCACTTGCTACGATCCTGACATAGCTCTTTCGCTTTCCACATTCATCAATCTCTTCAAACATGGTCGGTTTCGGGTACTCTTGACCTGACCTTTTTCCAAAACGTCCCCAATTTGATCACGGAACGTCCGTCGAATAATCATAATGTAAATAAATAAATATTAAACAGTTTAATGCCAAAAATTGGAAAAGAACTGATAGTCCTCAAATTACTAGACCGATTTTTATCAAACGCGGCTAAGAACCACCGCAAGGGAACTGGCTTTCGAATGAAAAAACCCGCATTCAAATCGGTTTATCCGTTTGAGCGCTATGACGCCACAGACAGATACACGCACAGACATCAATGTCAAACTTATAAAACCACTCTTATTTTATGAAGGGGTTAAAAATAAAAATCCCGATGTCCCAACCACTAGATCTGGATCTACAGAGACAGGTCAAATTTATAAGATGCAATTTTTGGTAATTTTAAGAGGGTGCAGTGCATCCCTACTGAGCTGGCAACGTCGCATTTTTGGTGATTTTTTGCGATTATTTCACAGGAAATGAATGAAAGTTTCAAATTCCGTCTGTAACTCACTTCGTCTTTAGTGTATTAATGTGTCCAATGCAATGATTAATCGTGATGGACTTTTATTTTCGTATTAAAGGGATAAAATATTATATCTCGTTTAAATAAGAAAACACAATAAAGGTAATCGCGGTTCACATCCCGTTTATAATATTTCGAATGAACTTAACCGTGAATCCGTGCATTAAAAACTCTTAAGAAAATAAAAGTCCATCACGATCAATTATTGCATTAGACACTTAATACACTAAAAACGAAATGCACTACAGACGCGTATTTGAAACTTTCATTCAATTTCCGTGAAATAATCTTAAAAATGCGACTTTGCCAGCTCAGTAGGGATAAGCGCTCTTAAGTTTTGTAACGCTAGGATCCTGGAATTTCAAACACCAGATCTGACATTTCGAACAAGCGACCAGTAAAAGCTGGTACCAAATAAAATTATGTCAGGACACACTCTGACAACACTGTCATAGTTCGGTATGTCCTCATATACGCTAATGTGACTGTCAATCTGTCAGCACACAGAATGCACCGCGATTGCATGAAGCACACGAAATGAGTTTTCAATTGCATTCAATTTATATCGCTGGTGCTTATGAATTATGGATTTTCAGTGACTGTTTTGAATTAAGTATTCCAATAGTTGTTATAAATGATTAGAGATCATTATCATCACTACATAGTATAAAACAAAGTCGCTTTCTCTGTCCCTATGTCCCTATTGATAGCAATCCGACTTACATGGGAACTTAGAAAAGAGGTATTATCCCATAAATTTCTGCATAAGCGTCCTCTCGCATTTTCGCGCCGATCTAAACGTCAACCCTTCTGACAGTTCACTCTCTAGGGTTGTACTATGCTTGTAGTGCTGTGCCAGTGTCGTCAAATGTCGATTCCATAACACTATGTATGCTTAAATTTTTAAAACTTCGCAACGGATTTTGATGTAGTTTTTTTAATAGATAGAGTGACTCAAGAGGAAGGTTTATATGTATAATACATGCATAATATACCGTGCGAAGCCGGGGTGGGTCGCTAGTTACAAATACGAAAATTCTGTCTGGTACATTATTTATCCCTTTCAGGGATAAGTTCGCCTTTGAGCATTTGTGTTTTCCTGTATTCACCTTTATCATGTGTTTTATGTACAATAAAAAGTTACACATATTTATTTATTTATTTATTTATTAGATTGTAATGTCATGTACATTTATATTAAAAGGTGTTAAGCATAACTTAGTCGGTCCATGACGCCCTGCAAGGGCACACAATAACAATTTATCACTAAAATCTAGGAATACAAAATTTTAATGACAATAGTTGCCTAATATGTTAATTTAATTTAAATCATGCAATTGTATCGTATTCATTAAATTAAATTTAAATTAGCTAATATTTATGTCAAGGAGTTTTATAAAAAAGATAATGACAATTAAATAAAAAGTGTAAAATGAAATAGGTAAAATCCGCATGTCAACCATTACATTAATAATTTAATAATAATAATAATATATAATTAATAAAATGTCAAGATTTAAATACAAAAATTTCAGTCTTAATTGAATTTATTCATAATATCTTGCAGTCTCATCGTTTAAAAACTCGTTGACCGTATAATAGCATTTCTCAATTAAAAATGTCCTTAACCTATTCTTATATATAGTTATTCGTGATTCGTTTCTGATGGATTCCGGGATGTTGTTTGCTATTTGGATACATTTATACTGTGGACCCTTTTTAAACATGGCCAAGTTTGACTTAGGTAGTAGCAGTTTATTTTTGTATTGTGCCCTAGTTGTATATAGTTGGTTTGACTCCCTGTACTTCACTACATAGTATAAAACAATGTCGCTTTTTCTGTCCCTACGTCCCTATGTCCCTATGTCCCTATGTATGCTTAAATCTTTAAAACTTCGCAACGGATTTTGATGCAGTTTTTTTAATAGATAGAGTGAGTCAAGAGGAAGGTTTATATGTATAATACATGCATAATATACCGTGCGAAGCCGGGGCGGGTCGCTAGTTATAAATACGAAAATTCTGTCTGGTACATTATTTATCCCTTTCAGGGATAAGTTCGCCTTTGTGCATTTGTTTTCCTGTATTCACCTTTTTCATGTGTTTTATGTACAATAAAGAGTTATATAACACCGCGACCAGTTCAAAGAGCGATCGATGCGCACTTAGTACGCGGAGCGCCCAGAGATGGCGCTGGCGTCGAATTAAATCACGCTAACGTTTGGTCATCTCAGATTCCATAAAGGCTTTTGGTAAATATTTGTCAATTAAGGAAGTCAGCTACATCAACGCTTTATCCTGAGCAATTGAATAGCGCTTCTACGCTCGTAGGACACTATTTGAATTACTCACGTATATAGCGATTGTGGTGCCCGCGATTTGGCTTGATGCTTCTACGCCTGTAGGACGTCTCCCCGAACGTGTGGTCAGTCTAGCCGCTCCGACTATTAATGTATATTTTTGCGAATTAAAAACATTGGTTGTTGCTACCAATTGATTTTTTATCCCGTGACGTCCACGCCTGAAATACTAAGCCCGCCCACCCTTTATGCGCTTTATATTTATGCTTTATATTACGCTTTATATTACAGTTATACATACATACATACATACATAAATATTTCCTAGTTTTAAACCCCAACGCAAAAAGGGGTGTTGTAAGTTTGAAGTGGATGTCTCCGTGTGTGTGTCTATCTGTGGCCTTGTAGCTCTCAAGGGTGGACTAATTTTGTTTTTTTTTTTTCATTAAAAAGCCAGTTTCCTTGCGGTGGTGCTTAGTGTTTGGTAAAAATCAGTCCAGTGGTTTGAAGAATATCAGCTCTTCCAAAATGACGTAAAGCACTTTTACCATAAAATAGATTTTTATTATATTTTTATTTATGAGTGGGCTGTCCTTTAATTAGGGTTCCATAGCCAAATGGCAAAAACGGAACCCTTATAGATTCGTCATGTCTGTCTGTCTGTCCGTCCGTATGTCACAGCCGCTTTTTTCCGAAACTAGAAAAGCTATACTGTTGAAACTTGGTAAGTAGATGTATTCTGTGAACCGCATTAAGATCTTTTTTTTAATTTAACGTTATACAAGTACGCTAAAGAGTTACGTATCTTCCACGCTGGTCTGGAAGCATAGAATGTACCAGCTGCTTCTTTTACCGCGCAGATGGTAAAAAACTATCGAGGGAATGGTTGAAAATCTAAGGAGTCAGTTATAGGCGATGCGGCTAGCAACCCATCAGTTTTAATTTCCCTATCCACCTATACGCCAACAATCATGCTAAACGTTGCTTTTAGGTCTTATTACCCTAGAGTAGCCTAGGCTCTGTCTACCCCGTAAGAGTGAATTATGTCTATGTGCGTTTGTTAAACACTTTTACGCTAACGTTTTGGATGAAACTTGATATGCAGACAGTTCGGGTACGTATTAAAATCCATAAAGTTCAAAATGTATAATGGGTTAAAATACATAATGGTTCAAAATATATAATGCGATTTTCTCAGAAAATTGCAAATTAAAATAAGAGTTTTTAATGATTCACGGTTAAGTTCATTCTAAATATTATAAACGGTCTACCCGTGATCATGATGCATGCAACTGTATCGAAATATCGGGTGCTCAATAAAGGTAATCGCGGTTCACATCCCGTTTATAATAGAATTGCTATAAACTAAACCTAACCTAACCTAAACCAATCTATAGATCACGCTATAAAAAAAATCATATGCCTAATAGTTTCACAGAAAACTGCATTATATATTTTGAACTATTATACATTTTAACCCATTAAACATTTTAAACTTTATAAATTCTGAATCCGCTCCCAGACAGTTCAAGTTCACCGCTTTTTGAATGACAAATGATCACGGACGGACTATTAGCGTTTCACAACTACCCACTAGTCAACAGCAAGATATATAAACCGTTTCATCTCGCCATTCCTAACCCACATTGTCCCGATTTCTAACTGTGTCCTACAATGTCAGACACAGGAACAAAGGGAGACAAAGTTCCATCCAGCCCACGCCTACCCTTTGGGGGGTTGTCATGAGCGGCAATGTTATTGTAAAAACTTTTAGGACCTAATACGTTCATAGATATGTTTTAACAGGACCCTTTGCTATATAATATTACCTACTAGCTTTTCTGCCTGCGTAGAGTATTTACGTTGCGACTCTGGGCAGCTACGACCTTTAACATTATTTTATATATATTAACATATATCTCGCGGGAACTATTAAATTTTCCGGGATAAAAAGTAGCCTGTGTTTTATTCTAGGGTACCAGCTATCTTCGTTCCAAATTTTATTCATATCCGTCCTGTCGTTTTAGCGTGAAGAAGGAACAAACATACACACTCACTCACTCACATCGTCACAATCTTTCGTAAGTATTTATAACTAGCTTCTGCCCGCGAATTCGTCCGCGTAGAATTAGCAATTGGCATGTTTATCGCTATCCCGCAGAAACTATGCGATTTTCCGGGATAAAAATTAGCCTATGTTTTAATCTAAGGTACCAGCTATAGCCGTTCCAATTTTGATCAAAATCCGTCCAGTCGTTTCAGCGTGAAGAAGGAACAAACATACACACTCACTCACTCACATCGTCACAAACTTTCGCATTTATAATATTAGTAGGGTAGGATACGCATGGACACTAATTTGCCACCTACTAATATCAAATGTATATGAATTTGAATAAAAATAGCTTTGCGGATTAATGTATGTATGTATGTATGTAAACTCTTTATTGCACATAAAAATTTAAAAAATAATTAATAATTAATAATTAATAATTTTTAATTTATAAAAATTTAATCTTAAGAGACAATGTTTATTAATGAGAGGCCTTGGGCTATAGTAATGCCGTGTAAATATATATATACATTAAATAAATAAATAGTTCCCACGCGGGCCCAGTGTGGATTGAGAACTTGTCATATATATATATATATATATATATATATATATATATATATATATATATATATATATATTACTAGCTTCTGCCCGCGACTTCGTCTGCGTAGAATTAGCAATTGACATGTTTATAGTTATCCCCTGGAACTATGCAATTTTCCCGGATAAAAAGTAGCCTATGTTTTAATCCAGGGTACCAGATATCTTCGTTCCAAATTTTATCCAAATCCGTCCAGTCGTTTTAGCGTGAAGAAGAAACAAACACACTCACTCACTCACATCGTCACATCGTCACAAACTTTCGCATTTATAATATTAGTAGGAAGTAGGATTATATACGTACATATTAATACGTCTTTATCCCTTACGTGTGACGGAATGACTATCCATTTGCGAAATAACAAGCTTTAAAGCTCTAATTATTGTTAGGGTCAAGTGCCCCTAGCCAGCTAAACGGTTGTTTGGATTGGTTAAAAAAAAAACGAGTATGGTAGTAGTGCTACTAATAATTATAAATGTGAAAGTTTGTGACGATGTGACGATGTGAGTGAGTGTGTATGTTTGTTCCTTCTTCACGCTAAAACGACTTTACGGATTTGGATAAAATTTGGAACCAAGATAGCTACCCTAGATTGAAACATAGGCTACTTTTTATCCCGGAAAATTGCATAGTTCCCGCGGGATAGCGATAAACTCAATTGCTAATTCTACGCGGACGAAGTCGCGGGCAGAAGCTAGTATATTATAATAATGAAGTTTAAAGGAAAACTACAGCTAAGTTGGCTTTAGAATTTAACGAGTCGACCGACTTATAAATTTAAAATGAAAATTAATAATAATTTTGTTCATAATATCCATATATATTAGATAACTATGGAACACTACACTGCGCGTGGCCCGTCACGGTCTTGGCCGGTTTTTTATTACAAAAGTAAATTTCGATGGAATATTTTCATGGGATGTATGTTTCTCAAGCTTTTTTAGTAGCCGGGAAGTGTCCCACTGCTGGGCAAAGGCCTCTCCCTCAAACTTGAAGACAGTTAAAGTTTTATAACAAATTACAAACAATAACTTCCTGAAATCGATGTATAATATTTTATGAAATTGTTCTTCATAGCGTTTTGATTGATTGCCAAAACAAATGAATGAATAATCCGATATCTAATTGGTTCCTTTACCGTTGTTCAATATAAATTGTACCTTGGAACGACTATAATAAATCCATTTTTGCTTGCAGTTCAAGGCCAGAGAACCAACAGGTATAATTTATAATAATTAGCTGCACATTTTCCATTCGCAATATTCATTTTTGTGTTTTGTGAAATTTGCTTGTATTTACTTTTTAAATTACGGATTTAAATTATATTACAAAACCATGAAAAATTTAGTTATTTAAAAAAACATCAAAACCGCCGCGAGTGCAGTCGCGGGAAAAACCTAGCGCATTTATGTCAGACGAATATGACATACAGAAGGTCAAACTTACAACTAACGATTCACCAAATCTCACAGTGCCATATGCGACGTTTCTTATATTTACACATCTAAACATCTAAGACGTTTTCATCTTATTTTAATCTCTAAATTACATCTACTACTTACTGACACAATAACACACCTTTTATTAACACGCACACACACACAGGTCACAACACAGGCACCTTTTAATAAATGTGTACACCAACACTTGGGTTTCGTAGAGGGTCTACGTCGTAGCGTGCGCTACGGGCTACGCGAGAGGCCTGACTGCCGTATCCCCGCCCCGCGCGCGCTGGCCGAGCAGGCCTCTTGTTTTGAGGTATGATCTATTATTATAATTATTATTGTTTCGCGGAATAATAGGGTCTAAGATTTAAATTAAAATGTACAAACATTAAGTCAAAGTAAGTTAGTAAATAACGAAGTAAGTAAATGTTTTATCTCACAAATATAACTTTTCAGTTGATAAGAGGAGCACTAAAATAGATACCGACAAAGAAAGTTCAAAATTACAAACAGTGAAAGATTAACAACAATTGAAAATCGCTTTTATATACCTCATACTTGATATAAATATATCGTTATTATTTCTTACTAGCTCTTGCCTGCAGCTTCAGAATAATGAGTATTTTTCCATCCCGTGGGAAAATCGAGAGCCTATCTGTTACTCCAATCAGCTATTATTATCATACAAAATTTCACTCAAATCCGTCCAGCCGTGTTTTAGCGTGACGGATTAACAAACACACAAATTTTCACATTTATAATACTACTAGCTGTTGCCAGCGACTTCGTCTGCAGAGAATTCGTCTATCGCTATCCCGTGGTAACTACGCAATTTTCCGGTATAAAAAGTAGCCTATGTGCTATTCCAGACTTTTTTCTATCTATGTGCCGAATTTCATCCAAATCCGTTGGGCCGTTCTGGCGTGATTGAGTAACAAAAAAACATCCATCCATCCATACTTTCTCATTTATAATATTAGTTAGACTAGTAAGTCTAGTAGTACTAGTAGGATTAGTAGGGTTACAATAGTGTCGACTTGCTAGTCAAGCGAATCAGATCACAGTTGAAAGTATAGCATGTAGTGGTAGAACATGAAACAGCAGTTAGGGTGCGACCACACCGCCGCTTAAAAAACGGTGACGTTACGGAATCGCAACAAAATGTATGAAGAAACGGTGAGAAAACGTGACGCATACGACACGACACTGCGTATACGCGGCGGTTTGGTCGCACCCTTAAGTGGACAAAACAAAACATAATCTACTTAACTAATATTATAAATATAAATATAGTCTTCACATCGCCAATTCCACAGAGTTTAAAGACGAAAGTCTTTAACCAGTGCGTCCTACCCGTCATGACATACGGTGCCGAAACATGGACACTCACTGTAGGGCTGGTCCACAAATTTAAAGTTGCTCAGCGTGCTATGGAAAGGGCTATGCTCGGAGTTTCTCTAAAAGATCGAATTCGTAACGAAGTGATCCGACAGAGAACCAAAGTTATCGACATAGCCCATCGCATTAGCGCGCTGAAGTGGCAATGGGCCGGTCATCTAACCCGAAGAACCGATAACCGTTGGGGTAGACGAGTTCTTGAGTGGAGACCACGGATCGGCAAACGTAGCGTAGGACGTCCTCAAACTCGGTGGAGCGAGGATCTTCTCAAGGCGGCTGGCAAGAGCTGGATGAGAGTGGCCGAGGATCGTGCTCAGTGGCGTGCCATGGGAGAGGCCTATGTCCAGCAGTGGACGAATATAGGCTGATGATGATGATGATGAATATTATAAATGTGAAAGTTTCGATGGATGGATGTCTGTTTGTTACTCAATCACGCCAGAACGAATCTTGATGAAATTCGGCACATAGATAGAGAAAAGTCTACGGACGTCTGTCTCGTAAGTCTAGTCTAGGCTACTTTTTATCCCGGAAAATTCCCGCGGGATAGCGATAAGCGAATTCTTTGCCGACGAAGTCGCGGGCAACAGCTAGTAAATAAATATATGCGGTTGGTATGACCTTTTGCAAGGTCGGTCCGGATTGCTATCGCTAAGCAGCAGTGCTTGCGCTGCTATGTTCCGGCGTGGAGAGTTGGACGGCCATTGAAATGTCTAGCATATTTCTAGCTTTGTATTTATTTATATAAGTATGTTTATCCATTGTCTAGTGCCCATGGCACAAGCTATGCTGTTTGGGACTAGGTCAATGGGTGTCAATTGTCCCAAGATATTTATTTATATATTTATTTATTTATATGAGGTATTTTATCTTAGCCATTATAGGCTGGTAACGCTGTTGCAATGTTCCGTTATTGTGGATGACTGCCGGCTGTGATGATTACTTACCATTGGGTTACACCCTTGCTTGTTTTCCTTCCTAGTTGTAAAAAAATCGGTTCAAAAGAGTACTTATTAAAATACATAAAGTTTGATATGCATAATGGGTTAAAATACATAATGTTTTAAAATATACTAATGCGATTTCATCTTCTTCCTCAGCGTGCAGACGCCCACTGTTGGGCATACGCCTCTCCAATCTGTCTCCATCCCAAACGGTTGCTCGTTTCCCTCTTCCAGACTGGTCCTGCTGTCTCCCTTATGTCATCGGACCATCGAGCAGGTGGTCTGCCTACACTTCTTCTGCCTAGCCGGGGTCTCCAGTCCAGAACGCGCTTGCTCCACCGTTCGTCGTGTCGTCGGCAAACATGGCCGGCCCACGCCCATTTTAGCTTGGCGACTCTGTGCCCCACGTCAACCACTTTCGTGCGCTGTCTAATGAGCTCGTTCCGGACTCGGTCCCGCAGCGTTATTCCAAGCATAGCTCGCTCCATATTTCGCTGCGTCACCTTGAGCTCGTGGACCATCCCAGCAGTCAGTGTCCATGTCTCACAAGCATACGCCATAGCCGGTAGTACGCACTGGTTAAAAACCTTTGTTTTGAGCGATTGGGGAATTATCGACTTCAGCACGCGGCTCAGTTTCCCAAATGCTGCCCATCCCAATTGCTTCCTTCGCCTTATCTCTGCCATCATCGAGTCCCGGCCGAGCTTTATCACTTGTCCTAGGTACTAATAATGCGATATTTTCATAAATTTGGAAATAAACAGGATTGTTTTAAAATAAACCTAACTTAACCCTAACTGATTTATAGATTACGCTAGCTAAGTTTCGCAGATAATAGCATTTTTTAAACGACAAGGAAGGCAAACGAGCAAGTGGGTCACCTGACGGTAAGCGAGCACCACCACCCATGGACACCCGCAACACTAGAGGATTGCAGCGTTGCCAGCCTAGAGGGCTAGGATAGAATACCTCTTGTGCCAGTACTTTCACCGGTTGTCTTACTCTCGACGGTGGAACACCATTTTTAAACACTATCCTAGCTCTTTTTTCTTACGTTTTAAACTTTATGTAGGTACACTAATGAGCAAAAATAACGGGACACATAGGTGTACAACTTTCTATGGAAAGCGACCCGATAATTTTGCACGCAATGATAAGCAAGACAAAACTCAAAAGTCAAAAGTCAAAAGTTTATTTTGCAAACAGGCCGCCAAGGGCTCTTTTACATGTTTTTTTTTAATCTACCAGCGCATTCGGAAAGACCGTCATTGCCAAGAAGAATGCGCCGCAAGAAACTTGGCAGAAAGTTTTTTTTTTTCAAAATAAAATAGATTTACAATAGTACTTAAATTCTACTTAACTTACCTATAATACAATTAAAATACATTTTATAAAAGGGATGTAAAAGGTCGCTAAGTTAAGTTCGTACCTTAAATTACATTGGTCTATAGTAGAGATGTATCTTCAAGCAGCAGCATCTTTGTTCTACCGTGAAATTAAAACTGGCAACAAAAACTAAACACTAAACTTAACTATTTGAGTATCAGCTTTCAACACTTCAAATTCAGTAAAATGATATCCCATCACATCCCTCTACTCTCTTAACCTAACAATCGACCTTCAGCTAAATTCACGCTACATTGCGCGCTGCGCATGTATCTTCTCGAACAGCTAAATACGAATCCAAACATACCCTGCTATGGATGTGGTCCTTGATTGAATTGCCGATGTTGTTTGTGGTGCGGGTTGCGGGGGAATATTAATTTACGGCAGTATTCCGTTGACCCTTTTGGGGTACCGAAAGCTTTTTAGGGCCACGTGGAGGTATTAACATGTCCTTAACTGGGGGAGATTAACGGTTGGCAGAACCCCCTCTAGGAAAATGTCTGTTTGTAAGTCTTTGACCAAAGCATAAATACATACTTCATACATACTTCCGTGTATTTGTCAGCTTGTTTGTGACGTGTTTTCCACTGGCGTTCATGTCGCCACAGTGTATGTGTTTTTCGTGTTTAGTTTTATAATTTTATTTGGGTCCCACTGAAAATCAGCGTTGCGATTTGCCGCAACATTATGCTGAGTGGGATCCATTTTACACCATATCGGTACTATTCCTTAGTATATTGTATTTCTCCTTTGTTTTATATCTAAGTGTATCGAATATGTGTAAATAAATATTTCTCTTTCTTTCTTTCTGTCTTTCAAAGTTAGGGTCAGGAAACTTAGGGGAAGTTCTAGAAAATTTGTCATACATGTGTATGTATGACAAATTTTTCTAGACCTTCCCCCATATTTATGTAAATATTAGGCTTCTGCCCGCGACTTCGGCCGCGTACAATTGCCAATTGTTATTTTTATCGCTATCCTGCGTGAACTATGCAATTTTCCGGGATAAAAAAACAGCCTATAACCTGGCCGGTGATTTTCTAAACAGATTAGTAAAGTTTGCATCAAAATCCGTTCAGCCGTTTTTACATGATGCACTCGTAAATTTACAGACTAACAGATAAACAGAAAACATTATAAAAACAGCGCTCGCAACTCTGTGTTTTTTGGAATTTATGTATTAAGTAACATTTGAAATTTACCATGAGCTTTTCGGTGAAACCCCTGGGCGAGGAAACCTGCACACATTTGCGAAGCAATTCAATGGTGTGTGTGAAGTTCCCAATCCACACTGGGCCCGCGTGGGAACTATAGCCCAAAGGCTCTCGTTCTGAGAGGAGGCCTGTGCCCAGCAGACGTATATAGGCTGGAAATGATGAACAACATGGAAGTACATATCTTAAACTCTGTACTATTGCGGGTGTCCAATAGTAGTATGTTTACTTACCATTAGTTGACCCACTGGCACGTTTTTACCGTTCCATCAACTCATATTTACTTATTTACATGTTAATACGATGTACATTTAATGCATTTTAATAAATATTTGTGACGGGGTCGTAAATATGCATGATATATTTTTCGGTCCCGGAACTCTCAAAGTAAATAACTCATTGTTTGTCATCCGGTACAATTTATATTGTTATTGTGTTTTTAGTTTACACTAGTATGATACCGCAATCGCCTAGACTAGAGGTCCCAGGTTCGAATCGTGGCAGACTAAGACTATGCTTGCATAGATATTCGCTTGCGTACACGCTTTTTTACTTATACGAGCATGGTTCCTTGCTCGTTTGCATACAAACTTTGTTACTGTCAAACTAGTTGGTATGCTAACTCGCAAGCATTCTTACACACACTTTATATAGTTTTTTAATTAGACACATAATGACACATACGCATATTGCCACATACACGCCTACGCATTCGAGAATCGCAAAGATTTTTAAGGTAAAACAAATATGTTCGCCGCTTAGGAATTGCCCAAGGGCCACCCCCGCTGTAACCTAACCTAAATAGTCCTTTAGGACGCTTTACGCGTTAGCGTATTGGATAATTAATTTACACTTTTGGTTGTGTCATTATGCGTATGTGTTACTAGCTTCTGCCCGCGACTTCGCCCGCGTCGAATTAGCAATTGATTATGTTTATCGCTATCCCGCGGGAACTATGCAATTTTCCAGGATAAAAAGTAGCCTATGTTTTAATCTAGGGTACCAGCTATCTTCGTACCAAATTTTATCCAAATCCGTCCTGTCGTTTTAGCGTGAAGAAGGAACAAACATACACACTCACTCACTCACATCGTCACATCGTCACAAACTTTCGCATTTATGATATTAGTAGGATGTGTCATTGTGGGTATTTGCCTAATTGCGCATTATACTACTTGTTTATGTAATGTCAGCAGAGGCGTCTTTACCTATGGTGCAGAATATGCGGTGTACTCGGACGCAGCGGTCCTAGGGGGCCTCTAGCGCCACTCGCTATGGAGCCCCACTCGGCGCGCGCTTACTGGGCGCTAAGAGCGCTAAGGTAATGTTTGTACCCGGGCGCTACACGGGCTAGAGGCGCCTCTGATTGTCAGCCTTGCCTGATTGTTTGTTTTTTAAATATTCATAGTTTTAGCAAGCAAAACCGGCGGAAAGCGACTTTGTTTTATACTATCTAGTGATAGTGATTTACAACAAAATTCTGACACAACTTTATTTTAGCGATACTACAAACAAACAAATCTAGTTGAAACTTTAACGCTTTGACAGTTAAAAAAGGTCTTAAAGAGCGTGTCAGCTCTCCGCACTGATTACTCCAGCCCGCCCGGCCTGAGTTTCTCGAAGTTTGGATAACCTAGGCCAGTGCTCAAACTTGTGGTAACGTATTAGTTAGGGGCTAACAGTATTTCAGCGAAGTTTGTAATTCTAACAACTTGGAAATGGAGAACTGCTAGTTTTAACTGACGCAAATTTGACTTGATGTCGTGAATTTCATGTTCTAACGTTATGTAATTTTAGTTCCGATGTTTTACGACAGATGTCGCTCTCGCGTTTAATCCCCATCCTACATCGCGCTGTTGAGATTTTTCTTGGTGCATAGGCCCAAGACGGTCAACATAATTTTATCCTTACTACTCGTAATGTGATTATTTAACTTAGGGCTTGTTTAACTCTCTGTTAAGTTCCAGTTATATTAAGTGTCAGTTATCTGTGATGACTTCTCTCTCTGTTTCGTAGTAATAAATAGAGACGGAATCATAGATAACTGACAGTTAAGATAACAGGAACTTTACATAGAGTGGTAAGACAGGCCCTTAGTTTCCACAGCCTTAATAGAGTCAGATGATATAGAGAGGCAGATGTTATGCCCAGGAACTGATGTCCGAAGGAAAAGCCTACACTATTTTTAATTAGGTAAGTCACTTTAGTTTTAAAATTAAAACATTATCCCACCAAAAACATAAAATGTGAAATAAGAGCCATGTTCAATATTATGATTGTTGGTTGTTGACTTCAACGGTCTCTAATAATTATATTCTTACTAGCTGTTGCCAGCGACTTCGTCTGCAAAGAGTTCGTTTATCGCTATCCCGCGGGAACTACGCAATTTTTCGGGATAAAAAGTAGCCTATGTGCTATTCCAGACTTTTCTCTATCTATGTGCCGAATTTCATCCAGATCCGTTGGGCCGTTCTGGCGTGATTGAGTAACAAACAAACATCCATCCATCCATCCATACTTTCGCATTTATAATATTAGTTAGATGAAACCTATAATATAGAAAATGGATACCAAATTAAGTACCTTCCGCTACCGCCGAGTTCACTAAACGTAATAGTTTTCTGAAAAGTTGTTCCCTTTATGGGAACACTAATTTGAAAATATTGACGAAATATTTATCTAAACCCTGACCAGTAATATAAAAACCCTGCATTGGTGTCGCCACTGTATCTTTTATATGGTAGGTAACACATAATAATAGTCCATACCGAAATAAGTTCCGAAATTTTCCGCAATATGGCGAGGGTTTTTATATTTCTGACGCTTTACATCCATATCATAACTTCCCTACAATATCTTCAGGAACGATTAGCAAATGGCCTACATTAAGAAACCTATCTGTGGTTGTGTTATATTAATATTTACATTAGAGTATCAATCTTCGAGTTCGGGCTTCTACTAGACTAGAGCCTCGATCGTAATTCTTTACTTACCGCCCTTAACTCACAATGTACTATTACGTGAATGCCAGACACGCAACTAAATCGTAAAAATCACTACTCGTACATCGATATGATATTGTTATCTCGTTAAGTCCGTAAATGGCATCGTTACTGTCTTACATGCAAGCACTCGATTAACTACACAATAATTTGAAAAGGAGCTCTGTTTGTATAGCCGTCTCGCTCTTGCTTGCATGTCCTGGTTCAACTGCCTTTTAGTGTGGGTAAAGCGAGAAGCGCAAGCGGTTCTCTCGTATTTACTTTGAATGCAATCGTAGATACACGCTTTTAACGCTGTCAGATAATAAAAAGATATATACTTTTTTAGGGTAGCTCTTCGACTTAGCTGTCCGTCCGTCTGTCTGTCTGTAACCAGGCTGTATCTCATAACCTGTGATAGCTAGACTGTTGAAATTTTCAGATGATGTATTTGTGTTACCGCTATAATAACAAATACTGAAAACCAAATATTTATACGTATCTGACTATGTCATTTTAACTAAAAAAGTCTTCACACTGCATACATTTTGCTTAGGAGCAGAGCTCTGCTAACACTGGATTTTATTTAACTTCCCGAATTTGAACGCAATCCTTAGTGCGCGAGTCCAATAGAGTTTGAAATGCATAAAGTACTTACTGTGGCGATGGATATTGTAGGCGTTGAGGTGGAGCAGCCTTAACCATTATGTATCGTGTGCCTACATTAATGATTCAGTATTAAACCTTACATTCAACTGAATAGTCGCCTTTCTTATTTATCTCTCCTCACCACACCTCATGGCGACCCTGCCAGGATAGGTGGAAAGTGGAATAAAAATAGTCATGGGTTGCTAGCCGCATCGCCTATAACATGATTCCTAAGATTTTCACCCATTCCCTTAATGGGCTTTTACCATCTGCGCGGGAAGAGAAGCAACTGGTGCATTCTGATTTTTCTTTGCTCCCAGACCAGTAGGCTTATTGTCTAACTCGCTCGCAACCACCATCGTGTTCATTTTGACAGTTCTTTTATGAATGTGACAGCTAGCTGATTGCGATGCCAATTGTCAGCCCATACATGAACTGTCAAAATGAATACGATGGTGATCGCGAGCGAGTTACGTAATAAGCCTGAAGCATTGGAGGTAACTTTTGGGTTTACCCCACCCGCTAGGCCCCCGTGGCTTGCGCCGGCGCGGCAGGCTGCGTGCCGCGCATGCGCCTCGCGCCCGTCCCGGGAAGCAAAAACCCTGCGTATTACCAAGTTTTTTTCCTCCAGTTAATTACACCCTAAGCAAAGTTCGAAGTTATTCCCTAAAATAACAAGGTACCGTACAAACACGCTTTGTAGACTTAACGGAGATCTGTTTGTTCTTTTTTTGGAGCCATGGCTGTTCATAGACGGCTATTTCCTTGTTCTGTTTTGGGCGCCATCATAGAAGGCTCTGAGGCCTTACCATGACATCTTAATGCGATTCAGTTTAGGTTCGCTCGCTGTCAGATTCATACCAAAAGTGACAGCTAAAACTTGAACTGAGTCGGAATTAGGACGTCATGAAAGGCTCCAGAACTGAAAAATATGTCGACATCCGACCCATTATTTTGCTAATCATACTTTTTTTTTTTTTTTTATGTGAATGGGAAGGCAATCGAGCAAGTGGGTCACCTGATGGTAAGCGATCACCACTGCCCATAAACACCCGCAACCCCGGAGGGATTGCAGATGCGTTGCCAACCTAGAGGACTTAGATGAAATGCCTCTTGTGCCCGTAATTTCCCCGGCTGTCTTACTCTCCACACCAGAACACAGCTGTGCAAGCACTGCTGCTTAGCGGCAGGATTAACGAGTAACATGGTGGTAGCAATCCAGACGGACCTTGCACAAAGCCCTACCACCCGCAATTTTATTATTTATTTCAGAAACTGCAGAATGCCTTACTTCAATAAGGGCCTGTTTCACCGCTCTCTGATAAATTCCAGTTTCCAGTTGTAAGTGCCAGTTATTTATGATAACGTGTCAGTCTGTTTCGTAGTATACATGGAGACGGAATCATGTATAACTGAAACTTAACAGAAAGCGTTGAAACAGGCATTTCCATAAATATATGTAAATAGTGAAATTATCCCACCAAAATATAAATAAAAATCAAATGACATTTAATGGCGTCTGCATTAAAATCGAAAAAAAGGCCAGTCAAAAAACATAAATAAATTCAACGCAATGACCAGCAAATTGACAGACAAATGGATAGACAGACACGAGTGATCCTGCATCCTACAAAGGTTCCATTTATTTTAGGTACGGAACCCTAAAATACGATATTATATTCAGAACAAAAGAATCATAACGCCTAGGTATATAGAACTAAACTTTTCCATCTAGACACGAGGTAGAAACGTATTAAAGAATTTCCATACAAATTGCTAGGGCCGGGTTCGGTTAGTTTCGGGTATAGATAAAAAACATAATTTTAACTTTAGGTAAGTATTTTATTCGTAAAATAAATTGGCAAAACTTCCCTTCCACTAGAATTAAAGCTAGAGCTAAACCATAGGTTAAGGGAAAACTACTAATAAGATCATCTCATAGCCTAGCCTTTCCATATAAGTAGAAGTAGTAATTTAACTAAGACTTATTTCAATGATTAGACGATTATTTCTCGTGTTATTTCTGATCTATGCATTGTTATAGCTTCTGCCCGCGACTTCTTCTGCGTAGAATTTTACATATTATGACATTCCTCTTGAATCACTCTATCTATTAAAAAAAACCGCATCAAAATCTTTTGCTGAGCTTTAAAGATCTAAGCATACTTACATAGGGACAAACAGACAAACAGCGGAAAGCGACTTGTTTTATACTATGTAGTGATTTAAATTGTGAATCTAAGGTGCTAGTAAATAAGGTGTATGTAATTAATAACCTAAGAATAAAAAAAAAACATAAAATATTTAAGTATAGTATGGTATTTTTTTTTGTTTCATATACAAAAAATAGAAATACCATTACCGTCCCAAAGATTATATGGCGGCAAAAAAGTAAAACGTGGAGGGGATATGCACAGTATGAAAATGATGTTGTTTTTCATACTCCCCTCCACGTTTTACTTACGTGCCGCCACCTGTATCATCCTTGCATAAGTTACTGTAATTAATTAAGCATGCTTTAAACTAATTAACAATAACAAAGACGCAAATAATCGATCATCAAAATATCCGCATCTGATTTTCTAGCACCTTTCTACCTACATAAAATAATATGGTAATTTACCGATCGAAAACATAGCAAATTTAATGCGGCACAAAGTTATCAAGAAATCCAGTTGTTTTTTTAACAATATCGCTCCTTGATCTTCCTCCCGGTAAATTAAAACAAAACATCTAGACAACGTATTTTATATGCAGCTGCATTTACAACACAAAGTTCGGGTCTGATATCTTTATAAAGAACCGCCGGTTTTGACAAAAATAACATCAGCAGCCCTACGCGGTCTCCGTCTAGGACTGCAAGAGAGAAAGGGACAGTATGTTATGATTATGGTGCTTCCATGTCGGAGTTATAGTGTTTTATCATCACTACGTAGCATAAAACAAAGTCGCTTTCCGCTATCTGTCTGTATATGTCTGTCCCTATGTATGCTTAGCTTATATCTTTAAAACTACGCAATGGATTTTTATGCGGTTTTTTTTAATACTAGATAGAGTGATTCAAGAGGAAAGTTTATATGTACAATTCTACGCAGACGAAGTCGCGGGCAGAAGCTAATAACATCATAAATTACGATAAAATACACTAATTTCATAATATTTTGTTTAGGAAATTTGTGGTGTAAACAAATATTTTATAACTCTATAAAATACTGTCTTTTTAACAATAACATACTTGCAACATTTTGTAACAAATTACAAGTTTATTGTGAAAGTCGTGATTAAATATTATAAAACAAAATTAAATGTAATGTTATAAAGAAATGTTTTAAAACAAATATTTTTATAATGTTATTATAGGTATAGAGCCTAGTGCCCCATTTTTAAAAGCACATTAGCGACACTGTTGGAAATTTGCTGATTTTGAATTGAAATATGAGAAGACTAAAAAAATGCTCTAATTAATCTAATCACATCTACTCTACTAGTGGGAAAGTAAATTATATCCGTTATTTTGTAGCAAAACCCAATTTTTTCCATTTTCAAATACCTGATACTTTTGAATTAAGACGATTGGCCAAGTGTGTTGTTTAGCAATATTGTGTAGCGACAATCCAAATGTATCTAATGTAAGTAGGTATAACGAAATAAATTATGATTAATATTCTCTCACCTAACATTATTATGGAGTAAGTATTGTTGGTAGCATACTACACTTCATTTAACATCTCTTTACAATTTGTACTAATACTAAAGTAACAATTAACGACACGCAAATAAAGTGACATTAAAACAATTTTATTTTGGGGCTCCCAGATTAACTATTTGCTAGGTAAGAAATAGTGGACGCAATATAATGTTACTGTGGTTTCTCATTCTAAATTAAATGAAGTATACCTAGCAGCGTTGAAATTCTTCGCTTTTGTGCAATGTGCCTCCAAACATCGGGCTAGCCTTCTGTGCGGCTGTCTCCACTATCAACACGTGCCCTTTGAATTTTTAACGAACACCCCTCACTCCAAATTGAAAAAAAAACTGCTTCGCATAAATTCCTCCACTGGCTGGCGGGATTTGTTCTTTTCTTGGTATGCCAAAGTTCTTTGCGCAGTTCTAGCCCGAGGTGACTTAAGCTTGACATGCAAATTACTACTTTGACAAATTACGTAGGCCCCGTAATTGAGAGGTGGGGATAGGCATGCGGGAGATTTGATTTGGTTGGGTTTTTGTTTATTTTTTGCAGTACGAATGAGCTACCGCCTTATTCATAGACGCCCTATAGGCTTCTGCTAACTTGGTAATCGTTTGTGCTTATCTGTCACTTTGACATTCACCTTTCACAGATAAGGACAAACGATTTCTAAGTTAGTAGAAGCCTATAGAGCGTTTATGAATAAGGAGGTTAGACTGACCGCTTAGATGAGTCCTCGCCGGCGTGGCACAGGGGCTAGCTTCTGCCGGCGACTTCGTCCGCGTAGAATAAGCAATTGACATGTTTATGTATGTATGTATGTATAACTCTTTATTGTACATAAAACACATTAATTTTACAGATAATGAGACAAATAGATGTACAAAGGCGAACTTATCCCTTAAAGGGATCTCTTCCAGTTAGCCTTCGAACGATTGACAGGACAACAGAAATCAGAGTATAGAGAGTAGACATACTAGAAAGCTAGAAGAGCAATGACCCTAATTTAAACCTAAACTAAAAAAGCACTAACATAATAATAATACACCTACACAACAATACAGGTACACCCTAATACATATAAAAATAAATAAATATACGATAAACTAATATATGTCAGAAATACACTACATAGTAATATAACCTACATATTAAGCTATATAAATATATACACACACACGAAACATACAAAGTCCACTCAAGAAGACTCATCAAGCCAATACTTCCTTAGGCGGTTTCGTTAGGGTTTATCGCTATCCCTCGGGAACTTTGCAATTTTCCGGGATAAAAAGTAGCCTATGTTTCAATCTAGGGTACGACCTATCGTCGTTCCAAATTTTATCCAAATCCGTCCAGTCGTTTTAGCCAGAAGAAGAGACAAACATTACACCCTCAATGCTATGCTGCTATGGGTGGTGTAGGGGTATAGCACGCGTCACGGAATGACGAGGACCCGGGTTCGATTCCCGGCCATAGCTTTACTTTTCGGATTTTTCTGTGTTCTAATTTTCAGTGTCGTTTAGAAATTAATTACACCCTCACTCACATCGTCACAAACTTTCGCATTTATAATATTAGTAAGATTGTAACATTTTATTCTGCAATAATAATGAGTAATTACGACGTAAACTTTTGTTTGTGTTTGTGGTCACAGGATGCGATGGTATAGACAGACATACATACAAATACAGTTGAATTGGGGATTATTAAAAAACTTTTTTTTCAAGCTAGCGCTTTTCACACAACAACACACAAGCCAATGCCAGAGTTAAAATTACAAATGAATTCGTTTAGCAATTCTATCAGTTCGTGCCACAGAGCACTTACGACGAGAGTTGCCTAAATCAACTCTGCACTTCATTTTGTCTACACTCTTGCCAAAATCGAAAAAAAAACTAACTAGCGTATTTTTGTTTAGTTATTTTTAAGGTAGCCTTATTTCATATCTGTGTTAAAACTTTTGTAGGTAATTATTTACAAAATAAGTACCTTTCAGTAAAGTGGTATTGTCGCTTGAAAATATATCTCCCGACCCCTTCAACAAGGTCAAGCAGCTTATTATGTTCGATGTCAATAATAAATGATTAGCGATTTTCAAAATAACAGAAAATTACATTAAAATTGCTATCATAATTTTATCACCTAGCCTGGTTTCGTTCCTTATAAAAGGAAAAACTGTCGCTAAAAACAAACACTAGTAAAATTTTATGTACTTGCCTATAAGTAAGTGACATATAATGTTGATACCTCATGTGTTGCGGAAATGGATAGATAAGTACACTACATAATTATGAAACAGAGTGCTCCGCCACGTCAGTCTGTTTGTTTGTCTATCTGTTCGCAATAATTGTGTGATTCACGAGAAAGTTTTATGCGCATAATTTGTCAAGGTTTTGCGCAAATTGTTAGAAACACAACAATAATTGTTGGAAGTGTTGAGAAAAGTCAAGCTGTGATACAAATTTTAATTCTGCGCGGACAAAGTCGCGGGCAACAGATAGTCACGAGTATATTTAGTTAACATAATTACACAAACGGATAACTCACGTATAAGACCGGATAATGCTCCGACATATGTTCCGGACATTGACTTACGATAAACAACTAGACTCACAATCACGCTCAAAAACTGTCGGAAGCAAAAGTCTGCACGACGCGTCCATTGTGCAGAGTTTTGGTTCAGTCGTGTTTCGACCGCGCTTCGATAACCATGTACATGTCTCTTTCGCACCGTAATCTCAAACGCTTGAGAACAAGAGACAGACCTTACTGCCACGAAATAAGGTGTTAATTTGAACGAATATGTTAATGTTATCTGTGTAACTTGATGTGTTGACACACACAATAAGTCAATGGTTCCGAACTATTCCGAAGTCCTTCTTCACAGAGCGCTCGCCCCGGCAGCAGCGAAACGAACAGTAAAGTTGACGTTTGAGTCTCACCGTGGTTTCATGTTGAAAGATATTATTTATTAGTTAATACCACAATGCGAACCACGCATACATCTACATTTCAAATGACCAATTTGGTTATTGTGTACCTCGTAGCAGAGGAAAACGCGCCGTCTCCGGTCTTGCGTGCTACGTGGTTCATGCATAACCCAGTACGAAAATGGATTTGCAGATGTCAATAGGCTGTCCGTGATATATGTGACAGCATTGGTTCGGTGTGGGAATTCGCTTTTAATATAAAAGCTAGTATGAAAGCTTTTATTTGGTGTCAGAGCGTTTAACAGCGTTTAGATTCTATGTTTGTGGTAATAGTACATTGCTACAGAGGCCGGGAAGTAAGGGATTGCCGGTCGGAAATATAGGCGGCAGAGCGCGAGCGAGGCTGGATATTTTGAGGCTAGCATTCCTTTTCCCGTTGAGGTATGTATAGTGCTTTTCTCAAATATGCAATGACATAAATTATTAACTTACAAGATTTTTATTTTCTTTCTAGAGAAACTAAAACGAAACTAAACAAAATAAAACTGCAAAATGTAACAAACCTCGTTTATGAGAAAAAATTCTGGCAACATTGGCCAAGTAAACATCTTCGTAATGAGCTTACGCTGTTTTTATATGTAAATTAATTGTAAACACTAGTTAATATTAGAAAAAGTGGTGCACAAAAGTTAACCTCGTTACCTGCCTTAAGAATTGGCCGAAGATATTCAGAAACAAACAAGCACTCCGAAGAAAAACACTACGGTAACAAATTTACACAGCCGTTATACATTAATTTGAACTTTTTGAACCGAAAGTTAAAGCGTAACGGAAGAATTTTACTTAAAGATAACAGTAATTTCATATTGACTAAACAGCTGATTGGTTGCGCTTGCGATCAAACTACAGACAAACTGTCACTTCTGTCAGCTGTCAATCACGCAGGTTCGCCAACTTCAAAAATTACGTTAGTGTTGCTACTTGGAGTATTATCAGCGTTTAATTAACCGCGCTTGATTTGTCACCTGCAGTAAGCGCCATCTATTGGCCGTCAGTCGTACTACCGACTATAAAGTGCTGTTGTAGCAAGATGGAAGTCAAGAGTGCTACATGCGCCAAGTGCTTAAAAAACATTGTAAGTAGACATTATTTGAAATGCTGTCAGTGCAATGACGTGTATGACCTTGACTGTACTAATGTTTCTGAAAGTAGATTTTTCAATATTATGTCTAAGGACAGTAAGAATAAATGGATGTGCGGAAGCTGTCTTAATAATAAAACACATTTATTTAATGCTGAAGTTTCACCAATAGCCTCTTCCAGCAAAGTAACAGTAAGGAAGAAACGCAATTTTGACAACTTTCTGAATAATTCTTTCAACCTTTCGTCATGTGAAAATGATATTATGAACGCTTCGTCGTCTTCGTTATCACAGCTACATAGTAGTTTAAATAGAAGCTGTCCTGTAATTAGGGAAGATTTGAATGATAAATTACATACGTTAAATAATAAATTAACTACATTAGAAGAACAATTGAAATGCTCCGAACAGGAAATTGAGAATCTTTTATCAGAGAACAACGATCTCAAAAATCTTGTTGCACGTTATGCCTCAAAGATAGATGCGTTAACTAGCATTTGCAAATCGGATGCAACGAAAACTTTGTCAAAAAGTAATAAGAAAAATAAGTTGAGGCAAACGCTTTCGTCCACACGTCAGGAAAACAGCTATAGAGACATAGTTGTTTCAAACACATGTCTTTCTGAGCCACTAAGTGTCACGAAATTAAATTTGGAACAAGCAACATGTATAGAAAATGCTGGAGGTAGAGATGAGCATGATGTGTCTATATGTCGGCCGCCAGTTTTAGTCCAGGAAATTGAATCGGACGGGGATATCCCCGATAATTCATCAATCCCTCCGTCTGCTGCTGTTGCGGGGAAATCTCCTGCTTCGCCAGACTCTAATTTCGGAAGTGCATCTCCATCGCCCTATATAAAGAAGAATCGCATTTACTTGATAAGCTCTCATAATAACAATAAACTTATGAACACTTCTCTATCTTGCTTTAACGATCATATCGATCTTTGTCACTTTCGGTACCCGAGTGTCGGGGTTGAGGTACTTCTGGAAAATGTTGCTAATAAGTTAGGGGATTTCACTAAAAGTGATTTTTGTGTGATTTTTTTAGGCGAAGAGGACTTTAGGGTAACAAAGAACTATCACAATTTGGTGCTTTTTATCAGAAATTCTCTATTGCCACTTTCGCATACTAATGTTATTTTGTGTTGTCCGACATTCAGAGTGGGCTATTTTTGTAACGTCTTCAATCGTAGAGTTGAAATATTCAATAAATCACTTTATAATGATAACTATAATTACCAGTATGCATATGTACTAGATAGCAACCGAAACCTTGCTTACGATCATACTATGTTCAACAAGCGATCAGGCCGCGTTAATATGTCGGGATTGAGAACTATATTTCTCGATTTATCTCATTTAATGTGTTTAGTCAAGGAAGACAACAATTTGTTGAATGTTACAGTTACAAAGGATGAAAGTGCTCACAGAGCTTGTAAGCTTTTTCTTGGATAAGCCTCTGACAGTTGCGGATCATGTGGCGGATAGTTTTAGAATACTGCATCAAAATATTGGGGGGTTATTGAACAAGCTTGATTTATTGGAGATAACACTGTGTGAATTTCAAAATAAAAAACAGGATGTTGATGTGCTGTGTGTTAGCGAGACTTTCGTAAAGCGCGGTTCAGAAATTAATATCAAGCTTAACAACTATAAATTAGCAGCCTCCTACTGTAGAGAAGAAGGGAGGGGAGGCACTGCTATTTTAATTAAGAAAACATTGGAAGCAAAACCGGTTAAATTTGTTTCGCAACTCGCGTCGAAATTCTTTTTTGAGGCCTGTGGTATCGAGATCTTGGGGTTGGATGTCATAGTCATAGTTATTTACAGAATACCGAAACAGACCTTAGCTCATGTAGGTATTTTTATTCATAAGCTGGAAAATTTACTATTTCTTTTGAACAAAGACTACGGTAAGAAAAGGATTGTAGTGTGTGGCGACTGGAACATTGACATTTTAAAGGCTACCACATTCGCAAGGGATCTTAATAGCACCGCGATGAACTTTAACTTTGATCTGCATATCCATACACCCACTCGAATAGACGCATGCTTAGATCAAATTGCTAGCAACATTGGTAAAGTTCATGCGGAAACCCATGGTTTTTGCCTATCTGATCATGATCAGGCGCAAACACTGACTTTCAGAGTAAATAGGGACAAATCAGTTCTGACTTGGTTCGAATGGAAGAGAGACTTTTGCAGCGACAATATTGAAAAATTTCGACAGTGTTTACAGTCTCTTTCTTTCTCAGATGTTATGGCCACGGAATGCTGTAGGGTGGCTTTTTCACTGTTTTATGATCTTCTGTGTCTATTTTTTGAACTGTGTTTTCCGATAATCAAGGTCAAGGTTAGCAACCGGCATAAAAATGTTAAGTGGCTAACTAAAGGGATACGAAGGTCGTGTAATGTTAAACGTAAATTATACATTAAAAATAGAACAAAGAGGAAGAACTAATACATCTGATAAACTATTTCTTAAAAAGTATAATATCATCCTTAAAAAATGTATAATGAAATCCCAAATGATAAACAATAATAAACATATCTTAAAAAATAAAAACAAATGCAAAGCCACGTGGGATATAATATCGGCATCTACCTCTAAGAATTCTCATGACAGTGGCATAAATTTAATTAATTACAATAACATGACATATCAAGACCCTCAGGACATATCCAATATTTTTAATGATTACTTTATTGACATTATCAACACAAATTTATCAAGTAATTTTACTTTTGAACATACGGGTCTTTCACAGTGTAACCCCTTTTCAATTTTTTTGAACCCAGTTACGGAAAGTGAGGTTTTTAAGATAATTATGTCTCTGAAAGACAGTAGGTCATGTGGTTGTGATGGTATATCAACTGTGATACTTAAATTGGTTGCTGGGTACTTGAGCCGGCCCCTTGCTCATATTATTAACCTTTCTTTTAGTCAAGGCGTCTTCCCTGATCAATTAAAGCTGTCTATAGTAAAACCTCTATTTAAAAAGGGAGATCGCAGTAATCCAGATGATTACAGGCCTATTACGGTCGTTCCCGTTGTATCCAAGGTTTTCGAGAAGGCCATGTGTGCCAGGTTGACTGTTTTCTTGGAAAAGGGAAATATATTGCACAAGGATCAATTTGGTTTTCGTAAAGGGCATTCAACTGAGTTAGCCTGCTTTAATTTTGTCGAGTGCATTACCAAGGCCATTAACAGTAAATTACCAGTAATGTCAGTTTTTCTAGATCAAAGTAAAGCATTTGATTGTGTTAGTCATCGGCTACTTCTTTCTAAGTTGAATTCATACGGGATAAGGGGTGTAGCATTGGATTGGTTCGAAAGTTATTTAAGGAATAGAATGCAGTGTACTGAAATCGCGAAAATTACTATAGTGGGTAAAACTCCTTTAAAAATTGTATTTAAATCACCAGCTCGTGTGAATAGTTCGGGAGTGCCTCAGGGTAGCAATTTGGGACCATTGTTGTTCCTGTTGTATATCAATGATCTTCCGCTTGCTGTGTCACATAAATGCATTCTTTTTGCTGACGATACAACAGTTGTAGTGAAAGGGGACGAAAAAAGTACGTACGTATCAAATATAAATGCAGCTCTAAATGACATAAATAATTGGACTAGGAACAATAATCTCAATATTAATTTATCTAAAACGACATACATGCAATTTCATTCATATCATACGCAACCGATACAGTTTGATCTAAATTACAATAATACTTCATTGGTTGAAACCAGCTCTGTTAAATTCTTAGGTTTAAACATCGATAAGCATTTGAGTTGGAAGGGGCATATCGATTCGGTATGTTCTAGATTGGATAGGTTCGTCTTTGCATTGAGGAGACTCAGAAATACAGTCTCGACTGAGGCTGCAGTCACTGCGTATCATGGTTACGTGTCCTCAACGCTCGACTACGGTTTGCTCTTGTGGGGTAATTCCGTCGATGTGGCAAGAGCATTCATATTGCAAAAGAAATGTATACGCGCTGTGGCAAATGCATGGATCACCGATAGTTGTAGGCCGATTTTCAAACAGTTGCACATTTTACCTCTGGCTTGTATGTACATAAAGAAGGCTTGTCTAGTAACTAAGTCCCAGCCACACTTTTTCCAGTGGCGATCCGATGTTTCTGACAGGCATCAAAGAGCGCAGTATAGGGATCTTCTGCATCATCCGCAATGTCGAGCAGGCATTTACAAGAGGAATGCCTTTAACATGGCTATTGAAATTTTTAATAATCTTCCGGGTGAACTGCGGGCACTACACGGTCTAGATTTTAAGAATAAATTGACGATTTGGTTGCATGAGCAATGCTTTTATAGTGTTAAGGAATTCATGGACTATTCAAAATATAATTAATTTAATTGAATGTAAATTAGACATTGGTTAATTTTAGCTTTTAAATTGTGACATAAGTACCTACTTTATAATATTATGATTTATTATTGTTCATTATAATTTGCATGCTGATGTATCGGCTGAATACTGTTTCCAGTTTTAAATTAACATCCTTTTGTACGTGTTCTAAGCAAATAAACGATTCTATTCTATTCTATTCTATTCTATTATTGTTTTTTTTTTTTTAAATAGGTAGGTAGTAACAATGAAATAACAAGCGAAATGGTGGTAGCGGCTAAAAGTAAATTTTTCTTCGTTGCTCAAAATCTAATCTAACTAATATTATAAATGCGAAAGTATGGATGGATGGATGTATGGATGGATGGATGGATGGATGGATGGATGTTTGTTTGTTACTCAATCACGCCTGAACGGCTCAACGAATCTGGATAAAATTCGGCACAATAGATAGAGAAAAGTCTGGAATAGTGTAACATTCATGGGCCTCTTAATAAAATATTGAGATGATCCAGGATGACAAACTCTACTATGATAAATATCCTTTCAATAATTAAATATTGAAACAATACCATCAATATGAAGAGTGATATTTTTATAGGCCATAATAACTGTAATTGTCTAGAACTTATTGGATCCTACGTTGTGTACTTTTTTGTTTTAGTAATCCATAATTCGTAAAATGTGGTATGTCTCAAAGTGAAATCAGGCAAAATGGTAATTCGCAAAGCTATGGCATACAAGAGTAATGGTAAAATGATAGGAAAAATAATAATAATAGTTTTTTTCTTTCTTAAATAACATAGCTGTTTAGTGATGTGTGAGTAGATAGATAAATAAAATATGATAAAGACCAAGGATCAAGGAAGGGAAATTAAGTGAATATATAAATAGGGATAATGGATAGGACAAGGATAGGATATACCGGGATCTTAATGATCCCGGGGCAACGCATCCACCTCCCCTCCGTTGCCAGACCTAGCCTCTCCAAGCATATTGGCTTGATGAAATTTATATTATGCACTAACAATGGTGCTAAGTCAACTCACAAAGAGGTCAGTTGTGGAAGGAATTTTGAGTACATCAGTTTCAAAATAAAGTAAATGGACATACATCCAATCTCTCCAATGCCATCCCATACGCTGCTTTACTGCGCTCAAGCCTCAGAGTATGATTGGTAATTGTTTGGAATGCCTAAACAAATCCAACCAATTACAAGTGTAAATGAAAATGGTCTTACTAATCTGCAAGCAGAATCAGTAGTGTGGGGTTCTCATCTGTTTGAAAAGAAGCTATGACATTCAATATACTTTTCATTATGCAATCTCTTCTTACTAGCGTAAGCCTCACAAATTACACAACTACTTCGAAATATCGAACCCACAGCATACTAATCTCACAACATGAGAAATTGAAGATAGATATAGCGTGCAAGCACGCCAGTTTGTATAATGTAATGTGAGTATCTGCGCCTTAAGCGCAGGATCACAGCACATGAAAAGGCATCAGGTAAAACCGGATATAAGATTCATACTGTAAAGGTACGATCACATAATTAGTTACAATTCACAATAATTCGTACTCTCAAGGAGGAACATTTGAGGATTTGTTAATGGAACAAATTACCGACCAACACCACGCACAACACAGTTGCATGAGCCCCTCCACGCTCCCCTCAATAAGTCATAAATGCGTCAGTCCAATAAATGGTCACAATTACCTTGATAAACACAAGAAGACCTGAAAATCAATCTTGTCTCACCAATAATCCCAGTGGATCCTTCTAGAACCAAAAGTGTTACAAAATTGACCTTTTAACATTAGGAATGAAGCGATACCAACCTAATCCCGTAGGAAATAGGACGGTCTGCCTTTTAATTAATATTGACTCGCTCTACATGTAGACACATACATTACATCCCAGCTTGAGTGTAACTTCTGTACCACACATGTGCTCACATCACTATTAATCAAACTACATACACCCATAGTGAGCTCTTGACTGACTATCCAGGGATTTCCGTTCAAGAGCCAGAACGGCTGTATGGGCTATGAACCAACATGACTAAATAAAACAATCCTCTACTTAATTAGCCATGATAGAACACCCCACGATGCCAGCAGTCTTACATTCCAAGGGGCTCCTAAAGTAAAACTCCAATGATTTATGATCATTTCTGGACTTTGCATTCAGATAGACCGCTCAAGTAGAACATAGACAGCTCAGCAACCCAAGTTGCATTACCTCCCCTTGTCTGATTACCTCGTTCAGAACTTCTTTAGCTCCTTGGTTAAACAGAACTAAATCCACCCCGAACTACTGTTCATTGTTGTGGTTATTAAATATATAGTAGTAGTAAATAAATAGTTGTAAAATCAGTGCAGGGTACACAGTGCAACCAATGCATAAATAATATCGAAGCACAGCACACACAAAGAGCAATAAACACAGAATTTCGCATAGCACACGCACACACACAACAAATATAAATTATTATCACATTAAATCATTTCTAGTCACCCTAGCAGTCCCTATCCACTATAAACATTTCCCTATTATTGTATGATCAGGTTTCATTGCAGCCTCTGTCACATTTAAGCTCATTAAAGCATAGATTTAGTTTCATCCTTCGTTCCAGCATTCCGTACTTAAGTAATTAAACAAAGGTTGAGACAGAGACCACATTCAAAACAGACCTTGTTCATAGAAAGCATGCTCACTTAGCTTTTATTTATCCAGGTAGATAAATATCCATCTCGGTCCGCCAAGCAGCACTTCACTTCACTTCACTTCACTATCACAAATTGCCCATGATTTTCACTTCACTCACTATCACTCCTAGCTGGAAACGCGCACTCCCTGTTTCGCACTATTTTACTTCTATTATTCCCGGAAACTACGTATGCAAACTTTTAGTTACCTGCCTGGCTACACTGGTTAATCGCGTCTTCAAACTGCTAACGGTTCAGCTCGAGTTTGAAATGAAATCCTAAATAATTTCAGCTGAAAACCGAATAATTTCTTCAGCTGCTGTGTATTCTGACTGAAATTATCTTGGACCAGCCTGACGGCAATTCGCCAGCACTTCCGCGTCGGTAGATTTAGTTAAAACTTCACCCCGGATTCGAAAGCTAGCCCTTTTATAGACTCGAAAGCTTACCCCCACTAAAGGGTTCACATGAACGCCAGATTCTACTTCCTATCCATATTTGGTAATTTACATAAGAAAACGGCCTACGCAGTGACCTCGCACCTTATAAGGTGACGCTTTCCCCTTTCTTTCACACTAAATATGGTAATTTTACATAAGGAGCTAGCCTACGCAGTCAACTCGCACCTTATAAGGAAACGCTCTCTCCTCACCTCAACTATACATAATGTCCCTTGAAATTTCCACTCCTGCGTAATAGCAATTTGATTGGAGAAATTTGAATAAACGAATCTAATTGGATCCTTTACTCTGACAACAGAAGTATATACGTGATTTATTGGTCCATTCTCCTATTCAATGCCAGCGCCCTCTATTCTTAAATACGAAGTATACCACCAGATGTCCCCTGAAAGTCCTGCTAATTGTTTAACTTCACGCCATCTATTATCAAATAGCTAAACTCGTTACTAATCACAGTTGTTTGTGTAGAAATCGATGCCGATTGATCGGAAACTTAATTTCACTACCCACCCAGAGGGGTCGCTTTAATTAATCACACATAGTGAAATTATCTTTAGATATATATATTTTTTTCAAATAATGGCAATATTATAGAGGTATGTTACAATAGCACATAGGCTACTTTTTATCCCGGAAAATTGCGTAGTTCCCGCGGGATAGCGATAAACGAATTATTTGCAGACGAAGTCGCTGGCAACAGCTAGTAATATTATAAATGCGAAAGTATGGATGGATGGATGTTTGTTTGTTACTCAATCACGCCAGAACGGCCCATCGGATCTGAATGAAATTTGGCACACAGATAGAGAAAAGTCTGGAATAGCACATAGGCTATATTTTATCCCGGAAAATTGCATAGTTCCCCCGGGATAGCGATAAACGAATTCTTTGCAGACGAAGTCACTGGCAACAGCTAGTATACAATATTTTCACAAAATATCAAAGTACGTACCTACTAGTTTGTTATTTTAGCCTGGAGAATGAAAAGTGGTTGGTGTTTTATGCCAAGCTATAAACTGTTCACATATATTATGAAGTTGGCTGAGTAATGACCTAAAACCTTTCCATTGCAGCTAGTATAGTAAATTTTTCAGATGTAACAAAATGCTATAGAAATTTATCAACTCTATGCCCATTGGTTTTTCGACAGATGGACCCACTGCTCAGGGGCCTTAACCATGACATGACGTCTTGATGCGATTCAGTTTAGGTTCGCTCGCTGTCAGATTCATACTAAAACTGACAGCTGAAACTTGAACTGAGTCAGAATTAGGACGTCATGGTAAGGCCCCAGTCCCGCTCACACAAACAGCCATTGATTTGAGAATGAAAGAGATGGTAGCCCCCGTGTTTGCTAGTCGATGAGATTGGTTCTATGTCGGATAAAAAGGTTCAAAGGTTAACTGGTTAGCAAAGGGCAATTCACCAGAGGTTACCAAAGTTGCAATATTTTTATAGTGGAATATTCTCAGAAACATGTCACCATGATATCATTATTACTTGCATCAACTGATTATCTAAAGTAAATCTTATTAAAATAACATTAATAAGAAGTTTTTTTTATTCCCATTGGAAAAAACTTTCGTTATGGTAACCCCCCCCCCCCCCTTGATCATCCGTGTGCGACGCTCTTGGCCACTATACAAGCTACATTCTTAATTTAGATGAACTAAAAAAAAAAAAATTATATAATAAAAAAAATTAAAAAAATATATATTTCAGACAACATTGATGGTCCGTAAACACAACAAAATCCTTTATATATTTTTATTTATTTATTTATAAGCCTTTTTATTCGGAATTCGCTATAATTTCAGTAAGTACATGTTGTTGTTATTGTCGTTTATTTATTAAATTGTCGCGTAATTCGGCGTGCCCCATGGCATAGGCCTCCTCCATTTATTGGAGGGTTTGGGCTATAGTTCCCACGCGCGCCCAGTGCGGATTGGGAACTTAACACACACCATTGAATTTCTTCGCAGATGTGTGCAGGTTTCCTCACGATGTTTTCCTTCACCGAAAAGCTCATGGCAAATTACAAATGTAATTTTCGCACATAAATTCCGAAAAACTCAGAGGTGCGAGCCCGGGATTTGAACCCACGACGCTCTGCTTGAGAGGCCACAGGTCAAACCACTAGGCTACCACGGCTTAACATATATAAAACATTTTAAAAATACACTACATAAATACTTGTTGGAGAAATCTTACTACACCCTTTGGGAATTTTTTGAAGATTCTTGTTGAATTCAAATTCAAATTATATGTATAGGTATTATTTTATTATAAATTACAATTAGTAATAGTTTAATTAATATTAGTTTATAGTTGATATTGTTACTAATATTGTTAATAATTATAATAATTATTTAAATATAATTAGCAGTGCCCTTACAGGGTTTGATCTTGTATCCTCTTGTATCAAAGCTAATAAAATATTTGTCTTGTCTTGTCTTGTCTTGTCTATTATATCTCCTAAAACGTCATACGCCCGAAGAAAAGTAGGACAAATAAACAGGCTAAGTCCGAATCAGTCACACACTAAAAGAGTTCCGCAGTCACAACGATATAATTTTAGATTTGGCTTATGCTTTTAGCGATCATTGTAATATCAAACTTCTAAACAACATAATTACAAAACACCGAATAACTCACGTATAAAAGCCGAAGGATTGCTCCGACAATTGTTCGCTCTCTGATGAAGGGCTACGGAATAGTCCGAAACAATTTTCGGAGCAATCCTTCGGCTTTTATACGTGAGTTATCCGGTTTGTTGTAATTATGTGTGTCTTACGGTAGTTTCATGTTAAAAGTTCTAAACAACACTGAAAGTTAGAACACAGAAAAATCCGTAAAGTAAAGCTATAGCCCGACGCTGGCTAGCCAGTTCCTTTGCTTGAACTCGGCTTGACACGCTGCCGCGTGTCTAGATTATTCACGTTAGGTTTAGGTTTCTAAACATAATTCCTTAGAAACTCTTTTGAGACAGAATGTAGCAAGATAGCGCTATTTATAATAACGGTTTTTAAACGGTTTTAGCATCCAATCCGGATCCTCATCATTCCGTGATGCGTGTTATACCACTACACCCATAGCAGGTTACAAAAAAATCAAGAAGTAGTACATAGTAATCTCGAAAACTTTCTGGTGTTTATACCTGTGCCTCTACAGGTACAGCCCTAGCGGACAGATGGACTGAAAACGGACCCTTAATAATAAATTCCCGTCGCCTCTCTTCGGGGACGCAACCCTAAACGGGTTATTACCGCAAAAATAACAAGACCAGTTTGATCCAGTTGGATCCGGATTTGACAGGCTTGATCCGCTGCCAGCCAATCACTGACAAGCATCTATCACGATTAACCGGACAAGGCCGGTTTTAAAAAGTTTCCTACCTAATTGATTGGCTGCCGGTTAAGGAAAATAATTCGGGTTTAAAAAACTCGAGTTAGGCGTTTGACGGCGGCAAATTTGGTGATCGTTTATAGTTAGGATAACAAGTTTATTGATTTTGATTTGTTAGATTAAAAGCGATCGAAATAATTAAAACAATGTATTCATCATTCATACACTCTGTCTGAAAGTTAACGGAATAATTCATTTTATTCAGGGTGTTCCATATATGGCACGTCACACTGACACCTAAGGTACACCAGCTTAAGTGGCAGCGATACAGCGTAACATTACACCAATGTAAATTAACTTCAACTTTGCTATAACTTGAAAACCGAGCAACTTTTACTAGAGCCATGTTACACTGGTTTTGGTTACATTTGAAATTTACTATGAGTTTTTCGGCGAAGGAAAACACAGTCAGGAAACCTGCATACATCAAAAAGCAATCCAAAGGAAGAAAAAGTTCACAATCCGCACTGGGCCTGCGTGAGAAGAGGCTTGTGCCCAGCACGTTTACAGGCTGAAGATGATGATGATGATGGCATTAGGCTAGTTCGGTACCTTTAAAGCTGATACTTTATTATCTAAGGCGATCTGATTGATCTGAACCACAAAGGCATTCACCATTCCTTTCAGTAAAATGGTAAAGGATAAGGGTAAAAGGATACGGTGATCTCGAGCATCAGTGCGTTAGACAACAAAGCCTCTGGTCTGGCTTTGGTGTCACTATGACGTGCCATATATGGAACACCCGTTTATTTACACATGTAACTAGCATGATCAAAAACTCGAGTTCTCTCGCTAACGTGACTAAGCGCCAAAGCGACTAGAGTTTTGTCCACTTTTATCCGTACATTTCGACGAGTGTCCCGGGGGAGGCTGGGGCAAATTGATTACGTCCCTGGAGCGGAGTGTCTGTCGATCAATTAGTTACGTATTCCTCTGCCGGGCCTTTGAGGAAGTGTGTGGTTTAGACATCACGTCATGATGAATCGTTAGAGAAGTTATAGTTCTTGTAGGTATTATGAGAAGAGAATGTCACGCGATTCAAAAACGATCAGCTTATAAGTACACCATGTTTTTTTTTATTTACGATAACCTCGGCATGATTGTGACTTTGTTCTATACAGAAAAAAAAAATTTTTGTTGCAATATTTAATAATCTAATCTACCTACCACTTAAGAGTTTTTAATGATTCACGGTTAAGTTCATTCGAAATATTATAAACGGGAAGAAAACGAAATAACGCGAAAACGCGAAATATTATAAAGGTAATCGCGGTTCACATCCCGTTTATAATATTTCGAATGTACCTACCACTTAGTTTCTATGGATGTAGGTACCTAGGTAGTTTCTATGGATGTTACTAGTAATATGCCGAAGTTATCGTAAATCAACAAAAACACGATGTATAATAACTATTTATTAAAAAAATCGCTGCCTGCACTTCTTGTTGATGACACTTGCATTATCATTTAATCTTATACAACTTTAACACGTAACTACCACTGACTGAAAATCTGAAAAAAGTTTGTTAAGAATCGAGAACAGTGGCCTTACCATGACGTCCTAATTCCGATTCAGTTCAAGTTTTAGCTGCCACTTTTTGTATGAATCTGACAGCGGCGAACCTAAACTGAATCGCATTAAGACGTCATGTTCAGGCCCCAAAATCGATTAATCTATATTTTAGTATAAGTTCCTCGACATTGGCAGAATCATCGCACCGTTCGATGGGGCCATTGTTATCCCAAAAATTGAATTGAAATTAGTGTAAGTTGTATTATTTTATTAACTTTTTTTAGTTTAAAATATTACAAATGACACTAACATCTTTTCAATAATACACAAATTTAAAAATAGACACTGGGCTAACATTATTCAGAATAATATAAATCTGTTGGTATTATATATATGACATTTTCCTAATAAATAAGCTCCTATTTTTAGCATGACTAAGCGTGGATAAAGAGGTACGAGTAAGCGGAACAAAACATGGCCGCATCAAAATCTTTCAACTTTTATAATTACGAGTATATTGTCAGAGAATCCTAAAATAAACAGCGCTCATTTTGCTGAAAGCTATTTCAGGTGTTTAAATACTTCAGTGTCCCATTAATTTGCACAATTAGTTTCGAAAGTTCAAAATATACCGTTCGTATATTAACTAATTAAATTAATTGTCTTTGTACTTACGTAAACTGTGTACGTGCTTTTGAGTTGATCTGTGAGGTAGATAATTGAAAATGCAGCCGCGAAAATGTATCTAAGAAGACTCACTAAGCCAATACTTCTTCAGACGATTTCGCCGGGAGACAACCGACTAAGACTGCCTGATACATCGCTCCAGAACTGTTCCCGTTCCTAACTAGGCACATAACTCCACCCGGGGCCCAGCAGGCACATCCCACGGGAACGTGCGGATTCCTATCATTAGCTAATTTGGGGCCCCACAAACATCGACAGGTGTGACGTCATGAATATGCAGCCCGGCCCTTCTTTTTTTAAGGTTCCTCCGGTCGGTTCATATTTAGCTTTTCTCGGGATCTATTCTTTCTCGGCAGAGTGGTCGTGGGTGTATTAGAAGAGTGATGAGACGTATTCCAATCTAAAAATAGTAATGGACTTTCCTAACTTCATTCTTTGCATGGCGTTCACAATTTCATCCATACCTATCTCATTTCCTTGACTGCATTCACTAATTTCTCTGGCATTTGCTGGTACTTGTACCGATTCTTCATCTCTTTCGAACAAGCTTTCAAAATATTCCTTCCATCTCCTTAACACCCATTCTTCTCCTTTTATAACACTCCCATCCTGTAGGCTTATTGTCTAACTCGCTCGCAATCGCCATCGTATTCATTTTGACAGTTCTTGTATGAATGTGACAGCTAGCTGATTCCGATGCCAATTGTCAGCCCATACACGAACTGTCAAAATGAACACGATGGTGACCGCGAGCGAGTTACGTAATAAGCTAGCTGAACAAGTATACCAAAGATCAACTTCAACTTCAACTTTTTGTATATGGCAACCGGTTGCTTAGGGTTCAAATTGAGTTTAGGTTCGCGCGTTCGCTGTCAGATCCATACTAAAAACGACAGCTAAAACCTGAATTGAGTCGGAATTTTATTCCATTAAGACGTCATGGTAAGGCCCCTGATCTGCTAAGGGTGCAGCATTTTTTTTACAACAACTTTTTCTTCAAAGTTGATTGACCTCTCAAGAACTCGAGTGCCAGAGTAGCGTTCGTGCTTCCCCGTTTTTTACGCCTCATCTAAAATTCGGGTGCCTTGCGGTGCGTCGGAATTATTCATGATAAAATCTTATCCATCATTCAGCAGACATCGATTTCGTGTTTATTTCTGTACCTTGTTTGTTGGAAAGGGTGATTATTTATGCTGTGCTGTGAAGAAACGCGGGAAGTGTGAAGACCTTTACAACTACTTATGGTCTAACCGCCTTATTCATAAACGTTCTATAGGCTTCTGCTCGTCAATCGTTTGTCCTTATCTGTCAAAGGTAAATTTCAAAGTGACAGATAAGGACAAAAGAGTGCTAAGTTAGCAGAGGCCTATAGAGCGTTTATGAATAAGGGAGTAACAGCCTTATTCATAAAAAGTTAGAGGCTCGCTATAAGCTCGCTATAGGACCGATGCAAAAAAACATGATTCATAAACGTCAATTAGCGCTAATCAGTCCATCAAGGGTCTGTTAAGTCTTCCTACTACCGACCCTACTTTATCTCTCTGCTAACTCACAAAATGGCTGCCACACATGTGAACAGCTGATTTTGGCAAGAGCAAAACCATACGCAAGACAGTTTTTTTTGTTTTAAGTTTTTATTCCCTCCGGGAAAGGTAAAGGAAACTAGATCCACAATGTCTAGTCTGTCGTGTTAATTCGCTGGTTTCCCGCTAATTCGCTGCCACTGCTGTCAATTTCTTTTTTTTAATTCACTAAAAGGCCATTTTTGGTCTATGATTTGTCAAGGTGACAACATAACGCGTCTAATCCATCCATCAGCAGCTCATTAGCTAACAGACTGCTAGCAAGCGTTTTTGAATCATACTTTTTAACAACTGTCAAATAAGCTTAATCAGTCTGTTAACTAATCGACTGATCAAACCTCAATTATGGATTTTTTATGAATAAGGGAGTAAGTCTCTTACTACAGACGCTTATATAACCCCCGACGCAAAAAGAAGGGTGATATAAGTTTGACAATGTATATGCGTCTGTCTGTGGCATCGTAGCTCTCAAACGGATGGACGTATTTCGATGATGTTTTTTCATTCGAAAGCCAATTTCTTTGCGGTGGTAGTTCTTAGTCTAGTCCACACAATAAGTCAATTAAATTTACGTACAGAGGCCTTACCAGTTCAAGTTTTAGCTGTCACTTTTAGTATGATTCTGACAGCGAGCGAACCTAAACTGAATCGCATTAATAATAATAATAATAATAATAATAATATATATTTATTTTAGACCAACATATGGATCATTGAGTTAGTTACAATTCAAAAACATATTCTAGTATTAGTAATCAATTAGGTACAAAATTATCAAATTATTATTAAGACGTCATGGCAAGGCTCCTGGTACCTACCTACGTAAAGTCATAACACTTGGCAAATGAAATTGTACGTGTTACAATACAATACAATACAATAACTCTTTATTGAACAACACATATAATAATCAAAACAGAAAAAAGGTATACAGAAGTAATAAGGTAACAATAGGCGGCCTTATCGCTACAGAGCGATCTCTGCCAGGCAACCATAACGGACCGGAGAAAAGAACAGATCTGAGCAGGTGGTGCGGTTTAATATACCTAAGTAGTTTAAGTAATACACTATACATGAAACACATTTATAATAAATGGAGATATTATATAGCTACATTCTAAGGAAAACTCTTAAAAAAAATTTACGCGTCATTTTTTTTTTTTTATGTGAATAGGAAGGCAAACGAGCAAGTGGGTCACCTGATGGTAAGCGATCACCACTGCCCATAGACACCCGCAACCCCGGAGGGACTGCAGATGCGTTGCCAACCTAGAGGACTTAGATGAAATGCCTCTTGTGCCCGTAATTTCCCCGGCTGTCTTACTCTCCACACCGGAACACAGCAGTGCAAGCACTGCTGCTTAGCGGCAGGGTTAGCGAGTAAGATGGTGGTAGCGATCCGGAAGGACCTTGTACAAGGCCCTACCACCCGCAATAAAAGCCATAAAAGTTATACTAACAAAATAATCATTCTCACATGATTTGTATGAACGTTAACTACATCTGGTTAAACATATGGCCGTATGAAATTTACACACTGTATTTTTGTATGAACTTTCCCTTCGTGACTCTACTCTTGAAAACCAGAAAAAGTATACAAAAGATAGGATTCTTCGTTCCTTTACGAATGTTCAGCTACTCCTGCGGCTAGCTGCACCGATACACGGTGCGTGCGAGCGTGACAGAGATAGTGTTATCGCGTCCTTCCAGCCGAGCGCTCCCGACCCGATCCGAGGATAATAGTTCCTGATATGGTCCTTGACGGATGCTTAACAACGTTCAAGCGTGGTTCAATTTAAAATGTAATTGTGGTAAACTAGGCAGAGAGAGCGGAAGGCCTAAACGGACGTTCCGTGATCAAATTGGGGACGTTTTGGAAAAAGGTCAGGTCAAGAGTACCCGAAACCAACGAGCATGTATGTAGAGATTGATGAATGTGGCTGAAGATGTCAGGATCGTAGCAAGTGGAACAAAGTAGTCTCGGCCTACCCCTGTGGGAGAGAGGCGTGACGGTACGTAAATATGTGTGTATATATGTAATTGTAGAGACGCATAAGCACGTTTCTTTTTCGTTTTGAAACTCACAATGTATAAATAAATAAATATCTTGAGACAATTGACACCAATTGACCTATTCCCAAACTAAGCAAAGCTTGTAATATGGGCACTAGTCAACGGATAAACATACGTATATAGATAAATAAATACTTAAATACATATTAAATATCCAAGACTAGAGAACAAACATTCGTATTTTCATATAAATAACTGCTTCGACCGGGGATCGAACCCGGGAGCTCAAGCTTCATAGTCAGGTTCTCTAACCACTAGGCCATTCTGTCGTCAATAAAATATATAAAATATAAAATAAATAATTCATAACAGCAAAAATTATCTATTATAATAATTATGCGAAGCAATCGTAGGCCTATTTTTTTATGCAATCCAACTCGCGCCCGCTAAAAGAACAGCATCCACCTTCGCTTTTCAAACCCGCTAATGATTATTCAGTCGTTCCAGAAACTTCGACAAGTATTTGCAGTAAGCTTCCTAGTTTCCCATACTCGGTATTTACCGAGCAATCGAACGCCGCCTCGTTCAAACTTTGACATACTGCCAAGTTCCAATTATGTACAGTCACCCACGAATGAATCCTACTAATATTATAGATGAGAAATTTTGTGATGATCTGAGAGAGTGAGTGTGTTTCGTTTGTTCTTTCTTCACACTGAAACAATTAGACGGATTTGGATCAAATTTGGAACGGGGATAGCTGGTACCCTAGATTAAAACATAGGCTAGTTTTTATCCCAGAAAATTGCATAGTTCCCGCGGGATAGCGATAAACATGTCAAGTCGTAGTTGCCTAGAGTCGCAACGTTAGTAATTATTGCAAGACTAGCTGTTGCCAGCGACTTCGTCTGCAAAGAATTCGTTTATCGCTATCCCGCGGGAAGTACGCAATTTTCCGGGATAAAAAGTAGCCTATGTGCTATTCCAGACTTTTCTCTATCTATGTGCCGAAATTCATCCAGATCCGTTGGGCCGTTCTGGCGTGATTGAGTAACAAACAAACATCCATCCATCCATCCATACTTTCGCATTTATAATAGTAGTTAGATAAATCAACATCAGTCCTTATGTCTTATTCTACGCGGACGAAGTCGCTGGCAGAAGCTAGTAATATTATAAATGGGAAATTTTGTGAGTATGGATTACTCTTTCACGTCAGAACGGTTGACCAGATTTACATTATATTGGCACAGAGATAGATAGTCTGGAATAACACATAGGCTTTTTGTCCCGGAAAATTGCAGTTCCTGCGGGATAGCGACAAATGAATTACATATTTGCTGACGAGTCGCGGGTAACTGCCAGTTTCCAATAATTATCTGCATGATGGTGTACACCATATTAATAGTCTAAAAAGGAACGGCACTAGGGGTGGGTCTAGGGCATGAAGACTTAAAAAATGTGTCCTTGTGTTAAATAGAGGTCAGTGAATCTTTCTAATTGCCACTAAAATAGAAAATAGCTACAGCAATTCGTGCTACGCAACTGTCCCCGCATATAGATGTAATTACCGCCTTACAAATTTAATGAACGCATTTTCGGTACTTTGTGTTTGAATATTTCACGCGCTCGGCCTTTTATTAGTCATTAGACGTTACGTTAGGTAAGTATACGTTTTTTTTTGTTAGTATCTGAATACCGAATAGGTTTTGAAATACCGGTTAATATCGGTCGGAAAACCGGTTTATCACGCTCAATGGATAAACCGGTTAGCGGAGGGAACTAAATTAAAAGTATTAAAATAATTCCGGTGCCCGGTTAATATACGAACAACGATACTTATAACGACCTAGACGGACAGACAGGCAGACGAACGACGAAGTGATCTTATAAGGGTTCTTTTTTACTTTATTAGCACAGAACCCTAAAAATGCAAAATAAATTTGAGTGTTACTACTACATTTCGCAACATTTTTTTTTTATTGTAAATTATACATACATACATACATATATATCGTCACGCCTCTTTCCCACAGGGGTAGGCAGAGACTACTTTGTTCCACTTGCTACGATCCTGACATACCTCTTTCGCTTCATCCACATTCATCAATCTCTTCATACATGCTCGTCGGTTTCGGGTACTCTTGACCTGGCCTTTTTCCAAAACGTCTCCAATTTGATCATGGAACGTCCGCCTAGGCCTTCCCCTCCCAACGCACCCATTCACACTCGCCGTATAAATCTGTTTAGTTAATCTTCTTTCATCCATCCTCTCTACGTGACCAAACCAACTAAGCATACTTTTTTCTATCCAAATTAATAATAAAAATAAAAACAAAAAAAAGTACAACAAATTATTAATAATTATTATTAATAATAATTAATTATTCTATCTAAATTATTATATTTTAAATAACAAACAAATGAACCAAGTGACATCTGAGATTGCGACTTCAGTGGATATTAACAGAGTTCTTCGGGAGCATTATTTGCGTATCGGCCAACAACGAATAGCGACCTTTATTAAACGCCGCAACAAGGGCCGCCATTCACGCTCGCAGTTTACTTCGATCACAGAGTAATTTTCGCCTTCCGCGGTTTCTTACAAACAAGAACCTAGTATTTGACAAATAACCTATTATTTGGTAATATTAACCCCTTATTCATAAACGCTCTATAGGCTTCTGATAATTGTCCTTGTCTGTGAAAGGTAAATGACAAAGTGACAGATAAGGACAAACGATTGCTAAGTTATCAGAAGCCTATTGGGGGTGCATGTCGGGTTATCTCCACGTGTGGCCAAGAGCTGCGGTTCGTTTCTGGATCCGTCCGGGGGGAAGAGCAGTGCTTGGTCCGGTGCACCCTGGGCAACGGCTAATGATTTCCTGGCAGTATCTGAGGGATATCATTGACCGTTGGCTAAGAGCCCGACAGGGGGGGAGGGGGGTCTTTGACCGTGTTACCGTACAACGTTGCCGACATTTTGTCACAAGATTTTATTTTAAGAAAATTTTACCCTGACATTGGCGAAGTTGTCGTCGCTATAACGACTTGTAACGCCACAAAGAAAAAAGAAGAAGAAGAAGAAGCCTATTGAGCGTTTATGAATAAGGGGGTTAGAATTTAGGTACATACAATCCGTGAGGTCCTAGAACAACGTTCGGGTTTCGATTAACATACATACTCAAATAAAGTCAATATCCCTTACGGGGTAGTCAGGGCTTTAAGTAACAAAACCTAAAGGCCACGTTTGTGGGTGTATAGGTGGAAAGGGGAATCAAATTAGTGATGGGTATAGCTAACCGCATCGCATATAACAATACAATACAATACAATACAATAACTCTTTATTGAACACCACATGTAACAATCAAAACACCAGGCTTTTACCATGATTCTCCTTTCCACCTATAATGCTAAACGTGACCTTGTTACTTTAGGCTCTGTCTACTCCGTAAGGGATAAAGACGTGATTAAATTTGTTTATGTACCTATGTTTGTATCCTATCCCACTAGTAATATTATAAATGCGAAAGTTTGTGAGGATGTGACGATGTGAGTGAGTGAATGTGTACGTTTGTTCCTTCTTCATGCTAAAATGACTGGACGGATTTGGATAAAATTTGGTACGAAGATAGCTGGTACGTTAGATTAAAACATACGCTACTTTTTATCCCGGAAAATTTCATTGTTCCTACGTGATAGCGATAGACATGTCAATTCGCATATGAAGTCGCGGGCAAGAGCTAGTAATTAAATAAAACCCAATTTAAGTTTGTTATTTCGAAGTCATTTACCTGATTCTACCAGTGATCAAACGGAACAAAGCAGTTTGTTAGTGTGCAGGCGCTTTGGCAGCGCCGGCTCTCGGCTCGAGCGCTTTTTCATTTCCGGCAGAGGGCGTTGTATTTATTTTATTTTTGCTAAATGCCTACAGACGCTACACAATTAAAGTATTTCGGCCGGGTTGTAGGTGCGTTTCGTTTGTTCTTGCGTAGAAAATGGAGAAATGTCGTCAGTTTCAAGGGAGTCTACGCAGTTGGTGTTTATAATGGTAATAGTTACATGCATGTATTAATACATTTTGTTTGTTGTTCATTCATCAGGCTCACAACGCACTGCCTAAAGGTGCGACAACACCGCCGCTTAAAAAACGGTGACGTTACGGAATGGCAACAAAATGTATGAAGAAACGGTGAGAAAACGTGACGCATACGACACGTCACTGCGTATACGCGGCGGTTTGACCCTACATGCAGTTTTAGCCTTGAAATTTGACAGAAATATACCTTAATTATCACAGAAGCGTACTAATTTTTTTTTCAAAATATCCACTAGTCTTTTTTTCTACGCAAATAATTTCAACTTTTGAACTTTTTGTACATGGCGACCGGTTGCTTTTTTTTTTATTTGAATAGGAAGGCAAACGAGCAAGTGGGTCACCTGATGGTAAGCGATCACCACTGCCCATAGACACCCGCAACCCCGGAGGGATTGCAGATGCGTTGCCAACCAAGATTAGATGCTTATGATTGAATGAAATACAAACTGTCTCTTTTTTGTGTTGTTTCCACTGGCTACGTAATAAAAATCAAATTGTCACTGTCACCTGTCATCTGCATTGATAAAACAGGGTCCCGAAACGACAGACCACAATTACGAGTAGCATAGCAAAAGACAGCGCTCGCTGAAATGACAAATCATCACAACTCAAAGCTTAATAAGCAATAGTTCCAAAAAGGCGGCATAAGCTGACTTTTACGAGTCCTGACGTCCGCAAACCTGAATAACAACGTCGTCTGACGTCGACGAAATAATATAACGAAGCCGGGCTTAAGAAATGGGGTGCGTTCGAATTAAATTTTGCACTTGAGCTTGCCAAAGATTAATTTTATTAAGACTGGTAAGGCACGAAAGAAAGAAGGTTCCTTTTTGCATGACACACAATTTACAAGAGCATAATACAAAATTTATTAGAAAGAATAAGGGTGCGACCAAACCGAAATTATTTCCGTAGAAAAAAGACTAGTGGATATTTCGAAAAAAAATTAGTACACTTCTGTGATAATTAAGGTATATTATTTGTCAAATTTCAAGGCTAAAACTGCATGTAGGGTGCGACCAAACTGCCGCGTATACGCAGTGACGTGTCGTATGCGTCACGTTTTCTCGCCGTTTCTTCATACATTTTGTTGCGATTCCGTAACGTCACCGTTTTTTAAGCGGCGGTGTGGTCGCACACTAAAACAAAAAAAAAAAAAATACACGCATGAAAAATAGATCAGCGGTGTGTCTTCGCAAAAATGAAATGGTCGCTGGCTCAGCATTACGCTGAGGTGTTAGACACCTGCAGCACTGATTTTCAGCCAGAACCGTCACGACTTCTTTTGATTATGCCTACACGCATGGTTTGTAAAGCACAGTTCGTGAGCTCTTAGGATGGCATTCTAAGAGCTCACGGAATGTACTGTACTTGGGAGCAAAAAACGGGTCGCTTCACGTAAAAAGTTGTTTGAAAAATGACCCGGTTTTTTTGCTCCGGGATATGTGTATACGGGGATCGAAAGAGACGCTATCGTAGTCACTGTTAGTAGTTTAGCTAAGTAAGGAAAAATAGTTACAGACAAAACATCATTCTGTTCGATTAAATAAAGTTGCACATGCACTCTAAAAAAAAATTGGTTGGCCCTATCAATATCTTGATAGCCATAATCAAGCATCTTGATTCCATACGAGCCTAACAAGGACTTAGACACATCAAATAAAGTAATTCTGATTGCTCTTAATATTGCTATGTAACTGAGCCAATTAAGATCTTGTTCAATATTTACATGAAAATCAATCTTATGTAAACTATGAAAATGTTCATAACTATCAACATACTTATCTGTGATAATGAATTTGTTAAGGATTGAATCAATCTACGTTACATAATTATGCCAACAAAGTAAATAACAGATGCAAGGTATACAACTGTTAGGATTAATAACATACCTACTTTGTTAGTTCAATCACAGATACACTTATTGTTTTAAGGGATCAGCTTTCTTTGATTCATATAAAATCTTAATTATTGTAATTAACTTAAGGTCAACTAAGAGAAAACTGCTCTTAGTTGGTCTTTATTTTTTACAGTGTGAATGTTTTAGAAAAAAAAAATGTAATTATGAAATTAATTCTTGAGGTATGGACCACAAAATGAATAAAGGAAACCTGATAGGATTAATTTTTCAAAGTGGCATATCCCCAAACAAAAAACACAAATTTAGTAATATAAAAACAATCGCAAATTACACTTTAAGATCCTAACATCCATTAAAGTTCACTACCAAGAGAAACATTTTTCAACTTTTACTTACTGAAAACGTGACTAACTTCTTTGACGCCATCCCAGAGACGTCCAAAATTAGGCACAAAATGCGTCTAAGGCGGTAATCTGGCCCCTCTGTTCCCTTTGCCGCGCTAAGTCCTCCAAAGTGTCCACATTACTCTACGGGCCCGGCATCCACTATTCAGCAAATAAAGACCCCATTCTAGGATCAGACCGGGTAATGGAAAAACAAAGGCTAAGCTATCAACGCTTAAACTTAGAAGCTGAAACATAATTCCGTACGCTTCGCGACAAATAATCGCATAGTAACAAGGTCACGTGACAGTTTGTAACAGATAGAAAAATTCGAACGCTTACTCACCTGCTATGGGCGGTGTAGGGGTATAGCACGCGTCACGGAATGACGAGGACCCGGGTTCGATTCCCGGCCATAGCTTTACTTTTCGGATTTTTCTATGTGTTCTAATTTTCAGTGTCGTTTAGAAATTAAATTTCATAATTCCGTATTTTTCTAAATAATTAGTAGATTCCGTTGGCAAAAATGTCGCCCTCTTTTGTATGTAATGTGGGCAATTTTGTACGGAGACTGGGCCAAATTTTGTGCCACCGAGTATATTTGGATGAAACGATCGTCTATCTCAGCATTAAGGTGACACCAGCCGCGAAACTAGCGCGACTTCGGATATGTTCTTATATCTCCTAAATTAGATCAATTTACAATAATTTCCGATGATTAGATTCTAGGGAAACACCTATAATATTTATGTATTAAATCAGTGTATACAATTTATCGTACATACATAAATCATGTGTCGTTTATACACAAATCACGTCTTACGGGGCAGACAGAGCTTAAAGTAACAAGACCTAAAGGAGTAGACATTTTGAAAAAAGGTCAGGTCCAGAGTGCCCGAAGCCGACTACCATATCTACAACTACGCTTACTACGCTTACTTTGGGACTAGGTCAATTTGTGTGAATTGTTCCCTAATATTATTATTATTATTATTATTATTATATGTAAAGAGATTGATGAATGCGGACGAAGCGAAAGAGGTATGTCAGGATCGTAGCAAGAGGAACAAAGTAGTTTCGATGTACTCGGCCATAAAGATTGCACTTCGGTCTTTGGAAAGAGACAATTGGCGTCACGTCAGAGCGAGAAAACGGTCTACGAAGCCGAAATTAGCGGAGAAGACCGAGCAATCTTTATGACCGGGTAATGTATGTAAAGAACTTCTCTTCTTTATGTGCCTCTCCATCACTGATAAAATTTGGAACGAAGATAGCTACCCTAGACTAAAACATAGGCTACTTTTTATCCCGGCAAATAGCATAGTTCCCGAGGGATAGCCATAAACATGTCAATTGCCAATTCTACGTAGGCGAAGTCGCGGGCAGAAGCTTGTATTACATTATTATGTGTTATGTAAAGAACAGATTTCTCCCAAACTGTCCCAAGTCCGAAGCCACAGCAGCTTTGCCTTGAGAGGAGTGTTGCGGCGAGATAAATGCCGCTGACTCCGCTGCCGCGGTATTTGTTCAGCTTTAATAACCACCAAAATAATAAAGCGAGTAACGACATGCTGCAGTTCACTGCACTGTTGTATGGCTGCGTTAAAATGTCGCATAACTAACGTATTTAGCCTTTAAGCCGTGCTCATATGTGAGCTGCAGCCGTAACTGTTGCACGTTACAGTACGCTAGAGTGTGGACGTTGCTCGCGATGATTGTTCCCCTTACATAACCAAGTTACATAATATAATATAGCCTTTTTTTCCGAATTCGCTACAATTTCAGTAAGTACATGTTGTTGTTGTTGTGTTTTTTTTTTTTTTTTTATTGTCGCGTGTTTCGGCGTGCCTCATGGCATAGGCCTCCTCCGTGTATTGGACGGCGTGGGCTATAGTTCCCACGCGCGCCCAGTGCGGATTGGTTACATAACTGGCACTAAAACCAATGTAGGATGATTAATTTGGATTAATTCAGGTTTCTGTGTAGGGCCATCCCTAAGCCGCGAACATGTATGTTTTAATTTAGAAATAGTCTTTATTAACCTTAGAATGTCCTGGTAATGTAAAATAGTTATGTACGGGGAACAAACTCGCGAAGGAGGAGGAGGGAACCGGTATAATTAAGAATAAGAATAAGAATAAAAATATTTATTTGCAAAAAATGTCGTGGTGAATACAGATGAAGAAGCGTTTTTGAATGCGTACATTTTACTTAAACAAGCATGCAAATATTACTTATAAACTAGGATTACAAGATCATTATAACATTTGTAAATATACCATAAATTAAATCAAACTAAAATATTACATTATGTCAAGTTCAGAAGTATAATTATTAGTTATTTAATGATTGCTTTAACAGGACTAAATGCAAAGCTATTCGTTTATTGGATTTAAATAATTATTAATGCTATAATAACACTTAATCGAATCCAGTGTTATTTTGTGTCCCTGTCTACCCCGCCCTGTCTGTAAAATGAAGACGTGATTTATGTATGTATGTATGTGTAAATCAATAATAACAAACCGCAAGATAAGGTACTACTGAATATATTCAAGAAGCTGTACTAGAGGATAACGTTGAAGACAAGTTTAGTGCCCTCTATGAACCCCAAATTTTCATTACAGTTCGAAGCACGTCAATAACATATAAACACACGTCATACATATAGTCTAGTACAGATAAGGTACGAACTGAGCGCATATTGCTAAAGTTCCTGGCCAAGTGCTACATGAGAACTAATGAAGAAGAAATAATTTGTAAGTGGCAAAGTATGGAAACGGCTACATTAGAATAGAAGTTTGGTAGTAGCAATAGTTTTCTATGGGGCAGTAATAGTAGACTAGGAATGTTGTTTTGTTTTGCCACTTTGTTGTGTATTGGGTGAAGTTCTGATTAAAATGTACCTACTTAAATGATATTCAAATATATTAGTATCGTTTCCAAACAACCCGGGTACCTCTTACACAGATGGTTAAATTAGTGAACGGATTTTTCGATAAATATGTATAGGTCTAATCTCTAATCAGCCCACATCCACCCACTGCTGAGTAAAGGCCTCTTCATTTATATATTTATTTGTATAGGTACTATTTTTTTTTTTATGTGAATAGGAACCTGATGGTGAGCGATCACCACTTGCCCATAGACACCCGCAACTCCGGAGGGATTGCAGATGCGTTGCCAACCTAGAGGACTTAGATGAAATGCCTCTTGTGCCCGTAATTTCCCCGGCTGTCTTACTCTCCACACCGGAACACAGCAGTGCAAGCACTGCTGCTTAGCGGCAGGATTAGCGAATAAGATGGTGGTAGCGATCCGGACGGACCTTGCACAAGGCCCTACCACCCGCTTTAATATGTTTATTTTTAAAAAATCGTTAATTTAATTGATAACTCTGGCCAAAGTGTAGTTTGTTCAGATAAAAAAAAAAGAATGGGAGTCGAGGGAATGGGCAAAAATCTTAGGCGATGCGGCTAGCAACCCATCACTATTTTTATTCCCTTTCCACCTACACGCCTACAATCTTGCTAAACTTGGCCTGTGTGGCGTGGCTGTGTGTGGCTGTGTGTGTGTGTGCTGTGGCGTGTTGCTACCTTTGGCTCTGTCTTCCCCGTTAGGGTTATAGATATGATTTGTGTGAATATTGTACTAATGTATCACATATATGTAAAGCATAAAATAAATAACGGTCACAATAGCTCGCTAAAATCCGTGTTAATAAATCTATTGAGCGGCCATTTTTAGGTTCATTGTTGCCCTTTAATATTTATTGCCCGATCCATTGAGTTTGCCCCGTTTTATTGCCGAAAAACGAAGCGTTTCCAAATGTTTTACATTGAAAAATACACCGGATTTATCAGAGGTCAAGGCTTAAAGATTAGGTGATAGGGTTTTATTTTCACTTTGTTTCGTTTTACTTCTGAATCCTCAAAACACAAATAATAACAGTACAGGTTCAGGCATACATAGCTACTTAAATAGATAGAAATATCCATGAATTAGGAACACTATTTAGGATTATTTTAGGTTTTGATCAGCTCTTTTACTTTTTCTGTGCGTCCCAGACCAGCGTGAAAGTAATAAAATTGTAATTATTACACACACATACACATATACATCCTGACATACCTCTTCCGCTTCATCCAAATTCATCAATCTCTTCATGGATGCTCGTCGGTTTCGGGTTATAACAATTATAATTAATTAAGCTTGTGTGGTACGTTAATTATACGAGATCTTGATAGAGAGATCTTGAGAATGACCGAAAACTCACAAGATATAGGATCCCCGAAGAGCTACAATGTTCGGCGCCGACGGCTGAGCGGGGCCTTCACATAAATTGCCAGAAATCACCCTTTTTGTCAACCGGACATGTTCAGCCTCTGATGATTTATAATCCGGGCCCCGTTGGCCTGTTTTTCTTTATTTCCCATCGGCGGAACGGTATTTCGCCGTGACGATTTACGTTAAAAAAACCGGTTTGCTTTTTGGCCCCGCAATAAATATTATTGGGTCCGCGGGGCATGAATACCTATCTGTACACATTGATTTTGAATTGTTAACAAACATTTTGTTACCATTAGGTATGTAAGTTAATACATATATTTTTTAATAGCCTATTATAGTGTCCCACTTCTGGGCAAAGGCCTCCCCTTCTTTCTGCCACTGGTCCCTGTCAAATGCATGCTCCTGCCACTCTTTTCGATACGCATCCAAATCGTCCCGCCATCTCCTCCTTGGTCTACATAGTTTTTTTTTTGTGTAGTCTATTTGGTGTCCCACTGCTGGGCAAAGGCCTCCCCTTTCTCTTTCCACCCGTCTGTTGCATGGCTTCCCCAGTCCGGCTCAAAAGACTCCAAATAGTCCCGCCATCTCATTTTTGGTGTGCCTCTGCTCCGGTGCCCGTCGCATGGAACCCAGTCGGTGGTAATTTTTGCCCAGCAATCCGGATGCATTCGGCAGACATGTCCCGCCCAGTCCCACTTGAGTTTTCCGGTTTTCAACCCTACATCGACAATTCGAGTCATGGAGCGCAGATCGGTGTTTCTGATTCTATCAGTTACTCGAACGCTGCTGCGATTAGGATGTGCGCTCCACGGCTCGTTATAAAGATATTATTATCGCATCGCCTATAATGTGTTTCCTAAAACGTGTGTGTGTGTGTGTGTGTGTGTTGTGTGTCTAGGCCAGCATTATGCTGAGGTGGGACCATTTCGTGCTGCATGTTCTTATGTTTTTTACTTCTTTTTTTCTTTTGTTTTTAATGTTTTAATGTTTATTCGGGCACAAACGTGCCCGTGTCTTTGTATGCTATCATGAATAAATGTTTTCTTTCTTTCTTTCTTTCCTAAATAAGATACGATATAATACCAGTTTCTTCCACGCTGGTATGGGAGTAAAAAAAACCAGTGATTTATGCATGTATGTACGTTACCAAGACGTCAAAAACATATATACACCTTTCTGACATAAACAATTAGGTCGATGACGTATATTTGACTTCATCTGCGTAGAATTAGCAATTTACATGCTTATGCCTATGTTTTAAGAGGCTGGCAACACCTAATTTTGTTAAGAGGCTGGCAACACCTAATTTTGTTAAGAGGCTGGCAACACCTAATTTTGTTGAAATTGATGTTATTTAAGCACTTTTTTAAGAAAAACTACACACAATAAAAATCCAAAAAAATATGTATGTCAATTTTCATCATATTTCAAACACGCTGGACGGACTCGATACATAATTAAACAAAATCGGCTCGATAGAAAATAATTGCAAAGATTGGTCTTAAAATCATCATTAAACGGCTCTTTGTCTTTATTTTTTCAACGTATGGGTCTACAGTTAAAAACATGAAGTCAACATATTCAATACCTACACGGCTAACGAGTCATATTTCACAAATAATCTATACTTTTTTTTATTTCTTATTATTTGTGTCTTATTTGCAAGATTTTAGACGCGCGCCAAGCTGCCGAAATAGTTTCTTCTCCTTCACTAACAGGCATGTGATCCGTATGTGTGAAGAGTGGCGCTGCTCAAGGTCATTTGCTGTTGACAGCGCCTTAAGCTATCTTCGTTCCAAATTTTATCCATTTCCGCCCATTCGTTTTAGCGTGAAGAAGGAACAAACACACACACTCACTCACATCGTCACAAACTTTCGCATTTATAATTGACTAGCTGTTGCCAGCAACTGCGTTCCAGACTTTTCTCTATCTATGTGCCGAATTTCATCCAGATCCGTTGGGCCGTTCTGGCGTGATTGAGTAACAAACATCCATCCATCCATCCATCCATTCTTACTTTCGCATTTATAATATTAGTTAGATGATTGAATTGATTTATGAATTGGATGATAGAGATATTTATGCACTCGACTGTACTGCGGACATACCTGACTCCGGTGTATCCTATATCCATTTAAGCCCCAATTTCGGCACACGCAGACGTTAATTAGATTAGGATGACGTCTGATGTTCCTGACTAATATAGTGCAATGACCGTAATCTGATGCCGAACGAGACGAGTGGAGATACGGAATTAACTAAACTGTATTTCATTCCAATTCATTTAAACGCGTTTGTAAACAAACAAATAATCCCAAGTTCGTGTAAAATTTAAATACGAACTTACATAATTCACGCCTTTATTCCTCGCGGGGTAGACAGAGCCTAAGGCAACAAGACCTTAAGACCACGTTTAGCATGACTGTAGGCGTATAGGGGAAACAAAAAGGTTTTTTTTAGTATTACATAGGTACATACATACCATACATAAAATTAAATAACGTCTCTTCACGTCTTACGAGGTTTCTATGTTTTTATAAAGAAATGTGATATTTTTTATGCTTATTCCCTACTAGCTGTTGCCCGCGACTCCGTCTGCGATGTATTCTCTTATCGCTATCCGGCGGGAACTATGCTATTTTCGGGGATAAAAACTATCCTATGTGCTTCCCCGGGACTATAATAATAATAATGTCATTTATTTCAGATAATAATCCATAATGTCAAATATGTATAAAAATAAAGTTAAAATGAGCAAAATGTAAAATAATTAAATGAATAGTAAATGAAATAACACTACATAGTCAAAAATAAAACAAAGATAAAATTAAAAACAAATTACATTCAAAAATTATAAAAAACCTTTTTTTTATGTATTAGTAAGTAGGTACTATAAATTAAAATCTCACCATGTAGGACCAGTGCAGCTAGGCGAGTGCATTTTGGCCCAGTGGTACAGAAAGGGACTATAACTATCTCTGTACCAAATTTCAATAATAGCCATTTTACCATGAAAGAGCAACAAACATCCAAACATTCAAACTTAAAAACTTTCGCCTTTATAATATAACTAAGATATTCTGCAACGGACAAAGTACGGGTGACATCTAGTTTCTCATAAGCGCTTACTGGTCGCGAATCATTTCCAAAAGGGTGGCTCGGTTGCAATTGAAATCAAATCTGGAACGCAGTTGGATAGTTTAAACACGAGTGCAAACATCCGCCGGCTTTGGGGTCGCTTTGACTGTGTGTTCCGGCCCTGTGCTGGCGGAACAATAAATCCTTACATTACATTGAATTGGTTAACGTTACAAGAAAATACAAAGCTTTATACTGACCTCACTCTACTTACAATACAATACAATACAATACAAATACTCTTTATTGAACACCACAAATCAGTACAAAACAATACAGAAACAAAGAACAAAGTATACAATAGGCGGTCTTATCGCTTAATAGCGATCTCTACCAGACAACCTTTAAGACAAAGAAATAAGTTGGAGACAGTTTAAGTAGGTGGCGGAAACAAATAGACAGGAGAAAGGCAGGGATAATAAAACAATACTTACATAAATATAATACATAGCTAAATAAATAAAATAATACATAAACACATAACATAATTGTATAATAATACTTAAGATAAAATAAATATGAGAATGTAATAACGAAAAGTATAAGAAGGCCATATAACAGAAAAGGAATTGATCAAAAGCAGAAAGAAAAGAAATGGGACTAAAGACAGGAAGTGGATTCAATTAGTGACAAATAGTGAGATTTGAGCTGGTTCTTAAAAATAGGTAAAGTTTTAGCACGCCTTAGGTCTACAGGAAGGGCATTCCACAGACGGATAGATGTCATAGTAATAGATGTGTGGTAGTAGTAGATGTACTTACCTCAGACATTTAAACTAAAAGGTCAAAAATCAAATACGCTTATTTTGCAAAGACAAGGGCTCTTTTTCACCGACTTCAAAATGTACCATAACTAAAGTCGCAATTTAAAAGGCCCGTTTTGACAGTTCACGCCCATGAAGTTCTCTATTTTTTACCGATCGAAATGTTCTGAAGGTGATTCCATTTTTCATTTATGTGTATCGCTCACTCAGCTAAGTGCTGTGGCACAACGATTTTTTCATATTGTCCACAGACTATTAATAATCGGTTAAGGAAAAAATAAATCGATTAAGATATATTTTTTTAAAGCCGACTCGCACTTCGCCGGTTTTATTTATTTTATTTAGACCAATTAATTACTGAATTTCACCAGCTGTGTAGTGATCTTTACTGAAAATTATGACCTTGGAGCTCAAAGCCGTAAACAATGGCAATACTGATTTCTATAGAATGGCTCGTCTTCATCTCTGAAGAAAAGGATTGACTGAAGATTCAGTTTTTCGGCACATAGATAGAAAAAAGTCTGGAATAGCACATAGGCTACTTTTTATCCCGGAAAATTGCGTAGTTCCCGCGGGATAGCGATAAATGATTTTTTTGCAGACGAAGTCGCTGGCAACAGCTAGTATAATATAATAGAATAGCATATTTACGCATGACCTCAACGGCAAAGCTACCTGTGAGCGTGTACATACAAAATTGTGTGCGACAGGGCAAGAGGAGACAGGGAAAGATAAAGAGTTATTCATGGGCGTCAAATATTTACTGGAAATTGGGAGGGTAGGTGAAAGATTGCGTCACAGTGTGCATAGGACGTCCATCTTACTGATATTATGAACGCGAAAGTGAGGATGGATGTTCATGAAAACTACGAAATGGATTTAAAGAAATTTGGTGTTTGTAGTATTCGTACAGTCTGGATTTACACTTTTATAGGGGTTAAAGGAGCATGCGGGTCACCTGATAGAAAGCAATCGCCGCCATGACACCCATAAACAATAGCTGGTTGACTCGACTGGTTGACTGATTGCATGAAAATAGTTGGAGCCGTTTCCGAGATTCATACATACATACATACATACCGTCACGCCTCTTTCCCACAGGGGTAGGCAGAGACTACTTTGTTCCATTTGCTACGATCCTGACATACCTCTTTAGCTTCATCCACCCACATTCACCAATTCCGAGATTCAGAATATATAATAAACTTATATACAAGAATTGCTCGTTCTAAGATAGATAGGAGTGCTCACCGTGGAAAATTGCAGAGTTCGGACAAAATCATGAATGTTAAAAATTATGAGTTTTTTGTTTGCAGAAAACTTTTTTTTTTTCAAAATTAGCCTTCCACGACATATATCATTGAGAACCATGAGACGAATGATCAAGTAAGTATGTTAATAATTCACAATTGCTTTTGGCCCTACCCAAATTTGGACGAGCGGATGGCCTAGTGGTTAGAGAACCTGACTATGAAGCTCGAGGTCCCGGGTTCGATCCCCGGCCGGGGCAGATATTTCTATGTGTTTGATATTTTAATGTTATTTAAATTAAAACTGTTGTTTTTATAATAAATTGGAATTTTATTCTTCCACACAAAGTACAATTTTTTATAAGGTTTTTTATAATGTTACAAGTGTTGCCAGTGCAAGGCGGCAACTGACAGCTGTCATATCTACAGCAGTTTTAAATAGAACTCAAACAATTTAAATATTACACAGTATGAAAAATACGAATGTTTGTTCTCGAATCTTGGACGTTTAATATGTATTTAAGTATGTATTTATCTATATAAGTATGTTAATCCGTTGTCTAGTGCCCATATCACAAGCTTTGCTTAGTTTGGGACTAGGTCAATTGAATTGATGTAAATTGTCCCAAGATATTTATATTTATATTATATATTTATAAATACATTACCCTAACTTTGGCACAGTTGGAAAGAATAACTTAGAAAACTATATAACATATTAATCTAACAATCTCCCGATACACAGCAAAACGAGATAGTAATTTCACGTGGCATTTCGCAACGGAGCTGGTAAGAATAATTGATTATGTCTCCAATAATATTACATTATTTATTTCTGTACTGTCCCGCGGGCAATATGTTGCATGACTGATAATATGACATATATGTCTGTTTTTTAGAACGTCTATTTCTGAACAGGCTACTTAGAGATTATGTAATATTAAAGTAGTCTCTGCCTACCCCTGTGGGAAAGAGGCGTGACGATATGTATGTATGTATGTATGTAGGTAAAGGCCAGTGACTGTAGAATTTTATATGTCGTTTATTATTTAATTATCGTATAACTTTTTGACATAAAAGAAACATCTATTTTTGTATTATTGCCAGCGAAATCGACTTTTACCAAATTAAATCTTATCGTATTCTCATTTATTAGTATTGTATGAAGAACACACACGTATAACTTCATTTCTCTAGATTTAGACTTTATTCAATATTCTTTTGTGAAAGAGACAAAAGAACATTGAATTAACAGCATCACAACGAAAATTTATGGAATAATGAAATAGAAGCATAGATGTAGTATAATACCAACTTAGTTAGATTAGACTGGGCGCTGAAATGACTGAGACAAGACCAAAAAATTTTACAGCTCTCGGTAAGTGTCAAAGTAAAAGAAGTACCTACTCCTTTTAGGACCTGTCGTTGAAAAATGTAATGTCATTTTTCAACCAGAACCCAATGGCGTTCTCTCAGGCTCTCAGCTTGTAAGCAAAGTCTTGTCTATTGTCAAATAGTATCATTGAAAAAAATAATTTTCTAAATGAAACCGAACTTTCGTCAGCCTGTGACTTAAAAAAAGTGACTACATAACTAAGGCAATGTCCTACCAAAATCTTTGGTTGTGTTTTGTTCTTTATAGGTAAACCTGTTTGTAAAATCTAATTAACTTTAATAACGCCTTACCGAATTATGGTTATTGATGAAATAGCCGAAGTAGTTTGGTTGAATATTTTCTTCATGATTTTTCGACATGATTATTTTATTGTAATTGAATAGCGGTCTATCCTAGAAATAGATAAGCCGATTCAGATGTAGCAGTAGAATACCTCGCCACGTGTATACCACCCTTTCTCTTGCCCTTTATATTTTTTTTATCTATGATTATTTACTTCCTTTACAGTCCACGAGCTCTTAGAATGCCATTCGGGTTTGTCTTGCTATCTCCCTCACTCGGACGATTCAAGTATCAAACTCATAAGAGTGAGTGAGACAACAAATCTCAGCACTGTACAGTCGAGATCATAAATATCGATACAGCTATGTCAAATATATGTGCCACCGATCTTATAACTTTTTGGCGTAAAGGTGTATAGATAGAAAGAAAGAAAGAAAGAAAAAGGTTTATTTGGTGCAATATATAAACAAAAACCGTACCAAACACACACCAAAAAGGTTGCCGCTCAGCATGTGTCAGACAAAGGCACCTATGTCTGACGCTGGCTTTCAGGGCAACCAAAAACAAAACAAACAAAACTTACAGCTACAACAAACTAGCAATTGTGTACATCCTAAGAAATGAATATGTTTTCTTTTTTTTTTTTTTTTTATGCGAATAGGAAGGCAAACGAGCAAGTGGGTCACCTGATGGTAAGCGATCACCACTGCCCATAGACACCCACAACCCCGGAGGATTGCAGATGCGTTGCCAACCTGGAGGGCTAAGATGAAATGCCTCTTGTGCCCGTAATTTCCCCGGCTGTCTTACTCTCCACACCGGAACACAGCAGTGCAAACACTGCTGCTTAGCGGCAGGATTAACGAGTAAGATGGTGGTAGCTATCCGGACGGACCTTGCACAAGGCCCTACCACCCGCAAAACGACGTCTTGGTAACTGTACTTAGTAGAACGGTAACATATTTATTCGCAATCTTCCTCCGTACAAACGCAAACCAAAGTTAAATTAGCAGCAGCCGTAAACTCGTACGTAACTGTAACTGTAACGCATGCGTTTGCGTTAGCTCGACGACTCGACGTGATGTCCGCTCCTGGACTGTGCGGTTTAAGTTACGTTTTCGATACCAAAACTGAATTAGGTTAAATAATTAATTTAAATGAGCAATAGAAAATTATGAAACGAGTTAAAACTAGCCATTAAATAAACCATCGGAATTTGTCGTTACTTTTCCTTTTGCTTGACTTAACTTCACTATAATCGCAAAGATAATAAAGTAAAGTTATTCATTTGTGGGGAGTGTCACAATAGACAACTCTCTCAACAAACATAAATTACGTCTCTATCCCTTGCGGGGTAGACAGACCCTAAGGTAACAAGATGTACGCCACGGCCATGTTTAGCTTTGTTGCTTTGTTGTTTTTGTTTAGTTTTGTATTGTTTTGTTTAAATACGTTATTATTGTTGTTGGTACGGGTTTCCGATCACGGGCCCATGGGGACCCGGTCATTTGAAAGGCATTCATGGGGCCGAGGCCAACATGAAGAGGCCTTTGGTACCATATAATATAAACCTGAGATGGGCGCAACTATGGAGGTCTATCCTAGGGGTCCTATTAGGATAGGTACACCATGAAGATGTGCTAGCGGACAGTCCTCCATAGTTGCCAAACTATTGCCAGGCAGGAACAACATGGAATGGGCTATGGGGTTGGGATAACTGTGACAGGATAAATTGGGCTATGGAGTGAGATAAATATTATTATTATTATTATTATTATTATATATCATGATTATAGGCGTAAAGGTGGAAAGGGAAATCGAACCCAATCGATGAGATTTTACCATCTGCGCGGTAAGGGAAGCAATGTGATACATTCTTTTTAGGGTTCCGTACCTCAAAAGGAAAAAACGGAACCCTTATAGAATCACTTTGTTGCCCGTCCGTCCATCCGTCCGTCCTTGGAGCTGTGAAAAAATCAAACTTCTAAACCAACGCATTCAAAAGATACAGCCGTTTATGCCGCAAATTTTCGAAACTCACAAGGGAATCAAAACCTACAGGGTACTTCCCGTGAACTCAGAATCTTGAAATTTGGCGTGAAGGTAGGTCTTATAGCACAAATATAGGAATATTTGCGAAACCCGTAAATATGTATGGATGTCTGTATATATCAGTGACCTCACACTGCGTACTTTTTACTTTGGAGCAGGGCTCTGCTTACACTGGTTTATAGATATTTATAGATAACTAGCTGTTGCCAGCGACTTCGTCTGCAAAGAATTCGTTTATCGCTATCCCGCGGGAACTACGCAATTTTCCGGGATAAAAAGTAGTCTATGTGCTATTCCAGACTTTTCTCTATCTATGTGCCGAATTTCATCCGGATCCGTTGGGCCGTTCTGGCGTGATTGAGTAACAAACAAACATCCATCCATCTATCCATCCATCCATCCATCCATACTTTCGCATCTATAATATTAGTTAGATAGTACGGAACCCTCGGTGCGGGAGTCCGACTCGCACTTGGCCGGTTTTTTTTCTTTCTTCTCTTCTCTGTCGCTTCCTCATGACTGAGGGTCGTGACCATGCGAGGTCGTTGCGCGGCGTACCAGCTCTCTCCAGGCAGCACGGTTCTCGGCCATTCGGATGGAGGTCTGCAAGTTGCATTTGCAGACTTCCTTCACCGCATCAGTCCATCGAGTTGGAGATCTTCCACGACTCCTCTTTCCTCCCAGACCAACAAGGATGTAGGAAGTTGAACAAAGTATCTACCTATCCTAATGGGAGAAAGACGTGAAGGTATTGTGTATGAAAGTATTTGAAGGGATGCAATACTCCCACGATCATAAACGTGGACTTTAGGTCTTGTTATATTAGGCTCTATCTACCTATACGTGTAATACTGGTACAAACGCCCAAAGTAGGGTGACGGCACCAGTAATGGACAAGAACCCAATAATGCACAGTGACTCTTATTTAAAAGAAACAAAGGGATAGTTATTTATTTGACAACAGTCAATTTATAACGATACTAGCTGTTGCCTGCGACTTCGTCTAAAAAGAATTCGTTTATCGCTATACCGCGGGAATTTTCCGGGATAAAAAGTAGCCTTTGTGCTATTCTAGACTTTTTTCTATCTATGAGCCGAATTTCGTCCAGAATCGTTGGGCCGTTCTGGCGAGATTGAGTAACAAACAAACATACATCCATATTAACTTTCGTATTTATAAAATTAGTTAGATTATATAAACTAGCGACCCGCCCCGGCTTCGCACGGTATATTATGCATGTATTTTACATATAAACCTTCCTCTTGATTCACTCTATCTATTAATTAAAAAAACCGCATCAAAATCCGTTGCGTAGTTTTAAAGATTTAAGCATACATAGGGACATAGGAACAGAAAAAGCGACTCTGTTTTATACTATGTAGTGATTAAGAATGAAGTGTCCATTACTGGTGTTGTCAGCTTAATGTGTCCAATTCTGGTCATCGCCCTACCGCACTTTCGTTGTGTCGCTCTGCCGCGTGCCTTAAGCTCGGCTCGGTGCGGTCGGCCACTAATGTCAGCAAAATTAACGTCACCGTTGTGAAGATGCGACGCGTGCGCCCATTGCGACACTAGCTAGAAAGTGACACAAAATTATCCTTTCTGTACCAGGTTAGCTGGAAGAGATCCCTTTTTAGAGATAAATTCGTCTTTATACTATTTTCTGTGTACTTCAATATTTTTAAAATTTTATGTTTTTTTGTGTGTGTGTTTTCGTTGTTATTCAATTATGTGTGTGAAGTTCTCAATCTGCACTGGGCAGCGTGGGAACCCAAGCCCTCTCATTCTGAGAGGAGGCCCGTGCCCAGCAGTGGGACGTATATAGGCTGGAGATGAGGTTATGTGCAATAAAGAGTTTTTCATGCTTCGTATACACAAAAAAAAACTTTTTTTTCTTCATTTCCTACTGTAACGAGAACACTCAAAATGATAGAAAACTAGAGCCGCAAAAACTATAATGGATTGACATTTACCTTGCTATTTACCTACTCCGTTTTATCGTTTTTGAGCCTATTACCTATGTCCAGATATCAACGAAAACACAATGTTTAGAGGTAAATCGTATATTCAGCTCGGTAGCTGCACACAAAGTGAGAAATGTCATTACAATCTTCAACTACCTACTTTCATGTACTTTATTATTTAACAAAGTCGTGAAGTACCCATATACAATTACTGTATATTATGACAGAACCAATTTTGAGAAAGTTAATAAATAGTAAAGGAAACAAAATAACTTTAATACTTAGTGAAGTTTTATACATAAGACCATTTTTTTAATCAATTGATGGACTTATGAGAGTGGCCACCGAGTAGTCATCGATATTAAATTTGTTTTTAATTTAACGGCTGTCGTCTAAGATTTTTTTGAATCTGTCTGAAACTGGAATAGGTACATAGAAAAATCAGAAAAGTATGTTCGGTGCCTGGAATCAAAACCCCATAATTCCTTTTCTGGTGAATTAATTTGAAAAAAAAAAACATGAAATATCAACAGAGTTTATCAGCAGATTTTCTCTCACAAAATCTCGCCCCTAAATCAAAAACACCCAATAGCTAGCCACTTGAAGCGTGCAGAGAGTTCTTATTAAAAGCCGTCAGCAGCGGTGGGCAAATTGGACCAATCAGGAAACGCTGAGGCGGCACTGACCGTACCTATCTCTCGATACACCGTGCATCGATGCTGAGGTGGAATGAAGTTTTGTTTCATCTTAGTTGCATGGTCCTTCGTTTAGCTACATAAACTTAACCTCGACCGATGTTTCTTGAATATTGAAGCCGACTAACGCTACGTTCAACATGAAACTACCGTGATACTCAATCATACACTCAGAGGCATATTTAGCGGAACTCAAAAAAAAGTTACCAAAACGCATACTCAATGCTTGACCAGAAAAATAAATAATAATAAAAACAATAGTTACCTACACTTTTTTGTGTTCCGCTAAATATGCCACTGAGTATAGTTACACAAAAATATAATTCACGTATAAAAGTCAAGTAGTGCTCGACATGTTCCGGAATAATTCGTAGTCCGTAGTCCTTCCTCCTGGAACGCTCGATGCTTCAGTGGTAGCACTATTCTCTTGCTTGTGTAGCGGAGTAGCAAGGTTAAATGTTTTTGAGCCTTATTATATTACCAATGGCTTCCAATTTTATTCAAACCGCTCGATGCTTCGATAGTAGCACTATTCGCTTGCTTGAGTAGCGGAGTAGCAAGGTTAAACGTTTTTCGTTCCTTATTATATTACCAGTGGCTTCCAATTGTATTCAATAAACCGCTCGATGCTTCGATGGTAGCACTATTGGCTTGCTTGTGTAGCGAAGTAGCAAGGTTGATTGTTTTTTGTTCCTTATTATATTACCAGCGGCTTCCAATTTTATTTAAACTGTTCTATGCCTCGATGGTAGCACTATTCGCTTGCTTGAGTAGCGGAGTAGTAAGGTTAAATGTTTTTTGTTGTTTTGATGTAATTTTTATTGAATGAATAAAATAATCTAATCTAATCTATTATATTAACAGTGGCTTCCAATTTTATTCAAGCCGCTTGATGCTTCGATGGTAGCACTATTCGCTTGCTTGAGTAGCGGAGTAGCAAGGTTAAATGTTTTTTGTTCCAGTGGCTTCCAATTTTATTAAAACCGCTCGAAGTTTCGATGGTAGTTACTACCATTACTATACTTGCCTGTGACGTGGAATAACAGGGTACCTATATTTTTGTTCCCATTTATATTACCAGTGGCTTCCAGTTTTATTCAAACTTCTACCCAACGCGAGCGACGCCCAAGCCTTGACCCAGAGCGGAGTCATTAAAAAAGCCGAAGGTGCAAAGGGCTACTTTATCCGAGAGCCCTCGACGGAGGGTTCTCGATGGCGCGATTAGTAACCACTCGCTACCCATTGTCTGTGGATTAATGAGCCGCGGGAATTTTGCGCTCTCGCTACACTTTGTTTAGTCGATAGCTTTTTTTATGATAAGGAAGATTTCTGAAAAGAAAAAACCGGGCAAGTGCAAGTAAGACTCGCGTACCGAGGGTTACGTACAAATGCGGCCAGTGAATATAAAATACAGCGTTACTCTTAAGCAAAATGTATGGGCAAACGTATCCTACTAATTTTATAAAAGTTTGTGATGGATGGATGGATGGATATGACGATGTGAGTGTGTATGTTTGTTCCTTCGTTATGCTAAAAGGACTGGACGGGCAGAAGCTAGTATGACTGTGTAAAGATGTAAACATAAAAAGTTGAATTTTTAGTATTTGTTGTTATAGCGGCGACAGATACATCACCTGTGAAAATTTTAACTGTTTAGCTGTCACGGCTTATAAGATACAGCCTGGTGACAGACAGACAGACAGATGGACAGTGAACAGTGAACATCGACAAATGTATGGAAACATAATGTCCATCACAATTGAAAAATCCTGAAAATGTTTACAGGGGTTTTGAGTGAAACTAACCCTACCACCTGGCCTCTATTTCACTAACGGGACAAATAACAGTTTTTTAATGATTCACGGTTAAGTTCATTCGAAATATTATAAACGGGATGTGAACCGCGATTACCTTTATTGAGCACCCGATATTTCGATACAAAAAAATAACGGAAATATCCGGAGCTCAATAAAGGTAATCGCGGTTCACATCCCGTTTATAATATTTCGAACGGGACAAATATCGGTGACAGGTGACAATTCTAGTTACATTAAAAACTCGACTAGAATAGAATCACTACATAGTATAAAACAAAGTCGCTTTCTCTGTCCCTATGTATGCTTAAATCATTAAAACTACGCAACGGATTTTGATGCGGTTTTTTTTAAAGATAGAGTGAATCAAGAGGAAGGTTCATATGTATAATACATGCATAATATACCGTGCGAAGCCGGGGTGGGTCGCTAGTATACTATATTCTGAACCCGCGTGGGAACTGTACTCTCATTCTGAGAGGAGGCCTGTGCTCAGCAGTGGGACGTATAATATGCTGGAGATGATGATGATGACCTTCTTATTTTGACAAAGAAGCGAATCTTAGCAGCAACATTTTCTAAACAAAACCATCTTTTGTACTCTCCCCAATCTAATCCCTCCGAACGACTTATGCATAAAATTAACATCCCCGACAAATCGCTCAGAACATGAACTTTGATGGAATTGCAAGCGAATCGTTTGAGAATCTTTATCTAGGGAATAAATCACACTTGAGAAGTTCCGCCGTTGCCGTAAAAGTTATCTGCTGGGAGACGATCGATGCTGAGGTCGTAAATAAGCGATCGGTACTATTGAGTGGCGGCGTTTAAAATACTGACAATATATCTCAGGGATTAACACTTTCGCCGCCGTTCCAACGACGAGCTTACTGTTTTAGGATTTAGTGCCTCAAAGGAAAGACACCCTTATAGGATCACCTGGTTGTCCATCTGTCCGTCTGTCTGTTATACCCTTTTTCTCAAGAACGCGTAAGTATGACATTGATTGACCAAAAACGTAGATCTGCCCGTAGTGCTGTGAAAATGGAACCCTCTAAACCAATTCGATCAAAAAATACAGTCATGTCATTAGACAAGGTGTTTGCTTACAAACTGCCGTGCTCCCAAAATATAGGGAGTAGGTACTTCCAGTTGTCCAATAAATTTAAAATTTGAAAAGAAGGTAGCTAATTAAATGAGCCAAAAATTTTTTTTTTATGTCTATGTAAGTAATCAATATAAAAATAAAAAAATAAAATAAAATAAAAATCATTTATTTCGGACATCAAGGTCCATATCGGGTTAGTAATACAACTTAAAGCACTATGTTAGTTAAATTAAAATCAAAATAGAAATAAAAAATAAAATAATTAAAAAAAAAACAATTTTTTTTTTTTAATAAAATGACCTCGCACTGCCTATAATTTGGCTTAAAAATGGGGCTCTGCAGTCACTTGCCGAATTTGTACGGAAGCCTCGGTACGCGAGTCCGACTCACACTTGGCAGGTTTTTTGTTACGATGCCAGTTTAGAAGCCTTTTTAAATGCTTTTTTCACTTCACTAGCTCGAGCAGGCTCACTTTGTCCTTCGAAGTCTGCGCTGTGCTTTTTCCTGCCTAGCGTGGAAAAGGTTTTAGAGAAAACAGGGTTGATGAGTGTGGTATCTGTATGGAGTGTGTGGCTATACCTTTCCTAATTTCCGTTTCCGTAGTCTGTGACTGCGGCCATTCTATATTGTCATTGTTTTGATAATAACCTAATAGCTGTGTACAAGTAAATTAAAATAAAAACGTAATTAATTAATTTGCGGCTTTTATTCAGTATATAACAATTTGGCGACGAGGCAGAAAAAAAAAGAACCACGCATTAATAATTTGTCGTGAGAAAATTAAATAGTGACAAGAAAAATAAAAGAAGTGAAATATGAACACGCCATTTTGATCGAACACGGGAAGCGTATTTTCTAATTGCGGAGAACAAAAAGAAAAATGCCTTACATGAGGTATTATTTATAATAAATGTCGGCAGCAGACGAATTTCATGAAGCAACATCTGAACTGGAGACCCAAGATAATCAATGGAAAGAGTTAAACGATGAGGATGTGAATAAAACATCGTGGATTTATACACTTAAAAAATCGGAATTGCAGAAAAAATTAGACGAATTAAAGCTTAAATACAATCAGGACGATACGGCAAGTACACTACGTAAGTTATTGAGTGATCATTGTAAGAATAAGCGAAACATAACTGCTCCAACGGTTACTACAAGATCCAAAATGACTAGTTTTAATATACAAACGTTTGATGGAGAAAATTGGGAATGCTTCGAGCAGCAATTGGAATGTGAATTACACTCAATGAAATCCAAGAAAATAAGAAGGTGCCACTTTTACTAACAAAACTGACACCAAAAGTGTTTGAGACGTTAACTTACCTATGTGCTCCTGAGAATCCCATAAAATATAAATATGAAGAACTCTGTGAAAAGTTAAAAGTGCAATACGTGCAGACGCAATCAACAGCTTTAGATAAAGTGGCGTTTCGTAGTAGAAATCAGCTGCATTCAGAAAATATTGAAGACTATGTTCTGCAGTTAAGAAAACTTGGAGGAAAATGTAACTTTACAGACTTAGAAGATCAAATAAAAGAAAAACTTATTGATGGTGTGTACTCGAAGTTAGTTAAATTTGAACTGTTGAAAAGTGCAGAAAACAAATCATTATCTGATACTATCAACCTGGCAAGAACTGTTGAAGCAGCTTTGTTACAGACCTCGGACAACAAAAAGGAATTACAAACAACAGAAATGTTTTATTACAAGCAAGGCAGAGATAACAAAAGGGACCGACCAGAAAATAAAGGAAAGGGTTGGAATTTCACAAGAGAAGTTTCAAAAGAAAAGACTGCAAACAAGATTCAATGTTATTGCTGCGGTAATAATAATCATATCAAAACAGAATGCAGGTTAATTAAGAAATTTTGTTCAGAGTGTGGTAAACAAGGTCACATATACAAAATGTGTTCTAAAGCCACAAACACTGGATATAAGAAGACATATGTTATCAACAAAGAAGAAACAGATGATTCAGAAGAAATAAACAAAGATGAGGATGTGGAGGAGTCTGTGGCTCAATTATTCGACGACTATAAAGTACACTCAGTTAATGTAAGTAAAATACCACCTCATTATATAAATGTAAAAATTGAAGGGAAAATTATGGATTTTCAACTGGATACTGGTTCAGATGTAACGGTGATATCTCTTTCAGATAAAAACTTGTATTTTGCTGACATAAATGTTAAGAGTTGTAATGTGAGATTTAAAAATTTTGATCAAACAGTTTCAAAACCTGTGGGTATATTGCAAAATGTAACGGTTATATACAAAGACCAAAGTAAAAAATTAAACATCTATGTGGCAAGGGATGATGTTCCGCGAATTATGGGTCGAGACTGGTTACATGTATTTGGGCTATGGCCACCAAAATTGGAATCAAATGCGCTAAATATTAATACATGTAATACTGTTGCAGAAGCTGAGGCCACAGTAAAAGAAAAGTACGCAGAAGTATTCTCCCCGGGTTGGGGTAATTTTAAAGGTGAAGAAATCAAACTCAAATTAAAACCTGACGCTCAGCCGAAATGCTTCCCTGTAAGGCGGGTACCATTTTCCCTGAAAGAAAAGGTAAAGTTAGAAATAGCTAGATTATTAGAAAATAAAAGAATAGAACCGGTGAAGCACTGTTGTTGGGGTACTCCAGTAGTACCTATAATTAAAGCAGATGGTTCTGTTCGCTTATGTGGGGATTATAAAGTCACATTAAATCCACATTTGGATAATGATCATTTTCCATTGCCCCATATTGAAGAAATATTAGATACATTAAAGGAAGGAGAATATTTCTGCGAACTTGATTTAAAGGAAGCATATCATCAAGCTCCATTAGATATGGAGTCCCAGGAATTAACAACTATTGTGACAGAAGAGGGTACTTATAAATATAAATACTTGCCTTATGGTGTAAGCACAGGTCCTAGTTCTTTTCAGCGGTTAATGCATAATAAGATTGGTAATATACCAAATGTCATTGTATTCATTGACAATATTTATATAGTAGGAAAAACAATTAATGAAACACTAGATACATTGTGTAAGGTCTTAGATAAATTGCAAGAATGTCAATTTAAAATAAAAAATGAAAAATGTAAGTTTTTTAAAACAAGTATTGATGTATTCGGATTCAGAATAACAAAAAATGATATCAGTATTATAAAGTCAAATATAGAACCACTTTTGAAAGCAAAAGCTCCTAAAAATATAACTATGTTGAAGTCATTTCTAGGAAAAGTTACTTATTATGCAAGATTTTTAAAAGACATGGCGATTATTTTAACACCTATGAGGCATTCAATTTGATAAAACAAAAATTAGTGTCTGTAAATTACAACCCCAATCTACCTTTAATATTAACCTGTGATGCATCTCACACAGGAGTAGCAGCTGTGTTATCAAATAGAGATTATAATGGGGTAGTAAAGCCATAGCATATGCTAGTAAAAAATTAAATGCCAGTGAACAAAAATACTCAGCGATTGATAAAGAGGCCATGGCAATTATTTTTGGTGTGACAAAATTTTATAATTATACATATGGTAGGTCATTCGAATTAGAAACCGATAATGCAGCATTGGTAAGAATTTTTGGACCTAAAAAGAGCATTCCGAAAATGGCAGCTAAAAGGCTGCAACATTATGCGATTTTTTTGTCAGCATTTGACTATAAAATAAGATATATTAAAACAACTGTAAATCCAGCTGATTTCCTTTCACGGGTTTTATTACAAAAAAGTGATTCAGATAGCAATGGACACACAATTTGTGCAGAACCTGATATTAGTTGTTTAAATTATATTCAAAATTCGCAAATCAAGAATTTAAACTGGAAAAACATTCAAGAACATACCAAAAAAGATTTAGTATTAGCCAAAGTAATAAGATACAATATGGACAGTTGGCCAAAGAAGAATTACATAGATCAGGAATTGTTGCCATATTTTAATAAAAGAAATGAAATCAGCTGTGAGAGGGGCTGCCTATTTTGGGGTTATAGAATAATAATCCCAAAAGTCCTAAGGGATTCAGTATTGTCTGAATTGCATAGAAGTCATTTTGGTACAGTACGCATGAAACAGGTGGTTAGGTCATACTTTTGGTGGCCCAATGTAGATGTTGAAATTGAAAATATAACTAACAATTGCATAATTTGTTTAACAAATCGTAGTAATCCTAAAAAGGGTCAACAGAAATCATGGCCAGTGACACCATCAGCATGGTACAGGCTTCATGCAGACTATTTGGGACCATTTTATAACAAAATGTATCTGGTAATTGTTGACAGCTATTCCAAGTGGCCGGAAGTATTTGAAATGAACACAATCACTGCAGCTCGTACTATTGAGGTTTTCAAGTCAGTGTTTGCGAGATTTGGTTATCCGGTGCATTTGGTGACGGACAACGGTCCATCATTTGCAAGTGTGGAATTTAAAACTTATTGTGAACTGGTCAACATTAAACATACTTTTTCTCCACCCTATCATCCAGCTACAAATGGAATTGCAGAAAATTTTGTGGACACATTTAAGACGCATGTCACTAAAATTAAAGAAAGTGGTAATAATTTGGTTACAGCAATCAACTTATTTTTATTAGACTATAGAAACATGCAACATAGCACAACAGGTGGCACACCCGCAAAACTAATGTTTGGTAGAGAATTGAGAACTAGATTTTCATTACTAAGACCACCAGCAACAATAGAAAAATCCTTAGAAATGTCAGAAAAGCAAAACAGGCAGGCATCGGGGACTAGAAATACAAATTTTAAGGTGGGAGAAAAAGTAATGGCCAAGGACTATAGGAAAGGTTGTAAGCCTTGGATACAAGGTATAATTATTGAAGAATTAATACCAGACACAACTTATATAATAGATGTGGATGGAAATAGATGGAAGAGACATGTAAACCAGTTAATTGATTGTAGCAATAGTTTATTAGAATAAGTTTATCTGCTCGTAGGACGTTCTTGTAATGTGTACTGTATTGTATGATGCCAAGAGTTAGAAACTTATTATTATATTTGTTTAGGAATAAGAATATAATAGCTTGTCCGAACGTAGGACTACCTTGTAATACATATTGATCGTAGGAAGTCAAGAGTTTGGAAAGTTATTATTATTATTAGTATACTTCTTTTATATACTAAAATGTTAGTAAAGAACTGTTAAGTTACAACTTTATAAGTTACTGGTAGGTAATTTAGTATTTATGCAACAAATAATCTTCTCAGAATCTTACTTTTCAAACAGTTTTGTTTTCTATCTTTGCGGGGAAGAGGTGTTATTTAGTGGAGAGGAACGGGAAGTTTTAGTTTATGCGGGGAAGAGTGTGGTATCTGTATGGAGTGTGTGGCTATACCTTTCCTAATTTCCGTTTCCGTAGTCTGTGACTGCGGCCATTCTATATTGTCATTGTTTTGATAATAACCTAATAGCTGTGTACAAGTAAATTAAAATAAAAACGTAATTAATTAATTTGCGGCTTTTATTCAGTATGTAACAATGAGCAATGGTGCATCTAAAGGAATTTAGAGACGGCCAAGCAATTCAGCGTATTTTATGTCTGTCACTTGACCTTGGAACCTCTTTAGCTTTTCTTTCGATTAAAGAAAACTGATATATTCTGCAACGGTTTTTCTTCCATCGACCATTTTTCACGCAGTGAGGTGGAAAATTGTGTTTTACTTGGCAGCTAGTGGTTTTGCGTCTTGCACCTTGAAATTCGCTCAAACAAAAAACTCTAGGAGTCCTAAACATCATCGCCATACCATTCCCCTGTTTCATTTTATGGAATTGCTTCCATGCTGGTCTGGCAGCAAAGAAAAAACAGAATGTACCAGTTGCTTCTCATCCCGCGCAGATGGTAAAAGCCTATTGAGGGGATGGACGAAAATCTTAGGAATCATGTTATAGACGATGCGGCTAGCAACCCATCACTACTTTGATTCCCCTTTCCATCTATCCTACTAATATTATAAATGCGAAAGTTTGTGACGATGTCACGATGTGAGTGAGTGTGTATGTTTGTTCCTTCTTCACGCTAAAACGACTGGACGGATTTGGATAAAATTTGGAACCAAGATAACTGGTAGTCTGGATTAAAACATAGGCTACTTTTTATCCCGGAAAATTGCATAGTTTCCGGGTGATAGCGATAAACATGTCAGTTGCTAATTCTACGCAGACGAAGTCGCGGGCAGAAGCTAGTACACTCATAATCATGCTAAACGTAGCCCATAATACCTGTCTACTCCGTAAGGGATAAAGACGTGATTCATGTATGTATTTTATGTAAAAGAACCGCATTTTGCAAACATAGTTACCTACTTCGGTACTGTTTGTTCACTTTCTAAGAATGCCGTTAAATGACTCAAAATTATTACCGGAAGATTGAAAACTGCAGACAAAGTTTGTACGAGAAAGTTCCAACTCGGTAACTTGTTCAAAACAAATATTTCACTGCGGAAAAACGGTTGATTTTGATCACTTAATAAAATCACTTAGCTACACGAAACTCCTGCAATGCACGCCATTTAACGCAGTGTTAACAGCCGTCTTCTCTTTCTAATAAATCTACTGCGAGAGAGACAGAAGATTAGCCCGTCCGTATTCTAGTCACGCGCCTCAACTTTAACTGGAAACTAGCAGGACTTTGAGCCATAAAAACATTTAGCAAGGATATTTTCACATTGCGACTATCGACACTTGGATGTTGAGAAAGATTGTGCTGAATTTAAAATACGAATAGAGTGAAAGAAAAAGACAGCGTTAAATGTTTTCGACCAGTCGAAAATTTTATTTCAGTTTTAGTTTTCCAGTTACAGTGTTTTACCACTTTCGAACGGTAATTTCGAGTGATAGGTATGCTTTCAAAAATCGGGTAAGAAATTCGATTTAAAAAATAACATAGTGCCATGACATAGGTTGTATTATACATACATACATTCATACATATCGTCACGCCTCTTTCCCACAGGGGTAGGCAGAGACTACTTTGTTGCACTTGCTATACGATCCTGACATACCTCTTTCGCTTCATCCACATTCATCAATCTCTTCATACATGCTCGTCTGTTTCGGGTACTCTTCGGGTTTCGGTTGTATTATTATGTCTCAAATTGTCAAATATTATTTTTTGAAAAAGAAAACCAAATCAAATCATCACTACAAAAAACAGTCAAAACTTAAAAATAACTTAAACTTAGCTAAAACTAATATTAAATACATAAACTAATATTAAATACATACATACATACATACATACATATCGTCACGCCTCTTTCCCACAGGGGTAGGCAGAGACTACTTTGTTCCACTTGCAATGATCCTCTCAAAATAAAATATTTAATGAATCCTGAATATTAAATTAAAGATAAAATGAATCTTCTGAATCGCCACAAATTAGGCACACATGTCTCCAACTTTCTGACTTAATTACTTGGGTGAATAACCAAACAAAAACGCAATGTATTGGGATATTCACTGGTGCTCATGGGATTATAATAGGTATATAGATTTCTGCAAGAAGGGTAAAGCCGGGGGCATAAACTAGACAATGTTGCCAGCGTCGGGGCAATGCGACCACAGTTATGTCTCTTGGGACAACAAAGTGAAAAGGTATGTTAAAATAGCATCGTTCGTTGTTCAAAACTTTCTCCGTGACCTGATACGAGTAATATATGAAATGTACTAGCTTCTGCCCGCGGCTTTGTCTGCGTAGAATTATACATAAAAACCTTCCTCTTGGATCACTCTTTCTATCAAAAAAAGCGCATCAAAATCCGTTGCGTAGTTTTATAACTATAATCTAACTAATATTATAAATGCGAAAGTATGGATGGATGGATGTTTGTTTGTTACTCAATCACGCCAGAACGGACCAACGAATCTGGATGAAATTCGGCACATAAATAGAGTAAAGTCTGGAATAGCACATAGGCTACTTTTAACCCGGAAAATTCCCGCGGGATAGCGATAAACGAATTCTTTGCAGACGAAGTCGCTGGCAACAGCTAGTAAAGATATAAGCATACATAGGGACCAACAGACCGACAGCGGAAAGCGACTTTGTTGTATACTATGAAGTGAATTGAAGTGATAGTGATATAAATTTAAGCCAGAGCCATCTTTTTCAACATGAAACTACCACTCAATCATAATTACACAAACGATGAAAACGAGGGTAGTTGTGCGCCGCTGTCAGCCGCGTCGAGTAGCCGCGCGAGCAGACCGGCTGGCGCGCAGTGTTCGTTTCGCTGCCGGGCGAACCAGTCCGAAACATGTCGATCATCACTTAATTTTTATACGTGAGTTATCCGTTTGTGTTTAGAGCCATCTCTGTTTGAGTGCGACCATTAAATCCGTTATTGATACGAACGCTAGTAAATCTAGTAATTATTGGTCGATGTCAGATGCCGGTGCCGTGAATAGTACTTTGTCAGTTTCCAATATTAGTCATGTATTGTGATAAAAGCACAGTACATCTTGTAACAGTATCCTAAGTGGGTAAGGCGAGGCGTCTCAACTGCCATATCCCGTGTGTCACGAATACGTCCATGACCTAACATAATATCATAGGTAGTTACGTGTAGTGTTGTTACATGCTGGTCTGGGAGCAAAGAAAAAATATAGAATGTACTGTTGTTCTCTGCCCGCGCAGATGGTAAAAGTCTGTCGAGGGAATGGATGAAAATCTTGGGAATCATGTTAGGCGATGCGGTTTGTAACCCATCACTGTATTGATTCTCCTTCACAATCTCGCTTAACACAGCCTTTAGGTCTTGTTACCCAAAGCTCTGTCTAACCCGTAAGGGATAAAGTCGTGATTTATGTACCTCTCTCTCTCTCTCTCTCTCTCCAGCCTATATACGTCCCACTGCTGGGCATTTCAGTACACACACACACACACACAATTCAAGGGCATAAGACACAAATAAATAAGCTGAAGACGAATCGCCGCGTCAGTGTAGTTTTTTTTTTAATAAAAAAGGCAAACAAATAAATAAATAAAAACATTTAAATATTTAAAATTAATGAATCAATGAATGCATGTATGAAGAGATTGATGAATGTGGATGAAGCGAATGAGGTATGTCAGGATCGTAGCAAGTGGAACAAAGTAGTCTCTGCCTACCCCTGTGGGAAAGATTAGATTAGATTAGATTATTTATTCATTCAATATAAAATTACATCATAAATTGTACAATGCGAAAGAGGCGTGACGATATGTATGTATGTTAAAATTAAATAAAATATAAAATAAAAAAAGTTAATTAAATAAATTTTATATTATATTTTTTTATTATTTTATTTAATATATATTTTTTATTATTATTATTATTATTATTTTTTTTAATATTTTTATATAAATATTTTTTTTACAGAATATTCGCACACCTGAAATGGTGTAATGTGCAGTTTTAATTTTAATTATGGATGATCCCTGTAACCAAATTACTGCGAATAAAATATTTTGATTAGATTTGATTTGAAACAAGCAAGTGGGTCTCCTGATGGTAAGCGAGTACCACCACCCATGGGTACCCGTAACACTCGAGGATTGCAGATGCGTTGCCAGTCTAGAGGGCTAGGATAGAATACTCTTGTGCCAGTAATTTCACCGGCTGTCTTACTCTCCACGCCGGAAAATAATGGTAGGCGTGCTGTACTGTTCTTATTATGACTGCGCTCGGTCGCCCACGGCAAATTGTTACTCCATACATTAGAACAGGGCAATGAATCAAACTTAAATACCAATAATGCGCTGTTTATAGCCCCAAGGCTAGCACAGCCTGCCTTTTACATCTATGTGTAGCGGTATCTCTGTCGTGCTGAACTAGTAAGACAAGGACGGAGTTAGTGGCGAGTCGAAAAGAGAGTTGTGCTAGGCGGGCTTTAGTACTTAGCTCAGGTGATAACGTAGCTACGATTAGAGCGTTTATTACATGGTTTATTACGTAATTTATGCAAAGCTCAATGTTTTCCGTCATTTCATTTCGGTCAGATTAAAATTTTAATAAGTTTGGGCACTTTTTGGGATGGGTCAAAAATGTTATACTAGCGTCTGACGGAGGGAGAGTTTAAGTACCAGGATATCAGGATCCATTATGAGCTTATTTTGAAATACGAAAGAAGCTAGAGTCGCGTTCGATTTTTGAAGTGTACATTAATTTCGTCGCTTTAACGTGTGTGCGTTTTGCCTAGTGGTATAAGGTGTGGAATAACAGTGCGTTCTCTCAAGTGACCGCAGTTCGAATCTCGTGTAGAAAATGTTTTTATTTTCTTTTTGTGCGAGTGTGCGTTTGCGTGTGTGTAGTTTTCACTTTTTTTTTATATGAATAGGAAGGCAAACGAGCAAGTCACCTGATAGTAAGTGATCATCACTGCCCATAGACACCCGCAACCCCGGAGGGATGGCAGATGCGTTGCCAACCTAGAGGGCTAAGATGAAATGCCTCTTGTGCCCGTAATTTCCCCGGCTGTCTTACTCTCCACATTGGAACACAGCAGTGCAAGCACTGCTGCTTAGCGGCAGGATTAGCGAGTAAGACTTCTGGCCGGCACTCCCGGAGGTGTTTTAATATCGGCTTTTTGTCAACATTATTCTATTACAAGGAAGGCAAACAAGCAAGTGGGTCACCTGGCCCCTATATCACCAACTCGACATTCGAATTGCGATGCGTGTCAATATGAAGGCAATTGGCGTAGATTCTTGTCGAGTTTGTAATGTAAACAGATTTGTCACTTGTCGCCGACAATTGTCAAGAGAGTGAAATAGGGACTTGGGGCCTTACCATGACGTCCTGATGCGATTCAGTTTAAATTCGCTCGCTGTCAGATTCTTACTAGTGACAGCTAAAATTTGAACCGAGTCGGAATTAGGACGTCATGGTAAGGCCTCTGATTGTAAGCACCTCCACCCAGTAACAACCGCAACACTAGATAATTGCAGATGCATTGTGAGCCTATACGGCTAAGAATACCTCATGTGTCTAATCCCACTGCCAAGCAGCAGTGCTTGCACTGTTGTGTCCCGGTGTGGAGAGTAAAACAGCCGGGGAAATTACAGGCACAAGAGGCATTTCATCTTAGCCCTCTAGGTTGGTAACTCATCTTCAATTATCTAGTGTTGCCCACTTGCCCGTTTACCTTCCTTTTGGTATAAAAAATAAAAAAATAAGTGTCAGTAACTTCACCGGCAAACACTGCTTGGCGGCAGGATTAGCGATTCACAAAAGTGATTGGTTATCAACAAAACAAAAGAGTTGCAACCTCGGGACACAGAATCGCATACCTACCTTACACTCCCAACTTAAAAGCTCGAAATTTATTTAGTGCCATTCCTCTCTGTCTAATAGTCATTAACAGAAGAGTGAGCAAGACGGTATGATACAGAATTCGAATTTTGGATGTTGGAGACCCCCTGCAAATGTTACTTTAGGCGTTTAGCAATTCGTCCACGTACTAAACATAAAATTATCATAACGACCTTTGCACTTAATTTATGTGGTAACTCTAATAAATAAATTCATTTGTTCGCCATTAAGTGAAGTTTTGGAGGGATTTTTTTAGAGATTGTGTATACTAATTTGTTGTTTTAAATCCTTAAAGACTTATTGTATGTTTTTTGAAGTGAAAACTTTTTTTAGCGGCGTTGAACACTTTTTGGGATGGGTAAAAAAATGTTAAACTCGCGTCAGGCGTAAGACACAGGGAGAGTTTAGTACCCGAATAATTATCAGAGCCTCTAAGAGCTTATTTTGGAATACGAATGAATCGCGTTCGATTTTTAAAGTGTTTTTTTTTTGTTGAGTCGTGGAGCAAAAGTACTAGGGCATCAGCACTTTGTTAGAGGTCTGTCAATATAAACAATACGTACGTTTTTTTTTCAATCACCGGTAAACGAATAAGCACTGGAAAATTTGTAAGAATTGGTCCAGCAGTTTGAAGAATATCTGAGGCTTTACCATGACGTCTTAATGAGACTCAATTTCGACTCAGTTCAGGTTTTAGCTGTCAATTTTCGTATAGATTTGACAGCGAGCGAAACCCTCCCCAGCTTTACACAATGATGTAAGGCATTTTAGACATAAAATTATTTTCTTATTTTTTTTATATAATGTATATTATTATTAAAGCCGACAATGGGTGCTATGGGAGAGGCCCATGTCCAGCAGTGGCTGATGATGATGATTTATCTAAGCTTGGCAAAGGGTGCGAGAACAAGAAATTTCATTTCGCAGACAAACCGGCGGGTAAAAGCCAGTATATTATAAGGGTAAGCCAAGGTAAGGCGCTGGCCTATAAATATAACAACATGACAGTTTTAGAGCCCACTTTATACAAGCTAACCGGTGGCTGGCGAAATTAAAAGTTGCCTTATTTTGCATAAATCAACCGAATCTGATTCATTTTCAACATAGCTCTCTTAAATTGTAATAATAAACAATACGGCTAAGTGCGGAGGCTTGCACTTGGTGGCAAGCAGTTGCTATGTTTCTTTTCTTTACATACGCATTACGCACACAAACACAAACCACGTCTGTCATAGCTGTACTATTCTAATAATTCCTATGATCTTGTATATCCTACCTATGATTTCGAAATAAATGTATTTGTATTGTATTGTAAATGTATTGGAACTGTGGAACCCTTTCACGTGAAATATTAAAATGTTTTGCAGTGGGCCTGGAATAAAATGGTTTAATAGTTCTTATATAAAATGATCAAAAATAAAGAAAAATCACAACATTTATTAACTAGAAAATATTTCTTAATTCCTAACATATTCGGCATTTTTGCGGGTGGTAGGACCTTGCTCAAGGTCCATCCGGATCGCTACCACCATCTTACTCGCTAATCCTGCCGCTAAGCAGCAATGCATGCACTGCTGTGTTCCGGTGTGGAGAGTAAGACAGCCGGGGAAATTACGGGCACAAGAGGCATTTCATCTTAGCCCTCTAAGTTGGCAACGCATCTGCGATCCCTCCGGGGTTGCGGGTGTCTATGGGCAGTGGTGATCACTTACCATCAGGTGACCCACTTGCTCGTTAACCTTCTTATTCACATAAAAAAAAAAATTCGTTATAAAGCGTTCTGGTACCTACTAAAATCTACCATGACGTTGTAGCGGCCAGATACTTGCATTACCCCCCTAGACGCAGTCGGTTAAGCGTGCTGGCAGTCTATTATCGAAACACCGGCCAACCTGCGCGTGGAACTGCGCGCCTGTTTGAATGCCGAGAACCTTCATTCGCCTACGAGCCAGCTCTACAGTCAGTCTCAAGAACCGGCCCCTTGCTCTGCAGCTCTGATCCTCATAGATTCCTTACGTTCGTTGTAAATATTCTCTTATCCCTTTTGATACTCTTCATTATACGTTGGTGTGCCTAACCTGTGTTATCATTCAACGGAGCCTCAGGAGGCGCAGATCCATACTAAAAATGACAGCTAAAACCTGAACTGAGTCGGAATTTCATCGCACTAAGACGTCATGGTAAGGCCACGAACTTATACTCTGGTACCTTTTTGTATGAACGTATCTGGTACAATCTTTAAAAGGCTATGAGCACACAGTTACAATGACAAGGTACTAAAGTGTACAGCTATAAATGGTCCTCCGAGCCGGATAAGCGATTCAATCACGCTTTGTAGCTGTTCTACGTGACGTTCTGCAAATAGTCCTTTAAATCTTTTCCTACTAGTATCACAAATGTGAAAGTTTGTGAGGATTGTATACATACGTACATCTCTCACTCCAGCCTATAAACATCCCACTGCTGGGTACAGGCCTCCTCTCAGAATGAGAGGGCTTGGGCTATAGTTCCCACGCGAGCCCAGTGCGGATTGGGAACTTCACACACACAATTGAATAGCTTCGCAGTTGTGAGCAGGTTTCCTCACGATGTTTTCTTCGCCGAAAAGCTCATGGTAAATTTCAAATGAGATAAGCGCACATAAATTCCGAAAAACTCGGAGGTGCGAGCCCGGGATTCGAACCTACGACCCTCTGCTTGAGAGGCCACAGGTCAAACCACTAGGCTACCACGGCTTTTTACATACATACATCTCGTCACTATCCCTTAAACCGTAAGGGGTAATGACCGCTTTTGGGGAGTGAGCCACATGAGAGAGATCTCTCTCCAGGCAGATGTTATGCCTGGGGACCGAAGTCCGAAGGAAGATAGTTGGAAGTTGTATTTATGCATCCGTGTTGAGAAACTTCGTTCGCGCGATGTAGAACAATGTGACAGCTGTCACTAGAGCTGACGCTAGCTACCCGTGCGTCGCAGTAATTATGTAGCTGTCAACTAGGTGGCGCTAGTGACGCTACACGCTTAACTGAGTCCTCGCCCGCGCGGCACAGGGGCGCGGGTGAAGACCTTATTAACCGGTCGGTCTATAGCAGTGATGGGCAAACTACGGCCCGCGGGCCAACTCCGGCCCGCGAAAGAATTTAATGCGGCCCGCCGGCGTTCCTTCGAATTGGAGTGTTATGGCACAGGATGACGATATTTAGACGGTGCTGCTGTATAAAATAGAATAATAGATGCGAAGGCAAAGGAGCCAGCTAGACTAGCCACGTAGTTCATGCGTCATGTGTCAAAAAAATTGCATTTTAGTATAATTTTGGCCCTTCTTTGAAATATCTGTGATTTTCTGGCTCTCCATGAAAAAAGTTTGCCCACCACTGGTCTATAGTGGCATTAGTAGCGAGTAAAATGGTGGTAGATAATAGTAAAAGTTCAATGAAAGCGTTAATTTAAAAAAACGCTATAAAGAGCTATTAAAAAAAAACATTTTTGCGCCAGTTAAGAAGGTTATTTATTTCTCAACTTTAACGGCCATATTTTATTCGTTTTTAGCGTTCCGTACCAAAAAATGACAATAGAACCATATTACTTAGATTCCACTGTCTATGCATATGGCGACCGAATGGCCTAGTGGTAGTTGGTTGGAGAACCTGACTATGAAGCTCGAGGTCCCGGGTTCGATCCCCGGTCGGGGCAGATATTTGTATGAAAAATACGAATGTTTGTTCTCGAGTCTTGGATGTTTAATATGTATTTAAGTATGTATTTATCTATATAAGTATGTTTATCCGTTAGGCTGTCTGGTGCCCATATCACAAGCTTTGCTTAGTTTGGGACTAGGTCAATTGGTGTCAATTGTCCCAAGATATTTATTATTATTATCCGTCTATTAAGAATAAGAATATTTATTTGCAAAAAATGTCGTGGTGAATACAGATGAAGAAGCGTTTTTGAGTGCGTACATTTTACTTAAACAAGCATGCAAATATATCGCGTGATTTATATCGCGTTGTGTTTTTGACAAGCTTTAATTTAACCCTAGCCCGATATAAATGTAAGTTTGTTTGTCCGTGTAGAATCTTGCGTCTTAATTTTGAGCTGAACTTTTGCATGGGCTAACAATAGAGACTTCGGAAAAAAAATCAGACTAGTAATAACTAGTAAACAAATTGTGAAGGAAAATAATTTGGAGCCAGGGGGCCTCCACTCTTTTGTTGCCCAGAAGCCTCCAGACCTCTAAATGGATTGGGAAAAGTAATTTAAAATAGTGTTGAGTTGCTACACGCAGAACGGAACTCCCCATGTGCAAATCCGACTCGTGCTTATCCGGTTTTTTAACTAATTATAAAGTCAATTAGGGCAGCCGCGATGCAAATTTTGCAACAGATTACTAAACTACGTTTATCATGAGTTATTATTACTGTTTTTTCTGTTTTTAAGTTTGTACTTAAGTATACACACAATACAATATTACAATACAATACTCTCTCGTCCCTGGCGAGCAGTACACACGTTCCACGGGAGTTTGTAATTGTGTCGTACAGACACATCATTCAAACAGATGACGCTTAGCGACAAATATTCGCATGGTAACAAGGTCACGTGACGGTTGGTAACAGATAGAAAAATTCGGAGGCTTACTCACCTGCTATGGGTGGTGTAGGGGTATAGCACGCGTCGCGGAATGACGAGGACCCGGGTTCGATTCCCGGCCATAGCTTTACTTTTCGGATTTTTCTATGTATTCTAATTTTCAGTTTCGTTTAAAAATTCAATACAATACTATCAAATATTAACTGGCGATGCGGCTAGCAACCCATCGCTATACGTATTCCCCTTTCCGCCTGTACACTCACAACCATGCTAAACGTGACCTTAAAGTCTTGTTACCATAGGCTCTGTCTACCCCGCTAGAGATACAGACTTGATTTGTGTATGTAAGCGTTCAATAAAGAGTCATTGTAGTGTAAAAAGCCTTGGTAGCCTAGTGGTTTGACCTGTGGCCTCTCAAGCAGAAGGTCGTAGGTTCGAATCCCGCTAGCTTATTACGTAACTCGCTCGCAATCGCCATCGTGTTCATTTTGACAGTTCATGTATGGGCTGACAATTGGCATCGGAATCAGCCAGCTGTCACATCCATACAAGAACTGTCAAAATGAACACGATGGCGATTGCGAGCGAGTTACGTAATAAGCTAGCCGGGCTCGCACCTCTGAGTTTTTCGGAATTTATGTGCGATATCTCATTTGAAATTTACCATGAGCTTTTCGGTGAAGGAAAACATCGTGAGGAAACCTGCACGCAACTGCGAAGCAATTCAATGGTGTGCGTGAAGTTCCCAATCCGTACTGGGCCCGCGTGGGAACTATAGCACAAGCCCTCTCATTCTGAGAGGAGGCCTGTGCCCAGCAGTGGGACGTATATAGGCTGGAGATAGATAGTGTACACAAATCACGTCTATATACGTAGACAGGGTCTGAGAGAGCAAGAACCAAAGGCCATTTATAGCATGGTTGTAGGCGTATAGGTGGAAAGGGGAATCAAAATAGTGATGAGTTGCTAGCCGCATCGCCTAATACATGATTCCTAAGAATTTCACCCATTCCCTCGACGGGCTTTTAAAATCTGCGCGGAACGAGAAGCAACTGGTAATTCTATGTTTTTCCTTTGCTCAAATACCAGCATGGAAGCATTCTAAGACTAAAATATAAACCAACTTGTTTTTGTAAGCGGCTCAATTATCAAGTGTATCAAATCTAATCTAATACATACATACATACATACCGTCACGCCTCTTTCCCACAGGGGTAGGCAGAGACTACTTTGTTCCACTTGCTACGATCCTGGCATACCTCTTTCGCTTCATCCACACTCGTCAATCTCTTCATACATGCTCGTCGGTTTCGGGTACTCTTGACCTGACCTTTTTCCAAAACGTCCTATCTAATCTAACTAATATTATAAATGCGAAAGTATAGATGGATGGATGGATAGATGTTTGTTTGTTACTCAATCACGCCAGAACGGCCCAACGAATCTGGATGAAATCCGGCACATAGATAGAGAAAAGTCTGGAATAGCACATAGGCTACTTTTTATCCCGGAAAATTCCCGCGGGATAGCGATAAACGAATTCTTTGCAGACGAAGTCGCAGGCAACAGCTAGCTGTTATAAGCGCCGCAACTGTGAAGTATCAAATAAATGTCCATACAGCAGATACTTTAGGTACTCCAACAATTTGTATTACGGCTTCAGCCACTCCAGAATCCGGAGGGAAGCCCTCCTTGGGCACTCCATTCCTGAAGCCCTTACTCCTAGGTAACGAGACGATACAAGGGATAAGGAAAGGAGGGGAGAGGCCATTAATTTCTAAAGTTTACAATACAATACAATAACTCTTTATTGAACACCACATATAACAATCAAAACAGAAAAAAGGTGTACAGAAGTAATAAGGTAACAATAGGCGGCCTTATCGCTACAGAGCGATCTCTACCAGGCAACCAAAACGGACCGGAGAAAAGAATAGGGGCCTTACCATGACGTCTTAATGCGATTCGGTTTAGGTTCGCTCGCTGTCAGATTCATGCTAAAAATGACAGCTAAAACTTGAACTGAGTCGGAATTAGGACGACATGGTAAGGCCCCAGATCTGATCTGGTGGTGCTGTTTAGAATATAATAATTAATATACCTAAGTAGTGAAAATACATACATACTAATACACATACAATACATTATACATGAAACACGTTTATAATAAATGCTATAAGAATCATGGACAACCCAAGTTTAGCCCAACGCTTACACATTTTGACGTGATAACGTCTTATAAATCGATGAACGCCGGCTGCACTCACGAATAAGCATAACTCATTGCGTTACGTTCCTCGTGACGTCAGAGTGTGCAAGCGAGAGCGCGGAACAAGCGATAGAGAGACACGATCGGCCCAAGTGTCGGATTGTTATTGTTATGCTTATCGCGTAAAACTAGCGTCCGTTAGACTATCACTCACACTTATAACATTTAAAATGACAGTGAGAGAAACAGTATGATACGAACTTCGAACCTGGTATTAGACCATATAACACAATCATCATCATCATCATCAGCCTGAAGACGTCCACTGTTGAACAAAGACCTTTTTTCCCCCTTAGCACACTTCCACCACGATGTCGTCGGTCCACCTAGTGGGAGGCCTGCCAACACTACGTCTTAAGTTTCGTGGTCGCCAACCTACCGTGGTCGTCGGGCCCTAATACACAGTGAACAAAAAAGGTTTATTAAAAATGAAATATCAAAGAAAACTAATAATAATATATTAACTAAAAACTGTCACCTCCGCTTTTGCACTCCTCCTGTCTCAATACATTGTTTTCTGAGAGCGAGTGCTAAACAAAGTCTTTATTACGTGACCTTAGGCCTTACTTAAAGGAATTGCTATTTCAGTATTGCCCGCACTCCCTTATTTATGTACGGCCTGATTTGGAAAGATTATCTGAGCTAGGTCTTGGTAAATTGTGATAATGTCTGCACCTACGGCAAAGGTTACGAGAGTAGGTTACGAATAAATAAATATCTTGGGACAAATTACACCAATTGACCCAGTCCCAAACTAAGCAAAGCTTGTACTATGGGAACCAGGTAACGGATAAACATACTTATATATAATTAATAAATAAATAAATATTAATGAACAATTCACAAAAAATTTACCTAGTCCCAAAGTAAGATAATGAAGATAAATACATACAACATCCATGACTCGGCACAAACATTCGTATTCATTCATCATACAAATGTCTGCCCCTTCCGGGATTCGAACCCGGGACTCCTAGTTTCATAGTCAGGGTCACTAACCACTACGCTATCCGGTCGCAAAAATCACGTCTATATTTCCTTACGGGGTGGAAAGAGCTTAAAGAAACAAATACATTAAGCACAGAATATTATAATAGTACTAACGTACAGAATGGCCACGCTCCGCCACATCAGGCAACGGATAAACATACTTATATAATGTAGATAAATACATAAAACATCCATGACTCGGGCACAAACATCCGTATCCATCATACAAATGTCTGTTCCTACTGGGATACCGCGTAAAGTTTAGTTAGTTCCCTGGAATGCAAGCGTCCATAGTTTTTGTCAAAAAAACACATAATACAAGCTTTTTGCTGACTTTATGTACCAATTTATTCAATCGCACCAATCGCTAATGAGTATTTTTCTGCGGAGATGGTCTTGGCCGGGAAAAAAGAATTTACCAACATACTATTGTATTCGTCAACTGGCTAACACATGCTACAGTCCAGTCGAGGGCATAAATATCGACATAACATCATGCCAAATTGTACGTGCTAAATTTCAGCATAATTGGTTGACGATGGATTGAAAATATCTGCTTTAAAATTGAGTTGCGAGATTCCAGCCGGACAAACATACGTTACAAAAACACGTAATGAAATCATCGATAGGTATTATAATGAAAGTAACCAGTCACATACGACCTGATAGCCTAGTGGTTAATGACTCTGACTATGAAGCTAAAGGTCCCGGGTTCGAATCCCGGTAGGGGCAGACATTTGTATGATGAATACGAATGTTTGTGCCCGAGTCATGGATGTTGTATGTATTTATATCTACATTATATATGTATGTTTATCCGTTGCCTGGTACCCTAAGCTTTGCTTAGTTTGAGACTGGGTCAATTGGTGTAATTTTTCCCATGATATTTATTTATTTACATACAAAATCAAAGCCGAATGCTGTCCGTAAGAATATACATATACATAACGATAAAATAATATCCTAGGCGGTTTTAAATGAACTTGGTATTGCCAATAATGTAACTAAATACTAACACAAAATCAATTAACTTAACTCAAAAGTGAGGCGAGCCCCTTATTCGAACCCACGACCGCACTTGAGAGGCCACAGGTCAAACTACAAGACTACCACTGCTTTATGACCCGTTTTTGTACGATTGACCGTCTAATAAACTGTTTGTATGCTCTTATATTTCTGTCAAAAGTCAAAAAGTCAAAAGTCAAAAGTTTATTTTGCAAATAGGCCGTCGAGGGCTCTTTTACATGTCTTTTTTTTTAATCTACCAGCGCATTCGGAAAGACCATCATTGCCAAGAAGAATGCGCCGCAAGAAACTTGGCAAAAAGTCGTTTTTTCAAAATAAAATAGATTTACAATAGTACTTAAATTCTACTTAACTTACCTATAATACAATTAATACATTTTATAAAAGGGATGTAAAAGGTCCCTAAGTTAAGTCCGTACCTTAAATAACATTGGTCTATAGTAGAGATGTATAAAGAATCTACTGGTCAAAGCTGTGTCTTACTAAATGCATAAATGTCATCTTTCTTTTTTCAACATTTTTTTCTTTCTTTCTTTAATCCATGCCAATTCAAAACACCCGTCATAAAGAACACGTGTCACATGTTAATAGGAAGCTTGGCCGAAGGCGCGGCTCGCGTGCTTGCCCGCTGCGTGACTCACGCCCAACTCCTGATGGGGTAGCCACAGTCTATTGTCCGGACGCGAGGGGAATGCTATTTGTACGACGGAAACGTAATGGTGGCAGGGCGAGTTTATTTCAGGTTTGAAATACAGATTGGAAATGGTAACAAAACTAACATTTTAGGTATATTTGCGGGTGGTAGGGCCTTGTGCAAGGTCCGTCCGGATTGCTACCAACATCTTACTCGCTAATCCTGCCGCTAAGCAGCAGTGCTTGCACTGCTGTGTTCCGGTGTGGAGAGTCGGGGAAATTACGGGCACAAGAGGCATTTCATCTTAGCCCTCTAGGTTGGCAACGCATCTGCAATCTCTCCGGGGTTGCGGGTGTCTATGGGCAGTGGTGATCGCTTACCATCAGGTGACCCACTTGCTCGTTTGTCTTACTATTCGCATAAAAAAAAAAAAATATACAACGTGTCCCCAGCCTGTGGACACAGAATGAACACCATCGTAATGCTACTTCTCACTAATGCTGTGAAACAGTTTTTGTTTTAATTAGAAGTAAAATCAAGAATCAAAAATTTCTAACAAATTTAATTCCAGATAAACGGCAGAAAAAAGTTACATACTGTATCATTATTGACACCAATAAGATGAAATGATATGCCTGTGCGAGTGTGACACACATGTCAAAGTCAACAACAGGGATATGTGTGCGTATCTACTTACAGGCAACACACACACGCCATCGGAGTAGATAAATGTCTAATTTACCAGCAATACTAGGCATATTATTAAACTGATCGGACTATCAAGTATCGAAATTTTAACTTTAGGATTGAAATAATTAATGAAACCAAATTTACGTAATCATCATTTATTAAAAAAAAATGTAAAAACTTTAATTTTTAAATGTTGTAAGTGGCTACCGTTTCTTAGTGTACACATGTGTAAACGCCGCCTCATATTGCTCTGGACTTTTCGTAACAGATCACTGTCTGAAACCATCGTCTTTAACTTTCCGAATGTTACCGTGAACATGAAAACGGCGAGCCAGGCGTATTCAAAAATATGTTGTTCTTGCCAGATAGGCAATTGCCGGGTTATAACGCCTTCGCGGTTAATTGTTGGGTCCAGTGGGCGATTTTCTCTCACTCTTTGAACTGCTCTTGTTATTGTACGCGGGTTATTAGGGCATCACCTAGTTTCACTATATCGCTCACGGTACGTTCTGATGGCGAGATTGCCATTCTGATGGCACTCCCCTTAAATTAATATCGTATCCATGTACACTGCAGCAGAATATCGTGCCATCTTATCAAAATGTTTTTCATGAACAAAACCAAACAAATTGATTTATCTTATGGCAACGTCACTTATCAGTGTCATTTATTTTAAAAGAAAATCATGCAGTTACCACAGAGTTTTCATGCACGTCTAAGGAGTTTCCACTAGAATATTGTTATTACAGTACTTCAAACTCTTCAAAAGAGATTGCATTGGTCCCATAAATGCTTATTAATCAACACAACGTAAATAGAGGGTGCTCCAAAAGCTAAAATTTGAAAACCATTGTTTTCTCGGTAAATACTAGACCGATTGTTTTAATACTTTGCATATTGGTTAAAAATACCCTAATAAACATGTAGTATTCGTCTATGTCCATAGGCTGGGGACACGTTGTATATATGGTTGACTGAGCTTGTGTAGAAATAAAAACCCGCATAAGAATCTTCAGTTTTTGTAGAATGTTTAGCTGTTTAAAAAACTTAACATATTTTCTACTCTATCTGAATCTTGGAAACTGTTCCAAGGATTATCACGAGATTCAATATATTATGCAGGGGGTTTTGGGGGCGATAAATTGATCTATGGTAATTTCATTCTTACCTGTTAGGTATTTGGTAAACAAAATTCTCACCTCAAAACTTCTCATTTTTGTTATTTTTTTACTATTTCATCGTAAATAAAGGAACTGGAGATAAAATATCAGCAAAATTATGTACAAAATATTGCCTCAGGTTTCTTTGAAAATATAATACACCTTATTTTTAACAAAAATTTGCACATTGAGGTTAGAATTTTGTTTACGAAAATGGACAGGTAAGAATGAAAATACCTTAGCTAGGTTTTATTTTTAGAAAACGTATCGAAAAAATACCGAGCAAAACTCATCCAGTTCCTATATAGTTAAACATACTAGGCAAGAGGTAAAAGCAAGAATTAAGAATTTACGCCACATACTTACTCAGACTTCGTGCGACAGTTTAGTTCTAAATAGTTAATCGGCCCTCGGACAGCACTTGCAGGACTTACACTTAAATAGAAAATACACTTTAAAAAAAAGAAAAAAGAAATAGAAAATTGCAGACTTTCAACATGAAACTACCGTGAGACTCACACATAATTACAGCACAACGGATAACTCACGTATAAAAGCCGAAGAATTGCTCCGACAATTGTTTCGGACTATTTCGAAGCCCTTCATCAGGGAGCGCTTGCCCCGGCGGCAGCGAAACGAATACTACGTGCCAATGCTCTGCTCGCGCGGCTACTCGGCGCAGCTGACATCGGCGCACAACTACCCTCATTTTTATCGTCATTTTTATTATAGTCTAAAGTAGGGCAGCACACAACACTCAACACACAATTGTCGGAGCAATTCTTCGGCTTTTATACGTGAGTTATCCGTTGTGTTGTAATTAATTGCAGACTTATAAAGACATATAAATTTCTAAACGACACTGAAAACTACAACACAGACAAATCCGAAAGTAAAGTTACCTACCATTTGAAAAACAGCGCAACATTGTTAACTGGGATTTTCACTCTATCTAACTATAGAATGTGTAATGCGAAAGTATGGATGGATGGATGGATGTTTCTTTGTTACTCAATCACGCTAGAACGGCCCAACGGATCTGGATGAAATTCGGCACATAGATAGAGAAAAGTCTGGAATAGCACATAGGCTTCTTTTTATCCCGGAAAATTGCGTAGTTCCCGCGGGATAGCGATAAACGAATTCTTTGCAGACGAAGTCGCTGGCAACAGCTAGTTGGTTATATACTCGATGTACGATGCAGAAGCAGAGTAGTCCTTGCCAAAATTTTGCTAATAACATTGCATAATAAAACGGCTTATGCCACAGATAATGATACTACGATTTTGAACTTTATGAGAATGGTGTTTAAGAATAAAATTGGCCAGCGTTGATTTAAGTTATGACAGTTTTACGCAAGTCCATTTAAAAATTTCGAATGTACTGCAAGAGGCTGAGGCGTCGAGTTTTTAATTTTAGTAATGAGACGAGACGGAGTAGCATTTTTTTACTAGGTTTTTTTTTTGCTTTGCATTGTTCGTTCAACGTTCAACCATTTTGACCATTTCCTGACGTTGGATTGATTTTAATTTTGATATCTATCATTTCAAATTGGTACAAAACTACAGCCCAAATTAAATTTTCGGCTAGTTTGCCAGGTTAATTTAATCTGTAAATCTCATTGTTACAAGATTTTTTTGCTGACTGTACTTTTTAGGGTTCCGTAGCCAAATGGCAAAAGACGGGACCCTTATAGATTCGTCATGTCTGTCTGTCTGTCTGTCTGTCTGTCCGTCCGTATGTCACAGCCACTTTTCTCCGAAACCTTAAGAGCTATACTGTTGAAACTTGGTAAGTAGATTGTATTCTATTAACCGCATTAAGATTTTCACACAAAAATAAAAAATAAACAATTAATTTTGGGAGTTCTCCATACTTAGAACTGAAACGGATTTTTTTTTTCATCAAACCCATCTATAGATAGGTCTTCAAAAATTATATTGAGGTTCCTAATATCATTTTGTTCTAAACTGAATAGTTTGCGCGAGAGACACTTCCAAAGTGATAAAATGTGTGTGTCCTACCCCCCCCCTGTAACTTCTAAAATAAAAGAATGATAAAACTAAAAAAAATATATGATGTACATTACCATACAAACTTCCACCTAAAATTGGTTTGAACGAGATCTAGTAAATAGTTTTTTTTTATTTAATATTTGTCTGTCTATATAAGTAACCAATATAAAGTGACCTCACACTACCTACATTTTGCTTAAAAGCAGGGCTCTGCTAACACTGGATTTTATAATAACTTAGCGAATTTGTACAGAACCCTCAGTGCGCGAGTCCGACTCGCACTTGTTGTTGACTGCATTTGCATTGTCATCCGTCCTACATATATTATTGTACCAAATTCCAAGTGAATCGGACCAACCGTTGAAGAGTTTCCTCCTGCGGTGACCGTCTGACCGCACCAACAGAATTCTACTACCAGATTTTACCATGAGATTACCATTTTTTGATTAAAACCATCGTTAGAGAAACTATCTTTTTACCGCCAAACGCTTCTTTTTTCATGCCACATAACAGAACTGTACAGAAAGATGTAAAGGAGGAAGACCGACGTGCGTTTATGGATCAAGCAAAGAAGAAGGTTAATGGACTCTCGTATGAAGAGCTCAAATCGAGAAAAAGAAAGAAAGAAAGAGAGAAAGAAGGGAATGCCTTCACACCAACGATATAACTGAACTGTGTAAAGCTCACATTGTTATAATTTATGACTGATCGAACCGTGTCACCATTGAACCCATGGGAAATAAGTCACCAATCGCCATAAATATACAAATACCCGCTTTTTTCCATCCCCCAATACTGGCTAAATAAAATAAAACCATGTTAATCAAAACACCCTTTGGAGTTTACTAATATTCGCTTATTCGTAAAATACCTAATTAGAGTTTTTTTTAATTCTACTGAAAGTAGAACACAAGAATATAACATAACAAATGGTCGGATAGCCACTCTGACTATGAAGCTAGAGGTCCCGGGTTTGAATGAACGAATGTTCGTACCTGAGTCATGGACGATGTATGTATTTATCATTATCACGTATACACAGGTATGTCTATACGTTGCCTGGTACCCATAGCACTAGCTTTGCTTAGTTTGGGACTAGTTCAATTGATGTCAATTGTCTCCTGAAAAACCATTTTTAATTATTTTAAACTGGGACTGGGAATCGAACCCGGATGAGACATCATCGTGTGAACAGCATCCATTATAAACTAAGTAACTCAAACGATTAGCATACACGGAAAAAGTCTTCGACGTGTTCTCAGAACGGTTATTTCCAACAACGCAGAAATAGATGAAAACACGAGTCATTTAAAAAAATACTACAAGCTGCTTATTGACAAAGCCTCTATACACAACAAACAAGTCAGCACAGGTCAAAATTCACTTGTGCTTAATATCAACAGCTAAAAAAATAAAACACAAAGTCCAGTTAAACAAAAGCTTTTAAAATACTCGCTCGTTTTACACCCAAAAATGTATAGCGACACTTTACTTAGGAATCTTCCTTTTCCACCGCCCCCACTCACATAAACCAAAGATACATTTCAACAGCCACATAAATCGGTCTCGAGCGATATTAAATATTCGTTAAGTCGACCCCGAATTTCAATGTGCCATTAATAATAATATTGGATACATTCGCCGTTTGTGAAAACCACATTTTACCTTAGATTTCCGTCGGGGAGGGAGACCGAACATAAGGAATGGCACCACGGTATAGAAAAAAGATATTGGATGAGCCTTCGACCTTGTAGGCTAGCATCTAGGTTTAAGTTTTTGTTTATTGTTTTAATTTTACACTGACCACTTTATTGTCTGAATTTAAACTGTAGTTTTCGTTTATGTTTATTCTTAATTTGACGATCCATTGGTGAATTTATTGTTTTGAAATTAAAAATAATAATATAAATTCTAGTATTATTTCACAATAAAATGTCATTTACTATCAAAAAAATAATCAATATAAACCCCTACCTGCTATGACCTGCTATGGGTGGTGTAGGGGTATAGCACGCGTCACGGAATGACGAGGACCCGGGTTCGATTCCCGGCCATAGCTTTACTTTTCGGATTTTTCTATGTGTTCTAATTTTCAGTGTCGTTTAGAAATTAAATTTCTAACGGTAAAACCGTAAAAGTAAACATAAAAATTAAGAAATAAAAATTTCTTGATTCATTTGATATTTCCTATCATTTGAAAAACAGCGCCATCTCTCGTCCCTGGTGAGCAGTAGATGTTCCACGGGAGTTTGTAATTGTGTCGTAGAGACACATCATTCAAATAGATGACGCTTCGCGACAAATAATCGCATAGTAACAAGGTCACATGACAGTTAGTAATAGATAGAAAAATTCGAACGCTTACTCACCTGCTATGGGTGGTGTAGGGGTATAGCACGCGTCACGGAATGACGAGGACCCGGGTTCGATTCCCGGCCATAGCTTTACTTTTACCTGCTATGGGTGGTGTAGGGGTATAGCACGCGTCACGGAATGACGAGGACCCGGGTTCGATTCCCGGCCATAGCTTTACTTTTCGGATTTTTCTATGTGTTCTAATTTTCAGTGTCGTTTAGAAATTCAATATAAATTCGATAATGTTGTTTCTATAAAACTTACTTCATAAAAATCAATGAAAGTTAGTGTTTCTCAAGGGTCCGTTTTAGGCCGATTACTGTTCCTTATTTATATAATCAACAACGCGATGTTCCGAATAATGAAATTAAATAGGAAATAGCTATTTTTGCACGCGAATATTCGCTCGCTCGCGGGAGTCGAACCTGCCACGATATTAAGTGGCCATAAATCCTCGTCGGAGATGATTCCCGCGGTTTCACTTTTAGCGTTTTACGTATTATTTTTACGTTCGCAGTCTCGAGAAACGTTACGGTAATTACGTTCGTTATTTATTATAATAGACGGCGGTAATGTAAGGTTAGAATAACCTACTTTTACGGGTCAAAAAAAGGCCAATTTTCGCCTTAACCGTGGCGTAAACAGATCGGTTATAATGGATGTTTATGCAGAATTGGTAAGTAATGGTATGGTGACTTATATTAAAAAGAATAAAGATGTTGAATGAAGCGCTTGAAATAATGACCCATTTAAAATTTTGTACAGTTTAGTTGAAGTTTATGTCCACAAACTTTTGCATTTATAGTTTTAGGTACTAGTAAGACTCAGATTACAAATCAGTACAGTGACATTGCAAACATAAAAAGACAGAGTAGACAACATGCGGTGTTATCGCACGTTACTTAGAAAAAAAATAGCGTTACGTTAGTGGAATCATTGAATCGGCAATATCTTTAATATTTTTTAAGTTAGAGTAAAATGACACAATTTATGGGTTTAAACTGGCTACTTACTAACTTACTTACTACTTAAAAATAGCGAAGCAAAAATTAAAACAGTTGTACTGTATATACTAAATCATCTTCAATATCTCTTCTATTACATCTCTAATTCTGCATGTTTAACTAATTTAATTTAGTCACGTGTTTTTATTTTTTAAAGCTATCTTCGAATGCCTTTGGAAAATTCTTTCAGGCATACTTATTTTTCAAAGAAAGAAAGAAAAAGTTTATTAATGACAAACACAATTAGTTAAGAAACAGAAAACAAACAAAAAAACTACAGATAAAATTTTGGTGACCTTTTTATATGCCTATGCGTAAACTTCAGGTAGCACGAAATGTAACATTAGGGTGCGACCACACCGCCGCTTAAAAAACGGTGACGGTACGGAATCGCAACAAAATGTATGAAGAAACGGTGAGAAAACGTGACGCATATGACACGTCATTGCGTATACGCGGCGGTTTGGTCGCACCCTTAAGGGCCTGTCTCACCACTCCTTAACTGCCAGTTATCTATGATGACGTCTCTGTCTATTTCGTAGTAATAAATAAAGACGGAATCATAGATAGCTGACAGGTAAGGAGTGGTGAGACAAGCCCTAGCAGCCTTATTCATAAAAAGTTAGAGGCTCGCTATAAGCTCCCGACCGATGCAAAAAAACATGATTCATAAACGTCAATTAGCGCTAATCAGTCCATCAAGGGTCTGTTAAGTCTTCCGAAAGTTAGCGGACCGTAGACCCTACTTTATCTCTCTGCTAACTCACAAAATGGCCGCCACACATGTGAACAGCTGATTTTGGCAAGAGCAAAACCATACGCAAGATAGTTTTTTTGTTTTAAGTTTTTATTCCCTCCGGGAAAGGTAAAGGAAACTAGATCCACACTGCCTAGTCTGTCGTGTTAATTCGCTGGTTTCCCGCTAATTCGCTGCCACTGCTGTCAATTTTTTTTTTTAATTCACTAAAAGGCCATTTTTGGTCTATGATTTGTCAAGGTGACAACATTAACGCGTCTAATCCAGCCATCAACTGCTCATTAGCTAACAGACTACTAGCAAGCGTTTATGAATCATACTTTTTAACAACTGTCAAATAAGCTTAATCAGTCTCTTAACTAATCGACTGATCAAACCTCAATTAAGGATTTTTTATGAATAAAGCTGTAAGCCTATATAATTCTCCCACTGCTAGAAACATGCCTCATCTGGAGTTGAGAGGGCTATAATTTTTACGTCGGACTGTGGATTTCAATCTTCACTCCTGCTACATTCACATCATCTGTTTCGTAGAAACGACACGTATTAAGAAAATTATTAGGACGTTGACCTCTTGGTCCCCCAACTATAGTTTATTACGTTACACCAAAGGACAGGTACAAAGCGAGATTAAATTCTTACAAATAAACTTTTAGGACACGAAGTTTTATTCGTAGCACGTGCTACGCCGTAGCTCCTCTACGACTCGTAGAGATACTATTTTTAATATATTATAAGTAAAAATCGTTCTTTCGCATAAGCTACAGTTAGAGCAATAAATATAGTAAATTTTTCTGTGCCACTTGAGCAAGGCGTAGTTAAAACCAGCCTCACCCTGCTGTCTTTACAAAAATGTAAGTAGGTATTAACTTTTTATTAGTTCTGAGTTTGAATTACGTAACTGTTGTAATGTACAGGCGGGAAATTAAAGCCTCCCCCACTGCAAATGCATAACGTAGCAATCGATACCGACCAAATTAATACAAAAGACTATGCAAATGGATCCCAGGCGGGCCGAGTACAGTCGGACAGAGTTACAACTGGAATAAAATGACATGTTGAAGACAAAAGCGCAAGATACGTGGTATATTAGGCTTTTTACTTTTTTTTTGTTGCCTTTGCAAATGTATGTTGATGTTTGACAGTTTTATTTATTTATTTTTGTTTTGTGCAATTGAGCAAAACAAAATCGAATACAATCTATTATCAGTTTTTTTTATTAACATTAAACTAGTGTAAACTTACTAATAATACAATACAAATATTAAGGGCCTGTCTTAATTGTCAGTTATCTATGATTCCGTCTCTGTTTATTACTACGAAACGGACAGAGACGTCATCACAAACAACTGACAGTTAAAGAGTGGTGAGACAGGCCCTAAACCTACTAATACAATACAAATACCACAAATGCCACAAAACAGTAATAACATGGCAAAAATTTGCATACAAGGTAAACAATTGAGGGTATTATCTCTTCTAAACGACGCTGAAAATTAGAACAGACAGAAAAATCCAAAAAGTAAAACTATGGCCGGGAATCGAACCCGGATCTTTATCATTCCGTGATGCGTGCTATACCGCTACCCCACCCATAGCAGGTGGCGTTCGAATTTTTCTATCTATTTTTTTTTTCTATTTTGACTAGAGCCACAGGACCTTTTTACTATGCGAATTTTTGTCGCCATTCGTCATCTGTGTTAATTAATTAACACTGTTTGTTACTTTTTATTTTAAATGTGATAAACAAAGCTAATCTGATCTAAGAAAAATAAATTTCAGACAGGTTAAGTAGCCTACTCAACATCTTCGCATTATTAAACGTGTAAAGTATCTCAAGCTGACTGTACAAATACAGGGGACACAATAACCTTTATCTAGGAGCAACACCCCGTGCCCAGGAACAAAGGACTGCCCAGCGCTGGGGTCGTGGGACAACAAGGGGGGACTTAGTATTAATAAAGTGTTGTGTTTAACAGATAGATCAAACATAGCTAGCTAGATTTACTGTAGCCTTTATCGCACAGATAAATAGGTTTTTAGTCAGTCAATCAGTCTGACTTTCTGTCTAGAAAGGAGTCTTAAACCTTATTCATAAACGATCTAGGGGCGGTCCCATGACGTCCTAATTCCGACTCAGTTCAAGTTTTAGCTGTCACTTTTAATATGTGTAGGCTTCTCATAACTTATTAATTTACTAGCTGTTGCCAGCGACTTCGTCTGCAAATAATTCGTTTATCGCTATCCCGCGGAAACTACGCAATTTTTCGGGATAAAAAGTAGCCTATGTCCTATTTCAGACTTTTTTCTATCTATGTGCCGAATTTCATCCAGATCCGTTAGGCCGTTCTGGCGTGATTGAGTAACAAACAAACATCCATCCATCCATACTTTCGCATTTATAATATTATAGTTAGATTAATCGTTTGTCCTTATCTGTCACATTGACATTTACAATACAATACAATACAATACAATAACTCTTTATTGAACACCACATATAACAATCAAAACAGAAAAAGGTATACAGAAGTAATAAGGTAACAATAGGCGGCCTGATCGCTACAGAGCGATCTCTACCAGATCATTTACTTTCCACAGATAAGGACAAACGAGTGCCAAATTAGCAGAAGCCCATAGAGCATTTATGAATAAAGGGTTAATGCTCTTAAAATACAGATAGTCTGTTGGTTTGCTGGCGTTACATTTTTAGTACAGTTTGACATGACTCAGCACGCATTGTCAGGCCTATCAACACTACAGCGCGAAATTGCCGAAAACGGTGGCTGGATGAAACGCGCGATCGTTGCTCGGCGCGGGGTTATTAAAAAAGTCGTCTGCGTGCGAATTTCGGCTTACACAACGAACTTCAAACCGGAGTTAGCTTTAGCTTGTAAGTGCGGTAGTCAATGATATTTCATAGTATAGATATGTTACGTTCCTAGTAAATTGCGTTTGAAAAACGTTCCCTCTGTCAACTGTCACATTGACTGTCACGGACTACTGATACCGTGGCTTGTTTGAGGTAAATGAGACAATTGGGTCATTTATGAATCTTCAACTCGGGCGCGGTAGTGACATATCTACTCCCAGTTCATTATGTAATATCATTGGCGGTAGTATGGCAAAAATGGAACTTATAAAATTGAATATGGTAGGTAGCAATGTAGAAAGTATAATAATAATATGCGTAATATATTATGAATAATTATTTCACATTATTTCAAATAAAAATATTATTATTTTTGAACACCACAAATCAGTTTATAGAAATAAAAACTTTAAAAATCTGAAATATAATAATAGGTACAGAGGTGTTCAACAAAACCAACCCAACCACCTGCTGAAATATTTCAGATAAGGTTTAATACTCAGTGGATAAATGAATTTATACATGCCATCTCCTGTCATTAAGTACTCTGTGCTCAATATGTGCTGTGTACAATGCTCTTGAACAAGGTGGTTAACATACTACAAGTATAAGTCTGTACTTTAATTGAGAAAAACAACGACAATACAAGTACAGTCAGAAAAAAATAGCTTATCTTATCCTTATGTACTCATTCATTGAATATTCAATAAAATCCCATATTTCATGATTCTCGCGAGGGAAGCCGCTGGTAAGAACTAGCAGCCTTAAGAGGCTGACAACACCTAATTTTGTTGAAATTGATGTTATTAAACACTTTTTTAAGAAAAACTGCACACAAAAAAATACAAAAAAAATATAATGTTAAATTTCATCATATTTCAAACATGCTAGACGGGCTCGATACATAATTGAACAAAATCGGCTCGATAGAAAATAATTGCAATGATTGGTCTTAAAATCATCATTAAACGGTTCTACGTCTTTATTTTTTCGACGTACGGGTCTGCAATTAAAAACATGATGTCAACATATTCATACCTAAACGGCTAACGAGTCATATTTCACAAATAATCCATACTTTTGTTTATTTCTTTTTATTTGTGTCTTATTTGCAAGATTTTAGACGCGCGCCAAGCTGCCGAAATAGTTTCTTCTCTTTCACTAACAGGCACGTGAACCGTATGTGTGAAGAGTGGTGCTGCTCCAGGTCATTTGCTGTTGACAGCGCCTTAAAGTAAAATACAGATGCACCGAGTGATGCAATCCTGCAAGTCTACCCCAACGCATTAGCTTTTCCTTAATCTCACGTACACCCGAACGAGGCGCTGTCTCGTGACGTAGCGAGCGGCAGTACGCGCTAAATTGGATGCAGAGTGCAGCGCAATAGTGCCACTGACTTAGACGAATCGTAGTGTACACTCAGCTTTATTCTTCTACTAGTTGTTGCCTACGGCTTCGCTCGTTCTAGTTTTTTTCCATAATAAAATTTCTTTCAAAGAAAATTATTACAGACCAGCTTCCGACTTCGTCCGCGTAGAATTAGCAATGATTTAACATGTTTATCGTTATCCCGCGGGAACTATGCAATTTTCCGGGGTAAAAAGTAGCCTATGTTTTAATCTAGGGTACCAGCTATCTTCGTCCCAAATTTTATCCAAATCCGTCCAGTTGTTTTAGCGAGAAGGAACAAACATACACACTCACTCACTCACATCGTCACATCGTCACATCGTCACAAACTTTCGCATTTATAATATTAGTAGGATTAGATTATCTATATGGGGAGTGTGAATGGGTGCGGGAGAGGAAGGCCTAGACGGACGTTCCGTGATCAAATTGCTTGTGTAACAGCCCAAAACCTAGGGGATTTTGACATCGGACAGAGGTGGAAGAGCGAGTGGAGTGCACAAACTACTGGAACTGCCCTGCAAGCTATAGACCCCACAGTTAAACCAGATGGTTTCAGTCTACCACGCAAGATCTGGTGCCGCTTAAACAGACTGAGAACAGGACATGGACGCTGTCACTACTCCCGACACAAGTGGGGTTGGCGGGACTCGGCCCTCTGCGAATGCGGCGAGGAGGCTCAAACGATGGAGCACATTGTACAGCGCTGCCCTCTACACTCATACTCGGGCTCCCCTGGAGATCTGTACAATCTAACACCTAACGCAATCTCGTGGCTTGGGACCCTGAATGTGGATTTATAGCTAGTTTGTAGTTTCTTTCTTTAGTGTAATTGTTTAATGTTTTGCGCCATACGATTAAATAAATAAATAAGACGGACGTTCCGTGATCAAATTGGGGACGTTATGGAAAAAAGTCAGGGGCCGTACCATGACATCTTAATGCGTTTTAGTTTAGGTCCGCTCGCTGTCAGATCCATACTAAAAGTGACAGCTAAAACTTGAACTGCGTCGGAATTAGGACGTCATGGTAAGGCCCCTGGTCAAGAGTACCCGAAACCGACGAGCATGTATGAGATTGATGAATGTGGATGAAGCGAAAGAGATATGTCAGGATCGTAGCAAGTGGAACAAAGTAGTCTCTGCCTACCCCTGTGGGAAAGAGGCGTGACTGTATGTATGTATGTAAAATTAGAACACACAGATAAATCTCATCATTCTGCGATGCGTACTTTACCTCTACACCACACATATCAGGCCAAAAGGTTTTTCACAATGCTGATAATAATATATATTTACTACTTCCATGGGACGTGTATAGGCTGGGGATGATGATGATGACTTCCATGCTGGTCTGGGAGTAAAGAAAAATCATAGAATGTACCAGCACAAGTACCGTTCGTCCAACACAAGTTGAAAAGGTGGCACAACTGACTTGTTACGACGCCTTCACTGGCTCTCAGCATTTCGACCGACACCCTAAGCTACCCCGCAGACTTTCCTAACTTCATTCTTTCATGGCGTTCACGATTTCATTCATACCTATCTCATTTCCCTGACTACATTCACTCATTTCTCTGCTGGTACTTGTACCGATTCTTCATCTCTTTCAAACAAGCTTTCAAAATATTCCTTCCATCTCCTTAACACCCATTCTTCTCCTTTTATAACACTCCCATCCTGAAGGCTTATTGTCTAACTCGCTCGCAATCGCCATCGTGTTCGTTTTGACAGTTCTTGTATGATTGTGACAGCTTGCTGATTCCGATGCCAATTGTCATCCCATACATGAACTCTCAAAATGAAGACGATGGCGATTGCGAGCGAGTTAGACAATAAGCCTACTGGCTTCTGATCTTACTCAGCTCCGAGGCTGTATTTTTGACACGGGCTGTCTTTATAGATTCCCAGAACACCTTTATGTTAGTCCAGAAGTCATCAGAAAGCCTCCTATCGAAATCTTTATGTTCTTCCCTCTTTCTGTCACAAATCGTTTTAAAAAGTAGGTTAATGTAGTATTGGCAGTCAAGTACCGTTCGTTTTAAACGCAATTTCTTTCATCATACGACAAAGATCTGGAACCAACTTCCTGCTGCAACATTCTCCGAGCGGTACAACTTAGGGATCTTTAAAAAGCGAGCCTACCTGTTCCTGTAAGGGCCGGCTACGCACCTGTGACTCCCCACCTCTTGCAGGTGTCCCTGGGCGATGGTGATCACTTTCCATCAGGTGACCCGTCTGCTCGTTTGTCCCCTCTTATATAAAAAAAATTGTATCAGGTGCTCAAAGCAATGGCAGAAAGAAGTTAATGGCGATTACTCCACCTACAAAAGCTGGGCTGTTTTATTGAATCAGGTGTTACTTTGCGGATTTCCATTTTAATTCGCACAGGCTTGGTTATCTTGCACGTGAGTAGCGGAGTAGCAAGGTAAAATATTTTTTCTCCAACCTGCTCGGAAATGTGCGTCTTACTGTCAAAATCAGCTTCCAGGAAGGTCTCCGTTACTGGCGCAACATTTGAAAAAAAAACACAGCTGTAGCGGCCGGGAAATAGTGGAAGCGGCCGGGAAATTTTCATTACTGTACAACTATTTAACTTTTTAATATTTTATGACTAAGATCATTCACCACAAACAGCCAAATGCTCGTACAATCATATGGAACCAGTGCGTTTAAAAGTGTCTTAAATAGTTTTTTTTTTTTTTTTTTTTACCTAAAGATCAGTATCTGTGGTGGTGTCTGATTTTTTTAATCCAATGTATTGTAATTTAAAACAGCTTTATAACATTTAAATTTGCACTTTTAGTTGATTTATTACAATTTTATAGTAAACAGAAATATACTTTAGAATGAAATGGCGTTATCAGAAGAAAAATGTGAAATTACAGTTTAGCTACGTACTGTTGCGGGAGTAGAACATTGCGACAATTTTGTTCAATTGCATGCAAGTCAGTGGAATATTTTAACATTTTATTTTATTTCCTCGCATTATTAGAGAAAAGCACTATACGTGCCTCGGCTTAAACGGCAATTCGTGGATTCGTATTTATTAACGGACTCCGCTACGCGTCGTCCGTCAAACTATATACTCATCCACGAATTGCAATTTCCCGGCCTCGGCAGTAATGTACTATTATTTTCATTAAAAGCTGGGCTCTTAAATTTAATAAGAGGTATTCACGAAAGTTTACTACCGCTTATAATATTTAGGTCAAATAAACGATCTAAAACGTTCCAATCTCGCTCCAGAACATTGGGTAAGTACTGCATTTGTGGTTCGTACTATTTATTGTAAAGTTATTGAAAACGTGCGCTTGGTCTCTCGTGCAATTTTGAGGGGCGCAGGCGGGATGCTGTGATAAAGATAACCAGTAACTATCTATTCAGTTGTTATTGGCTGGTGGGTATTGTTCTAGCGTTAATTTAGATATGGCGGGTGCAATGTAACCCCGGACTTCTGTAAATATTGTGTCGTCTAGTATATGACGTCATTTAATTTGTAATTATCAAAATGTCCTATAAAATAAAAATACATACATCACTCGAAATATTATTGACGGGATGTGAACCGTGATTACTTTTATTGAGCACCCGATAATAACATCCACCCGCAATTTCTTCAGTCTACCCGTGATCATGATGCATGCAACTGCGTCCATTGCGTCCATCTGCGTTTTGCGGGTGGTAGGGCCTTGTGCAAGGTCCGTCCGGATCGCTACCACCATCTTACTCGCTAATCCTGCCGCCAAACAGCAGTGCTTGCACTGCTGTGTTCCGGTGTGGAGTGTATAACAGCCGGGGAAATTACGGGCACAAGAGGCATTTCATCTAAGTTCTCTAGGTTGGCAACGCATCTGCAATCCCTCCGGGGTTGCGGGTGTCTGTGGGCAGTGGTGATCGCTTACCATCAGGTGACCCACTTGCTCGTTTGCCTTCCTATTCACATAAAAAAAATATATATTGCGTGCTCAATAAAAGTAATTTGATAATTTGTTTCTTTTGTTGATTTTTTTTTATTTGATTCGATAAAGGTAATCGCGGTTCACATCCCGGTTATAATATTTCGCATGAATGAAATGAAATGAAATGAGTTTATTTTGCTGGAACATACACGGGTGTTACTTATTTATACATGTCAGTTGGATACAGTTACATGAATGCATGCTCCGCCACAATATGGCACGCAAAAGTCTTAAGTAATCTAAATAATTAATAATAATATTAAATGGTGAAAAAATGCTAAAATGTCAAAATGTTCATGGTGAAAGTAATTATAATATCATAATCAAACTAATCATATAATTTGTCAAAATATTCATTTAGACTGTAAAATGGTCGTACAAGCAAAAAAGATGAATTTAACCGTGAACCATTGAAAACTCGTCTTTATCCCTTAAGTCACGAATACATCACGTCTTTATTCCAGACGGGGTAGACAGAGCCTAATGTAACAAGATCTAGCATGATTGTGGGCGCATAGTTGGAAAGGGGAATCAAAATAGTGATGGGTTGCTAGACACATCGCCTATAACATTATCCCTACGGTTTTCGCCTATTTCCTCGATGGGCTTTTACCATCCGCATGTGAAGAGAACCGACTGGTACATTCTATGTATTTTCTTTGCGCCTAGAGCAGCCGTCTTCCCTATCCAGTACCACGTGTTATTTATTTAATGCCGCCACATCCCACCTGCCTGGCGTGAGATTTGTTGTGTTGTCGGCCGCGGTGACGTTTGCTGTAAATCTCGAATTTACTGAACGGATGTTGCACTGTTATTGCTGTAGTACATAGAGCTAGCAAGAGACATGACTTAGACAGGACCGCAGGAGAATTATCTGGAACTTGGATTCAGGACCAAACCGTGGCGAAGCAGCGCCATGTCAATAACTAGAAAAGTGTACAAAAAAACATCTATTATATACTTACTCGTAAATAAAAATGCGCAAATTCGAGAGCAGCTGGACCAATTCAGTTTTTTTTTTATATGTTCCTTAAGATCTATGTAAGGTTTTTATGGAGAGAGCAATGGAACCGGGACGAAGCCGCGGGGAACAGCTAGTCAAAAATTAAACCGCCTTCAAAATAACCGTCAAAAAATAAAAATTATCATAGAAATTACATGTCAAAATATATTTGTATGCGCTACCCACTGATTTGTTAGGAATCCCTTTTTTATTCCTAGATGTCTGGTTACTACGATCTTTGTAACTGACGTATGCAACTCAAGATAAGTGGCATGTGCAAGTGTTGTAACGGTTTATGAGCAGTGACCTTGAATGCGCAAGATTCATTACTTGGGTCCATTGACTTACAATAAACAACTAGACTCCCAATCACAAACAAAAGTGCCTCAAGAAACGTCCGAGCGGCGTTGGCTATGTATTGTGTGTGTCAACACATCAACTTACACAGATAACATTAACATATTCGTTCAAATTAACACCTTATTTCGTGGCAGTAATGTTTAATGTCATACGACATTAATGGCATACGATCGTGAGAAGTAACGACACGACCCCACGGCTGGAAACCTGTCTGTTTCTTGTTCTCAAGCGTTTGAGATTACGATGCGAAAGAGACATGTACATTGTTATCGAGGTGCAGTCGAAACACGACTGAACCAAAACTCTGCACAATAGACGCGTCGTGCAGACTTTTGCTTCCGACAGTTTTTGAACGTGATTGGGAGTCTAGTTGTTTATTGTAAGTCAATGCTTGGGTCTCTTTGGCGGAGGGACTGAGGTGCGACGCGGGGAGGTAGCGCGCCGCGTGGCACGAATGCATTCTATTGGTTCGTTCAGTCGCTTCCCGCTCCCACGCCCCGTTCACACGTCTCACGTTCCTGAAAGAGTTATACACCTACACCTGCGCAAACACCCCCACCACTATTGCCGAGCGCTCATAAACCGTTGCGACATTAAATTATACATGCAATTAATGTTCTACCAGTTTATTATTAGTTAAATAATTCAAAAAATAATTAATTACTTTTATACACGCATAGTTAGATTTCATTTTGCCCAGACATTACCATAAATTGTGATAGATACAGTAGTACTTCAAAGTCAAGAAAATAACTCGACAAGAAGAACTAACAAGAAAATACTCGAAATTTAAGCAAAAAACTATCAGTTTTCATAAAAGGCCGCACGTCGGTGACACATTATAAGCTTCGCAACATATTTCCTAGTGTTGTCACGTCTATTGGAGCAGCGGCTCTATGGTATCGGTTATGAATTTTTCATGTGTCGGAGCATGCGGTGTGGCGCGTTGTCCGATGTACTGGGCTCTTTGCCATAGTTTAAAGATATAGTTCCCACTTGACCTAATACAAAATGACCTAATCTCTAAACATTTTTTTTGTGCCCGGTTTTGGAATAAGACGGACGTATGATGTCATCCCGTAGGTGTCGTAATCAGAGACTTTAGACTGACTACTTGAATCCTCGTCCGCGCGGTTGCGGGGCGCGGGGTGGGACGACACAGGGGGCCGAGAGAGGTGCGGGCGGCAGGCGCACTACCCACATGATTCAATAGGAAGGTGAAGGGTGCGACCAAACCGCCGCGTATACGCAGTGACGTGTCGTATGCGCCACGTTTTCTCACCGTTTGTTCATACATTTTGTTGCGATTCCGTAACGTCACCGTTTTTTAAGCGGCGGTGTGATCGCACCCTTATTATGTAAATTCTACGCAGACGAAGTTGCGTGCGGAAGCTAGTAATACACATAATAGTTAAAATGTATGAAAGTATATTCGAACCCGACAAGAATTAGGACCCTACAGAATGTTGTTGTTCTTCATTTTCCTGCGGACCCCAAGCGTTTCGTAATTAGCAAAAACAAATTGGCGAGTCCAGTTAAGGCGAAAACGTTGCCAGCTTCTTTCGTATTAATTGTTTTGTCCATTTGCCCCACATTTTTAAATAATAAGGAAGAACATAGAAAGTATAAGCAATTATCTTCCCATGCTGATGGTAAAAGCCCATCGAGGGAATGGGTGAAAATCGTAAGTTTCACCCATTCCCTCGATGGGATTTGGCTTATTGCTATCTGTATATTTTGTATACTATACTCGAAGTGCTCGTATTAAATGTCATCCAACCTAAACATAAGGCAATGGTCGGGTGAAATTCGACTTGCAAAATTTAACTCGAGTATTCCAATTTTAAATTCACCTTTCCCTTAAGGCGACTAGTACCTTCAAAATGTTGTCTTTGTCTTTTTCTTTACGTGTGAGAAGTAAAGAAAATCACACACTTTTGCAAATTTTCGGTGTTTTTGTTGTTATTCGTGATGAGAAAGTCTATTGATTTACATATGCTACGTTGTGTTTAAAGTACATCGGATTCTTTATTTTGTAACATTTAAATATATTCACAAGTCATTACCGTTTAGGAGCAGTAGGGAATGCAAGCCAAAAAACACCATTCGGTTGAACTTTACCTAACTTTTGCTAATACCTAAACGACCTACGTTGCAAATCCTACTAATATTATAAATGCGAAAATTTGTGACGATGTGAGTGAGTGTGTATGTTTGTTCCTTCTTCACGCTGAAACGACTGGACGGATTTAGATAAAACTTGGAACGGAGATAGCTGGTACCCTAGATTAAAACATAGAATACTTTTTATCCCGGAAAATTGCATAATTCCCGCGGGATAGCGATAAACATATTTATCAAAGGCCGTAGCTGCGCAATGTAAGTCTAATTCTACGCAGATGAAGTCGCGGGCAGAAGCTTAGTCTAACTAATATTATAAATGCGAAAGTATGGATGGATGGATGGATGGATGGATGTTTGTTTGTTTGTTACTCAATCACGCCAGAACGGCCCAACGGATCTGGATGAAATTTGGCACATAGATAGAAAAAAGTCTGGAATAGCACATAGGCTACTTTTTATCCCGGAAAATTGCGTAGTTCCCGCGGGATAGCGATAAACGAATTCTTTGCAGACGAAGTCACTGGCAACAGCTAGTGTTGTATAAGAGTAGAAAATTCATATATATATATATACTAGCTTTTGCCCGCGACTTCGTCTGCGTAGAATTAGCAATTGACATATTTAAGGCTATCCCCCCCTGAACTATGCTATTTTCCGGGATAAAAAGTAGCCTATGTTTTAATCTAGGGTACCAGCTATCTCCGTTCCAAATTTTATCCAAATCCGTCCAGTCGTTTTAGCGTGAAGAAGGAACAAACATACACACTCACTCACTCACATCGTCACAAACTTTCGCATTTATAATATTAGTAGGATTATATTATTTTTTTGCTCAGCCGTTTAAGAGGATTAAGCTTTAGAAAGTACCTAATTTACAGCATTTGAAGATACTAGTCGCCTTAATATCCCCTGCGTTCGAGTTACCGTAATCACTGAAGTAATTTACCGACCGAAATTTCTTCGACCTGACTTAGTTTGGAAATTAAAAAGAATTTGCACGGCCGGCCGGGCCCGGATTGAAATGACGCCGTAAGAAATAAATACGGTTGCCAGATTGTTGAAGGAATTTTGATGGTACTCGTTTCATTTGGAGCTGTGAGTTGGAGGAACGGTGTTTTTGTTATTCGGTGTTTGGATGAACTAAATAATAAATCAAACGAAACGCGCGTCAGTGTTTGGATTAATTAAGTTTGTGGGATTTGTGTGCGTTTTGTGTGGCAGTAGTGGAGGGAAGGCTTGCATGCAAAATGTATATATTTCGCACAAGCTTGGTTATCTTGCACGTAAGTAGCGGAGTAGCAAGGTAAATATTTTGTGTTCATTGAAATGGACCTCCGCAAAGTAACGGCTGATTCAATAAAATAATAAAAAATTGTTTATTCAGGCAATAAAATCCCATTCTGTAATTAAATATTAAAATTAAACATAAAAAGAAAATATTAAAATTAAAATTACATAAATAATTAAATGGAGCATAAAATGTAACTTTAGCCGTTATTTCCATACATTTCTCATTATAAACCTCTTTGATAGAGATAGATGCCACGAGAGAGATAGAACATCAGTAACCGATAACGATAACTATGAATTAACCCTGCACTGAAACGGTGGATTAATCCGGGATTATAATTGTATAAACATGTATTTATTTATTTATTGAAATAATTACACAGCATTACAGACAAGCCAAGGCACTGTGAAATTCATAGACATACTTAATTGACAACATTTCATATTTCTGAGCCTATAATTTTAATGGTTCTCTGTATTTTGTTTGAAAAGATGAACATGCTGACAGTTTAATTTTTTCGCTAGGGCTTGTATTTAATTTATAATTAATTTATTAATTTGTGCTTATTCTAAAAGGGCGTAACTCCGATACTATAACAGAATACACACTTATCCCTTTGTCTTTTCTCTATAGAAAAAAAAAACTGACTTTAATTTCAAATTGTCAATGTCAGGCCCTATTCTCCAATATTCGATTTTCGAGGTTCGCTTCGTGCTGTTCCGCTCATACTAATAGTCATTATCTTGAGAGTGAGTGAGAAGGTATGCAACGAACTTCGAAAATAGAATTTCAGAGTTGCCCCCCTTGTACTTTGAAGTTGTCAAAAATACAAAATTATGATCGCTTATTTTTTCTCGTGAAAAAAGCAAAGGCGTTTCACCCATCCTGTGGTAGTTTTGGTAAAATTAGGACATATTTTTAATTAATTTTTATTTTTTATAATAAGCGATATTAAAATTATATAAACATATAGCAGTGATCAGGAGGCAAAATGCTTTCGAACCATATATACATTTTCAGGTGTTATAAAAATGAAATGTTGTCAATTATAGCAGTACAACACGTATAACACGTAGCATAGAAAACAAATAGCAAACAGCATTAACATTTACAAACATATCAGACAGAACATTTTCAGGCCCTCATGGCCTATACTAGCAGCAGGTGCATATATATTCTTCTTTACGATCTCGTAATAGCTGTTATTTCATTAGCATTTGAATTTGTCGCCCAGCGCCATCTGTTACAAGAATGTGACTTTACAACGCAAAATAAAAACTTCTATTCACCTACTCGCCTCAGACGAGAGATGGCGCTGTTATCAACAAAAGATCATTTTTTATATACCGTTTCACTTTTGCGAAGACACACACAACGCTGAATTAGATTGTCATGTCTGTGTTTTTTTGTTGTTGTAAGTATCTTTGTTTTTTGTGCTCTTATATTTGTGTGTCTTGTAAAATGAATGAAATATCTACTTTCTTTCTTTCTTTTTTTTATAAGAGGGGGCAAACGAGCAGACGGGCTTCCTTTGTTTGTTTAATATCGATAATTATTGATTAATTAATGGTTGATTATTTAATTGTTAATTTTTTCATGCGTTTTATGTACAATAAAGTGTTATACATACATACATACATAATTTTACGTTTACTTTATTTTATAGAAATTATATTTCTAAACGATTCTTAAAACCAAAATGCCTTTGAGTAGATAGAAAAACCGGCCAAAAGCGAGTCGGACTCGCGCACCGAGGGTTCTGTATTCATCACTACATAGTATATAACAAAATCGCTTTCTCTGTCCCTATGTCCCTATGTAGGTATGCTTAAATCTTTAAAACTACGCAACGGATTTTGATGCGGTTTTTTTTTAAAAAAGACGGTTTATATGTATAATACATGCATAATATACCATGCGAAGCCGGGGCGGGTCGCTAGTTATCTATAAATATCTAAAAACTAGTGTAAGCAGAGCCCTGCTCCAAAGCAAAATGTACGCCGATATATACAGACATACATACATATTTATGGTTTTCGCAATTATTCCTTAATATGTGCTATAAGACCTACCTTCATACCAAATTTCAAGATTCTGAGTTCACGGGAAGTACCCTGTAGGTTTTGATTCCCTTGCGAGTTTCGAAAATTTGCGGCATTAACGACTTTTTCTTTTGATTGCGTTGGCTTAGAAGTTTGATTTTTTCACAGCTCCTAGGGGCAGTAGAGCTGAGAATCTGATATAAATTTCAGCTTGGTACCACCACGCGTTCTTAAGAAAAAGGGTCTTGACAGACGGACGGACAACAAAGTGATCCTATAAGGGTTCCGTTTTTTCCTTTTGAGTTACGGAACCCTAAAAGTCAGTGCTGCGTCAGACTTTAGACACAGATAGCAATCGGTGTCTATAAACAGCGTCTATCGACACCAAGTCCGCGCTGAATCCACAGCTTAGTATTCCCGGCGCGTTCCAGTCTGCGCTGTTACATTATTTCATCGGTTGCTTCAGTGAAATTAATTCTTGAGCTCGAACAGCTTTGGTGCGAAGTCTGATTCTATCTGTAAGTTTTTAAGATTTATTCGCCTTAAAATATGTTCGCGCTATAGTTTGGAGTGGTTCGAGAGTCTTGGAATTGATTTGGATTATTTTAAACTATGAAGGATCATTATTTGGAGACATCAAAAAAAAAAAAAGTTTACTTTGCAAATAGGCCGCCAAGGGCTCTTTTACATGTCTTTTTTAAACTACCAGTGCATTCGGAAAGACCGTCATTGCCAAGAAGAATGCGCCGCAAGAAACTTGGCAAAAAGTCATTTTTTCAAAATAAAATAGATTTAACAACAGCACTTTAAAATTCTACTTAACTTACACATAATACAATTATGTAATACATTTATTAAAACCAGAAATTTCATTCATTCAATCTATATACATATTTACAAGATCTAAAAAATTAATTAGATTAAGGTAGTTTAAGGTTTTATATACATGTATATATCGTCGGCTGTAGGTCTAATTGGCGTAACTGACAAAATACGCAAAATGAGTTGAGTATACAGTTTTGTTCAGAATTTTCCGCTCTTTCGAATGGTATTATTGAAAAAATTCTAGCTTTAAAAAAATGTCCCTTACTCTAATTTTTTTCAAGGGGTTCTTGTCGGATCAGCCTCACAAAAACAATGTATCTGAAAAAATATTAAATATAGCAACAAAAAATGGTGTATTTACCGCCGCCAACCCACTTTGAATAAGGTAAGGATCTTTTCAATCAACGAATTACCCTTACATGGTTAATTATCGAAGAAAAACATAATAAAACTTGCCTTACACTAATGTCTCAGTTATTAAAAAAAATACGCATCGCTTTTACATCAAACGGACTGCAAGTGTTTCGAAATATTTGTCCCATACGCCGATTTGCATTCCCATACTTTTAGCAGTGCTAACGTTACATCAATTTGATTCGAATTATATTTGAATTTATTGTCTATTACGCTAATTTGATTCGAATTATATTTGAGTTTATTGTCTGTTACGCTAATTTGATGCGAATTGTATTTAGTTTCATTTTACGTTAAACCAATTTGATTGTGAAACTAATGAATATTTTATCCATTACCTTTATTTACAAGCACATCATACTTCATAACACAAGATAAGAGCAGACGTGCTTACATTATTGTTATTCTTTTCTATCCCACAACGTCTTTTGAGTGTGAAAGAGAGGATGCGACACACAGCACACGGGCATCAAAACAAAGCTCCGTAATTCGTTAAGCTCAGTGCACGTTCACCTGTCGTTTGGTTTATTAACTACAACCTACCTTCTTACGACATCATGCACGGAAAAAAATTACTTAACGATATCTAAATATTTTTTCTGTGTTCGTTATCGTTAAGACCTTTCTGATGAAACAATAGGCATTAAACAAAATAAAAATAAACAAAACGGGGGCGAAGCCTCGGACAACAGCAAGTCAATATAAGAATGTTACTTGTGTGTACAGATTTATAGTGCAAAAATATCGGTCACCGGAACACTCGATGGATGATCACATTGATAGAATTGTAATTAATGTTAATGAAAGCACTGACGAATCTAACGATAATATGTCTGACTCTGACTCAGATTATAAAATGGAAAATTTTGAAAATATCGATCCAAATAATCCAGTAGATAAAATAACAATGTAAAGTACCTATAAGTATACTAACGGGCCTAGTATGAAAACCTTCATGTCGTTTGCATCCCTCTCAAATACATATTTACTTACATACAAATTTTCATAGTAGCCCCATAAGTAGATGTTGTTTTTAAGTAGGCAGGTATTGAGTTTTATTCTTGTAAACATTTGCCAATAAGCTTTATTTTGTTGTATACTTACTTTGTTTTAAAGTGAAGATAAAATGCTTTGATTATAATTTGTTTATAATTATACTTATTATAAGTATACTTATGACAATAGAATATTCGCGGGTGGTAGGACCTTGTGCAAGGTCCGTCCGGATCGCTACTACCATCTTACTCGCTAATCCTGTCGCTAAGCAGCAATGCTTGCACTACTGTGTTCCAGTGTGGAGAGTAAGACAGCCGGGGAAATTACGGACACAAGAGGCATTTCATCTAAGTCCTCTAGGTTGGCAACGCATCTGCAATCTCTCCGGGGTTGCGGGTGTCTGTGGGCAGTGGTGATCGCTTGCTATCAGGTGACCCACTTGCTTGTTTGCCTTCCTATTCACATAAAAAAAAGTTCGAAGTTACTGAAGGTGTTTTAACATCTCTGTATTATACAATAACATTTTTCACTTTGACATCACTTCATCACTACATAGTATAAAACAAAGTCGCTTTCTCTGTCCCTATATACCTATCTCATAGGGATGTATGCTTAAATCTTTAAAATTACGCAACGGATTTTGATGCAGTTTTTTTTTAATAGATAGAGTGAATCAAACAGTAAAGTTCCATATTAATGGATATGAAAACGTCTCATTTAATAAAATCATTGATTGACAGTTCGGGTGACATCGTATTCCAATTGAGATCAGAGTTTTCTACTTCGCTACATCTCACTACATCCGTATTGTTGATCAATAGATAGTAGGTAAAAAATATTTACCGCCAATGATGCGGTATGGGTAAATTATTTATACATATTGTTTTATTTGATAACAATAAAATAATGAGAAATTGTTTTATTCCAATCAATAGAAGTCAACTCTTACAATATACAAACAATAATATCGCACGTAAGGGGCAAAAACAACCACACACACTCTTCCAATATATTTTTATACGTCTTAAATGGTTTAAAAAACCAAAAAACAATTTAAAAATCGCTTTACTCTAAAAGGGTGTACATCTTTTTTGTTCAGGAATCCCTTTATATTATTTTGTTTTCATGTTATTTTTTTCAACCATCGTCATACACTACTTTGTATTTCATGCATTTTTTTCATAAACACCTATGCACCATTTTGTATTCAATGCTTTCTTTTCGTCAATCCCTGTACACTATTTTGTATTTCATGCATTTCTCCAACTAGTCCTTTACCCTGTTTTTGTCATTATTGTTGGTTCCAACGTAGAGGTCAATTCCACGTAAGGGGCAAGACTACAAAATACTTGGCATGTAAGGGACGTTACTGTCGAAACAAATTGATGTAAGGGAAATCTAATTTCTAAAATAGCCGCAATACTTTAATAAATGTTACACATAAGGATAGAGCACTAAAATCTAAGATTATGTGTGAAATCCGATCTAAAAAAGATTCGTAATAAAAAAAGTTATGAGCCATTTACTCCGAAAAAAAACTTTGATTGGCTCTCCTGAAAAAACGTATTATATCAGTTACGCCAATTAGACCTACAGCCGACGATATGTATAATCTAACTCATATTATAAATGCGAAAGTATGGATGGATAGATGGATGGATGGATGGATGGATGGATGGATGGATGGATGGATGGATGGATGGATGGATGGATGGATGGATGGATGTTTGTTTGTTACTCAATCACGCCAGAACGGCCCAACGGATTTGGATGAAATTCGGCGCATAGATAGAGAAAAGTCTGGAATAGCACATAGGCTACTTTTTATCCCGGAAAATTGCGTAGTTCCCGCGGGATAGCGATAAACGAATTCTTTGCAGACGAAGTCGCTGGCAACAGCTAGTTTTTTATAAAATGTTTAGCATGTTTAGTATACAATAATTTGGGCCCAAATAATAATTGAATAGGCCGTTTTGTCGTGAAACAAAAGCACTAACAAACTTTATTTTTCAAGCTCAGGCTTCTAACATTCTTGAAAAGAAACCGTTTTCTCTAATACTTTGATGTGCCGTGCGTGGCACTTAGCGCGTTACCGGCGAGGCGTCGGTTAGTGCCTCTTATTGGGGAAACCATAGAGCAAACAACCTAACAGAGTGGAAACGTCAAGCCGAAATTGGCGATTACAGTACCTACTGCACTCTACAAAAAAAAATAAAAGGTTTTTTTTTTATTATTATAAACTGACCAGCTATTGACCTCTATCTCACCTGATGGTAAGTGCAGATGAGGCCGAAGATGTAGCTCACTGGTTCAGTAACAGCCTGTTCACTCTGGATTTGAATAGTCCAAGGTTATACTTATCCGGAAAGACAGACGATGGAAGCGCATTCCACTCCTTAGCAGTCCGCAGTATAAAAGATGAAGCGAAGCGCTTCGTGCGAGAACTCGGAATACTGGCAACATAAGGATGAAGTCGCTCGCCCCGTCTAGTCGTACGGTGGTGGAAGGGAGATGGTGGAATAAGCTCGTGTAATTCCTGCGCACACTCTCCAAAGTGTATCCGATAGAAAACAGCCAAACAAGCCACTCTGCGACGATGCTCAAGGCTTTGCAGTCTGGCTCCGACCATTGGAGCATCTCCAATGAGTCTTCGGGCTCTGCGCTCCACAGAATCTAACGCGGCCAGCTGGTACTTGGCAGAACCATCCCAAAAATGACAGCAGTACTCCATGCACGACTGAACCTGAGCTTGGTACAAAATCAAAAGCTGTTCCGGCGTGAAGTACCGCCTCACCTTATACAGGATGCCAAGTTTTTTTGCAGCAGTTTTTGCCATGGATTCAATGGTAGGGCCGAAGTTCAGGTTAGCTTGCAGGTCAAGACCAAGCAAGTTGAGGCGATCAGTAATGGGCAAGGATACGTTCTGGAAAGTAGGAGCCAAGGTGAACTGACTCCGTTTTGCGGAAATAGACACGCCTGCGTTTTGGCAGCGTTAAATGAAACCAAGTTGGCAGCACCCCAGTCAGCGACTGCCTCCAAGGTCCCACTCGTTCGCTCTACCAAAGCCTCCCTAAGAGACTGGATCTCAGCACCACTAGCCCGGCTGCTGGAAGTATATCTCTAGTATATAGGTTTTTCTGCATATAGGCCGCCAAGGGCTCTTTTACATGTATTTTTTTGAAACTATCAGCGCATTCGGAAAGACCATCGTTGCCAAGAAGACTCTGATTGACCAGCCAAATGTCAAAAGGGTGGACAAAGTTGAGCAAGCACCTATTATGATCGATATGGGTAGTTAGTGTTTAGTTGTTGTATGTATGTATGTAAAACTATTTATTGTACATAAAACACATGAAAAAGATGAATACAGGAAAACACAAATGCACAAAGGCGAACTTAACCCTAAAAGGGATCTCAGGGATGTTGTGCAGCATAGTGAATGAAATTAGATTAATTTTGATAACAACCAAAAAGTAAATACTCAAAATTCTAATTACTTAAATGAAACGATGTATTATGACAAAGTAAAAACCATCACAAGCAATAAGCGTTAGTGTGCTGCAAGTCGAAAAAGACTGATGTGTTGCCATGATTTTGTAGACCTTATTACCACTCCAATTGGTTAATTCCTCTATGGTTAGTGCCACTTATTCGGGGAAACAAATCCCGTGTTGCCGAGAGTTCTGCGTAAAACCTTTCATTAAACGTTATGGTTGGCGTACGCAGCGCACTACTAGCGATACTAGAGAGAAGAGAGAGAAACATTACCATCAGGTGCACCGCATGCCCGTTTGTCGGTTTTAATATATGTATATAAAAAAACATTTTTTTTACACACATTCGAGACACGTAGATAAAAGGAAGAAATACAATATACTTAAGAATAGTACCGATACCGTTTCCGTACCGTTTTGGTACCGTTTCTTCATATTTTAAATCTTACGCGTATCGAATATCTAACTAATATTATAAATGCGAAAGTATGGATGGATGGATGGAGGTTTGTTTGTTACTCAATCACGCCAGAACGGCTCAAAGGATCTGGATGAAATTCGGCGCATAGATAGAGAAAAGTCTGGAATAGCACATATGCTACTTTTTATCCCGGAAAATTGCGTAGTTCCCGCGGGATAGCGATAAACGAATTCTTTGCGGACGAAGTCGCTGGCAGCAGCTAGTGTGAAAATAAATGTTTCTCTCTCTCTTTCTCTCTCATATGGTGTAAAGTGACAAAACCCATTTATACCCAGTGTTACAGTGACAAAGTAAAACATTCAATTCGAGAAAAGTAACGCGTAGAATATTTTAATATTAAGTATATCCTTATTTACGTATTTACGCTAGCTTTTGCCCGCGACTTCGTCTGCGTAGAATTGTACATATAAACCTTCCTCTTGAATGACTCTATCTATTAAAAAAAAAATCGCATAAAAATCCGTTGCGTAGTTTTAAAGATCTAAGCATACATAGGGACAGAACAGCAGAAAGCGACTTTTAATTTAGAATGAGAAACCACAACATTATATTGCGGCTCGTGAACTGTAATCTCTTTACAATTTGTACTAGAGTAACAATTAACGACACGAAAATAAAGTGACATTAAAACAATTTTATTTTGCGGCTCCCAGACTATTGTACTGTACTATACTTCATTTAATTTAGAATGAGAAACCACTATAACATTATATTGCGTCTCGTCAACTATTACTTACCTAGCAAATATTACAGTGCAATAGTTTGGCAGCCGCAAAATAAAATTGTTTTAATATCACTTTATTTGCGTGGCGTCAATTGTTACTCTAGTACAAATTGTAAAGAAATTACAGTTCACGAGCCGCAATATTGTTGTGGTTTCTCATTCTAAATTAAATGAAGTATATTTGCTATGTAAGAAATAGTTGACCAGACGCAATAAATGTTATTGTGGTTTCTCATTCTAAATTAAATGAAGTATATTTGCTATGTAAGAAATAGTTGACCAGACGCAATATAATGTTATTGTGGTTTCTCATTCTAAATTAAATGAAGTATAGTGATATACAAGAATTGCTCGTTTAAAGTTATTAAAAGTAAGAAAAGAAAAGAAAAGAAAGAAAACATTTATTCATGATAACATTACAGACAAAAATATTAGATAGATAAAAAAATATATATTAGATTATTATTAGATAGATAGATAGATGCAGTTGCCGGCAAATATCTTGAGCATGACCTTGAATGTGCAGAAGTGAATTTAGCGTCTCTTTGGTATAAAAGTACATGCGCGAACTTACCCCTTCCACGTCGTTCTTGCTCAAGATGTTTGCCGGCAACTATAGATATACCATTTTCATTCTTACCCGTCCTATTTGGTAAACAAAATTCTAACCTCAAAACGTCTCATTTTTGCTATTTTTTAACTATTTCATCGTAAATAAAGGAACTGGAGATAAAATATCAGCAAAATTATGTACAAAATATTGCCTCAGGTTTATTTGATATCATAATACACCTTATTCTTTAGGTATAAAAAATTGTACATTGAGGTACGAATTTTGTTTACCAAATAGGACAGTTAAGAATTAAAATACTTTAGATAGATTATGATTATGACTTCTACCATGTTAGGAAGCACTGCACTGTACGTCTACATTTAGGGATAGATTTTTATACGATAGCAAGAAGTGGCCGGGCGCGCTCTCAGTAATGCACAATTAATGGAGAACTCAAGGTAATGCGGGCAAATTAGATTGGATCCCGTTCATACAGTACGTCCATACTGTTTCCATCGTATGAGATTTTACTGCGCCCTAAGGTTGCACTCGCGTTAATGAGAAAAGTGGATTAGCTCGCTTTAAATTGCTTTTGTTATCGAAGGGGTACTCTGATTGGAGTTTTGAAAGGGAACAGTTTTAAGGCCTGTTTCACCACTCCAGACCCTGATATTTTAAGTGTCAGTATGCTTAGTGTAGGTTTTCGGTCACAAAATAGGTCTCGAACATAGCCGAGCGCTGCTTTACCGACTGAGTTGCACCTCGGCTGCCGAACGCCCGAACTTGCGCCGGACTCGCTGTGGACTGCTTTACCGACGTAGTAGAATCATTCCGCTCCGTCTTCAAAGGTGCGTTAAAATGTCAAATACTATGAGAACAGTTTGTTGCCGTTTCGATCCGCAAGTGGCGCTGCCTATTTTTCCATAGTAATTGAGACGTTTACGTGAACGCGTTCGAGACGTTTTTATATGTGAAAACTTACACTAGAGGCTCAGTTATCTATAATGTCACTGTCTGTTTCGTAGAAAGAGGGGATCATAGGTAGCGTAACAAACTCACAATACAATACAATACAATAACTCTTTATTGAACACATATTATAATAATCAAAACAGAAAAAGGTATACAGAAGTAATAAGGTAACAATAGGCGGCCTTACCGCTACAGAACGATCTCTACCAGGCAACCATAACGGATTGGAGAATAGAATAGAGCAGGTGGTGCAATTTCGAATATATAATTATTAATACTAGCTTCTGCCCGCGACTTCGTCTGCGTAGAATTAGCAATTGACATGTTTATCGCTATCCCTCGGAAACTTTGCAATTTTTCGGGATAAAAAGTAGCCTATGTTTTAATCTGGACTACCAGCTATCTCTGTTCTAAATTTTATCCAAATCCGTCCAGTCGTTTAAGCGTGAAGAAGGAACAAACATACACACTCACATCGTCACTCACAAACTTTCGCATTTATAATATTAGTAGGATACCTAAGTAGTGAAAATACATACCTACTACACATACAATACATGAAACACTTCTACACTAATATTATAAAGAGGAAAGATTTGTACCTATTTTTGTATGTTTGTATGTTTGTAATGAATAGGCTCAAAAAGTACTGGGCCGATTTAAAAAATTCTTTCACCAATAGAATGCTACATTCTTCCAATTTGACATAGGCTACATTTCATTTTGAAAAAAATTAGGGATCCTTAGTAAAATTTGAACAATGTAACCGAAGGTGTAGAAAAATGAGTCTTAAAATGTCTTTCGTCGAATGCGCTGCCGAAACTATTAGCGATAGAACAAAATAATGTACAACAATATTGAAGAACATCATAATGTCTACAAAAAACTCCGCGGTAGCATATGTCCAACTATTGTAGTTATGTCACTACAACAAAATATTTGTGAAAAAAAGTGTTTTATATCCCCAAAAATAAATAATTGACTACCCCGTGCGAAGCCGGGACGGGCTGCTAGTTTATAATAAACTCACATTCGCATTTCGTACCTAGTTAGGATTATCTCACTCACTGTTTATTCTCAACCTGCCTTGTTATTCGTTGCTTTTCATCAAGCAAAGAGCGGTATTTGTTCGAGCTGTATTTGATCAGCTAATGTATGGAGCAAACATATGTAACATTATGTAGCGAGAGAAATCAACAATATGTAGAACAACTTGCAGAATGACATTCTGTTTGTAAAAGGTGACCGTGACTGACTGATTGACTAACGCACAGCTGAAGCCACTGAAGATTGCACTGAGCCTCTAGCACAGAATATATAATAGTACTAACGTACAGAATGGCCACGCTCCGCCCCGCACCGATTCGAGTTACCCCACCCCTCAAGCGCAGTCTGCCGGAAACCTGCTGGCAACTAGTAGGGCTCGCGACGCGATGTATGTCGGCCGCACGTCACAAGTTCGAGAACCTATCCTACCTACTTCATTTTATAAAACATTAGAAAATTAATGCTTTCTGAAATTATCGCGATTAATACATGAAATAACTATAGAATCATTCGCTTAAATTTGTTGTACATCTATTGTAATTGAAAATAATAATGCTTAAATACACAGACAGACACATTTTAAGTAAGTTTAAATAAATAGATAACGATTAAGTACATTTATTTGCACACATCTAAGCCATATCTTTAGTATATTTATGACATTGGTAGTACTTATAGTACTAGGTTTTTGCGATAGACAGCCCTGTGTATCTTACGCACACATTGACGCGTGTACAGACGACGTCGTGCCTGTGTTCATTTCAGAACGCGGATTTTGTACGTCGTGGCCGCCGTGTGCCTCTAGTGTAAGTTTTCACACGAACAGACGTCTCGAACGCGTTCACGTAAACGTCTCAATTACTATGGAAAAATTGGCAGCGCCACTTGCGGATCGAAACTGCAACAAACTGTTCCCATAGTATTATATATTTTAACGCAAACGCGGTCGAGACGTGTTCTGTGACCGAAAACTTACACTAAGCATACTGAAATGGGACAGAGAGGTGCGGGCGGGTAGTGCGTCTGCCGCCCGCACCTCTCTCGGTTCCCTTTGTCGTCCCACCCCGCACCCCTGTACCGCGCGGGCGAGGACTCATTTAAACGGTCGGTCAATAGTTATTATTATGTAGGCATCCGCTAAAAAAAAGATTTGGCGACAGGACCGAAAAGCGGTTTAAAGAGCCCCAGTACAAATGTACGCTACGCGAGCGAAAATTTCCACCTGGCCAGGGGAAGACGTAAAATTGGGCACGTATTTGAATATCGAAATTTAAAATATCTAAGGTTAAAAAGTCGACGGTCAAAATATCGAAAATTAAAATATCGAACGATCTAAGCATCTACTATTATTATATCGACGTCTGAAATATCTGAAATTCAAATACCGAACGGCTAAAATATCGAAAGTTCAAAATATCTACAGTCAAATGCTCAATATATGTTAAAATCGAAACACAAAATATCGACCATCAAAAACCCAACGTTTAAAATATCGAAAATTGAAATAGCGAACGATCTTAACATACTGCTATTATATTGACGGTTCACATTCCTACAGCTCAAATGCCGAATAATCCCTATTCTCTGTAAGAAAGCGCAAGCATCACAGGTTAGGTTAGGTTAGTATTACGTCAAGGCGCGAAGCGCCTGAACTAGGCGGAATAGGAGCTCCGCGAAGCGGAGCTCCGTCGACTTTTTCTCGTCGCTATTCAATTCTCATGCGACTAAATGTTACGTATGACAAAGTAAAATGTGTGATTAACGAAATAACTTTGAATAGCTACGAAAAAAGTCGACGGAACTCCACTTCGCGGAGCTCCTATTCCGCCTAGTTTAGGCGCTTCGCGCCTTGACGCAATACTAACCTAACCTAACCTATGTTGCCCGCGCTTTCTGTGAGGGCGTTGGAATGCATGTTCAGACATTTTTGAGCACCCTTATGTGATCAGATATATTCAATGACGACTGTAGCCATTCGATTATATAATTTCGATATTTTGAATTTCGACTTTATGGTCGTTCGACATTCTGATTTTCGATATTTAAGCATTCGTTAATTGTACTATTCGATAATAAATACTTTCGACATTATGAATTTTGACTTTATGATCGTTCGACATTCTGATTTTCGATAATGTAGCTGTCGATATTCAGATTTTCGAAATTTAAGCATTCGATAATTGTACCAATCGATAATATATACTTTCGACATTTTGAATTTCGACCTTATGATCGTTCGACATTCTGATTTTCGATATTTTGACCGTCGACCATTTAATTTTAGATATTTTAACTTTCGATATTTAAATACGTGCCCGTAAAATTGTGTCCATAACTCGGACGGTGACGAAAGCCTCAGGTCGCAAGTTTATCGCCCTCGCCTTTGGCTCGTGCGACAAGTTCCTGCGATCTGAGACATTCTTTATTTCACCACCCTAGGAATGTAATGTACTATTTATTCTGCGCGGAAGAAAGCACAGGAAACAACTGGTGCAAGCATGAAACACTACCGACGAGTTCATGCTGAAAAACAAGCAAGTGGGTTACCTGACGGTAAGCAATTGCCACTATCCAGATATCCGCAAACACCAGAGCATTGCAGATGCGTTGGCAGCCCAGAATGCTAAGATAGAACACAATACAATACAAATACTTTTTATTGACACCACAAAACAATACAGTGAGTTCACAGATTATTTTAACAGGGCAATCTATGTCTTATCGCTTATAAAAATTTGAAACAGGAACAAAAGAAATTAAAAGAAGGCTAAATAATGCAGGTGGCAGAAACTAAATACTTGCACGCAACGTGCAAATAATTGCATCGGTTGTCTTACCCTCACTGCTGAAAGTCAGTAACGCAAGCACTGCTACTTGTCGGCAGGAAGTAAGTCAGTGGCAGTGATCGTGGCATACTTCACTACGTCATACCAGTACCAACCGCAAAATGTGCTTTTATTTTTAAATTTTCATTTACACTTTTTTTGATTCCAGTTTCGAAGATCAGTGTTTTTATCCGAACCTTTGTACAGATGGCCTCAGACACTGGCCATCGTCGTACACCAAATGAAGTTGATGTACTTCAACAACTTTGTCACAACAAGTCACAGTGATTGTGACAAGTGACAACACAGCACATCGCCTGAGATGTTTAAATTCAAATTAAATTATCGGAAGGAGTCCTTAAGAAGACACGAGGGTATATTAGGAGTTAGCAAAGTTTGATGACGTAAGGCGTGAGGATCAAACGGCATAGTGATAAATTCTACGCAGTTTGATCCTCATGACAGTCGTCATTGATAACTCGACGATGATGTGAAACAGAAGACATAAAGCAACTAAACAATTATTGAAGAACGTACGCGGAAGCGGATGCGTAAGATTATAACCAAATTTAAGTGAAATGAAGCAAAATCGAGGTAAATTGTCATTTTGGAAGTTGACATCGGTCATTGCAGGTGTGTTTTGGAAGTACAGTGTCATATCACAGACTTATTTGTCACTGTGGACGAATTTGGAACTAATGTCTTATTTAAATTCGATTGAGCTGCTTGACAGTGGCGCCATTAGCAATATAATGGTAAATTTGAAGAGCGATAGCAAAATTTTTATTATCAATTTCCCAGTTAAATTTTATCTTATTTTTAATGTATAGGTCTATTCTTAAAATAGCATCTTTATTATATTTGGTATATTTCTTAGCGTTCTGTTTTGACATGCATAAAATCGCGTTCTTGAAAGTCAAAGTAACGGCTTTTAACTATTTTATACAAAGGCTAATTTTATTTTGAATAAAAAAGTATAAAACGAAATACAAACGAAGAGAACGTAATCCGTTGCATTCATAAAATAGCTCCAAATAATTCCATTCGTATTTTTAAATTACAAAAACCAACAGAATACCAGTTATAAATTCAAAATAGTTCGCATGCTCGTATGCATACTTATAAAAAGTGTTGGCCGCTAAGAAACCATAGCGCATTCTTTTTTTCTAATTTCAAATTTTGTCACCATGACAAATGACTGCTCCCGTCGCGATTGTCACAAAACAAAATTCGCTCATTGCAAAACTATTCGCCTTCGTTCGCGGTTCCAATGCGAAAATATTCTTCAATTTTTATCTCACCAATATTCCTATAAGCTCCATCCACTTTTCAGCCCCGAAATCAAGTGTCGAGTGCCTTATGTCAATAGCAAAGTGACGTGTAATTCACAAAATTAGGTCAAAGACCTTTGCTTCAGTTAACTTTCAAGAAACTTCACCACGCTGCGCAGGTCTGTGATCAAAGTCATGAAGATCAAACTACGTGAGTACTATAGATTTATTATGAATAGATACATGATTGCGTTTTGCTTGCTTTCTCGTCAATCATACAGCCACGATAGAATACGTCGAGTCAACAAGTTTTTATGGATACAGAGTAGGAAGGTATATTATTGTTAAGTGGTCCTCATTAATTCAATCAAATAGGGTAAAGACACCAAAAGTCAGCCCGGAACCTGTAGCCTTTTAAGCTTTTATTCGTTATAAATAAAGGAATGATTAGTTACAAGCGAAAAACAGGTTTGTTAAATTGATCCTCGAATAAAAATATCACAGGAGCTTGAACTCAAAACTTTCTTTGATTAAAAGGCTGACTATAGGTTCCGGGATGACTTCTGGTGCCTTTGCTAGGTATACTTTCCTAGTTTAAGCTTTACTCGTCAATATTTAACATTTACCACACTTGTATGCCTCTAAGTAGGCTAACTTTATTTATGTTTGCTAAATATTATGATGAACGATGATATTATGAATGATGGGACACCTGATGCGACGCGACGAATTCTTTTTAAACCTGCTAGAGGGAAAAGTGGAAGGGAGACGAGGCAGAGGAAGGCCAAGATTAACGTATTTTGACCAGGTGAAGGAGAGAGTGGGTTTCGCGTCGTATCGGGAGGTCAAGAGGCTGGCTGAGGACCGAGCGGAGTGGCGACTACTCCACCGACAAGAGCCTGGCTCTTAAATGCAAGAAGAGAAGAAATATTATAATATAAAACGAAGTCCTCCACCGCGTCTGTCTCTGTCTCAAATCATAAACTCAAAAACTTAGCAGATTTTATTCGGTTTTCACCAATAGATGGAGTGATCGCGAGGAGGGTTTAGGTAATTTGTCAAGGTTTTGTGAGAGTTGGTTGAAATGTAGCGAAACTTGTTGGAAATGTCGGGAAAAGTCGAGCACAAGCAGAGGATCGTGGGTTCGAGCCCATGCAGGCTTTTTCGGAATTTATGTGCGATATTACATTTGAAATTTACCATGAGCTTTTCAGTGTAAAAAACATCGTTAGGAAAACTGCAGACATCTGCGAAGCAATTCAATGGTGTGTGTGAACTTCCCGATCCGCATTGGGATCGCGTGGGAACAATACAATACAAATAACTCTTTATTTAACACCACATATAACAATCGAAACAGAAAAAAGGTACACAGAAGTAATAACATAACAATAGGCGGCCTTATCGCTACAGAGTGATCTCTACAGGAACTAATGCCCGAGCCCTCTTATCCTGATTGGAGGCCTGTGCTCAGCAGTGGGACGATAGGCTGGAGACGAGATGATGATGTGTCCATGAGCATCAAAACAAAAGAATCCCCAAAACAATACCCTGAAGAATGAGCCTCTGATCCCACCGGTGACGCTCTTGGCATCAAACGTGTTTTTCGTTTAATTCAGTTCTTCTCAAAACTCTGACCCTCGGACTCTGAATATTTGACGACCGGATGGCCTAGTGGTTAGAGAACCTGACTACGATCGGGTTCGATCCCCGGTCGGGGCAGATATTTGTATGGAAAATACGAATGTTTGTTCTCGTGTCTTGGATGTGTAATAGGTAGGTATGTATATAAGTATGTATTTATCTCTATACATACATACATACCGTCACGCCTCTTGCCCACAGGGGTAGGCAGAGACTACTTTGTTCCACTTGCTACGATCCTGACATACCTCTTTCACTTTATCCACATTCATCAATCTCTTCATACATGCTCGTCGGTTTCAGGTAAATACTTCGCTTAGTTTGGGACTAGGTCAATGGGTGTTAATTGTCGCAAGATATTTATTTATTTTACTTAACCCTTTTGCAGCGCGAGACCGTTTTCCGTCCACGTCATCGACGGACAACGAGAGCGGTCCGGACTGGGACGCGGAGCTGCCACCCCCGCGCCCCGCGTTCGTCCACCACCCCCCGCCGCAGGGCGTCGTGCTCGGCGCAGTGCGCAAGCGCCGCGGCAACCTGCCCAAACACTCTGTCAAGATACTCAAGAGGTGAGATCATTATGTCAGCCGAAAGACGTCCACTGCTGGACATAGGCCTCCGCCAAGGCTGTCCACTCGGACCGGTCCTGTGCCTTCCGCATCCACCGCGATCACGCGATCTTAATCAGGTTGTCTCTCCATCTTGCTGGAGGCCTACCGACAGCTCGTCTCCCGGTCCGCGGACGCCAAGAAGTGAGATACGAGAGGATTTTTACACTGAAGGGTTTTTAATTCGGGTACCCACCTGCGAGCTATAACCGTGACTATTTCACGTTACAGTAACCAAAACCCCTTGTTTGGAAGCGGGCTTTTTAATGAACAAAATGAACACTTACATGACTACTTACTCCGCTACTTACAAGCTTAATGTGTAACGTAAGTTGCGGAGTAGCAAGATAAATGTTTTTTGTTCCTTGAAAAGGACCTCCGTAAACTAACGCCTGATTCAATAAAACTGTACATAAATGTGTTTTATAAAAAGACATATTCTCCTTCAGATGGCTTTACGATCACCGGTACAACGCGTATCCTAGTGATGCAGAGAAGCTGGCTTTAAGCCAAGAAGCTAACTTGACAGTTCTACAGGTAATTGTTTGTTTATACATACATACACACTGAGAAATATGCAGCAAATAAGACACACGTCCGTCCAGTTAGCCGTTTATTTGTGGACTGAGGGTGGGTTTACAACAGATAATTATATACATGTAGGTACCTACATTACATCACTCTCTTCTTAAAATTAACCTTTCTTTATATAGAATAATAAAAGTGAATTCTTAAATTTAATAGTTACACATCAAGAAACTATCATCTAAATCTGAATACATATCAATATACATGTGTTTGTCAATTGTATTTGTTCTATTTTTATTTTGTCCCATAAAGGGTTACATTACATACATACACACATATACTGATGAAGCAGTTCTGCATACGCTTTACAACATCTGTTACAATAATTTAAGATATTTTGTTATAGTAACTTATAATTTCTAAACGACACTGAAAATTAGAACACATAGAAAAATCCGAAAAGTAAACTTAACTTATAATTATAAACAATGTGTGGTTTCTTGGCCACTAGGCGCATCTACATCCTCCTCCATCAGAAACCCAAAAACAAAAAAAAAAAAGAAAAAACTATTTCTGGAACAATGATTACACTTCCGTACTTTAAGTGCGGTCCATATTTAGTACATTATGGTGGTAGGTATTTACTGATAAGCTTTATTTCCCACAGGGGTAGGCAGAGACTACTTTGTTCCACTTGTTTGTTTATTGTCACGATTAAACCCATTTTACTGACCGAGATATCGACTGCTAACTCTAGAACGCCGCAAATATTGGTTCGATTGTGTAGTATTGAACGGGTTCAGCTACGCTCGACATCTGAACATTTCATGGTGAAAATCTGAACTTTTACTTGATGGTCTTATCGGTGTCGGTGTTTGTGTCTGTATTGTTTTGTACTGATTTGTGGTGTTCAATAAAGAGTATTTGTATTGTATTGTGTCGACTATACGGACGTTGACACACTAGCGACCCGCAGCGAATGGCAACCGGCTGGCGAGTCTTCAATTCATCGCGTGTAGCGTCGAGGTCAACTAATCGCTGCTCCTCGAACTCGCGAACTTAGTCCAGAGGCCTTACCATGACGTCTTAATGCGATTCAGTTCAGGTTCGCTCGCTGTCAGATTCATACTAAAAGTGACAGCTAAAACTTGAACTGAATCGGAATTAGGACGTCATGGTAAGGCCCCTGGACCAACCTGCACCATTCTGGACGCTGTGCTGCTAAGTTGCCAAACCCTCCCACTGAGAGGGCTGGATGTTGCACCTTTTCTCAGGTGCCTTACCATGACGTCTTAATGCGATTCAGTTTAGGTTATCAGATTCATACTAAAAGTGACAGCTAAAACTTGAACTGTGTCGGAATTAGTACGTCACGGTAAGGCCCCAGGTGGCGTTTCTGAACATTTTTGACCACTGACCGTAACTGTACTGATATATGACGCTGAATGTACTTTCTATTCAGAGGTCTATCAACCAGTTGTATACTTAGGAAGTTATTGGTACAGGCTTTGGATCTGGCTTCAATGCGATCCTTTGTATCCCCGCCTTTCATGTAAGCTCTTAGGGAGTCCCAGAGGATGCTGGGGGCCAGCGAAATATTGCAACGTAGCATTATACTGCTCTAAGATGACCTTAGCCATAGAGTACTTATGACCGGACATGCATGACAATTTATTAATTAATTTTTCATTTATTTATTTATTGCATTTGGACGTTGGTCTAATCCAGTCTAAGAGTTAATTTTGAGTAAAACAATCCATATTTTAGATTGACAAACGCAACTTCATATTCATTCTATTTTTGTTTAGTTTGTAAAGTTTAATACGAGTGTAAATGTGTGCTGTACGAGTGAACACCTCGGCGACGAAAAATTGCTGAATTTTTTTGTGCAACTATAAATTGAAGGCAACTCCCGTCGTAAATGCTTGATCTTGGCTGTAGCGAGGAAACCTATGTTGTTTGAGAATAATTTGTATGATGTTATGGCGGCGAGCGTTGGAAGTCTAGGTATTGGTCAAGGAGTATCAAGCTAATTTGGTTTGAGTTCATGCTCCATAGTTACTGTATGATTACATATCCATGTTGTATATTTAAAATAATAATTTGTATTCATTGACATATGTTTTTGTCATTATTTTAAACAAGTTCTCGAGTTTTGGCGCTTAAATAAATAAAATAAAAACCATTTATTTCATATTACTTAGTGACACATACAACAATACATATATACATCAACATTCATTTTTATTTATATAGACTAGGTCAATTACTCAACCCGGTATTTCAGAATTTGCGAATTTGACTGAAAGTTCGTCTTTAAAATGAGGACCTGGTTCATAAGATAATATATACAAGAATTACTCGGTTAAAGGTATTAGATAATGTAGTCAAGTATCTTATTTCTAGACAGCAATAAAATAATTTCCATTGAAATAGGGTAAAAGTATTTTTCGACGTACTATTAATGGCACACCTTTCGAGGACGTTTCCAGCAACTAGCCAAATATGGAACGTCTTTTTCACAAACTCTTAATTTAACTTGCAAATTGTGTATTTTAGATCGTTTCTAGTGTTCGGGTTGACTTGAATTTTGGTATATATGTATGACGGATGACAATGCAAGTACAGACAACAAAAAGCGCAGTCAGAAAAGCTTGTATTAATTTTTTAAATTATCTGTGCTCATCCTGCGAGCTGTAACCGTAACCGTTGCACGTTGAAGTAACCAAAAACCCTAGTGTGGCCACTGTGGACCTAGCGTTCGGTTACACAAGGGTTTTCGCTTGCTGTAACATGCACCAGTTACCGATTACAGCTCACAGATAAGTACCCAGCTTAATTTTTTTACCCTTTAGGTGTGCAACTGGTTTATAAACGCGCGCCGGCGCATCCTCCCCGAGATGATTAGGCGCGAGGGACACGACCCCCTCCACTACACGATCTCGCGGCGCGGCCGCAAGCAAAGCACGGGCATGATGGCGCCCGGCGTAATGGGCGCCATGGGACCCATGACTATGAGCGCCATGGGACCCATGACCATGGGCGCCATGCCGAATATGGGCCACATGGCCACCATGGCCGGGGTGCCGTTAGCGTCCACGTCGGGAGTCGTCGTGTGGGATGGCATTGGGATTGATGTGAGTAGAGTTATTTTGCTAGCTTTTGCCTGCGGCTTCGCTCTCGTGAATAATGAGTATTCATCCCGTGGGAACATAGCCTATGAGTTAATCCAGACAACCAGGTATCTACATGCCGAGTTTCATCCAAATCTATCCAGCCGTCACAACTACTTAATTGTGAGTCTGCTTCATTAATGTACGTGTGTATGTGTGTGTTTTATTTGACGTAGAAACTATCAAAAATATAGTAGCTAGCCTGGTAAATTAGATAATACGGGTGCCTAATTTACGGCAACTTTTGGAGCAACCTCTAGCTATTCAGTATTTTCATAATCTGAAATATCTTCACTGTTTGCAGACAAACTCGCAACACAACCGCAGTCACGTGTACGGCGATAGTCTGCTCGTGTACCGCAGTGACGGCGATGAGCTGGTGGAGGAAGGGTACTCCAGCATCAGCGAGGAAGAGGTCAAATACGACCCGTCCGTCTGGCAGTCCGTCATCAGCTGCGGCCCGGACGATAGGCTGCACAATGATACGAGGGGGTGAGTGTCAATTGTGCCATATAGGGAACACAACACAGTGAACTAGTCGCGGAAGTATCCAGCGTCAGTGAAGAGTTTAAGCACGACTCAAGTCTGACAGTCCTACTACTAAGTTTTGTGTCCCATATGTGGAACACATACGGGCTAGTCGCAGAGAGTTATCTCAACATCAGTGAAGAGCAGGTCCAATGCAACCCGTCTATCTGGCAGTCCATCATCGATAGGCAAGGTTGTGAACGTCTTTAATCTGTATTTTACTGCGGTGTGTAAAATAGGCAATATACTCGTACATACATACATACATACATACTGTCACGCCTCTTTTTGCCACAGGGGTAGGCAGAGACTATAGTAGGCCTAGAGGGTAGGCCTAGGGGGGGGGGGCTAGGCAATATTATCCGATAAATTTAACCAATGGCTAATATAAAACTTCTCACTTGTCACATCATTGACTAGACAACATAAACCAGTGAGAGGACTATTAATACTAAACATTCTTGGTTATGGTGAGACATCTTCTTTTACTGCGGTTTTTCTTTAATACCAGGCCTCTCCACAGCACGGGCGCAGTTGTGACAGTCTCCACCTCCGAAGAGATCGACGTGGTGGACTCGTCGACGGGCGTGGATGGCGGTGGCTGGCATCCGCAGTTAGCGCACTTGCCTCAGCTGCCTCATCCGCTGCGTCGGGTCCAGGTCAGTCCGCCGCCGCCAGTGGCTGTTGAGCTCGAAGTTGCTACCACTGATATGTGAATATTGGTTAACGATACCTAAACGTTTATAGGTTTATGCCTATACCGACTGACTTGCTTGTCGCTTCATATTTTTCTTAATGGTATTGTTAAGAGAAAAATTATACTTACAAATCAAAATTTAAGAATTTTGCACAATACTAGTTCCATTCACTAAACCTTGTATTTGACGAGGCTCTAGTCATTATAAACGCAATTTCAGTTTTTGATTTCAATGTTCTATGATGCATTGTGAAACATGTTCCAACTTTCATCGGTCCTGTTTTTCTGGCGTCTAGGACCTTCCCACGCATTCCACTCCAGAAAATGGAGAAAGTTGTGTTTTCTAGGATAACCGTGAAAATCTGTTGCATCGCGGTTTAGTAGAGCGACTTTACAGTAGGATTTAAGTATTTTTGTTTCGATTTCATGCATGAAATTTTAATATTTGTGAACAATACACTAAAATTCAGACTGCTATTGAAAATCAAGCTCAATTTTGATTGAACCTTTAATTAGTGTTTCTAAATTATAAAAATATACGCTCTAACGCCAAGTTAAATGCGGACCGAAGGACGTCGGTGTTAAAACACTTTATTGGTAAGAGAATTAGATATGTTATATTCCTTGTTTAGTGTAAGCTCTTGTAAAGTTGTCGTAGATTGTTGTAAATAAATTATTTTACACTGATTCTTCTTTATTTTTCATCAATGGGTGTTTTAATGCCGGCATCACCTGAGTTCGTTTATTTTCTTGCTACTTAGCAACTTGACGGTTTTTATATTTAATTAACGGAGTTTTTTTTGTAATTTAAAAGTGAGAAGAGTCTTATCTAGAACCGCGTAAGCTTATTAAATTTTGGTATCTCAAATATCAAAACCGTAATAGAAATTTGTATTGCGTAGTCGGGCAGAGGTTAAAAAAGGGGTCGTTACTTCAGGTGGTGCCGGCTGAAAAAGAGGGGGAGCGCGACAAATTCAAGTGTCTCTATCTCCTAGTGGAGACTGCTGTCGCGGTACGCCAGAGGGAGAAGGAGCAAGAGGATCTCGCTTGTTGAGACTATACGTCATTAATTCAGTGACTGGCGTGTTCCGCATTGGCACACGGATGTATGTGGGCTGCGTCTTGTGCCATATGTGGTACATGGAACTATGAACGTGTTATGTCCTCGGATTTTTTGCTCTGGATGTAAATATTGACCAGTTTACCACGTTAAAGAATTTATGGCCTTAATGTAGATTGTAGTAAGTCAAGTGTTTTAATATTTAGGTAAGCTATACGTTAATAAGTACATTTAAGGAATAATATTAATGCAAGCGTAACTGTTTAGTTGATAAATAAAACTCAGTTATTTTTACTTTATGCCAATTTTTATTTGAGTCTACTTACTTCAATAGGTACTTACGGAGTCTTAGTGAAATTCGGGGAATATACAGTCGAGGAAGTAGACATTTGTCGGTGGAGTTGTCGCCATAAACAATAGACTTTCGGAAACTGGACATTTAGGGACCTTTACCTAGGACCGGAAAATTATGGGTTTGTCTATAAAATTATTTAATAAATCTCAGAAATACTTCGGGCTTGTTTTTACAATACCTTCTTAACTAACTTCTTCCTGTTATTTTAAGAGTAAATGTATTGCAAATCTGTATTTCTGGCCACCTGTAGCGAGAACCGTACAATTTGTAGCAATTAATAGCTTTGAGAAATATTTTCTGACCCCAAGATGACCTGAAGATAAAATGGTGCAAGTTACAAGCGAAGCGATCTGCATTATTCTTTTATGGGGAATTCAAAAATATGCAGATTTTTCTCTCATCATCATCAGTTCTCCTCCAACGGTTGTCTGTTCTATGAGCCATATGGCCTGCCCATTGCCACTTCAATTAAAATAAATTTCTGATTCGTCAGATTCTTGTTTCACCGGATTCATCTTTCGACGAATTTCATGTTCCGTCGAAAATGTTCAGTCAAGTAAATAAAATCGAAACAAAAGTTTGGAAATTATTTACTAATCTATAGTTATACTAATAAAAGGTAGGCGGCTACATACTCGTACAACCCTTTGCAAAAAATCCGGCACCTGTGGTTTTTCAGATTTTTAGGCATTAAAAGTAAGCTAAAGTAGCTTTGAAAGTAAGCTTTTGTGTACATAAAACACAAAACCATGTTTGCCCGATTTTTTTGCAAGGGGGTGTAAATTGATTTAATTTCGACCTTCGAACGTTTCACGTAACGGATTTAATCGCTTCAATATTAAAACTGCAATAATCCGCAGTTTGCACCAAACGCTAAACTTCACGCGGCCAAGTTGTTTTTTCCCGGACAAGAAAAGAAGATTAATGCTAGCCGCGGCTTACTCCAGGTGGCGCTGCCGAGTGGACTAATAGCGGGCCGGTGACGCGGGAACTTGGCTGCCTTTTGCGGGATGAAATACTTATTTTAACCATTTACCCCCTTATTCATAAACGCACTATAGGCCTCTGCTAAGTTAGTAATCGTTTGTCCTTATCTGTGAAAGGTAAATGTCAAAGTGACAGATAAGGACAAACGATTACTAAGTTAACAGAGGCCTATAGTGCGTTTATGAATAAGAGGGTTTAGTCATCTAGTCGTGACAGCCAATGGAATGCCTCACACCTCACTCGACGGTCAACAGTAAAATAATTGACGTTGTCATTTGAATAGGAAAGGGATTTAGCGACGCCTAAATAAAATTAGGAATTTTAGCGGCCGCTGTAGAATCGGATCCATTGGGTCGCTACTCGTGGTCCCACTGTTATCTCCCACTGTTATAAAAAATGACGAATTACACTTCACCATAAGGTCGACGGAACCCCGCGAGGGCGAGGTTCCTATTTCTGCCCGGTTTGCCCTTCGGGCATTTGAAGATGCCTAACGAACATAACCTAATTTTACTATCTCTAGTGAGGATTTTTGTAACAGCGGGACATAAGGGTGGATTCACGGGTAATGCCTTGCTAAAAGCATAGCGGCCCCGTGACGTGGACATCGATAACTTAAACGAGTGCCAAAGCAAATTGCACACAGCGACAGTGACGCTTTTCATTGAACGGAGCTAAACAACCGGCCTTTTATTTAATACGCAGGTAAAGCCGTGTTATTTCTATAGTTTTCTTTAATCAAAAAATCCGGCGAAACAAAAATCCGGTGAAACAAGAATCCAACGACACTAGAATCCGGCGAAACGAAAATCCGGCGAAACAGGAACCCAACGATACAAGAATCCGGCGAATCAGGAACTAATCGAATATCAAAATTCATATCAGCTAGATCGGTACAATACCAACTCACTCTCATCAACTGCTAATAATACTTAAGCGAAACATAATAAATTTAATAACAACACGAATATCGTTCCTAGTAGCCACTTACAAGCTAGCTTCACCGCCCAACCACCAACTCGAAATCGCCGCACTAACTAGAAACATTAAATTTTAGCGCTTAACTAAAACCCAATAAGAATCATACAAGATTTAAGCAGCGATAAAATTATCATTGTCGAAATGTGCTCACGCGTAACCTGAAAATTGAAGCTCAATTTAATTCAGTCTTTATGACGAGGGCAATAAGACATCCGTAAAATGTAAGCAGCGGCAAAGTGTGCTTTGTAAAACAGTAACCGCATCAAAGGCTGGCTTCCATTAAATATCATTTAAAGGGAATTTCATATGCACAAAATAGTTCGCGGCGGGAATACCTAGCGGGATGCTTTCCAAGTAATTCGGGCGTACATCTAGCTGCAGTGTTTTCTTGAGAACTCTACTTTGAGGATGGGTAAGGCTGCGGCTACCATTAAAATTTCCCCTTCAGACCCACCATGCCCCTATTACCCCTGGGTAGAATAAACATTCGTCGTTTAGTCTAAACACACCTTCAAACAATTTATTTCCTTTCAGCATAGTTTGGGGCTAGAAAGTTATTCGGTGTTATTACAAAAAAGTTAAACAGACGTTGAACGCGTGTCTAAAAATTAATCCATTGATTTAAGGTTGATTTTGCAATAGATTAATTTTTAGACACGTGTTTAACTTTTTTGTAATACATAACAAGGAATTGACTTTAACACTCTCAAAACCAGTTTTTATAATAGCATCTTGTTTTTCCTATTACCGTTTGTAACAAATACATACATACTTACATATCGTCACGCCTCTTTCCCACAGGGGTCGGCAGTGACTACTTTGTTCCACTAACTACGATCCTTTGTTACAAATGCCTCTGAAATACTATTTATTCTAGCACTACTGTCATCATAGTATGTATCTTATAGCGAGCGAACCTAAACTGAATCGGATAGCTTAGAAAAGCACCCATTACCTGTTATGGGTGTCCCCAGGGACCCAGGGCCCAGGCCCAAGAGACCCGCATGCTCGTTTGCCTCATGTAAAAGAACCTCTATAGCTTCTTGAACATAGAGAAAGCATAGCAAACTCCTCTTAGCCTCTCAGAGGATGATTTACTCGTCTGGAAAGCTAAAAAATTTCAAGTACACTTGCGTGCCGCTGTAATATTAAATACACTGGCGGCCATATGTCTTGCGCTCGGGTTTAGTTTGTGATGTCGCTATACCTGTAGTTTTTAGGGTTCTGTACCCGAAAATGAAAAAGGAACCCTTAAGATCACTTTGTTATCCGTCCGTCTGTCAAATCCCTTTTTCTCAGGAAAGCGCGGAGATACCAAGCTGAAATTAATACAAAATACTCAGGTTTGCTAGTCAACTCAATCAAAAGACAGTTATTAGAAGAAGTGTGTCTATACAAATTGCCTGTGTTCCCAAATCCTATGGCCCCTAAGGTGTACGTACAGTCTGCGTCATATAGTATAGTAGTGACCATAGATGTATGCATCAGAGATGTAAGGAGTGCTGAACTTTTTGGTCACTGGATGTTTCATACAATAAGACGATGACTGTACTGCTAACTAAACTGTGCTTATTAGAACCAGGACGCTAAGGGCCTGTTTCACCATTCTCTGTTAAGTTCGTATTATCTTAAGTGTTAGTTATCTATGATGACGTCTCTGTCTGTTTCGTAGTAATAAATAGAGACGGAATCTATATAGCTGACACAAGATAACAGCAACTTAACAAAGAATGGTGAAATAGGGCGTAAATATAAAAAACTAGCTGTTGCCAGCGACTTCGTCTGCAAAGAATTCGTTTATCGCTATCCCGCGGGAACTATGCAATTTTTCGGGATAAAAAGTAGCCTATGTGCTATTCCAGACTTTTCTCTATCTATGTGCCGAATTTCATCCAGATCCCTTGAGCCGTTCTGGCGTGATTGAGTAACAAACAAACATCCATCCATACTTTCGCATTTATAATATTAGTTAGATTACTCGCAAGTAACCGAAAGCATTTGTCTTGAAATGTAAAATCATATGTCGGAAGAAGATTCAACCAGCATATATGCGTGATTTGATATCATTAAGGCAAATTTCAATTTAAAAATGAATTTATTTCCGGATTGCGTGATTTTTGGGTCATTTTTCATAAACGGACTTTATGCGAGAAATATGCAAATTTAGTACTTAGTTTTAAATTGAATATGAATTATTTGTTTACATGAAAAAGTATTGAATTACTAACAACTACAGATAAATACACAAAAAATTTAGTCGTACACTTTTTTTTTAGCAGCGTGGTTTTGCAGAGTCGCTCACTGTTTTCTGGACATTGCCTTGTACCCTGTTGTGATAGCCTGTGGTTCGTATTGGAAATATCGTTGTATTAGAGTTGTATGTATGTATGTAAACTCTTTATTGTGCAAAATAAACAAGACAAATACAATTGACAAACAATGAGATACATGCACAAAGGCGGACTTATCCCTTTAAGGGATCTCTTCCAGTCAACCTTTGAGTGGATGAAAGGAGTATTACATTAGGGATGGACGAGTGAGTTTAAAATTGCAAACACTGAGAGCCACAATACATAACTTTACCGAATATAATACATAAACTCATAAAACCTAAACATCAATAAACTACTTTATACTACCTATAATATATGAAGTTACTACCTACCTATAATAGTTGTATTAGTATGTCTTAGAAATATTAGGTATAATTCTTGATTACCGGTGATTAGTGCTTTTATTGTCTAGCCCCCTTATTCATAAACGCTCTGTAGGCTTCTGCTAACTTCTTAAAGTCGTCGCAATTTAAAAGGCCCGTTTTGACAGTTCACGCCCATGAAGTTCTAAATTTTTTACCAATCGAAATATTCTGAAGGTAATTGCATTTTTCATTGATGGGTATCGCTCACTCAGCGAAGTGCTGTGCATAACGATTTTTTCATATTGTCCACAGACTATTAATAATCGGTTAAAAAAAAAAACGATCAAGATTTTTTTTTTAAGGCCGACTCGCACTTGCCAGTTTTATTTATTTTATTTAGACCAATTAATTACTGAATTTCACCAGCTGTGAATTTTAGCAGCAGTGATATTTACAGAAAATTATGACCTTGGAGCTCAAAGCCGTAAACAATGGCAGCACTGATTTCTATAGAATGGCTCGTCTTCATCATCTGAAGAAAATGATTGACTGATGATTCACTTTTTCTCGTTTTTTTTTTGTGATTGAGTGAATGTTATTGTAATCAAAATATTAAATGAAAGAAAATTGACTTTTCGTAACATTGTATCATTTCAAAATACCTATAATATCAATTTAAGTTAAATTTTCTAATCAGATCTTTAATCCAATTCACTTTACAATACATATTCAAATCGATCAAATACTCATGCAAACTTGAATCGATTTATCGTGAGTATCGAGTGCCGAGTCATAATGGTTACATCACTTGTTACGTCGGGAAGACAAATGTCAAAACGGGCCTTTTATTTTGCGACGACTTTAATCGTTTGTCCTTATCTGTCACTTTGACATTTACCTTTCACAGATAAGGACAAACGATTGCTAAGTTAGCAGAAGGCTATAGAGCGTTTATGAATAAACTAGCGACCCGCCCCGGCTTCGCACGGCATATTATGCGTGTATTATACGTATAAACCTTCCTCTTGAATCTCTTGAAACCTTCCTCTTCAATCACTCTATTAAAAAAAACCGCATCAAAATCCGTTGCGTAGTTTTAAAGATTTAAGCATACATAGGGACATAGGGACAAAGGGACATAGGGACAGAGAAAGCGACTTTGTTTTATACTATGTAGTGAAGGGTAACAGTATAGGTTTTCAGCACTGTGCGTCCACAATTTCAACGTTAAATTTATACCTATTTATAAGCCGCTAAGTCAAAAACCAAACAACACGTAACAAAACAACATATTTCCTGCGACTTCTAATTTACGAGCGTGCGTGACAAGCCCTGGCGCGACGTATCGCACAGTTACTTACCCAACCTCATATATCACTAGACAGCCGCATTCGAAAAGATACTTTATGTTAACGCGAATAAAATTGAAGATCCAACGGCGGGATAGAGCGGGATGTGATGGCTGGGAGGTAAGTTAGAAATGTACCCTTTTATAAATCTCAACAAACGTTACGTTTTGACGGTACGTGACTTATGTCGGTGAAGGGAAAGGTACAGGATGGGGGGGAGTTAACAAATTAGTACACATCAATGATTCCATACTATAATTAGATGATCAAACGAACTTAACCTGAAATGAAATTGACAACATTTCAAAAAAAAAGCATTTAAGTTTTTTTCGCGTTTATAATAGCTGGTTAAAAATTAGACTACCCGTGTTTCTCGGTTTTCCTTTGGTTTACTTAAATTCGTCGTTAATAATTTATTAAAGAAATGGTCATTAAAAAGACCGTATATACAAAGATAGGGATACTGATGTCGTGAACTTAGCATGATATAAAATTAAAAAAGTAACTTTCAAACAGAACTGTCATGTCATGTCACTTGCTTTGTTTATCAACCATTCATTGTCGTTCGTTCACGAATTTGTTATTTTGCGTTTGCTGCTTTGCAATACTGTGCATGCTTTGAGTTTATTTCTATATAATGACGACCGGAAGAAAGTATCACCAAGATCCTTTAATAATTTGTATCGTCCCAAGTTGCGGAAACACGGCGTTAATGGAAAAAAATAAGCACTATAAGCACATGAACACAAGATACACAACACAAGATAAATTCGTCGACTTTGGGCAGATTGCGGCTATCCGCTATCACTAATCAGTCAACCACTTTCATGTTATTAAAGCGTCTATCAAACCAATAATTAAATATTACGATATGTACGAGAATTGAAAACGTGTCGTTAGAATCAAGTACCTAATCCGTCGGACTGATAAAAAATGAACATGACATTGACACCATGACAGTTCTATATTTTTTTTAAATTCCTACGGTAATAAATGGACTAACGGCGCTATGAGTATATCCCTAACATTCACAATCCAACCTTTTTTACTGTTTTTCCTGAATATAAAAAAAACTACTGCATAAAAAAAAACAAAAATATTTTTACTGTAATGAGCAGTGTAAAATCTACAAACGGTATTTTCATTTTACTACCTTAGCAAATTTGAATTGTTGTCAAAGTGACAGCTCTGTATGCCACGGAAAAAAACAAACGACAAACTATAGTCTGGCAGTTAACTCTGCACTGCAGCCAGATGACACTTCCAAATGTCATTTTACGAGATAATGATACCACATTTATTTCACTAGTGCTCGACTAAGGTCACTTAATGAATGATTTGATTATTGAATGACCGAAATCTAACTAATAATATAAATGCGAAAGTATGGATGAATGGATGGATAGATGGATGGATGGATGGATGGATGTTTGTTTGTTACTCAATCACGCCAGAACGGCCCAACGGATCGGGATAAAATTCGGCACATAGATAAATAAAAGTCTGGAATAGCACATAGGATACTTTTTATCCCAGAAAATTGCGTAGTTCGCGGAATAGCGATAAACGAATTCTTTGCAGACGAAGTCGCTGGCAACAGCTAGTATTTTATGAATGTCACATTCTTAGTTTAGTATATTTTAAATTAAGCGCGATACTTTTGAGAGGTTCAAAATCCATATTAATGAACAAAAACGACTTTTCCATTTCCACTCTGAACTGCAACCAAACTCAAAACTTTAAAGGCTTGGTCCGCTGATTCGGAGTAATTTAAGTTTTTAAGTAAAGTACACAGGTAGAAAAAAATATTATAGTGATAATTGTTGTTTTATTTATGGCAAAATGAGGAATGAGTTGAAAGCTGGTAACTAACTGATTTGACACATTTCCAAATCGCGCTCTTACACTACTAATAACTAGAAAACATACAAAAAACATTATTGAACAAATAATTTTATTAAAATACGCTTTGAAAATTCACTATTTCAACATAAATGACGAAAATAAATTTCATTACATCGTTCATTCGGTCATTCACTCACTAAGTCACATCACTATTTAATATTCGCCAAAAACTGACAACACTGAAAGTGTCATCTAGCTGCAGTGATTTATCTGCCAGACTATAGCTTGATTTTTAATTACCATAAAACTGGGTGTGACGAGATTGCCACTAGTAGGTACTCGCCCGGCGACAAAAGCGACAAAATTTCCATACTAAAAACCGCTCGCTTCTCGCTACTCGCCGGCGGTGGGACAAGTGCTTGAAGGTGGAAGGGGAATCAAAATTGTGATGGGTTGCTAGCCGCATAGCCCATAACGTGGCTCTTAAGATTTTCGTCAATCCCCTTTTAACATCTGCGCGGGTAGAGACGCAACTGGTACATTCTGCAGATGATGATCCGAAAAAGATCCACAATTTTCCAGTTTAGCTGGAAGAGATGCCTTCTTAGGGATAAGTTCGCCATTGTACCATTTTCTGTGTACTTCTGTATTTTTAAATTTTTATGTGCAATAAAGAGTTTACAAAAAGCCGTGGTAGCCTAGTGGTTTGACCTGTGGCCTCTCAAGCATAGCGTCGTGGGTTCAAATCCCGGGCTCGCACCTCTGAGTTTTTCGGAATTTATGTGCGAAAATTACATTTGTAATTTGCCATGAGCTTTTCGGTGAAGGAAAAACATCGTGAGGAAACCTGCACACATCTGCGAAGAAATTCAATGGTGTGTGTTAAGTTCCCAATCCGCACTGGGCGCGCGTGGGAACTATAGCCCAAACCCTCCAATACACGGAGGAGGCCTATGCCATGAGGCACGCCGAATTACGCGACAGTTAAATAAAAAAATAAATAAAAAAAAAACGACAATTAACAACAACAACAACATATACTTACTGAAATTGTAGCGAATTCGGAATAAAAAGGCTTATAAATAAATAAAAAGAGTTTACATACATAGAATTTTCTTAGTAAAGCTCGTACCTTATATGTACTACGTCACTATTCAAAGGCTCCTTTATGAGCCCCTATCCTCTATAGTTTGTCATAACCGAACTTGCGGACAAACAAGCGTAATGTAATACAAGATGTTCCCTCTCGCATCAAACTTGGTAAGAGCAACTAAGCACTCGGCGTCCTTGTCTGGCACAGAACATTAGACAGAGAGCTCTTTTGCAAAAACCGCTGTTATGTGGCGTGTCAACCGCCCATAAATATAGCTAATGCAATTCGCGATGGCGATTGAGCTTTGTTTGTGGTGAACACGTGTGAGTGTGCGTGAGAGCGAAAGCTGGTGTATGCTAAGCATAAAATAAGAGATTTAAGAAAGAGACATAAGACACGCACATTTTGACACGTATGCAGATATATATACAGCGACGAAATGTTTTTGTTGTTCCTATCGGTAGACACCGGAAATTTATCGCAATGACGTTACAATAGAGTAGTATGGAGAGTAAATAGAGTGGTTTTTGTTAGAATTAACTTTTTCACCGCCACGTCAAATACAAGAGACGTCACCCATACTCTAGACTTCTTTATCGCGATGCCTTAAATTGAACCTTACAGGAATCCTTCCACTGACTGGTTTATGGGAGCAAAAGAAAAACATAGAATGTACCAGTTGCCTCTCTTCCCGCGCAGACGGTAAAAGCCCATCGAGGCAATGGGCGAACATCTTAGGAATCATTGTTATTATGTAGGCGATGCGGCTAGCAACCCATCACTATTTTGATTTCCCTTTCCACCTAAATGTGACCTTTAAACCCCGTAAGGGATAATTTCATGATTTAAGTATGTGTATGTGTATGTAAGCCGTGGTAGCCTAGTGGTTTGACCTGTGGCCTCTCAAGCAGAGCGTCGTGGGTTCAAATCCCGGGCTCGCACATCTGAGTTTCTCGGAATTTATGTGCGAAAATTACATTTTGTAATTTGCCATGAGCTTTTAGGTGAAGGAAAACATCGTGAGGAAACCTGCACATATCTGCGAAGAAATTCAATGGTGTGTGTTAAGTTCCCAATCCGCACTGTTCGCGCGTGGGCACTATAGCCCAAACCCTCCAATACACGGAGGAGGCCTATGCCATGAGGCATGAAGAATTACGCAACAATTTAATAAATAAACGACAATAACATCAACAACAACATGTACAGTCACCAGCATAAATAAGTGATCATTTTTGTACCTTGTCGCTTTCAGTTGTTACATGATTTCGTATGGGTTTTGAAACATGACTTTAAAGTGACAAGGTACAAAAGTGATCACTTATTTATGCTGGTGACTGTACTTACTGAAACTGTAGCGAATTCGGAATAAAAAGGCTTATAAATAAAAAAAATAAAAACGTATACTTAGCTTATTTTGGTTGATTTTGTTCGGTGCCCTCTTAGTGTTCATATACATTTTTCAGAGCGTTTTAATTAACCAGTGCACATTCTGTCCTCTGTTAACTCTGTTAGCCGTCAACTTAATATCGTCGGCGAGACTTGGCTGCTATTGGTTGTTGCCGGCGCCCGCGCATCCCAACTACCACAGGTTGGATTTTTCTGACGTGCGCTAACAATGTAATATAGGAAGGAAGGTAATGAGGACTAAGAACTTGTGTAGTGTATGATTACAGGAGACTAACTTATTCGACGTTTGTTGTTATTATTCTGCGATCCTGTTAGCTCATGCATTTCACGAAGGCGAGTGAGCTTTATTTGTGGTATACACGTACACAAGGTCTATTTTGTTCCAAAATATTTAGTTAGTTTGAGTGGACCCCCCCCCCCCCCCACAAAGATTTTACAAATTTCTAAACGACACTCAAAATTTGAAATCCGAAAAGTAAAGCTTTGGCCGAGAATCGAACCATCCACATCGTTCGTACGCGACAGCTAATAAGTAACAGGAAAATTCGAAGGCGACCACACCGCCGCTTAAAAAATGGTGACGTTACGGAATCGCAACAAAATGTATGAAGAAACGGTGAGAAAACGTGACGCATACGACACGTCACTGCGTAAACGTGGCGGTTTGGTCACACCCTTACTCACCTTATAATAATAATAATAATAATAATAAAAGATATTTATTCAACAGTTTGCAATTACATTTAGGTATACATGTAAACAATAAAAAGCTACAAACTATTGAAATGGGTTGCAGCTCAGCTTATGCCTGTGCCACCCAGACCTAACGATCCGTTGACAAACAGACGCTGTTTTTCAGCCGCCCCCATGAAACACACACACACACACACACAAATAAGGACCAACACACGGGCCATTACCAACCTCTGAGTGAGAAAAACCCAAAATGGATAAATTCTGAAAAAAAAAAAATAACGTAGACTTTTTTTTTGGAAAACGCTCGATTACTTCTTTCAACTCAACTCAGTGTTCCGCAGACTCGCAACATGCAATTAAAATAGTCTTATCACTCTATCTCGCACATCATACAAGTATACCGCCTATTGTATACTTTGTTCTTTGTTTCTGTATTGTTTTGTACTGATTTGTGGTGTTTAATAAAGAGTATTTATTTGTATTGTATTGTATATCGCTTTTTTTACCGATTTATTACTCTTTGTTCTATATCCTATACTAGTGAATAAAATAACTTGAGAGTCCAGAAATCGCTGCTATTTCATGTTGTTACAAAGTGTAAATAGCTAATGCATTTAAAGACAACCAAATGATTTATCTTTTTTTTTTACTGAAAACTTCTGTTAAGTGACCCACCGGGCCTTTCCAAGTCTTCTATTCCATTGTTGTATTATTGAAAGTTTTTGAAAAACTATCTCGAGATAACCCAACCGTCCGCCGCGTGACTCAGCGCGGTAACGGACGTGGACAAATTGCCCGCGACCCGTGTCACGGCGTGACTGGAATCCGGTAGCGCACGGGACAGCTACGCCAACTGTACAATATGTGAGAATGAAACTAGTTGACAGCAAAGTTTTTATATTGAACCACTAAATGCATGATCTGGCCCTTATTTCAGCAATGCGACAATTGTCGGTGACAAGTGACAATTCTGTTTACATTACAAACTCGACGAGAATCTACGCCGGTTGGCTTCATATTGAATGCGCATTGCATTACGAATTGTCAATGAAATGAAATGAAATGAAATGAAATGAAATGAAATGAAATGAAATGAAAAATGAAATGAAATTAAATGAAAAATGAAATGAAATGAAATTATTTAATGGTCACCGACAATTGTCTAGTTGTTGAAATAGGTGCCTGGGGCAAAACTCAAAGAAATAATGTACAGTCTGCAAAAAGTGGTATTTGACTCTTCATCCAACTTCCTATCAGATTTATAAAAATGTCGATGAGGTTTTTTTTCATTCGAAAGCCTTCCTTGCGTTCTTAGTCTAAGCCATGCTTGGCAAAAATTGGTCCAGCAGTTGAAGAGTATCAGCTTTTATCCAAAATTGATGGATGGATTTTGATTGTGGTGATTACTTTCCATCGGGTGACCCGTCTGCTCGTTTTCCCCCTCTTATTTAAAAAAAATGATGTAAGACATTTTTGGCATAGAATTGTTTTTTTTTTTATTTATTTAAGTACGTTAGATTACTCGATTGATGCGTAGGGGGCTTTTAAGTTTTAAATGCAATGTTAGGGTGCGACCACACCACCGCTTAAAAAACGGTGACGTTACGGAATCGCAACAAAATGTATGAAGAAACGGTGAGAAAACGTGACGGATACGACACGTCACTGCGTATACGCGGCGGTTTGGTCGCACCCTTATATGTATAACAATCAGTTACGGACTCGTGGTCCCGCTGTTAATATCCAATTTTATGAGAAAATCACATTATAAATTATGTTTTGAACAATTAGTGATTTTAAGCCATTTTACATTTCAAACTTTATGTATTTTAATACGTACCCCCTAAGACACGGCTTCGACACAAGCAGGAATAATCCGTGGTCCTCCTAATTTGTCCACCCAGAAAAAATGCTGCAATTATTTCGAACCACCCTATAATATTTTAATAAAGTCCGTTAAAAATTAGGTAGGTAGGGAGTTAGAAACAGAGAATCATTAATTTATTTACACACATTCGATACACATAGATTATATAAAAGGAAGGAATACAATATACTTAAGAATACCAATATGGTGTAAAAGTCAGGTATGTACAGTTGCCCGAAGAGCAAAATACTCAGAAAAACCTCAGCGAAACCATAGGCAAAAGCTAGTGAAACAGTATGCCCATAGCTGTCACGATAATCACAATTTATGATTCCTATTAAACACAAAGATCAAGCCATTAACTATATACCTGCATCGTTAATACTCATTTGCGTGGAGCTATTAATAATGTTTTGTTTTTATACTTGGAATGCAAAATGTCCCGCCGGCATATAGTTTGTTTTACTTTGAGATATAGAACAGGGACAAAGGAAGCTCAGAAACTCTAAAACTAATTTTAATTTAAGAAATACCCGTTGCCGCTCTTCTAGTTTCTTTTTTCCAAATAAATTGTTTCATGAGAACCTTCTGACAATAACGAACACAACAAAAAAAAGTCGATCCAACCGCTTGTACAATAAAATATATTGGTCAGACCTTGGCTAATCGGTGATATGAAGTAATTCGGTGATAGTAACTTTTTGGTCTAATAGCGGAAATACTCGATATCTTTACTGCTTGTAACAATTTCCAGTAGGCGGCGGCACTGTCATTCAACATGCTATCGGGCAGCAACTCGGAGGAACAGTGCCGGCACTTGTAACATAGGTTTTTAAGATCTTAATACTAACACTCTATGGACTTTTTGTTGTCTGATAATAAATAAATTTTATTCATTTTATTTATTTGTGCACTCTCGTGCTAGACTTGCTCTTGTATACATAGATTTTATCAGTGTTCTTGACAGCCTCGCGCAACTCTCTAAGTAAAAAACGATCGACCGACGATATGAAACGAAGGCGAATTTCTTTTACCTATCTAAGTTTGTAAGAACGTGTAAGAACCTACAAAGCAGTAGATAATTGACGGCATTCGAATTTAGGCGGGTTATATTGTTTTCGCCTGCGTTTCATACTAATACGAGTTCACGGTTTTTGTAAGGCACTCCCGTCTCTTAAAACGGTAGTGATTATATTCTCTTTGGTTCTTGAAATGTCAGATTTCGCTGCAGTTCCGAATCTGAAACCAATGCCAAAGTCATACGCCAACTATAACCAGACTGTAATGAAATAGTTAGGTTGCCGACGACTATCATACATGACAAGAATAGTTCTAGGACTCAGCTCGAATTAGAGTTAGAGTCAGGTCCTGAGAGCTCTCCGAACTCGAGCCAAGTATTCAGTCCATGCAAAGTTGGGATAAGGTTTTCAGATGACTTTGGGATCGGAAATTGGCTCAATACAAACGTTAAACGTTCGCATTTATATTAATAGTAGGATTAGTAGAATTTTGTGTTTAGGTCAATTCTAGTAATTGAAATTTGACCCTTCCAGTGTTCAGTAGGCTTATTGTCTAACTCGCTCGCAATCGCCATCGTCGTCATTTTGACAGTTCGTGTATGGGCTGACAATTGGCATCGGAATCAGAGCCTCTAGTGTAAGTTTTAGGCATGACAAGCGTCTCGAACACGTTCGCGTTAACGATTCAATTACTATGGGAAAATGAACAGCGCCACAAGCGGAACGAAACGACAACTAAAATTTGTTATAGTATTTGAGACGTATTTTGTGACCGAAAACCTGCACTAAGCATACAGAGCTTCTAGTGTAAGTTTTCACACGAACAAACGGTCTCGAACGCGTTCACGTAAACGTCTTAATTACTATGAAAAAATGTGCAGCGCCACTTGCGGATCGAAGCGGCAACAAACTGTTCCCATAGTATTTGACATTTTAACGCAAACGCGGTCGAGACGTGTTCTGTGACCGAAAACTTACACTAAGCATACTGCTAGCTGTCACATTCATTACATGAACTGTCAAAACGAACACGATGGCGATCGCGAGCGAGTTAGACAATAAGCCTGCTGACTAACGTGAAATTTGGCACACTTAATGTAAGTCCGGACAATACAATAATCTTGAAATGAAATTATAGTGACCCAGCCTGGACCGTCTCCGCAGAAGGGAACTCTTCTACGGTTCGTCAGATTGACGTGAAATTTGGTACATGTAGGCCGGGTGACGATATGAGGGCAGTCAACAAAAACTACAGGCAGCAAAAAACTGGTATCAAAAATATTTTTTTGGGTTAGGTTAGTTTAAGCCGGTTAATAAGATAAATAAAGCTTTCAAACATAGCCAATCCTTTGCAATTTACGTCGTACGTACCTAAGATTATATAAGTCGTCGCAAGGAACAATTCGACTGACCCTTTTGTCTAAAAAAGCCGGAATTCGCAAAAACTACTTTGACGCACTTAAGAAGTTCTCGCCGGGCCACGTCCCTGTCACTTCAAAGGGACAAGTGATGTGAACCGCTTACGAAAACAAAACCGGTGTTTGCCGAATAATTTTTGGAGAAACCGGTTTTGGAATCTTCCTTTCTTGACGACGCTGTCGGCCTAGTTGGTAGGGAACCTGCCTGTGAAGAACATGACGTCCTAATTCCGACTCAGTTCAAGTTTTAGCGCTCACTTTTAGTATGAATCTGACAGCGAGCGAACCTAAACTGAATCGCACTAAGACGTCATAGTAGCCCCCCTGCATGTCTAGCACGACAGCGCGCAAGAGTTGCGTCGTGTGGGAGATAAATTTCCCGTCTTTATCTTAGGTACTGTTTGTTCTAGAAAGAGATGGGTAGCCTATCTCGCGCGCGACGCGAAAAGAAAAGAAAAGAAAAGAAAGCATTTATTGTTTAAAACCGTACCGCGACTTACGCGTACGCGCACCCTCGTGCTAGCCGGGCCGGTAAAGGCGTAATATTTGTGTGATGAGCTCGAAAATTCAATTTTGATCCCGAGTCATGGATGTCTCTATTTATTTAAGTATTTCTCTACATAAGTATGTTTATCGCTGTCTAGTACCCATCTAACTAATATTATACTTTCGCATTTATAATATTAGTATTAGTTAGATTATAAATGCGAAAGTATGGATGGATAGATGGATGGATGGATGGATGTTTGTTTGTTACTCAATCACGCGAGAACGGCCCAACGGATCTGGATGAAATTCGGCACATAGATAGAGAAAAGTCTGGAATAGCACATAGGCTATTTTTTATCCCGGAAAATTGCGGAGTTCCCGCGGGATAGCGATAAACGAATTCTTTGCAGACGAAGTCGCAGGCAACAGCTAGTATCTAATAAAAGCTGCGTGATCGTCGTATTTGCATTTTTAATAGACTACCGGATGCAATTAGAAGGGTACATACATAAATCACGTCTAAACCCCTTAGGGGGTAATCAGAGCCTAAGGTAACGAGACCTAAAAGCCGCGTTTAGCATGTAGGCATATAAGTGGAAAAGGGAAACAAAATAGTGATGGGCTGCCAATAAAAATAAATAAAACTCATAATTTCAGATTATAAATCAAAATAAATAACGTACCTATGTTATCTATTACGTCCAATATACCTACTGCATCAAAATACCGGTGAATCTAATCTAATCTAACTAATATTATAAATGCGAAAGTATGGATGGATGGATGGATGGATAGATGGATGGATGGATGGATGGATGTTTGTTTGTTACTCAATCACGCCAGAACGGCCCAACGGATCTGGATGAAATTCGGCACATAGATAGAGAAAAGTCTGGAATAGCACATAGGCTACTTTTTATCCCCGAAAATTGCTTAAGTCCCGCGGGATAAGCGATAACGAATTCTTTGCAGACGAAGTCGCTGGCAACAGCTAGTTGAATTATATGAAATGAATATTGAATCGGTTTTGAATGTTTGAAGCACATCCCTAAAAGGAAAGGGATGTTTAGGCCCAACCTCCGGCCATTTTATTGATACGAACAAAATACTCGACCGTGTTTTTAAAAACATAAGACGGATAAGTTTGTAGGTCACTAGACCGGTATAACATGCTAATGCTTTGAATAATGCCTTATTTAGTGGTAAACGATCGCACATCGCGGTACATCGCGCGGTAGAGTCGACGTGTTTATACATGATCGATTGAGCGCCCGCAATGTGACGAAAACATAATGAAAGTCTCTATTCTCCGTCCCCTGTAAATAAGGGTTCATATGGGTTCCGTCCACAGGTTATTTTGGGATGTTTATGAGGGCAGGAGCGACAGTATCCGTTATTATATCCCGTGAACTTTTGAACCCGACTATAAATTACTATAAGCGTGCTAAAGGGGCAAAGGATCTATTTGGGATTATTTTTCATAGTAACGTCTGTGTCGCTTTTTTTATGAAGTATGTACCTAAGTATGGGTGAAATTCTTAGGAATCATGTTATAGGCGATGCGGCTAGCAACCCATCACTACTTTGATTCCCCTTTCCACCTATACGCCTACAATCATGCTAAACGTGGCCTTTAGGTCTTGTTACCTCAGGCTCTGTCTGCGCCGTAAGGTATATAGACGTGATTTCTTGTGTACCTAAGTACGTTAAATGTTTGCTCACGAAATTAAAAAATACAATAATGAATAGAAAGTAGCACAAAGGCGAACTTATCCCTAAAAAAGGATTTCGTCCAGCTAACTTGATTGTGGACGGATAATACCGAAGGATAAGGACCGGATGGCCTAGTGGTTAGAGAACCTGACTATGAAGCTTGAGGTCCCGGGTTCGATCCCCGGTCGGGGCAGATATTTGTTTGAAAAATACGAATGTTTGTTCTCGAGTCTTGGATGTTTAATATGTATTTAAGTTTGTATTTATCTATATAAGTATGTTTATCCGTTGTCTAGTGCCCATATCACAAGCTTTGCTTAGTTTGGGACTGGGTCAATTGGTGTCAATTGTCCCGAGATATTTATTAAGAATAAGAATAAGAATAAGAATAAGAATCATTTATTTGCTAAAATACAGTATCAATAACGTGTTACAATCTTTTTGTCCCTTGTATATATTTATTTATTTATTTATAATTTACAAAAATATGAAAGCTGAACTACAATACAATACAACGAATTTTTACTGATCACCTCATCAACTTCTTATTCTTATTCTTCTTATTCTTATACAGGTCATTTGCTTAAGTTTTTCATCTATACTTAGTTCATTTTGAGTTCTCCGACTGTTTATCTACTGCGCTGACTGTACACTATTATACTCCATTTTTAACTTCCCATTCAACGAATTACTCTATCGCATTCAGTTTTTCCCGTAATCAAACTATCTTATCCGCAAGAGGTTTTTAATGGGGACATTTGGGGAGGGCGCGAAATGAAATTCATTGTGCCCCAAAATGAGGTCCATTGTTCGCCACAGATAAAACAAGCAGGAAAATTACGAGCGTAGCGCCATCGGCGGTGCGGCTTGATTTGTTTTAAATTATATTTCGAGGTTGGCATAACTGAAACAACAGAGCCCCTAGCGTGAGTTTTTGGTACTAAAATGTGTCGCGTTTGCATGCGTGTCTCTATGAGGGCTGTTTGCAAACGAGCGTGCGGGATTTGATGGAAAGCATCGTGTGTTGCCGGCCCTTTAAGAAAATAATAGGGTCGTTTTTTGAAGATCCCTGGAAAAATTGGTGCAGCTGATTCCAGAGTTGAACCGTGCGTGGTAAGAAGTTCCGCGAGAAACGAACGGTCGTGGACTGCCAACTGTTGGGGATTATAAATAACTAGCTGTTGCCAGCGACTTCGTCTGCAAAGAATTCATTTATCGCTATCCCGCGGGAACAACGCGATTTTCCGGGATAAAAAGTAGCCTATGTGCTATTCCACACTTTTCTCTATCTATGTGCCGAATTTCATCCGGATCCGTTGAGCCGTTCTGGCGTGATTGAATAACAAACAAACAAACATCCATCCATCCATCCATCGATCCATCCATCTATCCATCCACATACTTTCGCATTTATAATGTTAGTTAGATAACAATATTAATTGGTAGAGATTCTGGGACATACCTAGACTCAAAACAATATTTTTAACATCGCTCAACTCATCGTCTTCCTAGCGTTTTTCCCGGCATTTGCCACGGCTCAGTGAGACTTGGGTCCGCTTTGACAACCTAATCCCAAGATTTGGCGTAGGCACTAGTTTTACAGAAGCAACAGCCATCTCACCTTCCAGCGCAGAAGGGTAACTAACGTGTAATTAAGCCTTATTGGGATTGGTCCGGTTTCCTCACGATGTTTTCCTTCACCGAAAAGCTAATAGTAAATTTCAAATGTAATTTCGCACATAAATTCCGAAAAACTCAGAGGTGCGAGCCCGGGATTCGAACCCGGACCCTCTGCTTGAGAGGCCACAGATCAAACCACTAGGCTACCACGGCTTTTTTTAGCATCCGCTCAACTAACTTTTATTAATATTCCTGAGTAAGACGTTATTTAATTTCCGTCCGTCGCCGGCGCCGTCGAACAGATGAATTATAAAATTGACCTACTTCTGAACCTGTAAGAAGGCTTCAGTAGTTTCCAAAGTTGCACTGGAGGTCTTAGTTAATGGAAAGAAGTTTTTAAGTAGTGATAGAAGCAGTCAGTATTCTGTCCCATTTTAATTAACCTATTAAATTAAAGTTGGAGTTTTTCCCAGTGGTTAGAGAACCTGAATATGAAGCCTAAGGTCCCTGTTCGATTCTTGGTCGGTGCAGATTATTGTGTATGAAAAATATCATTGTAATTATAACCAAATGCCGCCCAAAGGCTTTAACCTTTTCGTAGCCACGTCAAATACAAGAGACTTCTTTATTGTGATGCCTTAAGTTGAACTTTAACACAATTGAACAAAGGTTGCCTTTGCATTGAAGTAATGGACGTATATATAGTATATACAACGTGTTACAAAATCCCCCGTAAAATATTAAAGCCAAAAATAATGTCAACCCTAGTAAACTGTCATCTCAGGAAACCATACCGGGGTTCTTAAATATTGTAAATGGACTGGTTATAAGGTCACATTTAACCTCCTTTTGGATTTACGGGTAGTTTTGTAACATCCTGTATAGGTCGTTGGCGTTTAACCTGCGGTGCTGATGTGTCGGCGTCGAAAAGGTTAAAAGGTTAAAACCTTAGCTTACCTTACCTTGTAGAAAAATGAGGCTTGTAAAAAGGACTAAAGGTTGTTATGACAATTTAGACTATAGAAGCCTGGGCGGCAGAAGGTTAAAATGTCATGAGATATCAAGTATGATCCTTCATCATTCTAGTGTGTGGGAATTTAGATAAAATGGGTTTGATTACAAAGGCGATAAAATTGTTTGTTTGTAGAAAGAGTGGGTGAAAGCTAGAAATTTTCGTTAGATAATATCGAGTTCAAAATTGCTGTAAATCCCGTCCTATACTGCTTATGTCCACATATCAAGTCATTCAGGCGTATAGTTGTAGAGTTTCCTTCTGCGGAGACGGTGGTACAGTCACCAGCATAAATAAGTGATCATTTTTGTTCCTTGTCGCTTTCAGTCGTAACATGATTTGGTATGGTTTTTCAAACATGACTTTAAAGTGACAAGGTACAAAAGTGATCACTTATTTATGCGGTTGACTGTACTGGCGGAGTCGCCAGAGTTTCACTTCAAGATTATTGTATTGTCACTGGATTTAGGGGAAAGTGGTCTCCATTCGTACACATACCTTATCGTTGAAAAATGGCTATAACCCTTTAACATTTTGACATAATAGTTTCGGACTTTTTTGTAACAATCTAAATACAATTTATTTGGGAAACACATTGTTAACACGCGACGCGACCCGATGCAACGCGACGCGTGTTGAGTCGAATCAAATTGTATTATTTTCTATGACCAGAACCACACTATGAACATCCGACGCGACGCCATGCGCATACATTCGTTGCGTCGGGTCGCGTCGCGTGTTAATAATGTGTTTCCACCTTTACACTTTACACTTAGGTACATAAATTAGTTAAATTTGACAGTTAAATTAAAAATTAAAAGTTAAATCTAAAAAGTTTACGAATGGCGACCACTTTCCCATACATAAACATCAACAACTCAATCACAGGATGGGTCAAAATTCACTTGCAAAATTTGACTACAGATACAATACAAAATACTCTTTATTGAACACCACAAATCAGTACAAAACAACACAACAAAGAACGAGGCAGACGATAGGCGGTCTTATCGCTTACGACGACCAATAAAAGAAAGTAAGTCGGAGACGGATACCGGAACAGGTGAAACTAAATAAAAGCTATTTCTAAAAGATGATAATAATGAAAAGTAGAAAACAGAAAAATCCGAAAAGTAAAGCTATGGCCGGGAATTGAACCCAGATCCTCACCGGAATGATGAGTATGCGCGTTCGATTCCCAGCCCCAGCCATAAAAAGTCAAAGTCAAAAAGTCAAAAGTTTATTTTGCAAATAGGCCGCCGAGGGCTCTTTTACATGTCTTTTTTTTAATCTACCAGCGCATTCGGAAAGACCATCATTGCCAAGAAGAATGCGCCGCAAGAAACTTGGCAGAAAGACATTTTTTCAAAATAAAATAGATTTACAATAGTACTTAAATTCTACTTAACTTACCTATAATACATTTTATAAAAGGGATGTAAAAGGTCCCTAAGTTAAGTCCGTACCTTAAATTACATTGGTCTATAGTAGAGATGTATAAAGTCTCTACTGGTCATAGCTTTCCTTTTCTGTTTTTTCTATGTAGGTATTCTAGTTTTCGATATCGCTTAAACACAAAAATCGAGAACTAAAAATCTTGATTCATTGGTAGTAAATAAAAGGTAAGGTTATCCTTTGTGTCGATATAACTACCATTCGGACCACAACTCAAACATTCAAAGCGTTAACGCCACCCCGTCACATTAACAAGCTGTATGCACAACTGCACAATAATACCGACCGCTTAATGCGACAACGTCCTAAACTGTGTATTTTGTGTATTAGCCCGCAACCAGGTGGGTCCGAATGCTGGCCACGTAACAATTAGTGGCTGTTTAGTACAATCCGGACCGCAGGCGAGGACTGCTATGGCCGCAGCACTGTTATATCCACCAGTGGACTTTTACCTCGCTACGGGAAGTACAAACAATCGAATGTATACTCGGGAGCAAAAAATCCGAGTCACTATTCATGCAAATTTCTACGGGAAGTAACCCGGTTTTATAACTTCCGAGTATATATTATACCTACTTACATATTGTTCACGTCATTATCCCTTAGGTATGGGGTAAGCAGAGTAGGCTAAAAGACCTAAAGGCCACGTTTAGCGTGATTGTGTTCGTATAGGTGGAAAGAGGAACCAAAATAACGCCTATAACATTTATTTAAGTACTAGCTTTTGCCCGCGACTTCGTCCGCGTAGACTCATTTATTGACAAATAGCTTTTGCTTGTAGCTTTGCTCGCGTGTACCAGGAGTATTTCAATCCCGTTTTTCCCCGTTAGCGTAAGAATTTCGGGAAATGCTCTCTTAATGTTCCTCTACACTCTTCAAGCAACCTACATACCAAATTTCAGCTTTCTACAATCAGTAAAACGAAAAGCCTCTTTTCCCGTTCCCGCGGGAATTTTGGGAAATTATCTCTTATAGCTTCTCTATACTCCCCAAGGAACCAACTTGCCAAATTTCAGCTTTCTACGACCATTAAAACGAAAAATCCCGTTTTTTCCCGTTCACGTGGGAATTTTTTATTAATATTAGAATTTCTCTCGCCGTAAAAACCATCTTTGAACTTCAACGAACATTTAAAAAAAAGAATTGGCCAAATTAGTCCAGTCGTTGTTGAGTTATGCGCTTACCAACACATTTCGCGATTCATTTTTATATTATAGATTTATTTTATGCAACACAATTATCGTGATATCACGTGATGCGCGGTCAAATAAACAGGCAAAAATATTAAAAAAATTTTGAACATGTTCAGACCTTACCATGACATCCTAATTCCGACTCAGTTCAAGTTTTAGCTGTCACTTTTTTTCGAATATCTTCCATGTACAGACATTCGAGCCTCCTCAGGTTTTGTATATCTATAGATGTATCAACGAAGTTTATTAGTCTAGCCATACTGTACCACTGTTTGCTAGCAGGTCTATGTAGTATCCATCCAGATTTGTTGCGTGTCGATTGTTTTTGTCGGCTTGGACGAGGGGCGAATCTCAATGCGGTCGATACTCGATACCGATAACGGTTGATCTTTCGCTTCCGGGCAACGTTTGTAAACACGGCCGAGTTGGGAATGGACCATTAGTTTCCGGTTGCTACCGGTTTTATTGGGGCCTTTGTTTCCTTTTTCACACTTGAGAATTAGCTACTCGCATTTCCTGGGATTGAGGCTTTTATTTTAAAACAACTATTATGAATTCAATTAATCTGGCGTTGTACAGTTGAACCATTTCATTCCTGACCCCGTAGAACGTTCTCGCAGTAAACGTAACATTGATTTTCTTGGTCAATTCATAACACATCACTATGACATTTACTGTGACAGTAAGCAATCACCACTGCCTGACATCCGCAACACCGGAGCATTGCCGATGCGTTGCCGCCTAGACAGCTAAAAGAATTTACGTCATGTGCCAATAATTTCACTGCCTGTTGTACTCTCAGCGCAAGCACTGCTGCTTGGCGGCAGGATTAGCGAGTAGGTAGAATTATTACAGGGTCTGGCAATTACTTATACACTCACGGGCAAAAATAAAGGGTCGCCTTCCATACAAAGTTGAATGAAAAGTGACCCGCTATTTTTGCTCATGAGCATAGTTCCGTGGTCGTCAAATTGCGGCCCGCGGCAAAGTAAATTGTTTCAAATAACGAAATAAGCTGAATACATTGTATAAGTGTGCAAAGGCTCTTGGAGCACCTTCACATACTCTGCGGCCCGGCCCAGGAACTCACACTGTCATATGTGGCCCTTGGCCAGTAAAGTGTGACGACCGCTGGTATAGTTCATAGCTAAAAACCATTTAAAGGATGGCGTAACTTTCTGCGTGTCAGAACTCAGAACCCAAACACAAAGCTTCAACCCATATACCACCCCTTTTTTCAAGGGGGGTTAAAAAGCCCGGCCTAATAGTAAACGCGGCGGGCATGTCCGTCAATACCATTACGGCATAACGGTCTTCCCCGTCATAAAGCGCTTTCAATGCGGCAGATGTCCGGTGAATCTTTACGGCTCTTATCCCGGACACGGCGAGAACACGGCCGGATAAACTGGACGACAATTTTAAACTTTAAATTCACATAATTAAAAAAAGGACACGGTTCAAGCCTCATCGTAATTTTTAGGGTCCAAAAACTTCTGGGCTAAAAAAATACAAAAAGGTTTTCTTAGAACTTATATGTCTTGTTATCTTAGGCTCTGTTTACCCATGTAGACCATAAGACGTGACATATGTATTTACTGAATTGCCTCGCAGGTGCATGTACGTTTTTAACCGACTTCATCCTTCGCCAAATAGCTCATGATGAATTTTTAATGACATATCGCACACAATACTCAGCTTCTTACCCCCTTATTCATAAACGCTCTATAGGCTTCTGCTAACTTAACAATCGCTTGTCCTTATCTGTGAAAGATAAATGTCAAAGTGACAGATAAGGACAAAACAATTGCTAAGTTAGCAGAAGGGGTGCGAGCCGGGTTACCTCCACGTGTGATCAAGACCTGCGGTTCGTTTTTGGATCCGTCCGGGGCGAAGGGCAGTGCTTGATCCGGTGCACCTTGGGCAACGGCTAATGATTTCCTGGCAGTTTCTGAGGGATATCATTGACCGTTGGCTAAGAGCCCGACAGGGGGGAAGAAGGTCTTTTGACCGTGTTACCGTACAACGTTGCAGACATTTTGTCACAAGATTTTTGAATAAGTATATATTTTTACTTTGACATTGGCGAAGTTGTCGTCACTATAACGACTTGATACGCCACAAATAAGAAGGAGAAGAAGTTAGCAGAAGCTTATAGAGCGTTTATGAATGAGGGGTTTAAAATATAGATTCGTCGAAGTAGGCAGCCGTGTGTGCCGCACGTTCCAACAGAAAGGCGCGAACTGGAGAATGATCTACCAAAGGATTATCTATCTCCCGCTAAACCACTGATTTGTTCAGCCTACATTATACGACCTTCCGGGACTGTAGAGAATTGCTCTTTTACTGCCTAAGTTTTCTAGTTTAAAGCGAGAAACTTCCGCTGAAGCATGGTAGTGTTAATTTAAAAAAAGTTTTAATGCCAAAGCGAAGAGTTAAAAGTTTGAAGACTTTAAGTGTGTTTGTCTGTTTATGGCCATGTGGCACCGTAAAGTCTATACGCAGGAAGCAATTTAACAGGAAATCGCGCTAAGTTCATTGTGACAATAAATACAAGAAAATGATATATGTGTAAATTGAATAACTAAAATAAAACGTAGTGATATTATTCAGCCATAAATGGTGCCGCCATTGGAGCATTACAAGCGTACCATAAATTAAAAGCATAATCAACCTCTAACCTAAATCACGAATATCCGGACCGGCGTTTAAAAAAAAACGTTATCTGTCAAACCTCAACGTCAAAGCAACGGATTGATGCGGGCCCGGGGCTCGCGGGACTCTAGTAATGAAGCTAATTCATCCCGTGCATAATTTAAATGTAAAATGTAAATAATACAATGGTTGCCAAATTCCAGTCGTTTCCGTGTCGCACGGTGAGTTTTTCACAATGTTTTCTTACTACGTTTACTTCAAGGTAAGTTTAGACTTCGATACTTTGGTATATTGGGCTCTGCAAGAGTTGCGCCGCGCGCGAGGTAGATTGCCCGTCTTTTAGAAAGAGATGGGTAGCCTATCTCGCGCGTGACACGACTCTCGTGCGCTCTCGTGCTAGCCGAACGCCTAATGACGTTGATTAGACGGTAAATATTATCGTATATCCACACATATCTTGATCCATAACACGAAACATCAATGCGTATCGCAGCAAATCCGATTGATTAGAAATCCACAGTCCCATATTAACATACCAGTATAATATTGGCAATGCCGTGTAGCCTAGTGGTTTGACCTGCGGCCTCTCAAGCAGAAGGTCGTGGGTTCCAATCCCGGGCTCGCACCTTTGAGTTTGTCGAAATTTATGTGCGGAATCACATTTGAAATTTGCCATGAGCTTTTCGGTGATGGAAAAACAGCGTGAGGAAACCTGCACACATATGCGAAGCAATTCAATGGTGTGTGTGAAGTTCCTAATCCGCACTGGGCCCACGTAGGAACTATAGCCCAAACCCTCCAATAGATGGAGGAGGCCTATGCCATGAGGCACGCCGAATTAAGCGATAATTTATATAAAAAAAAGACTGCATATACTGAAATTGTAGCGAATTCGGAATAAAAGGGATATATTATTATTATTATATTAATATTGGCAATATAATATTGATAATATTGGCCGATTAATCCATGCCAATATTGTTTGTAGTTTAAGGTACAATACAATACAAATACTCTTTATTGAACACCACAAATCAGTACAAAACAATACAGAAACAAAGAACAAAGTATACAATTGGCGGTCTTATCGCTTAGTAGCGATCTCTTCCAGACAACCAATAAGTTAGAGCCAACCAAACCAACCAATAAGGTAGACTAGCTTGTAGGTACAATTTTCAAGACGTCAAGAATGCGTTCATTGTCACCGTGTCCTGGTGAAAATGCAGGTGCATCAGGTGCGGCATGTTTGCACATTCCCATGCATTTTTGCCGTCGTTTCTGTCGCTTCGCCGGCTGCGTTATGTGCACCCGTGTGCATAGATATACGTGGTTATAAACTAGGGGATAGTATGAAAAAAACCAAGGATATGGGAGTTAGGAAGTTCCGTATGCGAGAGAAGAATGTATTTGAACTATAAATTGACCTATGATACTTATTATATATACTCAGCCGCCATGGCCCAGTCTCCATACAAATTTACCTATAATGCTAATGCTAATAAATACATCTGTAAGACTATAATATAATTTAATTTAATTTGGGGACCTAATACATCCCAGAAATAGATGTTGTGAATTCCTTTTTCAATACATTTGCTCGAAAAATTCACTTTCAAAGGATGTATACATGGCTCGTAAGTTAATTTTACCGCACTAGTGCGATTTTTTTACAGTTTTTTTTAAATTTTCCATTTTAAAAGTTTACAAGCAAATAGAATTAAATGACAAAAATAATAAATATCGACTTATACGCAGAATAATGTATAAATATACAAAACTAAGTAATGAATTTGCAAAATGTATTGTAATTAGTATAAACTGTAATTTAATTACCTCAGATTTTAATGATTTCCGCCTTTTATTTATTCGAAAAAATCGCAGTGGCTGAACGCGTCGAACCTTTTAATAATTTTAGTTAACCTAATTAAAAACAAAACTTACGCATGCGCATTACGGTACACGGACGCGCCATTTTTGTAAAACTTTGCGTTGTTTTGTGTTGTTGATTATAGTGTACAAAAACCAAACAAAATGAGTTCTTCAAGTGATGAAGTCGACAATAACATGGAATTAACTCCGCCGATATTTTATGTAAGGCGCAAATCGCGCAAAATAGTCTTTTGCCATCAAAATCTCGAGAAAGGTATTTATTCTTCAATTTTGTGTTATTAATTGCGTATTTTCTCACAAATGTATTGAAAAACGTCGAATGATACACGGTTGGCAAGGTTTTACAGACTCGTGACGATGAAAACCCTCGCCTTGGCGGCTCGGGTTTATCAAGTCGTCAACTCATTTGTAAAACCTTACTTACCAACCTTGAATCACAAATAACTATTTCAACACAGTTGCTCGTAAATTGAGTCTTATTGCACCGCATTTAAGCTCATAATTCAGCTTATTACGCACAAGTGCCGTAACGTAATATTAGTAGTGCGGTAAAATGAACTTTTTTTTTAATCTCATCCTTGTTCCTATGAACAAGGAATATTTTCGTGAATATTTAACTATTTTAGGTTAAAGATGATAAATAAACAATTGTGCACAGCGCGCATGCTCGAGTGCTGCGCGCGGATTGGCTCGGAGAAAATATCTGCCGCCATCTTTGACACACAGATTTTGTTGATTATTTTACCTTGTTATTACTTTAAAAATTGCGAGTTCAAATAATAAAGAAAAACTAAGTGTAAATAGTGTCCATCGCTGTAAATACTAATAAACTATCTTCGGACAGGTTATGTCAGTAATCCAAGGCGTTAATTACCAAATTACAAAGAAAAGTTCTAAAGCCTCCAGTTAAGCAATGTCTGGTAACAAAGGTAAACTAAAGTTCTTTTATACTTACTTACCTATTAAGAATTTCATTTATTTTTCCTTGCAAATGTGTTGAAAAACGTCGTATGAAACGCGTGTGCATTGATCATTACTCCACTCAGCGTTCTATGATGCCTCGTATGTAATGATCAACACTATTATAAATCTACTAGCGTCTGCCCGTGAATTCGTCTGCTTAGATTATACATATTTATAAACCTTCGTCTTGAATCACTCTATCTATTAAAAAACCGCATCAAAATACGTTGCGTAGTTTTAAAGATATAAGCATACATAGGGACAGATAGACAGACAGGAAAGCGACTATTAGTCAAGTTGAATTTAAGTATTGTAAATGTATCGTATGTTGAAAAAATGACTTCCTGGTAAGTTTCTTGCGTCGCACTCTTCATGGTGATGATGGTATTTCCGAATGCACTGGTAGTTTCAAAAAAGTGCTATGGCGGCCTATTTGCAAAATAAAGTTCGTTTTTTTATGTTGTCCTTTAATTTCTTTAACATCGCGTTACTTTTTTAAAGCCGTTTTTTTATTGCCTCATTGCGTTGTGAGCGCAAGTACCGAAGCAGATAACAATTTGGCTAACAACGCTTATTAACAGTTAAACGCTTTTCTTTGCATTTAGCTAGTTTCTAAAACAACAGCCAGACATGTAAATCACCGTATAAAGGTTCCGTTTTCCTTTCGAGGTACGGAACCCTAAAAACAAACTGTCGGACACGAAATGGGGTGCCGCCTCGATCCGTTTATGGAAAAACAACTATAGCCCGTGACTATGCGCAGTTGAGACTGTGTTTCAAAATTCTGTCTAGAGGTTTGGATGTTGCACAGACGATATACACTCGCGGTCTTTAATTGTTGAGCCACGATAGGACCTTGTCTCTAAATGACAATGTCAAAATATTATTGAAATTTGTTTGTCGACATGGCGTTACTTCACTATAACAGCGTTCCATGTATGCTCAGCAATTAAAGTCCTCAAGAGTACTAAGTATTATCTGTGATTTATGTAAGTAACTACCACTATAAGAACACTCATAATAAGACTTTGGATAAGTCTATACCCCCATAAAGCACGCGTTGTCTAATACTGCTCTATGTAAAACGTTTATTGTCAATGAGTTTTTTTTTATTCGTCCGTTCCGACAGGCTAAGGTTCAGTGCCGGATTTAGAGGGCTGGAGGCCTCTTGGCAACAAAGCAGTGGAGGCTCCTGCCCCCAAATTATTTTCCTGTCCAAGTTGTAAACTAGTGTTTACTAGTCAGATTTTTTTTAAGTCTATTGTGGGGGCTCCTCTCTTGTGGAGGCCCCGGGGCTGTAACCCCGGTTGCCTTCCCTTAAATCCGGCCCTGCTAAGGTTTGACTCCTCTCATAAGGGTGCGACCAAACCGCCGCTTAAAAAACGGTGACGTTACGGAATCGGAACAAAATGTATGTAGAAACGTAAACGGTGAGAAAACGTGACGCATACGACACGTCACTGCGTATATCGCGGCGGTGTAGTCGGACCTTAAAACTGTTATAATGCTAAACGTGGCCTTTAGGTCTTATTACATTAGGCTCTATCTACCCTGTAAGAGATAAAGACGTGATTTATGTATGTTATACAACAGTTGCATGTAAAATTATTATTTAGGTACTTGTTGTTGATGTTTACCAGCTCCGTGGCTGACCTATGGAATGGTGGCACTGTGGGCCTGTGGTGCTGGCGGTGATACTGTTCCTCTTGGTCGGCACCGTCATCGAGCGACAGATCGAGACCGCCTTCCATCGTATTGGTAAATATATTATCCTGATCTATATATAACATTAAATTAAAATTTTCAGAAACCCCACTAATTAATCAAGTACCTACCTACTCCTACTAATTGTACTATCCTACTAATCTAACTAATATTATAAATTCGAAAGTATGGATGGATGGATGGATGGATGGACGGATGTTTGTTTGTTACTCAATCACGCCAGAACGGACCTACGAATCTGGATGAAATTCGGCACATAGATAGAGTAAAGTCTGGAATAGCACATAGGCTACTTTTTATCCCGGAAAAATCCCGCGGGATACCGATAAACGAATTCTTTGCTGACGAAGTCGCTGGCAACATCTAGTATTATAAATGCGAAAGTTTGTGACGATGTGACGATGTGAGTGAGTGCGTATGTTTGTTCCTTTTTCACGCTAAAACGACTAGACGGATTTTCATAAAATTGGGACGAAGATAGCTGGTACCCTAGATTGAAACATAGGCTACTTTTTATCCCGGAAAATTGCATAGTTCCCGAGGGATAGCGATAAATATGTCAATTGCTAATTCTACACGGATGAAGTCGCGGGCAGAAGCTAGCCAATCATAATCTAACTAATATTATAAATGCGAAAGTATGGATGGATGGATGGATGTTTGTTTGTTTGTTACTCAATCACGCCAGAACGGACCAAGGGATCTGGATGAAATTCGGCACATAGATAGAGAAAAGTCTGGAATAGCACATAGGCTACTTTTTATCTCGGAAAATTGCGTTGTTCCCGCGGGATAGCGATAAATGAATTCTTTGCAGACGAAGTCGCTGGCAACAGCTAGTTATTGATATATTGAAAATCGGTCTATCTGCTTGAGAGCTATGATGCCACAGTTAGACACACACACACAGAAAGAGAGAGAGAGAGAGAGAGAGAGATCGACGTAAAACTTGTAACACCCCTCTTTTTGCGTTGGGGGTAAAAACAACCTCACAATCATCGGCCTGTAGCACTCCACTGCTAAACATAAGCTAGGTACTTCTGAATGATGCCGACGTGTCTATGAGTCTAACTGTAGTAACATGATAAATACAATACCATTATTTTCGAGATAATACAATTGGAAAAGATTTTGCACGACATCAGTACGAGCACTATCCCGGCCACTATCACCCCGTAAGGGACGTGATTTGTGCGTGTGTGTGTGTAGTAGCCATGTGTTTTCTTCTAGTGTCCCGCCACATTCGCCCGATGCTTGCGACAGCTGAAACCGATACTACGGAGCGAGAGCTGATCAGTCACCGCTTTGAGCGTCCGGCGACTCCGGTGGCCTCGCGGAAGTCCCTCCACAGTACGAAGAGTAGGGCTAGTAAGAGCATGGTCGAGATCACCCCCACACCCGTTGACACAGTCCGATGATTTCGGTTTGTGAATTGAACTTTTGCGATGTTATCTAGTAGGCTTATTGTCTAACTCGCTCGCAATCGCCATCGTGTTCATTTTGACAGTTCTTGTATGAATGTGACGGCTAGCTGATTCCGATGCCAATTGTCAGCCCATACATAAAAGGTCAAAATGAACACGATGGCGATTGAGAGAGAGTTCTAAAAATTCTGAGATGTTATAACATGAAACGTTAAGGGCCTGTTTCATCACAATCTCTCTGTTATCTTAAGTGTCAGTTATCTATGATGACGTCTATGTCTATTTCGTAGCAATAAATATACCATTTTCATTCTTACCTGTCCTATTTGGTAAACAAAATTCTAACCTCAATATACAAATTTTGTAAATAATAAGGTGTATTATGTTATGAAATAAACCTGAGGTAATATTTTGTACATAATTTTGCTGATATTTTATCTTCAGTTAATTTATTTACGATGAAATAGTTAAAAAATAACAAAAATGAGACGATTTGAGGTTAGAATTTTGTTTACCAAATAGGACAGGTAAGAATGAAAATGGTATAGAGATGGCATCATAGATAACTGACAAGATAGCTGGAACTTAACAGTGTTAAAACAGGCCTTACATTTGAAATTCAGTATTATGGTGTATAACGTTATTTGTTTCAAAAATAAACATGTTTTGGCGTATTAATGATTATTTTTTAGCGATGCAAAACTGACGATGAGACTCATAATTATCCATGCATTTTTATTTTCAGCTAGTTCGATCAACATTTCAATCTCATTCCAGCACTGAAATCCTCTTCTATTTCACTTAAGTCTACATAATGACAAAAAAATCGCTAGCATTCAATGAGCTACCATTCCGTTTGACCAGTCTTACCCCCGTATTCATAAACGCTCTCTAGGCATCTGCTAACTTAATCGTTTGTCCTTATCTGTCACATTGACATTTACCTTTCACAGATAAGGACAAACGATTGCTAAGTTAGCAGGAGCCTATAGAGCGTTTATGAATAATGGGGTTAATAATGTTAATATTAGCGAAAATGTGATATCAATAATACCTTGTCATTCTCTTTATTACCCCAATCATGCACATCACACCAAAGCGAAACAAGCCCTGTCTCATCTCCATGAGGACTGTGTATTATCTTGGTTCTTTTATAAAATTTACAATGATTAGCATGCAAAGCAATTTTAATATTGTGATGACGAAGAGGAACATGAATACTTGATGGTTCAATGTCTGCTGCTCGTGAATCCATGAATTTTATTAATGTGTGTACTAACCTAACCTAACCTAACACAAGATTTTGTATCGATTTCGCCCGTCTAACTAATCTACGCTTTGAAGCTCTGTATTGGTAGATTGTTCAATCTTGCGTCTTAAGTTTGAAGGAAACGTATAGGTAGCGTGTCATTTCCAAATATGTCGGTTGTTAGAAGAAGTAGAAGAATAGTATTCCGACAATTAAACAACTACTGAGGGCATTCCTGGCGGATCACTAGAATTTCACTACCAGATTATTGTTTTGTCATCCAACTTCGTCCAATCCAAATCATATACATACAAAAGTTCAAGTCAATTCGAACTTTAGAAGTAGGTAAAAATTAACTTGATAAAATTTGATTTGTTTGTGATAAAATTTGGTATGGATATATTTTGCGACGCTGGGAAGGAAATAGGATAGTTTTCATCCCGGAAAATTGTATAGTTCCCGCGGGACAAAGCAATAAAGCGGTTGGCAACTTTATCCAACTTTTCGATGGCGTAGCTTTGGTTGAATAGGTGATGGATAACGGTCGAAAAAAAATGTAGAGTACAGTCGAGAGCATAAATATCGATACAGCAATATGTGTCACCGACCTTATTATTGTGGCATAAGGGTGTGACCACACCGCCGCATAAAAAACGGTGACGTTACGGAATCGCAACAAAATGTATGATGAAACGGTGAGAAAACGTGACGCATACGACACGTCACTGCGTATACGCGGCGGTTTGGTCGCCCCCTTAAGGTGCACAGCATAGCTATTCGGTAAGCAGGTTTAAAGCGGCGCGTGCATGCAAAGGTGCTTACCGAATAGCTTTGCTGTGTGTACATATATTTATGTCCTTGAATGTACAATTGTACATATAAATGCTGTGTATATATAAATATAAAAAGATGCGCGTCAAATCGTATTTCGAGCGTCGATTCTCGTTTGTAAAATCAAAGGTTTCGCCGACGGACATTTCGTTTATAGATAATACTAGCTGCTGCCCGCGGCTTCGCCCCCGTTTTAGGTCTTTATCTTTTTTTACTTTTATTGTCCTGGCAATAAAGAACACAACAAAAAAATAATTATCTGGTGCAGTCGTCCGGAAGTTATGAAATGAAATTAAATGAAAATAAATTAAATAAAATGAAATTATTTAATTTGCAAGAACATACACAGGTGTTATGCACATACATTATACATTTCGTTGATTAATTTTTTTTTTTTTTTTTGACGACCATCTAGCCTAGTGGTTATTGACCGTGACTATGAAGCTAGAGGTCCCGGCAGTGGCAGACATTTGTGTGATGAATACGAATGTTTGTACCCGAGTCATGGATGTTGTATGTATTTATCTACATTATATATGAATGTTTATTCGTTGCCTGGTACCTACCCATAGTATTAGCTTTGCTTAGTTTGGGACTGGGTCAGTTGGTGTAATATGTCACATGCTATTTATTTTATTTATAATAGTAGAAGATTTGTGTTTTGTATTCCATCACGTCGCCTTCGAGATTGAGCATCGCGTACCTACGCGTAATGAGGTGCGAGTTGAGCAAATTGCGTTGTTAAATAGGCGAGGTGAAGTAAAACATAAAATAATGTTACATGTTCGAGTCACTATCGGATATAATATTGAGTAGAAGTGATTTTTTGTGAACTGTTATGCACTAACGAGTACAAAGCAGATGATAGCATTGTATGATTAGCTATAATGCTATTGTGAAAACAGGTAAATTAATAAGTTCACTTCAAAATGTTTCAACTATAAACGTAATGCTTTAAACAAACGAGTGCTCTATTCTAACTACCGTCGAACAATAAAACAATCTCATTTCATTCCTTAACTAGTTGCCGTAAGTTCAGGACGGCAGCGCTTGTTAACTGTAGTAGTTTAAAGTCGCTCAGGGAAATAGTTATAATAAGACTAGTCTTAGTTAGTCTAGACTAAGATGAGGCACCAGATATCTGGACGGACAAAAACTTATTTTTATTTTATCGATGAAAATAAAGTGGTCTCTATTTTTAACCGACTTCAAAAAAAAGGAGGAGGGTCTCAATTTTGCGAGTGGCAGGGCCTTGTGCAAGGTCCGTCCGGATCGCTACCACCATCTTACTCGCTAATCCTGCCGCTAAGCCGCAGTGCTTGCACTGCCGTGTTCCGGTGTAGAGAGTAAGACAGCCGGGGAAATTACGGGCACAAGAGGCATTTCATCGAAGTCCTCTAGGTTGGCAACGCATCTGCAATCCCTCCGGGATTGTGGGTGTCTATGGGTAGTGGTGATCGCTTACCATCAGGTGAACCACTTGCTCGTTTTCCTTCCTATTCACATAAAAAAAAATCGGTTATATTTTTCTTAGTAGTATCATCACTACATAGTATAAAACAAAGTCGCTTACCCAGTGGTACCCACATTTTCGTCGTCCCTACTACTTTGGTACATATCAATGATATTTCATAGTATAGATATGTTACGTTCCTAGTAAATTGCGTTTGAAAAACGTTCCCTCTGTCAACTGTCACATTGACTGTCACGGACTACTCATACTGTGGCTTGTTTGAGGTAAATGAAACAATTGGGTCATTTACGAATCTTCAACTCGGGCGCGGTAGTGACATTATCTACTCCCAGTTTATATGTAATATCATTGGGTACATATATAGGGACTTAGTTTTAGTCCCAGGCAAGGACATATAGGATATTTTTTATCCCGGAAAATTGCATAGTTACCGCGGGATAGCGAATAAGCGAGTTCTGCGTGACGCGGTCGCGGGCAACCGCTAGTTTCTCATAATTAGCTATTTCAAATAATTTCGTTTTTCATAACACATGAACTCGTCCATTTATTAGGATTTAAATGAAATCCGGGTAGGTTAGGTTAGTTTGAAATTCAAAAAAATACGTCCAACACTTTATAAAGTACAATAATCGTGAGTAATGTTATTTATTATGAATAAGAATTTTATGGGAATCAATATGGACTCCATATGGGTATAATCTATACATTTACCTATGCCACGACGTTTCAAAGAAAGTACGTTGAACTATCGGAAACGAGATAATACTCGTAAGGTCTGTCAGTAGGCATTACCGGGCCTTTCGGCATTGGGACGACAATAACTATTAAAGAAAAGCATCTGTGCCATCCCTGGGACACGGAAACTACTAAAGGCAAACTGACATAGCCGACCTAGTAATAGGGTAAGAGGTTTAGGTACCATTATTTGTGATAGGTAATGCCTTAGAAAGAAAATAATGTGACTCACAGTGTGTTACATTATGGTACACGAGGAAGCGGCCGGTGTACCACATATGACCCACGGGTTCTAATTCAATCTAACTAATATTATAAATGCGAAAGTATGGATGGATGGATGGATGGATGTTTGTTTGTTACTCAATCACGCCAGAACGGCCCAACGGATCTCGATGAAATTCGGCACATACATAGAGAAAAGTCTGGAATAGCACATAGGCTACTTTTTATCCCGGAAAATTGCGTAGTTCCCGCAGGATAGCGATAAACGAATTCTTTGCAGACGAAGTCGCTGGCAACAGCTAGTATGCCATGAATGTATTGTTTGCCATAACTCTTTTTTTTCTCTTTAACTGTTAATTGTTCAGGATTGTTATGAAACAAACTTAACCTAACCTATAGAGTTCTACAGGAACGCCATTTCAATGCTCCTGAAAAAATTACGGTTACAGAGAAAAAAAGAGATATGAGTTAAATGCGATCATTATGGCAAACATTACATTATGGCGTATGAAATTCGGGCAAATGAAAGGCTCCGATGACCCACGTCGTAGGCTAGACACACGCAGAGTAAAATAATATCAATTAAATATTAAACTATTGCATATCCAAAGGCCCCGTGGGCAACAAGGTGTATGAGAAACAATACCCGTCATGTTTCAGATATAAATCTATTCAGACGCCCTTGGGACATAACATAAGTTGCTGAAGTCAATAAAACAAATACATTAGTAACACTACTCTCCTATTTGTTTGCTCTGTATTCTAATTCATCCACAGGCCTATGATTTGACTTGCATTTGCGGAGCCTTGGGAAACCCAAAGCCAAACTAAACACAACCTTTACGTTATAACTTTAAGTAGTATCGCTCGATTGTTCGATTGTTTCGATAACTAGAGCGGGTTTGGTCTAGGATCCCGCCTAAACCGAACTTTACCGATTTGATAACCGTTTTTGTAGTGAAAACTTCTTTACCGGCGCTGAGCGCTTTTTGGGATGGGTACAAAATGTTAAACTCGCGTCAGGCGTAAGACGTAGGGAGAGTTCAAGTACCAGGATATCAGTTCCTCTAAGAGCTAATTTTGAAATACGAATGAATCGCGTTCGATATTTGAAGTGTTTTTTTGTTGAGTCGTGGAGCAAAAGTACTAGGGCATCAGCACATTGTTAGAGGTCTGTCAATATAGATAATACGTACGTTTTTTTTTGTAAGCGGCCAGTACGATACGCGTCTTGAGCGTCATCGAACTCATCGAGGTTACAACCCTAAAATCGAATCTAAGCTGCTGTTTTCACTTCTGGATGCACTCCCGGAGTGCTACCCGTCGCTTCTTTTTTAATATCATCATCACTGACATCTTCATCTTCTTCTGCACTCTCGGGCACTAGCTTCATCTCGGTATTAGAGGACTTGGGCTATCACGCGGGTCCAGTGCGGATTGGGAACTTCACGAATTTCTTCACAGGAAAATACTTAGAAAAAGGCCTAAATCCAGGTCGAAATCCAGGAGGACAAATTATAGATGGACCCCGGGAAGGAAAAAACTAGCTGTCAGATTGGTTAAGGTTGATCTTAAGCGGGATCTTAGACTAAGTATGTTTATTTTATTTGGCGAGTCCTAAGCAAACGCGAACTTCCTTCCGAACGCATTTAACGTGTTGCAAATAAAAAGTTGTTTGGAATAAGTAATGGAATTGGTGCCTTTGTGGGTGGTTCCCGTGTAACAGATTGGGTTCTATTTGAGCAGCCATTTTGTGTTTGTCTAGCTGCCGGCCGAATAATCGCGAACAATTATTGGTTTGGTTATGGTTCTGTAATACCTAGTCGGTAGGTACGTCACGTGGAAAGTTTAGGGGAAAACTTCTGTATATAAACAGTACCCGGTCATAAAGATCGACACGGTCTTCTGGGCTAATTTCACCTTCGTAGAGCGTTGGCTCGCTCTAGCTTACGTGACGCCTATTGTCTATTTCCAAAGACCGAAGTGCAATCTTTATACAACTGTACTGTGTAGGTGGACGAATGACCTGGTTACAGTCGCGGGTTCACAATGGATGCAAGCCGCTTCCAACCGAGGCAACTGGAGGTCTATGGGGAGGCTGATAGGGCAGTGTTGCCAACATAGAAATTGTTTTAATTTTTCAAAATTACGTTCCATTGCCTATGACAAATCTTGGGATTAAGTTGTCAAAGCGGACCTCAGGCTCACTGAGTCGTGAGAAATGCCGGGAAAAAAAAACGCTAGGAAGATCATGACGTTCCATTACAGATTTCGTCTTGAAAAAATCACACAACTGAACGTTCTGCGTGCTTAGAGTCTCGAGCGCTTGGTTCACCGACCCCGTAATGCATCCAAACGTATTCAACGCAAATAAATCAGATGATTTGAAATGGAGATGCCAGTCTGGAATATAATTGGATGCAGCCAGCACTTTGCCACTTACCGTTTGAAGATGCAATGTTGTGTTCAGCAAAGTGCGCCAATCTATTCATAAGTAGGGAACTTCTGTTTGGAAATAACAGAAGAAACGACCAAATAGTGTAAAATGGTGGTCACAAATATTTAATTGCATAAACTTGCAAAAATTACCTATATGTACTTATACAACCTTATCGTCGCAAATGTCGCAATAATAAACCTTATGTATGTTCTGCCATGCTGGTCTAGGAATAAAGAAAAAACATAGGTAAAATGTACCAATGAACATAAAATATTTACCTTGCTACTCCGCTACTTAAATAAATACATGTTTTATGTTCATTGAAATGGACCTCCGCGAAGTAACGCCTGATTCGATAAAATATATAAAATGTACCAGTTGCTTCTCTTCCCGCGCAGATGGTAGAAGCCCATTGAGGGATGGGGCGATAATCTTAGGAATCATGTTATAGGCGATGCGGCTAGCAACCCATCACTATTTTAATTCCCCCTTCCACCTCGCCCAAAATTATGCTAAACCTTCCCTTTAGATCTTGTTACCTTAGGCTGTGTCTACCCCGTAAGGGATAAAGTGATTTATGTACAGTCAGCGTCAAATAGTTGTTGACAGCCAGTGGCCAAAAATTTAGCAACACGACCTTATTTCAACTGTAACAAAGACGTGTTAACTATTTGGCTACTTTGGATGTCACGAACTATTGTCTGTATGTAGAGACGGTAGAGATTATTTTAAGTGGAATTATTCCTCGTAAGTCCACGCGAGCATTGAGCGTAACCCGCCATACCGAGAAAGAAAAGTTGAACCATTATTCCCCGTTTATCTCTGGCGTAGCTGATGGAAGAATAACAGCGGCGAGTCCTGTAGAGTCAATACTCCGCGTAATAGGGGTGGGAAGGGAGTCGATTGTGGAGATCCTTACGGGTTCTTTCCTAACTAGATTTTGGCTGCGATTCACTTATACTATTTATACAAGTCGAGGGCATAAATATCGATACAGCAGTCATGTCAAACAGGGTGTGTCACCGATTTATTGTGGTTTAAGGGTAGGTACATAAGGTGCTAGAAAACTAGGTGCGGGTATTTTCAGGGTATGTAATTATTAATTAATAACCCAAGAATCAATAAAAAATATAAATTATTTAAGTGTTAAGCAAATAATAATTAACATTACCGTCCAAAGATAATCATCCTATTGCATTAGATATTGTAATTAATTAAATACGCTTTAAACTTAAAACGATGCAAATAATCGATCCTCAAAATATCCGCATTTGTTTTTCTAGCACTTTGTAGATGTTTTTGGCGTTTGGGCAACGTACACATATTTATGCCCTTGACTGTACATCGAAATACTTCAGACTTTCTATACTTACATTTTTACTATTAATGGTCAATGTTTATGCACGGTCAGCATCGAAAGTTGATACAGCCATAGCTCAGAAATATCTACACACGACTATCGCCGAGGTAATAAGAGGATGTGTAGTTCTTTTTGAGCTCTTCGACTGTACGCCGTGATTTAGATTTGAATCAAAAATTAGGATGAAATATCTTAACAAAAACATTTATTTAATCAAACCAACCCAACATGTGGAACCTTTTAACAATAAAATATGTCATAGTGACGTAACATTGAATTGGCAAAGCAAATAACTGTGACGTTTACAGTTAACATTCTACAGTGGGTAACGCACGAATCAATATGTTCGATAGTATAATAAATTCTAATTGTTAGCTAACGTATCTGGAGATATAAAATACCGACCGAAAAATACCTACTCACCAACCAAACATCTCTTCACAACACGCCACGCTTCAGTCAAAAAACGTCCCACGCTCAAAAGCACAAGGTTGTATACGCACCATAACCTACACTCACCTTACAACCTTATCACAGCGAACGCCAAACCCGCCAACTCCAAAATTCAAAGTCCGTATCACACCGTCCTGCTCACTCTCCTATGAATGACTATTAAAGTGAGGGGCACGGCACGATAACCGTCGCATTTTTAACTTGCGCAGGCCTGCTTTATTTAACGCCTGAATGGCACTCAATGCGTATTGTTCGCCACTCGCACGACTCGCACTGATTTCTCCACGCACTGTTCCCTCGTCAAGCGTTATGGGAATATATTAAGATTTTTTCGGGTGGAAAATATGAATATTTATACGCGTTATGGAGTTCATTAGAGTTCCGTGGGTGTGGCAAGAACGGAACCCTTTTAGTATTCTTCCTATCTCCCAGTTAGGCATTACTTAGAAACTACGAGTATACATACACGTAGGTACAGTGAAGGGCATAAATATGTATATGTACGTTACCAAGACGTCAAAAACATCTATACACATATTTGACATGACGGCTGTATCGATATTTATGCCCTCGATAGTAAGTAAATGAAATTTTGAATGTAGGTGTAGGTATTTTGTAAAGTACTACATATTTCTGTAGATGCCTGATCTAAATTCAAAAATCAAATTGGATAGCAGTCTCAGAAAAACGGGAACTCGCTCTTTAATAAATCAGTACCTAACAACGTTACTTATAAAACCATGAAAATCATCATCAATCATCATCATCATGTTGATGTGGATAATTGTCATGACAATTATAAATGAACATTATTCCTATATGTACTTAATTGTATCTTGCTTCCAATCATTTTGCATATAAATTTTCTTTCTAATGATAAAAAAGAAATATCACAATAGTGTAAGCACATGGCACACGATCGCGTGGGGGTGATTGCTCGCGTACCATATGTGGTACACGGAACTGTCAAATGTATTTTAATAAAACCATACAAGTTAAATAATATTGGTTTAATTAACAGCTAAAACCATTTATCATTAACAGATAATTAATTAATTAAACAAATTTCTCTTAAACAGGACGAGAAATTCAATTCTAGTCTATAATGTGTCTCATTGTCATCAAAAAAAGTATACAATTTATCAAAATTAATCCGTAATACTTAAACAAACAACTCATGCGTATTTTTTGCGGTTAGCAAATATTTCCATACATTGGTCGAAATTACTATTCAAATATACAGCTTCAAAGCTGCTTTACAGGTGCAGTGTAAAATGATTTTCCATGACTTTTCGTTTCGTTTTTTGTTTTTATCCGATTTTCAACTTTATTGACCGTTATTAAAGTCGTGTATACAATGCAGATGTCATATTAAATTTTTTTATAAATAAGAACCTTATTCCAATGTCGTTAAAGTTGAAAACCGCATGGGATTCGAAAACGATTCAAAGAAATGTCATGGAAAATCATTTCGCACTACATCTGTAACCTAATTTTAAATCGAAAAAACCTCAACAAAAGTGATTAATTAACTAACCCGTGTAGCTAGTATTAGCTAGCCATGTAGCACGAGAGATAGACTAGCCGTCTCTTTCTAGAACGAACAGTAAGGAAAAGACAGGTTCTATCTCGCCAGCGACATAGCTTTCGCGCGCACTTATGCTAGCTGTCCTTTTGAAATTTTCCAATATTTTTTACACCTTGTATACTTAGCTTTATAAACTGAGCTCATTCAATCGCGCAGATTACTCAGCTCGGCTCTTACCCAATACACTTATCAAACACACTTATCACTTGAAAAATTAAACAATCCTTTTCAGTAATGCCGGTCGGTGGCGTAGATTGCTTGGAGCATTCATTACCTAAAAAATAGAAAATGGTTTAAAACATACAAAAAAAAATTGGCAACATCCCGCGACTCCGTCTGCTCAAAATTTGCTTATCGCTATCCCGCGGGAACTATACTATGTCCTTAACCGAGACTAAAACTATCTCTAAACCAACTCGATTCATTGGTTTAACCCCTCGTAAGTAAAAAGTAAAAAAAACCTATTCTAGTCTCATTTGATTCAAATAATACCAATATTACTGATTACAATAAAAATACAAAAAGATAGCCTTAAATTTTGCACTGATAGTGTTTAAGTATAAACATTCGAAAGATTAAGAGGTAATAGATGCTTTCACAATCATAATATTAGGTAGAACGAGGGTGTGATTCTCTAAACGAACCTGGTGTAGCGATCGCTACGCTTGGGAGGCAAACATAATTTGACCTGTCCGCTAGCACGCATTACACGGAGACAGGTGTATTAACGTTAGTCGTGTGTTCCCTAAGTGGGTCACATGTGACTTGCCAGATTTGACTCTAACAAACAACAAACACAAAGTTAAATACTTTAAAAACCAACCTGCCTATGTGATATCTGGTTACAATTCATCGAATTCCAAGTATTCAGCTTCGAAGGTAAACGGTTTGTCTTTCTTGTGACTCTTCACATGCTTTTCGAGCTCTATTATACCTAAAAAATAGAGTTATATATTTAGCAAAGCGCATAAACCATTTTGTTAATTTGTTGTAGAAATGCTGTGAATTTAATTCAAAAATAAAGGTATTTTTTCACTTGGCAACATTAAGGATAATCATTACATTTTACTGTTATTATTATTATAGAGATCATATCGCTGGGGAGCGATATCTTTCAGACAACCTTGGTATAATAATCGATGGAATACCTCTAAATACATTAATCTCGTATTAAGATATCAGATAAACTTCTGACATATTAAAATCTATCAGAGATTTTTAGTCTTATAGTGCAATGTATTGTTCCTATTATATTGATCTATGACAGTTTTCTGTTTCAAATCTTAGCCAATAAATAGATAGCCAGGAAAATATCTAAGTGTTATGTCTAAGCGAGCCAAAATCAAATTAAAATTACTCACCAGAGAATTGTGAATCGCACAAATTGCATTTAGTAACCGTGTGGTGCCGCAAGCAGTGCTTATTGAGGGAATCTGCAAATAAAACACATTCTACAGTATTATATTGTTCGAAGCCAGGCTTGCGTCTGAGTTTGCAGTTTGCACCTTTACCACGAGCTTCATATTGAAGGAATATATCCGATGGTGAATGAGAAGTTCTCAATCCTTACTGGGCCCGCGTGGGAACTTCATTCTGACGAGAATAAGTCTGATAGTTCCTTTAAAGTTAATGACGACTAAACTGATAACAATCATTCCATCTTGAAGAGCCCTAGCGCTACAGAGGTATTAACCAGTAATAAAGACTATTCGATTGTGGCAAAACGTCAGTTTTTTTTGATTTACACCATACTAACAAAATTTAAATAAAAAAATACGAATATTTGTTCTCGAGTCATGGATGTTCAATATATAAGTATGTATGCAATTATCCATATAAGTATGTTCATCCGTTGTCTAGTACCCATATACAAGCTTTGCTTATTGTGGAACCAGGTCAATTGGTGTCAATTGTCACAAGACATTTATTTATTTATTATTTTATATGTTATATGTCAATAGCTTCTGCCCGCGACTTCGTCTGCATAGAATTATACATTATAAACCTTCCTCTTAACTCACTCTATCTATTAAAGAAAACCGCATCAAAATCCGTTGCGTACTTTTAAAGATGTAAGCATACATAGGGACACACAGACAGACAGCGGAAAGCGACTTTGTTTTATACTATGTTGTGATGAAATCGACGGTCCCCCGCACGAATGTAGGAGGGCAGCGGTTCGTGCAGAATGGCTTCGCATTGTAAAGCAGGCCACAGAATCGGCGTGACGGCCACGACCACTGTGGCAAGAGTGTAACTCCAAAGAAGTGATGAAATGTATGAAGTTTCCGCTGTATTAACTGGACATCTGGACATCATTAAGGCCAGAGAACAGACACCTTCTAGGCAAACGTGTACCATCTTAGGCCTCATCTTCGCCTTCCATCAAGCGAGATATAAGTCAAACGTAAACCTATTTTATGTAAAAAAAAAGCCGTTTCCTCTGTGGTTAATAGTGAACTCACGTTTGTAGAGGAAGCTGCGGTCGCAGTGTTTGCAGTGGTGCACGGCGCGCTGCTCCGAGTGCAGCGCCCGCACGTGCTTCTTGAGCGCCGCCTTCTGTGTGAACGAGCGCTCGCACGCGTCGCAGTCAAACGGCTTCGCGTCCGTCTGGCTGTGGGTGCTGTTCCACAACACATATGCGTTAATAACATTAAAATTAAAAAAACACTCGAGTACAGGTGGCGGCACGTAAGTAAAACGTGAAGGGGTTATGCGCAGTATGAAAAACAACATCATTTTCATACTGCGCATCTCCCCTCCACGTTTTACGTGCCGTCACCTGTAATCATATCATGTCAAAAATGACATTTAGAAAAGTCAACAAATACAAATACTCTTTAAGGTGCGACCACACCGTCGCTTAAAAACGGTGACGTTACGGAATTGCAACAAAATGTATGAAGAAACGGTGAGAAAACGTGACGCCCACGACACGTCACTGCGTATACGCGGCGGTGTGGTCGGACCTTTATTGAACACCAAAAATCAGTACAAAACAATACAAAAACAAAGAACAAGCAGACAGTAAGTCAAACAGCTGGACCGATTTTTACAATCTCGCAATAGTTTTATTTAAAAAAAAAGACATTTATTTTGAGTCCTGTTGTGTCCAATAATTTTTCATTGATCCTATTTATTTGTCAGTCATTTATTTTTCATAACACATGAAATTGTGTATTTTTTGGGTATTTTTGGCCACCATCAGAATGCAATAGATTAGCCCCCTTATTCATAAACGCTCTATAGGCCTCTGCTAACTTAGTAATCGTTTGTCCTTATCTGTGAAAGGTAAATTTGTCAAAGTGACAGATAAGGACAAACGATTACTAAGTTAGCAGAGGCCTACAGAGCGTTTATGAATAAGGGGGTAAGTTACGTTCGCATATTTTTATAGTTGTAGCAAGGTACTTACACCATGTGCACCTTCAGAGTGGACTGCTCCGCGAACTGCTTGTGGCAGTGCTTGCACTCGAACACGTTCCCGTTGTGGAACCGCAAGTGCTTGTATAGTGAGGTGCGGCATTTGAACGTTTGACCTGTTCAAAATTAATATTTAATGAATAATAAGTACAAAGATAATTAGAGCTAAAGTTTCGTTTTTTTTTTTCTACAAAGATTTTTAATGTTAAGTTTCGCGGATTCACTTTGGACAACGATCAACGAATGGAAACAGAAAGAGGACACCGCAACCGAACAAATACACATCACTACATAGTATAAAACAAAGTCGCTTTCTCTGTCCCTATGTCCCTATGTCATTATGTCCCTATGTATGCTTAAATCTTTAAAACTACGCAACGGATTTTAGTGCGGTTTTTTTAATAGAAAGAGTGATTCAAGAGGAAGGTTTATATGTATAATACATGCATAATATACCGTGCGAAGCCGGGGCGGGTCGCTAGTACATACATAAATCACATCGCTATCCCCTACGTTAGCATGATTCCTAAAATTTTAGCAGAAAGTTTTTACAATTTATGATTTTGTATGTATTTATTTTTTACACATTATTATAAGAAAACGGGACTTAATCACGTAAATAAAACGTATTTTTGTAAATACCTCGACGTTTCGGACGCGACTTTGCATCCCCATGGATGGAGTCTCGAGAGGACTGACGTGGCTGGTATCATCATCTTCTAGCTGCATGGGATTTCCTAACTACCCGCACTTGGTCTTTGTTATTAGTTTCTTCACTAGAAATACGTTTAAAATACGTTTTATTTACGTGATTAAGTCCCGTTTTCTTATAATAATGTGTGAAAATCGCGAAAGTTTGAATCGATACATTTATTTTTTGTACTCACTTGGAAGTACCTCCTTATTCATAAACGCTCTATAGGCCTCTGCTAACTTAGTAATCGTTTGTCCTTATCTGTGAAAGGTAAATTTCAATGTGACAAATAAGGACAAACGATTGTTAAGTTAGCAGATGACTAGAGAGCGTTTATGAATAAGGAGGTTATTCACTACGTCACGCAACGACTAAAATTGCCCTGCCGCAGTGTTTCTCTCTACGGAGTAGGTATACTTGCCACAGATGTTGCAAAGCTGCGCAGGAGTGTCCTCGCCCTCGCCCGCCGCCGCGCCGGACAAGTGGCTTTCCATGTGCTCCTGTCACAATAGTAGATTGTACACCAAGGGGATAAAGCACTGTATTATGTCACGGGCGCGATATTGAATCCTGAGCGCAGCGAAGGACTCTAAATTTAACTCCCGAGCGAAGCGAGGGTGTTATGAGGAATTAAGATGAGTCCTGAGAGGAGCGAAGAATTTAAGCGCACCCAAGACATAAACAGTTTTATCCCCGAGGAGTATACTCTACTTTTCCCACCTTTTGCGAGACAATAAAAACCAAGGCAACTAGAAAAAGAATTTAATTAAAACAACAGTAAAACAGAATTACAAGTATACCTACCTAAAATTATTTTTGAGACATTGGTCCAGTTTTAATATTTTTATTTGGAATCTTAGCAGTTCTAATGCGTCACTATATCACAGCGTCAGCAAACACTCGCGGCTTTTGTTTTATTCGTTTGAAAATCGAACGCCGCCGCTTGCCGTGGCATGGCCATCTCGATTTTCAGAGCCGTGCGATTTTTACGAAATTAGACTGTAAGAGTATAGCAATAAGAACTATGAGAAGTGAGATTCATATTACTAACGGGTTATAATGAAATCCAGTACAATATTACTACCCGGCTAAAACTAAGGGCTGTAATGAGTTACTTTGAGTAAGGTTTACATGATATATAATTAGCCATTGTCGAGCAAGTGGTGTGAAAATTATATTAAGCCCGTCAAAAACATATATGTGTGAAATGAGAGCCAAGTTCAATATTGTATTTGCCTTGGTTGTTGACTTGAACAACCAAAGTCAGATCTAAACGAGTGCCAAGTTCAATGGTCCGCCCTGAAATTTATTTATAACATAAAATATTTTATGGATTCGTCATGTCTGTCTGTCTGTCCGTCCGTATGTCACAGCCACTTTTTTCCGAAACTATAAGAACTAGATTGGAACTTGGCAAGTAGACGTATCCTGTGAACCGCATTAAGTTTTTAACACAAAAATAGAAAAAAAAACAATAAATTTTGGGGGTTCCCCATACTTAAAACTGAAACTCATTTTTTTTAATTGTTTTTATCTGTCATACATAAACTTTTCCTTTCCTTCTTAAATAAATAAATCAATTCTACTCCTGCTTCTAAACAACCAATTTTAATGTTGCCAGTGTAACACATAGTTAAAATTATTACTCACTAACCTTTAGATCATCTTGATCACTCGCCACGTGCAAACACTGCGGGCACTTATACCCATATTTCGTATCTGGCAACTCCTCGTACGTCTCGCCGTCGTCTCTGGCAACCCTGACGTATTTTATATCTGGCAATTCATCTTCATTTCCGGACAGCATAACATATTCTGCATCTGGCATATCATCATAGGAGCTATCGGGTTCCACTCTGGACAACTGTACGTTGGCTAGCATAAGCTTTTGGAAAAACTTGTCCTCTGAAAACAAGTAATTTATTGACGAGGCTACTTTGCTGGGGTGGGTAAATTTTTCGGCGTTTTCAAACAAATGAAGGGCAATTTTCAAGGACTCCCCGAATAAAAACAACGTATGCGTCTCGGGACGCCCGACAGAAGTGATAACTTAAACTAATCTAAGTTACTAACAGTATGTCTATCGCACACTAAACACTGAGTAGAGAGAGGGAAGCCTCTGTCCGAAATAAGACTAGCGCTGTGGGTTAGAGTGAGAGAGGAGCCTGCCTACCGCTGCGTCAGAGAAAGGAAAGCCAGACGGACTGGCGCCGTAACGCGTTACGTTACGAAGCGTTTTACCCTCCCATAAGAAGTTATCATTATCACTTCAAAATCACTGTATAATTTAAAAAATGCATGTATAATTTAAAATGGTAAGATTAACATTTACTTTGTTCTTACAATACGCTACTAACTCACCTGTCTGACACGACACTGAAACGGTGACTGTCGTTTCTTCCATCATTTCTTCATTTTCAGCTTCTCTGATTGCAAAATCAGCAAATGATACCTTTTTACTGGCTCGTCTCAACACCTGAACAGTAACAATATTTATTTTAATAATAAATAATTCATGAACAGTTTAATATTCGCTTTTTTATGAGATTAAGTGGTAAAAAGACAAGTGGGTAACCTGGTGAGTGTGCGCCATCACCGATGACCATTTAATACACCAGGAGATGGATGCCTTACCAGCCTAGCTAGAGGGCTTTACATAGAACTCTCCACACCAGAACTATAATTCAAGTGCCAGAAGAAAATCTCCACACCAGAACTACTAAAGTGCCAAAAGAAAATCTCCACACCAGAACTACTCAAGTTCCAGAAGAAAATCTCCACACCAGAATTATAACTCAAGTGCCAGAAGAAAATCTCCACACCAGAATTGTAACTCAAGCACAGAATATATAATAGTACTAACGTACAGAATGGCCACGCTCCGCCCCGCACCTATTCGAGTTACCCCACCCCTCAAGCGCAGTCTGCCGGAAAGCTGCTGGCAACTAGTAGGGCTCGCGACGCGATGTATGTCGGCCGCACGTCACAAGTTCGGGAACCTATCCTATCTACTTCATTTTATAAAACATTAGAAAATTAATGCTTTCTGAAATTATCGCGATTAATACATGAAATAACTACAGAATCATTCGCTTAAGTTTGTTGTCGTACGTCTATTGTAATTGAAAATAATAATGCTTAAATACACAGACAGACACATTTTAAGTAAGTTTAAATAAATAGATAACGATTAAGTACATTTATTTGCAGACATCTAAGCCATATCTTTAGTATATTTATGTCATTGGTAGTACTTATAGTACTAGGTTTTTGCGATAGACAGCCCTGTGTATCTTACGCACACATTGACGCGTGTACAGACGACGTCGTGCCTGTGTTCATTTCAGAACGCGGATTTTGTTCGTCGTGGCCGCCGTGTGACTCAAGTGCCAGAAGAAAATCTTCACACCAGAACTATAACTCAAGTGCCAGATTCACTATTTTTTTTCAAGATTTCAGAACATATGCCATGCCATAACATAGTTTTGTGTTTGATCTAATGTTAATCCCTCATTTTACTTACATTACATTTTTCTTCGACAGTACTGTGGCTTTTGTTCACGGTCTGATAAAAATTATGAGCAGAACTCAGCTTGCGGATGCACCTGGTACAAATTTGCTGCGGATACCCGTCATTCCGTTTAATCTGGAAAATTGTATACATAAGCAACACTACACAAGAACATGTAGTGTCAAGGGCATAAATATATGTACGTTGGCAAGACGTCAAAAACATCTATACATCCTTATGCCAAAAACAATAAGGTGAGTGACACATATATTTGACATGATAGCTGTATAGATATTTATTCCCTCAACTGCACACTGTGAGCTTGCAGGAAACTGCTTTCGAATGAAAAAAACCGCATCCAAATCGCATCTGCTTGAGAACTACATTTCAGGGCCGGATTTAAGGGAGGGCAACGGGGACTACAGCCCCGGGGCCTCCACAAAAGAAGGGCCCCCACAATAGACTTTGAAAAAAAAAAACAAATTCAGACTAGTAAACACTATACTTCATTTAATTTAGGATGAGAAACCACAACAACATTATATTGCAGCTCGTGAACTGTAATCTCTTTACAATTTGTACTAGAGTAATAATTGACGCCACGCAAATAAAGTGGCATTAAAACAATTTTATTTTGCGGCTGCCAAACTATTGCACTGTACTGTTTGCTAGGTAAGAAATAGTTGACCAGCCGCAATATAATGTTATTGTGGTTTCTCATTCTAAATTAAATGAAGTATAGTAAACAACAGAACTTGGACAGGAAAATAATTTGGGGCCAGGGGCCTCCACTCCTTTGTTGCCCAGAGGCCTCCAGACCTCTAATACCGGCATTGTACAATCTCACATACAGACAGACACAAACACACATCAACATCAAACATATAACACCCCTCCTTTTGCGTTGGAGGTTAAAGAGTATAGTCACCAGCTTATCGCATTTGGTTATTTCTTCTTTGATTCAATCCGAAACTTGAATTAGCCCAACTTACTTTAAACCCCATCAAGTCAGTCAGCATCGCATCGAGACTGCTACCAAATATAGGTTTCATCACTCCCACTTTAGTGAGGCAACACCTACAGGATTTGCTGAAGTCGCTCATGTCTTTTGGATTTGCTTGCTTCTGAAATAAAATAGAAATACGAATTCTAATGTACTTGGTAATCAAAAACCATACCAAACAATATACCTAAAATATACTTGATTACAAATCATAGCATAGCATACACATAGAGAACAAACAAAAAAAATTAGGGATTTATACAGTGTGTATCAGATACCTCCTAACAATAATCCACTGGGGTATATAACCATAGCTATAGAAGCTAAAAAAAATATTAAAAAAAAAATTGGAGTATTTTTTTTTATATTTTCTATATTAATGGTAGGATAGCGATAAACATGTCAATTGATAATTCTATGCAGACAAAGTTACGGACAGAAGCTCGTAAATAAATATAATTTTTATATAATTTTTAAATTTTAATCATCATCACATTTTTTATACTTACAGGCACTGAACACGCAAAATCAATGACAATGCATACACACTAACCTCTTGCTTAATGTCCCAAAGAGACAGATAGACTTAAGTGTATTTAAAAAATATGCAGGCATATCTATATAGGTGAAAAGGGGAATCCAAAATAGTGCTGGGCTGCTAGCCGCATCGCCTATAGCATGATTCCTAAAATGCCCTTCTTCTATACTTGAATGTAAGTAAATAAGTCAAATTCTTCGTACTAATCGTCTGATACTTACAAAGCGAAATTGTGCTGTTGCCTTTAGTACTGGTCTTGTATTTAGTTTTTTAAAAGTGTGAAAATTTTTCAAGTCTTTCTCTGGCTGAAACAAAAATCAACAATTAGTAATTCAAATTAGCAGTTGTTTACTTGCGAAGTTTGTCACATTCAACAAACGCCCGACTCCGCTCCGCCAATCTTCAATAGTTGTTACTTTATCTTCGAAACGATTTTGGCTGCTATAGTAAAGTAATCTTGCATAAAGCTTAATTTTACACGAAAACATCTCTGATATCGCAACAAACTTACATCAAAATGATCTTCACAACAGTAAATGGTGTAAATTCTGAAGAAATCTGCATTGGCTGCCTTGCACCACTGCTCTCGCAAGTCTTGTCTTATTTTAACAATGATTTTGTCCGGGCTGTTCACTGAGTCATTCTCGCAGGATGGCACAAAACATTTCTTGTATTCCATTTGCAATATAATATTAATTAATAAACAAATTAGGTAAACTTACTTCGACAGGGACGCGAAGACGCGACTCGTCGACAGTAGGTAGGTAGACTTTGACAGTGACAGATATAAAGTGTTGCCACTTGCTAGTAAAAAAAAAAACTAACTTGATAAGTTTGATAACCGTGTTTGACGTAGCGTCTCAAATATGACTTTGTGAAGATTCAAACAAGATTCAAACACTGTGTAGGAGAGCAAAATGATTTGATGTGGTTTTGACAATGACTAAAGATTGGGTTTTAACAGTTCTTTTTTTATTCGATTAGGGGAAAACCCTTGGAAAACTGATCACGCTGCCTATTCACCCCCATAAAATATTTGCTCTGTCCGTTGGTCAATTTTACCAGTGGCAAAGTAAAACACAGTTTTCAAACATGTCAGCCATTGTACAGCTACATTATCCGGTGCCCAGGGTGCACCGGTACAAGTACTGCTCTTCCCCCCGGACGTATCCAAAAACGAATCGCAGCCACACTCGAAGGTAACAGACTCGAACCCCCACTGGAGATTTATTACCGAGTTCGCAATTTGAAGTTTAATATCAACACTTTAAGGCCGGCCACATATATACGGAATTTTCATACGGTTTCCGTATGGAATGACGTCAGCGAACGGGACATCGCTATATAACGGAACGGGACAGGGCTACGAATTGACGTCATTCCGAATATAATTATGTGGCCGGCCTAAGTGTAAGCGGGACGGCACGATCCGCACTTCCATGGTACACTAAGTATTGCGAGTGCGACTCATGCTTGGCCGGTTTTTTAACCATCGTTACTGTACGGGCACGTTTCTAATGGCATTATAATGGCTAATACCATTGCCATTATGTAAGAGATAAAAAAAAGTGAAAACCATAGCCATTTCGGCGAGAAAAACTGATCTAAGCAGACCTCAACCTTCGGATAGGTGGTTTGGATAGTACACATTCGACCACTTCTGATTGCTTACGTATGTAGTAGGTCTGTATATCGAGAGGTGTAGTTATTTGTAGAGCCTAGATAACGATGGAGTAGCTATTTAGTTAGTCCTTATTTTACATCAAAAGCAAAGGGCTGGGTACAGACAGAAACGCAAATTCATACTAAGTACGAAGACACAGTGGTACACAGAAGTCTTTTTGAGTGTGTCCGAGTCGCACTTGGCGAGTTTTATCATCATGAAGCATTTTTTTTACGAGTACAATCAGCAGCAGTAATAGATATAAGCCAGTCGAGGAGCTCAAAAATATCTACACACTTACCCCCTTATTCATAAACGTTCTTAATTCTTAGGCTTCTGCTAATTTAGCAATCGTTTGTCTTTATCTGTCACTTTGACATTTACCTTTCACAGATAAGGACAAACGATTGCTAAATTAGCAGAAGCATATAGAGCGTTTATGAATCCTAGGCGGAACCACATTATTAACACGCGACGCGACCCGACGTCTCGACACCCGACGTGCACCGTGCACATAACTAACACCCGATGCCACGACACGCTAGCAATTTCTTTAGCTGACAGCTGTGGAAGTGTGTAGTTCACAAACACATGCATACATTCTGCGAATGTTCTCGAACAACTGACGCGTGGCATCGGGTGTTGTCCAGAACCACACTGCGCGTGCTGCGTCGGGTGGGGTGCTTACCCCCACCATCGGCGACACGTCGATCTGGCCCGTCTGGGTCGGGTGGCGTGTGTGCGCGTGGCGTCGCGTCGGGTGTTGACAGTGTGGCTCTGGTCATAGAAAATAATACAATTTGATTCGACTCAACACGCGTCGCGTCGCGTCGGTTCGCGTCGGGTGTTAATAATGTGGTTCCGCCATTATTCTCACGGGTCAGACGATAGAATTAGAGTTACCTATAGAGTTATACTAGTGAGTGAGTTTTGAAAGCACATATTATATGTATATGAAAATACCACTCGAAAGTGCTGAAAAATTGTGCTGAATTTGAATTACGAGTAGCGTAATCTTGTGAACTACCTACTTAATCAAAAATTTGATTAGAGCTATAGTTTTGAATATATAAACAGATTTATTTATAGTACTTTCGAGTGATGTGCTTTAAAAAATCGGGGCCCATGGTAGGGGCAGATTTTTTTATTTTTGTAATTATTACGAATAATTTTACTAGTCATGGATCTTATATTGTAGGTACAAGTGCCGGCACGTAAGTCTAATCTGACCTTGTATGCGCAGAAGTATAAAATTAGGTATCCGTGGGTGCGCAGATCCCCTCCACGTGACTCGTCATCGTTAGACTTACGTGCCGGCACGTATACTCACTTATAAATCTTATAAGAGGAAGGAAAACGTGCATGTGGGTTCCTAAGACTGACCTAAAAGAGCACCACCACCCGCTACTCTAGAGGATTGTAGATGCGCAGCCTAGTTCACCCAGAGAAAATTGACCCACCACGTCATTTTGAGCTCTCTTTACAACTGTTCACCTACTTTTGCTGCTGACTGTACAATACCGTACATACAAATTATTATTATTAGAATCAAATTCTTGCATTTCGCAACCTCTCATCCCACTAGCATTAACCAAACATACTTATTGCAATGCTGTTACTTACACCGCTAAGACCAGCCCATAGAGTCCAAAATAAATAAAACCAAGCCTATACACAACCATGCATTGTCTTATCATTGTGATGCAGTTGGAAATGTTAAAATAAACCTTATAAACTTATCATTATGGTTGAAATTACGACTATGGAAAGGCAATGGTCAGTTAGGAAGTATGATCGAGAGTGAAAGCTTGTTCTTCGTCACAACGCCGTACGCAACGGGACTTGACACACAGAATGGTGAGTTCCAAATTCAAAATTTGATATTTTTAAAAACATTCGCTGCCAGTGTTTTTGTGGTTTTTTTTCGTTAAGTGTGTTTTTTATGCTGGTAAATAAGATTTTAAACGGCCAGTGCGTGATTTGTTTTTATTTATTGTTTGTGAAATAGAAAGTGATGATTTTACTTGCCAATTTTGAAGATGGTTTCGTTCGGAAGGGATCCGAAGAGAAAATATATCAGAGTTCCCAAGCTTGTTTTGAAAACTAATTATCTGATTGTGTTTGCATAAAATATTAGAGACAGATTTCCACTAAAGTGACTTAACTGCCATAAGTATACTTAATCTCAATGATTGATTGGAAGAGACCCGTTATAGACCGACCGCTTAACTAAGTCCTCGCCCACGCTGGTACAAGGGCGCGGGGTAGGACGACAAAGGGAACCGAGATAATAAAAATGACATGTAATAACAATAATTATTACGAATAAATTAGTATCAGTATCAGTATGAGTATGACTCTCTCAGCCCCCTTTGTCGCCTACCCTGCGCCCCTGTGCCGCGCGCGCGAGGACTTAGTTAAGCACGTAGTACTATTATATATTCTGTGGTTAAGCGGTCGGTCTATGGTAATGTGGGAGAAATTCGTCGTTTTTATAGAAAGCTCTCATAAAACAATATTTTGAAAAAATAAACTGGAATGGGGGCGAAGCTGGCGTGCAAAAGCTAGTACCTACACGAGTAAGGGTGCGACCAAACCGCCGCGTATACGCAGTGACGTGTCGTATGCGTCACGTTTTCTCACCGTTTCTTCATACATTTTGTTGCGATTCCGTAACGTCACCGTTTTTTAAGCGGCGGTGTGGTCGCACCCTAAGGCCAGTCACATACATACGAAATTTTCATAAGGTTTCCGTAAGGAATGACGTCAATTCGCAGCCCTGTCCCGTTCTTTTATATAGTGATATCCCGTTCGCTGACGTCGTTCCATACGGACGGAAACCGTATGAAAATTCCGTATGTATGTGGCCGGCCTAGTGGCCGATATATCTAATGAAATGCAATGCTGCCAATTTGCGGGTAGTATTAAGATCTATAATTACAACACACCGGATAAAGGTGGAAACACATTATTGACACGCGACGCGACCGGATGCAACGCGACGCGTGTTGAGTTGAATCAAATTGTATTATTTTCTATGACCAGAACCACACTATGAACATCCGACGCGACGCCATGCGCATACATTCGTTGCATCGGGTCGCGTCGCGTGTTGGAAATGTGTTTCCACCTTTACTCACGTATAAAATCCGAAGGATTGCTCCGACAATTGTTTCGGACTATTTCGTAGCACATCATCAGGGAGCGCTCGCCCCGGCGGCAGCGAAACGAACACGTTTTTATACGTGAGTTATCCGGTGTGTTGTAATGTGTGAGTCTCACTCTCACGTTAGCTTCATGTTGAAGGCATAAGATCTCATCCAAGTTTAGCTACCACCTTCTTTACCACAATCTTACTAGCTAATCCTGCAGCCAAGCAGCAGTGCTTGCGCTGCTGTGTTCCAGCGTGGAGAGTGAGTGGTGACATTGGTACATGAGGTATTCTTCTTTAGGCTGGCAACGCATCTGCAAGTCAGTCAGGGCCCTGTTTTATAAAGCTACAAGTAAAGTTACAATTTACAAGCGGAAGTCTCTATCTAACACTTAGGGTCAGAAAGAAACTTCCGCTTGTAAATAGGGCCCAGGTGACGCTTGTTCGTTTGTCTTTGTCGTAATGGTCTGGTTTTGACTCAGGCTTAACGGATAGTTACTTAAAGTCATAATCATAACGTAACTCATACGTGACGTCATAGGTAGGAACAGTAACGAGTGTCGTTTTTAAGGAAATACCAACTTTAATACATCTAACGACTGACACCAATACGTAATGGTAAGCGTAAGCCTGAGTGACGAGCGTCCGGCGGGGCGGGTAGCGGAGCGGGCAGCGGAGCGGGCAGCGGCAAAGGGCTCTGTACAGACAGCGTGCACTCAGGACGCTCACATACATTTGCTAGTGTTTAACTTGAACGCCACACGCCCCGCTACACGCTCCGCTCGAGCGTCTACTCAGATCGTACACTAAGTATATAGTTATTGCGTAATTAGCATTTTTGCGAAATATTTATTCAATTGTTTAAACGTGAAAGCTTATTTTGGCAACAAGGATCGTTTCTTTTTATAGATATTTTTTTTGGACCGTTTTGTTTATTTTACAAACATTCTCGGAATACGTTTTGCTAAAACTTTCTCGGTAGGTTTCTCATAAATATCATACTACCACGAGACATAAACGCGTAAAACTATATTCGCGATTCTATATTCGAATTATTGCTTTGGTTCGTTCGTGATATACATAATACTTCTTAATTCTTAATGTAGATATTTTTTATCTAAATTCCCTCAAGTGTCGGACCTTGTGCTCTTCCCGCGCAGATGGTAAAAGCCCATCGAGGGAATGGGCGAAAATCTTTGGAATCATGTTATAGGCGATGCGGCTAGCAACCCATCACTATTTTTATTCCCCTTTCCACCTATACGTCCACCATCATGCTAAATGTGGCCTTTAGGTCATTACCTTTACGCTCTGTCTGTCTACCCTGTAAGCGCTAAAAACGTGATTTATGTATGCATGTACGTTTGTATGTATGTTTGTATGTCGGTCAAACCAAGATCTGCTTAGTTTAGGTTTACTTTATATACTAGCTGTTGCCCACAATTCGTCCTCGCAGAGTTAAATATAGCCTATATACACATAAATAAATAATAATGGATTTCTATTGGTAAAAGCATTTTCAAAATCATTTCAGTAGATCCAGATTACCCCCTCAACCTCACAAACTCACAAACTTTACCTCATTATATATATAAAATAGACTTAAGTAATTTTTCGGACGCCAATTTAAGAATGACTTCAGTCTTCAGTGTAGGCGAAACGATCAAAAACCAAGCAATTATTCGACCATCATCATAGACATTATTGCTTTTGCAGGGAGCCAATCAGAGCGAGATGTCAGCCAATAGCAGCAAAGCGGACCTGGTCACGCGCATCAAGGCGCGCGTGGAGGCTGCCGACAAGAACCAAGCCAAGGCTCTAGGGGGGGTGTTCCTCTTCAACATCATCAAAGGGACACAGGTGTACAGCTGGAGTGAGTTGTTCTATCTCTGTTTATCTTTGAAGGGTCATAAGGCTTTGACACAACTTCGAAGCAATGCAATGGTGTGTGTGGAGTTCCCAATCCGTACTGGGCCCGCGCGGGAACTAAGTATAGGCCAAGCCCTCTCATTCTGAGTGGAGGACTGTGCCAAGCAGTGGGACGTATATAGGCTGGAGATGACGATGATGATGATGATGATATAGGCTTTGAAAGCGCGGGCACCATTGTGGGCGCGGTGGAAGCCCACGACCCTGAGGCCGTGCAACACCCTGTTGAAATATTCTGGAAAATTCTGCTGACTGTAACAGAGTTGGTGGCGCTTGCTTTAGCAACGTCTGATTTGTATAGGATACGTAGCTGGTGACGGCGCCATGGCGTCCCGATGAGGCGGCTCTTAGCAACCTAGGGTGGCATAATGGTGCTGCACTGGTGATCCACTAGCTCTTTTGCTTTCCTCAAGGTCACTCAAAGAACAGAAAGTTTATTTAGAGAAACTAGATTATGAGACACGTATCGACATAGCTCAGCAAATGTAATAGGCGGCAAACGACTTCTGTTATTGTGATGATATAGATGAATCGGGTAGGGGTGCTACTCGATCTTAGTAAAATACGCGAGTCCATCTCGCACGCATCATGTAGTTAATGAAATAATAACGCTAGACTTTCACCAAATAAAAGAAGCGCAAAGACAAGTCTTAGATCGAGAACTTAGATAAACAATTGGGTAGACAATATCATTCATCAAAGCGATATGGCAGCGAGAAATGACAGTAGGTGCAACCCGAATCCGTCTATCTGATTGAAAATTGACAGCATCTGTTGATACTACCGTTAAGCATGGCTTGCGCTACCCGTTGTTGCTTCTGCTTCGATGACCATCCAACGGAACCCATTGAACTAATAGTTCACCGTTCGAGGCAACCCGAGACCGCTCCCTGACTTTTGCAGAAAATGATGCGAACCGTGTTCTTAGTCGGTTTCGTTACTAATTGCCTTATATAGATACCACAGTAGAGTAGCTATAGACTTGAATAACCTAACCTAAAATTTCATTTTAGATACAAGCTTTTTTGCGGACTGTACTTTTTGTTGACTGTACTTGCATTGTCATCTGTCCTACATATTATGTGTACCAAATTTCAAGTCAATCGGACTAACCGTTGCTTTTAAGGATTTTTGTATCATAATGGCAATTTTTTTTTTATGTGAATAGGAAGGCTAACGAGCAAGTGGGTCACCTGATGGTAAGCGATCACCACTGTCCATAGACACCCGCAACCCCGGAGGGATTGCAGATGCGTTGCCAACCTAGAGGGCTAAGATGAAATGCCTCTTGTGCCAGTAATTTCCCCGGCTGTCTTACTCTCCACACCGGAACACAGCAGTGCAAGCACTGCTGCTTAGCGGCAGGATTAGCGAGTAAGATGGTGGTAGCTATCCGGACGGACCTTGCACAAGGTCCTACCACCCGTAGAAATCCATCATCAAATGTTTCCATCATGTTTCCATACATTGGATCGATGTTCAAAGTGAACCGCGAACTAAATTTTAAATCAAAAATTTAAATAAGAAAATCCTTGTAGGGTGTTCATTTGAACTACCCAACCACCTGTAAAAATATTCCGGAATCTGAGAGAGCTTTAATATGAAACAACACTTACAGCTTTGGACCTCAATAATGTCACCGTGTACGAGGGCGAGCCAGAAGACGACCCGGACTCCACATTCACTCTGACGGAGACCAACTTCAAACATCTAGTGCAGGGGCGCGAGGACCCGCGCGCCATCGTCCAATCAGGGCGCTGCTCGGTCACTGGTGACGTCATGAGAGCTATGAAGCTAGAGCCTTACATTAAACTAGAATAAAGCTACGAGAGCGTGGTCTGGGTCCTTACCATGACGTCTTAATGCGATTCAGTTTAGGGTAGCTCGCTGTCAGATTCATACTAAAAGTGACAGCTGAAACTTGAACTGAGTCGAAATTAGGACGTCATGGTAAAGGCCCCTGGACTCTCGTTCCGGATCATTCCAGGCGCAGAGATTGTCTATTGCGACAACGCACCGCGATTGTCACCTTTGCGCCCGGAATGATGCGGGGCGGGTTGTTTAGTTAGGTAAGGTAAGGTAGTTATAGGTAATTTAAAATGTTGGTTCTGTAATTTTTTAATTTAACAGTGTCGCGTGCAAGTTATACCCGTCTCTTTCTAGAAGGAATAGACGAGTAGTAAATCTGGCGCGCAACACAGCGTGTTATCCGTGCTGAGTGGGTAGAAAATTGTTATTTGTTGTATTGGAATAGTAATTATACAGTTCTATCTTTACCTAATAGGGCATAAACGGCCAGCGCTCCACTTTCTAACGCTTTCCGAAAGTAGGTTTCTGATTATTTCTTTTACAGTTTTTTGCGTACAAAATGACTTCTAACCGAGCTTCTACTTGATGTAAAGTTTTGGCGCAAAAAAGTCTTCAACGTCTTGGCGTCTAAATTACAATGGGCGTATAGGCAACGCATCAAAGAGCCAGCAACGAAAGTATTATCGAGCCATTTCTCGCTACAGGACTTGCACTAAAGACTTTTAGATCCGAATTTTGAAATCACATCACTCGATGAAGTCGATTAAAAACACATTCGAAAGTAGAGAATAAATCACGCTGGATTTGAAACCTGGGTAGATTTGTTTTGAGTAGGTAGTGGTCGTTTGGTAGAGCAATATAATGTAGGTACACAGATCTTTACCAATTTCCAATGATATTAAGTGAATCTATCAGTCTCAACTCAAACTTTGCATATTCACCATAAAACTTGTAGGAACTATAAGTATTTACGTATGTAGGTGTGTATAAGATCGTGACTGACTATACTGGGAACACCCCTAACATAAGGATAGTAATAAATGCGGGAACAACGAGCAAAAGATTAACTTTCGTGAATTAAACTGCATATTAGAACTATTCCGCTCTATATTTAATATGTCGGCCATTGTTTTGAATGCGGCATGACTTTCATTCGAAGATTATGCTTGTAAATTACTTGTAAAATGGGGTCCTAATTTGTGAAAATTACTGGCTTGTAACAAAGACTTGGTTCCGTGTGTGTAATGATTACGTCTGCGATTTTACTTAGATTACCTCTATTAAGTGCATGCGTACCGGATAGTGATAAAACAAGAGTGGTATACGTTTCCGAGATCATTATCCGTATTTTTATGGCTACTCTGTGGCTATTTTTGTTGTTATAGCTCTCTGATTACTATAAGTTATAGGCTTAAGTAACTTAATAAACATAATTTTACACAATCGGTTTTTCATTTGGCTAACTAAAGTTAAAATAAGTAAAAGTATAGGTTTTTATATTTTAGTGAAAAACTACTCAACTCTTTTTTGCAATTAGCAAGGCTTCAAATGAATTGTTATTTTATGAGTTTCAGTAATTGGAATAATTAATTAGTACTCGCTTTCACTGTTTGCTACTGACCAACTAATTATCATAATAATTAATGGCTCATCAAGATAAGAAAGACTAGTGGTAAAATAGAAACTAAAATTTTTCGATGAATCTTAGGAATCATGTTATAGGCGATGCGATTAACAACGCATCACTATTTTGATTCCCCTTTCCACCCATTTATACGCCCACAATCATGCTAAACGTGGCCTGTAGGCCTTGTTATCCTAGGCCCTGTCTACCCGTAAAGGATAAAGACGTGATTTAACTATTCTCTAACGCACTCGTAATGACAATCGTTCATTTCTTTCTAAAAAACGTAAAACATAAGGGTGGAAAAGAGATGGGGGATCGCCATTGCATCTTAAACAATAAGACTCCGGATAACCCTTCACATACAGAACTAAACTAGTATAATACTAGGACAGTCTAGTCGTCCTTGATAAGGCTATTGATCCTAAGTTCAATAGAAACTGGTCACCCTTTTATGGGCTGCTAGCGACTGCATATAATATATTTAGGTACCAACTTTATTGCTAAGATTGTGTCCTGTCCTCGTTGTAGCCATTTTACTATTTAACTCGTTAGACTGGAGTCGAGTTTGCAGAAAACAACAAAAATACGTCAAGTTCGAATAAAAATTGAAGATGAAAATTTATCTTGGTTTCAGCAAGAATATGATGATGAGAGAAAAGCAGGTTTTTTTGTCTATAATTATTTAATGTTCGCGGACACGATTGACAAGATTCAAATTGTGAAAAGAACTAACTAGCATGTAGAGCTTCGATTTTTAGGGTTCATTAGGTACCTACCTCAAAAGGAAAACACAAAACACAGACAGGATCATTTTGTTGTTCGTCCGTCCGTCCGTCTGTCGCAAATTAAAAAAAAAATGTACAAAAGCATCGCGATAGAAGCCTCACAGAAGATAAGGGGCGAGGACGCATCGCAGACGAATTCATAAGTCACTGCGTCTATTCTGTCTCTTCTGTTGTTTCCTGTCTCCTCTGTTGTGTTGGCCTGCGACTTAGAGGATTATTTTTCCGAAACACTTTCGAGTGGCTTATGTTATATCTTAAAAGAATAGTCGATGAACTAGAACAGCGTTTCTTAACCTTAGGTCGCGGGCGGTATTGTGGTGGGTCGCGGGAATTATCCAAATTTCATATTTTATAACAACATAGTTTAGCAAAATACAGCCTTTTAGTTGACCGAATTTGTTTATTATCACCAGAAAATAAAACATTAGGGTTGCCGGCTTCAGATATGTAGGTATTACTTTGGGTCGCCAGGCAAAAAGGTTTAGAACTGCTGTAGGCTTATAGTCTAACTCGCTCGCAATCGCCATCGTGTTCATTTTGTCAGTTCATGTATGAATGTGACAGCTAGCTGATTCCGATGCCAATTGTCAGCCCATACATGAACTGTCAAAATGAACACGATGGCGATTGCGAGCGAGTTAGAAAGAAAGAAAAGAAAGAAAGAAAAAGTTTATTTATGACAATCACAGTAATTAAAAAACAAAAACATTAAAAGCTACATAAAATTGACATAAAATGCCCCCAACTCAGCATTTGCTGGCCTTACGGCCAACGCTGATCTTCCGTTGGGGCCAGTTAGACATACGCCTACGGATTTAGGTATCAGAACTTGGCTCGCAGCATCCGCACTCCCGCGCAGATCGAGGCCGCGCAAACTGGTTGCCGCGATTACGGTACCGCGGGTCACCCACCTTAGACCCTGACACTGTCATCAGCGCCAAAATAGTCGCAGTACTGCTACCCCAGTTGAAGAAACAAACAAACAGAAAAGGAATACAGGGTCACTTTGAATTGTGACTAGTTAAGCACGGCCGGGCCAATGTTCAAGCGTTTCGACCGCTCGGTTCATGCGTCATTGTCGTCCCACAATTATTATCCTAACAGAAGGACAAGCCGCAACAACTTTGGATAAGCTGAATTCAGCATCGATACTGTGTTTCGTTGTCATAAAAAGTTAAGTCTCAGCATCATCTCTTTAATGGTTTATGCTATGACGATGACGAAAAAAAACGCCGAAAAAACGCTGAATATTCGCCCGGCCGCTGCAGCCGCCGCGCCCGCCTTCACTAAAGTTGCAACGAAAAAGGGGGGCTAAGGCTACTCCGAAATTCGGTTTTCGAAGTTCAGAGTTCAGAGAAAGTCCATTTCGTGTCCATATTCTGACGTTCCATGTCAGCAGCCGTTCCAGCCCACAGGCTCACCGCTTCGCAGGGATTATTTAAGAATTAGTTAGGGTAAACGAGCAAGTGGGTCACCTGATGGTAAGTAACAGCCATGGATACCCCGACGGCAAAGGATTGCAGATGCGTAGCCGGCCTAGACGGCTTAAGGAATACCTCGTGTGTCAATATATTCACGGGTTATCTTGCTCTCCACGCCGGAATACAGCAGCGCCAACACTGCTGCTTAGCGGTGGGATTATCGAGTAAGATAGTAGCGATCCGGGTGGACCTTTCACAAGTTCCTACAAGTACCTACCTACCCCGTGAAATCTAAGTTAACTACAAGCTTTAATCAATCAAAACAAAAATATGTATTTTTACCAGTGGCGTGGCGTCCATAGAACTCGATTCCCACCGGCTTGCCTATTTTAAGGCAGTTGGGCAATTTATTGTGCAGAATTAGAGGAAAAGGCTAGTTAAGCTCCCTTCGGCTTGCCTTCTGATATACTTGACGCCACGCCACTGATACTTACTACCTAGATCCTAGAGGAGCGCTTTTATCACATACTTACTCATAATATCACTCTTTATAATAGTCATTTCTCATAATTTCGTTTTTTATAACATATACGGACCCGTAGAGAGGATGGATGAAAGAAGATTAACTAAACAGATTTATACGGCGAGTGTGAATGGGTGCGTTAGGAGGGGAAGGCCTAGGCGGACGTTCCATGATCAAATTGGGGACGTTTTGGAAAAAGGCCAGGTCAAGAGTACCCGAAACCGACGAGCATGTATGAAGAGATTGATGAATGTGGATGAAGCGAAAGAGGTATGTCAAGATCGTAGCAAGTGGAACAAAGTAGTCTCTGCCTACCCCTGTGGGAAAGAGGCGTGACGATATGTATGTATGTATGTATGTATACGGACCCGTGCATTTTTCAGGTTTTTTTTATTGTCAGCCGATAGGCGTAGGTTACATTAGGTTAGGTTAGTTTTAGCGACAGTTAAAAAAATGCGGACTGTTTCAGAAATAAAACACTTTATGATGAACGATAACTATGGGTCATGACAATGACTAATTTTGAATAGGTTTGAATTTTATGAAAGTCAATATGGACCCAGATTCTAGTAATTATAAACGCAGTAAAGCTGGATCAAATTAAACCAATAAGTACCTGACATAAAGTAAATAACGTTATATAATAGCTCCACAGTATAATTGCAGTCCGTAATGGGAGAGTTTAAGGACACCGATGTATCACTGGAACTTTACTGTACAGTATGCACCTGGAGAACACTTGAGACCACAAGTGATATAACGATTTTATTATTCAATTTATCATCTCCAGCAGTGTTGTTATGGATATCCATATCCGTAACCGGAACTATCGGATAATCCGAAATAATTTAATATCCATAACCGTAACCGAAACCGACATTATATTTTACCAATATCCATATCCATATCCGGATCCGAAATTATATCCCTGATCTCCAGCACGTCTAGCATGACAGCGCACAAGAGTCGCGTCGCGCGCGAGATGCTACTTTGTTTTGTTCCAGATGCTACGATCCCGACATACCTACCTCTTTCGCTTACTTAATCCACATTCATCAATCACTTCTTACATGCTCGTCGGTTTAGGGTACTCCTGGATGTCCCTCACTATTAAACTAAATGTCGGCGTTGCTAACACTTTACTCGGCGACGCTACCGGTAAATCCACCTAATACAGCCTGGTGCTATTTCCATTATATCGGCCGCCCGTCCGTCCAACTCACACGTTGCTCCCGCGCACAATTAAAATATAATATTATAATTAAAATATAATTTATGTCATAGTCGTACAAGCTTATTTAATTGTGATAATGGACGTCAAACTGTGTGTCGTTTTTGTCGCCGCGCTGGCTGCTGCTGACGGTAGGATTTTGTTTTTAAGTTTTGATTAATTTTATTGTCCTGTTCGTAAATTGGCATGCTTTGTCGGGAAGTTTTTTTTTAGTAAAAAGTTGAAAATCATAAAGCTCCTGGTAACTTTATTAATTTTATCAAATTTAGGTAGTTTGCAATTATTATTTTATTAAAATCTAAAAATAAATGAAATTTTGCACTAGATTTCGACATTATTCATTCTATGAAAAAAGTCTTGACTTTTTTTAGTATTTTTACTTGAATCGAAAAACAAAAAAAAAATAACAATGAAATGAAACAAGTCAATACTCTATACGCAGAACAAAATAAACTCTTATATTATTAGAATTAGGTACTTTCATGATCTATGAAAGTTTTTTATTGTGAACTAACAAAAAATTTTGTAAATAGGAGTACAGGAACAATCAAATTATGAAATAAGCCGAAACAAGCTCGGGTCTGGCGGCGGTGGTGAGTGATACAAATCATACATCATTTCAATGATCATGATGTCATCACCATAACGCCATCCGTCATCACCATGTCAAGCAGCTTTCTTTTAAAAAAGATTTTTTTTATGTCCTTGTCCTTTGCAAAACAATCTGCTGTATTGTATGTATACTTAGTCGACCAAGAAAGTCCTCTATCACAGGTTCAGTGTCATTTGTAGGTACAGCTTAAAGCAAGGGTGAAAGCCATTAAAAAAAAAAAAAAAAATTAAAACGTCAAAGCCTATTTTTACTCACAAGTCAATGTGAAAATCAGCTTTATTAGGTACTTTTTTTCTAATGGAGGAACTGGCACAAAAATTATAAGGCACTTTCTTGGTCGACTATACTTTATAGTAGGCACGGATCAAAATACAGACCGTTAACTTTAATTGACCATTAGGTAACTTAGAAGTAAAAACAGTACTAATTACCTACAAGCACATAGGTATTGTATTTTTTAGTTTTGAAGATGTGTATTCTGACATATTTGACTATCCCCATCACCCTTATTACCGAATGGGATGTATCTGTGTAATTATAAAATTTATAGGTACTTGTGATATATGTGTGATATTTATACACAAGCAAAAACACCTTCAATACTTACTGTAAATCGAGATACTGTTTCACAGAAGTTATCACATCACCTTCATTGGCTTACGGTAGCATTTCATGTCATCACGTTTACACTTTACATTTTCATTTACATTTTTCACATTCTGTCTGTGTACAAGTGGCAAAGAGAACCATTGTCGCAGTTCGTTGACAAGGTTGTGGAAGGAAATTTTCGTACCTATGTTTTGGAGACGCCGAATAAAATAAAATAAAAGAGATAAATTAAGAGGCTGACAACACCAAATTTTGTTGAAATTGATGTTATTTAAGCACTTTTTTAAGAAAAATTACACACAATAAAAATCCAAAAAAATATGTATGTCAATTTTCATCATATTTCAAACACGCTGGACGGACTCGATACATAATTGAACAAAATCGGCTCGATAGAAAATAATTGCAAAGATTGGTCTTAAAATCATCATTAAACGGTTCTATGTCTTTAGTTTTTCGACGTATGGGTCTGCAATTAAAAACATGAAGTCAACATATTCATACCTACACGGCTAACGAGTCATATTTCACAAATAATCTATACTTTTTTTTATTTCTTATTATTTGTGTCTTATTTTCAAGATTTTAGACGCGCGCCAAGCTGCCGTAATAGTTTCTTCTCTTTCACTAACAGGCATGCGATCCGTATGTGTAAAGAGTGGCGCTGCTCAAGGTCATTTGCTGATGACAGCGCCTTAAGTAAGCATTAAATTTCACGAGTAAGTAGCTACCTAGTAGGTACAGTCGCCATCAGATAAAATCTGTGTACTGTGTACTACATACCTACTAAATTACCGCCTGAAATACTTAAATTTTCCACTGCTCTACTCGTATTTTTAATTCAACACAACTTTGTATCAGTTAGAGGTATATATGGTAATTTCATAACCATGTGACTTCAAAAATCTTGGTCATGAAGATTCATTAAGAAATCAGCATTAATTACAATTTGTCAAAACAACGCGTATTACAAGGCTAATAAAATTACCAAATGAATACGCTATAGCTCGTAATAACAGTCTCATTCACATAATACTTCCGCCATAGGTACCTACCTGTTTAACTCATGCCACTGATGCAAACAAAAATACTTACTGAATTCCCAAAACCCAACAAAAACCGCGTATTGTCTTAAACACGTAAAAAAGATGATAAACTAACGTATATTTCAACTAATTACTCATCTAATTACAAAGGCGACGCGCGAGGACACAACGAAAAGTGTAAATTTTAAACTCAATTTGTTAAAATCTTGGAATTGTTCTCAGGCTATGAGGAAATTCTTGGTGTTTAGTTTGTTTCTGATTTTCGAGATAAGTATGTAATAGGCGGTTAATTGAATTAATCTGCAGTTTATTTTAATTATTGTGATAATACCTAAATGAATGCGTCACAACCACAACTAGTACCTATTGTCCGTACCTATCGATTTGGGGGGGGTGTCCAATATTATAATAATAACTAGCTTTTTCCCGCGACTTCCGTCTGCGTAGACTTCATTCATTGACAAAAGTCACACATTGCTATGCATATTTCAATAGGCACATAAGTGTGCGACCACACCGCCGCTTAAAAAACGGTGACGTTACGGAATCGCAACAAAATGTATGAAGAAACGGTGAGAAAACGTGACGCATACGACACGTCACTGCGTATACGCGGCGGTTTGGGCGCACCCTAACACTTTAAACTTATTTTGCTGACATTAGATTTCAAATCCAAATCCTGTAAGTTGCCCTGATATTTATAAGTGTTGACTATTTGTGAAAACCGCAATAAAATCCGTTGCGTAGTTTTGGAGATTAGCGAACACATACATACATACAGAACAGACGGACAAAAATTATATAATCTATGTTTTGTGGTTTATTCACCTCCCCTAATCGTTAGCACTCTATTTTTTGATGAATTTATTTAATCTACAAACACGAACTTTCTACTGATTATTATTATGTATAGAGTATAGGTAATGCAATGTTCGTAGGTTTATACCTACGCGTGGGTAGGTACCGAAAAAAAACACAGAACTTCAGTATGCTTAGTGTAAGTTTTCGGTCACAGAATACGTCTCGACCGCGTTTGCGTTAAAATGTCTAATACTATGAGAAGTTTTAGTTGTCGTTTCGTTCCGCTTGTGGCGCTGTTCATTTTCTCATAGTAATTGAAGCGTTTACTTGAACGCGTTCGAGACGTTTTTATACGCGAAAACTTACACGAGTAATTCTTTTAAAGTAGTAGGTACGCGAAAGGTTTTTTAATCGTGATCATGGCGGCGGAGTAGCAGAAAATCTCTCGAAGTATTTCCAAAGGGGGACAGACCAGACAGGGATAATTTTTCACGATCACTAGCTAACTTATCACGCATGCAACCTCATCACATCTCATTTCATCTCAAACCATCTCATCATCAACAGGTTTCTCCCTTAAAGACATAGCAGCATATTTAATAGGCGGCTACGGGCAGTACAACCCGGATTACCCCCACTACAACGGTCAAGGAGGCCTCTACCCCAGCGGACCGGGGTACCCCGGTCAATACCCGGGCAGCCAATACCCTGGTAGCCAATACCCGGGTGGACAATACCCAGGGAACTACCCGGGCAACCAATACCCGGGGTATCCGGGTCACAATTCAGGAGTAGCTGGGCCGCCGGGAGCTCACCCTGGCTGTCCTCTGTGTGATTCTTCTGTGTACAGCTACTGTTCCCACAAGCAAGCTCATGATGCGTGCTGCTGCGAAAATTCTGCATGTGAGTAGTTAATATTAACTCTTCTGTTGTCTGTACTTGCATTGTCATTCAAATTTTGAGTCAATCCTGCCGCCAGAAGTGGTATTTCTAAACAATACTGAAAACTAAAATACTTACAAAATCCGGCCAAGTGGGAGTCGGACTTGCACTATAAAAATCTAAAAACCAGTGTAAGCAGCGCCCTGCTCCAATGCAAAATGTACCTACGCAGTGTGGGGTCACTTTATATTGGTCCCTGGTATACAGTTGTAGGGGAGCCCAAGCGGGGATTTCGGGATTTACTAAAGCGCGGCAGATTAATATACAGGGGGATACCTTGTACCCGGTTAAGTACCTCCACAAAACATGAGGCCCATATATAAGGCCGCCCGTTAAGGATACAGGATCAGATTAGTAAAAAAAAATTGACCATCAGAAATTCTCGAGCGCGTCAGATTAAGGTAGGTGAGTTAATTACATCCTAAAAAGTGTATATTCCACTAATCTGACAATTTGAGGGTGACGTAAAAAAAGGGGAGGGCAACAAAGTTGTAAAAAAAAAACGTCATCTCGACATTCTCGAGCGTAGCTAAATTTTTTTTTATTTTGAAGGAAATAATTCAAGAATAATGAAAAATATATAATCTGACGATTTCCGCAAGCCGAAATAACAAAAATTCGTCGATAAAGTTAAATGCGTGCAGCTGCGTGATGCCTACATTTCCTTCTCCGGGTTTCTATTCCTCTCTCACTCTTTCTCTATCTATTACTCTCTCACTCCGTCCCCACTCTGGTTTCTGTTGCCATGATTATAAAACATTCAATTGTTTTAAGCTTTTTTTTAAGTAATTTTTTTATAAATACATGTAATTTACTAAAAAAGCATACACTTATTTATTTGCATGCTATTTCCTGAGCTTTTTAATTAATTAAGTTCAATGATTTCAAAAAATAAGAAAAAAAATTTTTTTGAATGTGGTTTTTTTGGAATAACTTTTAACCGGCTTTATCGATTAACTTCAAAAACTAATCCGCCTTTGAGCTTGAAAAACCACGTCGATCGCCACCAAGCTGGTCAGAATCGGTTGATTCGTTCGAGAGATATCGTGAACGAAAGAAACCCGAAAAAGTGTTTTTTCGGGATTACTCCGAAATTTGTGGTTCGAACAATTAAAATTGCAAAATTACTTACGAGGATGATAAAACTGCGTCGAATGGTGCCAACCGCGTGAAAATTGGTTGATCCATTCAAAAGTTATTGCGGTTTGGAAATTCCAAAAATAGTGTTCTATGAAACTTTTATCAGACTTTCGAGCTGAGAGAGCTCAAATGCATAGAAATATTATTTCTTTGAACTCAGCGAACTCAAAATATCACATAAATTATATTTTGAGCTCAAAAATGTCATAAGTACAATTTCAAGCGCCCAGGAATGGAATTAGCGGGAAGTTGCAGGGATGGCCTTTAAAGTGAACCGTTTTTCTAATTTTTTTTTGTCAGATCAGGCGAATCCCTCTAGATAATCGTCAGATTATGAGACAGTACGTTTAGAACATAAAGATGAACCATATATATCTTAATCTGACGCGCTTGAGTATTTCAAAATGGCGATTTTTTTTTGCACATTATTAAAATGGCCGCGAGTTTGCGTCCCATCGAAATCGTCAGATTAGTGAATGAGAGCTTTTTTTTGGTGTACTTAATACTCCCTTAGAAAATCTGACGCGCTCGATAATTTTTTTTTTTTTCATTTTCAACCCTTAAATACAACCACCCGCATCATGCAAACGATCAGATTAACATACGTACATTATTAAAAATACGTAGGGCATTGATGCTATCAATATCTGATGCACTCGAGGATGTCTATGCAACAGTTTTTTTTTACATATTTAAAAATCTATAGCCGCTTCCCCCACCGATGTAAAGGTATATATCATATAACATTTTTTTCTTCTTATCATCTAAGCTTTGCATCCCAATAGGTCTCTACGACGCTCGAGTAAATCCCCATTTAGCCTCGTGGGCTCCCCTACTACAGACATACATACAAATTTACGGTTTTCGCAATTTTTCCTTTATCTGTGCCATGAGACGTTGCTTTGTAACAAATTTTAAGGTTCACGGGAAGTATCCAGTAGGTTTTGATTCCCTTGTGAGTTTCGAAAATTTGCGGAAATTTGCGGCATAAACGGCTGTATAGGTATTTTGATTGCTCGTTCACAAATGCTCGGGTAAGAATACTCAGTGAGGACGCCTCTTTAGACACATGTCTTTGTTTCCAGACGCCCCGTACAGCTGTCGCAAGGCGGACTGCAAGTTCCTCTACGCCAACTCGTGCCAGGAGTACAACCTGATCTCGCGCTGCTGCTGCGTGGATGTCAACAAGAGCGCCGAGCCCACTCGGGTCGTTACATAGACTATACTAGCTTTAAGGCCACATTGAGCCAACTCGTTGGGCCAGGGCGTTGGGCCAACGTGTAGAGACTACTTGGCTGTATGTTGGTAAACAAACAGTAAACAGCGACATTTGGTACCTACTCCTTATTTTGGCCCAACGCGCTGGCCCAGTCTTTTATAGTGTCCGTCCGAACCGTTTTTTGCCAACTGAAACCGAAGGCTCGTTTCGGTTAGTTTCCGCCGAAACCGAACCTTAAATGAGGTTAAAGCTGTGAATACTTAAAATGTCAGCGTTTTGTTCTTTCCTGGGCCCCAATTTTTGAAAGCACATCACTCGAAAGTGGTATTAATCTGTTTATATCTTCAAAGCTACAGCTCTAATCAAATTTTTGACTAGTTCACAAGATTACCTAATTAGAGCCGTATCTTCTAAGCTACTCTTATTTCAAATTCAGCACAATATTTCACTACTATCGAATGGTATTTTCACACATGTGCTTTCAAAAATCGGGCCCCTGGCCCCTATTTTGCCAACTTATCAATTGTAGGCGTAGTCAATATGAAGCCAACCGGCGTAGATACTGGTCGAATTTGTAATGTAAACAGTATGATCGCTTGTCACAGACAATTGTCATGTTGGTCAACTATAGGTAGGTATAGTCAACGTCAAAATAGCTCATCAATTTAGTACTTTGTCGTAGTAAAGTACATAACCATACCGACAGTTGAATGTGCCATAGGGACTATCACAGCGACAAGGCTTTATGATCACAAGGTTTTTGACGTTGACTGTACTAGGTACCCCAAAAGGAAAGTGCAAATATTACCCAGAACTACAATGTATGCTTCGGTGCGGTCAAGTTTCGGCTGTTTTTGGCCGAAACCGAATCTTTGGCCGAAACCGACAGAAACCGAAACTGAAACTTTGGCCGGACACTAAAACTAGCTATAAGTTTTTGAATACTCTTTGTATTTATACGTAGAATGTTAAGGAGCTCTGTACAGCCGAGAATTAAATATAAATAAAATAAATATCATGGGACAAATTACACCAATTGACCTAGTCCCAAACTAAGCTAAGCTTGTGCTATGGGTACCAGGCAACATATACAACATGTTTTGCGTTTCCAGCAACTGTCGCCGGCAACGTGGGGTTATGTGGTTACGTTGCGTTCCTTCCTCATGTATGGCAACTTTGCGGGATTTATTATATCTTAAGCTCAGTCGTCCAACTTTGTCGCGGGACTCTTGTCCCCTAGTCAGTGGCGCAACTATAACGTTTGGGGCCGTGGCAAATTCATCAGAGCCTTGTGTAAGTTTTCGCATATAAAAACATCTCGAACGCGTTCACGAAAACGTCTCAATTACTATGGAATAATTGACAGCACCGCTAGCGGAACGAAACGGCAACAAAAAGTTCTCATAGTATTTGACAGTTTAACGCAAACGTTATCGAGACATATTTCGCTATCGAAAACTTACACTAAGCATACAGATCCTGCCTCAATATAATAAAGTTGTCATCGTCCCTTTTATGCTCTAAGGCCTAGGCCAAATTCAGAGCCCCGTAGAGCTAGGGGCGCATGGCATTTTGCCAATCCTGCCACTATGCATTTACACCACTACGTAGTGAATCCTTGGCTTAACTGGTATCGTAAACAATCGGATACCCGAAATAAAAATCTACTCGAAATTACTCAAAACCGAAAACCGAATTAACCAAATCTACGCCCTATAATTCCTCCCACGCATTTAGTTTGTACTCAGTACTTTGGTATTATAGGATTCCGCCCTGTCACATTATGTTGTCATAATTATTCTAATATCAAAAATCCGAAATCATTTCATATCATAACCGTCATCGCAACTGAAACCATGAATTTTTTTTTTTTTTTTTAGTTTATAACTTATCGGATTCAGAACGGTTTCGGGTAGATTTTTAATTAGATTAACTTATTCTAATCTGGCTAATTTTATAAAATATAATAAGATATACGTAAGAGGTAATAAATGAAATAAAACACTGTATACATTATCTTACTCGTTTATGCACCACTAATTCATAGTACCGTTGGTACCCAAACCCAACCATACGTCGCGCTGTAGAAAAAAACCGATGCTGCCAGAGCATTATCAAAATCCAACTTTAAGTCGTTACCACAAGAGACACACTCACTTAGGTCAGAAAATCTCTCAAATATATTGATAGGCGTTACAACTGTCAGCTGAACTATCACAGTATATATCGTACAAATTAAACCGCCTACAATTACAAATTATTACAAATACAATGCTAGTTTAAGTTTAACATCGACCATTTATACTCTAGATACATTTGCCTGCTATTAAAATTTTTAACGTTTTTCAAAAAAAGTGTACATGATTTTTTTCCACAATAAAAAAAAAGTTGGGTTTTCCTTACTTCAGAATCTTCTATCGATCCTTATACAAGAAAAATGTTCTTTACGTTAAATTCTCGAAAAAAATAAGTACACTTTTTTGAAAAACGCCCTTTCACATTTATCTAGCCATCGTTTAGCATCGGCGTTGAAAACAGTATTTTGAGAGCTGTTTTATCGGCTCACTTTCGAGCGACTGACGTCGTATCTTGAGTATAAAATGATCGAAGTTTACGCTCACGTATACAAACATGACCAATCTAAATACAAAATAATTATCATCATCATCTTGTCCAATTCAATCTTAAGACTTACCTGATTAACTGTCGTACACAGAATCGATATTTTTTTTAAAGATAAAGCCTTTCAGACGCACGCTCCGGGTTTTGAACCAGCATCACTAAGGGCCTGTTTCATCACTCTCTGTTAAGTGTCAGTTATCTATGATGAAACTGGCACTTAACAGAGTGCTGAAACAGGCCCTAAGCTAAGTCCACCTTACCAACTCATGCGAATATCCTGTTTTACGGTCACGTGTCACGTTCTTTTATTTTTAACCTAATTCGCAAAAAAAAATCGAATCTTCATGAAAAAAAGACAGTTATTCAAACTAAAGTGGGTCCTATAATGAACGTGACATAATATTTGCTCCAAGACAATACTCCATTTCGAATACAAAACTTCGCGTCAATATTTTTGCCGAAGCGCCAACTATGACAAACTTTAATGGCTTTTACAGAATAAATCTACAATTAAAAGTTAATTGTTATCAACTCTGAGTACGACAGTTAGTCTAAACACTCAAGATCTGTTACACAAGAAAATTGGACACAATGACTCAGTACCTAGACATAACATACAGCGACCTTAGTAACTAAGAATTCGTTTGTTTACACAAATATCATCGAAATTACCATGATGTGTAAACAAGTGATGAATATTTTTGTTAAAATATGGATTGTCCAAAACCATCCTGAAATTGGGCCAAAACACGTTATAACCAATATTTTAACCTTCTCAAGTCAAGCCTAGCTAATCAGTAAAGTTAATTAGACTTTCATGAAATTTCATGATCACTTTTTTGGGCAATTCCAATATAAAGTGTACCCTTTTCTTTTTTATAAGGGACACTTTAAAGACACTGTCATTTCACAAAATTCGCACAAAAATTCTGTGGAAAAGGTAATGTTTCAATGGGTATAATGTTAAATTGAAAATGCCCAATCTCAGGTCTCGGGGTACCCGATATTCACAGTGAAGTTTAGAGGTTACAGTAAAATTTTAAAATGACAATATTCTAAAATGAAAAGTTTTTGGTCGTAGACACTGGTTCGTTCACACATGCATAGCCTAAGTAAGCTTTTCAAAACAACTCTCAAAATAAACGAGTACAGTGGGCGAGTAAAATGAAGTAAGTGACGGATGCGAAGATATACATGTATATTAAATTTCACATATTTATTTCGAAAAATGTTTCCACAAATAACCAAGTGGCGCAATCGGGAAAAAAACTAAAGCATGTCTATTCTATTCTCCCTTAAGAGCGTGCATCTCTACTGAGCTGGCAACGCCGCAGTTTTGGTGATTTTTTGCGATTATTTCACAGAAAATGGATGAAAGTTTCAAATATCCGTCTGTAGTGCACTTCATTTTTAGTGTAGTAATGGTCTAATGCAATAATTGATCATGATAGACTTCTATTTTCTTATTAAATGAGTGATCGTGTTTTATCCCTTTAATACGAAAATAAAAGTCCATCACGATTAAGCATTGCATTTTAGTAAATTTATTAAATCATTTTTTTAAGTCTGAAAACTCTTATTGAAAATTAAATTCAGTCTGAAAACCCGTATCGCCTTTACAAATTTCCAGCAATATCATAAAAAAAAAGTGTATTTTTTTTAATTGAAAATCTAGCATCCTTCGCATCCTTTAACACTATGTTCATTTTACTTGCCTTTCACGACGACAGCTACGTAATGTTTTGGCATGCAGGCTCCAAATACTTAGACAGGTCGAACCGCACTAGTATATCTTACATTATTCGACGGTAGAACACTTCGTAAACGCGCTTGAATCTATCAGTATAATAACAATAAAAAGGCCTTTTATAATCGGCGTTAAATTTCAGAGAGAATATTATATTTATAGAGGCATAAAAACGCCAAATGTGAATATTGTGACTTTAATAGAAGGAATGTGTTGTTTATGGGCAACTGTATCGGAAGAAATATTAGACCAAATGCATCGGCTAGCGAACTATATTACTCACTTTTATTTGCAACCATTATTTAAAAAACAAAAGTTTATTTTGCAAATAGGTCGCCAACGGCTCGTTCGCGTGTTTTCACACTTTCTCTATAATTAGACAAGTTCTAAGTCAACACACAAGCAAATTACGAATTACGCAAATAATACAAATTACGAATGAAAATCATCTTATCTATTAGATCATCTACAGTAGCTTACACTGAGGGTCGCACGTCTAGCACAAGAGCACACAAGAGTCGCAAGATAGATTGCTCGTCTATTTCTTACTGTTCGTTCTAGACGGGTAGTATATCTCGCGCGCGACGCGACTGTTGCGCGCTGTCGTGCTAGCCGGGCGGGGTGGACAGCACGCACAAATTGTGCCTACCCTGGCGATCCCCCACTGCAAGCCACTGTATGATACCTTTGCTTGCTATGCTTACTCGTACTGTGAAGTACCCGAAAGTTGAAGCGTTGTTAATTGAAATAATACTTTTCTTCAACTCCGCATTTGACACATATTTCGCCGATACAACCAGACCTTTAATAACCGCTATTTTGGCATAACGCTATTCAATAACGTTATAATTACCGAATAGCGTTTTTTTTAATATAACGTTTTGCATAACGCTATTTTTCATAACGTTATTTATTTATTTATTGACACATATTTCGCCGATACAACCAGACCTTTAATAACCGCTATTTTGGCATAACGCTATTCAATAACGTTATAATTACCGAATAGCGTTTTTTTTAATATAACGTTTTGCATAACGCTATTTTTCATAACGTTATTTATTTATTTATTGACACATATTTCGCCGATACAACCAGACCTTTAATAACCGCTATTTTAGCATAACGCTATTCAATAACGTTATAATTACCGAATAGCGTTTTTTTTTAATATAACGTTTTGCATAACGCTATTTTTCATAACGTTATTTATTTATTTATTGACACATATTTCGCCGATACAACCACCTTTAATAACCGCTATTTTGGCATAACGCTATTCAATAACGTAATATTACCGAATAGCGTTTTTTAATATAACGTTTTGCATAACGCTATTTTTTTGTAACGTTGTATTTTATAGCGCAGGCGCACTACCCGCCCGCACCTCTCTCGGTCCCCTTTGTCGTCCTACCCCGCGCCCCTATACCCGTGCGCGTAGTTCATAACGTTACTATAACGCTATTTCATTACGTTATTTGTTTCTTTCCGTTATTATATGATATAACGTTATGAAAGAATATAGAATTTGTTTGAACGAGAAAACACAAATGGCACATATTTTTTAAATTTTTACAAACATATTTTTGAAATTATACGAAATTAAATGTCAGGATACAAACAGTTAAAGCAGCGCTAAAAAAAAATGTTGTGTACCTAATTATACAGAAGGTTCGAGATACAAAGTGGATACAATTAGACCAGTAAGTATTTTTTTTTCATAGCGTTTTAAAGGTCTGGATACAAGCCCCATTCACGCAAACGTTCTCAAAACTGTAGTATACTGATAGAGACAATCCCGCTAACCTGCTCAGCGCATGCGATAGTGATTCTTCTCCTGCACCTGACATAGCTCGCCTTTGAAGTCGATCTCGATCTCAAAGTCGAGGTCGCGGTTGTTGCGCGCGTTCTGGCGCATCGAGAACGTTCCGGCTATCTCCTCTTGTTTCTTCACCTGTGATAGTACAACATCAATGTAATGTAGGGAGAGGCCACGCCACAATAATAATAATATAGCCTTTTTATTCCGAATACGCTACAATTTCAGTTAGTACATGTTTTTGTTGTTGTATTGTCGCGTAATTCGGCGTGCCTCATGGCATAGGCCTCCTCGTGTATTGGATGGTTTGGGCTATAGTTCCCACGCGCGCCCACTGCGGATTGGGAACTTAACATGTGGGATGTGTGCAGGTTTCCTAACGATGTTTTCCTTAACCGAAAAGCTCGTGGCAAATTCCAAATGTAATTTTCGCACATAAACTCCGAAAAACTCAAGAGGTGCGAGCCCGGGATTTGAACCCACGACGCTCTGCTTGAGAGGCCACAGGTCAAACCTCTAGGCTACCACGGCTTTTTTGCAACAACATAGCTATTGTGTAATCTAAGAGAAAGCGTGACAATGTCTTTGAGTTTGTTTACATAATAAGACTTAAGGATGAATGGACCTTAGGTGCAAGTTTAATATTTTAACAAAAAAATTGTTTATCCCACCCACCAACCACCCACAGACAAATGGAACAGGTGAAAGAATGTAACGACTAGTAATAACGACTGACTGACCGTCATGTACTCGTCGAAGTAGAACACGGTCTGCTTCCAGTGCGTGTAGGGCGCCTCCGGGGCGGTGCTGAACCCGAGCCGCTTGTGCGACTTGGTGAACTCCACGTTGAAGAACGTCACCAGGGCCTGGATGAAGTCGTTGCGGCGCACCTGACAACACACCATGTATACGGTCTATTACAAAAATGGTCTTAAAAAAACCGGCCAAATGCGAGTCGGATTCGCGCACGAAGGGTTCCGTACCATTATCTATAAATATCTGTAAACCAGTGTAAGCAGAGCCCTGCTCCAAAGCAAAATATAATGCAGTGTGAGGTCATTTTATATTGGTTACTTACATAGACAGACATACATACAAAATTTACGGTTTTCGCAATTTTTCCTCTATCTGTGCTATGAGACGTTGCTTTGTACCAAATTTCAAGAGTTCACGGGAAGTACCCTGTAGGTTTTGATTCCCTTGCGAGTTTCGAAAATTTGCGGGAATTTGCGGTATAAACGGCTGTATCTTTTGCTTGCGTTGGCTTAGTAGTTTGATTTTTTTCACAGCTCTAAGGGACAGTAGACCTGAGTATTTGATATAAATTTCAGCCTGATACCTCCACGCGTTCCTGAGAAAAAGAGTCTTGACAGACGGACGGACGGACGGACAGCAAAATGATCCTATAAGGGTTCCGTTTTTTCCTTTTGAGGTACGGAACCCTAAAAATGACACAAAACTGGCAAAAAAAATAAGGGAAACTTTCTTTCTTTAAAAACACCCATAATTTTTTTTCATTGTGGAAAAAAATGTGGACACTTTTTTTTAAATGGTCACATTATACCAAGTTCCGATTTAATCCGACCACTTTAAGATCAGAATACTGGTGGTCTAACTTACCTGAAGGTGGAATTTGGACTCAAAGTTGAGGTCTTCTTTCTTGACCGTGTACAGATCTATCTCTTTCAGCAGACACGAATTCGTCACTACCTGTAACAGGGAAATAAACATTTAAAACAATATTGACATAAGTGGTGCACCTTTTTTAACATTCTGTTAACCCTTTATAAGGTCCCATTTATTGGAGCATACTACCACAGAATCAAAAGCAGCTATCGAATGCATACCTGACAAAGGATATTTTCAAAGCTAGTCGAATTTTCAATAATTACAATGGAAATTGTGACGTATATTAAAATCAATAAGGTTGAAATTCCAACACAATGCATGTGGTCGCTAAATCGCCTCTACCTTATAAAGGGTTGTCCGGCCCGGACCCAGAACTGTTTTTTTTTTTTAACAATAGAAGACGAACTAACGTGTCGTCAGCCGATAGAAAGATGGGTTACGAATGTTTTGCCAGCTATTTAAAATTAATAATAAAATTTAAAAATCCCCAACGCATTATAAAAAAATAATTCTATGTATTATTTATTTCGGAAAAGATGATACTCTTCAAACTACTGGATCGATTTTTACCAAACATGGCTAAGAACCACCGCAAGGAAACTTGATTTCGAATGAAAAAACAGTATCAAAATCGGTCCATCCCCTTGAGAGCTACGATGTCACAGATAGACAGACATTGGCGCATGACACCCCTCTTTGAGCCGGGGTTTAAAAATAAGCAGGCGCGGCTGAAAATTGCTCAAAAGCGTAAATTCATTTTCGTTAGGGATGTGACACGACACAACACATCAGACAAACGTGAATCCGGCTTTAGCTAGTAAATTAATAAAAATGTGTCATTGACCTGTTTGGCGTCAACAACGTCGACGAGCGGCTCCGAGATGGCGACCTTGCGGATGGAGCTCATGTCGAACCCGTACACGTCGTCCCACCAGTTGATCTTCTCATCCTTGTACTGCCGGTCCTCGATGCCGCAGATGAACAGCGTGCATCTGACAGACACACACACACTCCACAGTTAGATAAGATAAGATAACATTTATTGCCACTAAAAATATAAAAAAAGAAATACAGACTAACTGAAGAATTAACATTAGATTGTTTTGTTAACAAAAAAAATCTTGTACGCAATGGCAAAAGGAGCAGGCTCAGCTTATGCTGCGCTTACGCAGAAGCTGCCAGCGCTGGTTTTCAGCCTGCCCCGTGACTCATGCTGGGGTGCCTAGTATAGAGGGTTAATTGGCGTGCAAGAAGAGAAAAATATGAAATGATATAAAAGATATTGCCGAACTGAGTCTTCTGTCTCTATTTATAACTATGAAACAGACAAAGATGTTATCCATCATAAATATCAGTAACAATGCAGAAAGTGGTCCAGGAAACTTAATAATAATAATTCATTTATTTACAAACAACAAAGATCCACAATTAGGTTAGGTAGGTACACACAAATGGAAATAAATTAAATTACAATTAGATTACATAACAATAAAGGTCAATAGTACATTTATAAGATTATTAACGAAAATGTCGAAGATTTAAATTAAATTTAGATTTAAATTCTTGAATAAAAATTCTAAGTACTGATGTGATTAATGATTCAATTTCAGTACTACACTCTCAGTGTATTCTTGACATTCATTTTTAACTAAGTTTGTATAATATCATAAATGATTCTTGTGACTCTAGTACAGTGGTTCTTAAGGCACTTGTCTGACTAGTTGTCACTTATCTAATTATTTGTTAGATTGGCCCCGCGGACCACTATGGGTGCTTCCAGAGACCACCAGTGTTCCACGGACCACCAGTTAGGCACTTGTCCCACCGCCGGGAGTAGCGAGAAGCGAGTATTTTTTAGTATGGAAATTTTGTCGCTTTTGTCGCCGGGCGAAGTGAAATGTGAAGGTGCAATTCCGTCCATTGGGGCCAATCAAAGCCATACGTTAGATACGTAGTTATGTACTAGGTGGTCTACGGCAAGACGGAAATTTTGACAAATACTCCCTCATGCCCTCACGGTTAAGAATGATTGCTCTAGTATGTGTGCTTTTCAAATGGTCAGTAGCTGAAAGGGGCCTGGCAACTAATGGTTTCATGTTCAGAACGGTCAATTTGGTTTATCAGCTATGAAAACCACACAATGGAAAATAATAAAAATCAAAAAATCCTTATCATGCTACCCAACAATGCCACATCAAGATCTATGAATTCTGAATGTTTATAGTAGTTTCAATGGTGATGAAATACTGTCAAGTTTCATTATTCTTATTTGCCTAACTAACCATAACTTGTGTAACCATAACGTGTTTTTATCAATAAATAAAATAAATAAATAAATAAACTTGGCTAAAATCATCAAATCACTACATATTATGAAACAAAGCCCTTTGCCACATGTCTTTCTGTCTGTTCCTGATAAACTCATAAACTACTAAACGGATTTTCACCAGTAGACAGAGTGATTCAAATATATAATTTGTCAAGCTTTTGTGTAAATTGTTTGAAATATAACAATAATTGTTGAAAGATGGTTGAAAGTGACAGGAAAAGCGAAGCTGTCTGGGTTACAAATTTTAATTCTGCACGGACGAAGTCACAGGCAACACCTAGTATAAAAAAAAAAGATACAGTCCGTGAGCTCTTAGAATGCCATTCAGGGAGTGAGTGAGGCAGCAAGACAAACTCGCACGGTATTGTAAGACCTCCAAACTGAGGCGACGACTCAGTTAAGCGGGCAGTCTATAACAATAGTTGTTTAAGATGCTTTGTAAGCACTCCATCCATCCATAGCAGCCCTTAGTTCGTCCGTCTTCGGACATAGGCCTCCTCTCCACTTCTCCACGCCTGGCGATCGACAGCCATACGCATCCATCCTCCACCAGCCTGTCGGCAGATATCGTCCTTCCACCTCATTGGTGGTCTCCCTCTACTACGAGTGTTTTCACGAGGTCTCCACTCGAGTGTTCTCCTCGCCCAACGATCGTGGTTCATCCTGGCAATGTGCCCTGCCCATCTCCACTTATTCCTCTCGATCTCTTCCACCACGTCTCGAACTTTTGTGACTCGTCTGATCCACTCATTCCTTTTTCGATGCATGACAGTTATCCCGAGCATTGACCTCTCCATTGCTCTCTGTGCAACACGGAGTTTCTCTGCAGACTTCTCTGTCAGTGTGGTGGTTTCCATTCCATAAGTGAAGACAGGCAAGATACACTGGTTGAAGATTTTGGTTTTAAGGTGCTGGTGAATCTTCCTTGACTGAAGGACTGACTTATTTGCACCGAAGGCCGCCCACGCCCGCGCGATCCGACGTTCGATCTCAGCCACTTGGTCCTCAGACCCAAGCGTAATCCTGTGCCCGAGATACACGTAGCTGTTGACGACCTCGAAGGGCAACGGACAGTCTCCGGCTCCCGGCGGTATGTTGGTCATGATTTTTGTTTTGGTGACGTTCATCTTCAGACCAATTTTTAACGATTCTCGTTGTAGCTCATCAATCATGACCACCATGTCGCCGATGTTGTCCGCAATCAGTGCGATGTCATCCGCGAACCTTAGGTGACTTAATCTCTCTCCATCGACTACCAAGCCCCTACTGAACCAGTCTAGTCCCCTAAAGATGTTCTCAAGAGCGGCGTTGAACAGTTTTGGCGATATGGTGTCCCCTTGTCGTACACCCCTTTCTAATTTAAACGGCTTTGTCGGTTTATGAAGATATACAGAGGAAGTCGCATACTGCTGGAGATGTTTAATTAGCCGTATGTATCTTTCGTCGACTCTGCAGTGTTGTAAGCACTAACCAATGGATTATCATCGTCATAGATACCTGAATTAAAAAATAATAGCATTGGACTGACCTATCGGGGAACAGCATGCCGTCAGGCTGCAGCCACTTGTCGCGCGCGTACAGCACGGTGTCCAGCATGCTCTCGTAGAACAGGCAGTAGCCCATCCACTCTGAGATAATAATGTCCACCTTCTCTACTGGCAAGGTCACCTCCTCCACCTAACACAAATGAATAGGTTCATAAAACTTTTTACTACTGCATTTCACAAATAGCCCGGCTAGCACGAGACGTACTAGAGTCGCGTCGCGCGCGAGAGAGACTACCCGTCTCTTTCTAGAACAGTAAGAAAAAAAGAGCAATTTACCTCGCGCGCGACGCGACTCTTGCGCGCTCTCGTGCTAGACATGCTGATTGTTTGACAAATCTTTATGATCTGCTTATATGTATAATACACTTTCTGGAAAATTTATAAATCTAATATAACATAAGCCATGTGAATAATTTTTGAATTATTTTAAAATTAGCAAATTAGCAGATAATAAAGCTTATACCAGTGTTTCTTAAACATTTGTAGTCACAGACCACTTTCAAAAACTTAAAAAGTCCATGGATCCCTGTCAAAGCTTATTACAGAAAAAGAAAACAAAGCCTATTAAAGAATCACTAAGTACTTATTACATTAAGGGTTAACCAAGTTGCTGTGGACCCCTGGCACACATGTTATGGACTCCTAAGGGGTCCATGGATCCCATTTTAAGAAAGCAGGCTTTATACAAAAGTTGTAATTTAATTTAGAGTATGGAAAAAGCCTTTATTATGCAAGTATGACTCACACTTGGCCAGTTTTTTATGTAGGTAATCAGCTCTAAGAGAACCACAGTTCACTGACCTTGCCCTTGACAATTTCGATGATGTCATCCAGCCTGTTGGCCTCAACGATCTTGCGAGCGTAGTCCACAATGTTGGAGCACTCCACGGCAATGACCTTGGCCGCACCAGCCTTGGCAGCAAACATTGAGAGGATGCCCGTACCGCAGCCTATGTCTAACACTGTCTGTAATAAGTAAATGCTTTATTGTACAAAAATAAAGAAACATACACAGTAGTCAAAAATATGTGTACAAATGAGAATTTATCCCTATAAGGGATCGCTAGAAGTTAACCTTTAAATAGTTTCAATATATAAGTGTTAAACTATGAAATGTAATTAATAGTTAGCATAAGAATTTATTTTCAGAGTAATGTCAAATTAAATTCATAATTTAAAATTAAAATGAAATGAGTTTTTCAGTGGATCATAATAGAATTTTAGCATGTTCTATAGAAATATTGTAGGTTAAGATAAGTTAAATATTACAGCTTCATCATTCAGTAAGAAAATGTAATGGATATTTGATTGCTGGCCCCATAGTCATACAGCGTGGAAATACTGAGAAATAACATGTTTAACTTACTTTTCCTTTGAATAGGTGTTTATTGTGGTACATAGCGTTCCTATATGTGAGGGTGCGAACTTCATCCTTCAACATTTCCTCGTGGATGCCGAAGTGGGCATACGAGTCAAAGTAGTAATCCCTGGAGGTCATCTCCTCGGCAGTAACACTCTTGTCAGGCCCTAAACAGGAAAAATTACATGGAATTAGCATTCGCCAAAAACACGTTTTGCCAAAAATCAAGCATGGCAATTCATTTGAAGCACTTACCATTTTCAACAACGGGCGTAGTCGCAGCCGAAGCACCTTCTTGCGCGACATCCATGCTTTCCATTTTATATCAACTCGAAATGGAAAATGCCGAAAATCTAATTATAACCTAGCTATGTATGTTATATACGCCGAATCGATATGTAGCAGATGATAGCTACACCACCTTTGTTCCGATTGAATATTTTCACACAAACTGCTTAATACTAACTCGAGTGGACTTAAATTTAATCACGCAGACGAATATTTAACAATTCTATAAATTACAAAAACGCTTGAAGCGAAACGACCAAGCATTACTTCTGCAATTCAAACTTTTTTTTTCAATTTGATTTTGCTTGCCTTGCCTTGCAGAAATATGGCAACATTGGCATCATTTTCCTTTACTTAAATTTACCAGTGTTAAAAAATGTAGTAACCTTTCCAACTTTTTATTTAGTTTCAATATTTTTTTTGGCACAGAAAAAGCTATAGGATAACATTATTTCACAATTAATAAATTTAGTAAATAATTGGAAATCTCCATATCTCCATAATTATTGTATTGGCAAAATAGACTCCCATCCAGCCTGCACAATGCACATGGCAAAAAAAGGAGGGAAACCAACCCAGTGCTGTTACTCGTCTAACTTTTCTTTTCTTAATCGATCGATTTAGCTACAGCTTCCTACATTTTAATTGAAATCGAAAGACAACGTGCCAAAGCTTTGTCGCTCTGGGTCCGGGACTGGGACTATAACATGCAAATTATATAAAAAAAACTAATAGTTAATTAAAAAAGATGAGTTTAGTAATATGTATTACAAAGCTAAACTAATTATGTAGGCTACAGCTACTTTATCTATGAAAAAAAAGTTAATTTATAAACAGTTCAACTTTGTCGAATTAGGTATAATGATCTTCAAAAAAGGTAGCTAAATAAAAGTAATAATCTTTCAAACACGTATCAGATAAGAAAACGGTAGTTCGAGTAGGTGTACACATTATAAAATACCTAAATTTAAAGTCTTTCAAAGATTAGCTCGATTCAACGTTATAAAAATGACATTGCAAAAATTGGGATACGACCTATAGCAACAGTTTATCGAATTCTTGTCTTTGAGAAAATAATAATATTATGTTATCATTAGTCACGCGTACGACAATCGTTACCTATAGTATTTGTACAAACGTAGAATGAGAACTTAGGGGAATGAAATGAATGGCAGTATCGTCCTATCGTATCGTCAGGCGACGTCAGCGTTAGTCCAGCTTTTGAAGTGTCTGAGGACGCACGCTTCCACGCAACGGTTTACTTACACTCGAAGTTCAAATTTATTTTTTTCTATTCAACTTAATATTGTATGAATAAATGATGACATGGTGAAGTGTTGAGTTAACAGCCATAACTTTTTGAACTTTGTAGAAGTAGCTACGTTTAGGAGACCGGTAAGTTATTTTTTTTTATCTGGAATAAGCAATACAGCTATAGGGTGTTCTGTTGTTATATAGGTAAAAGAAACTAATTGATTTAAAAAAAATTGAGAACACTAAAATTAAGTTTTAAGCGAGTCCACGTTGATGAGGATGCGTGTAATTAGAAACAATAACTCCATTAATGCTCTAAGGTAGAAGGTACCAAAATACTTGCAGAAGGTAATGTAATTCATAAAAAGTTATAGACTACATGATTTGTTGTTGTTGTTTTAATTGTGCAAATAAACATAAGACAAATAAGTACAATTGACAAACACAGAAATGTTTGTCTGTGTTCTGCAAAATAAAATATCAAATATCTAACAAGTCACAGACAAGAAACAACGAATGTAAAGATAACATTAATGTAAGTCATTAGTGAATGACGGGGTAAATAAATGATTCTCTGCTTTATCATATTAAATTTATATTTACACATATGTTTCTATTCATTGTTTAGTTTAATACTCGAAAAGTAGAATGAGAAAACCTAGTTAATTTCTCAGTTAACCATAAAAACTGAGTAAGATTACGTAACAAGATAAAAATGAGAGCCCCTGGATCAAGAAAACCTACTTAGATAGCATAAAGTTTTTAAATGATCATAAAATAAAAACGTCTGTTGTTCTATGTATCGCGTAAATCGTATACTAAATAGCGCTTCTCTTTAGTGATAAAAGCCACTTGGTAAGTACAAGTAGTTACTTACTAATAGATCATAATGCGGTATTTCTCAAGTACCTATTAACAAAGGAACTTAAGCTATTTTTCTTGTTTTTCACGAACAATAATAGTAGATTAATGCCGAGGCCTGGGAAATAGCCAATTGCTCTTCTAGCTGAGGCAGATATAATGATCTTGTCAAACATTGAGAGGAATATAAATTGAATAAATTTTGCACTAAACTTCCTCGCAACTTAGGTGGTTTTCATTTCACGTTCCCGCCTTTTAAGTCATCTGTCGCCGTAAGCTATTTCAGACATGACATTGATAAAAACGTTAGACTGGAACAAAACGCGCACTCCTCGGCCATCGACTTGGCTGTATGTGTTGTTCATTATTCCATAGTCTCTTTGACTTTTAAAAAAGTTAAAAACAAATGAAAAACAATCCAGCAATCCGATTTGTGGTCAGAAAATCGCACCTGCAGTGTAATTCGGCTGTCAACAAGGCTTTTACTTAGAATACAATGATGAAATTTAGGACAACGTTTGGGAAAACAATTTTACATGCATACAATACAAATAAAAAAGCAAATAGGCTTCTAAACCTGGAAAAATTACAACTTTAAGGGCTATTATTATATCTATTACACACACTCGTACCAAAACTATACGGGAATTTTCAACCACCACGAGCTACAAGGGGATCATAGGAATCCCGTGAGAGCTGATGTAATATACTGCTGAATTTGCAGGCTGACGCACGCCATAAAAGGGGGGTGACTAAGTACATCCCAACCCCTCCCCTAACCTTCCAACACAGACGCAAACACTAGTAATCCAATAACAACATTGAGAAAGAACTAAGAAATGATAAAATTAAATTAGTTAAATTAGTTTATCTTGTTATTTATATTTAAGTTGTATTTTAGGAGTTTTGTTAAATAAATCACTACATAGTAAGAAATGATAAAATAAAAAAACTTCAGTCATGAATCACGACCATGTCCAACAATAATAGAGTAGGCTAAGACTAAGACTAGATCTCAAAGTTAAAGTAGGTAACTACGAAAGTGGTCGTGAAATATACAATAGTAATTTGTTTTATTCAAAAACTAGCTCTTGCCGGTGATTTCATCAACGTAGAATTTAAATTTGTGTCCCAAGTGGCTTGGTTTTCGCGACACCTACAATCATAATTATATTTCAACCGATTCACTGACAATCTTGATAAATGTAAATAATATACGTAAAAGTTCTTTATGAATCTATCTATCTATTGGTGGAAACCGTATGTATATCAGTTTAGTAGTTTTTGAGTTTATCGCGGACAGACAGAAAGACGCGATGGAGAACTTTGTTTTATAATACGTACCTAATGAAGAGACCTTCAGATAACTTGAACTAAAACACCACCACGTTCAATTTCAGCTGTTCACAATTCCAGCTTATATCCCAATAACACCACTGCCATGTATAGATAGATATAGTATAACAGCGGCCTTTGGATTATAGTTATGGGTGTTCTGACCCGTATAAAGAAAGATGACATTTCATTATGCTATTGAAGACTTAACCCGAAAGTAGCTTACGAATATCTAAGAATATATAAGAAATCTTACTGAGAGAACACGAAACTGACAACTGTTTTTATTTTTGCAAAGAATACATATAATGAATTGTTTTTTCTTAAAATGGAAGCATTTTCTGACTTCAAAATAACTGAACCCGCTATCAAAAAAAAAACCACTAAAACGTATGAATAGTTAAATAATCACTGAAATCGATAAGTGGCGTCTGGCGTACGCATACGTAGAAAACATATAAATGAATTAAAAATGTCCTCCTTTTATTGAAGTCTGTTAAGAATAAAAATTAATTGTAATTTTTACGATACAATATACATCAAAAAGTTACTTACTTTTAAGATGCCTATCAAGAACATTTTCAAAAACAAAAGTAAGATTTTTTTATACCATTCCAAATGCATTACAATTAAAGACTTCAACTGCACATCTGCACATTGCGATGTCATTTTTAAGGTTTCGTAGTCAACAAGTAGTCAACAAGTAGTCAACAGCCAAAACTTAATCGTTATTAATTTTACCATGAACGTCCGTCTGTCTGCATATCTTCAAAGGCTTCAAACGATCGCAGCTTAGTTCAGACTCGTAGTAATAAAAAACTGTAATTTAGCGTGGGTGTAAAAATTATTCAAGTCGATAAAGTTGTAAACAAAACTTTGATACAATGTGTTTTTTAGGAAACCTCCTGTACCTATGTAAAGTCTAATCCGTAGCATGAGATGTCAATATTTAGGTAAAAAATATATACACTAAAACTGCTTTTTTAATTCAGGAATTCGTTTGCGACACATACTCGTACATTTTTGAAGTGACTTACAAATTCTTAATAAATGGCAGGTGTCTCGACTCTTGCGGTTAAATGAGAAGCATAATGTAGGCTTCTTAACGAATACAATACAATACAATGCAATACAATAACTAATAACTAATAATAATAATAAATAATAGTCGATCAAACTTAATATTGAATATTTGACAATCGTACATTGTGTGTGGTCTGACACGCACCTAGCCGGTTTCTTGATTTATAACGATTCGAAAAACATGCAGTTAATATGCATGTATCGCATTCATTCCCAGAAGCACTGCAATGTTCTGACAACCCAATCAGATATAATTTCGAGATGCAATTTCATACAATACTTTTGGACCTTTTTATTCCATTCCAGTGAATGACGTTGTATTTGAATAAAGTAGAATCACGCTGTTTATTTTTAAAAGGTCAGCAACCAAGCGTAAATAAACACAAAGGAGTGAGTTGAGCGTGGAACGATAAAAAAAAAAACAAAACAAATATGACGCATTCCTTGCATTCGTGCACCACCGGGAAGCATGTGAGTAAAAAAAGGACCAAGTATTTGTTAAATTACAGTGGAGCTAGTAAAATCCGTATGGATAACCATTATTAAATCAAAAAGAATAACAAAATATTCAATATAATGTATTGAATGTTCCTTTGTCAGATTTTACAAAGGATGTAAGTCGTAGGTACATTTTTGTGGTAATTTTTCACTACAAAATATTTTGTCCTAAAAAAAAGACAATATATGACAAAAAAATTAACGGCTGACTAATAGTTAAAAACGAATAAATAATATTTATGCATGTTGCATCATTTTGAATAATTTGATATTAGTCAAGCGTAATTAAAAAACATATCATATGATATTGCTTTTCATTTCATACATTTGTTCACCATATTATCCGCCGGAAATTGTGCGAATAAAACGAATTCAGTGCCATTCTGCCATCGCCATTTTATTGTTCTATGTCACAATGCAAAACAAAATAAAACCCTTATAATGCGCTTAGTGGAATTTTGTAATAAATGGGATAGCAGAAGCAATTAAATTACTTATTACACAGGGCAACAAACTACTTAGAATAACTGATAGACTATATGACTATAGACTAAATGAAATTTTTATAGTACCTATGTTAAATTTAGTACTTTATTCACAAGGATCGTCAAGTTTTTTATAAAAAAAGAAAATAAAACGTCAGAATAATAAATTAAATTTCACGGTCAAATCAATTTCTAGTACAAATTGAAAAACAATATATGTTAAAAAAAAAAAAAAAAATTTTATTCTTACAAAATTACATTACATTCCATTCCAAACACAACGATAAACGGTATTATACAATCACATGAATAATGGAGCAAACGGAAGACAGTGTTGGCGCCATTAAGTGGATTTACGGACTGTAAATATCACTCAAGTATACCACACTTTACAGAGTTATTTGAACTGGTGGTGAAAATTAGAACTAAGTTAATCCCATATTTAATTTAATCTAGTCAGTTGAAAATAGCGACACTGTCATCAGCACTTGTAAGTTGGTAAACCAAAGCATACGCCGAGTCGTTTATCCACGATTGAGCGTTCGAGGACATCGACTTTGAGAAGTTAGCTTAATCGGACATTGCACAACACTTTTCTTGCTTCATACAGTGGCTTTGACAACATAATAAGTAATGTACTTACATTTTTGTAATTGGGCCGATACCTACCGGCAACAAAAAAATTTGCAACATTATTTTGCTTGGCTAAATCAAACGATGTTTTTTATTTTTTCTCAATAAATTAGAGGATACTTCAAGTTTTCATTCAGTGTTTGTATTTAACACGATCTGTTGCCCACTATTTCACTACAAATATTTTTTATCGCTATCCCGCTTGAAATAAGCAATTTTCCGGGTAAAAAGTTAGCCTGTGTGCTATTCTAGACCATCTATCTCTGTGCCAAATTTCATCCAGATCTGTTCGACCACTTTGGCGTGGAATAATAACAAACCTCCATACATCCTCACAAACTCGCATTTATAATATTAGTTAGTAGGATTTTTGTGTTGGGAGTGTTGGGACACGGTTACTTCACGTGCTTAACACGTGAGAAGTTTCTCGCATTACAATGATTAAACTTGTACTAGACAGTATGGAATGGAACCATAAAACGCTGTTTGTGGACTAAAAATTACGTAAAAGCTATTTCATTATCACTAGTAATTACTTAATTAGTATTGTAGAGTTACACGAGGAAAACGTAATATTGTACTGTACGATACAGTGTATATCTCATTAACTTACATAAAACAAATACTAAACTACTTACATAAAATCCAAATAAAACGTTGTCTGGCTCTTATCTCTTAACTTTCCTATTAAGAGATTTGAGTACTCCACAAATTTCATTACTATTTTATCTTAAAAGTAAATTTGATAAGGATTTTATGTAGTGGCATGATTTTAATTATTTTTAAGCCTTACGCAACATTGCAATCTATCCTAACTAATCTATTTTAATAACCTACTTAATTACGGCAGATATTTAATTAATTATTTCACTTTGCTGTATTCATGATTATTTCCTATTTCAGATGAATAAATAAACTGAACAATCGCATTTTTAGTTTGCAATTCAATATTGGAACTTTTAAAAATCTGACCAAATATTGGTCAGTAAAACTACTACAGCTATTCGTAAAAATATCATAATTTAATTTATTTTACGCACATTGACTCGATCATTCTTGGATACGCAGAAGATAAATTCACACTTTTATCAGAAAAACGTAGAAACGTCGTGCGTGATAGCTCATTTAGCTGGATGCTAATGTTCATATACATCTTCAAGGAAGCTCAGCTAACTCAAAATAACTTAACCATCAGGTATACCTCAAGGCTCTACTATTGAACAACAACTATTTTAGTGACAAATGAAAAATTCGTATTTGTAATCACGACTTTATCATTCGTTTCATTGCTGATATGATAAGGAGTAAGGATTAAGAAGAATAAAAATAAGAATAAGAAATCTTTATTTCGCAAAGTTACACCTAACACCTTTTATTCGTAGTAATGTAAAACATCCTAAGATATTTCAGTGTCAGACTCTCAGATCAAATGCTTTAGTAATTGATCTGAGGGCACCAAAAGGTAGGTCCAATACGGTCGTCCTATCAATTTTTGGACTTCTAAAATAAGAACCGAATCAAAAAGTCCAAATTAATTTCATTAAATTACTTATCCACTCAGTTCAACCAAAAACGTAGGCGACCTATCAAAAAATCATAAACTAACGAGTTAAAATAATGTTAACGAACTCTTAATATTGTTGTTATGTAACATTTCTAATCGTTTAAATATGTCTAGGCATATACTCGTAAAAGTTATTGAACGATAAGAATTTGATAATTCAGAGTGACCTTTGAAGGTTACCTACTTAGAACGATCAGTATAATAACAAGTTACTCATTATCAATATTTTGAGTTCCTTTTGAACGCTTATCCATAATTTTATCCAAAGTTAAACTTATACTGTTTTGGTAAAGATCTCCGAAATCATAACAATACTATGAAATGAACGACAGCAACTAATATAAATCTTACCAAAAATCAACCTTGACCTAACTCCAAGGCCTCACTAAACTAAACAGGGAGGGTCACTTCCCTACGATTTCAGTAAAGGTGAAGTTAACGCCGTTGGATTTGATTGAACCCTTCAGTTTTAACTTTTAGCAGTAAAAATTCAAATACACTGATTTCCTTTTAAGCATAAGGTCTTTTAATACTTGTTAGTAATCAATTTACAAATTAAAAACAAGATTTTGTTTTCTTTATTATAGTATTAAAAAAAAAACAATTAAATTGAGAACCACTTTCTTTTTTCAACTCGATTAATGAAACAAAACTGTTACGCACAAATTACTGGATTTAATTTGGGCAAATTTATATTCATGGAGGGTTGGTCTTCGGGGCAACCAAATGCATGCGGCCCGTAGCGGTTGCTACTCTTGATAAATGACTAATCCGCCAATGAGAAAGACCGGATGTGAACAATAAAAAGAAGAAATGCTAAAAAGGTCAATGTACTCGTACTTGAACTACTTCTTAGTGTTCCATATACAAAGTGTGCCAACTGCCAACGGATCCATACTATGTACTAGGGCTCTGCTGCCTGTCTGGTCATCTGTCTGCCACAGGAATGTATACTCGTATTTCGAATCGTATAAGTCGATAATAAGATAACTTTCGAAATTTAACAGTGCACAAATACTTATACAAAAAAATATAAAAATAAAGGGAACCCTATAGTAGGCGGCAAATAAGTAAAACGTGGAGGGGATATGCGCAGTATGAAAATGATGTTGGTTTTCATACTGTGCATATCCCCTCCACGTTTTACTGGAAGATTCATTAGTAATTTTGTGCTGGTTCATTCATTTGTAATATAATTCTCAATGTGCCCTGCCTTACGCCACTTGGGACACGACACACGACCTTGCTTCCCCTCTGATAGATATGTACTACGATAAGTCGATACTATGGTTAGTAGCTATTTGTAATTATGTTTGTAAAAACAACCGTCAATTAATCTTATATCTATACATATATCTAGTATAATATTAAAGTATTTATTTACGATACAGTTTTACATTCCTATGTGAGTGGGTTACAATACTTACAATATTAATTTTAAACTTAAATATTTAACAAAACAGGAGTACCTAAAGTATCAGGCATCCTCACACTAGGTTAGACCTATGTCTTGAGGACCGCTGATACTTTAGTTACTCTAGTTTTGTATATCTTTCCTTTATCTACTGTAATGATGTCAATGATAATTGTATCATTATAAACTAAGTAATAATGATCAGAAACCCCAATAAACAGCCAAGTTCTCTTTTCTATACGTATCATATCATTAGTACTATATTTTACAATGTGTATGCCCCATGTGCGGGAACAGACTGTCTGGCCTACGCTAATATAGTGATAAGAAAATGATAATACCACAATATTACTATAGGTATCGATAAAAATATCAAAAATTGCTAATAAAATACTTAATGCCACATTTATTACGTTAGCAGGTGGTTAGCAGAGATTAAACACGACTTGTTACCTCCTTTTAGTGTAAAAAGTAAGAAAATAAAAAAAATAAAATTGTAAAACTAATGTGTTGTCTATTCTTTAATGCGACATATCAAAGGGCTGGTGGTAAATCCAATATTATCAAGAAATAAGTTCGTTTTCTTATCTGCAATTTACTTAAGTTGCCTAAAACGGACTAGTAAATAAAATATACGACGTATTTTATGGAGCAGGTATTAAGATTTGATTGATATAGATAGCCATTGCAAAGATTTTAGTGATTAACAACATGAGTAAAACGTTTTGATCGAAGTTTGTGTTCACTGCTGCAGAAATGATAAGAAAAGTAAATGTTGGACCCAATTATGTGTCTCGAAAACAGCACATTTATAATGGAATCACGGTATCTAACTACTTACCTCTAGATTTTTTTTCTTTAGGTAAACGAGTTTACAAAAGATAGCTTCATTTTGTCCTTTGACTGTACGGATGCAATTAAATAATGGAGCAAACCGTCTGCGAGGAAGCTTAGGTATCCATTCATTGGGTTAAGTGAATAATTCATGGAGTCATCTCTTTCGATTCGGCACTTGGTTTCTCATGTGACCTTTTGGAGATCATTTAAGTTCATTTACCTTCCAATTCGGTAGTAATAAAAAACCGTGGTAGTCCAGTGGTTTGACCTGTGGCCTCTCAAGTAGAGCGTCGTGGGTTCAAATCCCGGGCTCGCACCTCTGAGTTTTTCGGAATTTATGTGCGAAAATTACATTTGTAATTTGCCATGAGCTTTTCGGTGAAGGAAAACATCGTGAGGAAACCTGCGTACATCTGCGAAGAAATTCAATGGTGTGTGTTAAGTTCCCAATCCGCACTGGGCGCGCGTGGGAACTATAGCCCAAACCCTCCAATACACGGAAGAGGCCTATGCCATGAGGCACGCCGAATTACGCGACAATTTAATAAATAAAAACGACAACAACAACAACTTGTACTTACTGAAATTGTAGCGAATTCGGAATAAAAAGGCTTATAAATAAACCTTCCAATTCGGTATTGAAGTAGTTTAATTGATTATGAGACAAGTACATTTTATTAAAATAGATATCACATCACAATGTGGAATTAAAATAGAGCCTTAAGCAATAAAAAACCTTTTTTTTAATTCCGAAAAAGAAAAACAAATTGATTGAAGTAGTATTTAGGTACAGCAGACATAGCTATAAATAAAATTAAGAACTGGTAATCTACGCAAACACGTTCCCCATAAAATATTGTTTATTTTTCCTGCTTCTGTTTTTTTGCATGAAATATTATGTTTTTGTTATTCTCGATAAATATTACAATAAAAATAATAGTGAATTATTACAGTATTTCCATATTGCATATCATAACTGCTATCACAGGAACTAAGTGTGCAGAATATTAATAAGTTAATTAATTATTATGTATTGTGTAAGTACTTATAAGTTTATAATTTTTAATGTATTGTAACTTTGACGACTCCATTTGACAACTTTCTTTTTGTTATGTTTTGTTTTCTATCAATATTTGCTATGTTTTATCGTGTAAGCGCTTTGGATTCATTCTGTATACTTACACTGTATTAAATAAATAATTAAATTAAATAAATTAGTAAGTCGCAATCATACTGAAAATGGTTCTTGGCATACAATACAACAATAGAATGGTAAACTAGCTTATACTGAAATGATTTACTCATTTTGTTTGCAAACACCTGAGATAAATGGAGATGCAAACACAGGTGTATAGTGTCCTTATTTTCTTGATGTCTTTCAGAAAACTTCGCTTTTCATATGTATGACTGACATCTGAACTGAAGAAACATGAAGTTTGCCGGACGTTAAGAAAATAAAGAATGTAATGAATAATGATTTGCTTTCAGCTAAACTCAACAGTCTCAATCAATGATCGTTTTAAACTACAGATATTTTTGTAAATTATTTGGATATAGTCTCCACTATGACATTATACATTATCTAATTAGGTACTAAGTACTAAACCGGGATGAGAAATGGATTGAAAATTCTTTAATTCCATATATTTACGTCACAATATACATAAAATGGAATGACAAATTTTACAATCCTTTTCTTATCGTGGTTTGCCTAGTAATACATATAGGTTAAGTAGGTACTTAGTTTCATAATTATAACTATACACAAGTGTGTTTATTTACATGGTGTTTATCATCATCGATTTCTCGCTTCTTGTTTTATTTTACAAATGTATCGTCATTCATTGACACTGTATGCTGTCACGTTATCGCTGAAGTCCGAGTCATAATGTCTGGCCATTGTTTTACTACAAACTCATTTAGAGCAGTGGCTAACATGGCAAACTATCTATCCTCTTGTTGATTTTACTACTGATTATAGATGGTAGCGACTCAGCTATCAGCAAAAAGTAAGTTTGTAGTTACTGCCTCCTTGTCCAATACTACATTACATTAGGTATGTATACTCGTAATACTTAGTGTCATGTACATAAGTTACGTAAAAATCTGCGTCTTCAAAAATTCGCTTCATTTGTGAAATGGCTAGGCTGTGAACCAATACGCGATACGCGAAATACGCGATTCTGTTGATTTTGGCTCAGAAGTTAAAAGCTTCTGCTATTTGGCTCTATATTATTTTTGTATGATGTTTTAATTATAAATATATAGAAAATATGGTCCATATTTTAATATAAGTAATACCCGGATGACCGAGATGCTCGGCATTTTTTTTGGTACGTTTTCAAAAATGAAACCTAGCTAGATCGATTTATCACCCCCAAAACCCCCTGCATAACAAAATTTCATGAAAATCTTTGGAGCTGTTTCCGAAATTCTGATTATATATACATACAAGAATTGTTCGTTTAAATTTTAGTAATATAATAATGTCTAGTCTGCCTCAGTTCAAAGTTTATCGTATTTTCACGCATTCACAAACACAAGTTGGGTTATCTTATCGGTTTTTAAATTTATTTACAATTCAATACAAAGGAAGGAATTTTGATGATAATAAAAACAAACGTTTCCAGACAATTTACACAGATCACATTGTTAAATAAATAATATTATCTATCACGATTTAAGTTTAAACATTCATTACTCGTCAAACAAATGTTTGCCCAAAGCCACAAACTCTAAGATCACTTAGGTACTACTATATCGTTCGGTCGTTCATTGCATTTCAACGACCGTAAAGTAGCCTCAAACGATTTAAAATAAAGAGAGGATTGCAAAATCACGTCAGCAGAAGTCCTTACCGGCCAGCACACTAGTGTGTTTATATCGGTGGCGTAAAATAGATATATATATACATATATCCCTTTTGAACTCGTTTAGAAGATAGAGAGTTCAAAACATAAATATTTCGCTTTCGATTAGGTGACTCAATTTTATTGGTTGATTGCCTATTTCATGAACATAAAAATTAAATTAATGTCCAAAACAAAATCTAGAATGCTAGGCTCACAGTTGCACACGAATAGGTAATAAAACACCATGCGTTGGCTACGTTTGCATATTTTGCGTCGTTTCCACACCTATGCAAATATATAATACCTACACATAAGTAAAAGCATAGTATAGTGGCATCTTTATAGATAAAGTTTACGTGAATTACCTAAGTGCTTGCACAGCCGTAGCAGTTAATTCAAATGAGTCATTCTGAACATGTAGCTGTAGACGCTCTGTAGTACTCACATACAATAATTAATATTGAATTTAACGGTCTGTTTATTTATTAGACGAATTTTTATTTAAATACAACTGCAGGAGAAGAATGAATAAAAAAATACTGTTCTACGGCTTAAGAGGGTGCATCCGTGTTGAGCTCGCAACGTCGCATTTTTGGTGATTTTTTGCGATTATTTCACAGAAATTGAATGAAAGTATCAAATATTTGTCTGTAGTGCACTTCGTTTTTAGTGTATTAATGTGTCTAATGCAATGATTAATGGTGATGGACTTTTGTTTTCGCATCAAAGCGATAAAATACTATATCTCGTTTAATAAGAAAATAAAAGTCCATCACGATGAATTATTGCATTAGACACATTAATACACTAAAAACGAAGTGCACTACAGACGGATATTTGATACTTTCATTCAATTTCTGTGAAATAATCGCAATAAATCACCAAAAATGCGACGTTGCGAGCTCAACACGGATGCACCCTCTTAATGGAACAATAAACAATATTAGTAACTGATATAGTTTTCAACTAAAGTAATAAAACTGTATTTTATAGAAAATTGCCCATGTAACTTAAGAATAATTATTGCATCCTATTCATAAAATTTAATCCGTTCCACATACATAATGCTTGTGTAAGGGTGCTGCGACCAAACCGCCACGTATACGCAGTGACGTATCGTAGGCGTCACGTTTTTCTCACCGTTTATTCATACATTTTGTTGCGATTCCGTAACGTCACCGTTTTTTAAGCGGCGGTGTGGTCGCACCTTTATTCTCCAAACAAACCTCGTCCGTGAATTTAGCACTACGCTCGACTGACTTGAACCTTCGCTCGTAGGCATTGTACGTAGTAAGATATGTTCATTTTGATAAGTAAAATGTCATGTAAATAAGTAATTACATGCTTTTTGTCTTGTTTCAGAAAAATCAAAATGTCAGAAAAGGAATCTATAAAACTGGAAAATGGAAATGGAGTCGCCAGTGTTGCCGGTAGTACGGTAAAATTAAAAAGAGAACTAGGGCTATTCTCAGCAGTCAACCTTATATTGGGGGTGATGATTGGATCCGGAATTTTTGTATCCCCAGCGTCCGCACTCAAGCACTCGGGATCAGTTGGCCTCTGTCTAATCGTATGGACAGTTTCCGGAATTATATCTTTATTAGGTGGGTAGGTAAAATAACATGTTATGCATGTCATTGCCAGTAGTTGTGTTGTATTTTTATGTTCATTGATGGTTTTTTTTTTCAGGGGCATTATCATTCGCTGAATTAGGAACAGTGGTCAATAAATCAGGGGCAGAATACGCTTATTTTCAGGAAGCATTTGGGAAGTTTCATAAATTTTGGGGTCCACTGCCCGCATTTTCTTGCGCTTGGATTTATGTTGTAATTTTGAGACCAGCTGAAGTTGCAATTATCGTCATGACTTTTGCCGCCTACGCCATTCAGCCTTTTGCGGGTGATATACCAGATGAGAGCCGAATGCATGCTATTAAACTAACTTCGTTATCAGCTTTATGTAAGTATGCAAGCCAATTATTTCTATAAAAATCAATAAAAACTTTAGTCGATCGATTATGATTACATGTTGCGGTGCGGTACAACACTACAACTGTCAATGTCACATTGAACCGACGCGACGCGGGGCGAGTGAAACGACGCGAGGGTCGCGAGTTTTGTTGGAAATTTTGAATATTAACGATTAAATTTATCTCTGTTTGTGTTATTGTTAGTTTAGTTCGTTAAAAGTGAATTGGTGAACGGATGTGCTTTATATTTCAACTTAACAACTGAATCATCGTTTTATTTTCTAAGTAAGTTTTATTACGTATATTATGTTGTTTACTTTTACCAGTGCCACTTCATTTCACCGGAATGTTAGTTCCATCAATCAATTGTATTGTTTTTACTTTTCAGGATGTCTCAAGAGATGAATGCACAGACGCGTAATGTTCTAACGAACGAGATAAGAGCTTTACGGGCACAATGCTCAGATCAGTGCTATATGATAGATAATGCAGCCCCGATGGAAATTGCCGGAAATTCTAATGCTAAAAAGCTCAATTATATCGACAGCTTAGCGAAGACCATCCAAAATGAGGAAACACCTATTATTACTGACAGTAATATCAACACGAGCCTATTTTTGAGTGAATTGACTGAAAAAATTGGTCATGTTGAGGAGCTTACTGCGTTTACTAGAGGAGCTTTGCAGGACGTAGAAAACGAAAACAACAGGTAGACAGTTTAAATTTATTTTTAAAAGGTATGTAGCAAGACTTAAAGGCCATGTTTAGTGTGATCGTTGGTGTGTAGGTGGAAAGGGGAATTAAAATAGTGATGGGTTGCTAGCCGCAACGCCTCCCTCGATGGGTTTTTATTATCTGTGCGGCAAGAGAAGCAACTGGTACGTTCTATGTTTTTCTTTACTCCCAGATCCCGGGCTCACTGAGCTGTGGCGAATGCCAGGAACAACGCTAGGAAGATGATGATGTTTGCCACCTGCCAAACCCGAGACTTCTTCAGGTGCCCTTGACGCACATGTCTGTTCAATTGCCTGTAAAATTATGACAGCGGCACTGAGTGAAAGTCACGAAAACGCATATATGCGTCGGTGGCAGTGAATACGTTAAAATGAGAAAAAAAATTATATTACTTGTTTCTTGCAAACACTATTCTTTTTGGCTGTCAGATTGTCTAAATACTAGCTGTTGCCTGCGGTTTTGCCCCAATTTCACTTCAATTTTCTATTTTTTCCTTATTTTTGATTTGTTAGAACAATCACACACACAATAAAAAAACTACCTATAAAGTTGTATGGTGTGGTCTGAATTAAAATGTGAACTTGCAAAAGCGCAGATATTTAATATTTTAACAACCATTTTTTAGGCTAAAGACGAATATCAAAATAGTACAAGAAGCGAAGGCCCGTCCGTGGAAGGGGCGGCGTGAGGTGCTGCCAGAACACGTACAGCAGGCCAAGCTTAAGTTCAAGAAGATGAAGACAGAGCTCCACGGGCTCATACATTCTATGTTCCCGGATGCTAGCGATGGAATGACTGAAATTTTGGGAGTAAGTATACGCCAAAGGTTTTCTCCTTTGTTACCCTTGAAAGCTTTACCCCCTTATTCATAAACGCTCTATAGGCTTCTACTAACTTAGCAATTGTTTGTCCCTTTTCTGTGAAAGGTAGTTAATGTGACAGACGCAGGGGGGGGGGGGGGGGGGGCAAGTTGACTTTACTTACTACAGTTCATACTTTTCTCATTCTCTATGAATAGGGAATATTCATGTTTTTTGTTTATTACTTATAATAATAATTTGCATCTCTATAACACAGAAAAAAATATAAACAGGCTTGAAAATAGTCAAATTATTTTTTAAAGTGAAATTTAAAACATCGAATAAATTTGCGCCGTTCAAAACGCCGCCATTGAGCGCGCGCTTTTGATGACGTCACATGTCATATTCCGTGATTGTCTACGCTAATATTATTAAGGAAAAATGAGTATTTTTATTTTTGTTATTGATTCACTCAAAAACTACTAGACCTATTTTAATAATTCTTTCATTATTAGAATGCTACATTATCCCCGAGTAACATAGGCTGTAGAATATTTTCAAAAAGTTAGGGATCCGTATGAAAACTTCGATAATGTCACCCAAGGTGTGAAAAAAAATCCAAAATAATCCTTATATTGCGTACGGCTGCGGAAACTGTTGACAATATAGCAAAGTGATGTACTACACTTTTATAGAAGACATCAATATCTACAAAAAAGTCCGCAATACTATATGTTTAACTGTTACAATTATGTCACAATAACTACTTTTTCAAAATCTAAATTTATAATATCTCTCTATGTAAATAACCAGTATAAAATGACCTCACGCTGCGTACATTTTGCTTAGAACCAGGACTCTGCTAAAGCCTAAATTTGTACGGAACCTAGGTGTGCGCGAGTCAGACTCACACTTGGCCAATTTTTTTTATTAAGCCCCGACACAAAAATATAGTTTTTGATAATACTTATAATTTTTGTAAATACCTATATCCACCCGTGCGAAGCCAGGCCGGGAGGCTAGTTTACTCCTTCATTCCTACGTACACATTTCCAGTTTTAATTGCTATGCAGATCACAGGTTTTAAACAGTAGAAAACTCAGTTTAAAAGTAACCTAAGTTTATATTAAGTTTATAAAAGTTCGGTAATACTTTCTTTAAAACCTTTCATATTCATATTGAGGTTTTACGAAATTTTGATGATTGATGATGATGATTAATCATCTGAAATAAATTTCAGGTTAAGGAAGATACATCAAATATAGATTCACTAGAAATCACCCCAGGAACACAGTTTTAAACAATTTTTTCTGACAAAAACTACACTACAAATTTCAACGGCGATAAATCCAATTTATGACATGTGACGTCACACTCCGTTTCGACCAATGGTGACGCGTTTTGTAAATTTGAATTTCCCCACCTTATTTTTCACTTTTTAAATAATATTTCATGGGTTTAAATAACAACAAAATAAAAAAAATACCTTAGCATCATAATGTGACGATAATAAAGATTCGAGAAAAAAATATTTAACACAGATTAAAATTTTATGAATATTCCCTATTAGAATCTCTAGGGGGGGGCAGCTGCCCCTCCCTGCCCCCCCTTGGCGACGCCCTTGTCAATATTATAAATATGAAAGTCTGCGAGTATCTCTGTGTACATGTTACACTTTCATGCTAAAACGCCTGGATGTTATATGTTGTAACGGGCTGATTTCCGCAACTCGACGTCCATGAACTGCGCCTATTTTGCGTGGTGAAAAACGCCTGGATAGATATGGATGAAATTTAGTACATGCCACCGTAACAAGGTTAAATAAAACAAAACCCACCCTGATATTTTCATAATACTGCCTATATTTTTTTAACATAAGGTAATTTTTGTAGTACAGTTCAATACACGCAGGAGGCCTATGCCATGAGGCACGCCGAATTAACCGACAATTTACTGAAATTGTAGCGAATTCGGAATAATAAGGCTATATTATTATAATTTTTGTAGTTTATTTCCTTCTCCCCACTATGAAAAATTGGCTAAGCCTGTTTAAAGCTGTATCTAGACAAAAATATGAATTACCTGATTGAAACTATTAATTTTTTAAGTTTATAATTTTTTTTTTCAGGTACTTTTAGGCCAAAGGATGAATGAAACATCCAATGGATATATTCAAATAACGCCTGACAACTTCCAATTGATTCAGCTACTCAAAGACATGAATATTGTGACAGCCCACCCTTATAATAAAATGGAAGTCAAATTAGCTTATTAGAGTACAATATAGTATTGTTGTCTCACCATCCTTGATTGTGTATGTTGCCATAAAAAAAAATGTAGCGTTGTCACTGAGAGCATGTTATGTATGAGCATTCGGCGACGAATATTCGAGTGGACATTGAGACAATGGCCCAAAAAGCGCTATGATTTTTGAAATTTTTGAATTGGTTGTACAAAATAACTATATGCAAATTACCGGTTGGCCCCGGACGGCGAAAACCCAAGCTACGCCAATGTGAGGCTGGCATTGTCACATATACTTGTTAAATAGAAGCATGGTGCCCAAGTGCTGTAGAAAAATAGTTGTAATAAATTGTGTACTTGTAACTTTTTATAAAATTATTTGCAGAATGTATGATTGTTTTATTTTGCTTATACCACGCGGACCTGTTTTGGAATAGATGACTTAAGCACGGTAATTGAATGTGAGAACCGAGCGTGTCGATTTTTGAAAACGTCATCGGAGTATTTTAGTGGGGTATGTCTTTCTGTCGGCAGCGTGTACTTGAACTACTGAGATAAAGTTTATTTTTTAATGCCATTTATCCTTGCTGTATTATAGCGAGGTGCATTTAGCCAATATGTCGACGTAGTGACATACAGACAGGAGATTGTTTGGTGCACAAAAATTTTATTTTGTGGGAGGAGCTGACAGGAAACCTAAATTTTGAGAATGATCCTGTAGAAGGATCGAAACGCGTCAGTGTTTGCGCGGTGTAGGGGATAGTTAAGTTTGTGGGATTTATATGTCGCAGTAGTTGAGGGAGGGATTGCATGAAAACATATATTTCGCACAGGCTTGGCTGCTAAGCCAGCAAGAGCCCGCATTGCTGTTCCGTGGACGGCCTGTGAAACAACAGGCATATTATGAGGGATTATATCTTAGCCCTCTAAGCTGGAAACGCAACTGCAGTACTCGGTTCGGTGTTGCCACTTGTTGGCCGTTCTAATTCATAAAGAAAAGTTTTTCTTTTGCATACTGGCAACATGGTTTTTTTTTCAATCACTGGTTCTTATGTTTCAGTTGTGATGACCTACATTAACATTACGAGCGTGAAGTTATTCGTGAAGGTGCAAAACGTGTTCGGGGTGTGCAAGGTGGCTGCGTGTCTCATAGTCATCGGTGGCGGCATCTATGAGATAGCCAAAGGTACTATTTTAGTTATTAACGCTGCCGAGAGATGGCGCTAATACGTAATGTTTGTAAAGGAGCGGGGAAATGCCGGAAAAAAGTTTTTTTTTAGTCTTCAAAAGCGATCAAGGGGTTTGTACTGTTCGAAATACTATACCTCTCAGCATCCTATAGTAATTGAACTGATTTAGTGTGAGTGGGACGGCATAATACGTTTTTTTTTTGGAATATACACAAGACCTGGCTAGTTTAGTTTAAGAGTAATCTCGCGAAGAGGAGCCTCGAGGGGGCTTCCCGTCCTCCTGGCAACCAAATTTCAACCATGTTCAACTTGATCTCAATCAAGTCGCTTATAAAATTGCCATTACCTCAATTACTGCTACTATAGTAGTATTTTCCTTGCACAGGCAACACCGAGAATTTAAACAAGGGCTTTGAGGGTAGCACAACAAGTGCTGGTGGAGTCGCGCTGGCGCTCTATTCCGGGCTTTGGGCTTACGACGGATGGAACAGTGTGACCGTGGTCACTGAGGAGATTATCAACCCTGCTGTGTGAGTCTGATATTATTTTTGTTTTTTAGGCTGGCAACTTTGTACAAGAATTTGTATGGATTGTCGAATTATGGAGTCGATGAAACATTGACGAGGGATGTAAATGGAGAATGTATGCGTTTAACTATAAAAACGCCTAAGCTGCGCTCCCTCTCGCACAGGGCGTGCTCTCGCTCTCTCTCTCAAGATGGCGTAGAGATGAGTTTACTCTCCACAGCAAAATTTGTAAAACTAAAATAAACTGAATTGAAACTTCAAGAGTGCTAAATCGGGCTTTTATTAAGTACAGAACCAAACAGAGAATAAGTTTTAGAGTGAAGCTAACCTTCCACTTAAGTAGTCTCGTTTTTTATACAACATGATAGGCAAACAGGCAAGTGTGTCACCTGTTAGACATCCACAATACCAGAGAATTGCAGATGCGTTGCCAGCCTATAGGGCTATTAAAGCATGCCGCATGTGTCAGTAATTTTACCGGCTTACTCTCCCCGCCGGAACACAGCAGAGCCACCACTGCTGCTTGGCGGCAAGATTAGCCTTCGTTACTAACCATAAACCTTTTCTTCCAGCAATGTTCCTCTCAGCATATCCATAGCTGTCCCTCTCATGACAGCCCTCTATGTTTTCATGAATGTAGCCTACATGACAGTTCTGAGCTATGCGGAAATGACCTCAGTTCCCGCCGTGGCAGTGGCATTTGGCACGCGCGTCTTGGGCCCCGCTAGCTTTTTAATTCCTCTCGGGGTGGCTATTGCTACGTTCGGATGCGCTATGAGCGTTCAGTTCGGTGTTACCAGGTAAATAAAAATTATAGAATAATGGTATATTTACTTATTGAAAATTTTAGGCGTTTCTTTGTTTTATTTTAATTGACTCATTATTTTGTTTTCAGGGTGTGCTTTACGGCAGCAAAGGGAGGCCATATGTTGGAAGTGTTTTCTTACGTTAATATGAAGAGAATGACGCCGGCTCCGGCGGTAGCGTTTCAGGTTAGTTCAATTAAATCGATGATCGCATTGATCGGACACTATTCTAAATTCGCTGCGTGACCAATAAGATCAAGTTCCTAACAGTGTTTAATAGGAGAGTGAAAGTGGCGGTAAGAGACGAATTTGATAGTAGAATAAGCCCTGTGGAGTCTACAAAAAATACAGTCTCGTCAGCTAAACTAATTTTTTTATTAAAAAATAGTGGATAACTCGACTCAGCCAAAGCTTGTGAGTATGGATGTTTAAACTCTTTTAAGCCAGAACGGCTGAACAGATCTCGATGAGATTTGGAACATAAATAGATTATAGTCTGGAATAACTGACTGACGCTAATTTTTATCCGGAAAATTGCGTAGTTCCCGCGGGATAGCGATAAATTCTTTGCAGACGAAATCGCGGACAAAAATAGCTAGATTGTAATATTTATTATTATTTTTGTTACAGGCGCTCCTGACATCGATATTTATTTGTGTTGGCAACATTGAAACGCTCATACAATTCGCTAGTTGGTTCCTATGGTTCTTCTACGGGCTCGCTATGGTGGCGCTACTGGTTTTGCGTAGAACACAACCGAATAAAGCAAGGCCGTACAAAGTACCAACAATACTGCCGTGCTTTGTGTTGCTAGTGGCGATATTCCTCTCGGTGTTGCCAATTGCACACGATCCATCTGTCAAATATTTGATGGCGATTGGTTTTATACTAATTGGATTTATTGTTTACACAGTTTTTGTGTATTATAAGAAAACTCCCGCTGCTATTTTAGGTAAGCTTGAATGAAGTGACTGCCACAGTGAAGGTCCGACGTTCCTACCAGTGGTGTAATGTAACTATAACGTGGAGCCTGTGGCAATTTCATCAGATAGGGGTCCTTCCTCATTATAAAGACGCATCACTATCCCTTCTGGGCTCTTTACTCCTCACACTAATAAAATTCTAAAAAATTACCAAACTAAAGATGGCCGAATGACAATCTCACAAATGTCATTGTGACGTTCCAACAAGCACAAGAGTCGCGTCGCGCGCGAGATGGATTGCCCGTCTTTTTCTTACTGTTCGAACTAGAAAGAGACGGGTAGTCTATCTCGCGCGCGTCGCGATTTGCACGCTGTCGTGCTAGCCGGCCAATTTATCTATTTAAAAAAAAGCCCTGCCACCCTATAGTTACGCCACTGTTTGAATAACCCAATACAATATGCAAAAGAGTGTCTGTCCTTATCACGCCTAAACGGCTGAATCTACGTTGGAATTTGGTATAAAGTTTCAGTCCCGAAGGACATGATAGTTTTTATCCATAATCACATAGTTCCCGCGAGATAGGGATGAGCGAATTATGCGCGGGAGTCGCAGGCAATATATACCTAGTAAATTAATAAAATGCGATAAATCCAATCGTTCAACGTAGAACCGTGTCAGAATGTCTAATCTAATCTATTTGTCAGAATTTTTACGGCCTATGTTTCATATTGAACGTATTGTCGCAGTCTTAACCTTAACCTTCTCGCCGCCATTTACTTAATATGAAGTCAGTACATGCAGTGCAAAATGCACCTTCACTTGGCAGGATAAAGTTGACAGTTGCGAGTGACAATTTTTTTTTAATCACCTGTGCATTCGATCATGTTGAATGATGTTCTTTTTTTTTTCAGCGAAATTCACATTCATCACTCAGGTGATGTTCGAGAGTGTGCCGCCAAGCAAGCGAGAATCCCGCCAAGACTGATTTTTATATTTATTTCTTTACCACCTATGCCTATTGAGATCAATTTGTAAATATTAAGTACAAGAGAAGTATAATTAAGTTTAGTATAAAGTTGAATTTTATTATACATACCCGTAAAGATTAATAAACATTTACAATTTATAATATTGAGTTTTAATTTGAGTCTGAAGTTTGGCCGAGTTCTAAATCAAAATAACATTAAATATGAATAAAAAGCCACGCATTCATTCATACGTAAATAAATTTCTTACATTATTTTGGATAGGAGCTGAAACTCTTCAAAATCGGTCCATCCGTTTGAGAGCTTCGATGCCACAGACAGACACACACAGACATTAATGTCAAACTTATATTATATAACTCCCCTCTTTTTGCGTCGCAGCCCCTCCCTAGGCTGCTTTTTAACCAATTAAAAATGGGCTAAGTTATGTATTTTTGTTTCCTTCACATGAGTGACTAAAGCAACAGTAGGAGTAGGTGTAGGGTAAGTTAAATATACGAACAGGGTTGAAGTATCCAGATAACGATGACTATGAAAAAAATATGAATGTTCTGAGAGTTTCCGTATTTTAGTCTGGTGTAATTAGTTATAATTAGAACAACAATTATGACTATTTAACAGTAATAAAAATATAACTCTAATATAAAAATCCTTATTTTATACTCGCTCATGTATGAAAATGATATTTCATATTCATTGTAGTTTGAAATTCCCACATACGGAACTTATCTAAAAATAATAGTAATATTTACATTTAAATGGCAACATTTTCAATAGTGATGTAGCATTTTGATTCCTACAAAGAATTCCAAAATTTAAAGTGGCTCAGATTATTCGATTCCAATCCTTAATTTTACCAACTTTTATTTTGCGAATGCAACTTTTCATTTTACACACGAACTCATCCTTTGGAAAAATAAATCCAAAAACCTAATCGCGTTGCTTACGGTAAAAAAGATTAGGCAATCTTTTTTTTTTTAAAGTTCATACGTTAATGAAGCAGATGTTAGATAAACCGGAAATAACAAATGAAATCGATCAAAAAAAATCATGATTGCGTACAGAAAAAGTTGAAATATGTAGAACATAAACGTATTTGATATCGATAATGAAATCGATAGCATAAATCAATATTCGATGCCATATTTTTTTTCAAGTCACTGTTTGATGGGTTTGTAACTTGCAACACTAGCTAGTGGCGGATTGCGGCGGATTGTTTGGGTCTTGTGTTATGAGAAAATATAAAATAGTTTAGTTTTATGAAGTTTATTTGCGAGAAATAATCATGGCATACCATTATATTGTTACGGCGCAGAAGCCTACGGCTGTAACGGCATGTATTACAGGTAAATATAAGCAATAATTATGTTCGTATCCAATTGAGGTTATGCGCTTATACTATACATTTAAGTCTATTTTAGGCCTTTAAACTCTTTTGAAGCAGCGTATATGTTTTTTAAGAGCTAGACGACAATGTTAATAATGTAATTAATTAGTTAATTGCGCATATTTAGCTGTATGTTCTTTGGCATTTGCTTCTGAAATGTCAACACATGAACAAAATGTAAGCAGTCATACCATCTTTAAATTTGCGCAATTCGGTTGTAACGTAGCGATTTTTCGTTGTTTTACAATGTAATAATTAACTTTAAAAATTAAGGGTTTTTTTTTTAATAATTAATCGCATTTTTTATGGTTTATCAGGCAATTTCACGTCTCCTACCGACCTGAACCTTTTGGTCGCCAAGGTGTCCCGACTAGAGATGTACCTGGTGACACCTGAGGGTCTGCGTCCCATGAAGGAGGTCGGACTGTATGGGAGGGTGGCCAAAATGAAGTTATTCAGGCCTCCAGTGAGTAACTGTCACGGAATAACTAATATTTAATACTGCTTCATTCATGTCTAGGGCCAATGCAGCCAACGTTATATAAACCCTGATAATTCATGTACTGTCTACTAGTTATATGGAGGGCATAATATGGCATAATAATAATGGAGGGCTGTATAATGTTAGGTCAGGCATTCCCAGCTGTGGGTTCCAAGGTTGGATATTGGTTGCACCCCTATGGCTTCACTGGCAATGGAGAAACAAACGGATAGGATAATAATGCTTAAATACACAGACAGACAATATCATGCCTGTGTACATTCAAGAACGCGGATTTTGTACTTTGTGTCCACCACATGGTTCTGTTTCTTCTAATTTAGTCATTCTAACGAAGATAAACATTTGCCAAGGTCAAAGATTTTTACAAGTATGAGGGCCCTATTTGTATGGTATGTGTTATGCTTCTTCTGTCAGAAGTAATTATTTGTTCATGATGGTAAAGGATTGCTTATTATTTACTATGTCTGTGCATGCGTTTTAAGACAGTCCTACTATATTATTATAAGAAAAACGGGACTTAATTGCGTAAACAAAATGTATATTTGTAAATACCTCGAAGTTTTGGACGCGACTTTGCATCCATGGTCTCGATAGGACTGAAGAGGCGAGTATCAGCATCTTCTAGCTGCAAGGGTTTTCCTAACTACCCGCACTTGGTCTTTATTATTGGTTTCTTTACTAGGGCTGCCACTAGACCGAAACACAACACTCACAACATCCGGCGATTTTTGAGACGATATTTCTCATAATATAGCCACAATATCGAATTAGGGTAGCCTGTAAGGATAATTGTGTTGTGATGTAATAAATTAATAAATAAAACAATAATGTGCCTGTGTGGTTTTTCTTATAATAATGTGTGAAAATCGCGAAATTTCAAATTGATACAATCTTACTATATTTTGTTATTATATGTGAAAGTGTGGGTGATTTTTACTTCCTGCATACAGATTTTATGGTTATACGATACTCACAAGCCAAAATAACAGGTCGCTTTCATATTTTCTTGTCAGTGTATATTTTCAACAAACAAATGTATCACGTGAAAACATTTTATTACTTCTAGCATGAGAAAAAGGACCTAGTGTTCATCCTCACAGTACGGTACAACGCTATGATATTGGAATGGAGGACTGGAGCCAACGGTGAATTAGAAGTGGTCACCAGGGCCCATGGTAATGTAGCAGACCGTATCGGAAAGCCCTCGGAGAACGGTATCCTGGCTGTAATAGACCCCCAGGCGAGGGTCATTGGGCTGAGGCTGTATGATGGATTATTAAAGATTATACCGTTGGATAAAGATTCTACTGAATTGAAAGCGGCTAGTTTAAGGTGGGTGTTTAATTAAGATGTACTGTGTCTTATTGAATTGGTTGAAGTTTAAAGCATATGGTGTAAAATTGTGATTTATTCGTTGACGTCAATAAACAACTAGACTCCCGATCGCAAACAAAAGTTCCTCAAGAAATGTCCGAGCGGCGTTGTCTATGTGTGGTGTGTGTCAACACTCAACACATCAACTTATACATTTGACAAAAATGAGAAACTAGACTATGTTTTTAATAATTTTTTTGCAGACTTGAAGAGCTGAATGTTTACGACGCCGAGTTCCTACATGGTTGCGCAAATCCTACGTTAATTTTAATACACCAAGACATAAATGGAAGACATATTAAGGTAATTCATTTTTAAGTTTTAATGTGTTTCATGTTGTTCTATCAAAAGTATTATAAACAACGAAAATTACCAGGTACTTTGAACTATAAGTACGTAGATTCAGTGGCGTGCAGAGGGGAGGGGGGCAGAATAGGCATCGGGAAGGTGACGCTTCAAAATTATTTCCGCTTTCTTATGTCCCTCTATCATTTCAGACACATGAAATAACATTAAGGGACAAGGAGTTCTCGAAGTGTGTCTGGAAACAAGACAACGTGGAAACGGAGGCTTCTATACTTATACCAGTACCTAGCCCTCTTGGTAAGTTAGATTCATGTACATTTTGTGGTGATTAAGGTTTTTATGGCGACCCTGCCAGTGCGGCAAGCAGTGTTTTTAATGGAATTTTAAATTCAGGTGGAGCTATTGTGATTGGTCAGGAGTCGATAGTGTACCACGATGGACAGAATTATGTGGCAGTGGCGCCACCACAAATAAAGGTATGTGGATGATTGAGTGTTTCCAAATGATTTAATTGAATGACAAACTAGAAACCAAGATCATCAAGATGTAACAGCTTTAAACGATTAGATGTTAGTTAATTTGATAAATATTGATGTTATGTTCGTTATAGTTAGGCTGCGAAGTGTCAAGTTTCAGGAGGGACTAGAGGAGAGAGGTCATTAATGGGTTTTCATTCAACATTTCAGGAATTTTATTTTCCATTCTATAGCATTTGTAACGTTATGAATGACCCCTTGTTTCCCAGTTGACCCCGATCAGCTGCTACTGCCGCGTGGACGGGCGCGGGCTGCGCTACTTGCTGGGCGACATCGCCGGCCGCCTGTTCATGCTGCTGCTCGAGCTGCAGGAGAAGATGGACGGCACTCAGGCCGTGAAGGACCTCAAAGTGGAACTGTTGGGTGTGTACCTTAGTCAGTGGCGTGCTAGGAATATTATTGTTTGGGTAGTGAGTAGACGCTCGAGTTGAGCTTGCTTCTCACCACTCTCGGTTCCATTTATCCTAAGTGTTAGTGTATGATCCCGTCTCTATTTATTATTACAAAACAGACAGAGACGTCATCATAGATGACTGAAACTTAACAGAGTGTGGTGAGGCAGGCCCTAAGTATCTGCGACCGTACTACAAGTTGAATGGCGTACATTGATTGATAACCGTTTTATGAACTGCACGTCTACAACGAGAGCGCACAAGTCGCGTCGCGCGCGATGCGACTCTTGCGTGCTGTCGTGCTAGCCGGGTTGAAACTTGACAGAGTGTGCTGAAACAGGCCCTAAGTATCTTCGACCGTGCTACAAGTTAAATGTACGCCATTGATAATAGTTTTATGATCTGCACGTCTAGCACGAGAGCGCATAAGAGTCGCGTTGCGCGCGAGATAGATTGCCTTTCTTTTTCTTACTGTTCGTTCCGGAAAGAGACTGGTAGTCTATCTCGCGCGCGATGCGACTCTCGCACACTCTCGTGCTAGCCGGGCTGGAACTTAACACTGTATTGAAAACAGGCCCTAAGTTTCTTCGACCGTACTAAAATTTGAATGGCGTTGGCGTACATTGATAATAGTTTTATGAATTGTTTGTGTGCAGGCGACATACCTATACCGGAATGCATGACATACCTGGACAACGGCGTGGTGTTCGTCGGCTCCCGGCTGGGGGACTCCGCTCTGGTGCGTCTGTCGGCGGCGCGCGACGAGGCGGCCCAGTACGTGCGCACTATGGAGACGTTCACCAGTCTGGCGCCCATAGTGGACATGTGCGTGGTCGATCTGGAGAAGCAGGGCCAGAATCAGCTGATCACTTGTTCGGGTATGTTAATGTGTTATTAGTTAATTGTAAAGTAGATAATTTACTTATCGCCACAGCTCATTGCCTTCTCTATTGTCTTCTATAAGCCCTGATATTAGGCTTGGCATAGCGTTGAAAATTCCGGGAAAAATCAAATGATTTTTTCGGGAATTTATGAAATTTTCGTTTTTTTCCCGTTTCTTTCGGATTTTTTGCGAAAAAAACCACAAAGCGTAATTTCACAACTGTGACAACTGAACTGAACTGACACCGATGTCAATGGCAAAGTAAGTCTATAATCATTTACCTATCCACCAGTATTAAGCAAAATAACCGATTGAAATCTGTTTAAATCGTTTTATTTTTCGGAAAATTTTATGGTTTTTTTTTCCATAAAAATCCGAAAAAACAAGCCGTTTGGAAAGAAACTGGATATTTTCCGAAAATTTTCAACGCTAGTTTGGCCACGTCGCATTTTACGCTTAGGTTCACGACTTTCACGAGCGACGTTCCAATGAGTCCTCGCCCGCGCGGGTACAGGGGGCAGGGTAGAACGACAAAGTCGGGTAGTCTTGCAGATGTTCTCGTACAGCAAGCTCTACTTTTGGGCTTATATAAAAGTTACGCCACTGGTTTGCCGCCACCTGTTGCCATCTCCTTCAGGTGCGTTCAAGATGGGCTCCCTCCGTATCATCCGCAACGGTATCGGCATCCAGGAGCAGGCGTCCATCGACCTGCCCGGCATCAAGGGCATGTGGGCGCTCACGCTGGCGGCCGGCAGCACGCACCACGACACGCTGGTACTAGCCTTTGTTGGCCAGACGAGGTAAGTACAATTAATAAAAATTCCATTTTAGATACAAGCTTTTTTGTGACCATACTTGCATTGTCATCCATCCTACTTATGTGAAACAAATTTCAAGACGATCAGACCAACTGTTGATGAGTTCCCTTCTACGGAAACGGTCCTGGCCGGACCACCAGAGTTTTACTACTAGATTATTGTATTAGAATAGAATAGAATAGAATAGAATAGTTTATTTGCTAGAAGACATTCATGAATTGGATACATTTGTCATCTGACTTACACAAGTTAGTGTGTAAAATTTCAGCTCAATTGGATGATGATATCTGCTTCAAAATTGAGTCGTAAGATTCCACTCGGACATAGATACATAAGTTGCAAGTTAGTAAAAATCTTGTAAAAGACCTCAAGAGTCTTGCTATCTCACTCACTCACTCACTCAATAATATTTTAATACAAAAACAGGTAGGTTAGGTTAGTCAGGTATCTTCAGTTGTTCGAAGGGCCAAGTAGCTAGGAAAAGGAGCCCCGCCGAAAATCAGGTGGACCACGGGTGGGCGAATATTCAGCGTTTGTTCGGCGTTTTTTTTTTTCGTCATTATCGTCCGGGTTATACAATAAAAGAGATGATGCTGAGACTTAACTTTTTATGACAACGAAACACAGTATCGATGCTGCATTTAGCTTATCCAAAGTTGTTGCGGCTTGTCCTTCTTAGGATAATAATTGTGGGACGACAATGACGCAAGAACCGAGCGGTCGAAACGCTTGAATATTGGCCCGGGTAAGGACCGTACTTGAATCCACCGAACCCGACATTTTTAAGTACTCACTAACTGTACTATAGAGAGTAGAGAGTGGAGGTACAGCCCCTTAATAATTTTATACCGCAAGGTAACCTTATCGAGTACATTTAACAATGAATTCTCTTGTATTCCAGAGTATTGACTTTGAACGGAGAAGAAGTCGAAGAGACAGAGATTAAAGGCTTTGTTTCGGACAGACAGACTTTCTTCACTGGCAATGTGTGCCACGATCAACTTATACAGGTTAGTTTGCTCTTAACTCAATAACGCCAAACAGAACAGGTGTACCACTGGAACTCGACATTTGGCAGACCTTGAGTATTGATTCAGTGGCGTGCACAGAGTTTTTGGTTAGGGTAGACCGGTGTTTTTAGGGGAACCTTCTATGTTTTTATGGAGACTTATTAGACCCTTTATTTTACTTTGGAGGTTTTCGATAGCAATTTCTTTGTTGTATAAAATTAGTGGAATTAGTGATTAACTATTAAATGGCTCAGCCCGCGGCTGTATCCCAAATGAGATTGATGAATTGAAGCGAAGGGTATGTAGCAGTAAACGGGAAAGAGAGTCGGATGGATATTATCAGGGGCTTTACCATGACGTCCTAATTCCGACTCAGTTCAAGTTTTAGCTGTCACTTTTAGTATGAATCTGACAGCGAGCGAACCTAAACTAAATCGCATCAAGACGTCGTGGTAAGGCCCCAGTGCTCGGTTCGCAGGTGACGGACGAGGGCATATCGCTGATAGGGCGCAGCGGCTCGGGCTGGGCGCTGTCGTGCTCGTGGGCCGTGGGCGGGCCGCGCGGCGTGTCCGTGGTGGCGTGCAGCCCCACGCGCTGCGTGTGCGCCGCCGGCCCGCGCCTCTACCTCGTGGCGCTCGGGCTCGCCAGCCTCACCACGCTCGCGTGAGTGCCTACACATATCGCGGGCAACTAACAGCCTTATTTATAAAAAGTTAGAGGCTCGCTATAGGCTCGCTATAGGACCGATACAAAAAAACATGATTCATAAACGTCTGTTAGCGCTAATCTGTCCATCAAGGCTCTGTTAAGTAATCCGAAAGTTAGCGGACCGTAGAACTTACTTTATACATACATACATACATACATATCGTCACGCCTCTTTCCCACAGGGGTAGGCAGAGACTACTTTGTTCCACTTGCTACGATCCTGACATACCTCTTTCGCTTCATCCACATTCATCAATCTCTTCATACATGCTCGTCGGTTTCGGGTACTCTTGACCTGGCCTTTCTCCAAAACGTCCCCAATTTGATCACGGAACGTCCGCCTAGGCCTTCCCCTGCCAACGCACCCATTCACACTCCCCATATAAATCTGTTTAGTTAATCTTCTTTCATCCATCCTCTCTACGTGACCAAACCAACTAAGCATACTTTTTTCTATCCTAGTCACTATATCTTCTTTCACACCAGCACATTCCCTTATCACACTATTCCTTATTCTATCTTTCAGTGATATACCTTCCATACTTCTTAACGCTCTCATTTCTACTGCATTTATTCTACTTTCATGCTTCTTTTGCCATACCCAACTTTCGCTACCGTACATTAGTGTTGGAACGAGCACCCCTCTGTGAACAGCCAGACGCGCCTTCTTTGACACCTTCTCACTGCTCACAAAGGCGCGCAGCGCTCCATTGACCATGTTTCCTGCATTCACTCTTCTTTCAATATCTCTTTCACACTTTCCATCTGTCGTAAAAGCCGAGCCCAGATATACAAATTCTTTTACCTGTTCTACTTTCTCACCCGCAACTATAATCTCACATTCTGTCATGCTATCATCTTTTTCGAATACCATAGCTTTCGTCTTGCTCACATTAACTTTCATACCTTTCCTTTCCAATGCCCCACACAAAATGTTAGCCATCCTTTGCAGCTCCTCCTCCGACGATGCTAACAACACTTGGTCGTCGGCGTATAGGAGGCATTTGATGGTTAACTCGTTCATCCTCAGTCCACAGTCATTCTCTTTCAAATCATTCAGGCACGTATCCATGAATAGGTTGAACAGCCACGGTGACGCAACACATCCTTGTCTAACACCTTTTTCGATGCTAAACCATTCAGTGTACGCCCCGTTTATCCTTACACAAGCACTAGAATCCTTATAGAGAGATTTTAGTGCTTGTGTCAGCTTACTGTTCACCCCATGCATGGCTAACGCTGACCACAACTCATTCCTCATCACCCTGTCATAAGCCTTCTCCAAGTCGACGAATAAGCAGTATATTTTCTGGCCTTTGGCCATATACTTTTCGGTTATACGCCGCAAGGAGAAGACTTGATCCGTGCATCCCATTCCCTTTCTAAAACCCGCTTGTACATCCCATATTTTCTCATCGGTCTCTTTTATAACTCTTTCAATCAATACCTTTGCATACAGTTTGCCGACGACGCTGAGAAGGCTTATTCCGCGGTAATTTTTGCAGTCTAGTTGTGACCCCTTTCCCTTGTACAGCGGCACAATCACGGCCTTGCACCAATCCTCCGGTACCCGACCATTCGTCCAACACAAGTTGAAAAGGTGGCACAACTGACTAACTACCACGCCTTCACCGGCTCTCAGCATTTCGACCGACACCCTATCATACCCCGCAGACTTTCCTAACTTCATTCTTTTCATGGCGTTCACAATTTCATCCATACCTATCTCATTTTCCTGACTACATTCACTCATCTCTCCGGCATGAGCCGGTACTTGCACTACTTCTTCTGCTCTTTCAAACAAACTTTCAAAATATTCCTTCCATCTTTTTAGCACACACTCTTCTTCTTTTATAACACTCCCATCCTGGCTTCTGATTTCACTCAGCTCCGAGGCTGTGTTTTTGCCACGGGCTGTCTTTATAGACTTCCAGAACATCTTAATATTTGTCCGGAAGTCATCAGAAAGCCTCCTATCAAAATTATCCTTATGTTCTTCCCTCTTTCTGTCACAAGTCTTTCGCTTTATATACTTCTTTATCCGTCACCTTTTGCATTCTTCGATTAGCCTTTTTCGCTAACCAATCCAACCATGCCTTCTTCTTTTCTCGCACCACCTGTTGCACTTCAGCATCCATCCATACGTTCCTCTTCTTTCTTCCTTTTCCCCTTTTGCACACCCCACACACCTGAGTAGCTACATTCACAACTCCTTCCTTAAATGCCGTCCACACCTTTTCTATCTCACATACCTCATCTACATCACAAAATCGACCTTTTAATTCATCCTTGTACTTTTCTCTTACATTCTCGTCTTGCAGATTCTCTACTTTTATTCGTTCTAGGACACTAGTAGGTTCTTTGACCCGGTGCCGCCATCGCTTAAACAGACCACTAATTCGGCATATCACCAGGTGGTGGTCTGTATGGAGGCCGACTCCACGGTATGCACGAGTGTCCCTGACTTTAACTCTCAATCTTTCATCCACGATCACAAAATCAATCATACTCTTCGCACTTCCTTCTTCCCGGGTGTACATATGGATCTTTCTATGTGCAAACATTGTGTTTGTCACACAAAGATTCCACTCCAAACACACTTCAAGCATACTTTTCCCGTTTTCATTCACTCGTTCATCACCAAACGCACCAAGCACTCTTTCATATCCGTCACGCTTTTTACCTACCCATCCATTAAAATCACCTAGCATGATAATCCTCTCGTTCTCCTTGCATTTACTCAATATATCTCTCACACTATCCCAAAACTTGTCTCTTTCAGCTTTGTCTTTTATAGACCCACTCGATCCCACATCCGTCGGTGCATACACTCCGAGAATGAAGATACGAGTGAGTCCAACTTTCAGCCTCACCCAGACAAGCCTGGGACTCACACACTCAAACTCAATCACACACTCAGCCACTCTTGCGGAAAGTATGACACCAACTCCCTGACAGCCACGAGTGGCACCAGACCAATATGCCCTGTAGGGTCCATGTTCGGTGGTGTCACAACCTTTCCGCTTGGTCTCATTCACACACAAAACATCAATATGTCTATCATCCATCATCTGACACACTTCGTCTATTTTATCCTGCATTCCTCCTCTAACATTCAGAGTAGCGAAGCGGCTCTCCGTAGCCCACTTCTCGCCCCCGTGGTGAACGGGACGTGACGGGTTGCGAACCTCGTCGCCGCCATCCTGGACATCATTTTTGTTTAGAGATTCAACCATTTCGTACCCACGAGTAGCTAGGGAATGGATGTCCATCCTGGCAGAGCCCCGCATGCCAGGATAAGGCAAGCCTTTAATTGGGGGTCGCCTGGTCCCCAAGGCTATTTGGCACGCTTACGACTAGGCACGCCCCTAGTCACGCATCTCTCGGCACGGCAGACCTTAGATTGGCGGATAAAACAAGGAAAGGGAAGAGGTAGGACAGAAGGTTGGAGAGGGACGTAGAATTGGGGTAGGACAGGGTTTGAAAGGATACTACAGCCACGGAAGACTTATGAAGCGACTATAGTAGCTAGGGGAGGCCGGGGTCGCGTACCCGTATACTAAACTTCAAATGCCGGACAGGCACTTGAGATGAGTATCCCCTGACCATTTACTTACTTACTTTATCTCTCTGCTAACTCACAAAATGGCCGTCACAAATGTAAACAGCTGATTTTGACAAGAGCAACACCATACCCAAGACAGTTTTTTTTTGTTGTAAATTTATCCCCTCCAGGAAAGGTAAGGGAAACTACATCCACACTGCCTCGTCTGTCTGTCGTGTTAGGCCGAAGCCATGTTTTCGGTTTCCCGCTAATTCGCGGCCACTGCTGTGAATTTCTTTTTTTTTATTCACTAAAAGGCCATTTTTGGTCTATGATTTGTCAAGGTGGCCAACATAACGCGTCTAACCATCCATCAACAGCTCATTAGCTCAACAACTAACAGACTGCTAGCAAGCGTTTATGAATCATACTTTTTAATAACCGTCAAATAAGCTTAATCAGTCTGTTAATTAATAGACCGTTCAAACCTCAATTAAGGATTTTTTATGAATAAGGCTGTTAGTTTACAAATAAATTTGTTACATTTTGTTGCCCAGGGTAATTCGAAACGCCTTTTTTTTACAACTGTCACATTTGAGACTTAAAATAATTGCGCATTACGACAATTTTAGTAGCTTTGTCCTTGAATATGGCATCAATTTCTTTGTAATTTTAATGATGAATGTGATCAGCATGTGTTTGTTAGGGAGGTGTGTATGGAGGAAGAGGTGGCGTGCCTGGACCTGGGCCCGGGCGACGACGAGGCCCTGCTGGGCGTGGGGCTGTGGACCGACATCTCGGTGCGCGTGCTCAAGCTGCCCGACCTGCGCCCGCTGCACACCGAGAAACTATCCGGAGGTGCGTTACTTGCCCCACCTTATTCATAAACGCTCTGTTGCCTTCAAATATTTTAGGAATCGTTTATCCTTATCTGTCACTGCGGACATTTACCTTACACAGATAAGGACAAACGATTGCTAATTTAGCAGAAGCTATAGCTCTTAAGTCTAAGAAGAAACTAAACTAGCCTACTCTCAACATGAAACTACCGTGAGACTCACACATAATTACAACACACCGGATAACTCACTACTTTGGACTATGATAAAAATGACGATAAAATTGAGGGTAGTTGTGCGCCGATTAGCCGCGCGAGCAGAGCATTGGCACGCAGTGTTCGTTTCGCTGCCGCCGGGGCGAGCGCTCTCTGATGAAGGGCTACGGAATATTCCGAAACAATTGGGATTGTTCATTTTTTTTAACCCCCCCCTTTTTATATATTTTTTAGAAAATATGGAGCATTTTAAGAAACTAATTTGAATATTTTGTCATTTCATGGCTTAATTTAATTAATATAATTGTTTAAAAAAAATCAGATACGACTTTTCGTTAATTATATACGGCCGGCTGAAATAGGCAATTCTCGCACAATCCTTAATAATAATAATAATAATAATCATTTATTTGCATTAAATGTGGTTAACAAAAGGTCTTAGGCAATAATTTTTAAAAAGTTCACACATCTAGCCGAATTACAGCATGCAAAATATACACATTAAATCTAAAATCTCTTATGGCATGCAAAATGTACACAAGCTTCAATTGAAATGTCTGAGAGTTGAGAGCAAGTAAATATAATTTCATGTTAACAATCAATACAATTAAAACAAATGTCAAAATACCCAATAAAAATGTCACTCTAATTATTTATATTATCACTAAAGAATTCATTTAATGAATAGTAACACTTTTCAACTAACCATGTCTTAACACTTGTATGGAATTTATGCCCAACTAGACCAGTTATAGATTTTGGCATTCTATTATAAATATTGCTTAGCATATAATAGGAGTTCCTTTTAAATAGGCTCAATTTTGCTACTGGTAAGTTCAAAGGTTTTTGAGTAATTGTTCTCTTATTTACATTGTTCTTAATTAGAAACAGATCCATGTGTTTTTTTACAAAAGTACATGCCTCCAGAATATATAAACAAGGAAGTGTCAGAATTCTGTGCTGCCTAAATACAGGTCTACATGAATCTAAAGGTTTCAGACCGAATATCGCTCTTATGCAGCGCTTTTGTGCTATGAAAACTGTAGGGGCATCTGATGAGTTGCCCCATAATACAATTCCGTATCTGAGGGTAGAACACACGTATGCGTAATACACTAGCAAGGCAGTTTTATGCGAAGTTACAAGTCTTACTTTTTTGATGGCAAATACAAATTTATTAATTTTATTGCGGACTACCTTAACATGCTCTTTCCACTCACAGTGTTCGTCTACATAAATACCTAAGAAATTTTGATGTTTTACTTTCTCTATTGGTTTCCCATTACATTTTATATTAAGTTTCAAATCTTTCGCCTGCCTGGTACGAAAGCAAATATATTTGGAAATTAAAAAAAAATAGTTGTCATAACTGTTGTGACTGTCATCTCAATGTCAAATATACTGTTTACCTTTGGTTTACCTACAAGCTTATTGTATGTTGCGTTAAATCCTGATCATGGTTATAATGAGTTGAAAATTTATGAAATGAAGTATGTCGCATTGTGTTTTGGTACCTACTTACATCGAAATGATCCTCGGAACAATATTGTGTACTTATAAACTTTGAAGTATTCAACATTTACTTCGCGACACCACTTTTCTCTTAAATCTCGGATCCGTGCGAACTATTGTTTTGGAGAGGTTTTTAGAGTCATTATTTCAGGTTGGAGCGAAGCATTTTCTGTAATTTCCATTATTTCGTTTTAAATCGACCGACAATTTTAAGTTTTCAACAAAACAATATTTACTTTACTGACATTGGGTGACACTGATAACTAGTTGACATATAAATTTAATAGACAAACTAGATATTTGCCGATTTATCTTTTGGAACTACCAACAGCCGCTCGGTAAGGTCGAATAAGGGCAAATACTTTTTTTGGAAAATATCCGTAATCCTTGAGTATTTTTGAACGCCAGTAAGATAAAAGAGTTCGCAAGCCCCATACTTCGAAATGGTTTTCAAATCAGGGTATGTTGTAAAAAAAAGAACAATCCCAATTGTCGGAGCAATCCTTCGGCTTTTATACGTGAGTTATCCGGTGTGTTGTAATTAGCCTACTATCGTTAGTTATAGTACCACACCAAGTGGCGAGTGAGGCCATTAATCATCGGAATCATTCTATCTACTTCGCACCTGCACGTTTATGACGTTCGCCTTGGTCGCGTTCACTTGGTTTTGCGGATGCTATATCCTGGCTTTACACAGGAGTCCCCCCCGCCCCCCTGCTGTCTAAATGTCTGCCCCTACCGAGATCCGAACCCGGGACCTCTAGCTTCATAGTCAGGGTCACTAACCACTAGGCTATCCGGTCATTTGGTCCGCTAATTTGGTACCATCAGCCAAATATGTGGTCTACCACCCTAAGGTTAAAATTCCTTTGCACGTCACAATATATAATGTCGATAAGACAGGCTGTCAACTTAAAAGTTCTACTTTAGCGACATTTTCATTTGATAGGATAGGTAATTAAAATTTATTCAAAACTACAATGTACATAAGGTGATATGAAAACAGACTAATACTAGGAAGGATGAATGATAGGAAGTTGAATGAAAAGTGGTAGACCACATATTTGGACGACCGTATGAAGGTTGCCCTTATAGCTTATAGCACAACTAATGAAATAAATCTATCGGTCCGTTGCCTTGCAACGCCTTGGTTGCCTGGTAGAGATCGCTCTGCAGCGATAAGGCCGCCTATTGTTACCTAATTACTTCTGTATATTTTCTCTGTTTTGATTGTTATATGTGGTGTTCAATAAAGAGTTATTGTACTGTATTGTGTTGTAAATGTAAACATCTGTTCCCCTGGTGCCGGTAGAGATAATCCCGCGCTCGCTGCTGATCTGCACGCTGGAGGGCGTGTGCTACCTGCTGTGCGCGCTCGGCGACGGCTCCATGTTCTACTTCACCGTGGACCCCGACACGGGCGCGCTCACCAACCGGAAGAAGGTCACTCTCGGCACGCAGCCCACCGTGCTCAGGAGCTTTAGGTGAGAAATAGTCCTTCCTCAGGGAGCACGGCCCCGGCGGCAGCGAAACGAACACTGTGCTTTGCTCTCTGAGGAAGGACTACGGAATAATCCGAAACGTATGTCGGAGCATTCTTTCGGCTTTTATACGTGAGTTATCCGTGTATGATGGGGGTATAGAAAATGTACACAGCGTATGTTGTGGCAGAAATGTGCAACTATAATTTATAGGAGAAACTTGTCAATGTTGCTTTGGAAATCTATATAATAATCTATCTTTATAGAATTGTTTTCACAAACCTTATCAATTTGGTAAGCATATCATCGGGTTACCCGAATGAAAGTCTGACCGTAATAACATAGTTAATTCCATAAGCGATTACCAAAACTAAAAACCCGGTTACCGTATAGGGTTACCGCATTCCGTGATTTTAAAACCATAATAGAAAACGGTTAACCTTATTCAAAAAAGGTTTCCGTAATAATAGACTTAAGCTAACCCTACCCTACCCTTACCCTACCCCTACCCTATTAAACTGTTACTCTATGATATGGTAAGCTTGAAGTATGAAAAGGCTTAAGCAAAAAAAGGGGTCTTCCGGTCCTTGATGGACACTGACGAATTTGTACAGAACCCTCGGTGCACGAGACCTACTCGCACTTTTCTTTTGTTTTATTTTTTAAAAGCTTTGTTTTTCACAGGTCGTTGTCCACGACGAACATATTCGCGTGTTCGGATCGGCCGACCGTGATCTTCTCGTCCAATCACAAGCTTGTATTTTCCAACGTGAACCTCAAGGAAGTGACGCATATGTGCTCTTTGAATGCTGCCGCTTACCCCGACAGGTTAGTGAGAATTAAGAGTTTCTTGAGACCTATGACCGCTGCCTACCGCTGCCTGCCTTGGCGACACCCCTGCACTCAACTGCTTGTTACTAAGATTTGTCATACGACATAGAAGAAATTAATTAAAGTTGGAAATGTTGAAAAAAAGCAAACCGCTGTGGCGGTTGCACTCTGATTAGCCGTTCTGAGGTCGAAAAGACAGTTGGGTATACAATGTTATCACTTATCATAATGATCGCTGTCATGTTCAGATGCGTGGTGTAGTGGATAAAAAAATGTAATCTTAACCCTTTATAGGGTCCCATCTATTGGAGCATACTACCACAGATTTAAAAGCAGCTATCGAATGCATACCTGACAAAGGATATTTTCAAAGCTAGTCGTGTTTTCAATAATTACAATGGAAATTGTGACGTATATTGAAATTAATAAGATTGAAATTCCAACACAATGCATGTGGTCGCTAAATCGCCTCTGCCTTATAAAGGATTAAACTGACAGTTGCTTTCGCATTTATTTGGAGTGTGGATGATATGAGAAGTATTTGTCATCAGTTTGGCGTTGGCGACGGACAGCACGGTGACCATCGGCACTATAGACGAGATCCAGAAGCTACATATCAGGACGGTCCCGCTGGGTGAGACGCCGCGTCGCATCGCCTACCAGGAGGCTTCGCAGGTACCATCAGCCAAATATGTGGTCTACCACCCTAAGGTTAAAATTCCTTTGCACGTCACAATATATAACGTCGATAAGACAGGCTGTCAACTTGAAAGTTCGACTTTAGCGACATTTTCATTTGATAGGAAGTTGGATGAAAAGTGGTAGACCACTTATTTGGGCGACCGTACACTTAGGGCTTGTTTCACCACTCTCTTTTAAGTTACAGCAATGCGTTTAAGAAGATGCGTTTTGCGGGTGGTAGGGCCTTGTGCAAGGTCCGTCCGGATCGCTACCACCATCTTACTCGCTAATCCTGCCGCTAAGCAGCAGTGCTTGCAATGCTGTGTTCCGGTGTGGAGAGTAAGACAGCCGGGGAAATTACGGGCACAAGAGGCATTTCATCTAAGTCGATTGGCAACGCATCTCGCGTAAAGAAAGACACCACGAGCATTAATTTTTCTACGACTTCATTAAAATTATCATCATCATCGTCATCACATCATTAGCATTTGAAAGGTGATCAGCGTTACCTAGGACCTAGGCGTATGTTCTTTTAAATAAAACATAAATAATGCCAAACTCGGGCTCAGAGCGACCAAATTACCCGAAAATGATACCCAATCACCATTTTTGTGTCAAGTGTCAAAATGACATCCGCCATCTTGGATCCTAAATATTATGCCAAATTCGCGATCAGAGCCACCAAATTGCCCGAAAACGACACCCATGAACATTTTTCTGTCAAAAGTGTCAAAATGTCATCCGCCATCTTGGATCCAAAAAATTATGCAAAATTCATGCTCAGAGCCACCAAATTACTCGAAAACGACACCCATGAACATTTTTGTGTCATAAGTGTCAAAATGTCATCCGCCATCTTGGATTCAAAAAATTATGCAAATTTCGTGCTCAGAGCCACCAAATTACTCGAAAACGACATCCATGAACATTTTTGTGGCAAAAGTGTCAAAATGTCATCCGCCATCTTGGATCCAAAAAAATATGCAAAATTCGTGCTCAGAGCCACCAAATTACTCGAAAACGACACCCATGAACATTTTTGAAGCAAAGGTGTCAAAATGTCATCCGCCATCTTGGATCCAAAAAATTTGACAATTTCGTGATAAGATCCACCAAACTACCCGAAAACGACAGCCATCAACATTTACATGTCAAGTTTCAAATTATGTCAGTAAAATTGAAATATTGTACACACTTTTTTATTTTGTTTGCTTTCTAAATTGCTAACACCGTATTTTGTCCTAAACGGCTGAATGGTTTCTGGCCTTAGTCCGGACGGACAAAATTAAAAAAAAAATAACTCTACTATAATGTTAGAAAGCTACTGTATGTAATGTAATGTGAATATTATAGTAGAGTTGCGGGCCATAGAGCATAGACTTGTCTCCAGTATATTATGTGTATCATTATATTGGTGTTGGTGACCCTTTAACTGTCAAATAAAAGTACTGGCTCAGATCAATTACTAAAGCCTAGATACCGTGTTAAAATTTAAGTAGTGACATCAATATGTACATCTCTTAATTCTCATGAAGAAATCAACAAGCTGGAAAGAGATAAATATAGTATTATCTAGTCTGCTTGTACACACCGTACACACCTGAAATGTCAAGTTGGTCCCGTTGGTCTAGTTTTACGCTACTAAATTCAAAAGTCTTTCACATCATATTTCCTTCTGAGAACAGCAGGTCATCTGTATTAAGTTGTATTTGAAATGGTTATGGCAGATAAAAATTTGTAAGTCGACCAGTGATTGCTTTTCATAAATCTGTACCTAACAGAAAAGTTATAAAATAAGGTGAAAGTGGTAATGTGTGCCTAAGGATTGCTTAAATGGCTTGTATTGTTTTGGGATGTAAATCTCATTCGTCTCGTAAGGAAAATGAACGGGAATATATACGCTTTCATCGGTGAGTACATTTTACGTGTTTTCAATATTATGCGCTAACCAATTTGAGCTGAATTAAAATTAATGAACGTATAACTTTGATTATAGTGACAAATAAACATTTGGACTCAATAACGGCGATAAATCTTCGAGATAATTAGGTATTTTGTAATAGCTTAGAGGTTATGATGTTTTGGTGATAGTGATGTTCCTGTTCATTGCCAGTTTTATCGATATCGAATTATTTTCCTAAACTTCGTATTGTAGACTAAATTATTTACATAAATAATAATGTAATAATGACAATTACAGATTACCTATGGACGAAGAACTAAAAATCGCTACGTCCATAAAATTTGAAGAGTTTCTTCAGTTTCTCCAAGACCTCGTCATCGGATCCTGATTTGGTGGCAATGGGACCAAACTGGAAGTATTCCCTTTCCAAAAAAAAAGAATTTTCCAAATCGGTTCATAACTGACGGAGTTCTGAAGATGCAAACATAAAAAAAAATACAACCGAATTTAGAACCTCCCCCTTTTTTTTCAAGTTTGTTATAAAGAAAAGTGATTATTATTTATTGTAATTGTATTTAATAATGTAAATATATATACCTATATGTGAACATGTCCAGATTTTGTTTCTTTTATTCCAAGCCGAATTTAAAAATCGAAGAAAACAGTACAAATACCAAGCTAAGAAAATGGGCAGACTGTGACTGTGGTACAATTTACAATAACCGCCTTCTCTCTGACAGTTTGTTCAATTGCAGATGCTTGTAACTGACGTGACAAAACACTCTGAACAATTAAATTGTTTATTTGAAACCGCTGTTTGATGTTCAGGGATTTCTCTAAATTTCATTTAAAGCCGATCTTACGGGGTATTCTGTATCCACCCTAACGATACATTATTCTGACTATACCCCGTCGTACATCAAATAATAATCATCTGTTTTACTTTGGATCATCTAAATAGTCATAATGAGGCATCGCCTTTTCTTCGCGTTATGTTCCATACCGAAAATCCACCCATTCCACGATCCGTAAAATGTCGATAACATACTTTCGATAAAACTTTTTGCTACATCTCTTCTTTATCAAAACAGTGGGGGAACAGTGTACAACCTTGTAGTTTTGAGTACCTAAGAAATATATAGACTACCTTTTTCTCCCATTATCAAACGTCATATGAGTAAGCGGTCAAGCTATATGTAACATTGTTTTGATATTAGGACGGTATCTAGGCTTTAGTAATTGATCTGAGAGTACTGGAGTAGGAAAAAATATTAATTTGATAATTGTTGTTTTATTTATGGTAAAATGGGGAATGAGTCGAAAATTGGTAACTGATTCGACATGCATCCGCACATTTCCAAATCTCTCTCTCACACTACTACTAACTTAAAAATATACAAAAAACCTTATTGAACAAATCATTTTATTAAAATACGCTTTGAAAATTCTCTATTTGAACATAAATGACGCAAATTAATTTCATCACATCGTTCATTCTTTCATTCGCTCGCTAAGTCACATCACTATTTAATATTTGCCAAAAACTGACAACACCGAAAGTGTCATCCGGTTGCAGTGAATTATCTGGCAGACTATAGCCGGGCGTATAAGCGTGGTGGTGTTCGGCAGACGTTCGGCGTGATCACGATGCGCGTGGACAAGCTGGAGTGGGGCGCGGGCGGCGCGCTGGGCGTGGCGCCGCGCGCCTCCGCCTCCACCGCCGCCGCCGCCAGCACGGGCGCGCCGCCGCCGCCCGCCAAGCACGCGCCCGCGCTCGCCGACCAGGAGCTGCACAACCTGCTCGTCGTAGACCAGCACACCTTCGAAGGTCAGTCGCCTCCGCCTCCACCGCCGCCGCCGCCAGCACGGGCGCGCCGCCGCCGCCCGCCAAGCACGCGCCCGCGCTCGCCGACCAGGAGCTGCACAACCTGCTCGTCGTAGACCAGCACACCTTCGAAGGTCAGTCGCCTCCGCCTCCACCGCCGCCGCCGCCAGCACGGGCGCGCCGCCGCCGCCCGCCAAGCACGCGCCCGCGCTCGCCGACCAGGAGCTGCACAACCTGCTCGTCGTAGACCAGCACACCTTCGAAGGTCAGTCGCCTCCGCCTCCACCGCCGCCGCCGCCAGCACGGGCGCGCCGCCGCCGCCCGCCAAGCACGCGCCCGCGCTCGCCGACCAGGAGCTGCACAACCTGCTCGTCGTAGACCAGCACACCTTCGAAGGTCAGTCGCCTCCGCCTCCACCGCCGCCGCCGCCAGCACGGGCGCGCCGCCGCCGCCCGCCAAGCACGCGCCCGCGCTCGCCGACCAGGAGCTGCACAACCTGCTCGTCGTAGACCAGCACACCTTCGAAGGTCAGTCGCCTCCGCCTCCACCGCCGCCGCCGCCAGCACGGGCGCGCCGCCGCCGCCCGCCAAGCACGCGCCCGCGCTCGCCGACCAGGAGCTGCACAACCTGCTCGTCGTAGACCAGCACACCTTCGAAGGTCAGTCGCCTCCGCCTCCACCGCCGCCGCCGCCAGCACGGGCGCGCCGCCGCCGCCCGCCAAGCACGCGCCCGCGCTCGCCGACCAGGAGCTGCACAACCTGCTCGTCGTAGACCAGCACACCTTCGAAGGTCAGTCGCCTCCGCCTCCACCGCCGCCGCCGCCAGCACGGGCGCGCCGCCGCCGCCCGCCAAGCACGCGCCCGCGCTCGCCGACCAGGAGCTGCACAACCTGCTCGTCGTAGACCAGCACACCTTCGAAGGTCAGTCGCCTCCGCCTCCACCGCCGCCGCCGCCAGCACGGGCGCGCCGCCGCCGCCCGCCAAGCACGCGCCCGCGCTCGCCGACCAGGAGCTGCACAACCTGCTCGTCGTAGACCAGCACACCTTCGAAGGTCAGTCGCCTCCGCCTCCACCGCCGCCGCCGCCAGCACGGGCGCGCCGCCGCCGCCCGCCAAGCACGCGCCCGCGCTCGCCGACCAGGAGCTGCACAACCTGCTCGTCGTAGACCAGCACACCTTCGAAGGTCAGTCGCCTCCGCCTCCACCGCCGCCGCCGCCAGCACGGGCGCGCCGCCGCCGCCCGCCAAGCACGCGCCCGCGCTCGCCGACCAGGAGCTGCACAACCTGCTCGTCGTAGACCAGCACACCTTCGAAGGTCAGTCGCCTCCGCCTCCACCGCCGCCGCCGCCAGCACGGGCGCGCCGCCGCCGCCCGCCAAGCACGCGCCCGCGCTCGCCGACCAGGAGCTGCACAACCTGCTCGTCGTAGACCAGCACACCTTCGAAGGTCAGTCGCCTCCGCCTCCACCGCCGCCGCCGCCAGCACGGGCGCGCCGCCGCCGCCCGCCAAGCACGCGCCCGCGCTCGCCGACCAGGAGCTGCACAACCTGCTCGTCGTAGACCAGCACACCTTCGAAGGTCAGTCGCCTCCGCCTCCACCGCCGCCGCCGCCAGCACGGGCGCGCCGCCGCCGCCCGCCAAGCACGCGCCCGCGCTCGCCGACCAGGAGCTGCACAACCTGCTCGTCGTAGACCAGCACACCTTCGAAGGTCAGTCGCCTCCGCCTCCACCGCCGCCGCCGCCAGCACGGGCGCGCCGCCGCCGCCCGCCAAGCACGCGCCCGCGCTCGCCGACCAGGAGCTGCACAACCTGCTCGTCGTAGACCAGCACACCTTCGAAGGTCAGTCGCCTCCGCCTCCACCGCCGCCGCCGCCAGCACGGGCGCGCCGCCGCCGCCCGCCAAGCACGCGCCCGCGCTCGCCGACCAGGAGCTGCACAACCTGCTCGTCGTAGACCAGCACACCTTCGAAGGTCAGTCGCCTCCGCCTCCACCGCCGCCGCCGCCAGCACGGGCGCGCCGCCGCCGCCCGCCAAGCACGCGCCCGCGCTCGCCGACCAGGAGCTGCACAACCTGCTCGTCGTAGACCAGCACACCTTCGAAGGTCAGTCGCCTCCGCCTCCACCGCCGCCGCCGCCAGCACGGGCGCGCCGCCGCCGCCCGCCAAGCACGCGCCCGCGCTCGCCGACCAGGAGCTGCACAACCTGCTCGTCGTAGACCAGCACACCTTCGAAGGTCAGTCGCCTCCGCCTCCACCGCCGCCGCCGCCAGCACGGGCGCGCCGCCGCCGCCCGCCAAGCACGCGCCCGCGCTCGCCGACCAGGAGCTGCACAACCTGCTCGTCGTAGACCAGCACACCTTCGAAGGTCAGTCGCCTCCGCCTCCACCGCCGCCGCCGCCAGCACGGGCGCGCCGCCGCCGCCCGCCAAGCACGCGCCCGCGCTCGCCGACCAGGAGCTGCACAACCTGCTCGTCGTAGACCAGCACACCTTCGAAGGTCAGTCGCCTCCGCCTCCACCGCCGCCGCCGCCAGCACGGGCGCGCCGCCGCCGCCCGCCAAGCACGCGCCCGCGCTCGCCGACCAGGAGCTGCACAACCTGCTCGTCGTAGACCAGCACACCTTCGAAGGTCAGTCGCCTCCGCCTCCACCGCCGCCGCCGCCAGCACGGGCGCGCCGCCGCCGCCCGCCAAGCACGCGCCCGCGCTCGCCGACCAGGAGCTGCACAACCTGCTCGTCGTAGACCAGCACACCTTCGAAGGTCAGTCGCCTCCGCCTCCACCGCCGCCGCCGCCAGCACGGGCGCGCCGCCGCCGCCCGCCAAGCACGCGCCCGCGCTCGCCGACCAGGAGCTGCACAACCTGCTCGTCGTAGACCAGCACACCTTCGAAGGTCAGTCGCCTCCGCCTCCACCGCCGCCGCCGCCAGCACGGGCGCGCCGCCGCCGCCCGCCAAGCACGCGCCCGCGCTCGCCGACCAGGAGCTGCACAACCTGCTCGTCGTAGACCAGCACACCTTCGAAGGTCAGTCGCCTCCGCCTCCACCGCCGCCGCCGCCAGCACGGGCGCGCCGCCGCCGCCCGCCAAGCACGCGCCCGCGCTCGCCGACCAGGAGCTGCACAACCTGCTCGTCGTAGACCAGCACACCTTCGAAGGTCAGTCGCCTCCGCCTCCACCGCCGCCGCCGCCAGCACGGGCGCGCCGCCGCCGCCCGCCAAGCACGCGCCCGCGCTCGCCGACCAGGAGCTGCACAACCTGCTCGTCGTAGACCAGCACACCTTCGAAGGTCAGTCGCCTCCGCCTCCACCGCCGCCGCCGCCAGCACGGGCGCGCCGCCGCCGCCCGCCAAGCACGCGCCCGCGCTCGCCGACCAGGAGCTGCACAACCTGCTCGTCGTAGACCAGCACACCTTCGAAGGTCAGTCGCCTCCGCCTCCACCGCCGCCGCCGCCAGCACGGGCGCGCCGCCGCCGCCCGCCAAGCACGCGCCCGCGCTCGCCGACCAGGAGCTGCACAACCTGCTCGTCGTAGACCAGCACACCTTCGAAGGTCAGTCGCCTCCGCCTCCACCGCCGCCGCCGCCAGCACGGGCGCGCCGCCGCCGCCCGCCAAGCACGCGCCCGCGCTCGCCGACCAGGAGCTGCACAACCTGCTCGTCGTAGACCAGCACACCTTCGAAGGTCAGTCGCCTCCGCCTCCACCGCCGCCGCCGCCAGCACGGGCGCGCCGCCGCCGCCCGCCAAGCACGCGCCCGCGCTCGCCGACCAGGAGCTGCACAACCTGCTCGTCGTAGACCAGCACACCTTCGAAGGTCAGTCGCCTCCGCCTCCACCGCCGCCGCCGCCAGCACGGGCGCGCCGCCGCCGCCCGCCAAGCACGCGCCCGCGCTCGCCGACCAGGAGCTGCACAACCTGCTCGTCGTAGACCAGCACACCTTCGAAGGTCAGTCGCCTCCGCCTCCACCGCCGCCGCCGCCAGCACGGGCGCGCCGCCGCCGCCCGCCAAGCACGCGCCCGCGCTCGCCGACCAGGAGCTGCACAACCTGCTCGTCGTAGACCAGCACACCTTCGAAGGTCAGTCGCCTCCGCCTCCACCGCCGCCGCCGCCAGCACGGGCGCGCCGCCGCCGCCCGCCAAGCACGCGCCCGCGCTCGCCGACCAGGAGCTGCACAACCTGCTCGTCGTAGACCAGCACACCTTCGAAGGTCAGTCGCCTCCGCCTCCACCGCCGCCGCCGCCAGCACGGGCGCGCCGCCGCCGCCCGCCAAGCACGCGCCCGCGCTCGCCGACCAGGAGCTGCACAACCTGCTCGTCGTAGACCAGCACACCTTCGAAGGTCAGTCGCCTCCGCCTCCACCGCCGCCGCCGCCAGCACGGGCGCGCCGCCGCCGCCCGCCAAGCACGCGCCCGCGCTCGCCGACCAGGAGCTGCACAACCTGCTCGTCGTAGACCAGCACACCTTCGAAGGTCAGTCGCCTCCGCCTCCACCGCCGCCGCCGCCAGCACGGGCGCGCCGCCGCCGCCCGCCAAGCACGCGCCCGCGCTCGCCGACCAGGAGCTGCACAACCTGCTCGTCGTAGACCAGCACACCTTCGAAGGTCAGTCGCCTCCGCCTCCACCGCCGCCGCCGCCAGCACGGGCGCGCCGCCGCCGCCCGCCAAGCACGCGCCCGCGCTCGCCGACCAGGAGCTGCACAACCTGCTCGTCGTAGACCAGCACACCTTCGAAGGTCAGTCGCCTCCGCCTCCACCGCCGCCGCCGCCAGCACGGGCGCGCCGCCGCCGCCCGCCAAGCACGCGCCCGCGCTCGCCGACCAGGAGCTGCACAACCTGCTCGTCGTAGACCAGCACACCTTCGAAGGTCAGTCGCCTCCGCCTCCACCGCCGCCGCCGCCAGCACGGGCGCGCCGCCGCCGCCCGCCAAGCACGCGCCCGCGCTCGCCGACCAGGAGCTGCACAACCTGCTCGTCGTAGACCAGCACACCTTCGAAGGTCAGTCGCCTCCGCCTCCACCGCCGCCGCCGCCAGCACGGGCGCGCCGCCGCCGCCCGCCAAGCACGCGCCCGCGCTCGCCGACCAGGAGCTGCACAACCTGCTCGTCGTAGACCAGCACACCTTCGAAGGTCAGTCGCCTCCGCCTCCACCGCCGCCGCCGCCAGCACGGGCGCGCCGCCGCCGCCCGCCAAGCACGCGCCCGCGCTCGCCGACCAGGAGCTGCACAACCTGCTCGTCGTAGACCAGCACACCTTCGAAGGTCAGTCGCCTCCGCCTCCACCGCCGCCGCCGCCAGCACGGGCGCGCCGCCGCCGCCCGCCAAGCACGCGCCCGCGCTCGCCGACCAGGAGCTGCACAACCTGCTCGTCGTAGACCAGCACACCTTCGAAGGTCAGTCGCCTCCGCCTCCACCGCCGCCGCCGCCAGCACGGGCGCGCCGCCGCCGCCCGCCAAGCACGCGCCCGCGCTCGCCGACCAGGAGCTGCACAACCTGCTCGTCGTAGACCAGCACACCTTCGAAGGTCAGTCGCCTCCGCCTCCACCGCCGCCGCCGCCAGCACGGGCGCGCCGCCGCCGCCCGCCAAGCACGCGCCCGCGCTCGCCGACCAGGAGCTGCACAACCTGCTCGTCGTAGACCAGCACACCTTCGAAGGTCAGTCGCCTCCGCCTCCACCGCCGCCGCCGCCAGCACGGGCGCGCCGCCGCCGCCCGCCAAGCACGCGCCCGCGCTCGCCGACCAGGAGCTGCACAACCTGCTCGTCGTAGACCAGCACACCTTCGAAGGTCAGTCGCCTCCGCCTCCACCGCCGCCGCCGCCAGCACGGGCGCGCCGCCGCCGCCCGCCAAGCACGCGCCCGCGCTCGCCGACCAGGAGCTGCACAACCTGCTCGTCGTAGACCAGCACACCTTCGAAGGTCAGTCGCCTCCGCCTCCACCGCCGCCGCCGCCAGCACGGGCGCGCCGCCGCCGCCCGCCAAGCACGCGCCCGCGCTCGCCGACCAGGAGCTGCACAACCTGCTCGTCGTAGACCAGCACACCTTCGAAGGTCAGTCGCCTCCGCCTCCACCGCCGCCGCCGCCAGCACGGGCGCGCCGCCGCCGCCCGCCAAGCACGCGCCCGCGCTCGCCGACCAGGAGCTGCACAACCTGCTCGTCGTAGACCAGCACACCTTCGAAGGTCAGTCGCCTCCGCCTCCACCGCCGCCGCCGCCAGCACGGGCGCGCCGCCGCCGCCCGCCAAGCACGCGCCCGCGCTCGCCGACCAGGAGCTGCACAACCTGCTCGTCGTAGACCAGCACACCTTCGAAGGTCAGTCGCCTCCGCCTCCACCGCCGCCGCCGCCAGCACGGGCGCGCCGCCGCCGCCCGCCAAGCACGCGCCCGCGCTCGCCGACCAGGAGCTGCACAACCTGCTCGTCGTAGACCAGCACACCTTCGAAGGTCAGTCGCCTCCGCCTCCACCGCCGCCGCCGCCAGCACGGGCGCGCCGCCGCCGCCCGCCAAGCACGCGCCCGCGCTCGCCGACCAGGAGCTGCACAACCTGCTCGTCGTAGACCAGCACACCTTCGAAGGTCAGTCGCCTCCGCCTCCACCGCCGCCGCCGCCAGCACGGGCGCGCCGCCGCCGCCCGCCAAGCACGCGCCCGCGCTCGCCGACCAGGAGCTGCACAACCTGCTCGTCGTAGACCAGCACACCTTCGAAGGTCAGTCGCCTCCGCCTCCACCGCCGCCGCCGCCAGCACGGGCGCGCCGCCGCCGCCCGCCAAGCACGCGCCCGCGCTCGCCGACCAGGAGCTGCACAACCTGCTCGTCGTAGACCAGCACACCTTCGAAGGTCAGTCGCCTCCGCCTCCACCGCCGCCGCCGCCAGCACGGGCGCGCCGCCGCCGCCCGCCAAGCACGCGCCCGCGCTCGCCGACCAGGAGCTGCACAACCTGCTCGTCGTAGACCAGCACACCTTCGAAGGTCAGTCGCCTCCGCCTCCACCGCCGCCGCCGCCAGCACGGGCGCGCCGCCGCCGCCCGCCAAGCACGCGCCCGCGCTCGCCGACCAGGAGCTGCACAACCTGCTCGTCGTAGACCAGCACACCTTCGAAGGTCAGTCGCCTCCGCCTCCACCGCCGCCGCCGCCAGCACGGGCGCGCCGCCGCCGCCCGCCAAGCACGCGCCCGCGCTCGCCGACCAGGAGCTGCACAACCTGCTCGTCGTAGACCAGCACACCTTCGAAGGTCAGTCGCCTCCGCCTCCACCGCCGCCGCCGCCAGCACGGGCGCGCCGCCGCCGCCCGCCAAGCACGCGCCCGCGCTCGCCGACCAGGAGCTGCACAACCTGCTCGTCGTAGACCAGCACACCTTCGAAGGTCAGTCGCCTCCGCCTCCACCGCCGCCGCCGCCAGCACGGGCGCGCCGCCGCCGCCCGCCAAGCACGCGCCCGCGCTCGCCGACCAGGAGCTGCACAACCTGCTCGTCGTAGACCAGCACACCTTCGAAGGTCAGTCGCCTCCGCCTCCACCGCCGCCGCCGCCAGCACGGGCGCGCCGCCGCCGCCCGCCAAGCACGCGCCCGCGCTCGCCGACCAGGAGCTGCACAACCTGCTCGTCGTAGACCAGCACACCTTCGAAGGTCAGTCGCCTCCGCCTCCACCGCCGCCGCCGCCAGCACGGGCGCGCCGCCGCCGCCCGCCAAGCACGCGCCCGCGCTCGCCGACCAGGAGCTGCACAACCTGCTCGTCGTAGACCAGCACACCTTCGAAGGTCAGTCGCCTCCGCCTCCACCGCCGCCGCCGCCAGCACGGGCGCGCCGCCGCCGCCCGCCAAGCACGCGCCCGCGCTCGCCGACCAGGAGCTGCACAACCTGCTCGTCGTAGACCAGCACACCTTCGAAGGTCAGTCGCCTCCGCCTCCACCGCCGCCGCCGCCAGCACGGGCGCGCCGCCGCCGCCCGCCAAGCACGCGCCCGCGCTCGCCGACCAGGAGCTGCACAACCTGCTCGTCGTAGACCAGCACACCTTCGAAGGTCAGTCGCCTCCGCCTCCACCGCCGCCGCCGCCAGCACGGGCGCGCCGCCGCCGCCCGCCAAGCACGCGCCCGCGCTCGCCGACCAGGAGCTGCACAACCTGCTCGTCGTAGACCAGCACACCTTCGAAGGTCAGTCGCCTCCGCCTCCACCGCCGCCGCCGCCAGCACGGGCGCGCCGCCGCCGCCCGCCAAGCACGCGCCCGCGCTCGCCGACCAGGAGCTGCACAACCTGCTCGTCGTAGACCAGCACACCTTCGAAGGTCAGTCGCCTCCGCCTCCACCGCCGCCGCCGCCAGCACGGGCGCGCCGCCGCCGCCCGCCAAGCACGCGCCCGCGCTCGCCGACCAGGAGCTGCACAACCTGCTCGTCGTAGACCAGCACACCTTCGAAGGTCAGTCGCCTCCGCCTCCACCGCCGCCGCCGCCAGCACGGGCGCGCCGCCGCCGCCCGCCAAGCACGCGCCCGCGCTCGCCGACCAGGAGCTGCACAACCTGCTCGTCGTAGACCAGCACACCTTCGAAGGTCAGTCGCCTCCGCCTCCACCGCCGCCGCCGCCAGCACGGGCGCGCCGCCGCCGCCCGCCAAGCACGCGCCCGCGCTCGCCGACCAGGAGCTGCACAACCTGCTCGTCGTAGACCAGCACACCTTCGAAGGTCAGTCGCCTCCGCCTCCACCGCCGCCGCCGCCAGCACGGGCGCGCCGCCGCCGCCCGCCAAGCACGCGCCCGCGCTCGCCGACCAGGAGCTGCACAACCTGCTCGTCGTAGACCAGCACACCTTCGAAGGTCAGTCGCCTCCGCCTCCACCGCCGCCGCCGCCAGCACGGGCGCGCCGCCGCCGCCCGCCAAGCACGCGCCCGCGCTCGCCGACCAGGAGCTGCACAACCTGCTCGTCGTAGACCAGCACACCTTCGAAGGTCAGTCGCCTCCGCCTCCACCGCCGCCGCCGCCAGCACGGGCGCGCCGCCGCCGCCCGCCAAGCACGCGCCCGCGCTCGCCGACCAGGAGCTGCACAACCTGCTCGTCGTAGACCAGCACACCTTCGAAGGTCAGTCGCCTCCGCCTCCACCGCCGCCGCCGCCAGCACGGGCGCGCCGCCGCCGCCCGCCAAGCACGCGCCCGCGCTCGCCGACCAGGAGCTGCACAACCTGCTCGTCGTAGACCAGCACACCTTCGAAGGTCAGTCGCCTCCGCCTCCACCGCCGCCGCCGCCAGCACGGGCGCGCCGCCGCCGCCCGCCAAGCACGCGCCCGCGCTCGCCGACCAGGAGCTGCACAACCTGCTCGTCGTAGACCAGCACACCTTCGAAGGTCAGTCGCCTCCGCCTCCACCGCCGCCGCCGCCAGCACGGGCGCGCCGCCGCCGCCCGCCAAGCACGCGCCCGCGCTCGCCGACCAGGAGCTGCACAACCTGCTCGTCGTAGACCAGCACACCTTCGAAGGTCAGTCGCCTCCGCCTCCACCGCCGCCGCCGCCAGCACGGGCGCGCCGCCGCCGCCCGCCAAGCACGCGCCCGCGCTCGCCGACCAGGAGCTGCACAACCTGCTCGTCGTAGACCAGCACACCTTCGAAGGTCAGTCGCCTCCGCCTCCACCGCCGCCGCCGCCAGCACGGGCGCGCCGCCGCCGCCCGCCAAGCACGCGCCCGCGCTCGCCGACCAGGAGCTGCACAACCTGCTCGTCGTAGACCAGCACACCTTCGAAGGTCAGTCGCCTCCGCCTCCACCGCCGCCGCCGCCAGCACGGGCGCGCCGCCGCCGCCCGCCAAGCACGCGCCCGCGCTCGCCGACCAGGAGCTGCACAACCTGCTCGTCGTAGACCAGCACACCTTCGAAGGTCAGTCGCCTCCGCCTCCACCGCCGCCGCCGCCAGCACGGGCGCGCCGCCGCCGCCCGCCAAGCACGCGCCCGCGCTCGCCGACCAGGAGCTGCACAACCTGCTCGTCGTAGACCAGCACACCTTCGAAGGTCAGTCGCCTCCGCCTCCACCGCCGCCGCCGCCAGCACGGGCGCGCCGCCGCCGCCCGCCAAGCACGCGCCCGCGCTCGCCGACCAGGAGCTGCACAACCTGCTCGTCGTAGACCAGCACACCTTCGAAGGTCAGTCGCCTCCGCCTCCACCGCCGCCGCCGCCAGCACGGGCGCGCCGCCGCCGCCCGCCAAGCACGCGCCCGCGCTCGCCGACCAGGAGCTGCACAACCTGCTCGTCGTAGACCAGCACACCTTCGAAGGTCAGTCGCCTCCGCCTCCACCGCCGCCGCCGCCAGCACGGGCGCGCCGCCGCCGCCCGCCAAGCACGCGCCCGCGCTCGCCGACCAGGAGCTGCACAACCTGCTCGTCGTAGACCAGCACACCTTCGAAGGTCAGTCGCCTCCCCCCGGCCCGGACGCCGATCGGCCCGAAGACGTCCACTGTTGAACGAAGGCCTCCCCCTTGGCACGCCGTGACGACGACGACGCGACGATCCTATCCTTCTAAAGTATTTTCATTCATACCTGTTCTATTTCGTAAACAAAATTCTAACCTCAATTTGCAAATTTTTGTAAAGAATAAGGTGTAATATATTATCAAATAAACCTGAGGCAATATTTTGTACATAAAATTGTTGATATTTTATCTCCAGTTCCTTTATTTCAGGAGCATTTCATGTTTTACTAACAACCTAAATATTAAGTTTTATTGTTACTAACATTATATATGGATATGGATTACTTAATTAATTTTTATCTGAAATAAATAATTTCATTTTCATTTTTTCATTATTTACGATGAAATAGTTAAAAATTAACAAAAATGAGACGTTTTGAGATTAGAATTTTGTTTACCAAATAGGACAGGTAAGAATGAAAATACCTTATAGCTGTGGGTTAGAATGAGAAGAAGAGCCTGCCTACCGCTGCCGTATGCGTCCTAGAAAAGGAAACCAGACAGACTGGCGCCGTAACGCGTTACGTTACGAAGCGGTTTACCCTTCCATAAGAAGTTATCACTTAAAAAACTACCTTGAACAAATTAGAGTAGAAGAGACGTAACGTGAGGTGTACGTTGCAGTGTTGCACGCGCACCAGCTGATGGCGAACGAGTTCGCGATGTCGCTGGTGTCGTGCCGGCTCGGCGACGACCCGAGCCACTACTACGCCGTCGGCACCGCCATACTCAACCCCGAGGAGTCTGAACCCAAGCAGGTGACGCAAACTATCCGTGAGCTCCTAGAATGCCATTCGAATGTCTTGCTCTCTCACTCACTATTATGGGTTTGATACTTGAATCGGCCGATGGTACCCGCATATACGTGGAGTCTCTGTGGATTTTATGCAAGGTACTCTCCCTACCCGAATGGCAATCTATGAGTAGAAGGACTGTACCGTACATGCTGTGCCGTTCAAACTCGGGAATTGTATATTTCAAAGCTACTGCGACCTTCCTGATGAGATTTCGGACCCGTGGGATGGCGAAATGTACAAATTTTTAACAGGCCTCAGTTTCTATGAAATATGATAAATGATTTTTTATCGATGCGAAAATATTTAAAAGTACCCAATAAAATTGTAGAATAAATGTTCCAAGTTGATTTTTACATAAGTGTAACCTAATATGAAGGATGAAATACTCTTATCGGTAAAGCATACTCGTATCGTGAGTAAGTGATGCAAATGATTTATTGTACTAAAAGTCGAAGGCGATGGCGTATATTCATTAGTATTTCTTGAAATATATATATATTTTTGTTTTGCAGGGTAGGATATTACTCTTCCACTGGTCGGAGGGTAAATTAGTTCAAGTAGCGGAAAAAGAAATAAAAGGTGGATGTTACACCCTAGTAGAATTCAATAACAAATTGCTGGCTAGTATTAATAGTACGGTAAGTACGACTACTTACATTATTAAAGTAAATTACAAAACAGTTAAACAGACCTTGAACGCATTGACTTAAGAGGGTGCATCCGTGCTGAGTTCGCAACGTCGCATTTTTGGTGATTTTTTTGCGATTATTTCACAGAAATTGAATGAAAGTATCAAATATCCGTCTGTAGTGCACTTCGTTTTGAGTGTATTAATGTGTCTAATGCAATAATTCATCGTGATGGACTTTTATTTTCTTATTAAACGAGATATAGTATTTTATCCCTTTTATACGAAAATAAAAGTCCATCACGATCAGTTATTGCATTAGACACATTAATACACTCAAAACGAAGTGCACTACAGACGGATATTTGATACTTTCATTCAATTTCTGTGAAATAATCGCAAAAAAATCACCAAAAATGCGACGTTGCGAGCTCAGCACGGATGCACCCTCTTAAGGTAGATTTAGCAATAGATTATTTCTTAGACACGTGTAATAACACCGTTGATGTTTGACATTCAATCACAAAATAGTATAATGGATTTGAACGAAATTTGATTGGTTCAAAACATAACCACATGCGTGCAGAGACTACGACCAGACCACATAAAAACGCAAACACTGGAGTCTTGATAAAACCAGTATCTGTAATCTATTTAAAATAAAATAAAATTTTATTTTCTCTTTCTAGGTTCGTCTCTTTGAATGGACTTCAGAAAAGGAATTAAGGCTTGAATGCAGTCATTTTAACAATATAGTTGCATTGTATCTTAAAGTGAAGGGGGACTTCATATTGGTCGGTGATCTCATGCGATCTATGTCGCTTCTACAGTATAAACAGGTGAGATTGTTACACTAAGTGATACTACAGTTTATACTGTTTTTTTTTTAAAGATAAAAACTGTATACAAGGAGTATGCCTTTGAAAGTGAAGTTGAGGTTTTAGCATGGCAAAATATCGAAGACTTCAGACTAGAGGATGGAGGGATGGTTAATTAAAGTAGTAACAGAGTAATATCAGTTAGAAGTGGCGAGGTAATTCACCCACAAACCCTTCCCAAAGGATCTTGTCGACGATCGATTCGACTCCCCGCGATCTTTGTCAGATCGTCCGTTCTTGCGCGAGGCACCAACATTTCGCCTTCCTGTACGCCAGGGATTCCCAACCTATTACCCTATGCGCCTCACTTTAGTTTACGCAAAAATTATCCTTGTCCCAGCTCAACTATGATGGAAATAAAACAAACTATCAAATAGCTGAAGTACAACTTACTATTAATGATTAGTGAGAACATTGCTAACGTTATTACCCAATTTATTAAGAGGGTGCATCCGTGTTGAGCTCGCAACGTCGCATTTTTGGTGATTTTTTGCGATTATTTCACAGAAATTGAATGAAAGTATCAAATATCCATCTGTAGTGCACTTCGTTTTTAGTGTATTAATGTGTCTAATGCAATAATTCATCGTGATGAACTTTTATTTTCTTATTAAACGAGATATAGTATTTTATCCCTTTAATACGAAAATAAAAGTCCATCACCATTAATCATTGTATTGGACACATTAATACACTAAAAACGAAGTGCACTACAGACGGATATTTGAACCTTTCATTCAATTTGCGTGAAATAATCGCAAAAAATAACCAAAAATGCGACGTTGCGAGCTCAGCACGGATGCACCCTCTTAATAAATTGGGTAATAACGTAATGTGTGTATTGGGTAATTGGGTAATTTCAATAAATACCTAAGCCGCTCGTCGCACCCCCCCTTGTATTACCTTACGCTCCCCAAGTGGGGAGTCGACTGTACGCGGTCGCCACTCAAGAACCTTACGCCCCCAGCGACCATCTATTCTACAAGCAATATGGCACACACTGCCACTTCAGGTGCTTATACTCGGTTATAGTACTTATAGTTTTCTTGATAGATTGCCCTTCGCATTGTTGTCAGATGGAGGGTAGTTTTGAAGAGATAGCGCGCGACCACAGCCCCAATTGGATGACGGCCGTCGAGATACTGGACGATGACACCTTCCTCGGCGCAGAGAATAGCTTCAATTTGTTCGTCTGCCAGAAAGACAGGTTGGTCATCTTTAGTGATGCAACGAATACTACTTTTACGAATACGAATACGAATAATGGTTTTACTATTCTGCGAATACGAATATCAAAACGAATAGTAAACATGATCAATCCAACGCGAAAAAGCAAGTTATGATATTTTATGCAAACTATTATAATCTAATTACACTTGTTTTAAATAATCTAAATAAACTGCTGTTAAATTTTGTTAAAAAAAACAACGCTCGATTTTTGAAAGCACATATACGAAAGAAGATAATTACAGCTCTGATTAATCTAGTCAACTAGTCAAAAATTTAATTTGAGCTGTAAATTTGTAACAGTACCTACACAAATATCTCCTCTTTCGAATGATACATACTTTCAAGTGATATGCTTTCAAATATGTCCTCTTCGGTTCTTTACGAATGCCATTTCGATATCCGGCGAATACGAATATTCGCTAACGGGTCGATATTCGGCGAATACGAATATTAGTACCACCAACCACGGTTAGCACAAGAAAGCGCGAGAGCTATGTCGCGCGCGAGTAAGACCTCCCGTCTGTGTCTGGTCTGGAACGAACGATAAGAAAAGGATGGGTAGTCTATTTCGTGCTCACTTGTGCTAGTTGTGCAGTGGTGTGTCGCTTTAACAACTTATTTTACCGGGTTCGTAATGCCAACCTTTTCTCTCGCTTTTTGGTCAATTAGCCGCGTAGTAGCATGGATATTTTCATAATACGCCACTGAATCTCACTACTAATATTCGGTGTTTTGAAACGACTAGCTTGTTTTAAGTTAGCTAGTTAGTTTGTGTAGTATGGAAGGTGTATCACTGAAAGATAGAATAAGGAATAAAGGAACGTGCTGGTGTGAAAGAAGATATAGTGACTAGGATAGAAAAGAGTATGCTTAGTTGGTTTGGTCACGTAGAGAGGATGGATGAAAGATTTATATGGGTGCGTTGGGAAGGGAAGGCCTAGACGGACGTTCCGTAATCAAATTGTGGACGTTTTGGAAAAAGGTCAGGTCAAGAGTACCCGAAACCGACGAGCAGGTATGAAGAGATTGATGAATATGGATGAAGCGAAAGAGGTATGTCAGGATCGTAGCAAGTGGAACAAAGTAGTCTCTGCCTACCCCTGTGGGAAAGAGGCGTGACGGTATGTATGTATGTATGTAGTTTGTATTGTATTATTCAGGCGAGGAAGGTAAAACAAATGACTGGCGTAAGAACCATTTCGTCTTAGTGCGCTTTGTTGGCTTTACTTGTTTCCCATAAACCTCCGGAGCGTGGTGAATTGGATGTTTAATATATTATTAGGTCACAACATCTGTCTATCGAAAACGACAGCTTATACTGTGCATGTTATTAAAGTCGTGTATACAATGTAGCTGTCAAATTAAATTGTTTTATAAATAAGAACCTTATTCAAATGACGTTAAAGTTGAAAATCGCATCTGTCTGTGGCGTCGTAACTGGATGCGGTTTTTTCCATTCGAAAGCCAGTTTCCTTGCGATGGTTGTTAGCCATTTTGTTTTGATTGATTGTTATGTTTGTATCCAGCGCGGCGACAACAGACGAGGAGCGCCAGCAGATGGGCTACACGGGCCAGTTCCACGCGGGCGACATGGTCAACGTGATGCGCGCCGGCTCGCTGGTCGCCACGCACGCGGACACCGCCGCGCCCGTCACCGCGCCCGTGCTGCTCGCCACCGTCACCGGCGCCATCTGTGAGTGCACACACACACGCACACACACACACGCACACACGCACGCACGCACACACACGCATGCACCTTCTTTGAAGCGCTAGCCTGGAGGACAATACCTGCGCTGCAAGGATGTCTTCAAACGACATCTTACTGCCTGTAGCATAACGAGATATCAGACGGTTCACTGGAGTGAATGTTCTTTCGAGTGAATGCTTCATTTTTCTTTCATTCATTCAGCACTTGTCTTTCACTTTGCGTACAGACGTGTCACTTAGAGTGAAAGATGCAAAATGAAATAAGAAAATGAACAAAAAATTAACCGTCTGATATCACCTATACCGTGTGGTTCGTGGCATGGCAGCAGATTGCGGCGCTAAAAACGGATTGGCGAAAGGCTGTCTCGAGTACCTCCGCTTTGAAAACCTTGCTGCCAAACGCGAGCGCCGTAAGACGCGTCCAAAACCCTCCTACAACTACACATATTTACAACTCTAGCGGACACTTATACTGTATCTCTTGTGATTGCGTCTTCGTGAACAAGTTGGGGTTCGCAAGTCACGTTCGCGCGCATGCCAGGAGTAATTCTCGCCGTAGACGGACATGTCTAGGAGGACATTATCATCATCATATTTCGACGGTCGGATAGCCTAGTTGTTGGAGGACCTGACTACGATTTCGGATCGATTCCCTGTCGGAGCTGATATTTGTGTGAAAAATACGCATGTTTGCTCTCAGGTCTTGTATGTTTGAATTGTATTTAAGCATGTATTTGTCTATATAAGTATGTTTACCCATAGTACAGGCATTGCCTAGTTTGGGACTAGGTCAATTGGTGTCCAATGTCTCAAGATATTTATTTATTAACAGACTTAAAAAATGTGGTTCTCAATTCGATTGATCGAGGGAAGTACGCGATAATTTTCCGGGATAAAAATAGCATATGCATGCCTTTGTGCATGTATATCAGTGTTTGTCAATTGTATTTGTCTTGTTTATTTTCACAATAAAGAGTTTACATACATACATACATAGCATTATGTTATTCCAGACAGATAATCTATCTCTGTTCTAAATTTCATCCAAATCTGTTCAGCAGTTCTGGCGTGAAAAAGTTAACATCCATACATCCTCACAAGCTTTGGCAATTATAATATTAGTAGAATTTATCCTAGTCTTTAGTTATATTACCTCTATGTTCCTCCTACAGGCCTAGTAGTTCAACTGAAGCAAGAGCTCTTCGAGTTCCTGAATCAACTGCAAGACAGACTAACACACACAATAAAGTCCGTCGGCAAGATCCCGCACTCGTTCTGGCGTTCCTTCAACACTGACATCAAGACGGAACCCGCTGAGGGTTTCATAGACGGCGACCTCATTGAAAGCTTCCTCGATCTCAATAGGGAAATGCAGAAGGAGACGATACAAGGTTTACAGGTTAGTGTTTTGTACATACCATAGCTGTGTCCCGCGACTTCGTCCTCGGTGATTTAAATATAGCCTGTGACACTCACAAATAATGTGGCTTTCTATTGGTGAAAGAATTTCAGAATCGGTTTAGTAGATCCAATGATTACCCCCTACAACCTCACAGGCTCACCAACTCATAAACTTAACCTCTTTATAATGTTATAGTATAGACATGCAGGGTAACTTAAAATTGGCAATAGAAAATTAATGTTTTCCCACGTCATTCCAAGTATTAACCCCTCTCTCTACTAACTCTTATGTTTCTAAAATTTTCTTTGGTCATTGTCTGACGCAGCATTTAAGAAGTAAACCTATATCGATTCCTAATTGTCACTTGTCAAAGAAAATAAGATTTTTCATAAGATTCTTGAAGTTTGGGAACCAAACATCGCGACTTTAAGATAGATTCATTATTGTATTTTAAATACTAATAACGCAATTATATTGAACGCAAATTTAAAATGTATATTTTCACGGTTTTCCTGCATATTTACAACTATGTTGAGCTAGATTCTAGTAGGTAATAATTCCTTATAATATTATAATTATAACGAAAAAATCTCGATCAAAACACCTTTTGGTTTTTGATTCGGCCATCTTTGATTCCAACTTGTTTCAAAATGGCGGCTTTTCTCAGAATTTAAGGTCCGACCACACCGCCGCGTATACGCAAGTGACATGTCGTTGGCGTCACGTTTCCTCACCGTTTCTTCATACATTTTGTTGCGATTCCGTAACTTCACCGTTTTTTAAGCGGCGGTGTGGTCGCACCTTTAATATGCAAATGTTTTCTAGATCGACGACGGAGGCGGCATGATGCGTGACGCGACGGTAGACGACTTGGTGAAGATCGTGGAAGACCTCACCAGAATACACTGAGATAGACTAAGTTATTATATTTGCCAACATTTCATAAAAGGTTTGATACCGCGCACGTCTTTTATTTCCGACACGAACTTAAACCTCAAAGACCACTATGCAACAAGCCAGAAACTACCCGGGACCTATTACTATAGTATTTGTCTTCATACATGCTAGGATTTTTGGTTACTGTAACGTGAAACACGGTTGAAGGTCGCAAATGAGGTACTGGCTTAAAGAAATCAATTTTGAAGCGGGCCTGCTCAATCAAACGCCAATTACAACAATACAGTTTATTGACGCAAATATCATACAATAGTGTGTGTACCTAATACCTAGCTAAAACTATCGCTAAGACTAGCTAAACCTAGCGAAGTTGTGGAGAAGACTGCAGTATGCGCTATCGAACTCCCAACTTTAAAGACAAGCCAAAGGACTGCAGTATGCGCTATCGCTGAGGCACTAGCTACACCTAGCGAAGTTGTGGAGATGACTGCAGTATGCGCTATTGGACTCCCAACTTTAAACAAGCCAAAGGACTGCAGTCTGCGCTATCGCTGAGGTACTAGCTAAACCTAGCGAAGTTGTAGAGATGACTGCAGTATGCGCTATCGAACTACCAACTTTAAACAAGCCAAAGGACTGCAGTATGCGCTATCGCTGAGGCACTAGCTACACCTAGCGAAGTTGTGGAGATGACTGCAGTATGCGCTATTGGACTCCCAACTTTAAACAAGCCAAAGGACTGCAGTCTGCGCTATCGCTGAGGTACTAGCTAAACCTAGCGAAGTTGTAGAGATGACTGCAGTATGCGCTATCGAACTACCAACTTTAAACAAGCCAAAGGACTGCAGTATGCGCTATCGCTGAGGCACTAGCTACACCTAGCGAAGTTGTGGAGAGGACTGCAGTATGCGCTATTGGACTACCAACTTTAAACAAGCCAAAGGACTGCAGTATGCGCTATCGCTGAGGCACTAGCTAAACCTACCGAAGTTGTGGAGAAGACTGCAGTATGCGCTATCGAACTCCCAACTTTAAACAAGTCAAAGGACTGCAGTATGCGCTATCGCTGAGGCACTAGCTACACCTAGCGAAGTTGTGGAGATGACTGCAGTATGCGCTATTGGACTCCCAACTTTAAACAAGCCAAAGGACTGCAGTATGCGCTATCGCTGAGGCACTAGCTACACCTAGCGAAGTTGTGGAGATGACTGCAGTATGCGCTATCGCTGAGGCACTAGCTAAACCTACCGAAATTGTGGAGAAGACAGCAGTATGCGCTATCGAACTCCCAACTTTAAACAAGTCAAAGGACTGCAGTATGCGCTATCGCTGAGGCACTAGCTACACCTAGCGAAGTTGTGGAGATGACTGCAGTATGCGCTATTGGACTCCCAACTTTAAACAAGCCAAAGGACTGCAGTATGCGCTATCGCTGAGGCACTAGCTACACCTAGCGAAGTTGTGGAGATGACTGCAGTATGCGCTATCGCTGAGGCACTAGCTAAACCTACCGAAATTGTGGAGAAGACAGCAGTATGCGCTATCGAACTCCTAACTTTAAACAAGCCAAAGGACTGCAGTATGCGCTATCGCTGAGGCACTAGCTAAACCTACCGAAGTTGTGGAGAAGACTGCAGTATGCGCTATCGAACTCCCAACTTTAAACAAGTCAAAGGACTGCAGTATGCGCTATCGCTGAGGCACTAGCTACACCTAGCGAAGTTGTGGAGATGACTGCAGTATGCGCTATTGGACTCCCAACTTTAAACAAGCCAAAGGACTGCAGTATGCGCTATCGCTGAGGCACTAGCTACACCTAGCGAAGTTGTGGAGATGACTGCAGTATGCGCTATCGCTGAGGCACTAGCTAAACCTACCGAAATTGTGGAGAAGACAGCAGTATGCGCTATCGAACTCCTAACTTTAAACAAGCCAAAGGACTGCAGTATGCGCTATCGCTGAGGCACTAGCTAAACCTAGCGAAGTTGTGGAGAAGACTGCAGTATGCGCTATCGAACTCCCAACTTTAAACTAGCCAAAGGACTGCAGTATGCGCTATCGCTGAGGCACTAGCTAAACCAAGCGAAGTTGTGGTGAAGACTGCAGTATGCGCTATCGAACTCACAACTTTAAACACAAGCCAAAGGACCGCAGTATGCGCTATCGCTGAGGCACTAGCTAAACCAAGCGAAGTTGTGGAGAAGACTGCAGTATGCGCTATCGAACTCACAACTTAAAAACAAAAGAAATACATAAGTACTTTGTTATTTTGTCACGGGTTCGTAATTTCCGTGAAGAATGTTTTTTTCTATAGCTAGAGCCAGCCAACAGCCGGCAGCGACACCAAATTATTTGAATGAATGATAGTAAAACTTAATAAACATTATACATTAAGGAAAGTAATGAATTATTTGAGAAACTTATTTATCAATAAATTCATATCAGACAGGGTAAAAAGCATGACAATAATCATAATCACAGATTTAAATTATGCATTTATTTAATCACTTTCAACATCAACCACATGAACAGTAAAAATATATGCAATAAAATAAAACCAACCGTTACCAATTTTTATTCGCGAATTATCTTTTATTTTGAGCATGGTTCATGGCCTGAGATATACAGTCATATATATATATACCCACCATGGAACGTCTTCACATAAAACATCATAGTGACATCGCATTACCAAACAAGGAAAATCGTTACGATGCTTACAATAAAAAGGTTCCATGGTTGGTAGGGAATTAAATTCCTTGTCTGTACCTAGGACGAAAAAATCCACCAAAATAGAGATGATGTTTTTTTTTTCTGTCTATCGGGTACTTCCATTTTTCCCTAGCCATCATCCCTATATGAAAGCGGCGCTAGCTGCATAGCATAGGCTAAGAAAATAATGGTTTCCTATTGGTGTTTTTTTCCTCTGACGTCTCATATGGATACACAGGCTATTGTATCAAGGTGAAGACCGTTGCTTAAGATAAGATAGCCTAAAAATCTAAAATTTCACAAGACTCGTTTTCAAAAAAAATGTACACAGTTAAGTGCTTTAATTGAAACAAAAGTTAATTGATTCCTTTTGAGTTTTTTTTTCACCCTTATTGCAATGGAATAAAGTAAAACGGTCGTAACACAGGAATCAATAAGTTTTTGCTGTAATAAAAGTAAATAAATAAATAAACATTAGGGAACAATTCATACTGACTTCATCTTGACTAAATTACTGTTCCTAAAATTGAGAAACATACGAAAAAATTGCAATTTCTTATCTAAAACTTACATAAAACCTGCATTTCTATGAAGTGTTACGAGTTTTCTAATTACAATTTTCTATTAAAATGTCTATAACCCTGCATTATGAAATAATGTAAAAATGTATTGCTTAACGAAACTCAGTTACATACTTTTTTATACACCTCTCTTTTTGTTACATAAACAATAACTACTGTACTTATTTACGTATATGGTCAAATTGGTAAACATGAAGCTAGTACAATAATTTTGTTCCCGTAACCCTTATACTGGCACTCTACTTGGCGTATTTATCTAAATATTTGCTTGAGTGAAGGGGATGCACTATATTGTTTCTAGCGTATGCGACGAAGATGCCAATAGCGCAACGCAAACACGCAACGCCAAGTGGAGTGCCAGTATTATGAAGGCCGAGGCGATTTTGCGAACATATGCAGTCTTAGCTTCTTTATACTAAGGTTGAAAGTTGTGTTTACTTCAAATTGTATTAGTTACAAATAAAATGAGGGAATTAAAAAAAATAATTAAAACTCGCATGTTGAAAATTTTGGTATATTTCTACTCTGAATCACTACAGATTCTTATACGAGTTAAAATATGTCCCAAGATAAATTTTAATAGGTACTTTGCATATGTATGTTGTACGTGTATGTAACAAAACCGACAGTGAAAATGAAAATTATTGCGTAAAATTGGCGACACTATTTTTTACAAAACAAAAATATTGTGTAATTTTTCTTGAAATTCCTTATTTATATTTTATGTGGCATATTTCTAACTGAGCCCTTCTTAGGGATAATAATGTGTACATAAGATTAACCATCATCAACCTGCCATTATTTAATACATATATAATTATTCCAGCGACTTACTTCATCTGAATAAGCCACGAAGGATCGCCAACAACTTTACAGTCATCGCAGAAGTGATCAAACGTCCTACGGCATAACAAAAAAATTAGGGCCGCTAACTGCCGCACTCAGGGTCAGTTAACGTTTAATTGTAGGTTAAACCTCGTTTGTGCGGTTTCCGAAAGACAAGACAACCATCATAACACATTGCATTATATTTTAACCTTTTGAATGCCACAGTCATCCAGTCGTGACAGCCAATGGAATGCCTCACACGCCACGGTCATACATGACGAACATTTTAGCCGAAACAAATCGTTCTACAATGGAATTAAAATTCATATTTCCATACTATAATTCGTTCCGTGGCGTACAGAGCACAATTCATTTGTCGTGTGGCTGTCAAAAAACCTAAGAATAAAATGAAATTTGTGTACTATCCAAAACCAGAAGCTGATTTATGATTGTGACTTATGCAAGGAACAAAGTGCCAAGTATAAATTACTCAAATTAAATTACGTAATGATTGCTTAATACATACCTATAACTTACGCAATACCGGAATAGATAACAAAACATATCTTATCACTATAACTGGTTTATTTGCATTGCAGATTTAACTATTGAATAAAAATGAATATGGCTAAGTGCTTTGTGGGCATATGACCACACAGGAAAACTCTGTCTTAAAATTAAATGTGAAAAAATATGTCATGGCTAAAATACGCATGAATTGACATAAAACAGGAAATAACAGTTGTCTTTCCTACTTACAGTGACGAAACGATGAAAACTATCTCAGTGAAAAAGGACCTCAATAATCATACAACTTTTTAAGAGGGTGCATCCGTACTGAGCTCGCAACGTCGCATTTTTGGTGATTTTTTGCGATTATTTCACAGAAATTGAATAAAAGTATCAAATATCCGTCTGTAGTGCACTTCGTTTTTAGGGTAGGTACTAATGTGTCCAATGCAATGATTAATGGTGATGGACTTTTATTTTCGTATTAAAGGGATAAAATACTATATCTCGTTTAATAAGAAAATAAAAGTCCATCACGATAAATTATTGCATTAGACACATTAATACTCTAAAAACGAAGTGCACTACAGACGGATATTTGATACTTTCATTCAATTTCTGTGAAATAATCGCAAAAAATCACCAAAAATGCGACGTTGCGAGCTCAGTACGGATGCACCCTCTTAATAGCAACATTTTAGCAAAGTGGCATTTTTCACATGGGTTCTTCCATACTGTAGGCTTATTGTCTAACTCGCTCGCAATCGCCATCGTGTTCATTTCGACAGTTCATGTATGGGCATCGGAATCAGCCAGCTGTCATATTCATACAAGAACTGTCAAAATGAACACGATGGCGATTGCGAGCGAGTTAGACAATAAGCCTACTGGTCTGGCAGCAAAGAAAAAACAGAATATACCAGCTGCGTCTCTTCCCGCACAGATGGTAAAAGCCCATCGAGGGGATGGACGAAAATCTTCGCAATCATGTTATAGGCGACGCGGTTAGCAACCCATCGCTATTTTGATTCCCCTTTCCACCCACCGCAATCACGCTATACGTGGCCTTTTTATCTACTACCCTGGGCTTTGTCTATCCCGTAAGGGTTCGACGTGATTTATATGTAATGTAGCATGACACGTACCGTACTGGCCGCTTAAAAAAAAAACGTACGTATTATCTATATTGACAGACCTCTAACAATGTGTTGATGCCCTAGTACTTTTGCACCACGACTCAACAAAAAAACACTTCAAAAATCGAACGAGATTCATCCGTATTTCAAAATAAGCTCTTAATATTCTGGTACTTAAACCGTCCCTCCCGTACGCCTGACGCGAGTTTAACATTTTTACACATCCCAAAAAGTGCTCAACGCCGCTAAAGAAGTCTTCATTTCAAAAAACTGACCACTGAGATCCCTTCACACTGACATTACATTTGATGACCATTACAAGTTGTTTCACCTACTTCTTGTACTTGTTAGCTTTGTTGTGTAGGAACCACATCATAGCAAAAAGGAAGCTGGGTGGACTGGGCAATGGACCCTTGGATTCCATCATCTCCTTAATCTCGGGAATGGTTTTCTCCACAACCTCTATTATCTCGTCATCTACGCCGCCCCCTGTTGACGTTTATAGAACATGTTACAAATTTTTATTTCTATTGTAAGGTTGAAGAGGCTGAATCATATATATACCTCTATGTAACCTTTTCTCATAGAATTTAGCATGAATTTCTTTGGCAGATGTATGGTAAGTTATTATGACATTTGCTGTGAAAATGTTCCACAGTGATACACATAGTGGTAATAAATGTAATAATCATAAATTATCATAGAAATTTTGTTGATATCTTAATTAAATGATTCAAATATTAGATAGAATTCAACTAAAATACAGATAGTGTGAAAATAATTGAATTTATTTACAATTTAGTTATGGATGTGACAGATAGATAGATATGATGTCACAACTTTGTTTTTTTTTGTGATTTTCGAAGTTTGTTTTGTGCTTCACTCACATTTACAATCATTAATTTGAGAGTGAGAGAGGTACGATACGAACATATGCACTTTTGACATTTGTGTTTAAGTTATCAAATACTCAGCTTACCATGCTCAGTTTTCATGTCGTCTGTCACTTCACAAAAGAATAGAGTCTGCAGAGCTGCTTGCACTCCAATGCCTGACCTGCACATCCAAATAACATTAGGTACTTTTAATTTTAGATAAACAAAGTTGCAACCTGAAACTAATAAGATTTTTTTTTTATCATTATCATAGTCCTCACAGTCCTCTAGAGGTATAGATATAAACACTACAATATGCGAATACTACTGAATAGCTCCACATCTGATGATCTTATATTTGTGTCTTGCAAAAAAGAATGCATGTCTTCTGTTTCATATTTCTGTAGTTTCACACTGTGCTGCAGTCACATTGGATGTACTTATTCCACTGCAGGGCAAAAGCTTCTCTTGAACTCCTCAGCTCAATCAAGGACAATGTAAATCCAAAGAAAAAATACAAACCTGTAAGACACAACTTTTTCGATTTTCTCTAATGGCACATCGTAACCACACTCCTCCAGTACTTCCTCCCTTGCTATTTCCTCCACCTCTTTATTCTTGTCTATGATCCCAGCACACACTTCCAGAGCTATGCCCAAAGAGGCTGGATACTTTTTCGTGTCTATGGTTACGGTATTTTCTTCACGGTCATCAGGGTGGACATTGTTGAAATACATAGCTGGAAGAAAATGCTGTATTAGGATATAGTTTAAAGTGACTTTGTCAAATAATAGGATTTACGAAATACAAGCTATGCATGTAATGTTCTTTGTATACGAATGTATACACTCTGCCATAAGTATTTTCAATTAAATGTTAAAAAATGAAATGACAACATTGTACTACAGCAGTACCTACTACAACAATGCTAATGTGTCCTAAACTGGGTTCTGCGCAGTTGCTTTTGGATGCATTTTTTGGAGTAAATCCATGGACATCAATACAAAATTCTAACTGGACTGGATGTGCGGTCAATAAAGGATGATATTCAATGCTTGATTCTACCAAGTAAGCCTAGAAAAGAGGGCATAAATTGTTAGGTCGCAAATTTCTGGCCATACATTTCAAGGTCATTTATTAGTTTGATTAGCTGCATGTTTTTGTATAACCAAAGTATTGATATGATATGAGTGGCTTGTTTTGATGCCAGTGATGGAAACACGAGACAGAAATGAAAGAAGAAAGAGAGAAGACAATTATTCTCTTTTTAAAGACACAAATAGAGCATACACACAATTTTACAAAAATGAAACCTAAACCAAAGACATGAAAATAGATCATCAGTGTATTTAATGTGTGTCTTTTACAAAAGTCAAAATGGTCGCTGGCTCAGCATTATGCTGAGGCGTTAAGCAAAATACAAAATAATAGTGTAGTGTACCTAGTGCTAATAAATTAATAGTAATAAATATTTTGTTAGTTTCACAAAATTGTGGTCTGTCTATAGTCTCACATTGCAAACCATAAGCTAACGCTATCTGAACTAATGACTATCGAGTGTAACTAAACTGAAAAATTATAGCAAATTTCATGCCTCTTGGAAATTTTATGCACAATTTAACCCAATACCATTTACAATGCAGTGCTATGATTGTAGCATAGAATCTTATTCGTTGGTGGTATATTTATAAAAATACTTTTACTACACCAGACCAACTTTTTTAATTAATCAACATTTCTAGCATAGTTCAAAGTAGTTAACAGCCAAGTTTACCTGGACGGAATTGTTTCACTAACACTAAAACCCTTCTGGTAACGTTAAAAATGATGATGGCGACGCTGTCGTGGACCGCCAGGAGGTCCCAGTTCTTCTCTTTGCCATTTTGAGTGTAAATAAACCTCAAGGGTTTCACGTAAGGAGAGTCCGGTAGAGGAGTTAAACGTACATCCTTGATGTCTTCCATTATCAACTTATAACAGATTTATGAATGTTTAAAAGCTACTGCATGAATTACGATCAATTTCTACCCTTGACTGACAATTACGAATTATTGTCACGTTATTAAAACTAAATTGACTTTAGAGCCTGGAAATCACACTCGACTACTCAAATTCGAAAAAAGTGACTGAAAGTGACGTCTGTTTTGACAGTACTAAGGTTGAAGAAAAAAGGAAACTTGTCTATCGCCGAGTATAAAGGTTGCCTCTCACTAACCAATAAGCCAACACAACCGCAGAAAAACAAAATAAACTAAATAAAAAGTAATCTTTAATTTTAATGTAATTGGAGTTTGTATTTGAGTTGATAGACGAAAGGTATTGAAATATAAGAAGATACATACATACATACCGTCACGCCTCTTTCTCACAGGGGTAGGGCTCTGTTCCACTTGCTACAATCCTGACATACCTCTTTCGCTTCATCCACATTCATCAATCTCTTCATACATGCTTGTCGGTTTCGGGTACTCTTGACCTGACCTTATTCCAAAACGAACGCGATTTATATGTAGATACTGATACATTGTAAGAGGAACCTGCCAGATTTTCGGTCCCCAGTCCAGCAATGGTTTTTTTTTTAACTTCAATGATGGGTGTTCGATCACGTCAATAATTCATAGGTCATCACTGAATATTGTAAATTTGTTTTTAGAGCAGATATCTCTGTACAAGAAGTAGCTTTAGCTTTTCGGCGGTCTCAACTCAACTGCCGCACCAGCTCGATTACTTGTTCCACGGAGCGAGTTGGTCCTACACACTTGTACTATATCTTTCTAATCTGTGTCCTACACTAGCACACATCCCAATTTCCAATTTAGTTTCTACTATAAAAAAGGAAACAGCGTTACTTTAACAATTATTATTTTAATAAATATATTACTTAGGGTCATTGAAGCTCACATCACAATAAATAACTCGTCCGTCATTTTATCACAAAGTTAAATTCGAACCACCACATATTTGAGAGACTAATGAAATGAGGCTGCCATTATTGTAATCATTCTTTTTGCAGTAACGAAAAAGGTTGCAAGTTTTTTTGCTGACAGCCTTTTTCATATTATTTCTATGGACGTCACATATTTTTCGCTCTGTTTCTTAGGTATATTTTCCAGCTTTTTGATGCAGAAACCACATAATAGCAAAGAGGAAGCCGGGAGGGCTAGACAAGGGTCCAGGAGAGTTAATCATTTCTTCCATTTCTGGTATTGTTTTTTCTACCACCTCTATGAGTTCATTCTCAATGCCACCTCCTGAAAAAAAAAAAAAAAATTATTGAACAATGTACATGGGTCACCCACATGTTTGCAGTTGAGGGATGACTAACAGTGACAATGTTTAGAAGCAATCGGTAGTACCATATCAAAGTGAATCTGCATTGATTACTGCAGATACAAGTGCCGTCGTGTAAGTCTAGCGCTGACCTTGTATGTTGTATGTAAGTACAAAATACGGTATCTGTGGGTGCGCAGATCCCCTCCATGTGAAATGTCAGCGCTAGACTTAAATGCTGGCACGTATACGGAAGCCTTTTTAAATCAATGTAAATGATCTAAATGTGATTATTTGCATCATCCTTGGACTAAAGAAAGGGAAGGGGAAGGGGACCGCATCATTGCTTACCAGTTCCAGTCTTCATGTCATCAGTAACTTCACAAAAAAATAATGTGAATAAGGCCGATTGTTCTCCAACTCCAGACCTGCCTGTTGTGATCTCCTCCACTTTGTCCGCTGGTACATCATAACCACACTCCTCTAACACTTCTTCCCTTGCTATTTCCAATAAAGATTTGTTTTTGTCTACAATCCCTGCACATAGTTCTAGTGTTGTCCCTAGGGACCCTGGATATTTATCTGTGTCTATGGTGTTTTTTCTGTTGTCTGGGTGAACACTGCTGTAGTACACAGCTGCAAAAAAAGTTATATTAAACTGTCATCATGGTGTAATTTAAAATTGCTGAGCATTTAGTGTTCATAAATATTATTTACTAGCTGTTGCCAGCGACTTTGTCTGCAAAGAATTCGTTTATCGCTATCCCTCGGAAACTACGCAATTTTCCGGGATAAAAAGTAGCCTATGTGCTATTCCAGACTTTTTTCTATCTATGTACTGAATTTCATCCAGATCCGTTGGGCCGTTCTGGCGTGATTGAGTAACAAACAAACATCCATCCATCCATCCATCCATCCATACTTTCGCATTTATAATATTAGTTAGATAAATATTACTAATCCTGCGCTCTTAAAGAAAAAATTACTAAGCATTTGGGCCATAATTTTTGCCAGGGACATCATCTATCTTGTCTTCCATAACTATATCTCACCATTTGGGAGCCTATTCGATGCAAACAAACAATCAAATCTTTCCTCTTTATAATATTAGTATAGATTAGATCCTAACTCAAAATCTGTCTAAGTAACTTTCTATTATATTTACTTCCTAGCTTAATAGAGCTGTTTTAAAATGATTTTAATAATAATAATGATCATACATACATACATACATACAAATACCTCGTCTTTATCCCTTACCCTTGCAAGGTAGACAGAGCCTAAGGTAACGAAACCTCCAAGAGTAATTTAAGACCTTTAAGACAATTTGTAGGTTACTGAATTAAATTCAAGAGCTTATTACCTGGTCGGAACTGTTTCACTAGCACCAAGACCTTCCGTGTTATATTGAATATTATAACACCAACACTATCGTGAACTGCTAGTAGATCCCAAGACTTTGGTGTACCATTTTGGGTGTACAGAAATCTGAGAGGTTTAACGTACTTAGAATCTTCCAAAGGAGCTAAGTGTACGTTTTTTATATCCTCCATGCTTAGCTAAGATTTGATTAATGAATGATATAAATACCTATCCAATTTGTAAGTCAATGAGAAGTTAATTGTATTTTATTGTAGGTTGTGTTGTGAAACTTGAACTTGAACTTGACTTGACATATATGACATTACTACTAAGCTACTAACTATCTACTACTATACATTGTCAACATGTGAAATTATTAGGGTATCTGCTAACAGGATATGTTTGCTGAACTGACTTATTTTTGCTTACTTATGTTGGCTATTCATACCGTTTCTTTCTTGTTGTTAGTAAAGTACCTTCATCCACTGGTTGTACTCAGGTTCAGACGATTTACACATTTATATTTAATCTGTACTGTATTAATCAAAATTGAAAGATAACCTAGTTTGAGTATAATATAAAATATCGCATTTATTCTAGATTATCTTTATGCAATAAGCAGAAATATTATTTTCATTTCAGGTTATGCATACTTATGCAGTATATAGCCAAAAACCATGCCAAGTAAACATTAAGCATAGCATTGCACAGGCTTGTTAAAATGTCGAAAAGTTCAAAGTCAGGGTTTGTTATCAAACTTAGCACTGAAACTGTTCAGAAATTAACTGAAGAAGAGCAACAGGCTGAAAAGGCAGCGGCCACAAAGCCTCATGAAAGTCCAGACTCTCAAAATACCCCAAAACATGTAGTTGAATCTGGTGAAACATCTTCAGTAGCAACACAAGATGAGTCTCCGTCATCGATTGATGAAACAAAACATAAACCTGGAAAAAATACCGCAACTGACCCTGATGAAACTTCAGCAAACAACAGTAGCATTGAAAACGAAGAAGAGAGTAAGAAATTGAATATAGAAGATGTAAAAGGTGAATCCACGGCTGACACCGCGTCGTGGGGTGACTACGCTCCTTATATAACTTATGAAGGTGAACAGGCCATTTATACTGACCCTTCTAATCAACAGAAGTACACTTGGGATCATAAAAAAAATGCTTGGGCTCCTAAAGAGGCCTCTGAAGTCCCTGGAAGAGTGTACAGCTATGAAAATGATACACATATTTATACAGAAGCTGATGGCTCTAAATCCTTTTGGGACGATGAGAAAAAAGCCTGGATACCAAAGGTTGATGATGATTTTCTAGCATATTATCAAATGTCATACGGTTTTGTTGATAACACGTCTAAAGAAGATGGTGGAAGTCTAAAGAAAAAGGAGACAGAAAAGCCACAGAAAGAACAACAGGCGAGTGGGTTAAAACGAAAAAGTGAGCCTCAATGGTTTGATGCGTCTGATGAAAATAACACCAAGGTGTATGTTTCTAACCTACCCTTGGAGTTAACAGAAGAAGAATTTGTTGATTTCATGCAAAAATGTGGCCTTGTTGAGAGGGATCCTAAAACCCAGAAAATGAAGGTCAAACTTTACATGGATAAGGAACAAAATTGTTTCAAAGGTGATGCACTGTGTACTTACATTAAAATAGAATCAGTTGACCTAGCTCTTAAGCTGTTAGATGGTGGTGATTTGAAAGGAAACAAAGTCAAAGTAGAAAGAGCAAGTTTCCAATTAAAAGGAGAATACAATCCAGCTTTAAAACCTAAGAAAAAGAAGAAAAAAGAATTGGAAAAACTAAAAAAAATGCAGCAGAAGTTGTTTGATTGGCGGCCAGAGAAATTTATAGGAGAGAGATCAAAACATGAGCGTGTTGTGATTGTCAAGAACCTTTTCCACCCCACAGACTTTGATGCAGATGTACAACTCATTCTTGACTACCAGCAGGACTTGAGAGAAGAGGCTACTAAATGTGGTGAAGTCCGTAAAGTGGTTATCTATGACAGACATCCAGAAGGAGTAGCACAGATCACCATGAAGGAGCCTGAACAGGCAGATGCTGTTGTTGCATTAGTCAATGGCCGATGGTTCGGTAAACGACAGATAACTGCAGAGATTTGGGATGGAAGGACCAAGTATCGGATTGGGGAAACTGATGCTGATTTAAGTAAGAGAGTTGATAAATGGGATAAGTTTCTGGAAGGCAAGGAGGATGAGCAAACCACACAGAAGTCTGAAGAGCCTGCTAAAAGTGTTGAAATAAAAACAGAAGACATTGCAACACTGGAGGACTCCACAGCGAAAGAAACAGATTTAAGTAAAAGCATTGAAAACTTGGAGGGCAAAACCAGTGATCAAAATAAGGAGAAATCTGAAGCTGAAGAAATTGTTACAGTGGAAGATCCTAAGGTGGAGGAAACGTAAATAGTGATAGTATAATAATTTAAGTATGAATTAATGTAAAATAAATTTATATTTAAATAAATTAAACTGAAGTTTTATTTTGTCCCACCAAGTTACCTAGAAAAATAGTATATCTAGCAGCTTTTACTTCTACTTCTGAACTATGATAAAGTTAATTACAACAAACCGGATAACTCAGGAATGCTCCGACTACTACCCATGAAGGACTACGGAATAGTCTGAAACAATTGTCGGAGCATTCCTTCTGCTTTTATACGTGAGTTATCCGGTTTGTTGTAATTATGTGTGTCTCACGGTAGTTTCATATGATAAAGTTTTCAAAATATTTCTTTTGCTTTTATTTTATTTGAACATGGATTTTGTATCTAACTAAACTAAAAGTATGAATATTTTATTTTTATGTGGCACCTAAAAGTTAAAAGTCATAGTCACCTACAAAAAAAAAAAGATTATAAAAAGTAAAACCATAAACAATACTTGACGAGCCGTCACGTTTGACACATGACCAGTATTACCTAACGTAGAAATATTTTCGGTAGTTCTCTTGTTTAACTTTTATGAAATAAGACTAAAAGCTCATTTTTACTAAATAAAAATACAAGAGACTACGAAATGCTAGTGCATACCTACTATACTGGAAAAAAATAGATACTAGGTTTGGTTTAAGTTAAGTAAAATATGTTGAGTTTCGTTTTTTTTACATTATCAACATGAAAATTAAGGAAATTTTATGGATTACCATGAGATTCGTAAGTTAGTGACCTGGCAACCCTGCAGCTGACTTTTTATGTTGAATGCACGAGAAATATCGAATTCTACGTTTTATACTAATAAATAAACAATTCAAATCACAATTAAACGTAGTCAAATGTTTGCGGCCCCGATTGGTACACACGAGCGCGCCATGCGTTGTGATTCGGCCGTATTCCCGTGCCTTCATCGGCCGAGCTGTCAATAAAATTTTAATCGGGTGTTCTACAGTGGAGTTTATGAATAATAACAGAATATTACTATGATAATATGGCCGTGCAGTCGGACTCTGGTGGGAAGGATGACGTGAAGACGCAGTTTGTGACCCGGGAGGGGACATACCGGTTGATGACGCTGTCTGAGTACTCTCGGCCGAACCGCGTCGGGTACACCAGCGGGTCGGGCTCCGGGCATGTGCGGGTGTCGCTGGTGTCGCTGCCGCCCAGCCCGGGCTCCGCGCCCGGCTCTGACGGCCACCCCACCGACGACAGGATATGCTTCAACCATGGAAAGGAACTCTATGTCTATGTGTACAGAGGTGTCAAGAAGGTATGTTTCGAGTTGGATATTGTGATGTGCTGTGAACTCGCTGCTTGTTTTAGTGTTGGTTACTCTGTGTACTTGTGGACTGTTACAATATCACTGTAAGTTACACTTCAAAACCTCGTCCAATTGTAAAATAAGCCAACCAGTACTTAAACTGAGGTTTGCCATACTTCAATGGATAGGTACTCTGAAGGAACAATAGGTTTCTACCAGGTAACATATAGGATAAAGTATTGGTATGTTGACCACAAATGGCTGAGTGGTATGACAAAGTAACTTAAACAAGCTAATTTATAACCAATTAGTAATCTTAATGCTCTATCTAATGTTGAATGTCACTTGCTGGCTATAAAGCTAACGAAATGATACTGTGCCATAAAATTGTCATTATGTTAATGTTGAGACTGTTGGAGGTTAGGCAGATATTCTGTGTGCTCCTGACTATGAAATTCGATATAACTATCTTAAAACCTATATGATATCCGTGCATGGCGTGAAGAACTTGATAAGTCTAAAATGGCAATTTTACAGGGCGGCGATTTTAAAGTTTGGAATTTTCTCCAAAATCCGTTTTTATCTTGAATTCGTCTCTATAGCTTGATTTATGGATAATTTTGTGCTATCTTTTCACTGGTTTTACTTAATTTGGTAAAATCATTATATTTTATGAGATATTAGACTTATCAACTTATTCACCAACGACTTATCTAGTTATTCCCCATACATTAGCACTCAATTCAGCGAAAACGTTGTTTAATTTAATTCCTAAAAATAAGTTTTTAAGTGCAACTGAAATGTTTAAATTGAGTTAAGGGTAACTTTGTGCGGTTTTTCAATTCAATATATTTGTTTCTTTCTAATCATCACATTATTCATAATAATTGACTTATCAACTTGTTCACCGACGACTTATCAACTTATTCACTAAAGAGTTAGAGAGTAAGGGTATCAATAAATTGTAATATCGCTTCTAACCGGTTTCTCTTTGTCACATAATTTTTTTTTATTGGTCACTATCATTAATAATTAATATTAATAATATTTTTCCTTTCATAACACTGGAATTCGTGAAATCTTAAAAAAAAAAACTTATTGTTTCAGAAATAATAAGCTTTATGAGATATGACTAACGAAAATTTATGTCAAACTATTCATTCGGAACGGAACTTAAATTGAGACAAAATTAAGACCCAAATTGATAAAACATCATACCACAAATTGTTCTACCATAGATTCTGATCTTGACATTGATAATCGAGATATTAGATAACTAGAAGACGCATGAAAATTAATCAAATTACATTAATTCCATAGCATATTTGTCACATAATTGTTAGGTATTACTTTTTTTATGTTTACAAAAGGAGTCTGAAACGTACGGCGATGAGGGCTGTATGCTGTATGATAAATTAAGGAAAATTAAATAATGGGTAAATTAAAACACCAGCAAACTGACTGCTTCTTTTTACTGTACTTCTTCAACAAAAACTGACAATACCAAGAAGACAAGAGTTCAAAAGTCATATCATTAAGTGTATAAAAACATAAACAATATTATTTACTCAAAATACAATAAAGAGTTCGCAACAGAGTCTATAATGTATTTTGTCCTATAAAATTGAAGTTCCAAATGGAGGTATGGTTATTTTTGTGCGTTTTTCTGTATTTTTGTCTGTATTAGCGACGATAGGACCTGATCATGTCGTCGCTAATACAGATATGAAAAACGCATTCAATCTTTTTCATCTAGGGCGACTTATCAAGGTATTCACGCTGTACACGGAATAGCTATCCATTGGGAATAACTTGATATCTAATTATGCCAACTCAATGATTAACTGTGTTTGTCAAGTTAAAACAGTATAAATTGACATAATCAAGTTGCGTACTATTTATGGGTAGTTGAGGATAAGTAAATAAGACGATATATTCATTTGCTAACACATTAGTATGATAATCGTCACTTAGATATCTAGTTTTGTCACTTTACGTACACTATTTCGGTTTTTGAGTGTAAGTTGATATAAAGACATGGTTTTTTTTGTGAATAGCTATCCATTGGGAATAAATTGATATCTAATTATGACAACTCAATGACTTACTGTGTTCGACAAGCTAAAAAAGTATAAATTGACATATCAAGTTGCGTACTATTTATGGGTATAGTTGAGTGTAAGTATATAAGACGATATATTCATTTGTTAACGCAATAGTATGATAATCGTCACTTAGATATCTAGTTTTGTCACTTTACGTACTTTATTTCGATTTTGAGTGTAAGTTGATATAAGGACATACGATTTTTTTTTGTGTCTTATCCTGGTCTCATCGCGTTTATATCTCGATTTGTTAAATAAAAAACGGTAAATTTTGAGATATTCATATTTGTCACAGCCCCTATATCTGAAAGTTTCATAGATATCGAGTTGTCAATTTTTTTCCTACAAAACCAATGCCGTAGAAAGCCATTGCGACGATAAAAAAAAAAACATGTAAGTCGAGTTATCAAGTTCTTCACGCCATGCACGGATATTTAGATGTAGGGGTACTCACCCAGTAAGAGTAATGTTACACGCTTGTAAAGGATGTGAAACATAATAAAGAATATTGTTAACACTTCACGGTTAGCAAAAAATCCCCTGTATAGTAAATTTCTTGAAAATTGTTGGAGCCGTTTCTGGTATTCAGATAATATAATATACATTTATACAAGAATTGGTTGTTCCAAGGTATTAGATATGAGTATTTAAACATAGTAACAGATGGCCTTACAATTAGAGTACTAGTACTGCTAGCAATAGTAGAAACAGCATATTTAACAAGTTATAAATCAACCCAATAGATTTGCTTCTGAATTAATTTATGATGCCAATATGGTTAGAGAGACAGCTAAAAATACAATACAATACAATACAAATACTCTTTATTGAACACCACAAATCAGTACAAAACAATACAGAGACAAAGAACAAAGTATACAATAGGCGGTCTTATTGATTAGTAGCGATCTCTTCCAGACAACAAATAAGTCAGAGAAATAAGTTGGTTGTTGTAAAATACTGAATTCAATCAGCTGATTGAAAAATTATATGGATTTATCAACAATTTTTTAACATATAACTTACTTGTTGCCATTTGGTCTGAACTATTTAATATTTATGAATCTTATCAGAATTTGTAGCATTTACTGAAGTTTCTAATTGGATTTACTGAAGTGTCTCATTTGTAGCATTTACTGAAGTGTCTAATTGGATTTTAATGTGATCTGACTTTTAAACATTCCTATGTCATTGTGCCTCAGATTTATTTATACAACAACTTCTGTACTAGTAAATGTAATATAGAACATTGAAATACCTTTCCAATCAAAATTATCAAATGAAGATCATCCCAAATTTTGGTATGCCTCTTAGCAGTCTCCGCCATACTTACAACTTACAACTTAGGATTCTTTAAAAAGCGACCCTTCCTGTTCTTGAAAGGACCGGCAACGCACCTGTGGTTCCCCACGTCTTGCAGGTGTCCCTGGGCGATGGTGATCACTTTCCATCAGGTGACCCGTCTGCTTGTTGCACCCTCTTATACAAAAAACAATCATCTGTAGTGTGTGTTGTGTAAGGAAAAATACTTCCTTCTTTCTAAAATATAGTTAACCATTTCAGGCAGCTGATCTCACAAAGCCCGTTGATAAGAAGATGTATAAAGGCACAAACCCAACATGCCACGACTTCAACACTGTCACCATGTCTCCGGACAGTGTGTCTCTAGTCATCGGATTCTCCACTGGCCAGATACAGCTCATAGACCCAATTAAAAAGGAATTAAGTAAATTATACAATGAAGAGGTGAGTTTCTTTAGTGAAACATTTTCATAAGAGATTTGCGTTAGTTTACGTTTGCAGAAATTGTGGTTAAAATTTTTAAGCTGCAAGTAGTTTTAGGTGGGGTTTGGATACTGTGAGAAAAATTTTGAAAGGTTCAGAAAAAACAAGTATATGTTATCTACATATTAATTGATACTTGATATACAAATACATTACAGTATTTTGAGGTCCGAGGTTCGACCTTCTGCGGTCCGCCTCTTCACCAGTGTTGCTATGGATATCCATATCCGTAACCGAAACTATTGGATATCCGAAATAAAAAAATATCTGTAACCATAACCAAATCCGAAATAAAAGTTTTGGATAGTTTCGGATAGGGCGGAGTCTAACTAAATATTTTACAACTCGTACGAATTAACTGTGCACTCCGCTGGAATGCGACACCTCTCCTGCTACCTAATGACGTCACAGCGCGAGGTGCACAGCAGTGTTGTTATGGATATCCATATCCGTAACCGAAACTATTGGATAATCCGAAATAATTTAATATCCATAACCATATCCGAAATTATTTATCCATAACATCCCTGCTCTTCACTATCGTTGCTATAGTACATGTTGCTATGATTATAGTATACAGGTTGAGAGGAATGATTACAAGGTTACCATATAATGTAATCTATTGATGAAATATGCATTAAAATACGTTTCTTGATTTAAAAGATCTAAATACGTAGGAATGGCATAGAGTAAACTTTGTTTTATACTATATGTAGAGATTCCTTATTAATCTATGGTATTTTTGAGATAAGGATCGGTATCCAATTTAAGGCTATCTTTTTCTATTTTAATTGTGATCGGTAAGGTATTATTTGAGACCAGTTTGAGACAATTGAGTAGAATGCCGGTTTTTTCTCTTTTCATCTACAAGAGGTTAATAGAATGGGGACTATCGTTTTTATGCTCACCAGATGGCGCCACTGTTGACTAAGGTCCAGAGGTATAGCTGTCAAAAGCGACTCTATAAGATCGGCGCCGAAACAAAGTTATAAATCTTGAATCTCATTAAGTTTATTAATTATAAATAACTATCATCATAATCGAGTAGCTGCCGCAATGTTGTGCAGTTTGTCCGGGAAAAAAACCGCTTTCAAAGCGTTCACATTCATCACCAAATAATCCATATTTGCGATAAATTCACGGAGACCACTTTTCAACAGGTACAAGTGCCGGCACGTAAGTCTAGCGATGACCGTTGATGCGCAGTAGTCGAAAATAAGGTATCGCGGGGGAGTGCAGGGGACGCGGGCGGGCATACACCACGTTAGACTTATGTGCCGCCACCTGTAAATGAAAGAAATTATAATCTATGTCACGAAACCCACCAAAACCAGTGAAAAGTTAATGTCATTGGACCTCACGCGACACTAGCGCCTCTAGTGGCAAATTCACACGCGATAGCCTCCATTGGATGTGTTGTGTTGACTAGATCGCTAGAGGCATATACCAATTGCCCTTGACACTCTTCATACTGTTAACAGCTGTCCAATGTCTAACTTAACACACCTGTTAAATCCAAAGATACGCTACATAGTAAATAGAGCTCTTGAGATTGGAAAGAATCTGATAAGATATTGCAGCGCTGATAGTGGGTGTAGGTACAAATTATCTTGCAACGGTCAAGATATTAAATGCAACTATACAACGATTAAAATTATACTACTGCATTGCACTTTTAAGTTAGAAGTAGTTAATTTTATTTGAACAGAAATGCGTCAGTGCCAGAGTTGGTATGATGTTGTATGTATTAAAATATTTGATATTTGTTATTTATTGATTACCCAATTAGGCGTTCATATCATATTACATATTATTATTATAGTTTTTAATTTTATCCACAAACGTGACGGGAGTTGCCTTGAACTTAGTTTAAGATTTGAAAAATGTAACATTTCTCGAAGGGTCGGGGGATGACGACCGTGTATTGTATGGTTACAGTATACTTCTACTAACATTACAAACATAGATCAAGATTTACATTCATACAATTGGGAATGGATGATTATTTTAAAAGTGCTTGGTGATTTTTCTATTGATAGGAATAACCATCCTTAGCTACGGAAAAAAGTTTCAGATTTTTCCGTCGAGCCATATATTTTATAAAAATAAAAACATTTTACTCAGTCCCTCGGCGGCCCCTATACGGCAGATAAACAAGTACGCCAATGACATATCAAATAAAATAAAAAAATGCTGCTTGAATCTGTGGTACACGATGGCATTTGTAGTTAAAAGAAGCAACGGCTAAGTGGCGCCGTCTGTAGATTGTTCGTGTTACTAAACCATACATGGGACTTTTAAAATAATCATCCATTCCCTATTGTATTCGCATGAAAACAAAACAATCTTACAAATACGACACATGACGTTTCTAATAATCGTATAGTGATTTTAAATATCGTAAATGATTTTATCATAAGAAAATCATTAAAAATTGTTCAAAAAAAGCCACAAAAGGAACCTGTTTGCAAATGCATTCGACGCTAATGAGCCAATTTAAATTCCCTTTCAGAGACTGATTGATAAGACCCGGGTGACTTGCATCAAGTGGGTGCCTGGTTCTAGTAACCTCTTCATAACCGCCCACGCCTCCGGCCAACTTTATGTGTACAACGAGGAGCTGACCTGTGGGACCACGGCCCCGCACTACCAGCTCTTCAAACAAGGAGACGGTTACTCCATACACACGTGTAGGACTAAATCAACAAGAAACCCACTTTATAGGTGGGTTATAGGCGCCGAAGGAAGCTGTATAAACGAATTCGCTTTCTCACCATGCGGGACCAACTTGGCAGTGGTCTCCCAAGACGGGTTCCTCAGAGTATTCCATTACGACACGATGGAGCTGATAGGGCGCGCGAGATCGTACTTTGGTGGTTTTTTATGCGTTTGCTGGTCGCCCGACGGGAAATACGTGGTAGTGGGCGGCGAGGACGATTTGGTTACGGTGTGGTCGTTTAGCGAACGGCGAGTGGTCGCCAGAGGACAGGGCCATAGGTCGTGGGTATCGGTTGTAGCGTTCGATCCTTACGTGGTCAGTTTTACAGACCCCGACAGTGAGGAGGTAGAAGACGATAGGCAAAAGAAGGAGGACATGCAGTGCTATAGGTTAGGCAGTGTGTCACAAGACACGCAGTTGTGTTTGTGGGATTTGACTGAGGATGTTTTGAAGCCTCCCGTCCGCGCCCGCGCCTCCGCGCACTTGTCGCCTAACAGTCAGACCGCGTTCTCCCCTAATGGCGTACCCGGTATGAAAGTGCCGGCGAAGTCGACGAAAACGAATAAAATAGGCCACAAACACGCGGAGCTGAGCCAAAACGCGTCGGGTGAACCTTCCGGGAAGACCACGAAAACTACGAAAGTGAATAACGTTTCGACATTGAATATAAGCGTTGGGAAAGCGAAGGAGGAGACGACGGGTTCGCTCGGGGTGAATTCTCTGACGCAGCGGCTTGCTGGCTTCTCGTTTGGGGAGCGTCGCTCGGAGCATCGGAGGAACTTCAGTTTGACATCGAAACCCGCTGAGCAGAAAACTTCAGCGACCAACACTGTGGCTTTGAGGGGCAAGTCGGCTGGCGCTCAGACGGATACCTACGACGCTGTCAAGTTAATAGGGACGCCATCTTGCCCTAGGTTTGACGAGTGCCCGGTGCTAGAACCTTTGGTGTGTAAGAAGATAGCCCATGAAAGACTGACAGCTCTACAATTCAGGTCTGATTATTTCGTGACTGCGTGTGCGGACGGCTGCGTCAATACATGGGCGCGGCCTGCTAAAACTCATAACGGGGAGGCGCGCTCCCACCGGAGGTTCGAGAGAATTGATTTGGTTGACTAGTCTTTTAAGGATAGGCGTTGCGGCACCACTAAGGCTCTGATATCCTGATGGCAGCTCCTGGAAATAATCCTCCATTGAATAGGATGGCAGAAGAATGAAGTGGCCTAAAGCGATATCTTCTCGGGTTGACAATGAACTTTGGAAATGTTAAACTTTGAATCGCCATGTTGATTTCGGTGGGGTGATGCCTCGTATGCGAGTTCTAATTAAATCCAAGTAAACAAGATCTGGCGCTCGGGTGTGACGTTTGCTTACGTCATTATGGAGTTGCCACTTAATTAAAAAAAACTATATAATTAAGGAAGAATTTTCTACCGTCATGTAAGGAAGCATTACGACTGTTGGTATAATTAGCAAACTAAATAAGTAAAAGTGAACACGAAAATAATTATTTAATAAAGCACTTACGGTTTTATTATATTCGTACTGATTTACGGGCGCCGGGGAGTTTGATTGCAAATAACTGGCAACACGGAAGCGATGACGTAGGCTAGTGTTGCCCGCTATTTACTCTCAGAGTACCATTTCTGACGCTGTGTAATAGTGATGAATATAATAAAATCTGTAGAGTGCGCGATCTTTATTACCAAGTTGAGATATTCCATTTGATTTGTAAATGTAGACATTACGTAAAGTTGGTGAAAAGTATTTTTAAAGACGTTTTTAAATGTGACTAACCACTTTTTTCTTAAATTGAACGTTTTAGTTAAATGTAATAAAGTACAATGAAACGTTTATCCCGCAATGCTGTCGAGCCTTTTGGAGTCGGAGTTGACTGTCCTAATATTCCATTTTTAAATGTGGGAGTGATGATGGATTGTATAGATTAATATACTGGAGCTTTGTTGTTTACTTCATGTTTAACTGAAAAATACCTCATTTGATGTATTTTCACACATTATTATAAGAAGAACAGTCCTCTCGAGACCATGGATGCAAAGTCGCGTCTGAAACGTCGAGGTATTCACAAAAATACATTTTATTTACGTCATTAAGTGTCCTGTTTTTCTTATAATAATGTATTTTTGTTTCAATAAAGTATAAAAATATAATGAAATAATATTTAATGTGAACAGATTTCAAATACCCAAGTCTTTATTTATGTATAGTTTTTATCTACAAATTGGTTTGTGTGGTCTCTAAAAAAATGTATACCTAATATGTGTTTTCCAGAGACAGTAAATTGTTTCTTTTTTCATATTCTTTTTAAAATTTAGTAGAAAGGTAAGACAAAGGTCTGATATTGTCAGCCTGCTTTGCGATGCCAAAATGTTTTGAAATGAAAGGAAACCATAAGTTAACATTTTGTTAGTAATTTGGTATAACGAAATAAGTCAATTTGTACAACAAAGCTCCAGAGTTTGTAGGCTGGAACCGACTAAAGCCTTGTCCACACTTGTATCATACCGTACCATACCGTATCCTTGCGTGTTGATAATTAATTCGGCCGTTGCTTTCCAGAGGTCCATTCGATGAAGTAAAATAATTACTTTGCTACTTATCGACCATACGTGCAAAACTGCTACGACATGCGACGTAAATTTTCATGCAAAATGCTCTCGGCGACCGTTTGAGCTATATTCAATGGAGCGATAATTTTTTTTTCAATGTATGTCAAAATATGTAAGACATGTTAACAACGGGACACAAACCACGACATTTACTATGTATCTTTTAAGTGTGTTTATGTAATTATGAAGAACTATTGTTTATTTTAAGTCTATCAAAATATATAATTATGAGGTACCTATGTATTTCATATCAAGAAAGTAACCATTGATCGTTTGGATTCTGAAGGCGAGCCCCAATAGCTGTATCGACGGTTGAGACGCAAAACGATACGGAACGAGGATACGATACGGTATGATACGATACTATAAAGCATACACTGTCTTAATGTTTATCCGTTATACTGCAGCACGAGAGTGCACGAGAGTCTACCCGTCTCTTTCTAGAACGAACAGTAAGGAAAAGACAGGCAATCATCGCGCGCGACGCGACTCTTGTGCGCTGTCGTGCTAGACGTGGTGGTTAGCTTACTTTAACTGTACATCCCTGTAGATACAGTCAAGGGCATAAATATGTATCTATTCAAACATCGGTATTTACAAAAATACTTTTTATTTGTATGATTAAGTCCCGTTTTTATATAATAATGGCCATAAATGTACGTTACCAAGACGTCAAATATATCTATACACCTTTAGGGTGCGACCACACCGCCGCGTATACGCAGTGACGTGTCGTAGGCGTCACGTTTTCTCACCGTTTCTTCATACATTTTGTTGCGATTCCGTAACGTCACCGTTTTTTAAGCGGCGGTGTGGTCGCCCCTTTATGCCATAAACAATAAGGCCGATGACACATATTTGACATGATGGCTGTATCGATTTATGCCCTTGACTATACGTGTTCCTCAGGACTTTCAATGTGTCCATACAGTCAGCCAAATGGAACCCTAGGCCATTGTAGAACCTTTTCACACTCAACTACGGAGTACTTTGACACTGACAGACATCGAAGACACTGAAGTTGATCACTTATCCATTAAAGGGACAAGTCCGCCTTTGTGCATGTATCTCAGTATTTGTCAATAGTATTTGTCTTGTTTATTTTGTACAATAAACAGTTTACATACATGGGGTGGTAGGGCCTTGGGCAAGGTCCGTCCGGATCGCTACCACCTTACTCGCTAATCCTGCCGCCAAGCAGCAGTTCTTGCAGAGTAAGACAGCCGGGGAAATTACGAGCACAAGAGGCATTTCATCTTAGCCCTCTAGGTTGGCAACGCATCTGCGATCGCTCCGGGGTTGCGGGTGTCTATGGGCAGTGGTGATCACTTACCATCAGGTGACCCACTGGCTCGTTTGCCTTCCTATTCATATAAAAAAAATATAAAATATACATACTTATTGCGATAAGGTTATACAGGGTTCCCTTTGGTTGATCGTACATTGGTCAATGTTCAAACGCGGTTAAAAGGTTAACATAGGACCTGTTTCACCACTCTGTTAAGTTCCAGTATGCCCTACCATGACATCTTAATGCGTTTCAATTCAGATTCAGTTTAGGTTCGCTCGCTGTCAGATCCATACTAAAAATAACAGCTGAACTGAGTCGGAATTTAAACGCATTAAGTCGTCACGGCAGGCCCCTGCTCAGAATATGAGCACTATTGATTTTAGTAACGTAAAACGGAGTGGGTAGGATAAAAATCTTTAGTGTCAGTTATCTATGATTCCGTCTCTATTTATTACTACGAAATAGACAGAGACGTCATCATCAGTGAGCGTAACTTTGGAGCCGATGACAGGCATATGACGTCAGGCTACCTACAGAGTGTTTTTATAATTGACAGTTATTGTCATTAAAAAGAAGATTGTTAAAGACAAACAGCCTTAGTCATAAAAAATCCTTAATTGAGGTTTGATCAGTTCATTAGTTAACAGACTGATTAAGCTTATTTGACAGTTGTTAAAAAGTATGATTCATAAACGCTTGCTAGCAGTCTGTTAACTAATGAGCTGTTGATGAATGGATTAGACGCGTTATGTTGTCACCTTGACAAATCATAGACCATAAATGGCTTTTTAGTGAATTAAAAAAAAAATTGACAGCAGTGGCAGCGAATTAGCGGGAAACCAGCGAATTAACACGACAGACGAGGCATTGTGGATCTAGTTTCCTTTACCTTTCTCGAAGGGGATACAAACTTAAAACAAAAAAAACTGTCTTGCGTATGGTTTTGCTCTTGCCAAAATCAGCTGTTCATATGTGTGGCGGCCATTTTGTGAGTTAGCAGAGAGATAAAGTAGGGTCTACGGTCCGCTAACTTTCGGAAGACTTAACAGACCCTTGAAGGACTGATTAGCGCTAATTGACGTTTATGAATCATGTTTTTTTGCATCGGTCCTATAGCGAGCTTATAGCGAGCCTCTAACTTTTTATGAATAAGGCTGAAAGACAATAACAAATTTATACAAAAGCATCCTATATGTGAATTTACGTATTTTTTTTTAATTCTTAATTTTGACGAGGCTTTGGTCACTCCAAGTGATCATGGGTGCCCACACAATTCCCTATTTGAGGGACAAATCAACGAAATGGTACACACTCAATCAACCAATCAATCAAATCAGTGAGGACTAATAAGATAAGGCTATCTGATAATGCCTCCCTTAGCCAGCAATTCACCTAGCCATTATACATAGAGCCAAAATTTACGTCATAATGACGTCATCCACACCAAAGTTACGCTCCCTGGTCATTATAGATAAATGGATTTTAACAGAGAGTGGTGTGGTGAGATAGGTCCTTAGAATATTAAGACAATGTGTAAGTGTAGACAAGGATTTGAAGGTCATGGGTCACGCCCAAACCCACATTGTGGTGTTAGTATCGGGGTCATTAAGCGATTACTAGATAGCAATAGAAATGAGATTTATTATAGAACTGTAAATTGTATATGTAAGTCGTATTTCCTTGGCTCACGTTTGTAAATATAGTGTATATTAGGTTGTAACGCAATCAAAGATTGCCTGACCCTTGATTCTTGAGGGGTATTTATTTGTTTTTTTTTTTAATACTTTTAAATGTTGACTCGTCTGTGAGACTATATCGAAATGTAACTATCAGACTTGTTGAGTTTTCTTTATTATTAAGTTTCAGCTACTAATGTAGGTAGGGTAGGGCAATTATTTTACTGTAATCATTATAGTTGGTTGTTTTGACTTATACCTATTGCTTCACGGTATGTATACAATTCTAAAACTTTATATCAATAATACTGGATGTCACAAAATATTAACCGTTATGAAGGCAGAAACAATTTAGCGACCACATACGATTACTTACTTGGTTAAAATATGACTCCTTAACCTTCTCGCCGCCACGTGAAACACAAGAGACGTCACCCATACGCCAGACTTATTTATTGCGATGTTTTAAGTTGAACCCAAAATTAATAGAACAAAGGTTGCTTTTGCATTGAAGTAATGGATGTATAAAGGTCGTTGGCTTCGAAAAGGTTAAATGCTAGAGGGACACCAAACTCATTCGCTATTGCATCTAAAAACAAAAGTTTCGATTGTAACAGTGTCTGAATAAGAAATGTGTCCCGTAGCATATCTGTATAACTGGAGCATTCAAGATTATTGATATTTCACATACTCGTACGGTTGACTTGAAGATAGTCGGTCTTAAGCTTGCGAAGTTTCATAATGATGGACTTTGTAGTTAGCGAATCTTTACATGTATATTTTATTCTGTACTATTTCCAATGTATTTATTTAATTTTCTTTATAAAGTTATAATTAAAGTATGAAACTTTACAGGGCTTTTCAGACCGTCTAAGCTGAGAAGTTTGTGAAATATTGTTTATGCTTTTTGGGACAGCCTGTATGTTCAATTTTGTGCAATAAAAAATATTTATGTGTCATATACTGGTCACAACTCAAATTTTGTTTCGATCAAGTTAAATCTGTTTCATAATTTGACAACTTGTGTTTTGTTTCACACGCCGTTGTAATGAAAGACGGAGATAGTTTCAGGATTATATTACCTAGTTGTAATTGTAAATTGGCCGAAAAGACAGATTCTTTTAATAAAATGAAATGCATAGAATCGAACGTTTTTTTCTCATTACTTTTATTTTACAAAATCTTCGAAATTACCTGAATAGGTATAAGTCAGAAATACCTTAATTCGTGCAGATCTTACAATTTAACTCATAGTTTAAATTGTTTGGTCTGTAGTTTGAATTTTAAAATGCGTTTTGCGATAGAGGTTATCGAATTTTCTATTTAAATTAAGAAGTCCCTTTTTGGCCAAACTATGTTCATTTACGTATTTAAGAATATTTATATTTCCTTTCTTGACTTCATAAAGTCTAACCTCTGTCCTCTAAGAATAATGATATTAAAAACCACTTTTTTTCAATAATATTGGGTTAAGGCATCATTTTAAAACACACTTTATGATAGACGCTCAATACTGATGTAAGAATAAACAGCCAAATAGGGACATCTTGATAAATTTTAATTCAAACATGGATTGTCAGTTTTCATACAAATTTAACAAGACTATTCTGATAACAAAATGTGGGATATAGGTGTTCTAAAATGCTAGAATCCCACGAAAATGAAAATGATACGGATGAAACAGAAAATAAACATTTCTATACAAAATTGCCATGTATAAATTACTTTTATGTAGACAGTGGCGCCCGCTGTTGATAATTATCTACTCTTTTATTTGGAATTCTAATTTGCGTTTAAAGCCCTCTTTTTATGAGAGGAGGCCTCTGCCCAGTATAGTAGTGGGAAGTATATTGACTGGTGATGATATTCCACCAATACCGTCTACAAGCTTAAACTGTTGCGTACGCCTCTGGGGGTCCAATCCAAATTCGAAACGCGAAGTTCGACGTTGTACCGTCCTTGTCACTCTCCTCTAAAACTATTAGTGCGAGCAGGACGACACGAGACGAAGTTTGAACTAATGTAAATGATACCGTATACAGGCTGCTAAAAAATCAGATGCGGATATTTTGAGGATGGATTGTTTGCATCGTTGTTAGTCAGTTTAAAGCATACTTAATTAATTACAGTGTCTAATGCAAGGATGATTTTCATTGGACGGGTCACGGTAATTATTATTTATGAATGAAACAAAAAAATACCACACAAATACTTAAATAAGTTTTGTTTTTTATTGATTCTTAGGTTATTAATTGCATACCCTGAAAATATCCGCACCTTATATAGGATGTTTCATACAAAAATAATAATTACCGTTACCGTCAAAAAGATAATCATGCATTAGAGACTGTATAATTACAGTATGCTTTAAACTAATTAACAAAGATGCAAATAATCGATCCTCAAAAAAGAGTAGGTATTATCATAGTTATGTTGTTTGTATGAAAACTGATAGTTACCCGTGTTGATAACAAAGTATCTATATATAGAAGAATATCATGCATAGTAAATTGTTTTGATGTATCGCCTAAATTATGTTATCATTTTATAGTCATTATTTATGTATAGGTACTTACATATTAAGTATTGCTTGTGATTGTAGTGTGAGGTCAATTTGTTAAAAGCATCTATCTCTATCACACTAATCAACCTTAAACAACAGCGAAAGGCCGATAGTCGACTGTTGCGTACGTCCCTGTAAGATAGCGGCACTAACGACAAACTAGAAGAAGGTATTTGTGCTAGCCGTCGTAATCTATATGGACGCGGTGTCAGTATAAAGCAAGGTATAAATGCGAGTTCCAAGAAGTTACTATAACAACAACCATAACTAGGGATATTGACTGACAAAATCATCCGCTATGGTTACTGTTGAACTTGGTACAAAAAAATACAACCGAATTGAGAACCTCCTCCTTTTTTGAAGTCGGTTAAAAACGTATAATGACATAGAACAAACACATAGAATGCACCAGTTTCTTGTCTACCAGCGCAGATGGTAAAAGCCCACCGAGGGAACGGGTGAAAATGGTAGGGTAGGAATCATGTTATAGGCGATGCGGCTAAACCCATCACTTTTTGAAACCCCTTTCCACCTATACGCCCAGAACCATGCTAAACGTGGCCTTTAGGTCTTGTTACCTTAAACTCTGTCTACCCCGTAATTATGAAGGCGTGATTATATATGTATAGTGCGAGTCACACTAAGTGACATTTAGTTGGCTTACATTCCGAGATCCTAGTTCCTTAGCTGATTTAGTTACTGAAGTCATTTTGTTTTAGGTACATTATTAACCGAGGAGGATAGATACATAGATAGAAAGGGATGGATGCTTTTAACACCACGATTATTTGGCGTGCTAGAGAAAGTCATAGACAGGTTTTTTACAATTCGTTTTAAAGCGCTTTTATGAATGAGTATAACAATTGTATAGGTTTTTATGAGAACTGTTCGATGTCGCTGCATTGTTCCCATTTTTATTTGGAAATTTTAGCTGCAAAATGAAATGTTATTACTGAGATATTGTTTATTGATTTTGAATTTGTACGTATGTGACGACCACACATCTAAACTATTATCGCGAGCCATATCTATTGTTCTGCAGTATTCTTTGCATAATCTAACTATAGACCGGCCGAGCGACCGGGCGGTGCAGGGGCGCGGGGTGGGACGCCCGCGGGGGCCGACAGGTCCCCTTTGTCGTCCTACCCCGCGCCCCCGCAACGCGCCGGCGAGGACTCATTTAAGGTGGAAACACATTTCCAACACGCGACGCGACCCGATGCAACGAATGTACGCGCATGGCGTCGCGTCGGATGTTCATAGTGTGGTTCTGGTCATAGAAAATAATACAATTTGATTCGACTCAACACGCGTCGCGTTGCATCGGGTCGCGTCGCGTGTCAATAATGTGTTTCCACCTTTAAGCGGTCGGTTTTAAAGAAACAGACAATTTAGTATCTACAGGGTGCATTTAAACTATAGTGCTCAAAATGTATATATAAGAATCAAACGCGTATTAAATTCTATACGGCTGATCCTTAAACACTTTAGATGCGTCTATGTTCTCTGTTTCTAAATCCTTTTCTAAGAACGTTTAATATTTCGTCTTAGGGTGCGACCAAACCGCTGCGTTTACGCAGTGACGTGTCGTATGCGTCACGTTTTCGCACCGTTTCTTCATACACTTTGTTGCGATTCCGTAACGTCACCGTTTTTTAAGCGGCGGTGTGGTCGCACCTTTAAAGCGCAGGGCGGCGATTACTGAAATCATATCTGTGAAAATGCCTCGTGAAATTGGTTAAAAATTATGTTAAATTGAAATAAGAAAATTACAGCTCGTAATTCAAAAGTGGGAAACTGAATTGTTATGCAACAATACTGAAGCTGGAATTAAATTTGTGATTAGTTACATTACAGGATTAATTATAACTGTAATTTTCTGCTCTAGTATACTTTATTCACTACGATATTAATGACTTTTAGTGTGACCGTAAGTAACGGCACAAAACGAACTTTGAATTTGGACTTTCAGAATATAAGTGCTGGCAGGCAAGTCTGTAGTGAAACTATCATAGAGTTGGATGCCAGTAGTAATGTAACACAGAAAGACAAGAGTTTATGAGTAAGGGGAGTAATATATACGGTTGCAACAAATTTGTAATGCATTTGTTTTAAGCGTCCAATAATCTAGTTATTTTAAAGAATGTTTGAGGCTTTCCCATTATCTGAGGCACTGAATAATTCATGATGAACTTAAATGACTGTACCAACTTTAGAAAACTGTCTCGTTAAAATCTGCCCATGAACGCACCTGTAATATCAGCAATATGTTCCAAAAATATGTAGTCAAGGGCACAAATATACGTAGGTACGTTACCAAAACGTCAAAAACATCTATACACCGTTATATCACAAACAATAAGGGTGCGACCAAACCGCCGCGTATACGCAGTGACGTGTCGTATGCATCACGTTTTCTCACCGTTTCTTCATACATTTTGTTGCGATTCCGTAACGTCACCGTTTTTTAAGCGGCGGTGTGGTCGCACCTTAAGGTCGTTGACACAAAGACATTATAGCTGTGTCGATATTTATGCCCTCGAACTAACACTATTGCTACGGTAATAAGGTGTACATTTACAACTGGAGCGGATTAGTACACGATATTAATGAAATAATCGAGCTTAGCGTGGATGGAAGAAAACTCTGGAATTGGAATTGATTCAGAAGTTTAGGTTCTTGAATATGTATTGTAAAAGATGGGTAGCCTCAGACGATGAAGTGTTGAACATTTGTTAATGTTGTATGATATAACATTATTATTTATTTCCCTATAAGACCTAGTGAGACCGATCACAAGCCTATCAAGTTAATATTTAAATAGAGGATTCTCTTTATACATTACTGCAGTTTTATTATACGTGTTAAAACACCTTCGAGTCTCTCTTAATCCTGGGCCAGACTAAAAACCTTTGTAAAACTAAACAGTTCTCTTCAAATGTAAAAAAAAAACCATTGTTAAAACGTTAAAATATTTTTACAGCGGGGCGCCCGTCGACTATGATAAAAACAGAACAGAGTCAAATTTCGCCTCCGTAAAACCCACATCGAATTTCCTTTGAACTCGAACCAAAGATTCCTTAATTTTATATAAGGTGATAGAAAATTAGATGCGGATATTTTCAGGGTATGTATAGTATGAATACCCTAAGAATCAATAAAAACAAATTATTTAAGTATTTTTTTTGTTTCTTACAAAAATAATAATTACCATTACCCATCAAAAGAAAACCATCCTTGCATTAGACACTGTAATTAATTAAGTATGCTTTAAACTGACCAACAACGATGCAAACAATCCATCCTCAAAATATCCGCATCTGATTTTCTAGCAGCCTGTATAGTGTTGACAAATAAAACGCCGCATCTACTCTACAGTATATTGTATATATTTATTGAGTTAGAAGCCGGGGTCCCAGTTGGTGCGGTCACTCGCGTCCACGAGCCGGTAGCAGAGCAGCGTGTCTCCGGGCTCCACGCTCGTCTCCGCCGACTCCAGCCGGAGCCCGCACTCCATGTCGCGCTTTATTGTTGTGACCTCGTCTTTCAAATGCTTCATCGATGCCAGCTTGCCTGCAATTTAATGCTATAAATATAAGGGTCTGTTTCATTAGTGTCTGATGAATATATAAAACCATATCTGTGATACCGTCATCTCCTTATTAACAGACTTCAAAAAAAGGAGAAGGTTCTCAATTCAGTTTTTTTTTAAATTTTGCTGTTTTAAAAGATTGTTCTTGCGGATTACATTATTCCGGATTTTTTTTATTAAGTAATCTGTAATAGCAAATTATTTATAACTAGCGACCCGCCCCGGCTTCGCACGGCATATTATGCATGTATTATACATATAAACCTTCCTCTTGAATCACTCTATCTATTAAAAAAAACGGCATCAAAATCCGTTGCGTAGTTTTAAAGATTTAAGCATACATAGGGACATAGGGACAGAGAAAGCGACTTTGTTTTATACCATGTAGTGACTACACAAACGGACAACTCACGTATAAAAGTTGACTGATGCTCCACATGTTTCGGACTAGTTCGTAGTCCTTCCTCTTGGAGCACTCGCTCCGGCTTGTGTTCGTTTCGCGGCGAGCGCTCCAAGAGGAAGGACTACGAACTAGTCCGAAACATGTGGAGCATCAGTCAACTTTTATACGTGAGTTATCCGTTTGTGTAATAATGATTGAGTCTCACGGTAGTTTCATGTTGAAAGCAAATTATTTATTATCCTCAGTGTTGCGCAGTCCCGTTTATCTTCTGAATTAGCTGCCTTTTTATTTTCGCTTAATTTGACACCTATTTAACTTAGCTCTTCTTTTAATATTAATCAATCGTGTCTGCCATATTAACAGAACAATTTTTAAAACACTAAAAATTCGATACGAGTGTAAAGCCAGGAAATTCAAGTTTTACTACTAATTTGATATTTCTTTACGCTACACTTAGCGCCTCTATAGACGGCACAGGGGCGTGGGGTAGGACGACAACGGGGGCCGGGCCAATATTCAAGCGTTTCGACCGCTCGGTTCATGCGTCATTGTCGTCCCACAATTATTATCCTAACAGAAGGACAAGCTGCAACAACTTTGGATAAAGCTAAATGCAGCATCGATACTGTGTTTCGTTGTCATAAAAAGTTAAGTTTCAGCATCATCTCTTTTAATGGTATATACTGAGACGATAATGACGAAAAAAAAACGCCGAAAAAACGCTGAATATTCTCCCGGCCTCTCTCGGTGCGGGCGGGTAGTGCGCCCGCCGCCCGCACCTCTGCCCCCGCGGTCGTCCCACCCCGCGGGCGAGGACTCAAGGCGGAACCACATTATTAACACGCGACGCGACCCGACGTGTCGACACCCGACGTGCACCGTGCACATAACCAACACCCGATGCCACGACACGCTAGCAATTTCTTTAGCTGACAGCTGTGGAAGTGTGTAGTTCACAAACACATGCATACATTCTGCGAATGTTCTCGAACAACTGACGCGTGGCATCGGGTGTTGTCCAGAACCACACTGCGCGTGCCGCGTGGGGTGGGGTGTTTACCCCCACCATCGGCGACACGTCGATCTGGCCCGTCTGGGTCGGGTGGCGTGTGTGCGCGTGGCGTCGCGTCGGGTGTTGACAGTGTGGCTCTGGTCATAGAAAATAATTCAATTTGATTCGACTCAACACGCGTCGCGTCGCGTCGGGTCGCGTCGGGTGTTAATAATGTGGTTCCGCCATCATTCAAGCGGTCTACAGCACAACGTACCCTCGTAAACCACCTGGCCGTTCCTCACGAGTCTGTAGAGCGCGTTCCGCTGCAGAGAGCCCTTGACGCAGCGGCAGCCCGCTACTGGCACCTTGCGCTTGCCTTCCGACACCATGAACTCTTGGAGCACGTTCGCTTCGCCTGACAACAAACATGGCCGCCGTTAACGCTCGCTGACAGCTGTCAGATTTAATTTAATGAAGGTTTATACACTGTACTTTATGTATTTAAGTATGCATTATCTATATAATTATGTTTATTCAAGGCACCATTCTGGGCACCCTCCTTAGTGGCGATTCGGGAGAAATATTTTACCTGTAATTTAATTTTAGTTGTAGCTAGGGTTACGTTGTTTTTAAGTTGTCTGTTTTTTGTAATGATTTCTTTTTCTTTTTCAATAAAATTACATCAATAATAAAAAATTAAATGAAAATAATAAGCTTGTACAAAATAGGGTAAGTTTTATTACAGTCACTTGTAAGCTTGCCAGCCGGGTTCGATCCCCGGTCGGGGCAGATATTTGTATGAAAAATACGAATGTTTGTTCTCGAGTCTTGGATGTTTAATATGTATTTAAGTATGTATTTATCTATATAAGTATGTTCATCCGTTGTCTAGTGCCCATATCACAAGCTTTGCTTAGTTTGGGACTAGGTAAATTGGTGTCAATTGTCCCAAGATATTTATTTATTTTTTATTGAGGGACATATTTAGCGGAACACAAAAAAAGTTAGCAAAACGCATACTTAATGCCTGACCAGAACAAAAAAAATAGTTAACTACACGTTTTTTTGTGTTCCACTAAATATGTCCCTGAGTGTATTAGCGTGCGACCACACCGCGGCTTAAACAACGGTGACGTTACGGAATCGCAACAAAATGTATGAAGAAACGGTGAGAAAACGTGACGCATACAACACGTCACTGCGTATACGCGGCGGTTTGGTCGCACCCTTAACTTGCAACGTATGTAAGTATGTATGTCCGGGTGGAATCTTGTGACTCAATTTTGGACCAGATATCTTCAACCGACTGAGCTGAAATTTTGCATACTTATGTAAGTCGGATGACAATACAAAAAAGTAAAGTTCTGGTGGTCTAGCCAGGATCGTATCCGCGGGAGGAAACTCTTCAACGGTTGGTTTGATTGACTTGAAATTTGGTTCACATATGTAGGACGAATGACAACGCAAGTACAGTCAATAAAAAAGTACTGTCGGCAAAAAGCTTGTATCTCAAATAAATTTTTTAGGTTAGGTTATTTTTAACACATTTCTTAACAAAATATGAAAATATCGCAACAGATGACAAAAATTGAATTTACAAATGATATCTGAAAAAAAAAAAAAACAGCGTTACAGCCGCAACATTAAGCTGGGTGGGGCCCATTTCACACCATATCGGTACTATATTTAAGTATATCGTATTTTTTCATATTTTGAATCTACGTGTATCGAATGTGTGTAAATAAATGATTCTCTCTCTGTCTCTCATATCGGTCAAGAAATACGGAAAGCATAAGAATTTTAAAGTAATAATTGGACAGTCGCCATCAGATATATCGTAGCGGGCGAGGTCCTCAAATACTTCGGAGCAGCCTTAAATTTCAATAAATTCATTACAACTGTAAGATTAATAACATCAGAACACGCAATTAGTCATAAATATAATAGCAGCGACTTTTCAATAAAATCGGGACGTCACAGATCGTCAAAGATATCGATGCAGACAGGCTGACCATAAAGATCGGAACATTTTTGGAAAATATACCTTAACTTTGTGACAAACATTTTAAATTACAGTGTTTATAATAAAACTAGTTATATAAAATAGAACTACATGTTTTGACTTAAAACAGCAGAAGAAGAAAATATTTATTCTTAAAAAAAGTATATTGGCAATTAAATGGCCAGTAACAATTTAGGTACACTTTATACACCAAAAAGGTTTTATGTTACTAACAGTGAATTATGCATGCAGACGCGTACACTATATAGGTGACATATCTTTCATTTTGGCATGACTGACGTTTGAGCCTTATTTGTATTTTGTTTGGAATTCGAATCTATTATTATATACGTAAGGTTTATTTTCCACATATGTTCCGATATTTATGATCAGCCTGACTGCATCGATACCTTTGACGATATGTGCTTCCTTATATTTTTAGCTCATTGAACGTCCCGAATTTATTGAAAAGTCGCTGCTCTTATATTTATGACGGATTGCGTGTTCCGATGTTATTAACCATATCTAGTGTAACGAATTTATTGAAATTTAATGCTGCTCTGAAATATTTGAGGACCTCGCCCGCTACGATATATTTGATGGCGACTGGACAGCGATTAGAAAGTCCATATACTCGTATCTCACGGTACGCTACTGTCACTCACCTATAACTTCCTCGACCTGCCGCTTGGGTATCTTGGCGCTGATTTCATCTTTGACGTCATCGACGAGCTTGTATATGATATTGTGCTTTTTCAGGGGTATATTCTTGGTCTTAGCCTCGACGGTGAGCGGCGTGGGGCAGTCCACGTTGAAAGCATATATCACAGCGTTGAAGGCCTCTGCTATCTGGAATAGGGAATATGCATAAAAAAAACCTGTAGTGTCTGTGAAGTTGGTTTACGGACGAGTTTTACGTGGTGACGTCATAAAGAAACATTGATGAAAACTGCCAGCTCTGACGTCACGCGGAACGTGACACTTTTTCGTGCGTGCAGCCGTTCATCGATTTATAAGACGTTGTCACGTCAAAAATATATTACATTTCTTGATCAAATAAGAAAATATCGTAAAAGACATGATAAAAAGTGAAATTAAAAGAAATATCGGTCAAGAAATACCGAAAATATACGAGTTTTAAACTAATAATTAGTTAGCGATTAGAAAGAGAGATTCGATATGACATGTAACTTCATTTGTCACAACGCTCATATGAAGTCAATATTAATTTCCCGTTTTTCTACAAAGAGATAGAGACAAATGTTTGATAGCTATCTCGGTTACTTTAATAGATATTTGAAAAATTAATAAAACCGCATCAAAATACGTTGCGTAGTTTTAAAGATTTAATCATACTTAGGGACAGACAGCGGGAAGCGACTTTGTTTTATACTATGTGATAATTCAAAAATCCTGAAAACATTTCTGTAAATAAAGTACTAAATAACCCTGTAGCTATTTAGTCAAACCAACCTGCTGAAAAATCCGGAAAAAATCTCTACCTATGCAGAAAGATAAGGTAAACTCTTTCCCCCGTATTCATAAACGCTCTATAGGCTTCTGTTAACTTAACAATCGTTTGTCCTTATCTGTGAAAGGTAAATGTCAAAGTGACAGATAAGGACAAACGATAGTTAAGATAGCAGAGGCCTACAGAGCTTTTATCAACGAGGGGGTTTGGCCTCACCTCAATGTCGTTGGGAGTCACAGGCCCCACTCCGAAGTGCACCAAGTCGAGTCGTACCGTGTCGTGCTCGTCGTACGTCTCCAATATATCCAAGATGGCCTCCACGGAGCCGTCCACGTCGCCTGCCACACGACATGCACATTATATAGCTATTAGCTGTTGCCAGCGACTTCGTCTGCAAAGAATTCGTTTATCGCTATCCCGCGGGAACTGCGCAATTTTCCGGGATAAAAAGTAGCCTATGTGCTATTCCAGACTTTTCTCTATCTATGTGCCAAATTTCATCCAGATCCGTTGGGCCGTTCTGGCGTGATTGAGTAACAAACAAACATCCATCCATCCATCCATACTTTCGCATTTATAATACTAGCTGTTGCCAGCGACTTCGTCTGAAAAGAATTCGTTTATCGCTATCCCGCGGGAACTACGCAATTTTCCGGGATAAAAAGTAGCCTATGTGCTATTCCAGACTTTTCTCTATCTATGTGCCAAATTTCATCCAGATCCGTTGGGCCGTTCTGGCGTGATTGAGTAACAAACAAACATCCATCCATCCATCCATACTTTCGCATTTATAATACTAGCTGTTGCCAGCGACTTCGTCTGAAAAGAATTCGTTTATCGCTATCCCGCGGGAACTACGCAATTTTCCGGGATAAAAAGTAGCCTATGTGCTATTCCAGACTTTCCTCTATCTATGTGCCATTTCATTCAGATCCGTTGGGCCGTTCTGGCGTGATTGAGTAACAAACAAACATCCATCCATCCATCCATACTTTCGCATTTATAATATTAGTTAGATAGGTAGAGGGGGAAAGGGAGGGGTGGCTGACTTTGTTACACACAAATCCCCTTATTCATAAACGCTCTGTAGGCCTCTGCTAACTCAACAAACGTTTGTCCTTATCTGTCACTTTGACATTTACCTTTCACAGATAAGGACAAATGATTACCAAGTTAGCAGGAGCCTATAGAGCGTTTATGAATAAGGGGGAAAGATCAACCATTTACTGAGAAGACTATGCAATTCACCAATTATAGCCATACTAGCTTCTGCCCGGGACTTTGTACGCGTAGAATTACAGCCTTATTCATAAAAAATCCTTAATTGAGGTTTGATCAGTCCATTTAGTTAACAGACTGATTAAGCTTATTTGACAGTTGTTAAAAAGTATGATTCATAAACGCTTGCTAGCAGTCTGTTAGCTAATGAGCTGCTGATGGATGGATTAGACGCGTTATGTTGTCACCTTGACAAATCATAGACCAAAAATGGTATTTTAGTGAATTGAAAAAAAAATACAGCAGTGGCAGCGAATTAGCGGGAAACCGAAAACATGGCTTCAGCCTAACACGACAGACGAGGCAGCGTGGATCTAGTTTCCTTAACCTTTCCCAGAGGGGATAAACTTAAAACAAAAAAAACTGTCTTGCGTATGGTTTTGCTCTTGCCAAAATCAGCTGTTCACATTTGTGGCGGCCATTTTGTGAGTTAGCAGAGAGATAAAGTAGGGTCTACGGTCCGCTAACTTTCGGAAGACTTAACAGACCCTTGATGGACTGATTAGCGCTAATTGACGTTTATGAATCATGTTTTTTTGCATCGGTCCTATAGCGAGCTTATAGCGAGCCTCTAAATTTTTATGAATATTTCTGTTAGACTTTAGGACAGATGTAGGTAGTTATATTCTGCAATGATTATTTACATTGTTACTCTAGTAGTAGAAGACAGTTCACGAGCCGCAATATAATGTTGTGGTTTCTCATTCTAAATTAAATGAAGTATAGATGGCGCTAGTCGCAGTTACCTTTGACAATGACACTGAGCGTCGGATGGTCGTCGTACTGAATCATCTTCTGCCGCGGCCCCACGGGTCGTAACTGTAAACAATAATTATAGTACAATAAACATCTAGGACGGAAATTAGATACGTATATATTTTTATCCTGATGTTACTGAAAATTGTTGCTGATGCTGTTATCCTTAGACGGCTTTTACAGATTAGCTGAGAGGACGAGCTACCAGACAGCCCAGCAAAGGGGGTTTTAACTTTTACTTAGCATGCCAAAGGCTATTAAACCTCGAACAGGGCCCCGATTTTTGAAAGCATATCACTCGAAAGTACCACTCGAAAGTGGTATAAATATGTTTATATTTTCAAAACTATGGCTCTAGTTTTTAGTTAATTTTTGACTAGTCCACATGATTAATGAGAGTCATAAGTATCTTAAACTATTCGTATTTCAAATTAAGCACAATTTTTCACCACTTTCGAGAGGTATTTTCACACATCGCTGCTTATAAACTAAAGGGCCACAAATCAAAATTGTCCAAAATCACTTTTAATGAAAAAATGATCCCAAAATCAACCTTATTTTCATATTTCACGAAGACACCGGTCTAAATCAGCCTCTTAATCGCAATTTGACGCATGTGCCTTTTCGGCATTTTTACACATTGACGGATAAGTTCAAAGCAAAGCGGCCATTATTTTAGTTGCGACCCACTTTGCAAACATTTACTTATGTTCTGGGTGAAGTTTATGGGTAACAGGGCCACATTTGGGAATGCAACCGTTTAGCTTATAAGAAACAAGTAAGTACTCAATTATTTATAAGACTAAGGTGCCACGTTTTGAAAAATGTTTGTCTCGCTTATAAAAACAAAATAAGTACAGGATTATTTTTTAAGCAAAGGTGCCATGTTTTATAAAGTGTCCGCTTAGTAATAAAAAAGTCCCAATAATATTATTATTGTTATAAGCTTAAGGGTTTTTTTTTGGGAAATGTCTGTTTTGCTCAAAACATTGTTGTATTAGCGATGTTTTCTTTTAAGACAAAAGGCTTTGATACAATTTTGAATTGGGAATGGATGATTATTTTAAAAGTGCTTGGTGATTTTTCTATTGATAGGAATGACCATCCTTAGCTACGGAAAAAAGTTTCAGATTTTACCGTCGAGCCATATATTTTATAAAAATAAAAACATTTTACTCAGTCACTCGGCGGCCCCTATACGGCATTATCAAATTAAAAAAAACAACAATGACATTCGTCACTGACGTTGATAGCACCGCACTCTCGGAAGCTAAAACAAGCAACGGCTAAGTGGCGCCGTCTGTAGATTGTTGGTGGTACTAAACCACCTATTTGGGATTTCATTAAAATTACCATTAATTTCTGATGTAACTTTCAGTAGTGTTTTTGATTCGGAGTAGAAATAACCCAATAATTCCAAAATCTGAGAAAAAAAAAAATATTATGGTGGTTAATATTATGGTTATTTTGTGTTCATTTAAATATTATGGTAATTTTATTGAAATTCCCCATGTATGGTTTAGTAACACGAACAATCTACAGACGGCGCCACTTAGCCGTTGCTTCTTTTAGCTACAAATGCCATCGTGTACCACATTTCAAGCAGCATTTTTTTTTAAATTTGATATGTCATTGGCGTACTGCTTACTGCCGTATAGAGGCCGCCGAGTGACTGAGTAAAATGTTTTTATTTTTATAAAATATATGGCTCGACGGAAAAATCTGAAACTTTTTTCCGTAGCTAAGGATGGTTATTCCTATCAATAGAAAAATCACCAAGCACTTTTAAAATAATCATCCATTCCCAATTGCTGTTTGGTAAAGAAATCCTTTGTATTATGATGCACTTGGGTGGATTTTTGACGTTGTAATTTGTGTGCCATGCTAAACGTATTGCACACAAATTACAACGTCAAAAGTCCACCCACTTATAGTATTTTATGTGGTGCAATAAAAATAACACACATTTACTATTTATCTATATTTTAACTAACTATTCTAATAAGCGCAAATTTCTATTACTTTTATACTACCTATTCAAATGAAGTCTCCACCTGAGTCAGATTCAGAAAATGATTTAACAAGACCCATTAAACTATATAATTTTTCACAAAAGCATTGAATAGGCTCCGAAACTAACTGGATCGATTTGATAAATTCTTTCACCGTTAAAATCCTACATTATCCCTGATGAACATAGGCTATATTTGATTCTGCGCAGACGAAGTCGTGGGCAACAGCTAGTAGGCAATAAATAATTTGAAACAGTAAAATTATTTAAAAACTAGCGGCCCGTCCCGGCTTCGCACGGGTGCAGCAAGCATTAAAAATATAGCCTATGTCACTCAGGGTGAATGTAGCTTTCCAATGGTGAAAGAACTTTTGAAATCGGCACAGTAGTTTTTGAGTTTATTCATTACAAACACACACACACACACACACACACACACAAATACAAATCTTCCCTGTTTATAATAGGTATTAGTATAGATTACTAGCTTCTGCCCGAAACTTCGTCTGCGTAATATACACATAAACCGTCCTCTCAAATCACACTATCTATTAAAATAACTGCATCAAAATCTGTTACGTAGTTTTAAAGAGATCTAAGCATACATAGGGACAGACAGACAGCGGAAGGCGACTTTGTTTTTAACTATGTAGTGATTACTTAGAATCCGCATAATTATAAGTGTCAGTTATCTATGACGACGTCTCTGTTTCGTAGTAATAATTAATAGAGACGGAATCATAGATAACTGATACTTAAGATATCTGAAACTTAACAGAGAGTGGAGAAACAGGCCCTTAGTGTGAATTTATGCCTGTTGAGGTTCTAGAAGCATTTATTTGTGTTAACTATACTGGTTTTGTATGGTGCCAAAACATTGATGGCAATTGGCAAAGAAAAGATTTTTTTTGTTTTATTTTTTAATTATAATATTGTCTTTATTTAACTAGGTTGTGATAAAAAAATTAAATAAAACTGTTTTACTTTTTCTACTTGTGGCCTTTTATTCAAATAATTTATTTACTTGTAAAGAAAATGTTATATGCTAAACGGACTTATGTGCTGCTAGTCGTCTTTGGGTTATAGTTACCTCAACGTTAAAATAAACAAGAGGTAGAGAATAAAAATACGCATTCGACGGTATATGACACGAAAGCATTGGAAGTAGGAGTGCAAAAAAACAAATAAAAAATGAAATGAAAATTTTAAAAGTGCTCTCCCCAAAAAAACGTAATTTTGATTTGTGGCCCTTTAGTTTATAAGCAGCGACATGTGCTTTCAAAAATCAGGTCCCAGGTAACTATGTTCATAATTCCGCAGATGTCCCACTCTGGTAAAAAAAAATGGTCACGTTACCTAGCTCTTGCTACTTTAGGCTCTGTCGACCCCGTAAGGGATAACGACCGGCTAGCTTATTACGTAACTCGCTCGCAATCGCCATCGTGTTCATTTTATCAGTTCTTGTATGAATGTGACAGCTAGCTGATTCCGGTGCCAATTGTCAGCCCATACATGAACTGTCAAAATTAGTACGATTACGATTGCGAGCGAGTTACGTAATAAGCTAGCAGATTTATGCCTACCCTCATTCGGCCCATGGCCCGCTTCTTCTCGAGCTGCTGGCGGTACTGCGTGCGGTGCGTGGCCTCTTTGGCCGCTATCACCTCCAGGTCGGCCGCTTGCTTCTCTTTCATCCGCTGGTTGTGACGCCATTTCATCACCTCGTTGGCGCGTTTCTGTACATTATGTGAATTGATTCAGGTGTTATTTAGCGAAGGTTCATATTAAACAACAAAAAACATATACCATGCTAATTTATTGTGTTATTGTTATGTGTTGTTTTGTATATCTATATTTTTCCTGATTTTCTTTTTTTTGTACCTGCTAACATACTTATTAAGTTAAAATTGTTCTAGCACCATATGGATTATTGATCCCACTGTTATAAAAATCGACACTATAAATAATAAAATTAGGTGAGATTCGTTAGGTATCTTCAAATTCCCGAATGGCAAACCGAATAGAAATAGGAGCCCCGCGAAAGCTTATAGTTATTTTTATAACAGTGGGAGCACGAGCGCGTGACAGTTACTTTAATAGTAGACCCTCAGTGTGGTTACCTCCGAGCTGACTTCCAAGACCTGGTCTCCGGCGGAGGGCAGTTCTTTCCAGCCGAGCACAGAGGCGGGCGTGGACGGCGGAGCCTCCAGCATACTGCGGCCCTCTGCCGACTTCAGCACACGCACCTAAACATACACCCTATGCATAAACGCTCTGTAGGCTTCTGCTATAGCCTTCTCTATCGTCTTCTACAAGTGCTATTAGGTTTGGCAACGTCGCATTTTACGTTTACGTTCACCAGCGACGTTCCAAATCGCTATAGCCATGTCGTAGCCAAATAACCAACGTTCAGCGGACCCGGCGGATAAATCTGTGTCTATTTCTCGCGCTTTGGGCACTAAATTTCATAATACCTGATTCACTAATACGCCTAATTTTCAAATGACCATGGGCGTTGGGCGCATAATACCTAAAATGACAAATTTTCTCTTGTAATAACAAGATATTTTTAGGTATTTTTAGGTATCATGCGCCCATGGTAATTTGAAAATTAGGGGTATTATTGAATCCTATACCTATAAGGTATTATGAAATTTAGTGGTTTTAAGCCCAAAGCTATTTAAATTACAAATTCGGCCAGAATCTACGCTGGTTGGCTTCATATTCTACGCCTAGCATTTCGAATTGACACATGTCTCTGAAAATTGTCAAGTTGGTGACAGGGGCCTGTTCGTCATACCTTCGCCCAGCCGGAGCCCGCTACGATGATGCTCCCGCGACGCAAAGTGCCTCGTTGCACCAGCACGGTGGCTTGCTTCCTAAAAAAAATAATTTGGCTTTAAAAAACCGGTCAAAAAAGGTTTCGTACAAATTGGCAGGCCTTATACTCTGAAATTCGATTTTCGAAGTTCGTTTCGTGCCGTTCCGTTCTCTCTAATAGTTATTAATTTGAGAGTGAGAGAGACGGCGTGATACGAACTTCGAAAATCGATTTTCGGAGTAGCCCCCCCAGGTGTAAGCAGAGCCCTGTTCTTCAGCAAAATGTAGACAATGTGAGATCTTTTATATTGGCTAGTTAAAATAACAGATTAACTAAACAGATTTATATGGGGAGTGTGAATGGGTGCGTTGGGAGAGGAAGGCCTAGACCAGGGGTGGCGAACCTTTTTTAGTGAACGTGCCGTTTTTTCACAAATAAAGTAATATTTGGCTCTGAGCTGAACTGTCACCAAAGACTTTGTTGTCTTAAGAGTGTGTTGTTATTTTACCATCATATGACCACATTGCCCGTTTTCCACCCTATTTCATAAAATAATCTTAAGTGCTGCTTTAATTGACAAAAATAAACCTTGAACACTCGTTTTATTATTGGCGTGCCCGAATTATCTTGAAGCGTGCCAACACTGGCACGCGTGCCATTGGTTCACCATCCCTGGCCTAGACGAACGTTCCGCGATCAAATTGGGGACGTTTTGGAAAAAGGTCAGGTCAAGAGTACCCGAAACCGACGAGCATGCATGAAGAGATTGATTAATGTGGATGAAGCGAAAGAGGTATGTCAGGTAGTAAGTGGAACAAAGTGGTCTCTGCCTACCCCTGTGAGAAAGAGGCGTGACGCTATGTATGTATGTATCTATCTAAATACAAAATTAAAATTAGTAAGCGTAAATTTATGTAAGTTCATAAAAAATTATGTAAAAGAACAAATATTTATTTTGTAACAGTAATAAGGATCTCTGACTTATAGTCAAAAATGACAACCTTAAAAAAAACAAAAGAATAATTTTGTGGCGGGAAACTCATTATTTGTCAGATCAGAACTAGCCGAATTCGTTGCGGTGGAAAATTATTAGGGGAAGACGTAAAATTGTGTAAACAACTCGGGCGGTGATGATGATGAAGTCTCAAGTCGCATGTTTACCGCCCTCGCCTTTGGCTCGGTGCAAGTTCCAGCTATCTGACACATTCTGTATTTTACCTCCCTTGGGGGTGGAAAGTAGTATTATCTTAATTTCTAAACGACACTGAAAATTAGAACACACAGAAAAATCCCAAAATCGAACCCGGACTACTACAGTCGCCATCAGATATATCGTAGCGGGCGAGGTCCTCAAATAATTCGGAGCAGCCTTAAATTTCAATAAATTCATTACACTGATAAGGTTAATAACATCAGAACACGCAATCAGTCAAAAATATAATAGCAGCGACTTTTCAATAAAATCGGGACGTCACAGATCGTCAAAGGTATCGATGCAGACAGGCTGACTACAAAGATCGGAACATTTTTGGAAAATATACCTTAACTTTGTGACAAACAGTTTAAATTGTGTTTATTAATAATAGTACATTACTGCAGAGGCCGTGAAGTAAGGGATTGCAGGACGAGATTGGGGTACACGGCCGAGTCGTAGACGAGGCCGGATAAAGCGAGTCCTGCAATCCCTGTTTCCGGCCGAGGATTGTATAGTGCTTTTCTCAAGCAATGCGAGGAAATCAAGTAAAAATTGTTTAATTAGACGCATTTTTAATTTTTGAAACATGCCGTTTGAACAAACTATTGCTCGCGCCATGTTTAACCCACACCCGCCCCGCGCCGCCGCACCGCGCCGACCGCGCCACATTACTTCTTGGCCGAGGCCGTAAATGTGAAACTTCTTGGCTTCATTTCGCGACATTAACGCGTACATTTCCGAGCATGCTTGAGAAAAATTAGTTTTCTAAAATAGAACTACATGCTTTGACTTATAACAGCAGAATAAGAAAAAAATTATTCGTAAAAAAAGTATATTTGGCAATTTAGTGGCCAGTAACAATTTACACTTTATACAACGAAAAAGGTTTTATGTTACTAACACAGTGAATTATGCATGCAGACGCGTACACTATATAGGTGACATCTTTCATTTTGGCATGACGTTTGAGCCTTATTTGTATTTTGTTTGAAATTCGAATCTATTATTATATACGTAAGGTTTATTTTCTACATATGTTCCGATATTTATGATCAGCCTGACTGCGTCGATACCTTTGACGGTATGTGCTTCCTGATATTTTTAGCTCATTGAACGTCCCGAATTTATAGAAAAGTCGCTGCTCTTATATTTATGACGGATTGCGTGTTCCGATGTTATTAACCATACCTAGTGTAACGAATTTATTGAAGTTTAATGCTGCTCCGAAATATTTGAAGACCTCGCCGGCTACGATATATCTGATGGCGACTGTACCTACTACTACTACTATCACCTACTACCACCTACCACTACTACTACCACCACTACTACCACAAGGCAAGGTAGTAGTAACTACTGGTACCATTGTCTTGTAGCGTTGGCCTTTACAAATCAACTCACCCAGTTTTAGGATCAAGCTGCGCTTCTATAACAACCCCCTCCACGTACCCCCCCGGGTCCGCCTTGAGATCCATGAGCTGCGCTTGCAACGTGAGCGCTTCGACCAGAGTGTCCAGGTTGGTTTTCTTGAGAGCCGAGACCGGTATAGCCTGTACGTCTCCGCCGAGAGATTCACACACCACGCCGTGTTGCGCGAGGGCGCGTAGCGTGCTCTCCTATAAATACAACTTTTTTTAAAAAGGTAAAGGGATATCGTCCGGACATCTACAAATACCGGTTCCGGGCATTTACAGTCTGGCAAAAGAGAGTAGAAATTAAAAAGTGGCATTACAGTAGTGTCGTCCCGTTTTCTTATACATATACAGGGTGTTTGGTAGCCAGGTGCAAAGCCTTAAGGGGGTGATAGCCGAGGTATTTTTGAACATTTTGAGCCATACATGTCTTAGCCGAAATTTGATATTTTTTTTTAATTGAAAATTTAGAAATTTTACGAAAATACCCAGAATTTGATAAAAACGAGTCAATATTGCGCCAATGAGCGTTAATTTGTAAACAAAATCTTTTATTTCGGATAGTTTAATGTGTATTGGACCAAATGAAACAATTTTGAAGAGTCTGTCTTGGCACAGAAACAAAATGGAGGCAATCGAAATTACTAAAAATGTCTTATTTTGGAACAGAGTAATTTTTCAGTGCTATAAAAAAAATAAAAAAAAAATCCTGGAAATGTTCAAACACTTTTAAAAACATGCCTGTTTATTGCTCTTTCTTTTAAGGTATCACTCATTCACATCGCTTGCAAAATCTGAGATAAAAAGTAAAAACCAAACTCGGGGGAGCAGTCGCTAAGAATGCACTAGTATTGAAATTTCACGTTAAAAGTAGGTACTTTAGTAGTTTACTACATGAAAAATTGCAATTTATTGCATGAAAAAAAGGTAAAAAAAATATCACAAATCTTCACTTTGTTGTGATTTGAATAGTAAATTAATTCATTTTACAATTCTTTTTTTACCCTTTTTCATGTAATTTACTAGGTAAGTGTAGGTATTCACCTAGTAAATTACATGAAAAAACGCGAAATTTCAATACTAGTGCATTCTTAGCGAGCGCTCCCCCGAGATTGGTTTTTACTTTTTGTCTCAGATTTAGTAAGCGATGTGAAAGAGTGATACCTTAAAAGAAAGAGCAATAAACAGGCATGTTTTTCAAAATGTTTGAACATTTCCAGGATTTTTTTTTAATTTTTTTTATAGCACTGGAAAATGACTCTGTTCTAAAATAAGACATTTTTAGTAATTTCGAATGCCTCCATTTTGTTTCTGCGGCAAGACAGACGTACTTCAAGATTGTTTCATTTGGTCCAATACACATTAAACTATCCGAAATAAAAGATTTTGTTTACAAATTAACGCTCAGTGGCGCAATATTGACTCGTTTTTATCAAATTCTGGGTATTTTCGTAAAATTTCTAAATTTTCAATTAAAAAAAAATATCAAATTTCGGCTAAGACATGTATGGCACAAAATGTTCAAAAATACCTCGGCTATCACCCCCTTAAAGCTTTGTACCTGGCTACCAAACACCCTGTATATTAGAAAGGGACGACACTACGGTATTGCCACTTTTTAATTTCTACTCTTTTTTTTCCAGACTGTATCTTTTTTACATATTGTAGATAAATAATTAAATGCAAAGGAAAATTGTTTCATAATCATTCACTGTCAATTAGTTTAATTGCACAAAAGATTTTTTTAAATGAATTAAATTTAATAGATATTTTTAATCATTCTTCGATGCTGGTCTGGGAGCAAAAAAACATAGAATGTACCAGTTGCATGTCTTCCCGCGCAGATGGTAAGAGCCCATCAAGGAAATGAGTGAAAATTTTAGGAATTATGTTATAGACATAGACGATGCGGCTAGCAACCCATCCCTATTTGGATTCCCGTTTCCACCTAGTCGCCCACAATCATGCTAAACGTGGCGTGGTCTTGTTACCTTAGGCCCCGTAAGGGATAAAGACGTGGTTTATGCATGTATACATACATACATACATACAGTCACGCCTCTTCCACAGGGGTAGGCAGAGACTACTTGCTATGATCCTGACATACCTCTTACGCTTCATCCACATTCATCAATCTCTTCATACATGCTTTCATGCGCATGCTCTTTTCCAAAACGTCCCCTAATTGTCACTTATATAAACTCATTTAGGGTGCGACCACACCGCCGCTTAAAAAACGGTGACGTTACGGAATCGCAACAAAATGTATGAAGAAACGGTGAGAAAACGTGACGGATACGACACGTCACTGCGTATACGCGGCGGTTTGGTCGCACCCTTAATGTATTCCCGGTCTACATCCCGCAGAAAATACGCGTCAAAATAGTACGGCAGAAAATACGAACGATTGTACCTGTTTCTCACGACTTGGCTTCATTATATCGCGGAGATAGCAAAATATACATTGAATAAAAGCAGAACAGAGTATAATTGAGGCATACCTACAACGTTCACACCTGGCTTGTCCACTTTGTTGACCGCCACCAGAATCGGCACTGCAACATGTAAACAAGGCATCAAATAAAGCCAACACCAATATTGCATCTGTCTGACGTCAAGCACCTGAATGGTATCTCTATTTCTACAACATGGAAAGTAAACATATAATAAAAGAAAAACCGGCCAAGTGCGAGTCGGGCTCGCCCACCGAGGGTTCCGCACGAATTTTCCATGTCAACATAAAATCCAGTGTTAGCAGAGCCCTGCTCCTAAGCAAAATGTATGCAGTGTGAGGTCATTTTATATTGGTTACTTACATAGACCGACATAAAAAAATTAGTTTTCGCAATTTTTCCTTTATTTGTGCTATGAGACGTTGTTTCGTACCAAATTTCAAGATTCTGAGTTCACGGGAAGTACCCTGTGGGTTTTGATTCCCTTGCGAGTTTCGGAAATTTGCAGAAACTTGCGGTATAAACGGCTGTAACTTTTGATTGCGTTGGCTTAGAAATTTGATTTTTTCACAGCTCCATGGGACAGTAGACCTGAGTATTTGATATAAATTTCAGCTTGATACCTCCACGAGTTCCCGAGAAAAAGGATCTTGACAGACGGACGGACTTCGATTGCACTTCTATTCTATTTTTTCTGTGGTAGTGGCTCACCGGCGGCCTCGCGCGCCATCCTTATACTTTCTGTGGTCTGCTCCATGACGCCGTCGTCCGCGGCCACCACTAGCACCACGATGTCGGTGGCGAGCGCGCCTCGCGAGCGCATGGCGCTGAACGCCGCGTGCCCCGGCGTGTCCAGGAACGTTACCGTGTCGCCCGACGCTAGCTTCACTGGTAACGGGTACAACAAGACATTAGGCGCGTATTCACTGAGCGAGCCGCCGCGCGAGGCAGCCTCGGACGTTTGCCGCGCAACGATTGCCGCGCGAGGCAGCCTCATGCAAGAAATCGTACTGATCGAGGCTGCCTCGCGCGGCAAAGCCGAGCCGCGGTGAGGCTGAGGCAGCATTGCTTGCTAATATTTCTCCACGCATCTTCTCTTAGTCCTCTATTTGTATAATCGGGACATTGCGCATCCCATAATCGTCTATATTCACCATATAGTTGTATTAATTTAAGACACCGCTCTTTATCCATGACGCTAACACGCAACGAACAAGCGAGGCAAAACACAACCGTCCTGAGTGAGCGCGGCAAACGTGCTGAGGCGCCTTTGAGCATGGACAAAAACCGACACCGCGCGGCTCGGGTCGAGGCACGCTCGCCCGAGGCGAGACGTGCGTTCGCCTCGGGCGAGGCACGTCCTGACAGGTCGAGGATTTGCCTCACGAAGCTGCCGCGCGAGGCGGCTCGCTCAGTGAATACGCGGCTATTGAATAGTATACTCGAGGACTTTAATTGTTGAGCATACAATGGAACGCTGTCATAGTGAAGTAACGCCATGTCGACAAACAAATTGCAATATTATTTTGACATTGACATTAGCACCAAGGTTCTATCGTGGCTTAACGTGACTTAAAGTTGGCTTACATTACATTCCGAAGGTGGTGAAATAAAGAAGATCTGCAGGAACTTGTGCCTAACGAGGGCGATAAACATGCGACCTGACGTAAAAAAATTAAACCCCCCCCCATGCAATCAAGTAGTCATACGTAAATAATAAAATAAATCAATTTTAAGTCAAAAAAGTAGTCATTAATGCATCACTACATTTTTGACATTTCAGAAAAGTACCCTTTAAACAGCTCAACCGATTTTTACGAAACAACCACATCCAAATCTGTCCATCCGTTTGAAACACACAGACATCAACGTCAAACCCATAATACCGCTCTTTTTGCGTCGGGTGTAAAAAATAAACCTTACCTAAACTTTACTGTAAAAGTCGAATAAAAACTCGAGTGACGTCATCATCGCCACATACATTGTTAATCGATACGTGCATCGACATCTTTCGTAAACTTTTGAAAATAACTTCGCACATGGCACAGAATATATAATAGTACTAACGTACAGAATGGCCACGCTCCGCCCCGCACCGATTCGAGTTACCCCACCCCTCAAGCGCAGTCTGCCGGAAAGCTGCTGGCAACTAGTAGGGCTCGCAACGCGATGTATGTCGGCCGCACGTCACAAGTTCGGGAACCTATCCTACCTACTTCATTTTATATAACATTAGAACATTAATGCTTTCTGAAATTATCGCGATTAATAACTACAGAATCATTCGCTTAAGTTTGTTGTCGTAATTCGATTCGTGGATGAGTATATAGTTTGACGGACGACGCGTAGCGGAGTCCGTTAATAAATACGAATCCACGAATTGCCGTTTCCGCCGAGGCATGTATAGTGCTTTTCTCTAATAATGCGAGGAAATAAAATAAAATGTTTAAATATTGCACTGACTTGCATGCAATTGAACAAAATTGTCGCAATGTTCTACTCCCGCAACAGTACGTAGCTACACTGTAATTTCACATTTATCTTCTGATAACGCCATTTCATTCTAAAGTATATTTCTGTTTACTATAAAATTGTAATAAATCAACTAAAAGTGAAAATTTAAATGTTATAAAGCTATTTTAAATTACAATACATTGGATTAAAAAAATCAGACACCACCACAGATTCTGATCTTTAGGTAAAAAATAAAACTATTTAAGACACTTTTAAACGCACTGGTTCCATATGATTGTACGAGCATTTGGCTGTTTGTGGTGAATGATCTTAGTCATAAAATATTAAAAAGTTAAATAGTTGTACAGTAATGAAAATTTCCCGGCCGCTTCCGCTATTTCCCGGCCGCTACAGCTGTGTGTTTTTTTTTTCTAATGTTGCGCCAGTAACGGAGACCTTCCTGGAAGCTGTTTTTGACAGTAAGACGCACATTTCCGAGCAGGTTGGAGAAAAGTACATTTATTTGCACACAACTAAGCAATATCTTCAGTATAAGTACCTATATTTATGTCATTGGTAGTACTTATAGTACTAGGTTTTTGCGATAGACAGTCCTGTATATCTTACGCACACATTGACGCGTGTACAGACGACGTCGTGCCTGTGTTCATTTCAGAACGCGGATTTTGTACGTCGTGGCCGCCGTGTGACATGGCGCCATTTATTGCAACTAGTTCGAAAATTAATGTTAATTAATTTCAAAATTACCTTCAAAAGCGCCAATATGTTGCGTGATCCCCCCAAACTCCTGGTCGACCACGGAGGTGTCCCTCAGCGCGTCCAGCAGGGTCGTCTTGCCGTGGTCCACGTGGCCCATCACGCAGACCACGGGCGGCCGCGGCCGGAGCGCCTCGGGCGCCGCCGGCGGCGCGGGCACCGCGTCTTTGTTCTAACAACAGCGTTAATCGGCCAGTGTTCTAATCTTTTATTTAACAAATCGAAAGAACTCTTGATGGGAGATTTAAGGCGACTAGCGCAATTTCCCCGTAGACCCGTGGTAGCCTAGTGGTTTGACCTGTGGCCTCTCAAGCAGAGGGTCGCGGGTTCGAATACCGGGCTCGCACCTCTGAGTTTTTCGTAATTTATGTGCGAAATTACATTAGAAATTTACCATGAGCTTATCGGTGAAGGAAAACATCGTGAGGAAACCGGACCAATCCCAGTAAGGCTTAGTTACCCTTATGGGTTGGAAGGTCAGATGGCAAAATCTCGGGATTAGGTTGTCAAAGCGGACCCCAGGCTCACTGAGCCGTGGCAAATGCCGGGAAAAACGTTAGGAAGATGAGTAAGTGAGGTGACGCCTTATGCATCCGCCCGGTACGGGGTTACTGGGGATATGTGGGGGTCTCCCGCGATGGCAATATCCACTAAAAACCACACGGATTACCTATTCGGTCGAATGTGAGGCGTTACAGGAGCACTCGGTGTCACCGCGACTTCCCACGACCACCCCAGGATGGGGCTCCCTCTTCGCGACACCCGTGCAATGCAGGTATGGGAATTCGACGGTTGGCAACCATAGCTTAATCCCTGTTGACTAAGCACTATACATACCTCTTCAATCTCGACTTCCTCGTCAGGCCTTGCCACCAGTTTGAACCTGCAGCCTGATATCTTAACAATGTCTCGGACAACCTGGGGGTTGTGGATCACCGTGTCGGCGCTGTAGTCTGTGTCTGACGTCTTGTCCGCAAACTCCAATACTTTGAACACATGATCTGAAAGATGTTATGCCATGCTGATAAACTAATCATTATTATAATTACAACAACAAATAAAAACTTAAGAACGAAAAAAAAATGTTAATACATCTACTATATAAAAATAAGTCGGGTTTTCCTTCCTGACGCTATAACTCCAGAACGCACGAACCGATTTCCACGGTTTTGCATTCGTTGGAAAGGTCTCGGGCTCCGTGAGGTTTATACCAAAGAAAATTCAGGAAAATTTCAACAGAAAAGCGGGATTTTTTTTTTCACATACAGCGCCATCTTTGATACATAGCATGTACTACAAACGAAGCCATCTGGTGGCGAAACGGAGTTCGCCAGGTTTGCTAGTTATTTATATAATCGTCTGTTTTCAGTGCATAAACAGCAACAAAAAAAACTCATAACTAAATATGTTATGTATACCTTTTTTCTGTTTTGATTGTTAAATGTGGTGTTCAATAAAGAGTTATTGTATTGTATTGTATTGTATTGTATGTTTTAGGCAGGGGAGTGTTTGAGGAATTAGGCCCAAAAGGCCACCAAAGCAAAGACCACCTTAAGTACACTTAAGTGTCATTTTATTTTTATTTAGTACTACTTGTTGCCCCCATAGCCTTTTAGGTCGTGTTACCCTAGGCGCTGTCTACCCCATAAAGATAAAGACGTGATTTATGTATGTACTTTTACACTTTTCTTCCTAGCTAACTCGATTATCAAATGGAATTTTTATTCAGTACTCCCTAAACACTAAGGGCCTGCATCAGCACTATAAAGTTCCTGATATCTTAAGTGTCAGTTATCTATGATTCCCTCTTTATTTCTTAATACAAAACAGACAGAGACAACATCATAGATAACTGACACTTCAGATATAATTATAATAATAATAAAAGATATTTATTCAACAGTTCGCAATTACATTTAGATATACATGATATCAGAAACTTTACAGTGATGAGACAGGCCCTAAGTTAACCTGTTTGTTATATTAGTGAAAACTAAGTGACATACCTACATCCTTTTGGAGTACTTCGGCTATTTCTCTGACGGTCATATTCCTCCATATGCCTACCACTTCTGAGCCCGCCTTGGGAGAGTAACGTATGGCTTGCCTTCCCTGGGTGTCTACGGACTGGGTGCAAAAATAAATCACATTCATTTTCATATTTCTGAGTCTTCTGAGTCTATAATATTAATGGTTCTCTGTATTTTGTTTGAAAAGATGAACATGCTGACAGTTTAATTTTTTTGCTAGGGCTTGTATTTAATTTATAATTAATTTATTAATTTTTGCTTATTCTACAAGGGCGTAACTCCAATACAATCACAGAATACACACTTATCCCTTTGTCTTTTCTCTATAGAAAAAAAACTGACGATAATTTTAAATTGTCAATGTCAGGCCCTAATCTCCAATATTCGATTTTTGAGGTTCACTTCGTGCTGTTCCCCTCATACTAATAGTCATTATCTTGAGAGTGAGAGAGAAGATATGCAACGAACCTCGAAAATAGAATTTCAGAGTTGCCCCCTTGTACTTTGAAGTTGTCAAAAATTCAAAATTATGGTCGCTTATTTTTTCTCATGAAAAAAACAAAGGCGTTTCACCTATCCTGTGGTAGTTTTGGTAAAATTAGGACATATTTTTAATTAATTTTTATTTTTTATAATAAGCGATATTAAAATTATATAAACATATTGCAGTGATCAGGAGGCAAAATGCTTTCAAACCATATATATATACATTTTCAGGTGTTATAAAAATGAAATGTTGTCAATTACCTATTACAATAAAATTATTTATATATTTTTTTCATAAATAGGTAGGGTCAGCAGTGGGACACTATAACAGGCTAAAAAAAAGAAAAACACTTTAGGCGAGTAACATTTTTGCACAAATATTTTTTGATAGGACTTTTTATGCTACTCCCTATGTTTTACCTTCTTGGATACCACAATGCGGATCTACACCACATATAAGGCTACCATTTTCCATTTTTATTTTAATCTGAGAAATCAGTTTTATTTGAATCAACTTAGACTAGAAAGCAGTTCTTTTTTTTAATTCCAATTCCAATAAAAGAGGTTAAATCTCATGCATATTGAATACTGCATTGATTTTTATCTCAGAAGTTTTAAATTATAAATGAATTTTAGAGCAAATTAGTGATTTGAAACTGGTTGTATACTATGTGAATTTATATATTATAAGTTTTGTGGCACTTAGTTTTATGCGGAATAATGTGAACCCTGGAACATACCTTTTCTTCTACTGATCTTCTCTTTTTGCAGTACACACATGATACAGCAAATTGTCTAGACCAAATTTGTGCTTCAGGTATTTTTTGTATACTAGCAAATATCGGCACTGATTCTCTCTTTACTAATCTTATAGGTAACCTGTAATAAAAATTATTGTACTTAAATGAATGCAAACAACCAAGATTGTTATACAACTTAGCACAAATAAAATATATGCAGTATAATGTTTGGGTACATAATTACCGTAATAAAATATTCCTGTACATAATGTATAACTTCAAAAAGTATTATATTACAGAAGTAAACGATAGTTATTAGTTATTCAATACTTTTACTAGATAAGAGCCGAGGTGGTGAAGTTTCTAAGAGTTAATGAAATGAGTTACAAAATAAGTCCTACATTAAAGAAGGACACATAATAAAACTGTCTACAAATTCAGTGTGTGCTATTTTCATTGCCTATAACAATTTTATTTAGAAATTGCGAGAAAAAACGAAAAAGAATTCCGCAAACATAACCTCAACTTTTGACATTTCGCTATCTACAGATAAGAAAAAAATACAGTCGTTCGAATAGTGTGACGTTTTACGTTTTGATAATGCTAGTTTTCATTTGAAGGAGAACTATTACCTTTATTTCAACAAATTGGATATGAAACAAGATTTACGCTTTTTTTATTTATTTATAAAATATCGAGGTGCTTCATTTATCAACATTAAAGCTAAATTATTATTTTAGTATTTTTTACTCTCTCTCTACTTATACAAACGTATTTACGACGGTAAAGTAAAATGCAACATTACGCTACCATACCAAATACTTTTTATAATTTCTTCTATATTATTTTTATTACATTACCATGCTATATAATTTTATACATAACCTTGATTTCGTCGGATCGGATTCAATGAAACCCAGAGACAAGCTTAATTAATGAAATTAAAAAAATAATTCATAGACAATTACTATTTATGTCCGCCATTCATTCCTTTGAGTTGCTTTTTCGTTTTACGATTTAATCCCAGAGGCGCACGTAATTTGTTATCATCGCAGTATCATTGCGTATAAATACGTTTGTTAAGCACCTGAACATACAAATTCCAGGCGGTGAGGATTCACCGCGAGCAGCGCAACAGCTCGACCGTCTGACGTGCTCCTGTCGTGAGATCGTATCGTACTTCCAGTGATGCTTCCCTTTTACGTTATTGGTCGCTACGTTCGCTCTGCGAGTGCCTGATGGTGTGGAAACTATGTGCGAATAACGGTTTAGGTAAACAGAGAGAGGACTCAGTATGGGGGCGTTTTTGAACAAGCCCGAGACGAAGAAATTTAACGAGACTGGGGAAGGAAACGGTCTTCGATATGGCGTGGCGTCGATGCAAGGTTGGCGCGTGGAGATGGAGGACGCGCACCACGCGCAGCTCACTCTGAACGGGACGCTGTCGGATTGGAGTTATTTCGCGGTGTTTGACGGTCACGCGGGGGCGCGGGTGTCAGCTCACTGCGCAGACAACCTGCTCGAGTGTATACTGCAGACGGATGAGTTCCGGCGCGAGGAGATCGCGGAGGCGATCCGTGCCGGCTTCTTGGACCTGGACGAGAAGATGCGGGGGCTCCCCGAGCTGTACAACGGCGAGGAAAAGTCGGGCTCCACTGCAGTCTGCGCGTTCGTGTCACCGAAAAAGATATACATAGCAAACTGTGGCGACTCCCGTGCAGTACTAGCCCGGAACGGACAACCTATATTCGCTACGCGGGACCACAAGCCAGAGTTACCCTCCGAGAAGTCTCGTATAGTCCGAGCTGGTGGTTCAGTTATGATTCAGCGTGTGAACGGGAGCTTAGCTGTGTCTCGAGCACTGGGGGATTATGAGTATAAGAAGCTCTTTACACGGGGCCCGTGCGAGCAGTTGGTGTCTCCTGAGCCTGAAGTATCTACGCATGAGAGGTCAGAGCCGGAGGATGAGTTCCTGGTCCTGGCGTGTGATGGGGTGTGGGATGTGATGAGTAACGAAGCCCTCTGTGCATACATTCACTCGTTGCTACAGCTGACGGATGACCTCGTGGCAGTTACCAATCAAGTCATTGATACTTGCCTTTATAAGGTAAATATTATTTTTTTCACTTCTTCGCTTGGTTCATTCTCTTCGTGTTTACAATAATGAGTTGTAAATAGTATGACTCATTTGCTAATTGACTAGCTCACATAATTACCTAAAAATGGATTAAGAGGGGTATTTCTTGGCAATGAAAGTGCTTTTGGGTAACTATTCTTGGAAATATATTTTTAACAAATAATGGATGCGAAGCCTGGTCACAATAATACTATACCATACATCTTATATAATTTATAAAGAAGTAAACTTCTTTTTGTTTGTTTGGGTAATCTCTGAAACTACTGCATCAATTAAAAAAAATTACCAACAGAAGGCTATATAGCTATCCTCCAATAATCCAAATTAGTGTAAGCTGCTTTTTATCTAAGCAAAGTGCAAGGTTCATATGCAGACAAAGTTGCATCTGATAACTAGTAACTCATAATTTTAGATTATCACATGGACCATTGCGATTTTCAACCCTGTGCTTATTAAGGTGGATTCATTCAAGTAGTCCATTTTTGCGACATCATAAAAATCTTCTGAAATTTGACTGGTCTGGACCCAAGTCACAAAGTTTTAAAAAACATGCTGTTTGAAATAAGTATCAATTTTATTTTGGTTTTGAAACAAACTATTTGAGGGGAGTAATGATATGATCGTCTGAACTCCTTTACCATTTTGAAAATTGAGTTATAAATGATTCCAATTTACTATTTTTGGAAAGCGTCTATGCAAGACTAGGTTGCGATTTTTTTGGGATATCATTATTTAAATACCGGCAGAATCACTTCCTCGGCAGAATCACTTCCTCGTTAATAGTATGGAAAAGTTCATTTGCTTCTGTAGTAAACAGTCGTGTATCATGAATGTATGTACCTATATTTACATATAACTGATATTAAATGAATCATCCGCCCATAAAACTTATGATATCTTAAGTATACAGTATTTTTATCTTAGTTGATGTTCCTTTAGGGTGCAACCACACCGCCGCTTAAAAAACGACGACGTTACGGAATCGCAACAAAATGTATGAAGAAACGGTGAGAAACCGTGACACATACGACACGTCACTGCGTATACACGGCGGTTTGGTCGCACCCTTAAACAGTACACATACATACATACATATCGTCACGCCTCTTTCCCACAGGGGTAGGCAGAGACTACTTTGTTCCACTTGCTACGATCCTGACATACCTCTTTCGCTTCGTCCACATTCATCAATCTCTTCATACATGCTCGTCGGTTTCGGGTACTCTTGACCTGGCCTTTTTCCAAAACGTCCCTAATTTGATCCTGGAACGTCCGCCTAGGCCTTCCCCTCCCAACGCACCCATTCACACTCGCCGTATAAATCTGTTTAGTTAATCTTCTTTCATCCATCCTCTCTACGTGACCAAACCAACTAAGCATACTTTTTCTATCCTAGTCACTATATCTTCTTTCACACCAGCACGTTCCCTTATCACACTATTCCTTATTCTATCTTCCTTATTTTTCCTTAAACAGTAACTCAAAGAAAACCCCATATGTGAAGATTTGCGGAGATCGCTTTAAACAAACAATATTTTCATGGAAATATTAATGAAATCAAACATATTTATAAAATAAGTGCTTTGCTCCTTTAGGTCGAACAAAAATAGAAATAAAACAATGTGTTTGGTTGATTTTGTAGGATTTCAATCATATTTTGTGCAGTCTATTCATATGTTTTAGTAATAACTAGCTTTTACCCGCGATTTCGTCTGCATAGACTTAATTTATCTTCAATTAACTAAGCAATTTCCGATTATAAATGTATCCAAATTATTATAAAAAACTCATTAGCTATATTTCTCGATTTCTATCTAATCTGTCTATCTTTACCAGCAGCTCCAACAATTTTCATGTAAATTAGTATCCAGGGGGTTTCAGGAACAATAAATTGATCTAGCTAGGTTTCATGTTTAGAAAATGTACTAAAAAAATACTGAGCAAAGCTCGGTCATCCAGGTAGGTAGTGTTTGTGTGATGTTAGGATTATTTAAGTTTGTGGGATTTGTGTGCGTTTTGTGTGGCAGTAGTGGAGGGAGGGCGTGCATGCAAAACGTTTATATTTCGCACAAGCTTGGTTATCTTGCACGTAAGTAGCGGAGTAGCAAGGTAAATATTTTGTGTTCATCCAGGTATGGTCGGCCAAATAAGTGGTCTACCACTTTTCATTCAACTTTCTATCAAACCAAAATGTTGCTAAAGTCGAACTTTCAAGCTGATAGCGCGTATTATCGTCATTAATGCAAAGGATTATTTAACCTTAGGGCTTAGGGTGGTAGACCACATAGGTATTTGGCTGATGGTACTTGACTATTAGTAGGTATGAGCAACGGCACGAAAAAATTCACCATTACTCTATCTCTATCTAAGATAGAGTCTATCTTAATGGCATAGTATGAGGGTAGGAAGAGATAGTGAATGTGATTGCAAACACCTGAATGAGACAGAACAGTCCTAGGTTATTGATGTAATCCATTAAAATGAGTACATTATGGGATCATTATAATGACTAAAGCAATTATTCATGCTAGTGATGTTCTAATGCCTATTAGACATTACATTAATCATGAATTATTATGGATGATTATACGTCATAAATTCATGACAATAGGTTATTATGAAATTTACGATTTTGTTGTAATTAAACATCAGATAATAAATATGCATAAAGGTGGAAAAAGCTACTGACGAAATGATAACTACAGGGTGCTGACCTGTTATTTGAACAACTTGGCGTCTGGTCTGACCCTAAATTTTTTGACGAAAACTTTACGAGTACCTCACGTCACGGCCCCTGGAGGCTCGAATGGCTATGTGGGCTATGCAAGCTTCATAGGCTTGGACCGACGACATCGCGAAAGTGGCTGGCAATATGCAGGTGGAAAGCGTTCTAAAGCCTACTCTTAAACGGCTGAGCCAAATAATTAAAAAAAAAAATACTTTATATGAATTATCAACTCTTATACAACATTTGCAACATAGGTCAGCAAAAGTTAGGTATTTAAATAAAGTTCAAACGAATGGTGTTTTTTGGCTTGCATTCCCTACTGCTCCTAAACGGTAACGACTTATGAATATATTTAAATGTTACAAAATAAAGAATCCGATGTACTTTAAACACAACATAGCTTGTGTAAATCAATAGACTTTCTCATCACGAATAACGAAAAAAACACCGAAAATTTGCAAGTGTGTGATTTTCTTTACTCCTCACACATAAAGAAAAAGACAAAGACAACATTTTGAAGGCACTACTCCCTTAAACCTTTAATTGTCTATTCTAGCGTTTAACTCCCACTCCAACTTTGCAGGGCAGCAAAGACAATATGAGCATCGTGCTGGTGACCTTCCCCGGAGCGCCCAAGCCGAGCGCGGACGCGCAGCGGGCGGACCGGGAGCTGGACGACACGCTCCGGCAGAGGCTCACAGGTTGCTATCACTCGCTACTGCATGCCTGCTCGCACAAACATAGGGACGGGGCTAGTCAGGCTAACGATGCCAGGGGGTAGCCAGGGTTTTACTACATTCACAAAATAACGGATGTTGCTATGCTACACCTTTTGAACAACATCGATTATAACCGACAGAGTAGAAGTATAAATCAAAATCATGAAAAGGGTTCCCTATCGTATCGCCGAAAATTTTATTGCCGAATTTCACTGCCCAACCAACGTTTGGCCGAATTTCATTTTGCCGAATCATCTTTGGCAAAAATGATTTAGTTTCATTTCCCAACCTCACGATTGCCAACTCAACGTTTGTTTTTTTTTTATATGGACACTTATTAAAATGACAAATTTCATATAGCCATATGGTACTACATAACCATTAATAAAAAATAAGACATTCTCAGGTAAAATAAAGACTGTTTCTAAATTAAAACAAACATGTTCGCGGCTAAGGGCGCCGCACCTAAAACTAAATTAATCGAAATTAATCATAAGAGTTTTCGGCCTAGTGTAACATTTGCCATGTGAAAGATATTCCAAAAGTATAAAGTCAAAATGATATTCGTCTTCATTATAATTCGGCCAAATGAGAGGTTGGCATACAAAAATTTGCCAATAAGTAGTTGTCAAAGTGAATATTCGGCAAAAAGTTGGTTGGCAAATTAAATTCGACCAAAAAAAGTTCGGCGAATAGGCAGAACACCCATGCAAAGGCATAAAATTTCAAACTAGGCACTAGCTATACTAAGCTTGGTGTTCAAAGGGTTAACTGCGTGTCTGACGGTGAAATCTGATGTTTTGATAATGTGGTGAGTACGGAGCAGACCTTTATGGTACGGATATGCATGCTCAATAGCGGCATTTCCACGAGTATCTCAATTGACGGCTGAGTTATTTGTAAATGAATTGGTTAACTGTTGTTGCCCAGAGTGCACCGGCCTAAACACTACCTTAACTTTTCCCCTAGAGGTTATCCGGCTTGCAACTCCTACAGTCGAATCCTAAATGAGCAATGTTCATGTTGAATATGGTTGCAATGAGCATACTTGTAACTTTGAATCATATGATGTGCTATTATTGAGCATGTGTGTCTGCAATTATAGATGTAGGGTAGAACTTAGTATACAAATTATCTTCCAAAGCATCCACTGCTATTTCCCTAGTATCTTGTGGGTGCGCTCTCATTAAAACTGAGTGGAGAAGACGTGCGAGCGACCAAATCGCGTTAGTTGGAATCCACGTTACATTCATTATATTACAGGGGGAGCTTGGGGAGATGTGGATTTACCGCTGTTCTAATAAGGAGTATTTTCGTTTCTAAGCCTATGGCCGAGGGAACTTAATGATCGATTTGAACTGTGATGGTAAAATTCACCTAAGCAGCACGGCTAGCACAGATGCGCTCGAGAGTTGTGTCGCGCGCGAAATAGATCCGTCTCTTTCTAATTCTAGGTAGTCTATCTCGCGCGCGAGAGCTTGTGCTAGCCGTGCTGGCATAGATGTAAATATGCCATTAGGAATATGTGATAATGATAATCGGTCGGCAAGACAAATGGACCACTAGAGTTGGGCAAGCAGATATTTATGATCGATATTGATAATAGGCATTTTTGCCTTCGCGTGGTATAGGTAGTGAATAAAACTCGTTTATTATGAAAAATAAAAATGGTAATCATTATTTTTATAGTAATAGTGTAATAGGTAGGTAAAACTAAAATAGATTTTCCTTATACGGGATAAAGGGAAACAATTGCAAAAACTAGCGCTAGTATTGTCGCCATCAGTATCGCAGCGGGCGAGGTCCTCAAATATATCGGAACAACATTAAATTTCAATAAATTCGTTACACTAGATAAGGTACAAATAACATCAGAACACGTAATTTGTCATAAATATAAGAGCAGCAACTTTTCAATAAATTAGGATTGATTCGATGAATGTTTAATTTATTGAAAAGTCGTTGCTCGTATATTTAAGTTATTCCTTATCTAGTGTAACGAATTTATTGAAATTGTATCCATGTATCACCGCCACCGGCCTTATTGTTTGTGGCATTAATAAAGGTGTATAGATATTTTTGACGTCTTGATGATATTTATGACCTTGACTGTATGTTCTATTATCAATGAGCAGTGAAGTAAGTGCATACTTTATTCAGCTCAAGGGTATCTTGTAGGGCAACGGTTCATGTCAATCTAGGTCGAGCGTATCGAGAATGCTATGCGCTTCACATACCTTTGTGCAATCGATAGCCTACAGGTTTGTACCCCCGACATGTACAAATATCGATATCTTTATAAAAGGCAGCAGGCAGCTCTGGTTTGAAGATTCTAGCCTGCATTTGAGATTTAATAAAAATTCAATCGAAATATTATAGACGGGATCGCGATATGCGAAATTAACAAAGTTTTTGGATCATGAATCTTTAATTTTAACAGAATATGAAATTCTACGCAAATACTAAAACTGTTAACACCTGTGCATACATTGCCAAGGGTGATTTCGTCAAACAGTCATAACGTTAGTAATACTTGCTACGTTTCATTACGTAATGCGTTTGTGACCTTTGGAGATATTGTTACGTCTTCGAACAAAACTGTCCTCCGAAGGGCAGGCATGCAAAGTTATTAAGACGCGTTTTTACAGCTTTTGGTATTATTTTTACGAGTTGAATCATAAAGATGTCTTCTGCGAAGTCTCTGCCTACCCCTGGGGGAAAGAGGCGTGACGGTATGTATGTATGTATGTATGCGTTATGGCATAGTGGTGTTTTTTTACTGGTGTTAATTAACTCTTATCATCACAGCAAAAACTGTAATCATAATCAAGTTCATACAGAAATGATTAGGTATGGCCGAATGGCGGGGTAATGCTTGAATTTTGAATATTTTATTGAATCAGGCTTTACTTTGCGGAGGTCCATTTCAATGAACAATAACCTAACCTAAAAATTTCATTTTTGATACAAGTTTTTTTACAGACTACTTTTTGTTGACTGTACTTGTATTGTCAGCTGTCCTACATATTTGTACCTACCAAATTTCAACTCAATTGGACCAACTGCTGAAGAGTTCCCTCCTGCGGAGACAGTCCTGGCTGGACCACCAGAATTCTACTACCAGATTATTGTATTGTCATCTGACTTGCTTGCCAAAACCAATGTAGGAAGAGAAGTAACTGGTGCATTCTATGGTTTTTCTTTGCCATACCGGAGTGACGTGGTTGTGTAGACACGATACGATATATCTAAAACCTAGTCGTTGTTCCTAATCGGTGCAAGCTACCTTATTCGTAAAATTATGTACCGTTTGCATGGTCACTAATACATAACGAATAACATTTGCATGTGCGTATGGCAGCTAACCCTAACCTGATGCTTGTATGGTTCAACGATTTAGAAGCCATAGAAGTGCCAGAGAATATTGTTTAGCGCGCGGGACTCGAAATTGTATTCACTATCTCTTTCTACCACTTCCTGTACGGAGCGACAGAAATAGTGGCTATTGTGATGCCTATTGCGTGATGTGAAACATTGTTGTCTCAAGAGATTTCTTTACATAGTATGAAATGAAACAAAGTCGCTCCATGTCGTCTGTGTATAACGCTTAGATCTTTTAAACTATGCAACGGATTTAAAGCGGTTTTCATCAATTCATAGAGTGATTCAAGAAGTTTTACTTAATAGCTGTTGCTCGCAGCTTCGTCTGCAAAGAATTGACAACATTTCATTTTTTTAACACCTGAAAATGTATATATGGTTCGAAAGCATTTTGCCTCCTGATCACTGCAATATCTTTATGTAATTTTAATATCGCTTATTATAAAAAATAAAAATTAATTAAAAATATGTCCTAATTTTACCAAAACTACCACAGGATAGGTGAAACACCTTTGTCTTTTTCACGAGAAAAAATAAGCGACCATAATTTTGTATATGACAACTTCAAAGTGCAAGGGGGGCAACTCTGAAATTCTATTTTTGAAGTTCGTTGCATACCTTCTCTCTCACTCTCAAGTTAATGACTATATTAGTATGAGCGGAACAGCACGAAGCGAACCTCGAAAATCGAATATCGGAGAATAAGGCCTGACATTGACAATTTGAAATTGACGTCAGATTTTTTTCTATACAGAAAAGACAAAAGGATAAGTGTCTATTCTGTGATAGTATCGGAGTTACGCCCTTTTAGAATAAGCAAAAATTAATAAATTAATTATAAATTAAATACAAAGCCTAGCGAAAAAATTAAACTGTCAGCATGTTCATCTTTTCAAACAGAATACAGAGAACCATTAAAATCATAGGCTCAGAAATATGAAATGTTGTCAATTCGCTTATCACTATCCCGCGGTACTATGCGATTTTCCGGGATTAAAACTATCTCTGTACCAAATTTCATTAAAATCGGCTTAGTGGTTTAAGTGTGAAAGCGTAATAGAAAGACAGACAGACTGCTTTCGCATCACTACATAGTATAAAACAAAGTCGCTTTCTTTGTCCCTATGTCCCTATATCCCTATGTCCCTATGTATGCTTAAATCTTTAAAACTACGCAACGGATTTTGATGCGGTTTTTTTTAATAGATAGAGTGAATCAAGAGGAAGGTTTATATGTATAATACATGCATAATATACCGTGCGAAGCCGGGGTGGGTCGCTAGTTTATAATATTAATAGGGATTTAGTTGTTGCGACTTCATCCGCGTAGTATTAAATAAATAAAATAAATAATAAATATCTTGGGACAATTGACACCAATTGAACTAGCCCCAAACTAAGCAAAGCTTGTGATATGGGCACTAGACAACGGATAAACATACTTATATAGATAAATACATACTTAAATACATATTAAACATCCAAGACTCGAGAACAAACATTCGTATTTTGATACAAATATCTGCTGCTATTTTATATATATATATGTATAAAATTTGAAGCGAAGCTCTTTAAACCACCTTAATACTAAAATGAAATTTTTAGGTTAGGTTATATTTTTATAACCTCTGCGAGACCGGGGCGGGTCCCTTAGTTGTCTATAATGTTTGGGGTAGGTAACGTAGGCAATTAGACTTCAGGAAACATAAATAACAGAGTGACGTCACCGTTACCACGATTTTACGTTGATTGCCAATTAACGAGTGAACGTGGTTGGTTAATTAAATGAAACTAGTCTTTTTAACCGGTTTCGATGCTATTTCTAACTAGTCCTTGTTTTACACGTAAAAATTAAAAGAGACGTAAAGTGACTCAACGGCAGTTTTCGATGTGGTCTTCATTTGTTTCATTGGCAATTTTATTATACTTTGATGTTTGTAATTTGATCTGATCTAGTCACGAAGGGCTGGGAACTCCAATCTTCTTTTGACACGGAAGTAGCATTTCATATTGATGGAAATGCATTCAATATTGATGCTACGAAACGAAATAAAAGTTGGATAAAATAAAATAACGCTATTTGTGAGTAAGTTTTTTAAAACTTTTACGTTTCAGTGTCATACGTTTCAGACGACGCTTGATTCAATAAAAGTGCTGTCTAGAATCTAGAATTATTTTAAAATAAATAAATAAAATATAAATGATTTATTCAGGCCAGTTAGCCCATAAAAAAACAACAATTAAAATTAAAGAAGAAATAAAAATTACAAAGTACAAATTGACATTGAAATTTGACTTAAGGCGAAGGGATAGGAAAATGACCTTGCCCGTTTGTGACGTGGCAAGCAGTCCGATCAACGCGACATCTGTTAAATAATCGACGCGTGAACTCGATGCGAATGGGCGCGGGCTGATGGATTGAAATATTGCACTGTGATGTTAGTAGATGGCGCTTGCTTTAGTTTTCCGATTGCCTACACAGACACAGCATAATGTTCAAATCAGATTTTGCAAAAATAATAAAAAAAAATACATTTCGGCATTCGTAACGTGGCCTATAAGGTCTTGTTACCTTGGGCTCTGTCTGCTCCGCAAGGGATAGAGACGTTATTTATGTATGTATGTGATATAATACATGAGAAAGTTTGTGACGATGTGAGTGAGTGTGTATGTATGTTTGTTTCTTCCTCAAGCTACAACAACTGGACGGATTTGGATGAAATTTGGAACGAAGACAGTTGGTACCCTAAATTAAAACAGGCTACTTTTTATCCCAGAAAATTGCAGTTTCCGCGGGATAGTGAATTAGTGATGAACGTGACGTCAAAGGTGTCCAGTCTGTCTAGAGTCGCAACGTAAATTATTATTGCAGAATAAAGTAAAACTTGAACGTGTGCGGGAAAGGTACAGAATAAGGTATGGTTTTTCCAATGATTATTTTCAAAACCGATATCTGAGGGTCCGAGAGGTCCCCAAACATAAATCCGTTATCAAAAATGAAAAAGGTGGCCACCATTTTGAATTCTTTGAGTTTTGGACCGATTATTTTCAAAATCGATATCTGAGGATCCGAGTGGTCGTCAAACACAAATCTGCTATCGAAAATGAAAAAACTGGCCGCCATTTTGAATTCTTTACTTTTTGAACCGATTGTTTTCAAATTCGATATCTGAGGATCCGAGTGGTCCCCAAACATGAATCCGTTTTTAAAAATGAAAAAAGTAGCCGCCATTTTGAAAACTTTTGTTTTTGGACTGATTGTTTTCAAAATCGATATCTGACGATCCGAGTGATTCCCAAACACGTATCCGTTATATAAAATGAAAAAAGTGACCGCCATTTTGAAATCTCTAGTTTTTGAACCGATTGTTTTCAAAATCGATATCTGAGGGTCCGAGTGGTCCCCAAACATGAATCCGTTATCAAAAATGAAAAAGTGCCCGCCATTTTGAAATCTTTAGTTTTTGGACCGATTGTTTTCAAAATCGATATCTGACGATCCGAGTGGTTCCCAAACACGAATCCGTTATATAAAATGGAAAGAGTGACCGCCATTTTGAAATCTTTACTTTTTGAACCGATTGTTTTAAAATTCGATATCTGAGGATCAAAGTGGTCCCCAAACATGAATCCGTTTTTAAAAATGAAAAAAGTGGCCGCCATTTTGAAATTTTTTATTTTTGTACTGATTGTTTTCAAAATCGATATTTGACGATCCGAGTGATTCCCAAACATGAAACCGTTATCAAAAATGAAAAAAGTGCCCGCCATTTTGAAATCTTTAGTTTTTGGACCGATTATTTTCAAAATCGATATCTGACGATCCGAGTGGTTCCCAAACACGTATCCGTCATATAAAATGGAAAAAGTGACCGCCATTTTGAAATATTTACTTTTTGAACCGATTGTTTTAAAATTCATTATCTGAGGGTCCGAGTGGTCCCCAAACATAAATCCGTTATCAAAAATGAAAAAAGTGCCCGCCATTTTGAAATCTTTAGTTTTAAGATGGATAGCTTTCAAAATCGATATCTGAGGATCCGAGTGGTCCCAAATATAAACCCGTTATCAAAAATGGAAAAAGTGGCCGCCAGCTCAGATATCGATTTTGAAAACAATCTGTTCAAAAACTAAACATTTCCAAATGGTGATGACTTTTCTATTTTGTATAACGAATACGTGTTTGGGAACCACTCACATCGTAAGATATCGATTTTGAAAACAATCGGTACAAAAACTAGTTTTTAAAATGGTGGACACTTTTTTTCATTTTTAAAAACGGATTCTTGTTTGGGGACCACTCGGATCCTCAGATATCGATTTTGAAAACATTTGGTCCAAAAAGTACAGAATTGAAAATGGCGGCCTGTTTTTTTAATTTTCGATAGCAGATTTGTGTTTGATGACCACTCGGACCCTCAGATATCGATTTTAAAAATAATCGGTTCAAAACTTAAAGATTTCAAAATGGCGGCCACTTTTTTCATTTTTGATAACGGATTTATGTTTGGGGACCTCTCGGACCCTCAGATATCAGTTTTGAAAATAATCGGCCCAAAACTTAAAGATTTCAAAATGGCGGCCACTTTTTTCATTTTTGATAACGGATTTATGTTTGGGGAGCTCTCGGACCCTCAGATATCGGTTTTGAAAATAATCGGTCCAAAAACTAAAGATTTCAAAATGGCGGCCACTTTTGTCATTTTTGATAACGGATACGTGTTTGGAGAAAACTCGGATTCTCAGATATTGATTTTGAAATCAATCGGTCGGTAAACTAAAGATTTCAAAATGGTGGCCAGTTTTTTCATTTTTGATAGCAGATTTGTGTTTCACGACCACTTGGTCCGAGTACTCGGACCCTTAGATATCGATTTTGAAAATATTCGGTCCAAAACTTAAAGATTTCAAAATGGCGGCCACTTTTTTGATTTAAAAAACGGATTCATGTTTGGGGACCACTCGGATCCTCAGATATCGATTTTGAAAACAATTGGTCTAGAAAGTAAAGAATTCAAAATGGTGGCCAGTTTTTATATTTTCGGTAGCAGATTTGTGTTTGACAACCACTCGGACCCTCAGATATCGATTTTGAAAATAATCGGCCCAAAACTTAAAGATTTCAAAATGGCGGCCACTTTTTTCATTTTTGATAACGGATTTATGTTTGGGGACCTCTCGGACCCTCAGATATCAGTTTTGAAAATAATCGGCCCAAAACTTAAAGATTTCAAAATGGCGGCCACTTTTTTCATTTTTGATAACGGATTTATGTTTGGGGAGCTCTCGGACCCTCAGATATCGGTTTTGAAAATAATCGGTCCAAAAACTAAAGATTTCAAAATGGCGGCCACTTTTGTCATTTTTGATAACGGATACGTGTTTGGAGACAACTCGGATTCTCAGATATCGATTTTGAAATCAATCGGTCGGTAAACTAAAGATTTCAAAATGGCGGCCAGTTTTTTCATTTTTGATAGCAGATTTGTGTTTCACGACCACTCGGACCCTTAGATATCGATTTTGAAAATATTCGGTCCAAAACTTAAAGATTTCAAAATGGCGGCCACTTTTTTCATTTTTAAAAACGGATTCATGTTTTAGGACCACTCGGATCCTCAGATATCGATTTTGAAAACAATTGGTCTAGAAAGTAAAGAATTCAAAATGGTGGCCAGTTTTTTCATTTTCGGTAGCAGATTTGTGTTTGACAACAGATATCGATTTTGAAAATAATCGGCCCATAACTTCAAGATTTCAAAATGGCGGCCACTTTTTTCATTTTTGATAACGGGTTTATGTTTGGGGAGCTCTCAGACCCTCAGATATCGGTTTTGAAAATAATCGGTCCAAAAACTAAAGATTTCAAAATGGCGGCCAGTTTTTTCATTTTTGATAGCAGATTTGTGTTTCACGACCACTCGGACCCTTAGATATCGATTTTGAAAATATTCGGTCCAAAACTTAAAGATTTCAAAATGGCGCCCACTTTTTTCATTTTTAAAAACGGATTCATGTTTGGGGATCACTCGGATCCTCAGATATCGATTTTGAAAACAATTGGTCCAAAAAGTAAAGAATTCAAAATGGCGGCCAGTTTTTTCATTTTCGGTAGCAGATTTGTGTTTGACGACTACTCGGACCCTCAGATATCGATTTTGAAAATAATCGGCCCAAAACTTAAAGATTTCAAAATGGCGGCCACTTTTGTCATTTTTGATAACGGATGGGGTATTTATTTCATTTGGTGTAAATTGGGCACTTTGTTAAAAAAATAAAAATAAAATTGTTTTCAATCACAAACTTAATCTTAATTGACAGTTTGTGATACATGGGTTATAAAAAAAATAAAGGCCATCTTTTAGGAGCCCAAAAATTGAAGATATGGACCCGCAATGTTTTAAGCGTCATGGTAATGACATTTTGCATGCTTGGTAATGACGATAGCACATGGTAATGATAAATGTTCCTATCTCTAATTAATTTAAACAGATTTTGACGTATTTCAAAGTACCGAAGTATTTAATCAATTTGGTTATTAAATAAAAGAATGTAAATATTAAACAAATAAATAATAAAATACCAAATATGAGTAACATAATGATTTTTTTAGTAGCTTCATATAGTTTTGCTCACACATTTGAAATTCTTTGAAGTAGAAAATGATCTTTTTTCAAAAAAAATGTTTTCTTTCTCTTCAAAAGTCAAAAGTTTATTTTGCAAATAGGCCACCAAGGGCTCTTTTACATGTCTTTTTTTGAATGTACCAGCACATTCGGAAAGACCGTCATTATTACTTAATGTGTCTAAGTACAATAATTATTCACAAAGGAAAATTATTCCGCACACCATTATATTTTCTAACAAATCACTTAAATAATAATAACACAATATAAAGGAACACATTGTTATTGCAAGACATCTTTTAAATTTTTTATTCTTGCTTAGCTAGCAGACGTTGCATTTTTTTAATTCATTTATTGATATTAGTTTTTTCATTCCTCTTTTCTTTGAGCATAACGTTTTTTTTCCTTTTCTAGGTATACAGCTGTGTTAGATTTAATTTTTTCGCGTCTTGTTTTAGCTACTTTTCCGTTTTTTTTATTAGCAATTCTTGTTTACTATCTCCTTTTTTACTTGGCATATTTATTTACTTCTTCCACTGAAACAGATAAAAACGTGATAAATATTTGCAAAAATACAGAATCAAATGAATTAACAGAAAAAGTGGACAGATATAAAATGGAAAAATATATACAAGCCAAGGTCTTTACAGAATTAAGTGCAGAAAGTCATTACCATGGAATAATCGTCCTTTCCGTGGGTAAAAAGTCCACGGTAATCAGTGGTAATGACCACCTTGGTAATGACAAAATGCAGCTATTTTCAGTTTAGCATGTACCATATTAGATATTCCAAAATGTTTTACTGATTACGTCATAATCAATCGGTTAGGCTATACGATAAAATATGATAAATATAAATAATTCATGTACTTACCGAGGAATGAGACCAACGGGAATGTCAATATTATTGTGACAAAAACCACGGTACGACTTTGTAAAAAATAAATAAATTCTTAATATTGCTTTGCGCGACGTGGGCTCACTCTGCCTTCTGAATGGTGACAGTAGGCACGCGGGGGGAGCGGCGGGGGTTGTGCAGAGCTGTTCAGTGCAGAGCTATATGTCGCGTTACGTTGTGCCACGGTGATGACGAGTTAAACAGGAACCCAAATGTACGATGTTACTGTTCCGTTTTATATGATGCGTTTTAATTTGTGCAATCAATATTGTATGATATAACTATGAAACTTTTTAGGGAAATAGTAGCTTCAGCCGTAAACGCCAGTTAAATGGAACTTTTTGCAGAAGTTTTACCGAAAATTGGAAAGCGGACACACCTTGGTAATGACATTTTGGCCCTTTTGAACGAAATAACTTTCACATTACTTTATATATCAAAAATTTAAAAGAGGCGGCCGTTAGAAATCATTCCTTATTACAAGATACTTTTACACACGGTAAACATCCATCATCATTTGGATGGTGATATTGTCGCGGACAGCCGATTTACACCAAATGAAATAAATACCCGATACGTGTTTGGAGACAACTCGGATCCTCAGATATCGATTTTGAAATTAATCGGTCGAAAAACTAAAGATTTCAATATGGCGGTCTTTTTTATTTTGATAACGGATCCATGTTTGGGGACCACTTCGACCTTCAGATATCTTTTTTTTCTTCTTTCTAATGATAGACTATACATTAGAGTACTACTAGCTTAAATATCAACATTTTTCATGCAGTAATTCCTACCAAAATCCTATTTCCCATGCTTGTTCGCTAAACAGCAAGTAAGTATAAACCAACCTGCCACTAAGTTCCAAAAAAAACGGATTGAAAATAATCACTTTTAAGTTTAATCACTGTTAAGGTATTATACGTGCGACGCGAACCAGTACGACGTTTTGAAGCACTGTTTCGCGCCTATTCTGTGACTCAAACAACATGCTTAGCCAAACCAATATGAAAAAACGCGAAGCGAATTTGGCAACGTCGCGTCGCTTACGCACTGCCGCCACCGAGCGAACATGCAACGTTGCTTTTTTCTTATTATTTTCATACATCTTATCCAAATTATTTATTTATTTATTTATCTATTATTTTTTTATTATTTTTTTATTAACATTTTTGGTTTTATCTTAATAATTTATTTCATTGTATTATCTTTTTAACATTTTTTTGGTTTACGATTTTTTTTGTACATTGAAAAGCGCCTGATTGAATGTGCGGGCAAATATTGCGTTCGCCCTTTTCATAGGCTCAGGGCAGTACTACTCTCTAAAGCCTTATTTGTTGGCTAATTGAAGCAAACGCACCGTGGAATTTTAATTATGACTTACTAGAGTAACCTTGTCGAGATTGGTAGCAAACAGATTTGTTTCACCCGAGCAAAACTTGTACAAAATATGTTCGAGACTCTTAGGGCAAACGAATTTTTGTACTAACTACGACATAAAGGAATATGTTTTCGCCGGTGAATTCTAAGTCAAGGCATGTTTTATAGAATGTGCAGTTTTCAAAACCCCAAATTGTGTATTATCGCCATAAAACATGCACAAAAACAACCAATTTATGAGCTTTTGCCTATCCCTTCGCCTTAACTAAAACCGATCAGTTGTCCAATCATTCGCATGTTTTAAATGCCTACAAACCTCATAAAATAGAATAACCATAAGAAGTGCCTATCGCTTCTCTTCTCGCGTAAACCGCAAAAGCTCACCGAAGGAATGAACGAAAATCTTAGGAATCATGTTATAGGCGATGCGGCTAACAAGGGCTGGCAGGGCCGGCGGCCGCACGACACGATACGAAGTATGAACCGAAATTAACCGAATACGAAAAAGCGCTGGTGCGATGCAAACAAAGCAAAGTACGCTTGATGAAAATAATGAATTAGAAAATGCCCGTGGATTTTATTTTGTTAATATTTTAACGTGAAAATGAATTATCTACAATGTTTAACTCTTATTTAGGGTCTATTTATTTAATTATATATTGTCAAAAATTATTTTTTATAGATTTTTCGAAATGTCGAAAATACCGGTTTTTATAAAATGAATACCGGTATTTTGAAGTCCTTAATTTGATACGGTATCCCGGTATTTTCGAGATCCGGGATCCCGGTTTGCGACCCCTACTAACAACCCATTAGTATTTTTATTCCCTTATAGGTCTAGTTTGTACAATTACTTATCTTATAGCAGTGAAGTTTGAAAAATACAATTCTCAAATTTGTCAGTGGTGTCAACGACCTGTATAGTGTTTCAGATAGGACTGTAGCAATATTTTTAAAATATTCGACCTCCTTACGAGTCATGTCACGGCATAAAATTTGCATGCACCGATGTTTTCACGTTGTTTCCCATCTTTAGTATCGGTCCGTATAAGGTTTGTAACGGTTATAGCATTTGCCTTCAAAAGTTGTTTTAGGTTAGGTTAGGCCTTGTTGAATGATTAGTACGTTTTTAATAGCGATTTTAATGTTTCATCGATACAATTACAAACAGAGCCTCTAGTGTAAGTTTTCGCATATAAAAACGTCTCGAACGCGTTCACGTAAACGTCTCAATTACTATAGAATAATTGGCAGCGCCAACTTGCGGATTGAAACGGCAACTAAAATTTCTCATAGTATTTGACATTTTAACGCAAACGCGGTCGAGACGTATTTTGTGACCGAAAACCTACACTAAGCATACAGAATCCTACTAATATTATAAACGCCAAAGTTTGTGAGTGACGATGTGAGTGAGTGTGTATGTTTGTTCCTTCTTCACGCTGAAACGAATGAACGTATTTGGATAAAATTTGGAACGGAGATAGCTGGTAGCCTAGATTGAAACATAGACTACTTTTTATTCCGGAAAATTGCACAGTTCCCGCGGGATAGCGATAAACATGTCAATTGCTAATTTTACGCGGACGAAGTCGCGGGCAGAAGCTAGTAGATTATATCCCTTTTACAAAATCGACGATAGGAGTCGTGTCGAATCATTATCAGGGGTCTTGATGCGATTCAATTCCGACCCAAAGTTGGATCGATCGCTGTCATTATCCAAGAAAAGAAGATCTTACACTCTGGTTTCCATGTAGTAGTAACAAAACAGATAATTAAAAATATTTTAACGATAGAAATAGGTCAAGTTAAACAGGAATGAAAGTAATCTAACGAATATTATAAATGCGAAAGTATGGATGGACGGATGGATGGATGTTTGTTTGTTACTCAATCACGCCAGAACGGCTGAACGAATCTGGATGAAATTTGGCACATAGATAGAGAAAAGTCTGGAATTACTTTTTATCCCGGAAAATTCCCGCGAGATAGCGATAAACGAATTCTTTGCAGACGAAGTAGCTGGCAACAGCTAGTTAATTAATAAAACTCTCACGGGTTTGATCTTATTGATACAGGTAAATAGGGAGTCGGGGAGTTTGATTCCTAATAACTGGCAACACTGGCAATGACGTAGGTCAGTGTTGCCCACGACTGTTGTCTCTAGGAGTGCCGTACACGCGCGCTTTACATAACTATACCATGTGACAACCCTTTCATAACATTTGTTTTGTTTTAATAATAGGTACTCAATTTTGCGGTAGTTGATTGTTTTTTAATGATCAGTTTAGAATTTTTGAAATATCCCAAGTGTTTTGGATTTCAATGAAATAAAATGACATTTTTGTCGTATAAAAATATACCGTATACATATAGTGAGTTAAAAAAAAGTTGGTGAGTGCTTTTCCTAATGCGTGACTTAGTTTACTAATGGACCAATTTGATATTAGACCGCGTGTTTTTTCCATTATAATATAGGGATTTTAATTCGTACTTCCTTATAAAGACTTAGAGGTGCTGAAGCGTTTTTATACCTAGAGCTGCCTTTCTGACACGAGGGATGCGAAAGGGATGGATGCTAGCACTACGATAAACGAAATCGCCTAGTTTAAGATGTAACATACTTGCCCCGTTAAGTACAATTGGATAAGTGCCATTATGTATTTTAATTAGTAGGTTTATTAGTAGGTAAAATTTGTCAGGGTTTAATTTTTCTTTAATATTATATTCTTAGGTAAAGTGGGGTTAATCTGAACGCTCTAGGGTGAAAGAGAAACATTCTAATGTTATGCAGTGTGGCGTTTTTTTCTTGAGTAGCCGGTAGCCTTTACTAGACTGGCAGGTTAACTTGAAAGTAATTTATTTATCGAAATATAAAACGGTCTATAGCCCAGACGCGTCGGTTTTACCCCACCTTAACTTACTATTGCCATTAATATGAAAGAAAGGCAAAATAAGTAATATTGAAGCCCTTACCTATAATGTCAAACAACGAAGGTTTCAAGTAGGCTTTGTTGATGAAGTGAAGGTTGCTTAAGAATTTGGAAATTGGAATTTAGAATCTGTACAGTCTCACCATTTTTAAGAGACCATTTGTGTAGGTACGTAAAGTTGTGATTAAAGTTGACGAAGGGTTTCTTGAGTGTTGAAGATTATTGAGCGTTTATATTATAATCAGATACATGATTATTTTCCATTAAAATATTGATGGTACCATACAGGGGTTAATGTACATATTCGGTTTTATGCTTTCGCGTATATGCGAAGCTGTCAGAATAGGTCTTATTCTTGAGCATACCTTTTTTGTTGTCCTATTTTAGTTTAGTCCCTATCTGTGTTCAATTTATAGAATACAAAGATGAAGTTACCGTTATTGTTTTGTGGTTCGTGTTTTGTTTTTTAATTTATTGTTATTTATTTTATGGGAAAAAGTTTTGGTTGGGGTAAGTTCGGATGGAATTTAACTATATGGATGATAAGGATCGTTTTGCAATAATTAGCTTATATGTATCCGAGCTTGTCTTAACTATATTTATTTTTATCAGTGTAGCATGTGAAAGATGATGAAAATTCAACGCTAATCAGATTAATTAAAAAAAATTTGAGACTTGACCAGAGATACCCATTAGTATTTCACAATTATGTCAATTTCACAAGCAAATGTATTTAAATACCTCTCTAACTTAATCGCAGATTTAATTTTTACTTTTATAATTATAATTTGTTTTGCAGAAATCCCAAAAAAAAACTAAAAATAATTCAATCGTGAATAAGCCTAGAATACGAGATTAGATTTAATTAGTCTATCTAAATATGGTTATATTACGATCAAAAATTGTAATGTAAAATATTTTCTTTTTGTTTTTCTCATTAAAAAAAAAACAGTGGAAAATTAGATAAGATTACATGTCATTTTTTACGGCTTACACATTGAGTAATATTAATATTCATTCATAATTTTGATAGGCGTTGAATTTTTTAAGAAAAGTAATATAAAATTGTACTTAAGCAAGTCATTTACGGTCTGGCCTTGACTAACTGTACACATCGAAAAATACTGTTTACTTTATTGCAGTCATAGGGCATGTTTTTTCAAGTACCTAAGTATATTGAGAAAGGGACAGATGCTTTTGTCGTAGAGATGCCTACATGGTCCTTTGTGAACTGTAAGGCAAGTTATTCGTTAGAGTGGGATAGCATCAACAGTGCCACACGAACCCAATCTTCTGATTGTCCGGAAAAGTCTGCGACCAAAAGTGAAATATATTTTAGCCTCCAGTTCCAAAACTAATTAAGTATATAAAAACAAAAAGTTCTCAGTGCAAACTTTAAAAGTGCCGAATAAAATAGATTAATAATTTAAACTGTCGCCTTCTTCCGCTATTTTTATTAACAATCCCTGATTAAATCTGTTTTGTGTATGTCTGCGTTTTGCGTTGATACTGTGCTGCTCTTAATCTCCCAACTTAAGCATGCATACTCTTGTTCTGTTATCAATGTCTATTTTAACTATAATAATATAATATTATTTATTTACTATTACTGTTTACCATGTATGTTTATCTCGGGCTGATTAAATAATGATTATAGTCCTTCCCATGCAAGAAATTACAAGGCACGGCCGGAAACGTCTTGGCTCTTAACTAATAAAATCTAAGCCAATGTGATATATCTTGTAACTTTCAACTTAATCAACTTTATATCTTTTTATAAAATCTTAAAATTCTAAATTAAGCTTATTTATACAAGTGTGATTAGTGTGATTACTAAAATGACTAAAAAATGTTTACTAAAAATTAAAAATATTTATAAAAGAAAAACCATAGTTTCATTGCTTTAATCCTGGCCCTCTAGTTAGTTCGATCATTCATTAAAAAAAACTTTTTTTAAAGGGTTAAGGCGCAAGAATTAAGGCAATGAACGTGTGGGTTGAATGCCAGATCATAAGCAAATGCTTCTATGAGCGATTGATACTGGCCATAATTTTCTGCCAACTTACCGCTGTGCGGTGGCTTAATTTTGAACTAATTGGTGTTCATAAGATAAAGTTATAAATACAAAGACAGTGGCGCCACTGGCTACTGCAAATGCAAGGCGAAGCCAAGTGCGTACGATTTATAATCCAGTTTGCGTTTGTCACCTGAACGACCTACTTGATTATTCGCACGTGAATCGGTCACATTGCTTTATTAATACAAGTTTTGTTTTAAATTTAAAACGGTTTGAGATTATCCGGCAATTTTGACAGGGTACTTATAGTAGGTTTCTTCATTATTGCTTATTTGTAGGGTAGAGTATAGGGATAGGTAAGATTTAGAAGGAATTGTTTTTAATTGAAATATGTCAAGAACAATTGAATCGATTTTGCTATGACATAAGGCAAATTCAAGCCCGAAAAGAAATTCAAATAAACTACTGAAATGTTAACTAACTTTCAACTTGGCCCATAACCTTATTCATAAACACTTGTCAAGCTTCTCTAAATTTAAATTATCATTCGTTTGTCCGTAACTGTCACTTTGAAAAATTTGCTTTTGCCAGACAAGGACATGTTTTTTTTTTTATGTGAATAGGAAGACAAACAAGCAAGTGGGTCACCTGATGGTAAGCGATCACCACTGCCCATAGACACCCGCAACCCCGGAGGGATTGCAGATGCGTTGCCAACCTAGAGGACTTAGACTTAGAACGTGTTTTCTTGTAACAGGTCAATTTTTTATGAATAAGGAGGTTAGATAAGATTTCAGTTGAAATCCGAATGTCACAAAGACTGTTCTCATTATTTATCATTTCTTGTAACTTAATATAAATCTTAATTGTTTCAACTTTGATCTCACGTAATGATACGTGAAGCCACTAAGATTAGATTACATACATACATAAATCACGTCTTTATCCCTTACGGGGTAGACAGGGCTTAAGGTAACAAGACCTAAAAGCCACGTTTAGCATGATTGTGGGCTTATAGGTGGAAAGGGGAAGCAAAATAGCGATGGGTTGCTAGCCGCATCGCCTATAACATGATTCTTAAGATTTTCGCCCATTCCCTCGATGGGCTTTTACCATCTGGTAGGTACATTGTATGTTTTTTCTTTGCTCCCAGACCAGTTTGGAGATTTCCTTGATGAATTAAGGTGCGACCACACCGCCGCTTAAAAAACGGTGACGTTACGGAATCGCAACAAAATGTAAGAAGAAACGGTGAGAAAACGTGACGCCTACGACACGTCACTGCGTATACGCGGCGGTTTGGTCGCACCCATAAACTACTAGCTGTTGCCAGCGACTTCGTCTGCAAAGAATTCGTTTATCGCTATCCCGCGGGAACTACGCCATTTTCCGGGATAAAAAGTAGCCTATGTGCTGTTCCAGACTTTTCTCTATCTGTGTGCCGAATTTCATCCAGATCCGTTGGGCCGTTCTTGCGTGATTGAGTAACAAACAAACATCCATCCATCTATCCATCCGTCCATACTTTCGCATTTATAATATTAGTTAGATACTTGAAGACAGAGTATCAAATTTGCGCTTAAATAAAGCAGAATAGATTGATCACATAAGTCGAAAAGGTTTTTTTTCTAAGGTGTACGTTTGTCTAAGGTTTCTAAGGTGTGTGTCTAAGGTGTAGAACGAGCAAGTTGGTCACCTGATGGTTAGTGATCACCGCCAACCATGGACACCCGCACCACCAAAGCATTGTAGATGCGTTGCCCTAAAGGGCTAAGATGGAATACTTCGTGCCAGTTATTTTCCCGGCTGTCTTACTTTTACTCTTCACGCCAGAACACAGCAGCGCAAGCATTGCTGCTTGGAAGCAGGATTATTGAGTAAGATGGTGGTAGTGATTTGGATGAACCCTGCATGAGGAACCCGCGAATTATATAAAAAAACCGGCCAAGTGTGACTCTGACTCGCGCACCGACGGTTCCGTATGAATTCGGCAAGTGAATATAAAATCTAGTGTTAGCAGAGCCCTGCATCCTAAACAGTAGGCATTGTGAGGTCATTTTATGTTGGTTAGGTATGTACTTACATCGACAGACAAGACATAAAAATTATGTTTTGTATGTGTTGTTATAGCAGCACATCATCTGTGAAATTTTCAATTGTCTAGCTATCACGGTTTATTAGATACAGCCTGTAGGCTTATTGTCTAACTCGCTCGCAATCGCCATCGTGTTCATTTTGACAGTTCATGTATGGGCTGACAATTGGCATCGGAATCAGCTAGCTGTCACGTTCATACAAGAACTGTCAAAATGAACACGATGGCGATTGCGAGCGAGTTAGACAATAAGCCTACTGGTGACAGACGAACAGTGGAGTCTTAGTAATAGGGTCCATTTTAAACCCTAAAAAACCGTTACTTCTTACAATTGTATATGAGACAAATGGTGGCATACCCTGTTTTTACAGATGACCTTGAAATTTAACAGCCTAGCTCACGCTACTATTCCTATACTATCATCGTAAATACTGAGTCAAACGTTATATCGTGGGAAGCCTGCCCCAAAATATGCCATGACAATACCTATTTAGATTTAGGTACTGAGCGTGCCTGTAATTTATATTTCAACAGGATTGATATGACGGAATCGTTTTGACGTGATAACGTCTTATAAATCGACGAACGCCGGCTGCACTCACGAAAAAGCATGAAAGAAAGAAAGAAGGAAAACATTGCGTTCCGCGTGACGTCAGTGTGCAAGCGAGAGCGCGGAACAAGCGATAGAGAGGCACTATATTCACTCGTGACGTCAGAGCTAGAAGTTCGAATATGGTTTAGGCGCATAACGTCCCACTCGAATAATGTCCCTTTGTCCCTTTCGCGAAATGTCCCTTCCTAAATGCCCCTTACGCAAAACGACCCTTCTGCAAAAGGCCCCGTTCGCAAAACGTCCCTTCACATAAATAAAGTCCCGTTCGCAAGACGTCCCTTTCGCAAAATTTTCCGTTCGCAAAACGATCCTTATCCCATGAGAAGACTCATAGTCTCTACTGAAACAAGCTTTTGCGAATGGGTCATTTCGCAGACGGGACGTTTTGCGAACCGGGTGGGATGGTACCTTTTTAGAAAGGGACGTTTTGCGAATGGGGTATTTTGCATAAAGGACCATTTGCAGAGAAGACGTTTTGCGAGTGGGACGTTGTGCGACCAAACCTCGAATATGTTTCTTTATGACATTATCACGTAAAACTACCGTCCGTTAAACGACTTTATAGACAATCGGTATTTGTTGGGCAGCGCTGATCGAGCAAAGCGCCGGCAGCGAGGAGCGCGAGGACTCCCCGTGCCACTTCTCGTGGGTGCTGAAGCAGCTGGCGCGCGAGAACATACCCGGCCTGCCGCCCGGCGGGGGACTCGCCGCCAAGTAAGTACTATACCACCCGCTAGGATACATCCCACGGAGCACCTAACCTAAACCATTAAAACAATAAACAAGTACTAGAATATGGATATTTCATTAAATGGTTTATTTACATTGTTCGCAATTTCAATTGACAGCGACTTTGATTGAAGTTGCCGCAAAATATCGATAGTATCGATTTCTTATTTAAACATTTAACCGCATAATATCCAGCTAATTTCGCCAGTCTTATAAATAAGACTTTACACGCAGGGACATATTTAGCGGAACATAAAAAAGTGTAGGTAACTATTTTTATTCTTTTTATTATTTCTGGTCAAGCATTAAGTAAGCGTTTTGCTAACTTTTTTGTGTTCCGCTAAATTATGTCCATGAGTGTATTTTTGACGGCTAAAAGGTTAAAGCAATACTATCGGTAAGCAGCAATACTATAGGTAGTATCGGTACAGAAATTTACGAAAACTATTGATACTATCGCTATCGATCAATTATTTTGTTATGCCGGTTGATTTGTGATGTCAACACATACCTTAAACTGTTGCACGTTTTTCAGGCAATCTCTTCTGGACAAGATATACCGCGAGTTCTACCCGGAGCACCCGGACAGTTCGGACACGTTCGAGTGCCAGCCGGAACTCACGGACCCTTTCACCAACAACTAGGCTCCACCTGCATCACCGACCCCTCTGACTATCCTTTTCTAACCAGTTTGAACCTTTTTAACGTTATCTGATCCGATATCTGTATCGGATAGCCGATATCCGATAGCCGACACCGTTTTCATGTTTCCCATAATTTTATCCGATTCCAAATGGTTGCCACGTATCGCGCGCATACAGAGACGAAGTAGATACACGCATATATAGCTCCCGGCAAACATCTTGAGTTTGACCTTGAGTGCGCAGAAGCGAATTTAACGTGTTACTCCTTCCACGGCGCCCTAGCCCAAGAAGTTTGTCCGACAGCTCACGGGCGTCCGATGGTGCAGCCAACATATCTGTCGGATCCGATAACCGATCGGACAATGTGAAACGTAGGTAAATATTTCATAATATTTTACTTGCCCTGATATCGTATCGGCGACCGATATCGGGTCGGATAGTGTGAAAACGTTCTTGAGCTTGCAAGAAAAATCCTGTAAGCTTTACATTGCCTGGCCGTGATGCGAACGGGTTAGAAGTCGTCGACCCAGTACGGCAATGTAATGCGATTTGCATGGTTTGAAGTCTGAAATGGGTTTAAATCTTACTGTCCACATTGTACATGGATTAGACTTCATTAGACGGTCAATATTGTTGTGTAGCTACTACAATACTCAAAGCTCGTTTCGTTCCATTCATACAAATGGACATTAATATGGGATTGAGAGGGACGGTATGATAATAATTTTGAATTTCGGAGTAGGTCCCATTTGGTATGATGAAATATAGCTCATAAAAACTGTTTTATTATGGTATCGAGTGTAGTGCAAACGAGTGCATATGACGGCTGGACTTGAGATTGATAAAGTATAAATTGTTGTGTTGAAAATAATTAAAATCGTAGATCGTATCTGCGGTGTTGAACATTTTTTTTTATAATCACTCAGTCATTAAATCCACGTAACTGTCAAGCGACACACATAGGTAATGACTAATGACCTATTTAGTGTCAGCGTTGGCGTTTAAGTTGATTTAAAGAATTATTTGACCCTTTGAACGCTTTCATATTTTAATAAAGTGATCTGACACTTGCCAAGCACCATGAATTAATAACAACAACACAAACACGACAGCAGCAGCACAAGAGCCAATGAAAATAGAAAAGAATGCTTTCAAATAGATTTTATGCATAATCGAAGCATGCCTGAGCTCATACGCCTTCAAGGATGGCGTTGAGAAGGTTAAATAAGTGAATATATTTTTAACTTTTTTGACGTGGATACTGGCTATGCAAATTTCAAAACTTATTGCGCTATTAAGTATACCAACGGATAAACTTTTGTCGTTGAAAAGGTTAATATCCTAGATTATGCATCTACAATATTAATTATATTTGACACAAAAATAATTTATAGTTTTATAATGGTTTCAGCCGTTGTGATTTTGGTGAGCCGCGTCGTGAGCTCGATACTGTCAAAGTATTTTATTGAATCAGGCGTTACTTTGCGGAGGTCCATTTCAATGAACACAAAATATTTACCTTGCTACTCCGCTACTTACGTGCAAGATAACCAAGCTTGTGCGAAATATGTACGTTTTGCATGCAAGCCCTCCCACCACTACTACCACACAAAACGTAAATAAAGCTTGGTTATCTTGCACGTAAGTAGCGGAGTAGCAAGGTAAATATTTTGTGTTCACTGTCAAAGTAGATTCAAAGTGGTCGGTGGGAAGCGCAGTGGTTCCAAGCCTCGAATAAGAACTCTGTGAAACAATATAACTTAAATGTTGATACGTTTTGACTCGTTTCAGTTTTGTTTCATAGGTTTCTTAGGGGCCCTTAGAAAGAATTGCACACTATCTCACTTAATAAGTACAAGTTATCGACTCTTAAAAAGGTTAAGTAGAGATTGTGTAGGACCGGTGTTAATGCGCCCTATTGGCTACCCAATCGTGCGCTGACTGAGCGGGACGCAGTTGTGTTAAAGTGAGATAGCACGATTGAGCCCGCGATTGGGCCGTCCGTAGCGCTTTTTTTTTTAATTTTTATTAGACCATACATATTCAAGTACCTTATGAAATAATTCAGGGATTGTTCGAGGATAGTGTATGATTTTGTTCTGTATGATGTTTATCCATGCTAACTCAATTTTTTGTTGAGATTGTCGTATTCTGAAGGTTTGTTCAAAATACTTCGTGTGACCATAGAGTATACATAGACTTGTGCCACTATCTGTGGTTGACCATAGAGCCATCAGACCAAAGACAAGAAAGTCTGGTGATAAAAGTAGCATCAGAGTAGGTGTAATTTGATCTGCTTTCACTTATGTTGTTACAAAAAGTTTGAAGTACTTACTATTTTGAACTGGTAACACCTTTGTGACACCCTTCAGATCTGGGTTACCTTTTATTCATCTGTCTATTCTTGTTTTTGTCTGAGGTAGAGTCTAAACTGGTAGTCTGAACGTTGTCGGAACTCTGAACACACGCAAAGCTATAATCTGTTCCAAATAAATTTGCTAGGAAGTACAACATTACCAGCGTACCTATTATGTAAGAATAGAGGTAAAAAAACTTTGTTTTCACTGTAACTCAGTCTACTTCCGCAACTTAATGTCAACAGTAAAATTTGTAAGAACCGTACTTATATCATTTGGGATATAAGTCATATAAGTTTCAAAATGGCGCCTTTAACTCTGTTATTCAGTTAAGTCGTGTCAAGTAATAATATTATTATGACTGCAGTTGATATATTAATTAGAATCAATAACCTCTTGCACATTTATTTGGAAGGAATTTATGTATGTAGAGAAATTGGGTCTATGGCTTAAACTTTAAATAAGGTTCAAGCATCTAAAAGACTGCACATATCAGTTCATTTGTGTAACTAATATTAACAACTTTTTAGCTTTATTAATACTGGCTACTTTTCTAGGTTGTCACATTGAAAAAGAGAAAAGCAAACCATAGAGTAAAAATGAGACTGGCCAGTGTCAATATGCTAATCGTGCGTAGACCCAATTCGTCTCAATAATGTAACGCTACGTAATACTCTAGCTGTCATCTGTAGCGCACTAGCTTTTATCGCGGAGTATGTAGATATCCCTTTCTAACAAGTGTTGTACGTGAGGGATGAACGCTTTATGTTCGCGATAAGCGCTAGTGTGCTGCTGTTGACCCCGGTATGTTTGAGTCCTAGACTAAATTGTTTTGTTTTAACTTTATGTTTAGAGTACAATAGGTCTGTTATCCGCAGCTCCACAGAAATTTTATTGTTTTACCTGAATTTTAAGTTATGATGTGTGCGTGGCCGAGTACAACAAAAACTGACAAACCACTCTACCATTGATGAGAAACTTAGTTAAATTAACTCTGGAAAATTCCTATATGTTTGATGGGAACTAGACGCCGCTGAAGTTATAGTACAACTTGTAAGCTACACGTTTTTACCACGAAAATGAGGTCTATTATGAGTTTTTTAAGCAGTTTTATATTTCACGTCTAGATGGCGTTGTTTCTGGTAGATTGTAGAGCGGCTGTTGCTTTTTTTTCTCCTCGATGTGTGGCACAAACAAATTACCGCGCTACCCTACCAATCGTAGGGCCCCGGTCCTTCGAACATGTTTTAAATATTATTAAGAATTTCCCCATTCAGTCGCGTTGCGTCTTACATTTTGTAGTTTAGTTTCGTTTTCGTGTTATTTTTTTTTGGCCATTCATAAATGTCATGATACTAGATGTGTAATATAGAGATTCGAGTAATATATGCGTATGAAAAGTGCACATATTTCTTTGTAAACCTCTTTGTTTTGTCATTGATATTGGCTATGAAACGATTCGCACAGCCAGGGCGGTCGTGTTGATCGTTTCATGCATCAATATTAAATAACAGTTTTTGATTTGTTTTCAGTCGAAAGCCTAAAATTTTTACGATGAAAAATGTAACGGTATCAAAATAAAATTCTCAATTTTTAACATAATAAAGTAGCTTTTTGTACATATAATTTCTGTATCTCAACTGCATAGTCATTGTCCAAAATATTGAAGTCATTTTAGGTGTTATCAACTTGGGGTTTGGATTTAGGGTTCTTAGTGTTTCGGTTATCTTCCATAGAGTTGTACTTCATTTTCTATCGTGTTATGAAATAAAAAGTGTAGTTTTAATTTTGCTTTTAAATTTTATTTTCTTATGCGTCTAGAATGTGTTCCCCTTTTTGTTTTGATAACTTTGGTATTGCTTTGCGAACGCTTCGTACTTAGAACGTTACTAATAAAATGTATTTGGTTATTCTTGATGTTTAGGTGTTCTCCATGACCGTAAGAAATGTGAAAGTAGAGAGAATCCGATGTTGATTATATCACTATAATAATAAAAAAACTATTGTTACCAAATTGAGAAAAAATAGCGACTGTTTGATGTCGGAGAATTTATTACTTTCCTCTTGTAAATAAAAAGAGAATCGATAAAATACTTTTGTACCTGTTTGAGAGGTTCATTAGGGTAACTAAATAGTTTTAAATGAACAAATTTATATCGGGCGGTATCCAACTCAAGCTTAGATGCTGTGTGTCTACTACCACGCTATAACATACAATACCTACGCGTTTACTTACAGACGGGATCTTACGCAGTGTCCCACTTCTGATGTACACATATCCAATTGTATCGAGCCAAAATAGACAGGCGACTGTGATTGGTCGATATTTTGCACAATGGGATCTATTGACCAATCAGGTGCAGTGCCGGATTAAGCCAGCGCGGGGTCTGTAGCAAATTCTGTCAAGGGGCCCTTCGGCTTCGAGTTTAAGGCATGCAAGATATTTTACACCCCTATCTAAATTAATATTTTTTTATTACGGTCAAACAGGCGTTGGAGCAAGGGGCCCCCAAATTCGCGGGGCCCGTAGCATTTGCTACTCTTGCTACGTGGCTAATCCGGCACTGATCAGGTGGTTTCGTATACTCGAGCATATTATCAAAGCCGGTCATGTGCCGGTGGAAAGATTAAAAATAAAATGATGAGGGTAGATGTTTATAAGACAGAAGCTAAGTACAAAAGGACGGGGGGGGGGGGGGGTTATTTCATTTTTACTTTTTTTTTCACGGGTTATAATTGTTGATGAAAAAGGTGTTAAGTACAGGATAAGTAAGATTGTCATGTCGGTCTGTAAGTAAGTGCAATATCAACTCTAGTTGGGAAACTCTCATAACATAGTTACTGGGTAACATAGTGCTTAAACAGCAAGCATCTCGTGTCTTAGTGTATTGCAAGATAACGTTTGGTGGTAGCAAAAAAAAGCTGTGATCAAAAAATTTATTGGCTCATAACTTTTAAGTATTAGCTGTTAGGTTATAGCCAAATTGATAGTTCTATGAGATCGGTAATAAAATTTTTGCTTCCATCAAAATATACTTGGTTTGAATTAACCTGTCCTGGAATTCCTTGCTCCTTTGGTAAGAAGTGTACAACTGTTTGACAGCCTTACTTCACTGCCGGGTGACGCATTATTTCGCGTTATCTTTTCATGACTGTAGTACTATAATAGTACTGTAAAGGTGCGACCACACCGCTGCTTAAACAACGGTGACGTTACGAAATCGCAACAAAATGTATGAAGAAACGGCGAGAAAACGTGACGCCTACGACACGTCACTGCGTATACGCGGCGGTGTGGTCGGATCTTAACAGTTATTACAACGTAATGCGTTTGCGGCATTTGATGAAAGCTGGTCCTCTAGTGTCACTCGCAACTGTGAACTTTATCTTGTCAAGTGAAGGTGCATTTTACATTATAGCTCATGACACTTTAGTGTCCTTGACGTTGAAAAGGTTAAAACGCTAATCTAAAGCCGATACTCATCTGCGAGCTGTAACAGTAACTGCGCGTTACAGTAACAAAAACCTGGACTGAGGATTTTTGATTGCTGTACCGTGTAACAGTTTCACCATCTCGACGATAATCGGTGACAAGTGACAATATTCTCTTTACATTACAAACTACAAGAATCTACGCCGATTGCCTTCATATTGACACGCATCGCAATTCGTTGTCGAGTTGGTGAAATAGGAGCGTGCTCGCAGGTGCTACCCTGCTATAGCATGTGTCATAGAGTTACTGTTAAACAAAGACAGGGAGAAATATTCAGAACTGACTGCCAACCTTCGTTAGTCGGAGAGGCATCTAAAGAAGAGAAGAAAGACAGCATATACTTGGCAACAGTTTATTTATCGAACAAATCAGAGGTAAAAATTCATAGATTGTATGAACGTGTTAGTAGCGGTGTATAGGTCGTAGGTGTACCTTTCTTGCGTGTCGTCGGATTCTTCGGGTTTGCGTCGTTTCACCTGCCTCGCCTTCCACTCTTTGGCCGCTGCTATCGCTTTCTGTTGATAAGGTTAATATTTATTTTCCTTCTGATCCAGTTCATTTAGAAATATTTACTTATTCTTTTGGTAGGCTACAACTACACTCAGCGGCATATTTAGCGGAACACAAAAAAAAATGAGCAAAACGCATAATACTTTATGCTTGACCAGAAAATAAAAAAAATAAAAAAATAGTTACCTAGACTTTTTTTTTTGTTCCGCTAAATGTGCTGCCGAGTGTAGTAGGTATATCAATTTATACGAAAAATGGAAAAATATTTTAGTGTGTATTGGAATGTCAGACTATGGGGTCGTGGTCCACCTTATTTTGGTCCGCCCGGAAAAGAAATGCTGCCATTATTTCGAATCACTGATAATTATTTTAATACAAAAATAGTTAGGTTAGTTAGGTATCTTTCATTTGCCTAAAGGCAGGCCCCTCTTCTCCACTGGGCACTATGGGCACGTGCCCAGGGCCCCGCGATCGAATGGGGCCCCCTAGTTCCTGCCAGATTACCAAATGATAACCGATATTTAGGTCATAGGGGCCCCATGATCCTAATGTGCCCAGGGCCTCAAATAGTTTAAAGACGGCCCTGCCTAAAGGGCAAAATATTCAGAGAAATGGGCTCCACCCTTGGTCGGAGCTCCGTCGAATACTTACCAGGGCCCTATTTTATAAAGCGACAAGTTACAATTTACAAGCGGAAGTCTCTTTCTGACCCTATGTGTTAGATAGAGACTTTCGCTTGTTAATTGTAAATTGTATTGTAGCTTTATAAAATAGGGCCTAGGTGGACCACGACCCATAGCCGGGAATGTCGCCGTCCTAGCGTGACAGCGTGACACCTAGGATAAACGCTATGAGGAGAAACTACGGTCATCTTTGGTGCTCGACTTGACTTGCCTCTTTGCGGTCTTTGAATATCTTGGCGCGATAGTCTTCAGCCTCTTGTTTCATCTTGCGGTGTTCTGCTTTAGTCTTGCTGTATCTATAAACAGTTATTCCTTTATCGCAACGGGAAGTACAACCCCCGGCACGAAAGTCTAGCGCTGACCTTGTATGCGCAGAAGTATAAAATAAGGTATCCGTGGGGAGAACACATGCGCAGATCCCCTCCACGTGAAACGTCAGCGCTAGACTTACGTGCCGGCACGTTTAGAGTTATACGCTAGATTGTTCTACTAAAAATTCTTGGAATTTAGATTGTTCTACTAAAAATGGAATAATTTCGAGTGTGAGCTAGCACAAGTGAATTTCTCATGCTGTTCCGCTTAACGTCAAATCTTAACGTTACGTCGCTTACGTGAGAAGTGTAAGTGAGATAGAAGATAGAATACCTACCGCTGGCTTCGTCTAACAGTCCAGCACGTTTACGGTTTTAAGTAGGTATCTCTATCCGTCACAAGAGCTTTTTATTGAAAACAAAAACCTGGGGCCTTACCATGACGTCTTGATTCATTTTAGCTGCCATTTTTGACACTTAGTATGGAGCTGACAGGGAGCGTTTCAACTTTGGTTCGGAATTGAATCGCAACCCGTCAGAACCCTCTGACGCTATATTGTTTTTGCAAAATCTGTTCTAAATTTAAAGTAAATGGGTTTTAGATATTTTGCGAGGACGACATTATGGCGTCAGCGGTTTCTGACGGGTTAAGACGTCATGGTAAGGCCCTCGGGTTTACTTTTAGCCAATAAAAAGGTAAGGCCCCTGGTATTAATATAACGGCCGCTTAGGGTCTGAAGGTGTAGATACTGTAGATATTTGTCTTCTAACTAATATTATAAATGCGAAAGTATGGATGGATGGATGGGTTACTCAATCACACCAGAACGGCCCAATAAATCTGGATGAAATTCGGCATATAGATAGAGAAAAGTCTGGAATAGCACATATGTTACTTTTTATCCCGAAAAATTCCCGCGGGATAGCGATAAAAGAATTCTTTGCAGACGAAGTCGCAGGCAACAGCTAGCTTATAATAAATTTGAAGATTTTCCGAAGAACTAGAGTCACCGACATAGCTCGAAGAGTATGTACGTTGAAGTGGCAATGGGCAGGCCACATAGCTCGTAGAACAGACAACCGCTGGGGGTGAAAAGTTCTCGAGTGGCGACCGCGAACCGGAAGACGCAGTATGTTGGCAGGCCTCCCATTAGAGAGAGAGAGAGAGAAACATTTATTTACACACATTCGATACACTCAGATATAAAACAAAGGAGAAATACAATATACAAACGAATAGTAAGTACCGATATGGTGTAAAATGGATCCCACTCAGCATAATGTTGCGGCAAGCCGCAACGCTGATTTTCAGTGGGACCCATATAAAATTATAAAACTAAACACAATACATAAAAAACACATACACTGTGGCGACACGAACGCAAGTGGAAAGCACTTCACAAATAAGCTGACAAATACACGGAAGTATGTATGGCAACACTCAACATTAGGTGGACTGACATCGTGAAAGTTGTAGGAAACCGGTGGATGCAGGTGACGAGTTGTCGTTCATTATGGTGTGCTAAAGGGGAGGCCTTTGTTCAACAGTGGACGTCTTCAGGCTGAATGATGATGATAATTAATAAGCTTATTTTTAGCATCTGGGAGTCGTCAACTGACTTGTGAACGAGCAGCCTGTGGGCCAGGTAGTGTATAGGGTTCTTCGGTTGGAGCGCCGCGACGTCGTGCAGGGCGGGCGGCAGCACCGCGCCCACCGCGTTCCACAGGTAACGGACCACCTCCGAGTCCAGGGAACCTGTACCGATTACCATTATAAGTGTAATCTAACTAATATTACAAATGGGAAAGTATGGATGGATGGATGGATGGATGTTTGTTTGTTACTCAATCACGCCAGAACGGCCCAACGGATCTGGATGAAATTTTGCACATAGATAGGGAAAAGTCTGGAATAGCACATAGGCTACTTTTTATCCCGGAAAATTGCGTAGTTCCCGCGGGATAGCGATAAACGAATTCTTTGCAGACGAAAGTCGCTGGCAACAGCTAGTAGTTAATAATTCCACTTAAATTTCCAATTCGTCCGCATAGAATTAGATTTAATAACATGGGGCCTTACCATGACGTCCTAACTCCGACTCAGTTCAAGTTTTAGCTGTCACTTTTAGCATGAATCTGACAGCGAGCGAACCTAAACTGAATCGCATTAAGACGTCATTGTAGGGCCCCTTGATGCTGATAGGTATATTCTGCAACATCAAAGATCAAAGCCTATTTTCACTCAAAGGTAATGTGACAATCAGCTTTGTTTTTCTTCTGATGGAGGAACTGTCGCAAAAAATTATTATGCACTTTCTTGGTCGACTGTATCAAGCGCACTAGGGATTGCAAAATCCGGTTCTTTTCTCAAATCCGGATTTACAAATTATCAACTTGTACAAATCCGGATTATCCGGATATTTCGGATTTTTATTAATATCTTGAAATTTTCATGTAATTACATGTTTTTTGAAACCTAATGGTGTTCAAATTTTATTTAAAAAAAAATCCCTAAGAATATATAAAATATAACTACAAAAATCTTTATAATCCGCGTTTAATCAGTCCAGTACTGCTGTGTCTGCAGTACAGGGGCCGTACCATGACGTCTTAATGCGTTTCAGTTTAGGTCCGCTCGCTGTCAGATTCATACTAAAAGTGACAGCTAAAACTTAAACTGCGTCGGAATTAGGAAGTCATGGTAAGGCCCTAGTACTACCGGACCGGCCGACTAGCTAGATCTATAGCTAGGTATGAGGTAGCCAGTAAAGCGCGGAGGGGAGAGGGATAGTGCTACGTGGCGGGGAACGAAACGAACGCATGAATGAATGAAATGAAACTAAATTCAATAGGAAATTCTGCTTAAATGCCAACTTTGTCAACTGTAATTGAAATCCGAAAAAACCGGATTTTTATGCTAAAAATCCGAATCTATAAAAGGCGACAAAAATCCGGATTTATCCGGTTATTTAGGATTTCGGATTATCCGGATTGCAATCCCTAAAGCGCACGCTCTCCCTGCCCGTTTTGAAAGGAGGACGACGATAGTGCAGAAGTATCTAACTTATACTGGCACTCCACTTGGCGTATTTATTCAAATATTTGCGTGAGTGACGGGGATGCACTATATTGTTTCTAGCGTATTGCGACGAAGATGCCAATAGCGCAACGCGAACACGCAACGCCAAGTGGAGTGCCAGTATTAGATTCTAACAGGTTATATCCGTAGGCTCTGATATCGGAAGTATCTCCACGTCACTCAAGTCTTTGATCTTCATGCCGCAATGAGGGTTGAATGTGTCAGAGTGTCCGCAGTCGACGGTCACCTGAGGATATGAGTCAATATAGACGGACCACTTTAGAGTCCTCGCTCGCGCGGTGCAGGGGCGCGAGGTGGGACGACAAAGGGGACCGAGAGGTGCGGGGGCTGGCGCACTACCCGCCCGCAACGAGAGAGCCCGCGGTCGTCCTACCCCGCGCCCCTGTGCTCGCGGGCGAGGACTTTATTAACCGGTCGGTGTAATAATAAATAACCACATGGTACTTAGGCCTAAATTCATAAAAAAAATAATGGAAAATCTTTGCAGGGATTTCAGTTAAACTAACTCAACCACTTGCTGAAATAACCAAAAAAATTTTGAATGATCTGTCTACTTACGTCCTAGACCCAAGAAAAAGACATTCTCGTGATTTTCATATCTGCCCGACCGAAGATCGAGCTCGGGACCTCAAACATCAAGTCAGGGTATCTAACGCTCTTAATGTGTGCCTGTCTATCATCATCATCATATCAGCCTGAAGCCGTCCACTGTTGAACAAAGGCGTCCCCCTTAGCACACCACAATGAACAACTCGCCACCTGCATCCACCGGTTTCTCGCTACTTTCACGATGTCGCCGGACCTAATGGGAGGCCTGCCAACACTGCGTCGTCCGGTTCGTGGTCGCCCACTCCTCTCCCTCAACGGTTACATAGGTACTCAAAGGTCAAAATATTATTGAAATTTGTTGGTCGACATGACATTATTACTTCACTATGACAGCGTTCCATGTATGCTCAACAGTCCTAGAGTGACGTACATGGGCTTAAGCATAGCTCTTCGAGCTATGTCGGCGAATGTGTATAAGTAATTTCTATTACAAAGTGGCCCTTCCTATAATGGTTCCGTTTTATCCTCTAGAGGTAGGTACGGATACGGGACCCTAAAAGCGATAGGTACCTTTTTCAGCAGCGTGTCTTCACCAAGTTTGTAGGAGCTGGTGCAGGCCATTACTTGGTAAATCTTCTCACCATCCTTCATGATGTAGCGGCCTTTGTCATCGTACGAGTGGACGCATCTTTCTGTCACCTATTCGAATTCGAAGATTTAGAAACGGGTTTAGGAGGCTTAGGTAAGTGCCTATGATTAGATATATGAAGAGACTAGCTTCTGCCCCTGACTTCGTCCGCGTAGAATTAACATTTGACATGTTTATCGCTATACCGCGATAACTATGCAATTTTTCGGGATAAAAAGTAGCCTATGTTTTAATCTAGGGTACCTACCAGCTATCTTCGTTCCAATTTTTTTCCAAATCCGTCCAGTCGTTTTAGCGTGAAGAAGAAACAAACATACACCCTCACTCACATCGTCACTCACAAACTTTCGCATTTATAATATTAGAATAAGGATTGATGAACGTGGATGAAGCGAAAGAGGCCGCCACTCAGGCCTTTTACTAAGAGATGTACTACTTACTTACTTACTGGCTGGGCGCCGCGACCCGAAGTGGATCTTGGCCTCTGACACCAGCATGCTTATTACGTAACTCGCTCGCGATCACCATCGTCTTCATTTTGACAGTTCATGTATGGGCTGACAATTGGCATCGGATTTAGATAGCTGTCACGTTCATACAAGAACTGTCAAAATGAACACGATGGCGATTGCGAGCGAGTTACGTAATAAGTCTGCAGACTTCTCCACGCCTTGCGATCCTGGGCCAGCTCTCGCCAGCCGTCAGCCCCGAGATCCGAGAGATCTCTTTGGACCAAGTCGCCCCAACGATACCTAGGCCGGTCAACTGGTCTACGCCCGCTCGGCCGGTCCAAGTACGCTTTTTAAGAGATTTTTTTCTAAGAGATGTACCTCTTTGAAATTCCTGTCGCAATCCACATGGCACGTCCGCAGGCCAGAGTCAAAATGGTACACTTGGTGACCGTACTCGTCTACATGGTATGGTCCGATAGCGTCCGCATACAGCATCCAATTCGGACCTTTAGTAAAAAGAAAACTATTTGTTTCATGTCGCTCCTACACACTACTTCAAGTTTGAAGTTTCAAGTGTCAAAAATTCACCCCCTCCTGAGGGAGCCACCCAAACGTAATTTTTTGACAGTTCAAAGTTAAAACTTGAAGATGTAGGAGCGCGGTGGAAAAGTAACTTTACTGGCGAAATACGTTTTGCTAAAATAAAGCATGGGTGAAAGCCATTAAAAAAATACTGTTGAACCAGTTTCACCACACTGACATAAGTTCTTGTATCATTCAATCACGATTATTATTTTGAAAAAAATCTGTGTAGCTCTTTCAACAAAGTCATACCACGAACACAGAAGAAAGTCACCAACGCCTTGGCTGCCTTGATCAAGTTCACTTTGGCGAAGTCTTTGCGCTCAGCGTAGGTCTTTGCCATGTTCTGCCAACACTGCTGCTTAGCGCCAGGGAGCTCTGTGGTACTTTAAAGAGAAATAGCTTATCTACATTACTAACAATAATATGGACAATATTGTTTTATGTGGTCTGAATTAAATGATTTTTATTTTATTTTTATTTATCTTAATTTTTAATACCCTTAATAAGTACTTTTAAGTTTTAAGGTAGGTTTAGATGGCACTATATAAACCTTTTGGTGTAGGTATAAACTTAGTCAGACACCCGAGAGTTCCAACATCTTTAATTAAGTATCTGCGCTGGCGACATAAATTGCAACATCTTTAACTGTTCAACCGTTTATTTTGTGCACTAACTGGCCATAAAGACTGCACATTGGTCTTCTCGGCTAATTTCGGCTTCGTAGAGCGTTGTCTAGCTCTAACTTACGTGATGCCAATTGTATCTTTACAAATACCGTAGTGCAAACTTTATGGCTGGGTACTGTAGTTTTTTCTTTTCGCTGCATAAGATAATCGCTTAAATACGCGGATATTGACCTAGAGGTATTAAATGAATAACAAAGAATGTCTTCAGAGTAAGACAATAATTAAGGAATCACTCAGTGTGCACGTTTGGCACGGGTGACAGTTGTGGAGAGACTGCCCTCACTGGAGCGCGTCCCGCCTCGCCACACTACTGACTGACTTTTATAATCAAAACAATGCATGCCGTGGCTTCTCGCTCTCACAAGGTTGTGGATGAAGTGTTTATGTCATCCACACTGGCGCCCAATGTGGGACTAGTGTTTATTGATCCATATGATTTGATTACAGTTTAATAGGGTTCGATGATAAGAGTTACTTTCAGTTGCGAGAGAGAGAGATACCGAGCGAGCGAGAAAGTAGGTTGCGTTTAGAAATCAGTTAAGCGCGCGCTACATCGTGAATTAAACCACGAACACACTTACGTCATAGAGTTGTACACAGCCTCTTCCTTTTGCACATCTTCAAGCTCGGCCTTCAGCTTTCGCAGGGTGGTGGCGATCTGTTCGAACTCCTTCATACGCTCCTGGAAGTACAGCTCCTCGTGGCGCAGCATGCCGATCGGTTTGTCGTGACTGCGCTTGATCACTTGAGAACGGATCTTGTCTATGGATTTATCGATCTATAAAGTTAAATAAGGATATTTAGGGCCTGTTGATTCCATCTCTATTTATTACTACGAAACAGACAGAGACGTCATCATAAATAACTGACAGTTAAGGAGTGGTGAAACAGGCCCTTAGTGGCAAAACATTATGATGACTCCGAAATTCGATTTTAGAAGTTCGTTTCGTGCCGTTCCGCTTACACTAATAGTTATTTAATTTGAGCGAGAGAGGCACAGGGCACAGGCACGGTACGATACGAACTTTGAAAGTCGAATTTCAAGTAGCCCTCTAGGGTCCATGTTAAGCCAGCCGTAATTTATTTTGTTCAATTAATTTCCCGAGAGATGGCGTTGTCACGTAAACGGCCTTACCCGTTTTTGAGTGGAGTGATTTCAAAAACCGGTCGTTACCGCAGCAGCCTTAATCTTCCAGGAGGGGTCTCTGCGGCTCATCATCAGATTCTCCTTGTGCTTGTCGAGGCGAGGAGTTGGTACAGCAGCATGCTACGCTCGGATCTTTTGGAGTAGGCAACACTGGTCGCGAGTAGCAAGGCGTTGTCTTCAGTTTTATGACCACATTCCGCGATGTCAAGACAAGTTACGGCGTCTGAGACGGTTTTACCCCGTGTTAGGGTATAGCCTCAATGTTTGAAGAGGGGTCGATTTCAAGACAAGTTACGGCGCCTGAGACGGTCTTACCCCGTGCTAGGGTACAGCCTCAATGTTTGAAGAGGGCTCCTTGTTGCTTAACACCAGCTGCTCCTTATGCTTGTACTTCATCAACCCCTCCCCCTCCCCATGACCATGTGACGAACTTTACAGATGGTATAGTAAACACGGGTAATTACGCGGACTCGCTTAATTCCGTGATACCATGCTCGAAGCTTTTCCTGGCGTTACATGAGCAAATATAATTTATTTAAATGCTACCTTATGACGCAGAAAATAAGGCTTTTTTAGTTTAAAAAAGTCTCATAGCTACGAAAAGCTTCAAACCAGCTTCAAACATGGTATCACGAAGTATCACGGAATTAAGCGAGTCCTTCATTATCCGAGTTTACCCTACCTTTTGAGTGATGTAATTTAAAAATCGTTCCTTGCCTCAGCCTCAGCAGCCTCAATGGTCGAGGAGGGGTCCCTGCGGCTCAGCATCAGCTTCTCCTTGTGCTTGTCGTAGAGCTGGTGCAGCAGCGTGTTGAGCTCGTGCTCGCAGTCGTCTTGCAGGTGCCGAAGATTGTTCCGCAGCCGCAGCAGGATCTCTTGGATGCTGACGCTGATCTTGGTCAGCTGGAGTATTAGTTAGTATTAGTAGTATAAGCCGTTCGAGATGGAGACGGATTGGAGAGGCGTAGGGTTGCCCAACGGTGGGCGTCTACATGCTGAAGAAGAAGAGAAGTTAATATAAGTATCTAGTATTAATTCTTTAGTATTAGTTACCAACTTTGTAATACCATGGTTGTGTTAATAAAATAAATGAGTAAATCACTATAACCACGGACTTAGCTTTATTCTGAGCCTTGCAATTCACGACGGCGAGTGAGCTTTATTTGTGGTAAGCGTGTATCTGCATACGTGTCAGTGTGCGTGAGAGCGAAAGCGGGTGTGGTAAGCATAAAAAAATTGAAATCTCGCTCGACAATCGCTCCGCAAGACATGCACAAGTAGAATATTTTTTTAATTTGGAGCGTTTATTTTTCTACTTATTCCGGCGTTAGTGACGCCGCGACAAAGCTAATTTTACAAGGTTCTAATTAAAAACTAGCTTTTATGTAGCTCGTCTGCACCAACAGATTTGTGGCCCAATTCCCGAAGCCAATAGTTACAATTTTACAAAACTTAAGTAGGTAATTTATATAATTTTACTCGAAAACTTTCGCATTTATAATATTAGTAGGGTAGGACAACGTGTATTTACGAACACGGCAACACAGGCCTCATATTCCAAAATCCAATTTTGGAAGTTGCCATACCGCTTACACTAATACTCCTTAATTTGAGAGTGAGGCGGTACGTCAAGAACTTCGTAACTCAAATTTCATACTGTATGTCTGTTATATATTTTTTTTTGCTTCGAAATCCACTTGAGATACAAACATGATCTGCCAACAGCAACGAGATGTAGGTGTGCGCAAACTCGAAAACTTCATTCTTCTTAGTCACAGATATAGGGAAATGCTTCTTCGCGAACGCTTCCATTTGTTCCTGCTTATAAATCTTCTCGGCTTCGTCCTGCAACTCGTACAGCTTCTCCATATGAGACTCGTATTTCTTCGTAAGATTGTCGAATAACTGAGAAAGATAACACAGATCGGCCATTACACTGAGAGCTTGCTTGGTAAGTTTTTATAGAACAAACGTCTAGATCGTGTTGGCGAATAATTTCACAGCGCCCACTAGCGGCATATACCATAGTAACGAAACAAGCTCTTAGCATTGTGGCTCTCCCCCACCATCGGTTTCAAGAGCCACAAGCAAGTCACTCCCAAGTACCTCACCTCAAACATATCGCTTTTTGACACTTGCAACCTTAGGCGTTCGTTGTGATTGTGACAAAAAAAATACACTTATAATCACTCAGTATATGTATTACTAAGCTGCTGCCAGCGACTTCGTCTGCAAAGAATTCGTTTATCGCTATCCCACGGGAACTACGCAATTTTCCGGGATAAAAAGTAGTCTATGTGCTATTCCAGACTTTTCTCTATCTATGTGCCGAATTTCATCCAGATGCGTTAGGCCGTTCTGGCGTGATTGAGTAACAAACAAACATCCATCCATCCATCCATACTTTCGCATTTATAATATTAGTTGGATAACATGCGACCGTATATTTATAAGCCTGTGCATCCATGAAACGTGCGAGAGGGAGCGGAGAGTTGTGTATGAAAAAAAATGTGTGGCGCCATCTCTTGACATTATTCGTCATTCTGTTCTGTAGCTACCCAACCGATTTTAAATTTATCTTAGAGCCCTCCTTGATCGGGTCGCCATGGCGATTTTAATATACGTTTTGGCGACGTCTGGCGACATCGCCACGGCGTCGCGGTGAGGCATTATACTTACAGTTTGCTCTTCCGGTGTTTCTATCGGCATAAAAGTTTTTTGGAACATTTTACACTTTGTCGTGCCCACGTTTATAGTGTGCTGTATAAGATTCATTATTGTCTTCTTGTCGATAATATTGCACAATCTATCGCATTCTTTCATGGTTTCGTCCACCGTCTCTGTCCAGTAATTGACGAAGCTATCCATCAAGATTTTGATATCCCCGTAGTAAGTGTGGTACATGCCGTCCTCATACTTTACTGCGTTAAGAAACTTCACATAGTTCAGTAATTTTGAAGTTATGTCTTCTTTGTGAAGGATTATGTAAACCGTTGACAACGTTACGTTTCTACAACCTGCTACGAAATGCTTGTAAACATCCATTGGATTTTTATATTTTTTGTATAATAATAAATTTTAAGCGTCAAAAGTCAAGTCGACAGACTTGACTAAGAATTTGACAGACAGGAAATCCCACGGTAAACCCTTGTATTAGTTACATCTGCAAAATGCCTTGGTCTTGCTTGGGTTATCCAATCTGATTTTATTTATTGTATTGCACGGCTTTTTTATTCTAGACTTCCATTATTTTTAAAAGAAAGCGGGTTTTACTAAACCGGAAACAACATTGAATGTTGAGAAGAAGAATGTTGCCTTTATATAAAACTATTTTTTTTTTATTGACTGAAGCAATACATACTGTCTGAAGTTTGCGTTAAACTATGCCTACATAAAACATTACAAAAAAAACAAACAACTATTTAACATATACATATATTGTATGAAAATTAACATAAGAAATATTTTTCCCGGTTGTCGTCCGTTCTCAAACCATTCCCATTGTTCATTCATCTTGAAGTGTACTCATTCGTTTCGTTCATTGTTCATTGAGCTCATTCGCCGATTGATGGATGGACTCTGGAACAGAAATGTCATCTGTTATCGAAATTTTATCTAAAACACCTGAAATATGAATGATAACACGTGTTTATTGGCTGGATCTGCAATCATATGCACAAAATAGGCTTTGTTAAGCAAGCTGGTGGTCATAACCAAGTTCGGGACCGCGAAGATACACAATTAAAGCCTGTTTTTCCGGTGTAGAGGTAAGCCTAATTTTGTTCATCAATTAATGTTCATCTGTCTTAATTTTGATACATTGACGTGTATTCTCGCTAATATTAGTTGCCTCGAGTGATTACTTTCTTTAAATGTGTTTACAATTGATTATTTAACGATGCTACGGTGTGTCCTTCAAGTTATTCTAATTGGTCGTTTGATTGGCTGCTTATTTACATCAGTTACCGCGGTTGATACGTGACGTGCGGCACAAAGATATTGTGCCTATCGACCACACGTTTACAAGGTCTATTGGCCAAATATCGCGCGCGACAGTTCGCTAACACATATGACCCAGTTAGAGACGATTTATGTAACCTGATATTGTACTAGGCGGCCAATATTTTTCCAAAACAACAATGTGTCATCCTTGTTTTCGCAGGCACCTTGCGGAAACAGTGAAGATGGCGTGCTGAGGCTTATGCTCCTTTGTTTACAATCATTCCAGTATAAAACAATATAAAAAAAGTGAAAAAAAATGGCAAGATACTTCGAAAACACTGCAACTTTTAACTTCAGCTGGGACCAGGTTGCGTCTGGATATTGGAAACGGTACCCTAACCCACAAAGGTAAGTAATTCACACTATTATTTATTGGTGTTGTCTGTAACAAGGCTGGAAAATATCCTTATTTATGACTTATGACCTTTAGACAATGAACTTAGTATTGAAGATAGCTAAGACTAAGAAATTTATAGAAAGTCTAAGCAACCAATAGGTTTACCCAACTCTAAATTAGCTTTGTGTTGCATTTATGGACAGCCTGACAATAAGAAAATACAATCTTCATACATGAAAATATTTTTAAGCATATTCCATTTGTTACTGAACTAATTATTGTAGTATAGTATCTTGTCTTGTACTTTGGACTTTGTAACTGGTAATTCATTTGAAACAGTTCTCAACATGCAAAGATACTTTAATAATAGGGCCTACATGCACATATCGTCACACCTCTTTCCCACAGGGGTAGGCAGAGACTACTTCCTAATAATGCCATAATTTGATACTGTAGACATTCTTACATTTTACACTGTATTAAACATTGACAAAATTGGTTATTTATTAGGTTGCTGACCTTTTACTTTAGGTTGTTTATTGGCATCAATATAAACACAAAATGACCTCAATTTTTGAAGCAAGGCAGTAAATTTATGCATGCAACTTTTATTATTAAGGTTGAATTCCATTCTGCCTTATTTTATTATGTAAAGTTGGATATGGATTGATGCCATTATTTTGTATATTTTAATTACCTGGTTGTTAGTTGAATAATAATTGAATGTTGTGCATTGTGTTGAATTCGATGACCGTCTTCACCTACATACCCACAATCATGCTAAATGTACTTCTAGGTCTCATTATCTTAGGCTCTGTCTACCCCGTAAGGTATAAAGATGTGATTGATGTATCTATGTATCTAAGTTGATAATGTCCCCATTCTAATTTTACTTAATGTGGTAATTTAAATGGTAAAACAATTAAGTAATTAAAGAACCTATTTCTTGTCTCAAATGTGAATTTGATTATGTGTTTATATTTTTACATCGCCCGGGCCGTAAGTAGTGATTTACCGCCCGCTACGCGAGCAGAAATCATCCTTCAGACTTCCTGGCCAGGGAAAGTCTTAAAATTGTGTACACACCTCAGGCAGTAAAATAAAAACCTCGGGTCTCATGTATGAGTTCCTGCGATCCGAAACACTTTATTTCACCACCCTCGGTATGTAATGTACTATTCTACGTCAGCCTTTTCATTTGTGTTTTCTTTTGTTACAGCACACATGTGTTGTCCGAAGACACGTGGTATAGACAAGTCAAAGATGGCTGCCTTTACACAAAGAGGTTACTAACGAAAACCAATAGAGTACCGAAATGGGGCGAAAGGTATGTTGATTGCTTTTTAAGAGTGTGTATTCCTACTGAGCTGGCAACGTCGCATTTTTGGTGGTTTTTTACGATTATTTCACAGAAATTTAATGAAAGTTACAAATGTGTGTCTGTAGTGCATTTGGTTTTTAGTGTATCAATGTGTCCAATGCAATGATGAATACTTTCAACATCAAACTACCGTGAGACTCAAACATACTTACAACAAACCGGATCTCACATATAAAAGCCAAAGGAATGCATTCCTTTTTTTTTTTTTTTTTTTTTAATGGGAATAGGAAGGCAAACGAGCAAGTGGGTCACCTGATGGTAAGCGATCACCACTGCCCATAGACACCCAAACCCCGAAGGGATTGCAGATGCGTTGCCAACCTAGAGGACTTAGATGAAATGCCTCTTGTGCCCGTAATTTCCCCGGCTGTCTTACTCTCCACACCAGCGGCAGGATTAGCGAGTAAGATGGTGGTAGCGATCCGGACGGACCTTGCACAAGGCCCTACCACCTGCATCCTTTGGCTTTTATACGTGAGTTATCCCCAGTTTGTTGTAACAATGATGAATAATTTTAATAATAAAATAAAAGTCCATCACGATCAATTGACAACATTTCATATTTCTGAGCCTATAATTTTAATGGTTCTCTATATTTTGTTTGAAAAGATGAACATGCTGACAGTTTAATTTTTTCGCTAGGGTTTGTATTTAAATTATAATTAATTTATTAATTTTTGCTTATTCTAAAAGGGCGTAACTCCGATACTATCGCAGAATAGACACTTATCCTTTTGTCTTTTCTCTATAGAAAAAAAACTGACGTCAATTTCAAATTGTCAATGTCAGCCCCTATTCTCCAATATTCGATTTTCTAGGTTGGCTTCGTGCTGTTCCGCTCATACTAATAGTCATAATCTTGAGAGTGAGAGAGAAGGTATGCAACGAACTTCGAAAACAGAATTTCAGAGTTCCTCCTGTACTTTGAAGTTGTCAGAAATACAAAATTATGATCGCTTATTTTTTCTCGTGAAAAAAGCAAAGGCGTTTCACCTATCCTGTGGTAGTTTTGGTAAAATTAGGACATATTTTTAATATTTTTTTATTTTTTATAATAAGCGATATTAAAGTTATATAAACATATTGCAGTGATCAGGAGGCAAAATACTTTCGAACCATATATACATTTTCAGGTGTTATAAAAATGAAATGTTTTCAATTAGGGCAATTAGGGTCCCTTAGAAAATAAATATAACATGGTCGATAAATCACATCTGCCTTGAAGAAGCCATAAAACATGCTAAAAATATCTTCATGAAGGATATTATTGTTATTTTTCTGAATCATAATGATATGGCAACATTTATCAACGATGCAATTACACATCAATTTCCCAAAGCTGACAGTTTGAGAAATCTTATCTTGTTGTTATCGCTCATACGAAATTCTTATAGATGTAATATTTTTTGATAATGGAGGAGTGGCATAACAATGTTAATGTTAATTCATACAAGTTTAAACAGGTTACGTAACGTGGTTTTAAAACCTAGCTGTGTATGAATTAGATATATGTTAACACGGCAAGTTAAATGAAAGCTGTCCGTCTGTCTGTCAGTCAAGACCTTTTTAGGAATGTGTAATGTAAGAAGATATCAAGTTGATAGAATGGTTCGGTCTTGCATTGCAAGTCATGTTTGACCCACAAAAGCACCGGGTACCACTCTGGGAGTGCCGGCAGAAGTGAAAACTACACAACACGCATGCTCGCGCAAAAAGAAAAAAAAAGAAAAAAAACTTTTTCTGCACAAGATTCGAACTGTGGTCACTTGAGAGAACGCACTGTTATTCCACACCTTATCCCACTAGCCCAAACGCACATACGTTAAAGCGACGAAATTAACGTACACTTCAAAAATCGAACGCGACTATAGCTTTATTCGTATTTCAAAATAAGCTCTTAGAGGATCCTGATATCCTGGTACTTAAACTCTCCCTCCGTCTTACGTCTGACGCGAGCTTAACATTTTTTACCCATCCAAAAAAGTGCCATACACCGCTAAAGAAGTTTACACATCAAAAATGAAACTGTTTTGATGAGTCGCCGTTGTTACAGATTTTTCAACGCCAAATCCATTAAAATTGTCGAAGAGAGCGTAGTGGATCCCGAGAAGAAGATCCTCGTGACGTATACGAGGAATTTAGGATACACCAAAGTTATGGTAAGGGTTCTTTTTATTAGTTTGTGGCCCCAAGATCCAATGTCAGTTGTACACGCTACACTTATTTGTACCGGGGACACTTGATACTAACAAATATTTGTACTGGGGACACTTGATACTAAAAAATATTTGTACTGGGAACAATTGATTGATACCTAACAAATATTTGTACTAGGGACACTGGACGCTTGCAAATATTTGTACCGGGGACACTTGGCACTAAAATATTTGTGCAAGGGACACAACACTAAAATAATTGTCCTAGCAGTGCCGCCAGCACTTCTCCCGGCCCCTGCGGTCGTCCCACCCCGCGCCCCTGCACCGCGCTGGCGGGGCTCCTTTAATCGGTCGATCTATAACATAATCTACTTGTTTGTTTAAAAAAAAACATTTTCTGATTTGCTTTGTTTCAGAGTGTGGTAGAACGAGTAGAGTACCGATCATCGGGAGCCAATACGACAGTCGCTCGGCGCTCGGCCTGGATCGATTCGCAAGTGTTCGGCTTCTCGCGCGCCATCCGAGCGTTCGGCGTTGAGCGCTTCCGTAAGAACTGCACGCAAATGGTGAGTCTGTCTCGCTCACACGTACAGCGATAGAGCGGAATTACCGATCGTAGGACAATCCAAGTGATAGCTAGTTTGTACGTTGTTTTGAACATAGCCCCCTGTGTGGCCATAGCCACCATAAAGCTATCATAATGTTATGGTCGAAAATTGTTAGGCAATTTTTGTCCAGTTGAACCTGATTATAATTTCGAAAAATTGATCTCCTCAAAAGTTGATGTTTTCAGTCTAGTTTTAATTAGACGAAACGATCATTAGACCAAAATATTATATTAGGACAAAACAATATTTCCACCACCCCAATATTGCAACATGATTTGGTTGAGCAGCAGCATACTCACAAGCAAAAAAAAAACGGGCCGTTATTTTTGCTCGTCAGTGTATTTATCTCTCAGCTTACTTTTAGTAAATATTTACCTATGTAAAGAAAACCGACTTACTGACTTATTGGTTGTCTGGAAGAGATCGCTACTAAGCGATAAGATCCCCTATTGTATACTTTGTTCTTTGTTTCTGTATTGTTTTGTACTGATTTGTGGTGTTCAATAAAGAGTATTTGTATTGTATTGTATTGTAAAGTAACGCCCAATCAATACGCTCACTTATATTACAGTACACGGTCATAAAAATTTTTTTGGAAAGAGAATTGGCGTCACCTAAGTTCGAGCGAGACAACGCTCTACGAAGCCGAAATTAACAGACCGATGTGCAGTCTTTGTGGCTGGATACTGTAGTTTATCTATAACATTGCTTAACATGCATTTCCAGTACAACGGCTTCAATGGAGTCCTCCTCAGCCTGTTCCCCAAGCCGATGGCTTCCCAACACATGACACCGATGACGCATACCCTCAAAGAGATGCGAGAGGCGGCAGCAGCAGCCACCGACCGCGCTAAGGCCAATGTACTATCATCAGTCAATAGGTCTTAACAGGATGACCAGGGTGAAGACTAAGGGATACAGTTGACAGAGAACACAGGTAACTTAAGGCCTTTACAGACTGCAACTTAACTGCCAACCGACTGCCCATATTTTCTACACTGTGTTTTAAGTGAACCCGGAATACTTCAACAGTTGGTTTGGTTGGTTCGGCTGAACACGCCTGGAGATATTTTTCAGGATTTTTTGTAGATATTTTCGGTTGATGTTCAGAGGGTTGACTTAACTTTGAATCCAACCGCCTACTAAAATATTCTGGAATAATTCTGAGACACATTCTTTGGCAGTTCCATTGCAGCCACTGCATGATAATTGTTATTGTAATGTATTGGGCATCTTTTGAATTTACAGTTGACAGTGCGGGTAACTTAGGGCCTTTACAAACTGCAATTGAACTGCTAACTGACTGCCCGTACATTTTTTATTGCAGTGCCACTGCAGCCTGTAGTTTAGTGTAATAGAGGTAATCTGGGAGAAAACAACAAAGCTGTTTACAGAAAAATGTAGAAGCTAGTAAGTACAAGAAAACTAATTTACTTAATTGAAGATTGATTATTGTACAAATATAATTGGTTAAATGGGTTCGCTTTCGTGTTGCTCTGGGAGCAGAGAAAAAACATAGTATGTACTAGAGGTTTCTCTTCCCGCGCAGATCTTAAAAGCCCATCGAGCGGGCGTAAATCTTAGGAATCATGTTATAGACGATGCGGCTAGCGAACCATCCCTTAGTTTGATTCCCTTTTCCACCTACAAACTCAAAATCACGCTAAATGTGGCCTTCACAGGTCTTGTTTCCCTGAGTAAGTGATAAAGACGTGGTTATTATGTTATAGTATATGTAGGTATGTATGGTTGCAGTTACGTTGCAGTCGAAATGCAGTCTGTAAAGGTGATTAGAATGCTGCTGGTAATGGAACATGGAAGTTTGTAACTGCCAAAAGGTTTTATTCTCTGCCACTTATTTCAAAGTAAAGACTTCGAAAGTTCCATATGGTTCCATGTCATAATAATTTACATAGTGACGAACTATGTGTTATTAAAGGGGAAAGGCTTTTTTTTATAAAACTTCCATTAATTTTAACGATTCCGGTTCGTTACAGCCAAATATAATGTGTTCCTAGAATATCAGAATGTCAAAACAGCTTATTCTCATAATGTCTAAAGCTCGAAATGACTTACGTCTACTTCTTAAATTACCCTATTCTTAATATGATTATAATTCATTTAGACTATCGTGTTATGATAAACTTTCAATTCTACCGTTTCTCAAAATGTCTAAAACTTGACTTGATCCATGTTTTGATGAATTTTCAATTATATCATTTCCCAAAATGTCTAAAACTCTAACTATACTTCATTTAATTTAGTATGAGAAACCACAACAACATTATATTGCGGCTCGTGAACTGTAATCTCTTTACGATTTGTACTAGAGTAACAATTGACGCCACGCAAATAAAGTGGCATTAAAACAATTTTATTTTGCGGCTGCCAAACTATTGCACTGTACTGTTTGCTAGGTAAGAAATAGTTGACCAGCCGCAATATAATGTTATTGTGGTTTCTCATTCTAAATTAAATGAAGTATAGCTAGATACAAAAACGTCACATTGACAAAATATCTAAAACTAAGTATCCATGGAAAATATTGTAAATTATGTTGAAGTTTACAGTTTTTAAGCAATGAGTAATTAAATTAATTATCAACGGCATCCCAATTTGTAGTATAAGCCCGTGCTCATAGGGACAGTTTTTGTTTGATCATTTACAAAAGCGTAGTAGAATTATAAATTGCTAAAACAATTCTGTTAAACTGAACTTATTATTTACATTTATAAATACGTAACACTAAAAATACTGCGTGGTTTAAATTTTAGGTATTATGAGACAGTGTCATCTTTGGGCCTGTAAACAAAAGGCATTATTTGAATTTTGGTTATTATGAAACTATGAGCGTTTTCACTTTCAGTCTTAATAATAATTCGGTATTTGAAAGGTATTTACCAACTATACAATTTGGATATTGGATGTAATGTGTGAATGTTATTATGACATTTTATTGTATTGAAAATAAGTCAATTTGGAATTTAGACGTTTTGAAATTAAGACAATTTGAGATTTAGTAAAATATGTAAGAGGGCCTTATGATTTAGGCTGTAACGAACCGGAATCAGTTTATCTACTGGATTAGGGAGGCGTGCAATATCATCTTTTAAAGAATCATTGTTAAGTCTAAATTACATTCATTCATTCACCCTTTATTACTTTAATTTTTTTTATAAACTGCCTAGATTTGCCAGTGTGAGTTTCGGCGACATCCGTTCCATTAGTCATTTGGACTTGGTACAAGTTGACAAGTTGTCATTGGTATATGAAAAATGAAGAGTATTGTATTATTTTAAATGTATCCTTTTTAGAAGTCAGTTTGTGTGAATCAGTACGACTTCTAGGTGAAAAACAGAAAGAGACACCAATTGTTATTCGAAACATTTGGCACGCTAATCGATATATTTCGCACGTAATCGCGAATTTCCACGCTATAAGACTAACAATGAGAATTCCATGCTCTGTACAAATCTTGAGGTTTCATTGCATAAGATTTGCCAATCAACAATGTAACGAAGTATTTAATTAATTTTGTTAAAAGAGTTGAATTTAGATTTTTGTTACTGGTAATAACAATCGAATGAAAAAAAAAATTGGTCAAACGATCATGAATTAAATTTCTAATTTAGTTTTTGCGTAAAATTCGCTTGTATTGCGAATGTTATTTATAAATTAGGCTCGTGTTAATTATAATTTGCTGCTTTAAGTTTAAGAATTGTCTATAGTTGCAAGACGAATGAAACATTCGTCTTACATGCATAATTATTCGGTTGAATTATTTAAATATGTTTCTATTTCACTGTATGTTGAAATGATTCTTGATGATATTTTATGTTCTATTATAATTATTTCACTGCCATTAACAATAACAACAATCAGGTGCAATTGACTGAATAATATAACAAAAGAAAACCTTATCTACTTCTTTACGTAATGTATAATAGGATTCGTGACAAATAAAATATAAATAAACATGTAAAGTCGTGAACATTACAATAACTAGGTACTGTCGTGATTCTATTAAAATTTACTTTGTAAGTTTCCTTTTCCTTCGCAGCAGATAAATTTCGAATTAAGTTTCGCACACAAATTCCGGAAAACTCAGAGGCGCGAGCCCGGGATTCGAAACACGAATCTTGAGAGGTCACAGGTCAAACCAATGGGCTACCATAGCTTATTAGTCTTGTATGCTTTACTAGCAGTAATTAAAAGTAGTAAATCTCAGCCAGTCCTGGATTTGTACACATTTGCCGCCCCAAAGCTATTCAATTTTTGTCGCCCCATTCGTGTCCGCAGCCTTACTTTTTTTTCTGTAATTTTTTATTTGTGCCTGTTTTTGCCGCCCTAAGCTTCAGCTTTTTTAGCTTCTATGGTAAATCCGGTCCTGATCTCAGCTGAGTATTTTAATCATTCTATAAAAGTGAATGCATACAGTCAATTGCACTTAGAGCTACTTGTACCTTTGAAACCGCATTCCATCTGTGGGCCATGTGAGTGAGATTGGAAGATTAAGACAGGTGAAGTGAACACATTAACTTTAGAGCATAGAATCAAAGGCGATTCTTGTTTCTTTTAATCAAACAAGCGAAAGAGCCTTGTTTCCAAGCAATTCTCTCCTTCACAAAAACCTTGGTAGTATCTGCTTCAAGGAAATAAAAAAAATGTATAGCCGAATTGCTCCAGCTGTTCTTTATTTTGAAGTTTAACAACACAATTTTATTTTTATTTACATAGTTTTTTTTGCGCACACACTGACAGCTGTAAAATTTTAGGTTAGGCATTGGGTTAGGGCTTAATACCTACCTACTCTGAAATTCTAAGTTCGTTTTGTTCCGTTCCCACTAATACTCGTTCGTTCATATGATCATATGAGAGTGAGCAGGACGGTATGATTCGAACTTCGAGTTTCGGATTGCACCCAGTCCTAGTTATTTCAGAGCTGATTATAATTGAATGATAATGCTACTATGGGCATAACTCCTTGATTCTGTGGCCTATAGTCTTAAATAAGTATGGTTGACCTCTCCACTGAAACTGTTCCATTGTTTTCATATATTTGGAAAAATCCTGGGACCTACAGTCGGGCAAATAAGAGTAGTAATTAAAAAGTGGCAATACAGTAGTGTCGTCCCGTTTTGTTATACCTATAGATTAGAAAGGGACGACACTACAGTATTGCCACTTTTTAATTTCTACTCTTTTATGCCAGACTGTACTCTACTCATGTAATTTTATGTATAAGTTAAATACATCAATCCATGTTTGTGCTTGGATAAGGTTTTGTGTAAAAAAAATACAAGTTCCAATACTACAAATCTAAAATGACAACATTGGTCAAATAAGCGTGACCACAGACCACCTACCCCAGAGACATGCCATCTTTACGAATTTCTAAGCAAACACTTCTGCCGACGTTGGCGGAATGCGACGTAAGCGGGCGGCAGGGGTGACGTCACGGAAGAGATGAGGGCATGTCGATATTGTATATCGATAAGTTACTGGCTGGTTAGATTTTGGGAGCAATGTGCGCTGGTGAAGTGATAACTTGGGAGGGTAAACCGCTTTGTTCAAACAACTCCACCAGTGACGTGAACTATCCAACCGCGACTATTTTCAAACACAATTTACTAGGAACGTAACATATATTCACTCTGTTAATTATCATTGGTCTTATTATCATAGTTGGTTCACGTCGCTTAACACGAGTGAAAAAAATTACATGACAATCTGTTCCGAAGTTTCAGTGTCAAAAGCTATTAAATGGACAAATTGACGAACGAAATCATTTTAATAACTTCATACTGTCTAGCAGTGGCGTGGCGTTCATAGAACTCGATTCCCACCGGCTTGCCTATTTTAAGGCAGTTGGGCAATTTATTGTGCAGAATTAGAGGAAAAGGCTAGTTAAGTTCCCTTCGGCTTGCCTTCTGATATACTTGACGCCACACCACTGCTGTCTAGTAATAAGTTTTACGTGAATTAAATCAATCATTTTAATGAAATGATTGTAAAAGTAATTAGTAAACAAGATTTTGATAATAACTTGAAAGACAATCAAATTGAATGAATGAATAATATCGATACGGTTTGGTCGCATCTCTACTTAAGCATGACGTTGAAATGCAAGAAAGAGATGTAATGCGACGCAAAGCGTGCTAAACAAGGACAAAAATAGACTTGGTACTTATTAGCGACCAGTGTTATTAGAGCTCCGTGATTTTTTGTTATTAAGGTATTATATTATTATACTTTGAACTTACCGATGAAACGTAATAATAATATTATCCTTCTTGTAATTATTTTTGCGACAGTCGCTTTGACACCACCTTACAGTGTAAACTGGCATTTTTTTGTATTTTACTATTGTAGTTTTTAAGTCACAGTAACACGCTGCTCACGGGTCTGTTTCCTGGTCACTACTGAATGAGCGCGCGTTTGCGTTCGAAGTTATAGGCGCAATTGCGCAAATAGGATCCAGAAAATGCCGCCCTGTATTACAAGTCTAATGGGGTAGGTGGTCTGTGAGCGTGACCAATGATGCCGTTTTAGGGTTGTCATATTGAAACTTGTATTTTTTAACGCAGCGTCTCGTAAGTGTTCTGTGGCTCGTTTCTCGAACCTACAACTTACAATTTTACAAATGTAAACTGGCAACATTGATCGAATCCTAACCACTGTTTGGTTGATTAGGACTATGTTGCTAGTTTAGACTTGTGCAATTTTATTGTAGCTTGTAGCTTTGCGAAACTGGTAACTATCAATTATATTCAGAAAATGTTTCGTTATGGAAACTCGAGAATGATGTCTTCCTTGACAATTGTAAATGTAATCTTGCCATGTAAAAGCATGAAAATTTAAAAATAGAAACACGAAATTGTATGTTAATCTAGTCTGCTCTATGGAATTCACACGTTGATACAGATATCATGTCACATTTTAGGCCTATTATATTTAAGTATATGTTTATAGTAATGTTTCCAATATTTTAGTGACTAATTAATAATTAGTTGTATTCCTTTGGCAATTAGTGCCGTTTAGCTTGCTTCCAAAAATGTGATTGGTAGAATGAGTCATTGTGTGGATGCAATGTTACCTTTTTGCATTTTTTATTACATGTTTTCGAGAAAAATGTACTGAATTATGTCAAATTATATCCAAAGGACCATTCACATTACATACTTTCCTATGTAACAAAAAAGTACAATTTTCACGGAAATGCCCGTTTACACTCTTGCTTAGTAGTGCTATTAACTTGATGTTTGCTTAGCGAGAGTGTAACATGCCCTTGCAACACCATTAGGCAAAGGCAATCTTATTGTAAGGCTTCAACTTGTTTTAGAGTTCCATAGTGTATATTTAGAAATAGTTACCATTTGAAAAAATAGGAGGAACAATAAAAGAGTCCATTAAAATTTATGGTGTTTTATTTCATTATTATTTAAACTAACGACTGTCACTACTTAAAAGTAAATCAATAAACTCTGTATTTAACAGCAGTGCACATCTGTGGTTTGTACAGTACCTAATGTTTCACAAAACTTATTTGATTTTTAAAGCAGCTCTTAACCTAGCACTTCTGCTTCTAGGATTCCTCTCAACTTCCTCAGGAGACGGAACTTCCACATGCTTGTTGATGGCCTTCCACGGGGTATCCATGAAATAGTTGATAGTTTCTTGATCTTGCACTAATGTTGGACTCAAATACTTCAGTGGAACAGGGTTTGCAACTTCATTAATAATATTACCTGCTATATGGCGTTTTATGATTGTATCTTCTAAAGAATGGAAGCTAATAGTTACTAGTCTTCCATGGATTTTCAAATAATATTTAGCGAGCACCATGCCGTAGTTAATTTCGTTCAGTTCATTGTTGACAAAGATTCGTAAAGCTTGAAAGACTTTGGTTGCATTTGATTGTGGACGCTGTAATTTATCTAATCTAATTTCATCCGGACAGCAGGAATTGACGACATCTACCAATTCTTCCGTTGTTTCTATATTCTTTATCATATACCTAGCTTGTATTATAGTTTGTGCTATTTTAGCCGCTTTCTTCTCTTCACCATACATTTTGAATATTTTGTAGAGTTCATGCTCATTAGCTGTCGCAAGTACTTCTCTAGCGGTTATCTGAGTTGGGTCCCTTCCTGCGTCCATTCTCATGTCCAAATAGCCATTTTTACTTATTGAGAATCCTCTTTCCCCGTTGTCGAGTTGCATTGATGAGCATCCAAAGTCGAACAGCATTCCATCAATAGACATTTGCTTGATACCTTTTTCTTTCAGCAAATTTGGCAGTTCGCTGAATCTACCTAACAGAGGTGTGACTCTGTTGGGATATTCGTCAGCAAGTTTTTGAGCTTTAGTGAATGCAGTTGGATCTCTATCTAGCGTGATGAGTCTACAATCTGAAGACTCCAGGATTTTTCTCGAGTGTCCACCTGCCCCGAATGTCATATCAATATAATATTCATTATCTTTTGGGTCTAAGTGTTTTATAGCCTCATCTAGTAAAACGGGTGTGTGGTCTTTGTGTTCGATAAGGTCTGTAGCGAGTGTGCGACGCAGGGTAGTGCAGGTTATTCTTGTGAGTCTCCGGAGAATCATTTTGTATCTTTGTTGAAGACTTTGCTAAAGAAGCCCTTGTTTTCTTCCTTTAAATAAGTTAAGACTTCGCTCGACAGCATGAGATTGCACTCTTCAGTGCTCAAACCGGTCGCAGTGCTGTTGTGAGTGCGTTTGTATTTATTTTTGTAATGGTTGTCGGCTAAGCGATTGAGTGAGGCGTACTGACGGTTACACAGCTCAGAATCTAAGTTACCACGCTCAGTTGATTCAAATGCAGCCTTTACTTTGTCTCTAATCACTTTTCCCACGTCTCTGAAAAAGTAAATAAAAGTAATTAAATTAAATTTGGAAATTAAAAATCTGTTAGGGTTTGTGACATAACCTTGTCGTGGTACCCACCTTTCACCCTTAGTAGAATCCAAAGGCCACTTAGCGATTAATTTTACAAACTTCTTATACTGACTAGTCATAGCTAGCGCTTTCAATATTTCATAGCCGACTATAACACTAATTTGCAACGAATAAAAGTGTATATTTTTGGTTAGAAAATTAGACACTTGGAACTTGACGTTTGTTTGACGTTTCTGTTCTGTGTGATGTTCGAGCGTAGCTAAAATACGGCGAGAGTTTTAAAATAAAGCTTTCTACCAGTTCTCAAAAATAGCTTTGTTGAATTTTAAACAAAAGAAAAACGCCTGTTCGTGTTTACACCAACAGTTAACAGATGGCGTTGTTCAATAAAAACCGCTGCGGATTACCCGTATCAAAAAATAAAGCCCCGATCCGGGCTTCAGCGTAATCCCAATTATTTAGAATTAACTCGCGTTCTAATCCTCTTATTTTGGGATATATCATGATGATGGGATACACAATAGCACACGCTTTATTGGAGTTCGGAATTAAAAACACGATCTATTTCGGGTCAACGGTTCAGCTTGTTTCTCATCTCTCATCTATATGCCTGCATACAGTGAGATACCAGGCTTCCCAAGAGATTAATTTTAATCATAACCGTAAAGCTGGAATCACACTCTGCTATTTACATTCGGGTTTTGGTAATTTGCATTGCATTTCGTCGCCCTCCGTGACCCGTGATGCTTAAACAAAAAAATGCATAGGTACCTAACTTTTCTTTAAATCTTTTTTGCTCTCGGAGAGTCAACAAACTTAATGTTAACTACCTATCCTTTAACTGCTAAGAATATACCTAGTACATATCTCCTGTTGGTGGTAGGTAGTGAGATTGATGTTCAAATTATCGGCCATGAGGTCGTAACGTGATTCCCGTGATAAACCGTTTTGTGACGAAGTTTCTATGATTTTCAACAGAAGCTGCGATCGCTATTTATTAGCATCACTCAAATTTATCATTTGTTTGATCTGATGAGCTGTAACTGCCTATGCATTGTTACATTATTAAAATATTATTACCTGAATCTTCGGCGCAAGAAAAAAAAAGCCATCAAAAAATACCTAGTAACCATAGAAATTTCATATAAAAAATCATTCCGGTGTTCGCTACCTACGTACTTACTCGTATTTGTTGAAAGTCGGTAACTACCTATTGAGTTTGGCATGATTTTGGCACTACTATAGATCTGAGGCACCGACTGGCGACTGGTTATTTTTAACTTTTAAAAAGGTCAGGTCAAGAGTACCCGAACCGACGAACATGTGTATGAAGAGATTGATGAATGTGGATGAAGCGAAAGAGGCATGTCAGGATCGTAGCAAGTGGAACAAAGTAGCCCGTGCCTACCCCTGTGGGAAAGAGGCGTGACGACGTGAGACGTGATATCCGGACCCAACTAGTCATCAATGAAATAAATTAACTGGATTTAAAATTTCTCGAACTGAGGCAAAAGCGGGTTTACAATACAATACAATACAATAACTCTTTATTGAACACCACATATAACAATCAAAACAGAGAAAAGGTATACAGACAGAAGTAATAAGGTAACAATAGGCGGCCTTATCGCTACAGAGCGAACTCTACCAGGCAAACATAACAGAATGGAGAAAGGAACAGGGGCCTGACTTTTGAAAGCACATCACTTGAAAACACCGCTCGAAAGTGATATATAAATCTGTTTATATCTTCAAAACTACGGCTGTAATCAAATTTTTGACCAATGCACATGATTAATGAGAGCCGTAAGTATCTTCTAAGCTACTCGTATTTCAAATTCAGCACAATTTTTCACCACTTTCGAGTGGTATTTTCACACATGTGCTTTCAAAAATCGGGCTCCAGATCTCAGATTTAATGATCTCTTTTTTAGAGGAGTCCTTTGTAGTTTGGAATGACTTAGGCTCGGAATTTACAACATGCATTATCTCCACAGATTACACTGACGAGCAAAAATAACAGGTCACTTCACATACAAAGTTGTGTAAAAAGTGACCCGCTAATTTTGCACTTCAGTGTACTAAATAGTGGGCCGAGCTAGTGACAAAAGTGGTTCTAGTTGAGACAGCTACCAGTCTACGCGTACTGTCGTAAATTCTAATCAACGTGCACCACGAGGGAAATTCTATCTCACTCTTACACATACGGCCGAGTGAGGCCAAAAATGAGCGTAATTTTTTCAGTTGCGACTCGCGTAATTTACGCTATGTACGGTTACATTCAGTTCCAAGTTGTTTCTCCACACTGCCAGATAAAATGAGACTTTTAAGCCGTATTATTATGCAAAAAATTTCATGCAACTAGCATTACATTGCTCGGCCGATAACCTAACGCTTCAAAAGTGATTTCAAACGCCGCAGTGTAATGCTAGTTGCACGGAATTAGTTGCATAATGTAAATTCGGCTTTAGTTTACACGCGATTCAGTTTACACTAATCACCACTAGTACAATTTGATGACATACGTAAGTACCAAGTTGCTGGTTTCGCACGCCGACGCGAAACGAGTTCAGTATGCTTAGTGTAGGTTTTCGGTCACAAAATAAGTTTCGAACGCGTTTGCGTCAAAATGTCAAATACTATGAAAACTGTTTGTTGCCGTTTCGATCCGCGAGTGGCGCTGCCAATTATTCCATACCTAGTATTTGAGACGTTTACGTGAACGCGTTTGAGACGTTTTGTATGCGACAACTTACACTAGACGTACAGGCTAAAAAGAACTTTGTATGAAACTTAACCCCTCATATGCGAACCTGTCAAATTTGATCGTTGAAAAAGTGACCTTGACATTTAAAACAATAGATTTGAATATACATATACCCCCTTGTAAAAAAATCGGGCACCATTGGTATTTCAGATTTTTAGGCATTAAAGCTTAGAAAGTAAGCTTTTATGCACATAAAATACGAAAACCATGGGTGCCCGTTTTTTTTGCAAGGGGGTATACACATGGAGCATATCTAAGTATAACTCGGCGCGACTCCTGCAATCCCTCCGGGGTTGCGGGTGTCTATGGGCAGTGGTGATCGCTTACCATCAGGTGACCCACTTGCTCGTTTGCCTTCCTATTCGCATAAAAAAAAAAACTCTGTATGCACATAATGTGATACCTAATTATATATAATAAAAAACCCGACTGCGTCAGTCATGTTATTTATAAATATGATGTCTCCAGTGTAACTCTCACGAATAAGACGAATCTAATGATACCTCTCAAGCTCAAGTGCGACTAGCCGTTTAGGCTCTAGAGCGTGCCAAAGAAAATATACAATACATTATATACACTCGAAAAACATAGCCCTCTTTCTGGCGCTGTCGGGTAAAAATACCACTCAAGTGGTGAAAAATTGTGCTCAATTTGAAATACAAGTGAATTATTAGAAAATTACAGCTCTAATAAGTCTAAACTACTAGTCAAAATTTAATTTAAGCTGTAGTCGCACCATTACACAGATTGATACTGCTTTCGAATGATGTGCGTTTAAAAATCAGATCCCCAGACGACGCGCGACTCAAACTTATGCTCATTTTGGTTTCAGGCGAAGGCTTGCGAGTGGATTAGGATCAGGAATTTTCCTCACGCCGTCTAGCATTTACGATTTACGATAGCAAAGAAGTAAGCGTCATGGTCATTTATTTATTTATTCGTATGGCGCAAAACATTAAACAATTACACTAAAGAAAGAAACTACAAACTAGCTATAAATCCACATTCAGGGTCCCAAGTCATGGGTAATAACCACGGGTAGGCATAACGAGTAACTAATTGTTAAATAATGAATTTGCTGACAGGGATCGAATCGAATTTTCACACTTCACAGTCAATGAATGTAACCAAGTGTCCGTCCTTTATCCGCATTTATACCCCAAAATCACAAGGAAATTAATCTTCCCGCAAACCCATTCATAACCGAGCGTGAAGCGTTGAAGAAAATCCCGCAAATTCTTATTTTCATTGATATCTTTATTGCCTCAGATCTACAGTCAATTTTGACTGCATCCCGTATTTCGTCCCTGAATATCCACATTTTTTTCCGCACCAATCCGCCGTTTATACTCACGTTAGCTTACTACACGATTAAAGTTATAAACACGACGTACATTGCATTGTCGCTTAAGAATTCGAATTGAGCGTAAGGACAGAAAGCAGTAATGGATAGCGGTTGTGTGGATGTGGGTGGATGAAAAATGTGTGAGGTGAAAGGTAACGGTGAGCGTTACAAAGTGTGAGCCTTTTGTCTGGATTAAGGGGCGTTTTCAATGGCGCGTTAGGCTCGAGCGGGTTGTTTTGAAATCGCACGGGGGGCTACTCCGAAATTCGATATTCGAAGTTCGTATCACACCGTCCCTTTCACTCTCAAATTAATAATTATTAGTGAAAGCGGAACGGCACGAAACGAACTTCGAAAATCGAATTTCGGAGTAGGTATAAGGCCAGATTATCAAGTCCAAGTGTTTATCCAGAATGTGTTCACGAAATCACTGACCACGCAACCCACATACACGCAACGGTAGTACTAACAGCTTACTTAATTAGGGCATTTTCTTGTGTCAATTTTGCGGATTGTACGCCGTCATTAGGATAAAATGTAGTGTAAAAAATACAACACGAGAATCGTCTAGACATTTTTTAATTTAGACAAAGTTTCTCTTTGTCCTCCACTATATGGCTTCTGTACCGTCCACACCTTAAGGAGGTAAGTAAAGTAACATAAGCAATAGGCAAAGGGAATTTAGTGTACAGTCAGCGTCATATAGTTTGAAGCATCTTAGTTGGCCAAAAAGTTCGTTACACCATAGAAATATGGAATACTACCTAGCTGTTGCCCGCGACTTCGTCTGCAAAGAATTCGTTTATCGCTATCCAGCGGGAATTTTCTGGGATAAAAAGTAGCCTATGTGCTATTCCAGACTTTTCTCTATCTATGTGCCGAATTTCATCCAGATTCTTTGGGCCGTTCTGGCGTGATTGAGTAACAAACAAACATCCATCCATCCATACTTTCGCATTTATAATATTAGTTATATTAGATTAGAAGGTGTGTCGACTTTTTTGGTCACCTTGGATACTTCATACTATAAAATATGACGCTGACTTCAGTCAGACACTGTACACACACAGGGTTGACTATTTATCATAACGGTGAAAGTGGCCAATTATATCGGAGAAAGTACGTCATACTGACCCATACTTACTTCGATCATAGGTATAATACTTTAGTCTAGCTAGATACAACGATGACTACTATTTTATTATTTTGGAGTGAGTATTCCGGGGCGTTGATCGCTTCGAATCTGAAATGCGATGAAAACAGCCCCCAAAATTACTTTAAGAATACATTTGTTTATACTGATTTCAGTCTCGAGTATATAAACGATCGATAGATCCGATGACTTTAAACCTTAATTAGTGAAAGAAAAGAAATAAAGAAAAAGTTAATTTACGACAGTATAAAAAGTAGTTCAAAATAAAAATTAAAAACTTAGGAAAAAAATTTACACTAAATGCTCCCAACTCAGCATCTAAAACATTTAAACCATCTAATTTTTTTTCAGAATTAATTCTGTCTCAACATACGACTGCGACAATCGCCACTATGAAAAATGTCCGCCATGTTAACAAAACTCCCATCTAACCGTGGGGCGGGCGGCGCGCGCACTCGCCGCCATTTCTGTCTGCAGTCGACCTCGGCGCGCCTCGCTCGCGCCATGCAGCCTGACAAATTACATAATCCTATTTAAAAAAAAACAATCCTGCTCTATGACTCTGTGAACTGTGACCATCGATTGTGCTGTGTTCAAATTTGAATTTTGTTTCTCGAACGGGCAATGGATGCTTTCTGAACGTACGTACTAGCGTTAATACATCTCTATTAATGTTTTATTATAGGTTTTGTTGAACTGAAATGCTCCTAAGGTTTGTTGATGATTTTATAGGGAGCGTTGTTTATCGATTTTTGTTCTGTTAATAAAAGGAGGTGTTTTATTGTCACGTTTTCTGTATGTATGTTGCTTTGTTTCGGCCAAATACGTTAGACTTAGGGTTATCTGTGGTAGCTTGGGTATCCACAGTCGATATATAAGTTTCGTCTAAAATGTGCATACTATTTAGCTCTTTCTATGCATTTGACCAATTATTCTTTGTTTTATGCCATTAACAAACTGGAAACCACGTATTTAGTGAAAATACTATTACAGGAACGTTTTTATTTACAAGCTTCTTCCTTTTTAAAGTTTTTTTCTCAACGTTCATACTCATTAATTATTAATGAATCAGATGAATCGAATTTAGTATCATGTATACATATTGTATAGACAGTCAGTAAAGTAACTGAGTTGAGTCAGACTAAGACAAAATATGTATGCATGTGTGCATGTAGGTATGTTTGTTGGTTGGTTGTAATGTATGTTGGATTAAGTGACTGTGTTGTGTTGAGACTTATTTCTATTTGTAACACGCTTATGTATCACATACAATTTATTGCAAATAAAGAAACTGAAATTGAACTGAACTGAACACTTTAGTGCCTTCTCACTTTCAGTAATTTGAAACTAATAGACTGTCTTAGTAGGCATTGTCATTGTTGTTTACTGCGACAAAGTACAAAAGTGTTTGGCTAATTGTACTTTACTCTAACCGTAGCACTTATGTTATGTCTTACTGGCTTATTGAATCATACACAGTATTTCTAAGCCTGTTTATTATTATACAGAAACAATTGAAATCTATACGTTAACTTGATAGGTACTAATCGGAAGTCACGAGCTGGAAATTGCCATTGCAAAAAAATAAACAACAATTTTAATGTTGCCATGTTTTTACCGTTATAACTTTATGATGTTGATTCCAACACTCATCTCACAATGAGAGCTTGGTGTGTGTAGGTGGGTAATTGAACCTATTTTAGACGTACAAAAACATTATTAAGATACGTTTTCGCGTAACTTTGATCTCGTTTTCATCGTTGTGCGTATTTACGCACAACGATGAAAAGATGTTTGTTTGTTACTCAATCACGCCAGAACGGCCCAACGGATCTGGATGAAAACGGCACATAGATAGAGAAAAGTCTGGAATAGAACATAGGCTACTTTTTATCCCGGAAAATTGCGTAGTTCCCGCGGGATAGCTATAAACGAATTCGTTGCAGAAGAAGTCGCTGGCAACAGCTAGTCATACATATATTTCATCTACACTGTAAAGGCAACCGCATAGTCTAAACAACCTCATATTTTAGCGTAGGTACTCGTGGCACGGTTTTAGTAGCATGCCATTCTATAGCATAATGTATAACAGTACCTAAAACTGATTCGCTGGATCGCACTTCGAGCCCGCATCTTGAAGTTATGAAATGAACTATGTAATATATAAATATTCTGTTGATTACCCAATGTACCCATGATAAGCCTTTAATGCCGTTTCCTTATTTGCGATTTTGGTAAGCCTCCAAAGCGGTTAATTTTGTTGGCTATACTCTGAACACGCTGTTTCCATGAACACTTATTATATAATAATTATACCTAAAAATTTAGTTTCACTCGATTCCATTATTGTTTGGTTTTCGTAGGTTATCATAATGTTAGCGGCCACAACCCAACGATAAACGTATCGTACATAAACGCCTAAACGCGGCTTACAGGGGTTTTTAACATTATAACAGTTGTTATTTTAGGAGCCGGCCAATTAAAACGTTGGCATTTTGGCATCGGGCCCAGACATCGTTCATTCATGAACCCCGAAAGTACAGTAAGTTGGTAGAAAGTATTAACTTATGCAAATGCTCGAGCGCTACAGTCGCAGACACGAAGCGTTTGGATTAAAGTACACGTATTAATGGAACTGTACCTATACTTCCATGCTGGGCTGAGGGGTTATTGTCTAACTCGCTCGCAATCGCTATCGTGTTCATTTTGACAGTTCATGTATGGGCTGACAATTGGCATCGGAATCAGCTAGCTGTCACATTCATACAAGAACTGTCAAAATGAACACGATGGCGATTGCGAGCGAGTTACACAATATGCCCACTGGGAGTAAAGAACAGACATAGGATGCACCAGTTGCTTCTTTTTCCGCGCGTGGTAAAAGACCATCGAGGGAATGGGCGAAAATCTTAGGAATCATGGTATAGGCGAAGCGGCTAGCAACCAATCACTATTTTGATTCCCTATTCCACCTATACGCTCGCAATCATGCTAAACGTGGCCTTTAGGTCTTGTTGCCTTAGGCTCTGTATACCCCGTAAGGCACGTGACGTGATTTTATATATGTATGTATGTACCTACACTTTTTTATAACTAACATGCGGGTCATCATAATCATCCGCTCATCTTCTTCCTATTCGGTATCACTCTTGACTGAGTGGTCGTGGTCACCACTTCAGGTATTGGTGTCAAGCTTCACAACACGCCGCCTCCTCCCTGATGGCCACCTTTCTCGTGCATTCATGCAGTGATGATGAGCCATTGAGCCCATAGACACTCATAACAAAGGGTGTTAAGAGTGTTGCTGGCCCTTTAAGAAAATAATAGACTTTTTGAAGATTCCCAAGTTTTACCAGTCCGGAAAAATTAGTGCCGCTAGCTGATTCCAGAGTTTAACCGTGCGCGATAAGAATTTACTCGTTTATCAGTGTTTTTAGGGTTCCCTAGGCAAATGGCAAAAACGGAACCCTTATAGTTTCGTCATGTCTGTCTGTCTGTCTGTCCGACTGTATGTCACAGCCACTTTTTTCCGAAACTATAGAACCTATACTGTTGAAACTTGGTAAGTAGATGTATTTTGTGAACCGCATTAAGATTATCACACAAAAATAGAAAAAAACCAATAAACTTTGGGAGCTCCCCATACTTAGAACTGAAACTCAAATTTTTTTTTCATCAAACCCATACGTATGGGGTTTTTATAGATAGGTCTTCAAAAATGATATTTAGGTGTTTAATATCATTTTTTTCTAAACTGAATAGTTTCCGCGAGACAGGAGGCGTCTTTACCTATGGTGCGGGGTGTGCGGCGCACACTGGCGCCGGGTCTAAGGGGGCGCCGAGCGCCTTCTAATGCGACACCTCCAAAGATGCGTCGCTCGCCGCGCCGGCGCCTCAAAGACCCTGCGCCCGTGTTATGGCGCCAGGGTACTGGTTGCACACGGGCGCCACAAGGGCTAGAGACGCCTCTGGCGCGAGAGACCTTTCGAAAGTGGTAAAATGTGCCCCCCCCCCCTTTAACTTCTAAAATAAGAGAATGATAAAACTAAAAAAAAATATGATGTAGATTACCATGCAAACTTCCACTGAAAATTGGTTTGAACGTGATCTAGTAAGTATAGTTTTTTTTAAATAATTTCTGTCTGTATAAGTAACCAATATAAAATGACGTCACACTGCCTACATTTTGCCTAAGAGCAGGGCTCTGCTAACACCGGATTTTATAATAACTTGGCAAATTTGTACGGAACCCTCGGTGCGCGAGTCCGACTCGCACTTGGCCGGTTTTTATTTTTTTATTTTTGTCTGGACGGTGGCGTGATAGCTGATGTCCAAACTTTCACTATAAAATGAATGGAAGAAGTTGCTAAGGTTATTTCGTCTACAGATACAAATCTAGGTATTAACTCAGGGCGCTCAGTGTAAGATTTAAACGTAACTCACTCACGGGGTGGGATTTGATCACGTAAAAATATTATTATAAGAAAAACGGGACTTAATCGAGAGGACTGAAGAGATCAGACCAACCAGACCATCAGACCAGTGACTTTTCAGTCCTGTCGAGACCATGAATGCAAAGTCGCGTCCGAAACGTCGAGGTATTTACAAAAAAACATTTTACTTACATGATTAAGTCCCGTTTTCTTATAATAATGTGTGAAAATCGCGAAAGTTTAAATCGATACATTGCTGCGCCGTGGTCACGAGTAGATCAAGTGTAGTGTGTTTGTCGAACTACCCGCACTTATTTATTTTCATAACACATGAAAACGTGCTATTTTCAGGAATTTTAGAAATGTCATCAGAATACACATTCAGAAATAAAAATTGTTATGATTATGACTAACAATAACTATAAAATTAAGAATTTAAAAACCCCCCTCGCAACTACCTACTATACAATAACTCTTTATTGAACACCACATATAACAATCAAAACAGAGAAAAGGGTATATAGAACAATGATATTGTATATATAAAAGAGGTAGATACGTCATTGGCGCACCAAAAATGAAGCGCACAAAAGGCAACAATTGTCTTCTCTGGCTCCAGTCGCTCTCGAACAAGCCAACAGAACGGAAGTGCTTGACAGTTACCGCCAGCCGTGTTTAGAGCGTGTTTAAGTCATCAAAATGCCGTCATGTGTCATGCGGAACTGCTCAAATTATGGGAAAAAAAGCAAGAAAGTCCACGGAATCACATATCCACAAGTGTATGCTGATATAACTGTATTTTATTTTATTTAATCATTTGTTATAACAATAATGACACCATGCTGACATAATCTCGAAGAAAAGGACAGCCGTATGCCTTTTATAACGGGACTGATAAGGACATAAAGCGCGCGAACATAGATGAGTTTGTACAGAAGCGACGTACCTGGGCCCTGTTTTATAAAGCTACAAGTCATTACATTATAGGGTCAGAAAGAGACTTCCGCTTGTAAATTGTAAGTTGTAGCTTTATAAAACAGGGCCCTGATATTTACTATAGTTTTACTATAGTTACCTACCTAAGAAACGTAAGAGTATTTGTAAGAGTCGTGAGGGTATTTGATACGATTTTTTTATCGACTACATAATGTGTTTTTATGTTTGTAAATAATACATTTGTTAATTATAAATAATAAAATTTGATTAAAAATGCATTTTATTGAAATCGAATTTCATAATATATAAATAGTATAGGAAATGATATTACGTTTCTATAAAACCAGCGCATTACCCTAAGGGTTCCAGCGTTGGCGAATTTCTGCATAGCAATTTTTTCAATCCACCCGAGACGAGTAGCATTGGCGCCATCGTGTGCAGCCGACGTAACCGAGATCTTTGTACCGTCTGTTTCTTTATTCTTTGCTTCAAGTGCTGTGATTGGTAGACTCATTGACTTTTGCGTAAGTGACAAACGATGGCTGTCTTTTTTGCTCTTATCGTCTCAATTACGCCATCTCTTTTCTACCATTTGGCAATGTAGTGGAATGAACGTGTATGTGTGTGTGCTAATTCGTCGTTCGGATCATGTTTGGCGGTTGTTTTGTGAGCCTATAACGTATCTTTACTAATATATCATTGATATAGAAGTAATAAGGTAACAATAGGCGGCCTTATCGCTACAGAGTGAACTCTACCAATATCTATAATCAATAATTAAAAAATAAATAATTAATTCAAAAATGCCTTGTATAATTTTAGAAAGAGCTGATACTCTTCAATCCTGCTGGACCAATATTTACCAAACATGGCTAAGAACCGCCGCATGGAAACTTAAGCTTGAGTGCTACGATGCTACAGACAGATACACACAGACATCAACGTCAAACTCCCCCCACACCCGTCTTCTTTTTCTCTTTCTTCTTTTTTGCTTCGGGGCTTAAAATTTGGTCGCAGCAGACATTCGGAAGTTCAATTTTATGGGGCAAAATATACTTTCAGTACTCAACAACATTTTCCTGCAAAAGCATGTTTAAGCGAATAATACCGTCGGCTGTAATCTGTCCGCGAATGCTTTTTCCGTGTCGTCCCACGCCTTTAATTTAAATACATTATTGTTGAACAAGGTACCACGTTTTTCCCGTTTCCCGCATAATAAATGTTCCCGTTTTGCAAATCGTAAGAGGTAAACTTTGTCTGTTATACTTATCTAGATAATTGACATAATATTTTTTGTCCGCCTCCGGGATTTTTATTTTTGCTCAGATAAATCGTGAGACTAACGGAAGACATTTATTTTATTCCCTGCATTATTATTAAAAGGAATGTTCGCGATTGAATAACACAGGAACTTGAATTGTCTTCTGTAAAATAATAATGCGAAACTTAAACAATAAAAACAATACGCAAGACAAATCAAAATTATGAAGTTGCTTTAGTAAATTCGGTTAACCAGACGCGAGTCTGTGGGCTCTGAAACTAAATTCAAATTAAGCCAATTTAGTAGATACTAAACATTAATTACTTACCTTTGTTTAGTGTAAAGATATTGAACCTTGAACCCGAATATTTATTTAGGTTTAGATATAATAGCAAATTAAAATTTAATGAGAGCCTCAAAAGATGGAAATTGCACTGAAATATTTCATTTTGGCTCAAATACTAGTTGTTGTATTTCAACAAGTATCTAATCTACCTTACGTACCTATTTTGATATAAGACCAAAAATAAAAGTTAGTTGACCGTGGCGATATCAAACGTAAAATTCGAAAAAGTTGTAATTTTTCAAGTTGATCTAAAACAATAAAAAGTGTGTATACATATGTAAAAGAAGTCGTGGGGAGTCTATGATTTTTCAGGAAGTTTATAAAACAAATGTACCTAAGTAAACCATTTAAGTACCTAGTCACGTTAATTTTCTGAAATTTAATAATATTTTTTCCAATTTTCTGCTGAAAAATTATATCAAACGATCATTCGATCAACATTAGGACAAAAAATATTCGACGACACAAAAGTTAAAAATAAAACTTTTTTTTTTAATGCTTGCCATAAATGCCAGACTAGGGCTGTCTAAAATTTGGACAATGTGGGAGCATCGCACGCAGACGCTCGCCGGCAAATCACTTCGAATGCCGGCATTTCGCTCGAATTGCTTTCCGGTCATAGTAATGGATTCCACTGCACTACTGTCTACTGTAGTGTAATATAGAAAGTCACGGGTAGCGGGTTTGGTTGTAAGGGAGTAAAACCAAGCTATGACTGCAGTGTAAGAACCGTGTTTATTGGGAAAACTTTAGCTTGTATATAGTAGGATTGTCGAGGATACCAGCAATTATGCGTTTATGTAGAAGTAAACTATTGTGTTACTGCTAAACACTAAAAGTGGCCAGTTGCCATACTAAAATAGTTTCCTCAGTCGTAAGTTAAAGGTATCAGGGGCGTTATTCTCAAAAGATTGAGTCCTGACATTTTTAACAGAGAGATATATTATGTAGCGCGTGGGTGCTAGTATTTACATACTTAGTTACTTACTAGTATGTTGGAAAGGTGTAGTAGTGCACAATAACTCCTATTTACAAGTTTTCTTTCTTCTTTCTTTCTTCTTCTTCTGCCTGCGACTTTAAAAACGAGGACTTAAAAACTGATGTTGATAGCATATTCTGCAATAATTATTTATTTTGCGACTCTAGACAGCTACGACCTTTCATATTTTTATCGCTATCCCGCGGGAACTATGCGATTTACCGGGATAAAAAGTAGCCTATGTTTTGATCGAGGGTACCAGCTAACTTCATTCCAAATTTTATCCAAATCCGTCCAGTCGTTTCAGCGTGAAAAAGGAACAAACTCACTCACTCACTTACATCGTCACAAACTTTTGCATTTATAATATTAGTAGGAATAAATTTAGAATAAACTGTCCATTACTGGTGCTGGTCAGCTTAAAGAGTCCAACATTGGTCCCATCACCCTAGGAATCACGCCGGTCGGATACAGCTACGACCGGAATTTCGACCGGACCGGATTGCTTATTGTACAAGCGATTTCGTCGCGATACGGGCTGCGGTCTGATATTCGTTTGTGGAGACTGATGTTTGAAATGACATGAATCGAAAATGAAATAGTAGATTGTACACCGAGGGGATAAAGCACTGTATTATGTCACGGGCGCGATATTGAATCCTGAGCGCAGCGAAGGACTCTAGATTTAACTCCCGAGCGTAGCGAGGGTGTTATGAGTTAATTCCTAAACGTAGCGAGGGAATTAAGATTGAGTCCTGAGAGGAGCGAAGAATTTAAGCGCACCCAAGACATAAACAGTTTTATCTCCGAGGAGTAGGTATACTCTACTTTTCTCACCTTTTGCGAGACAAAAAAAATCAAGGCAACTAGAAAAAGAATTTCATTCAAACAACAGTAAGTAAAACAAAATTAAAAGTAAAAAATTATATTCGAGACATTGATCCAGTTGAAATATTTTTATTTGGAATCTTAGCTGTTCTAATGCGTAACTATATTAGGTACAGCGTCAGCAAACACTCGGCTTTTGTTTTATTTGAAAATTGTTTCATTCGTTTGAAAATCGAACGCGGCCGCTTGCCGTGGCATGGCCATCTCGATTTTCGGAGCCGTGCGATTTTTACGAAATTAGACTTTAAGAGTATAACAATAAGAACTGTGAGAAGTGAGATTCATATTACTAACCGGCGGGTTATAATGAAATTGAGTACAATATTACTACCCGGCTAGAGCCAAGGGCTATAATGAGTTACTTTGAGTAAGGTTTACATGCTATATAATTAGCCATTGTCGAGCAGGTGGTGTGAAAATGGTATTGAAAACCATATAAATTTGTGTATTGTTATAATATTACAGGCCTTTTGAATGCGCATATCACTCGGACGTTCATTCCAAAATGGTAAAAAAGCGACAGGTAGCACTTCGGGAGTGCCGGCAGAAGTGAAAACAGCAGCTTAGATTAGATTTTAATTTTCTAACCTCCATGACGCTCAATACGCGTAAGCACAAAATAGGCTATCTTTCTGGCAACGCAGAATGTAGATTGTTTTCGACTATTAATGTCCCGTTGACGTATTAAAAAAAATCTGTTCGGTTTTCATAATATTTTACCTTAAATGATAATCACGTGTGAACACATAATAAAGGTCTGCCATTTCAACCTTTCGGCTAAAAGATACATAATGGATAAGAAACATTAATAATGGATGCGACTTAAATATCCATATTTAATTCCCATTTTATCCGATGCAGCTTTATATTAATTTTAATCATTCAATCGGAATTTCCGAAGTATACATATAATGGCAATACTTTAAACGTTAAATAAATAAGAATTAAAATGTCGGTGATTATTTTAATAACCACGCAGTTTTATGTAAAATACGTTTTAAATTTTACGTTTGTTGTCCATTTGTATGTATCCGGTATCAGTGTTGCCGGCGCAAAATTTTCGATTGCCGGGGATTCCCCTTACAAGGCTCTATTCACTGAGTCATTGCCCGCGCAATCCGCAGTTTCCGTCTTTAGAGTGATAGCAATCGAAAGGGAGGGCAGATAGTGCGGATTGTGAATTTGTGAACAGAGCCTAAATTAAGTTCATGATACATAGTAATTCTGCTTAACTATCGGGCCGATTATTTATAATACATAATTGGAAGTATGGAGGATATTGATTGGGTTTCGCTGGAATTGTCGGTCTATTTTGATGCTGATCGATATTGTGCTAAGCGCCATCTACCGACCTGTGGCGACTCTAGCTCAGGTCTTTTTAATTAAAGAATAAAATGTAAATTATTCCTACTTAACTTGGGGTTGCCATTTGTTTGGTTTCCCCCGGTTTTCATAACACTGTGTAATACGGCAACTTTACACACCACCACTTGACAGCTGACAGCAACTTCAACTCATCTTTATGTTCCTTCCTAATTATACGTTGCCTCGGCCTCTATCCGCGCCGTAAATTAATATAACCTCGCGCACTTGATAGAGAACATACAACAAAGCCGTTCACACTACAATAACGCAAGATGCATAGCGGCCATTAAGAATCCCTCATTAACCGGAACATTTGTAAAAATAATGCAACAAAACTCATAACAAGCTAAATCGGGTCCATTATTTGTCCGTTCGTCCGGAAAAACTTACGAGATTAACCGCTGAGTGAAATATGCGGGCTCTACCGCCGCCATTACTCAGGATTCCCGCCAAATACACAAATATGGCGTCACAAACTTATCAATGCGCTCGCACCCGGCGCCACCGTCGTACAGCGCTTACGTCAAAACTACGCGGTGATATTAGTGCGGCATTTCACCACTGGCATTAGTAAATTTGTACGCGCTACGTGAGTCGGGGCTACGTGTCTATGGGCCTGTACTTCTTTTGTTTTAGTCGTTTGGGAATTAAGAAAGAGGTTAGGTTTTTGTCGGGGATTAAGGAAAAACTATGAGTGGCTCCGTGTGGTAAATATTGATGTGTTTCAGTTCAGTTAATTTGATATATCTCAAACGAAATCAATAAAGTTAACCCGAGTATCTATCATCACGATAGAGGAAGAGATTTGGTTTATTTTTCCCGAAGTTTTTCATGTCTTAAGCCAGGTACTAACGGGTAACTATAACTAAAAACCCTAAGGGTGGACGTGAAGTTCCGCTCGCGGAGGATGGAGATAATTTACTAAAACAAGCTTTATCTCAGCATTCTAGCATCACATTAACTAAAACCAATAACCTCGGTGGCATAGCATCGGTAAATTTGAATGACACCATTGAATTTTTCGGAACATATGTGTGAAATTACACTAAACTTGAGATTAACCATGAGCTTATCGGAGAAGGAAAAACATTGTTCGGAATAACACGTACGAACTTATAGCCCAGCCCTCAGATTCTGGGAGGACTATGTCCAGCAGTGGGGCGTATACAGGGTCTCATAAAATTGTTTCGGAATATTTGTCTTGTAAATGTTTTTCAACATTTTTGAATCATCGTTGACACAAATGTGAGTTGCAAAAGGCGGGACCACGCGGGAATAAATTTTGAATCAAACATAAATGAAAACTGCTTGTAGGTGTGTTTAGTCGAACTAACCCCACTATCCTACTTCCTACTCCTAGTTCTACTAATATCCTACTAATATTATAAATGCGAAAGTTTGTGACGATGTGAGTGAATGTGTATGTTTGTTCCTTCTTCACGCTAAAACGACTGGACGAATTTGGATTAAATTTGGAGCAAAGATAGCTACCCTAGATTGAAACATAGGCTACTTTTTATCCCAGAAAATTGCATTGTTCCCGCGATATAGCAATAAACATGTCAAAGGTTAGCTGCCTAGAGTCGCAACGTAAGTAGGTACTTATTGCAGAATATACGATCAATATCGGTTCTTAAGTTTAATTCTACGCGGACGAAGTCATGGACAGCAGCTAGTTGACTATAAGACACATTGTAAGCTGGAGACGATGACCCTAAAACAAGTATAAATCGATTTCCACTGAAATAGCAACATGAAAGGTATATAAATGAACATTACAGAGACCCGCTTGCGACGCACTTCTAATTTGTTTACGGCAATGTTTAATTCCCCCGGCGCCGCTCGCTAATGTTGGCTGTTGATGTCCCAAATCTAGGACAAACCTTGTTTGTATGAGGTAATTTTTGTGCAGGGTTATGGGGCTAGGATAACCTTACTTTGCTACTCCGAGACATGGTGAGACAATAATACGTGTGAAAGAGTGAGATAGAGGGAGGGACAGAGAGAGAGAATGACAGAGTTTTACACACATTCGATAGACAGAAAGGAAAAAAGAAACGAGCAGGTAATTAATTATCCAATACACGGAGGAGGCCTATGCCATGAGGCACGCCGAATTACGCGAAAAAAACAACATCATGTAAGTACTTACTGAAATTGTAGCGATTTCGGAATAAAAAGGCTATATTATTATTATTATTATTATTAATTACGAGTATACACTCGTATAAAGTAAACTACATATCATTATCATCTCCAGCCCACTGCTTACGTCCCACTGCTGGGCATAGGCCTCCTCTCTGAACGAGAGGGCTTAGGCTATTAGTCCCCACGCGGCCCAGTGCGGATTGGGAACTTCACACACACCATTGAATGCTTCGCAGATGGTTCTCTATTGTTTGCCCGAATTTCATATAAACTAATTTCACATGCCCGAATTTCATTTGCCATAATTTTATATTCCATAACGATATATATGCCATAATGGTCATTAGCCATATTTTCATTTGCCATAATTTTCAGGTGCAATAACGATACGTTTGCCATAAATTTCGTTTTTCCTATTATCAATTGTCCTAATATCATTTGCCATCAAATTCAAATGCCATAATAATTATTTGCCATAAAAAACCCAGAATTTTGATTCTTGTAATATAATAATAACTAATTAAAAATGTTGTTTTTTTTACTACGGGTTGTGTTAATTATCTACGTTTAACAGATGTGATGACATGTGTAGAAAACAAACATAAATATGAACTGAATTCATTTTTTTTACACATCCCCCCCCCATAAACGAGGAGTGGAGAGTGCCACAATAGAGAGATCTCTCTCCAGGCGGATGTTATGAGGCGAAGCCGACGGAGCTCCGCTTCACGGAGCTCCTATTCCGCCTAGTTTTGGCGCTTCACGCCTTGACGCCATTCTAACCTAACCTAACCTAATTAATTGACCAGGCATGTGGCTATTGAGGGGGGCTTTGCCCCCCGAGCCCCCCGAGCCCTTAGAGATGCTTCTATTTCAGCTCTGAGGGTCGCATGAAACCTAACGAACCTACCGTGTTTCGGTAGCAGTAAATTTCAACAGTCTGGATCTATTTTTTCCTTAATTATGGCAAATAATTGTTATGGCATGAAATATTAGTGATTTTGAATGTTATGGAAAGTAAAAATTATGGAAAGTGATATTATGGTATCTAATATTAGGGATGTTGAACATTATGGCATTCAAAAATTATGGCATGTGATATTAGGGCAAATGAAGGTTATAGCCAGTGACCATTATGGCAAATGAAATTAGTACAAATGAAATTATGGGAAATGGAGGGATCCCTTCGCAGATGTGTGCATAATCTAAAAAAAATACCAAAATTGTGTAAAATTCCCCACTCAGCATAATGTTGCGGTAAGCCGCAACGCTATTTTTCAGTGGGATCCAAAAATACTAACGCAAACGACGAAGAATTAAATTGTATTACGGATTCATTTTAAAACACAGTTAATACCTAACTAAATAAACAACATAGGAACCAAGCCCGTTGGGAATTACGTTTTAATAACTAGAGCTTCTAGAACATTTTCTAGAAATTAAAGAATTTCATTACCGTCAAGTGTGTTCTGGGGATTCCCAAATTAGCATTCAAGTCTGGAATGCTATGATATTAATATTTTGCGAACATCATAACAGAATTAAGGACGTACTAAAACAATGTTAGAGCTTATTTTTTATGTTGTCTCGGTAGCTTATAACATTTGATTATACGAAACTGCATAAATTTGTGGTATCATTATACAGGTACACTAGCTGTTGTCCGCGACTTCGTCCGCGCATAATTAAATATTGTATCCTAGGCAGCTTGACTTTCTACTTCCGAAAATAGGGAAAATATTCATATTTTTATTCAAGGCTAATGAATTAAAAGCTCATTTAATAAATATGAAATAAAAGATATAATTTTTTTTTTCAAAATAACTATAAAAGCGACCGAGATATAAGCTATTTATTCAAGATTTGTCTTCATATCTTTCTAGAAAAACGGAATTTTAATATGGGGTTTATATTAATTCAGTAAAAATAGCTCAAAACGTGGCAAAATATATGGAGAACATTTATCTATTGGGATGGATACCTTATGGGGTGAAGTCAAAATTTATCAACTCTCCCCCCTCCTCCGGGGTGCGCGTCCCCCCCCCAGGCCCCCCGAAATGTCCCGAAACGCGGTTTTTTGAACTTTTTGAGAAAACTGTTCGCGATACAGAAAAAGTGTGGAGGAATGAAATAATGTACAATAAATTTACTATAAATCTACTATACACATAAAAGCGGTATCTTGTATGGTTTTGACGCAAGAAGACGCAGAAAATCATATTTTTTTGTTTTTTTACAATAAATTTTATTAAAACTTCAGTTTTCTCAGAAAATACTCATTTTACACCTAAAAAATGTATCACTTAAATAAACAATGGAATATTCCCTTTAAAAAAAGGTATAATTTATTTATATATTAGTTAAATTGACCATTTTATGATAGTTTAAATATTTAATTTGTCATGAACAATTTTTTTTACTTGAAGATTAGGTATGTTTAAAATGTTTTTTATATAGTTTAGAGTTAATTATAGACCATGCTAGTGTAATTATGTTTTTTTTTTTTTTCAGCTATCCGCAAATAATAAGTATATTCATTCATTTCCAAAACGGTACTAAGATGTTTATTTAATATAATCAACTATTTATTTAAATGTACACTTTTATTTAAGTAACTTACATTGAAATTGAAGAGAGACATTGAAATAAACAATTGTTAACACTCTTATTATCTGGGGGCACGGTAGTGCCCCAGCTAAGATAGCCAAGTGAAGCGCAAGAAGGGCACTAGTTACCTTTTCTCGAACCGCTTTGTCGTTATTTTGTACCCTCATAACTTGGTTTTGGATTGTATGAGATAATTAAAATTCTCGGGATATGATGTGAATAGTGGACTTATTACAAGTGTAAAGTTTCAATTGCATAGCTCTTATATTTAAAATTTTATTGATATCTAAAAAACTAGTGGTCGTCACTAGTGATCATCATATTAAATTCCTAGAATGCTCAAATTTGGTTTGTAAGCTAGATTAGTATACAATCAACAGCAAAAATCAAAAATTTGGAACTTTAACTTTTCCTTCAATCGGTCAAACAAACTAGCGAATGGATATTTTGTACGAAACTTCGCAAATTTTGATGCCCAGCGGTCTGAAAATTGATAAAGAGAGTTGTTAAAAATAATAAACTGTATATTTCAGAATTTTCAGTAAATTAAACTGAATTAGTGGATGAAATTAAGCGTGTGCAAATGTGGTGTTTTCTGAAGGCACTTGTCATAAGCAACAACTTACAAACTTTTTACGTTCTAACTCTACAAGTGTTTAAGAGTTTGTGAAGTCTACAATTTAGTAAAAATAATGTCGTTGGCCGTTTTGCTACCGTCATATAGGCGTAGTAAAATAATAAGTATAATAATACTTTATTTACTTTATTTGTAATATATGATCGTTTCTCTGCCGCCGGGGCAAGCGGTCCAGGAATAAAGACTACGAACTAGTCTGGAATATGTCGAGCATCACTCGATTTTTATACGTGAGTTAATCGTTTGTGTGATTATAATTATCATTACAATAGTTCTTATAGTTACGAATTTCAACTTTATAGGACGTAAATTTGTTGACTACCAGTGAGTGAGTCAGTGACGAAATCAGAGTTTTTTAGATATCTATAAAATTTAAAATATAATAGCTTGTAATAAATCCATTATTCACATCATATCCCGAGAATTTTAGTTATCTGGTACAGTCCAAAACCAAGTTATGAGAGTACAAAATAACGACAAAGCGGTTCGAGGAAAGGTAACTAGTGCACTTCTTGCGCTTCACTTGGCTATCTTAGCTGGGGCACTGCCGTGCCCCCAGATAATAAGAGTGTTAACATTGTTTATTTTAATGTAAGTACTTTAATAAAAGGGTATACTTAAATAAATAGTTGATTATATTAAATAAACATCTTAGTCCCTTTTTGGAAATGAATGAATTTATTCACACTAATTATTTGCGGATAACTGAGAATAAATAAACAAAATTACACTAGAATGGTTTATAATTAACTTTAAACTATATAAAAAACATTTTAAACATACCTAATCTTCAAGTAAAAAAAATTGTTCATGACAAATTAAATATTTAAACTATCATAAAATGGTCAATTTAACTAATATATAAATAAATTATACCTCTTTTTAAAGGGAATATTCCAATGTTTATTTAAATGATACATTTTTTAGGTGTAAAATGAGTATTTTCTGAGAAAACTGAAGTTTTAATAAAATTTATTGTAAAAAAACAAAAAATTATGATTTTCTGCGTCTTCTTGCGTCAAAACCATAAGAGATACCGCTTTTATGTGTATGGTAGATTTATAGTAAATTCATTGTATATTATTTCATTCCTACACACTTTTTCTGTATCGCGAACAGTTTTCTCAAAAACTTCAAAAAACCGTGTTTCGGGACATTTCGGGGGGCGTGGTGGGGGGACGCGCCCCCCCGGAGGAGGGGGGAGAGTTGATAAATTTTGACTTCACCCCATAAGGTATCCATCCCAATAGATAAATGTTCTCCATATATTTTGCCAGATTTCCCATACAATGGATTCTTATTTGCTTGAGCTATATGGGCGTTGTGACAAATGACGTCACACATGTCATATCGGATCTCTCTTTCCAATTGCTGACTAATTAGTTTAGTAGTTTAAAACTCTTAGGTATATTTTCCGTATTTCTTGACCGATATTACTTTTAATTTGTCATCTTTTGTAGAGAAATGTGTTATTGTAAATGTGGGTTTTTTTGGAAATTTGTGGAAATAACGATAATAGGGTTTAAAACCTTGACAAATTACATACCTAAATCTACCTCGTGAAACACTACCCTATCAGTGAAACCTCTCCGTTCAGTACTTTTTGAGTATCACAAACAAACAGACAGACTGCGGCGAAGGACTTTTTTTAAAATATGTATTCATTTAAATTAAAAGTTTTTCAGGACATGACTTGTATCAACAGAACATTATTCATATTTCATTTGTTTGCCTCAACTCGATTAATCAAATCAGCGCGGTCCGGCGGATCCAACGAGCGGACCTCGCACACGCTCCGATTCATCCATAGCCACGAGTCCATACATACATACATACATACACAAATCACGTCTTTATCCCTTACGGGGTAGACAGAGCCTAAGATGGCCTAAGGTAACAAGCCCTAAAAGCCACGCGTAGCATACTTGTGGGCGTATACGTGAAAAAGGGAATCAATGTATCGATTCAAACTTTCGCGATTTTCACACATTATTATAAGAATAGGTGACTTAATCACGTAAATAAAATGTGTCCTCTCGAGACTATGGATGCAAAGTCGCGTCCGAAACGTCGAGGTATTTACAAAAATACTTTTTATTTACGTGATTAAGTCCCGTTTTCTTATAATAAATGTAATCAAAATGGGTTGCCGGTGCTAGCCGCATCGCCTATAACATGATTCCTACGATGTGTGTGTGTGATGTTGTGAGATACGGAACTCCAAAAATTAACCTGTACACCAAGGTTTTACTGTATAATTTTGATGTATCACCCTCATATCTTACACGGGTCACAGCGGAAGCGGGCGAGCTAAATCATCTCAAACAACGGGTCATCCGTATAAACGTCCCCGATACGCGTGCGGTGGCTGTGACACATGCGAGATAGGCTCTGAGTAATGCTTATGCTTTTAAATCTAAAGTGGGTTGTGGTAGATGTTCTATTGTTTTAGTACTGTTTTAGTATACCGCTAGGCCAAACGCACATACGCTAAAGCGACGAATTTAACGTACACTTCAATAATCGAACGCGACTCTAGCTTCATTCGTATTTCAAAATAAGCTCTTAGAGGATCCTGATATCCTGGTACTTAACCTCTCCCTCCGTCTTACGCCTGACGCGAGTTTAACATTTTTTATCCATCCCAAAAAGTGCTCAGCGACGCTAAAGTTTTCACTTAAAAAAAAAAACAGTTTTCAAAACACATAATATAAACGATTGTTGTACTTACAGATAATAATTTGGGAAATCAGTATTTTTCGAGGTTGAGACAAGTAAACGGGATTATTTATGTAGAAACATTAATTAAAAGTAATGAATCCGGTCTGGTTTCTTTATCTTTATCTTTTCGAGTGTATAATCTGTTGATTAAACAAGTCTTTGAAAATTATATTATTCTTATTACGAGTGTGCTAAATTATATTTGTAATTTACCGTCAGCTTTTCGGTTTCTATTGGAACGTTCTCAGCAATTTAAATTTAGTAATTATTAATGGGGACATGTTAAGTGTCCATAGGATATCATTATAGCTTGTTTCAATTGATTATCTAATGAAAATCATAATTAAAATACGAATACGATTTAAAAAGTTAAAAAAAATCCCATTGGAAAATTTCTTTACGGGAACTAACCTTAAATTATAGTAAAAGTTTCTGGAAATTTCTAAGAATATTTTTGCTATTTTGAGAATGTTCTGCACTTGCACATTGCTGCAAGCATACTATAATATAGTCTACTTTATCATATACCTCGAATGACCTCGATAACAGATTTAAAACTAAAACTTTTCAACATTTGAAATAAGAATCTCAAATCCGCACCGGAAGTGCAGCCATTTTGCGTCGTGAACGGAAGTTATTACGCCGTGTGTCGCACGGGAGCGACAAAATGTGACAAAATGGATTGCATTGGTTTCCGCTTTTCGCGTAACATAAACTTATTGGAATTCCATGCTCTTTATTAAATCGAACCTCTGAAATGTCGACGGAGTTAATATTGACCAGTTTTGTGCGGTTGATAACGGTTAAAATTAACTTCTACTTACCTACTTATTCTGTGCTGCTTTCTGTTTGCAAAAGGTTGTTGATGTTGTGAACTTTCAATTTCAGTTACCATATTAAAGCAACTCTAAGCAGGGAAGGCCAACCTTTTTCATTGAAGTAATAAGTTTGAAGTTTTGAAAGTTGCGGGACACCGGTGGATGCATTATGGTGTTCTAAGGGGGAGGCCTTTGTTCAACAGTGGACGTCTTTAGGCTGGTGATGATGATGATTAAGGTTTATAATAATAAATTCACGACAGTGACACACTCATATTTATTACAATAAATGTCGTCGTTGTTGTTGTTGTTGTTGTTGTTGTTGTTGTTGTTGTTGTTGTTGTTGTTGTTGTTAATTGTTGTGTGGTTGTTGTTGTTGTTGTGTCGGTTGTGTGTCGGTGTTTATTTTTATTTGTACACATAATGTAACATTATAGATTATTATCTGAAATAAATGACATTACTATAATTATTATTAATTACATAAGAATTCTCAAAACCATACGCGTGGAATTTGGAAATACTTGTCGATAAAAGTCTTGTTAAACCCATGTTCAATTAGTGAAAGTGTGGTGTCTGTGGAACCTCTTAATTTTTTAACAAAGACTTTTTTATTAAAATTTGTGTATATAACATTGTTTATCTTCGCTTCATCTCGCTCGCGCCTGCGTTGGCTTTAAAATGCTAATAATGAAACAACAAAGGGTTTTCTTCAATCATTTGGATCCCGTACCAAGTACAATAGGGCCCGAGGCGGATAATGGAATCCTTTTATTTCTTAATTTTTCTTATCACAATGAAAAATGGCGTATTGCGTTTATGATCCAGACTTTTCGGCAGTTTTTTCATTATATCCATAGGTATTGTTGGGCGAAAATCTTAGGAATCATGTTATAGGCGATGTGGCTAGCAACCCATCACTACAGTACCCTACAATCGCCTTGATGCTGTTTTTTAGGTCTTGTTACTCTAGGCTCTGTCTAACCCGTAAGGGATAAAGGCATGATTGATATGTATGTAGTACATAATGTATGTATGCATAATTTTTTCGCAATTGTTATAATAACGATCCAATGGTTGACCTTCTGAGTATGACATGTTTGGTTATACCTATTCAATAACTCGTTAATAACAACATATCACCGTATTATCAAATATCACTTAACATGTTGTCAGGGCTCGCCAACCTTTTCGAGTGTAGGAGTAATATTTTATTAATACATCGAGCCTTTGTAGCCGCGGGCGATCGGAAGGAAGTAATGTGGGCGATGGATGCGGGCTCCAACAATACATACTTACCTAGTATATGAAAATAAATAATGCGTAATGTTATACATTTACGTTTACGACATTGTATTATTAAAAAGTTTGAACTATTTTCTTACCTCTATACTCTATATATACTTATATTATAAAGATGTAAAGTTTGTGAGGTTATAGGGGGTAATCTCTAATTTACTGAACCGATATCAATAAAATATTTGAATTTGAATTTAAATTTGAAAATTCGTTTACCGTATAGCCACATTATTTGTAAGTGCCATAGGCTTTAATTCTGCGCGGACGAAGTCGCGGGCAAAAACTATGACTAATGACTGATATAAAACCAGTAGGCTTATTGTCTAACTCGCTCGCAATCGCCAACGTGTTCATTTTGACAGTTCTTGTATGAATGTGACAGCTAGCTGATTCCGATGCCAATTGTCAGCCTATACATGAACTGTCAAAATGAACACGATGGCGATTGGGAGCGAGTTAGACAATAAGCCTACAGGTTCCTTTTTGTTTTGTCTCAATTTTGATTGATTTTTTTTATTTCTCATCAGCAGATTTACCAGATCTTGGTGTATATTGTATGTAATGATATAGCTTTTTATCGTGCTACACGGTATATTAACCTAAAACAGTTTATAAACAGAGTTATACCCCTCGTTATACGGCATATAATAATATTATGCCAAGAGTTGAGTACGTCTGGTTTTTATTGCCTTGTTAGAACTTTTAGAGCGACTGCGGCATATTTACGAGGATTTTTGCAACGTTCGTGTACTTGGATCATGGGATCTACAAAATGTTTTCTCTAATAAATAGAGTGATTCATGCATGAGGAATAGAATAGAACAGAATATATTGAAGTTTTAAGTACCTATAATTATGATTTGTTAAGGTTTGTGGAAATTGGTTGAAATATAACGATAATTGTTGGAAGTGTTGGGAAAAGTCAAGTTGCTTGGGGGTCTCTATCGTTTGCCCGAATTTCATATGCCATAAATGTATTGTTTGCCATAATGATCATTTGCCATAACTCTTTTTTCTCTTTATTTGTTAATTATTCAGGATTGTTATGAAACAAACCTAACCTAACCTATAGCCTATAGAGTTCTACAGGATTGCCATTACAATGCTCCTGAAAAAATTACGGTTTCAGAGAAAACAAGGATTATGGCAAATGATCATTATGGCAAACATTACATTATGGCATTTGAAATTCGGGCAAAAGAGGGGCTCCGGTTGCTTGGGATACAATTTTAATTCTTTGAGGAGAAAGTCGCGGGAAACAGCTAGTTAGAGTTGTAGTAGTGGTAGTAGTTAGTACTCGTAGTAGCCTAATTTTTTTAGTTTTTTTTTTTGTAAATTTTCACTGATTATCTGGATCAGATCTGAAAGAATAACGCCTCTGTATAATTTGTTTTATCATGAAACTTATTAAATAAGTACTTGACAGCGCGAACTTAAAGACTATTTTTTTTCTATATTGTACACAAGATCACAGCCAATTATTTCATATTAATTTAACTTGTTCCTGACACAGACAAACAGACAGACAGACAACGAAGTGATCCTACAAGGGATTTTGAGATACGAAACCCAAAAAACATACAAATGCACCGTTTCTTGAAGTCGGTTAAAAACCGGAATCCGAAATTAAACCCTACAACGTAAGCTACATATAGGATTTCGTTTTACGACTTAAACCAGGATCACACTCAACCCCAAATTAAGATTGCCTCAATCTTGTGTCCATAAAATTTGAAGGGACAAACCAACCACCTAATCTAACTTAATATTATAAATGCGAAAGTATGGATGGATAGATGGATGGATGTTTGTTTGTTACTCAATCACGCCAGAACGGCCCAACGGATCTGGATGAAATTCGGCACATAGATAGAGAAAAGTCCGGAATAGCACATAGGCTACTTTTTATGCTTGAAAATTGCGTAGTTCCCGCGGGATAGCGATAAACGAATTCTTTGCAGACGAAGTCGCTGGCAACAGCTAGTCTAAAATAAATAGAAATTAACAATCGTTTTAAAATAACCTATTGAGAGAGAGAGAGAGAAACATTTATTTACACACATTTCGATACACGTATTGCAAAAACATACATACATACCTACATACATAAATCACACCCCTTAGACACTGACAGATAACTAGATGGTAAAAAACCGGCCAAGTGCGAGTCGGACTCGCGCACTGAGGGTTCCGTACAAATTCGCCATTCGCCAAGTTATTATAAAATCCAGTGTTAGCAGAGCCTTGCTCTTAAGCAAATTGTAGGCAGTGTGAGGTCATTTAATATTGGTTACTTATATAGACAGACAAATATTAAATAAATAAAAACTACTTACTTGATCTCGTTCAAACCAATTTTGAGTCGAAGTTTGTACATTATATATTTTTTTTAGTTTTATCATTTTCTTATTTTAGAAGTTACGGGGGGGGGGGGGGCACACATTTTACCACTTTGGAAGTGTCTCTCGCGCATACTGTTCAGTTTAGAAAAAAATGATAATAGAAACCTCAACATCATTTTTGAAGACCTATCCATAAATACTACACGTATGGGTTTGATGAAAAAAAAAAAATTGAGTTTCAGTTCTAAGTATGGGGAACCCTAAAATTATTTGTTTTTTTTTTTTTCTATTTTTGTACTTATAGTTTCGGAAAAAAGTGGCTATGACATACGAACGGACAGACAGACATGACGAATCTATAAGGATTCCGTTTTTGCCATTTGGCTGCGGAACCCTAATAAAAACGGTACGACAGAGAATAAGTTGAAGAAATATTTTATTTAGTAAATGGACATGAAAACTCGCTTTCGCATTTTCTAGCCAAAGGATCCATCGTTAGGATTTTCTTTGCATTAAAAAGAAACTACAGTTTTCTCTCAAAAGAAATGACCTATTTTCATTTTACAAGAGTTGTTCTTTCTCATAAAATGAAGGACTAAAAAAATTCAAAGTGGTTTTTTGTTTTGTTGTTTTAAGATTCATCAATTCGATAACAAGCCATGGTTTTTGGGCTAACTTTTAATATTGCTACCAAAACTACCTAAATGTGTGAGTGAGAGGCACAATCTAACTAATCTAACTAATATTATATATGCGAAAGTATGGATGGATGGATGGATGGATGTATGTTTGTTTGTTTGTTACTCAATCACGCCAGAACGGCCCAACGGATCTGGATGAAATTCGGCACATAGATAGAGAAAATTCTGGAATAGCACATAGGCTACTTTTAATCCCGGAAAATTGCGCAGTTCCCGCGGGATAGCGATAAACGAATTCTTTGCAGACGAAGTCGCTGGCAACAGCTAGTAATTGATATAATTTAACAAGTAAGTTTAATTAACAAAAAACCTCTGCTAAATAACGTCTGATTAAATCAATTAACATTTTTTTAAGAACACAAAAAATATTTTAGAAAGGTTTTCCTGCAATATGAATAAACACAATCATGCTACGTTAGGTGACTAGGAAAGTTTTGAGATACGAAAAAAAAATTGCCTTTAGAATATTTTATTTTATTACATCTTTTCAAAATACTCTTTATAAGTATGTATACAACGATTCATTCGTCTGAACCAAGATTTAAAGCACTGGCGATATTCCTCCTTAGAGAGGTCCTCAACCGCTGCTATGAAGGCGTTCCGAGCGTCCTCAGGGCTTTCGAAATGACAACTACGGAGTCCAAGTTTCACTTTCGGGAAGAGAAAGAAGTCGCACGGAGCCAGAGCAGGGCTGTAGGGGGGGTGGCTCATTTGTTGGATTTCTGTGCTTCTCAAAAACTCTTTGAGTTAAGTTGGCTTTGTGCGGTGACGCATTGTCGTGATGCAAAAAAAGTCCCCACAATTCTGATTTTGGACGTTTTTGAAGTAACTTGTCGAACACAGTTAGCAAACACACTTCCGTGTACCATTGAGCATTAACAGTTTTTGACTTTCTAAAGAAATTGTTGCTAAATGACCACTTGCACTGAAAAATGTTGCCACCATTTTTTTGCCCACACTGCGTTCTCGTTTGACTTTCCGTGGAGGTTCTTCGTCCGGAAACACCCAAACCATCGACTGCCGCTTTGTTAGTGAATCATATTGATAGATCCAACTCTCGTCTCCAGTAATAATATTAAATACGATGCGGCCTTCGCCGTTTTCATATTTTCAAGCATTTCCCGCACCAGGTGATGCGAGCTTGTTTTTGTTTAGCTGTCAAAGCGTGAGGAACCCATCGTGATCAAAGCTTCCTCACTTGTAGATGATTATGTAAAATTGTATTAATTATCGGCGATGAAATTTTCAAGGCTTCTTCTATCTCCTTGTAGGTAGTTTTCGGGTCGTCGTGCAAAATTTTCTTTGCCGCTTCAATATTTTCGTCCGTTACAGCAGTAGCAGGAAGGCCACTTCTGTCGTCATCTTTCAAGGAAAATTTCCCCTGTTTAAATAGTGAAAACCATCTAAAAACTGTTGCACGGGATGGTGCAAGTTCTCCAAATGCAGATAAAAGTCTATTTCGGCACTCAGTTTCACTCAAACCAACTTTAAAATCGTACAACATCATTGCACGAAAATGTTCGCGATCGAATTCCATTGTTGACAGAAAACAACTAGCGAAATGCAATAAACAATTGAACACAACATTTCAATTTTTTTAATTTCGCAAATTGGCTAATGGCATTCGAATTTCAAATAAATAAGGATTCCAAAAAGGTACAATTTAAAAAGGTTCTATTTTTAAAATTGCCGTATCTCAGAACTTTCCTAGTCGCCCACGTATAACGTGGCCTTTAGGCCTTGTTACCTTAGGCTCTGTCTACCACGTAAAAGACAAAGACGTGTTTTGTATATGTATGTTATGTAAGTACACTCCCTTGCAAAAAAATCGGGCACCTATGGTTTTTCAGATTTTTTAGGCATTAAACCTTAGAAAGTAAGCTTTCATGCACATAAAAAACAAAAACCTTGGGTGCCCGTTTTTTTTGCAATGGGGTGTGTGTATTTTCGAAATTTTTGGATCTTAGTAGTATCGGCGATAGGCATGGCGAGATATAGTAGGCGGCAAATAAGTAAAACGTGGACGGGATATGCGCAGTATGAAAATGATGTTGTTTTTCAATTAATTCCAATTACAAAAAATAAAAATGTGTCCCTCGCATCTATTTCTTTAAAAAAACCTCTTAACTGCACCTCTAAATGACGAGTAAAAAGATTAAACGCCTTCCAGTTAGAGTTTGAAGAGCGCTCCAAATCAGAGCATCGTCTTAGCAAAAACCGGTTTATACCGGTAAATTCCAGAACCCGTGCCAACTCAGACAACTGCCGCTAACGCTAAAAGCATGACTACGCTCCACCGAGGCAAACGTGGAAGTAAAAGGTCAAGTGCGCCTCGGATTCGCTCACTGAGGGTTCCGTGCAAATTTTAAAGTTTATATTCATATTCATATTCATATGGTTTATTGCAAATAACCAAGTTTATACTTTTATCATTTCTTAAACTCTCTCGAGACAGTCATATGTTATGAAGAGATTGCATAAGGGGATAAACTAGTCGGATAGTCTCCGACGTGTACTTACCTACCTTATTACAAATTTTAATGTACTTATTTGTTTTGAAATAATTACTTTCTGCTAAGTTTCTTACGGCGCATTCTTGGCAATGATGGCCTTTCGGAAGTTTTAAAAAAAAAACCGTAGAATTATCTATATGTATTGAATTTATGTAAATTAATCTATGTCTCTTTTTTTCTCTCTCTCTCTCTTTCAAATTTCATAATACTGTCCACGAGAAGAACCCCTTGTGCCCTTTTAGACCTAGTAAGACTTTTGATCACATTTTATACGTTTGCAAAAGTGTATAGCGCTATTTCAGACTGATTTCAACATCGTACCTTCAAACGTTCCTCAGAAAAAGATTCATGACTGATCAAACAAACAGACGAACAACGAAGCGATACTATAAGGGTTCTATTTTCCTTTCACGATACGGAACTCTAAAAAGACGTTTTAATGAAGACGGAAAAGGTTGGTGCCCGCTGACCCGGTCGGATTCGGCTTTTTGAAATGTTGGCGTTTTTTAGCATACGAAAAAAAAGATACGATCTTTTATCTGTTTTAAATTGACGTTCGGTTCTTGTTTGTGGTGGGGCAAAGTTAGGTGTGTTTTTAGAAGGTGCTTTAGAAGTTTCACTGAAACAGTAGCAGGGGCGTTTTAGCGCGTAAAAGCGTAAGTAGAGCTTTTACATTCATTAAGCAAACAAAAGCTTCTTATGAATTGGAGCTTAGAAGCTTCGCGCTTACTTAGAGCATTGTCGACAGAATATTACTATACTTTCACTTAACCAGTCACTTTGCAGCCATATTATTTTTAAATTTGAGGTGCTACAATTTTTATAAATTGAGGCGGTGTATACACATGCTAACTTGATAATTTTTGTACAAGTTGCACTTTTGTGTCTTATTTCTAAAGGGCGGACGGTGGATGCAATATGGTGACGAAAGCATAAGATTTGTTTAACTTCTAGAAATATTATGTATGAAAATATATGCAGTTTTTCTAAGCTTTTTCTAAGTATCACTTTATGAATACGTACACTTACATCTGTAGATGTGGAGAAGTTGTTTTCCCTATGTCAGTGGATAGTGAACCATAAAAGGAGGGCACTGAAAATTACCATTATTTAACTGCAACAATAAAATTATCTCACTATTTTTCAATTATGTTCACTTTTTGAAACCAATTGCAGTCATATCCATATTACGATTTTGACGAAAATTGTATTCGCCATCCGCCCACCTGCTTATTTATATGAAATTAGAATTTGACATAGCGTGTCAGGCATTTAAGCAAAAATGAACAAGCTACAGACATGTGTATTCCATATTTGAATTTGCTTTTATTTCTAACGTTTGTAGATTCCAAGGAATGTAATGTTATGATTATGACGTAGATGTGACAGTGATGGCTGACGGTTACCGTAGCTAAACTTTTTTTTTGTTTTTGTGGCAAACATTTAATGCCCGATTCAGCCAAAAACCGGGTCGTTAGGTCAAAAGGACTTTCACAAAAACATCTGCAATCGTAAAGTTTTTTGAAATCGGACAAGATAAATCGGATGATTGCTTGTTTTTCTCTAAATGGTTTTCGAATGGAGAATACTAAAAAAATGAACGATGCCAGTTATTTATCATTTTGGCTAGGAAACTGAAAATAAATGATGAAGGTTAAATATATATTGTGTAAGTCCAGGGCCCTCCAAGATGTCCCAAATCTTTTGTCCACGAGTGGCTTTTACTTACCAGGTTCTTGGCTGACTACACAAATAGTGCCATAAAATATAATCATCATCTCCAGCATACGTCCCACACACAGGCACAGGCCTCCTCTCAGAATGAGCTTGGGCTATAGTTCCCACGCGGGCCCAGTGCGGATTGTGAATCTTACACACACCATTGGATTGCTCGCGGATGTGTGCAGATTTCCTCGCGGTGTTTTCCTTCACCGAAAAGCGCATGGTAAATTTCGCAAATAAATTCCGAAAAACTTAAAGGAGTGTACCACGACCCTCTGCATGAGAGGCCTCAGGTCAAACCAAAAAAAACTTGTAATACTTACCAAAAATGAAATTTTTAGGTTGGGTTATTTTTTCTGAAACTCTACAAACATTGCTGACTTATCTGTTATTTGTGGTGAAAGGGTTAAATCAGCATTTTCAAATCCTGTGTAGAAAATATCGGCCATATTTTATGCTAAGGCTCAACCAAGCTGAGGTCGCTAAAGCCACACAAAGTCGGCGGCTCAAAAAATGATGCGTGACGCCATGACTTGACGTAAACCTCGAGTCGAGATCAAAAGTCGCGAGAGGAACGTTTTAAGATTTTTTAAAAGCTTTTACAATTGATAATTGAGATGACAAAGAATGCGGGGATGTATACCTACTGTTCTTTATAAGTATGTGATGACTTGTATTGCGTCATGAATACGTTACATTGCTTGCCTATTATTTTGCGATAATAATAGATTAATGATATGACAAAACATGAAAGGAATGAAAACAAAAAAAAATACAGCCTGTAATTAAAAAATATGGACAAGATAATAAATTGTTGACACTAAATAAGTGGGTATGTAAGTAAAGTCGATAGCTATTATGAGTTAACACAAGTATAAAATTAAAACTTCTTCCTTTTCACTTTAAAATGGCAATAGCTTAAACTGAAGCTGTGGTTTCTGCGGATTTTCCGTCGATTCGGCTCGGATTGAGCGCCCGCGGCGCGTCTGAGTCATGAGTCTGAGTCTGAGTCCTGAGTCGCGGTCTAGATCAACACGTCGAGTGTAAAATGTCGAGTCGACAGTCTGGCATGTTTTTACGGTTATTCCCATTTATACGAGCGCGTAAAACTACGTTGGCAACACTCATGTTTTCAACTTAGGGATCGGATATTACAGAATCTGGACATCCAAATAACGAATGGTTTAGTATGATTCATTGTTTTGTTTGTCATAGAATTAATTCCTAGGGACGTTCCACGCTTATTTGTTCAATTATGTCGATGATCACGAAAAGGTTATGGAAATACTTTAAATTATTTGGAATTCAAACTATTTGATCGTCTACTTTCTGTTGGCTGTTCTTATCTTGTCATCCAATTTACGTATGCATATCAAATTTCAGAACAACCGATCATTGGAAAGGTCAGTGCAAGCCTTGCAAGATGCAACTAAATCGATTTAAAACACTTTTTGTAAATTTTCGTTTGTAAAACCAGCTTTTTTGACTGACTATACTTGCACTGTCATCCATTCTGTTTTATGTAAACCAAATATCACGCGACCACTTAAAGTAATTGAAAAATAGTTTACAAATCCAATTTACTTACTTAGAAACGGTAGGTACCCACGTATGTTTTTATTGCTCCGATAAACGTTTTAAAAAATCCTTTTTTTTTTCAAAATTAAGAAATTTTGTTTTTTTTTTAACCAAAATCACCAGTACTATTCATTCTTGCATAGTTTTTGTCAGTCTTGTACGATACATATGACTGTACGTACGTTCGTCACAGAAGTGACACAAAAAAATGTATGGTGAATTGACGTGATGTAATTCGACAAATCTTCCACGTTTTTTTTCGAGAGAGAGAGAGAAACATTTTAACACAGACTTTATACAAAAAAAGAAACAAATGCCTATCGTTAAATTCTCGAACTTTCAAGAACTTCTCTTTGCCAACAGATACGCGCGCAATGAAACGCAGACGCAGTCTCTAGCTCGCCCGCGGACACGATGCGGTGCCTCCTGTGGCTCCTACCCTTCCTCCACCAGCACCTCGCCTTCGTACTCGACAAGCAGAACCCCTACTCACAGTTCCGCAAGTGGAACGCGGCCCTCAACGGCACCCTAGAGCTGGAGTTCAAGACCGACCAACCGAACGGTCTGCTCCTGTATACGGATGATGGTGGGACGTACGACTTCTTTGAGCTAAAGCTGGTCAACGGAGCGGTGAGACTGAGGTACAATTTGGGAGGTGGCGCTCAGATCATCACGGTTGGGAGCAACCTCAATGATGGACATTGGCACAAGTTACAAGTAAGTAAACCATGACTACATAGTACCTATAAAACAAAGTCGCTTTCCGCTGTCTCTCTGTCTGTCCCTATGTAGGTATGCATCTTTAAAACAACGCAACGGATTTTGATGCAGTTTTTTTTAATAGATAGAGTGATTCAAAAGGGAGATTTATATGTATAACTAGCTGCTGCCAGCGACTTCCCCCCTTATTCATAAACGCTCTATAGGCCTCTGCTAACTTAGTAATCGTTTGTCCTTATCTGTCACTTTGACATTTACCTTTAACAGATAAGGACAAACGATTACTAAGTTAACAGAGGCCTATAGTGCGTTTATGAATAAGGGGGTAAGTCTGCAAAGAATTCGTTTATCGCTATCCCGCGGGAACTACGCAATTTTTCGGGATAAAAAGTAGTCTATGTGCTATTTCAGACTTTTCTCTATCTATGTGCCGAATTTCATCCAGATCCGTTGGGCCGTTCTGGCGTGATCGAGTAACAAACAAACAAACATCCATCCATCCATCCATCCATACCTTCGCATTCATAATATTAGTTAGATTCTATGCAGACGAAGTCGCGGGCAGATGCTAGTGTTTGTATAAAGAAATCACAAAGTGGTTGATCGATTCTAATGGAGACCAAAGAGCTGGCAACTTCCTCATTTGTGGAGCTCCGCGAAGTAACGCCTGATTCAATAAAATATCCAAGTAAATATATAGACAAGATAGCTTAGGGCATTGATCTCTACTTAGTGCTCCGTACTACTAATTTAATTGTGGACTACTTGTAGTACTAATTTTCATTACCGTGCACAAAGGTACCTAAATGATCAATTATGAGAGTTCAACGACCGGAGATTAATGACACTGTGTGATTAATTAAACTCCAGAGAACACAATTAAATAGAAAGCTTTGCGTAATAGAACTCACTAAAATAGTTGTTTAAAATTTCAAGACAACAAAGCAATGTTAATTTGATTAAGCGTTTCATTATTTGGACAATTACGTCGTTTAATTTGTTTAAATTACAATTGTAATTTTAAAACAACGCAATACAAAGTTTCTCAGTTTTTGTTCGAGAATATTCCAGCAGATGCTTGGGTTAGTTCGATTAAACACCCATACAAAGATTATTCATTTAAATTTTTGATTCAAAATTTACTCCCGCCCTTACGCGGTTCACTTTGAACATAAAGTCGTCACAATTTAAAAGGCCCGTTTTGACAGTTCACGCTCATGAAGTTCTCTATTTTTTACCGATCGAAATGTTCTGAAGGTAATTGCATTTTTCATTGATGGGTATCGCTCACTCAGCTAAGTGCTGTGCATAACGATTTTTTCATATTGTCCACAGACTATTAATAATCGGTTAAGGAAAAAATAAATCGATCAAGATATTTTTTTTAAGGCCGACTCGCACTTGGCCGGTTTTATTTATGTTATTTAGATCAATTAATTACTGAATTTCACCAGCTGTGTAGTGATCTTTAATGAAAATTATGACCTCAAAGCCGTAAACAATGGCAACACTGATTTCAATAGAATGGCTCGTCTTCATCATCTGAAGAAAATGATTGACTGAAGATTCACTTTCTAATCAGTACTTTAATCCAATGCGTCTTTACAATACATATTTAAATCGATCAAATACACATGCAAACTTGAATCGATTTATCGTGAGTATCGAGTACCGAGTCGTACGGTGACATCACTAGTTACGTCAGGAAGACAAATGTCAAAACGGGCCTTTTATTTTGCGACGACTTTAGATCCATTGATATTTACGCGTAGACTGAGCATAGAATAGACCAGGCGCTTGCGTATCACTTTGAGACAAAGATAGTAACTATAAGCAGTGTTGCCAGATGGGTTTTACGTTCCGTTACGCGTAGCTCTTAAAAATAGTACGCAAATTCAAGTTTGAGTACGCAGTGCAACATTTAGTGCAAAACTGCACTTTACGCAGCTGGCACATAAACAAAGGCCTAAAAAAAAAAAAAAAAGGGTCATCGCGACAGCCACAGGTAATTTATATTGTTTTTCTGTCATCTGAAGTAACCTAGGCTGTCAGGTGCTAAAATATAAAAATAGTACGCAAATCGACGGATGAGTACGCGAGTACGCAAGATCATAAAATAGTACGCCATGCGTACTATTGCGTACCCATCTGGCAACGCTGACTATAAGTACGTATCGTAGTTATGACCATATAGTGCACAAACAGCCTAAGTTGACAAAAATACTACAATTTACCATAGTGGAACGTTAATTTAACGCCTCAAAAACATACTAAATGAACTCTTTTCACTTAAAAACGCAAAAAGTTGTTTTATTTTCACCGATCACTTCCGCTCACAGGTCATGTCTGCCACAGTTTTAAAGTGTGGCCCACAAAAATACCGCATTCGCGAGAAAGGGACAAAAAAGGATAATTGCGTCTCGCCTACACATAGGTAATCCTGTATAAAGACATCTCTTTCTTTCAATGTATTACCGATCAAGGGCCTGGTCTATTCTATACTCTGTATACGTGTTTACATATACATTCACAAAACTATTTAGTCGAACTATGGATTAGTTAGCACATACCACCAGTTGAATTATTTCGGAACAATTTTAAGAGACTGCATACTATATTAAAACAACGTTCGTTAATAATTTCGCCATAAATCTGCTTAGTTAATCTTCTTACATCCTCTCCATGACTTCTTCTTAACTCCGTGTCCCCCCAACAGGTGGCGCGGCGCGACGAGCACACCTCCTTGGCGGTGGACGGCGTCTCGCGAAGCACCACCTCCCGCGGCAAAGAGTTCGCTTTCGGCAAGTTCAACACCAACTCCGACGTCTTTGTGGGGGGAATACCGCCATCGTAAGTACTACATTTTAAGCATACAATATAATACAATACAGTTCTTTACTCTTAATTGAACACCCACCACAACAATACAGAAAGCAGGTGCATACAGAAAATTACTAAGTAAGCAATAGCGTAATAAAATGGAATGGAATGTAATCGAAAGTCTACTTCGACTACAGGAAAAATAGCACATTTTAGCGGCAACATAATGTAAATCAAATTAAACTTTTACCCCCTTATTCATAAACGCACTATAGGCCTCTGTTAACTTAATAATCGTTTGTCCTTATCTGTCACTTTGAGATTTACCTTTCACAGATAAGGACAAACGATTACTAACTTAGCAGAGGCCTATAGTGCGTTTATGAATAAGGGGGTTAGCTTATAGCTTTATCTTGGCACTTTATACAATTGCAAGGTGTCCATGTAATTTTTTATTCTGAATCGAATGAGACCATGACTATACTTATACGATCAACATTTTGCGTGATATAAAAAGTTTTTTGTTGAAAATCGCAACGCTACGTTACGCTCGTAACCGGTAGCATTTTTCCGATTTGTTGTGAAAACTGCGAAAACAGAACAGAAAAACCGACTGTCGGGTTCTTGGTGCGAATATGTTTTGCCGAAGGCAGTTAGCCGTTCGCATTGTTATCACATTTTTAATTAATTTAATCACAGCAATAGTAAAACGGATTTCCATCTCATTCCAATTAAACAAAACAACCGCACCGCTTTAGCTTTTTTTTACTGCTTCGCAAATAACAAAACGCGGCGCAATTCCAACCTTACCCACAGGAAATATAGCCGTTTTACCCTTGTAGCTCGTTGATGCTGCGATGTTATCAGGAGAAAATACGGCTGTCTGTCTGTATATCTCGGGTAATGTTTCACAGCTGTAACATAAAGCTGTGTGCCCACTGGCGCATTGTTACTGAAACAGTTTCAAGTGTCTGTGTTCTGTGTAGTGTCTTCGAGATCTGCACCAATCTGTGAGACCTATGACTAGTATCTCACTGTCTTATCCATACGTATAAATCTACTTGACTGACAGAAAACGCACAAAATAAACTACTGGCCTATTCGTTTGGGAGCTTGAACCCACTGCGGTTAAAAGAAAGTTAACAAAACTTGCACTATCCCTAGGAAAGATTCATACTTTCGGGTAAGATGTAATAAGTAAATATATTATAACTCGACCTCACTATTTCGCGGAATCTGTGTCTCTCTCTATCTGTCACTTTGACGTTTGCGTATGTCAGACACAAACAAAATTCTGTAAAACGATTACAACACGAATTTAACTTCCTAAATAATACAGTTACCTTGTGAGTGCGCGGCCTAAGAAGGTTATATATTATGTTGTAGCAATTAAACCGATGTAGGTAAATATAGTGAAGATTGACGGTGGATGTTCTGGGATAGTGCTTTCATTAAGGAGTTATCCTTCGGGCTTAGGCCCGGGCACGACTACGCGCGATCGAAAGCGAAGCGAGCGATATTTAACCCTACGAACATGAAACTAAAGTCTTTTCATTCTTATCTTAACTGTCATATTTCGTAAACAAAATCCTAACCTCAATGTACAATTTCTTGTAAACAATAGGGTGTATTATGTTATCAAATAAATCTGAGGCTATATTTTGTACATAATTTTGCTGATATTTTATCTCCAGTTCCTTTATGTAGTTAAAAAATAGCAAAAATGAGATGTTTTGAGGTTAGAATTTTGTTTACCAAATAGGACAGTTGAGAATGAAAATACCTTACCGTGAGACTCATTCATTGTTAGACAAACGGATAACTCACTTGTTAAAAAAGGCGTGGTAGCTAGTGGTTTGACCTCAAGCACCTCTGACCTCTTTCTCTTTCTTTCTAACCGCTCGCCTCGTATCGCGCATAGTCGGAGCCCGGCCGTTAGGGCTAGGGTTTTAGCAATGGGTCTTAAGCGGAATTGTGTGAACGAGGAATAACTATGTAAGGTATATATATGACTCGGAGTTAACTGCTAACCCAGAGTTAAATAGTGTCAAAATGTATGGAACTGTCCTAATTCTCGCTTAACGTTTTAAAACCTTCAAATTAACTTTGTTTAAAATTTTGTGTTATTTGATGACTTAATTTGTGTGAGGGCTTTAGTTAGCATTGTACCTTGAATTTTATAAAGAAAAAATAAGTAAAAAAAGCATTTTTAAAGTAATATTTTTTGCTTATAATTTCATTTGTGAGATTTAATTACAGACAGACAGAGGACAGGCAAGTAAAATAAAAGATTGTAATTATGGAAGCAAACTCTTTACCACTGTGGTAGAAATTTCTTACGTTTTCATTCAGTACGTCATACATAATAATCAAAGAATCGTTCCCCATCTCATTTACATACACAAAACTATAACTTTTTGCACACATTTCGTAGCACGCTCGTAGAGGATCTACGACGTAACCCGTAGCCCGTAGCGGTGTTAATATTGCTTCTGACGCTGTAAACTGAGTGCAAGCTAAGTGGCTACATGTTATGTGATTATGTTGGATTGTTATTGAGTTGGATGTTATATTATGTTGGTGTTATATTACTTTGTAAGGTTGTAATATTAGATATATTAAATGACATAGTATCGACTGTAGTTTTGAGAATGTTATTGGTGTAAGTGTAATTTTGAATCTAATGGCGATGGAGTAACGTTAGTTTTACCTGTAGTTGTAGACCAGGGGTTCCCAAACTTATTTTGTCTACTGCCCACTTTGAGAATAAATTATTTTTTAGCGCCGCCATTTTTTCACCTACTTCTCTTTACGCCCCCATTTTTTTTCTGAGTCTCTTACCGCCCTCCTTTAGGCCTGCAGCGCCCACAAGGGGGCGTTATCGTCTACTTTGGGAAAGGCTGTTCTAGACGATGTAGCGATTATGACTAATATGACTAAGTTTTAGCTGTCACTTTTAGTATGAATCTGACAGCGAGCGAACCTAAACTGAATCGAATTAAGACGTCATGGCAAGGCCCCAGGGGTAAAATGATTCCTTGTCAAATTTTTGTTGTTTAATTATTATGCAAAATAAACAAGACAAATACAATTGACAAACACTGAGATACATGCACAAAGGCGGACTTATCTCTTTAAGGGAGCTCTTTCAGTCAACCTTTGAGTGGATGAAAGGAGCATTACATTAGGGATGGACGAGTGAGTTTAAAATTGCAAACACTGAGAGCCACAATACATAACTTTACCGAATATAATACATAAAGTCATAAAACCTAAACATCAATAAACTACTTTATACTACCTATAATATATGTATACTCGTATCAATAAAATATCGAATCTAACTAATATTATAAATGCGAAAGTATAGATGGATGGATAGATGGATGGATGGATGGATGGATGGATGTTTGTTTGTTACTCAATCACGCCAGAACGGCCCAACGGATCTGGATGAAATTCGGCACATAGATAGAGAAAAGTCTGGAATAGCACATAGGCTATTTTTTATCCCGAAAAATTGCGTAGCTCCCGCGGGATAGCGATAAACGAATTATTTGCAGACGAAGTCGCTGGCAACAGCTAGTAATACATAAAATAAATAATTTGTTGTATTTTAAATAAAAAAACCACTAGGCGGTATTCCGTTCGTTTTATTGTTACTAAGCCCATATAAGGCCAGGTGTAAGTCGTCTTTCTATCCTACTCTAACATGCATCTCTCTCACGCTGCCCATTTTCTCCTCACAACTTAAGCCCCATTCCTTGATTTAAGTTAAACTCGTATTGACATTTATTCCATGCAAGCCCGGTCCCCCCGCGGGGATAAATAAGCCCGGGGGGAGGGGGGACTCGGCCTCTTTGGGAACTGTGCGGAAAGAAGTGCGACGCAAATTCTTCTTAGGGTTCCGTAAGGAAAGATGGAAACCTTAAAAGTTTTTTCTATACCAATACTAGCTTGCCCGCGAATTCGTCTACGTAGTTCTATTAAAAAAAGCATTAAAATCCATTGCTTAATTTTAAAGATCTAAGCATAGACACATAGTATTTGGAAACTAAGTAAATAGGCATTGGTTTTCAGTGGAAACACAACTATAATACAAGCCAAAAGTCATCTTAAAACCATAAACAAAAAGGTGAAAAACTATCTAAAAAGTGCAGTTTTGCACACATAGGGACAGACAGACGGACAGACACTTTGTTTTCGGAACGGAAAGCGACTTTGTTTTATACTAAACTATCTTCTGCCCGCGCCTTCGTCTGCGTAGAATTATACCTATATCTTCCTCTTGAATCACTTATCTAATGAAAAAAACCGCATCAAAATCCGTTGCGTAGTTTTCAACATACATAGGAAAAGACAGACAGCGGAAAGCGACTTTGTTTTATACTATGTATTGATCCTCATGAGCAAAAATACCGAGTCACTTTTCATACAACTTTCTATGGGACACGATATTTTTGCTTCTTAGCTTCTCTCGCTGTCAGCCATAGTAAAAATGACAGCTAAAACCTGAACTGAGTCCGAATTGAATCGCATTAAGACGTCACGGAAAGGCATTGTTTGTTGATTACACACTCGACTTCGTATAAAGTTTACGAGAGAGCGAACATCGATGACATTCTGCAAGAACCACTAGTGTATTACTAAATGAATTACCTATAAGTGCAGTAATTTTAATTACAACAAACCGGATAACTCACGTATAAAAGCCGAAGGATTGCTCCGACAATTGTTTCGGACTGTTCCGTAACCCGGCAGCGAAACGAACACTGCGCGCCATCGATCTGCTCGCGCGGCTACTCGGCGTAGCTGACATCGGCGCACAACTACCCTCATTTTTATCGTCATTTTTATAGTCCAAAGTAGGGCAGCACACAACACTGATCACGTCACTTTGTAAAGGTTCGCTCACACTCACCGTTTGGTCAGTATTTAAAACAGTTTTCCAACTGGGGGGCACCGACCATCCGCTGTCACGATTAAAATTGGGATACCGACTTATTTCAATGGTTTCACGTACTAGTCCGAAAAAATTGTCGGAGCAATCCTTCGGCTTTTATACGTGAGTTATCCGGTTTGTTGTAATCATGTGTGAGTCTCACCGTAGTTTCATGTTGAATCCAGTAATGTTATCTAGATACACACACGGGAGCGTGTCAGCCAAGTTCAAAATAAAAGGAACTGGCGACGCTGCCGTGTGTATATTTACCCCTTCACAACTCGATACCTATTTAACCTACATCATCACTACATAGTATAAAACAAAGTCGCTTTTTCTGTCCCTATGTTCCTATGCCCCTATGTCCTTATGTCCCTATGTATGCTTAAATCTTTATAATTCTGTGATTCCCCAAGTCTTGCAGGTGTCCATGGGCGATGGTGATTACTTTCCATCAGGTGACCCGTCTGCTCGTTTACCTCCTCTTATATAAAAATAAAAAAAACGGCTTTTGATGCGGTTTTTTTTAATAGATAGAGTGAATCAAGAGGAAGGTTTATGTGTATAATACATGCATAATATACCGTGCGAAGCCGGGGCGGGTCGCTAGTACATGATATTGTTCTTTTTTGTTTTTTAATTTTATTTTTTATGTGTCGTTTTGTGTCAATAAATGTTTTCTTTCTTTCTTTCTTTCTTTATTTATAATTGGCACATTTTTTACGGGATTATTTTATCTACTATAGTTAACAAGCCTTGTCTTAAATCAGTTCAGGAAGTTTTTCTTTGTAACCCAACCGATGTATACTGAAACAATCGCTCCGGAATAAGCCCGTTAACAAAACTTGTTCAAGACTGGGCTGACCCGGATAACTTGCAAACGAGAGCATCGAGAAAAGACTATTACGAGTTTCTTTGAAATTTATTTATTTTAAGACTGATAATTGAGAATCATTGGTTTTAATACTCAAGCGGGGCTTGTGGCGCTTTACATCGACGATTTATTACATTTTTACAAAAACCTCAGCGTCGATGATTGATAAATCTAATCTAACTAGGAGTATGGATGGATGGATGGATGGATGGATGGATGGATGGATGTATGTTTGTTTGTTACTCAATCACGCCAGAACGGCCCAACGAATCTGGATGAAATTCGGCACATAGATAGAGAAAAGTCTGGAATAGCACATAGGCTACTTTTTATCCCGGAAAATTTCGTAGTTCCCGCGGGATAGCGATAAACGAATTCTTTGCAGACGAAGTCGCTGGCAACAGCTAGTTAATAATACATTATGAGTTCCAAATCTCATAAAATTGTTCTGGAATAATATTTCAGCAGGTGGTTAGGTTACTTTGACTAACATCTTTTTTCAGGATTTTAGAATCATAGTCAAAAAGTCAAAAGTCAAGAAGTCAAAAGTTTATTTTGCAAATAGGCCGCCCAGGGCTCTTTTACATGTCTTTTTTTTAATCTACCAGCGCATTCGGAAAGACCATCATTGCCAAGAAGAATGCGCCGCAAGAAACTTGGCAGAAAGTCATTTTTTCAAAATAAAATGGATTTAAAAATAGTACTCAAATTCTACTTAACTTACCTACATACATACATACATACATACATATCGTCACGCCTCTTTCCCACAGGGGTAGGCAGAGACTACTTTGTTCCACTTGCTACGATCCTGACATACCTCTTTCGCTTCATCCACATTCATCAATCTCTTCATACATGCTCGTCGGTTTCGGGTACTCTTGACCTGGCCTTTCTCCAAAACGTCCCCAATTTGATCACGGAACGTCCGCCTAGGCCTTCCCCTCCCAACGCACCCATTCACACTCCCCATATAAATCTGTTTAGTTAACTTACCTATAATACAATTAATACATTTTATAAAAGGGATGTATAAGGTCCCTAAGTTAAGTTCGTACTTTAAATTACATTGGTCTATAGTAGAGATGTCTATAGTCTCAAATTACACAACTTCGATGGCAGTTCTGCTCAGAATCACGAGCACTATTGATTTTAGTATACGGCAAAAAGTGTCCTATTTTTTTTCATTCCTTTTCCATTTCTGCTCCGTAGACTTTTCTTTTATGAGTCAAAATGGAAAGTTGAAAATTGTATGAAAATTTTGGGATACTTTTTGCCTTATACCAAAATCAATAATGCTCGTGATCCTGAGCAGAACTACCATTGAAGTTATATAATTTGAGAAAATTGGTGAGTGGATTTATTTTCAGAAAAATGCCCACCTGCTGAAATAAGCGGGAAAATTCCAAGAGACCCTATAATGTTAAGTATTTTGGACCGCTCCGATATTTGTCGCTGACTGTACAGGCTTTTGTTGGCCCATTTCCATGTCCCGTCTGTTATTACGGATTCGGCCGGCCGTTGGATTATCTCTATTTACTGGACTGGCCTCTTTAGGCCTGTATTGTTCCCTTACTAGGCTTTTTGGCTGCGTATTGGCATTAATACATAAATTATGTAACACATTTTCAGTTTAAGAATGCCATTTTATGGCAAAGATTATTTTGAATGATTTTTAGATTAACATATTTTTATCACGTCCTCGTACAGACGTAGTGAATAATCTTTTCCCATCGTGAGCACACTATTACTTCCGAACGATGGCGACGTGTCTATGAGTATGACTGAAGTAGCATAACAAATACCAACATTTCCGAGATAATACGATGGGAAAGGATTTAGCACGACATCTGCAACAGTCTCTAAACATGTACAATTATGTAGGTAAATCCGCATGTATGTATTTTTCTTTGGCTAACTAAATTTTTGCAAAGAAATCAAAGTTAGAACATTTTCTTTTATGACACTTAAATATGACACTGAAGGGGCTTCCGAATTTCAATTTCCGAAGTTCGTGTCATACCGTCCTTACTCTCCTATAAATAACTGTTCGTGTGAGCGAAACGGAGCCAAACGAACCTCGAATTTATAACCTCGGAGTACTGTAGTCCTTCAGGTAAGTTGACTACAGTATCCAATTAAATACGGATATATGGAGACATCCTTCTTCTATCCAAAAAGGAAAACTACACTAACGAGCAAAAATACCTTTGTATTTGAGGCGACCCGTTATTTCAGCGCGTCCGTAAATTCACGTCTTACAATTTTAAACCCGAAAATTGCATAGAAACGACCGAATAAACTACGGCTTTTCTAACAAAGCCGGCATTTACAAGCTCTGCATATTTTCTACAGGCTCCCGTTTTATGATCACAAATCCGCAATAACCATTAAGCCGGCTTGCTCAGGAATTCGGGCAAACATTTGCTCCAACGTTCGACAAACAATAGGACAAATGTGCCGGCTCACGCCTTGTTATCATATTGTAAGGTGTGTTGGATCATAGTGGAGCAGTAAGACAACTGGCCGGGGAAAAACAAGGATTAAACGCTGTGCGACGCGAGTATTCGATATTTCCTTCCTTTCTTCCACGTTACGCGTTAGCTTGTCGTAGTACCATGACCTCTCGAGCAGCACAGCTAACACGAGAGAGATAGATTACCGGTCTCTTTTCTGTAAAGAACAGTATGAAAAAGACGGGTAGGATTTTTCAGTGTGATTATTGGTGGTTTAATAATTTGCGTGTAAACGCGGGTTCAAATGTCATCCTGCACTCGAAAAACTTTATCGTTAATAATAAAATTTAGTTTTTGCTGCGTACGTACTGCTATAAAATTAAATAATAATTACTAGGTAAAATAAGTTAAAAATGGAGTTTAAGAAAACAAAAAAGCTGAAACTTCACTGACTTCCTGTGAATGTTTACAGTTTTTTTTATTCGATGCTTGATAATCACTGTCCTCGCGAGAGATGCGGGCGACTGCCGATTCTAATGGACAATTGAATGCTTACAGTATGACAGTCAGTTCTGACACTGATTGTGATACTGTGCCTCCGTGTCCACTGCGGGAATGATTCGCCATGATTCACGGTAATGACCCAGCGTCATTACCCTAACGAGAGTAGCGATTGTCTGTTGTTTCTTACCCCATCTCACTACGTAGGATATTGCTTCAGGTATTTGTATTGTCTACTGACTTGTTTATTTCTTTACGTTTCTTGTGAAAATATCACTAGTATTTTCTTAATGTTTTCTTGTGATGAGGGTCCTAATTAAAATGATTTGTTGTAAAGAAAGAAATTTGTGACGAGTTTGAATATAATTATTTGGGTTTCGAATTTAGTTTTAAACATTTCCTGTTTATAATCGGTTTTGTTGTTAATCCATCTGCAGTTACAGTACAGTGGGCTTATTGTCTAACTCGCTCGCAATCGCCATCGTCTTCATTTTGACAGTTCTTGTATGAATGTGACAGCTAGCTGATTCCGATGCCAATTGTCAGCCCATACATGAACTGTCAAAATGAACACGATGGCGATTGCGAGCGAGTTAGACAATAAGCCTACATACAGGTTGGAAAGGGGAATCAAAATAGTGATGGGTTGCTAGCAGCATAGCCTATAACATGTTTCCTAAGATTATCACCCACTATCTCGTTGGGCTTTTACCATCTGCGCGAGAAGAGAAGCAACTGGGCCTTCTGTGTTTTTTCTTTAATCCCAGACCAGCATGGGAGGATTACTTAAATAATAAATAAATGTGATGGATTATTCCACCGTGAACCTGCGAATTCAACCAGATCATCCGACCACCTCGTTGGTGGACGTCCTACGCTGCGCTTGCCGATCCGCAGTCTCCACTCGAGAACCTTTCGGTCCCAACGACCATTTGTTTTCCGTGCTATATAGCCACTTCAATGAGCTAATTCGCTAAACAAACAAACGTATTATAAAAATTAGTACATACTTATATAGGTAAACTCTAGAACAAAACATTAGTTTTCTTACATACATACCGTCACGCCTTTTTCCCACAGGGGTAGGCAGAAACAACTTTGTTCCAATAAGAGTTTTCAATGATTCACGGTTAAGTTCATTCGATATATTATAAAAGGGGTGTGAACCGCGATTACCTTTATTGAGCACCCGATATTTCGACGCAGATGCATGCATCATGATCACGGGTAGACTGAAGACCCGAAATACGCGAAACATCGTGTGTCGAAATATCGGGTGCTCAATAAAGGTAATCGCGGTTCACATCCCGTTTATAATATTTTGAATGAACTTTGTTCCGCATGAAACTACCGTGAGACTCACACATAATTACAACACAACGGATAACTCACGTATAAAAGCCGAAGAAACCGGCTTTTATACGTGAGTTATCTGTTGTGTTGTAATTAACTTTGTTCCGCTTGCTACGATCCTGACATACCTCTTTCGCTTCATCCACATTCATCAATCTCTTCATATATGCTCGTCGGTTTCGGGTACGGGGTTAGTTTTCTTCATAGGTAATATCTGCCCCAACCATGGATTGAACTCAGGACATCAAGCTTCATACTCGTTTTAACCACATGACCATCTGGTAGTCTAATATCTCGTAAAAGTAATTTAATTTCCATAAAAGAAAGGTCGTTCCCGACGTTGCTACGATACGGGCGACATCTATCGGCAGTCCGGCCGCGTGTGGCGCATTAGTTACCGTAGTTAGCCACACGTGTGGCGCGTGCGTGACAGCCTTAGCTTTTTTAACCTTTAACCTATCTAAGTTTCATTTAAGAATAGAGCAAACGAGCAAGGGACACCAGAATTTCTAGTGCCTGCGACTTCGTCCGCATAGAATTTAGTAATTGACGAGTTAATCGCTATCCCGCGGGAACTATGTATTGTATAGTTTTCGCGGGATAGCGATAAATATTTTTTAACTACTAACTGACTTGGCCTCAGGGACCTAAATAGGGTCTTGGCCTCCGAAACGAGAGCACGCCATCTGTCCCGATCGTGCGCGCTTCTTGCCAGTCGTCGACTTAAAGACGTCGCAAATCCGCCTGGACACTGTCCCCCCAGCGATACCTGGGTCGCCCAACCGGGCGGCGACCAGTCGGTCGTCCCACGTACGCCCTCTTGGCAGCACGATCCTCTCCCATTCGGAGTAGGTGGCCGAACCAGCGAAATCTGTGTGATTTTGTTACGCCGATGATATTGGGTTCAGCCACCAGCATCTGGATCTCTATGTTTTTACGGATCCTCCACGTGCCGTCGTCTCACTTGACTGGTCCCAAGATCTTACGCAAGACCAAAAAAATATTGAAAAAAAAAAAAAAAAACTAAATAAAAAAAAAAAAAAACATAAATAAAAAAAATATGAATAAAAATAAAAATATTGGCGTCTAAAGCAGAGGGTCGCGGGTTCGAATCCCGGGCTCGCAACTCTGAGTTTTTCGGAATTTATGTGCGAAATTACATTTAAACCATCAATTTACCATTTGAGCTTTTTGGTGAAGGAAAACATCGTGAGGAAACCGGACCAATCCCAATAAGGCTTAGTTTACCCTTCTGGGTTGGAAGGTCAGATGGCAGTCGCTTCTGTAAAAACTAGTGCCGACGCCAAATCGTGGGATTAGGTTGTCAAAGCGGCCCCCTGGCTCACTGAGCCGTGCCAAATGCAATACAATACAATACAATACTCTTTATTGAACACCACAAATCAGTACAAAACAATACAAATGCCGGGAAAAACGCTAGAAAGATGATGATGACTTATTTTCGATCAAATATTATCATGAAGAAAAGGATGAGTTCCATTGTAGTAACTCAATCACCAGGTGAGCAGAGTGCCACTGTAATATTCTTAATGCTATCACTAATTGTGTATATTAAAGGACCCTTGACATAATTCTTTGGCGACACGTATCGGCGGCCCGGAGGTCTAGACCACTCCATTACTACAGAACTGGGTCAGTATCGTAACCAGACTTTACGGCACAAGGGGTCTTGGTGAAATCCTTTGAGGCAAAAATATACCTACACGAAAATATCTCTGAAGTTGCTGAAAACGAACTCTGGTAGCGTAGTGGTTTGACTTACGGTCGCACAAGCAGAGGGTCGTGGGTTCACCCGGGGTTGCATCACTGAGTACCATTATGGTACCATTTATAGTATAATCGCGTCGCTCTATTTTTTCATTAAATATCAAATATCAGGGAACAATTCACACAAATTGACCTAGTCCCAAAGTAAGCGCTAGTAAGGCTTGTGTTATGGGTACTAGACAACGATATACATACTTATATAGATAGAAAACATCCATAACTCAGGAACAAATATTCGTGCTCATCACACAAATATATGCCCTTACCAGGATTCGAACCCGGGATGCTTGCTTCGCAGGCAGGGTCACTACCAACTAGGCCAATCGCGTCGTCGCCCTAAAAGCGCCCTTATTAAGCCCTTTTGAACGTATTTATGTCAAATATGTATGTTGTTTTTCCAAGTTTAATTTTATTGCTTTTCTGTGCTCATTTTTTATTTATGCTAGTGTCTCAAAGAATGTGTGTCCTTGATATGTTTTTATACCAGCCTTTGTACCACATTTCTACGCACAATAAATATAATATTTCTACTTGACATATACCAATTCCACATTAGGTTGTACATCATTTATCGATCTTATCGACCTAACAAATTGATGGGTTCCTACCACTGTTGCTATAGATCTCCGAGCAGCAATGTTAAGAAAATTGCACACGATTTAAACTAATAGCAGGAAATATAGGATTCCAGCGCCACGCGACAGAAATATAGAATCGTGCTCTATCGCTTTAAATTGCGTGAATGATTGTAGTAGCGTTCCATTTTGTTGCAATGGACGGCAATAAACCAGAGAAATATTTTCAACTGTAGCTTTAAATCTTGGGATAATGGCCACATGATCTAGTTCCTAACTAACCGAAGCTTGTACTATGGATGGATACTAGGAAACGGATAAACATACTTACAGACAAAATGCGCTTAAATGCGCATCATACGTCATGACTTTGACCGGGAATCGAATCCGGGACCCCAAGCTTCGTAGTAAGGTTTTCTAACTACTAGATTATTTTGGTAATGTACAAGATTCATGCTCAAACTATAAAATAGTTGAAATGTACATGTTTAACTACATCTACATAAGGCACTCCTTTTGTAACATGAAGTGAATAGTTGATTCTGTACTTCCAGTAGGTATTTCTTAGGTCCATGGCTATAATAGCAATTAAAAAAAACACTTCGATAATGAGGCAAAAGGTCAACTAGCAAGTACGTGACAGCCGGCAGTGTACCGCGCCAAACCAGTCAAGAGCAGTCCGAGCCGGCGTGAACTAGTTGAAACCAGAGTAAACTAGTAGTAACCAGCGGAAACTGGCTAAAACTGGGTCACGCAAGAGCACCGTTAACACTTCGGTAACTTTCTTTTTAATGCGACGTGCTGTCCCGAAGGAATTTCGTGTTGGAATACCGTATTGTCAGAGCCGGAAGTTGGGAGAAAATTATAAAGGATCATGTCGGTCAGGAAACTAATTTATTTATATTACCTTAGCTAATTAATTTATATTACGTTATTTATCATTTACGTATAAGTATTTTAATTATAGCACTAATATCCTTGTCAATATGTTCATAGAATCGCAACCGTACCTCTCGCGAGGACCGCATGCGATTCGTGATCATCGTCAAATGAAAAAAAAAACTTAGTATTATCGTTGCAGAAACCGTGTGTATTTTCAATTTTGCTGTTAGTTGTAGGAGGTTGTAGGACATATTTTAAAAGTAGAATCTTTTAAATTTAGTTTATTTAATACTAGCTGTTGCCAGCGACTTCGTCTGCAAAGAATTCGTTTATCGTTATCCCGCGGGAACTACGCAGTTTTCCGGGATAAAAAGTAGCCTATGTGCTATTCCAGACTTTTCTCTATCTATGTGCCGAATTTCATCCAGATCCGTTGGGCCGTTCTGGCGTGATTGAGTAACAAACAAACATCCATCCATCCAGCCATCCATCCATCTATCCATCCATCCATACTTTCGCATTTATAATATTAGTTAGATAGTTAGATGAGTACTTAGATGGTTTCGTTTTGGTTTCGTATGCATAAAGGCCATATAGCCACAGGAAAGTAGAGTTGAAAAGAATAACAATGCAACGAGAGCAGTGACCGCGATGCATTCCGCTATTTCCATTTGCGTCCATTCCCGATGCAAGCCAGGCTAGCCAACCAACAATACTTAGCTACCAACCTCATGGTTGTAATATTTCTATGTTGGCATAAGCACACCGTCTCTGGCCGAAGTTTTATTAAAAAGTGTCGCTTACAGTCCCGCTCAGTGACAGTTTGGAACGGAAGAATTCGAAATATTTAAATTTGCGCTACACTTTTCTGTAATCTGTGGTATGTTTAGTCTATGTTACGTTATTAAGAAGAGATTTGACACCTTCTTTATAAATGCTTGATGCTTACGTTAACATTATTACTAAACCACGATGAGAAAGGGATTTAAAAGTCTGTCACTCCATGATATATTAAGTATAATGGAATGATAGATTTTTGGATCCCTTTCTCATCGCGGATTAGTAATATCTAGATTGTCTTTATTCTGTCACTTTGACATTTGACTTTTTCAGACACAAACGATTGACTGATCTTTCAGTTTGCTACTTACATTATATTAAAGCCCGGCCAGGAAAATAAGAACACGCTGTACCACTCTGTCGCAGTGAGCCACCGCTGTACTTTTCAAGGAAACCACTGTGACGTGTATTGTAATATGGTTCTACTGCGTGTTCTTATTTTCCTGGTCGGGCTTTATAGTATTTTTCATTATTGTTTCATATTTTTTGCGTTAAGCACATTTAAGTACTCTCCAAAAATAAAGAGTTATTCTGAGAGGAAATCCGCCCAATTATTGAACAAAGGCCATTCCAAATTTAGAATATTAAAATGATCTGAAACTCTAGCTCGATAAAAATTACTTAAAGTCCTTGACGTTACCAATTTAGATGAAAAAATGTTTCAATTTAACGTTTGAAACATAAAATTAAATTTCCTAACCAGTCTTTCTATATCGGCGACAATGAAAGCGGAATTTTTGTATTAATGACGCCATATTTCGACGCCATCTTGGTTCGAAGTGCTTGTCTGCTGATCGGGAAGTGAGCGTTGAGCGTGGAACAAAATTCAAACTACAGTACAGTCTACAGTACTGGCAGCACGTTGTAAAATACATAAAAATAAAAAATAGTTAGAAAATTTTGAATCGCACAACTTATCTTTTGAATCCAAGGGTGCAAAATTAAATAATTAAAAAAAAATGAACAATGGATCATAGTGTGATATAATTATACCGTTCTAACTTCTGGCTTCTTCAGTACATTCCGTGAGCTCCTAGAACGCCATTCGGGTTTGTGTTGCTGTCTCCCTCACTCGGCCGATTCTAGTATCAAACCCGTTAGAGTGAGAGCAAGACAAACCTAAGAGCTCACGGTCTGTATTTTGTCCTACGGTTCTACGTACAGAAGACGTCGGTACGTAGGACCGTGATCATTCTAAGGGCCTGTCACACGGGTCTCTATCGTTTGCCCGAATTTCATATGCCATAAAATAAATGTATTGTTTGCCATAATGATCATATGCCATAACCCTATTTTCTCTTTATTTGTTAATTATTCAGGATTGTTATGAAACAAACCTAACCTAACCTATAGAGTTCTACAGGATTGCCATTACAATGCTCCTGAAAAAATTACAGTTTCAGAGAAAAAAAGGGTTATGGCAAATGATCATTATGGCAAACATTACATTATGGCATATGAAATTCGGGCAAAAGAGGGGCTCCGCTGTCACACTACTACTTAACTGTCAGTTATCTATGATTCCGTCTCTATTTACTACTACGAAACAGACAGAGACGTCATCATAGATAACTGACGGTTAAGGAGTGGTGAGACTGGCCTTAAATATCGCCTGTCTCTCATGCCTCGCGCCGTCTCCTAAAATTGGAGACTCAATTAAAATTCCCGTAGCGTCCCTATCCCAATTTTATTGCAGTAATTCCGTAAAGCGGTAACTTGTCCCATGGGACTTTTAAAGATGTTGATTTGTGATTAGTGCCACGTCATGATTTATCGGCGTTTTAACTGTTTGATTGTTAAATATTTTTTAGGTTTCCGTATTGGAGGCGTCAACGGGACTTCTTGGCTTAGTCTCCGCTTTAAGCCCGTCTGTTTGTCAGAACAAAATCAACATGCAAAAATTACTTCTATATCTATACTGGGTAAACAGAGTCTAAGATAACAAGACAGTTCAATGATATTTTTGGATGCGAAGGTTGAAGTTTTATTGAGTTTACGTGATATGACTTTTATTTCGCAGACTAAGCCCAAAGCAATGGCGACTCAGCAAAAAAGGAAAATCCGGAAAAACATTTAAGAAGTCAGAGCAAGCGAGGGACAAAATTGAATTAAACAGCCCGGTCCAGTTCATAAATTATGTATGTGTATTAATATTTATATTGTGAACTTTCGGGAGATAAATGAGGTTTTACATGTCTGGGGAGAAACCGAGTCGGAGAGATTTGAGCGGGGATTTTGCGTCTAGATTTTATACGCGTATTACATTTTGTTTATGAGTAAGATAAATAAAGTGCTCCGTTATTTTCCCGCCGGCAGGGCGCGACCAAACCGCATACGCAGTGACGTGTCGTATCCGTCACGTTTTCTCACCGTTTCTTCATACATTTTGTTGCGATTCCGTAACGTCACCGTTTTTTAAGCGGCGGTGTGGTCGCACCCTTTTGCCGTCGACATTTTGTGGTCGCACCCGCATTTTGTTATTGCGTTGTCATTGACCCTCTATACACTAACCAGATTAAGAGTTAAACGATGACTAAAACCGACACGGGAAGACGCGAGTCTTATTTCTACATCGGACACGTCACGGTGCACTTAACTTACTTACTGATAAGATTTAATACTCTTTTGAACTCATTGACAACTGAAGTAGGTGAAGTGTTAAAACGTCAATCGCACATCATCATTATAAGCATGTTGCGGTGAGGTATAAGCGCCATCTATTAGCAGTATTTGAAACTAACGGTGTTAAATCTATTGCAAGACGCAGTGTCATTTTATTGTGTGGCGGTACAGAGACATCTATCGAGTTATTTGTGAAAGTTTAAACATTATGCAAGAATAGACGACCGGATAGCCTAGTGGTTAGTGACCCTGACTATGAAGCTAAAGGTCCCGGGTTCGAATCCCGGTATATAGGGGCAGACATTTGTATGATTTTTTTTTATATGAATAGGAAGGAAAACGAGCAAGCGGGTCAACTGATGGTAAGCGATCACCACTGCCCATAGACACCCACAACCCCGGAAGGATTGCAGATGCGTTGCCAACCTAGAGGGCTAAGATGAAATGTCTCTTGTGAAGACGAATGTTTGTGCCTGAGCCATGGATGTTGTATGTATTTATCTACATTATATGTATAAGTATGTTTATTCGTTGTCTGGTACCCATTGTACAAGCTTTGCTTAGTTTGGGACTGGGTCAATTGGTGTAATTTGTCCCATGAAATTTATTTATTTAATTTATAATTTAAATTTATTATTTGTGTAGAAGGCATAACCGGGAACCGAAACCCCCGACCTGTAGTGCAGTGGCCCTCAAGTGGGTCACACATCAGGCCACGCCTTTTTATAGGGCGGCCATTTATTTCCTTTTCAACTATCAATAGAAATGGGCTTTCCCGTTGCCCCCAAATATAAGGGCACGAGAGCCAAGTAAACAACAAAAAACTGGCTACATTTTTAAATATGCTAAACTAAAGTTTAAGTGTGGGTGGTAGGACGTCGTACAAGGTCCGTCCGGATCGCTACCCCCGTCTTACTCGTTAATCCTGCCGCCAAGCGGCATTTCTTGCTCTGCTGTGTTAGAGTAAGACAGCCGGTGAAATCACTAGCACATAAAATATCTAGTGTTGCGGATGTGGATAATGGTACTCACTCACCAACGAGTGATACACTTGCTCATTTTCATTCCTTCCTTCCTTGTCGTGTAACAAAAGTACAAAAAAACTGTTACGTATAACTTCTTAGTAAAATATCCTTTTTTTTTTTTTAATAGCCTATTGCAGTGTCCCACTGCTGGGCAAAGGCCTCTCCTCTCGACCTCGACAACTCTCGGTCCGACGCAATATCAGGCCATTCCTCCATATACGCGTCCAAATCGTCCCGCCATCGCCTTCTTGGTCTGCCTCGTCGTCGTTGGCCATTCTCTGGCACCCACCAAGTGACTGAGTGGACCCACCTCTGTGGATGCATGCGGCAGGCATGTCCAGCCCAGTCCCATTTGAGCCTAATAAATATCCTAAATATCCTTAACTTTCAATAATACAAAATTAAACTAAAGGTAAAATAATCTGTCCGCAAATCCCAGAGTGAACTCTCTGGCAACACTAAACTTGCTGATATATGTACTTAGCTTTTTGACGTCTTGCTTCTGCTTAGCAATCGTTTGTCCTTATCTGTGAAAGGTAAATATCAAAGTGACAGATAAGGACAAACGATTGCTAAGTTAGCAGAAGCCAACAGAGCGTTTATGAATAAGGGGGTCAATTCTTTATGGCCATGTCCTAATTTAGTTGTCCTGAATCCTAAGTCTTGAAAGGTCACCCTACTGATCTACTGGGCACGCTTCCAGGCTCAATCATTACATTTATGGGTACAGTCTGGATTATTTGGGACATTTTTATTAGCACGTAAGTCGTAAAATAGCCTAAGTTGCCAGCGATAGAATATTGTGTTCCGAATTGTCGCAACATCAAAACCGTTAGTAGAACACCACCCTAATAATTTTGTGTGCTAGCCCTGTGAAGTTAGCGCAATGTTTTGTCTTTTTAAATATGTAGGTCTTTTCCGTCTTTTCATTTTTAACTGTACTTGGTAAACCAAATTCTAACCTCAAAACGTCTCATTTTTAGGGTTCCGTACCCAATGGGTAAAAACGGGACCCTATTACTAAGACTTCGCTGTCCGTCCGTCCGTCCGTCTGTCACCAGGCTGTATCTCAAGAACCGTAATAGCTAGGCAGTTGAAATTTTCACAGGTTGTGTATTTCTGTTGCCGCTATAATAACAAATATTAAAAACAAAATAATAATAATAATTAAGGGGGGCTCCCATACAAAAAACGTAGCCCTTTTTCATGGCTACCACTCGCCGAGCTAGATCTCTAGAACCGTAATAGCTAGACAGTTGAAATTTGCACAGATTATGTATTTTTATTGTGGCTACAACAACAAATACTTAAATCAAAATAATAATTATAATTAAGGGGGGCTCCCATACAACAGAGTAGTTGTTGGCGTTTAAAATATATTATCTTTATATTTAATTTAAAATATCTATACGGCCACAATCATACTAAACGTGGCATTTAGGTCTTGTTACCTTAGGCTCTGTCTACCCCGTAGGGGATAAAGACGTGATTTATGTATGTAAGTATATAAATGAAATTTGAAATAATGCCATGAAAAGATTAGAACCTTTCATAGGTATTATTTTTAGTGCTATTTCATTGTGTGATGACGTTTTGGCTTACTAATGAATAAAACTATGTTTGTATATACGTGTAATTTTTTTGTTTATAAATATTGTCCACAAATTTAATTTGCGATTTGAAAAAGCTAGTGTGTGATGTCCATGAAGGCTTTAAAATCTTTGTGTTCTAGAAAAAAGTGCTCTGGTTCAGTCCGGGAAGAACTCGACTAGTATTAAACGTCGTAATAAAAGCTGTAACTTCTATATCAATAAATCGTAAAAAAATACTACAAATACTATCAATCTACAGCAATAATGCGTCACTCATCTCCGGTCAGCGGAACCCAATTTCCGAACGTTAATAGAGTTATTAAGAGCGCCGCCATTTTGTTAACGTCGGCCACCTTGTGTTGAGTTGACAATCAGAAGGTGGATGGGACAGGGATGTTGGATCACTGTTAGACTGATTGTTAAATGACAACACAAGGTCACTGGAATATGAATCTCATCAAAAACATAACTTGTAAAAAAAACAAGTCCCGTAACTCAGTTCTTCTACCGTAAAAAGTAGTGAGTTCCATGTAATAGATCGGTTAATTTATTCAGGCCCTACTAAAGAGACCTCCTGTCTTAAGTTATTACGTAATTAGTTAACCTATGATTTTTGTTTTATTATTTATTTATTTTATTATAATGACCATATCAAAATTAAAAATGATCGCCTAATTTAGCGTTGATTTGGCTCTACAACCATTAAGACACTGATACATTTTAAACATCGCACAGCTCCAAAACAAAGCGAACATCCATCCATCATAACTTATTGACGTCGTTGGCAAGTTAAATCCTAAATATTCGAATATTAAGCACTAAAAACACATTGTCAAATATTCGGTACGAAAATACATCGCGTGACTGTTTTATCGTAGACAGGTGGCGCAGAGAGCGCAGCACAATCCCTTTTATTTTAAACGATGCGTTTTGTTAATCATTTTAATTGATTCTAGACGTACTGTACCCATTCATGGCACAAACTTAGGCAAATGAATATTCGGAAGGTTAATTTCTAAAAACAAAACCATATAACTATTGCTGCCTTAATTTTCAAATAAATACCGTGCGATTTCTATGAAAAACAAAGTTATTCTAGTTTTTGGAAAAACATACAAGGTACCTACTCGTAAGAGCTCATGTGATGCACACGCAGTATTTTTTACGCGTCGACAGTACGTGACGCTAGTTAAAGCGTTACTAACGAGATTTACTTACTTTTGGACTAGCTTCTTGTTATAAAAACACACGTCGACGCGTAAATAATGAGCCGTCTGCATACTCTAAATGAAATTCCGACTGCAATTCAAATCATCCAAACCCTTCTCAAAACTGAACCCAAAGATCATCCTATTTATTTACTACACAATTAAAATTATTTCTTAAGTCACTGCACGGATCTGTCTTGCTGTCTCGCTCTCTTTCAGGGGTTTGATACTTGAATTGACAGATGGTACCTGATACCCAAATGTCGTTCTACGAGGGTTTTGGATCATTATACGAAGTACAAACCGCGCAGTTTTCCCGCTAGACTAGTCTGGCCTCCCCGGTTCGCATGTCTGCCTAGTTCGCGTGAGGAGCCGGTATTTTTATTGACACTCAAAACCTAGGCCGGGCTTGTATTATTGATCGTAATCAATCTAACTGCTTCTATTTATTCTGTAGCTACGAAGTAACACAAATAAAAAATGAGAAATTTTCGTGGGATTTTTTCGATTAAGTTTTTAATATTATTCTATTATCGGCTGTCCCAAAAAGCATTTATGATGATTAATAAGCCTGTCTAGAACTTAAAGGCAATCCAACTTTTGGGGAATCCAACTTTTGGGGAATCCAACTTTTGGGGAATCCAACTTTTGGGGAATCCAACTTTTGGGGAATCCAACTTGCGGGGAATCCAACTTGCAGGAAATCTAACTTAATGGGGATCCAACTTGTCCGGAAGGGGTTAGAGGGGCCACATCACCAATGTTTTTGACCTACTGTAACTAAATTAGGTATAACTTAAAAAGAAAGGAGAAAAATGTGAATATCATGAATACACTGAGAACTTAGTACTGAAATGCGTGTAATGATAATGATCAGAGAGCGGAATTTTCATAGCAAAAATCAAACGTCAATAGAGTTAGAATATTGAATTTTATCGACTATCGATAAGTTTTACGAAGCGCTTCTTCATGACCTCAAATCCACATATAAGAAAAAATTAACAACACTATAAACTTTATGAAAAACAAAACTAATTAAATTAACTTCATATAAACCTACTAGCTTCTGCCCGCGACTTCATCCGCGTAGAATTAACAATTGAGATGTTTATCGCTATCCCGCAGGAACTATACAATTTTCCGGGATAAAAAGTAGCCTATGTTTTAATCTAGGGTACCAGCCATCTTCGTACCAAATTTTGTCCCAATCCGTCCAGTCGTTTTAGCGTGAAGAAGGAACAAACATACACACTCACTCACTCACATCGTCACATCGTCACATCGTCATATCCTCACATCGTCACAAACTTTCGCGTTTATAATATTAGTAGGATTCTAGTAGAAGTCAAATGTTACAACATTGTAGTCCTAGAACACACAAAATGCAAGAAATGCATTGAATTAGGAGAGAAAATAATTACAAAGTATTTATACCAACGGTTTGGAGTTTAAAAAAGTTGTTTCTGTTCACGACTTAGAAGTCACCCCGTAGTGGTACACCTTATTGCGATAGAGCTCTACGGTGGAACGTGAATACATTTCCTTCACTGTACTTTACGATATCTACATTCGCGGTTAAAGTGTACAACGCTCCCATTTAAAGGCGAAAATATTAAAAGGGCTTTTCTTCATTGTTAAGTTAAAGCCCATAAAAAGGTCACGACTTATCTAGATTAATCGTAACAATAATATAAAAAGGTCAATCTTTGGAAGTGTTAGTATATTAATCCAGTCGCCTTCCGTGTTTAAGCTATCGCGTTCGCTTTATGAAGTTAATGTGCTAAATAAATTATACAATAAAGCCTGCTTTAAGAGAAATAGAAGTACGAGTACCTAACCCATTACTGGTAAATTACCCCCTTATTATGTTTATGTAGTATATTTTATCTGTGTATCGTTTCTTGAGTCACAGACGGTTCTGGCTGAAAATCAGTGCTGCAGGTGTTTAAGATGGTGCATCCGTGCTGAGCTCGCAACGTCGCATTTTTGGTGATTTTTTGCGATTATTTCACAGAAATTGAATGAAAGTTTCAAATATCCTTCTGTAGTGCACTTCGTCTTTAGTGTATTAATGTGTCCAATGCAATGATTAATGGTGATGGACTTTTATTTTCGTATTAAAGGGATAAAATACTATATCTGGTTTAATAAGAAAATAAAAGTCCATCACGATGAATTATTGCATTAGACACATTAATAAACTACAAACGAAGTGCACTACAGACGGATATTTGATACTTTCATTCAATTTCTGTGAAATAATCGCAAAAAATCACCAAAAATGCGACGTTGCGAGCTCAGCACGGATGCACCCTCTTAACACCTAAGCGTAATGCTGAGCCAGCGACCGTTTCACTTTTGCGAAGACACACACAACGCTGATGATCTAATTTTCATGTCTGCGTTTTTTTTGATGTTTCTTTACTATAAAATTATGTGTATGCTCTTATATTTCTGCGTGTCTTGCAAAATGAATAAATGTCTTCTTACTTTCTTTCTTTATTCATAAACGCTCTATAGGCTTCTGCTAACTTAGCAATCGTTTGTCCTTAACAGTCAATATGACATTTACTTTTCACAGATAAGGAAAAAAGATTGCTAAGTTAGCAGAGCGTTTATGAATAAAGGGGTTAGTCTCGCTATGGGTTATAGTTTCGCTATGTCCGTCTTTCTGCCCGCGGCTTCGCTCAGAGGTTCTTAGTACTAGAAAGCTGTAATTTGGCGTGAGTGTACATATTAACTACGCCAGCAAATTGGTATCATAAAATCCTACTAATATTATAAATGCGATAGTTCGTGAGGATGGATGGATGGATGGATGTGACGATGTGAGTGTGTATGTTTGTTCCATCTTCACGCTGAAACGACTAGTCGGATTTGGATAAAATTTGGAACGGAGATGGCTTGTACCCTAGATTAACACATAGGCTTCTTTTTATCCTGGAAAATTTCAAAGTTCCCGCGGGATAGAGATAAACATGTCAATAGCTAATTCTACGTGGACGAAGTCGCGGGCAGAAGCTAGTCTTGAATAACTTTTTTTTAGGGTACCTCCCCATACACGTAATTAAGGCACTGTCAACAGCAAATGACTTTGAGCAGCGCCACTCTTCGCACATACGGTTCGCGTGCCTGTGAGTGAAAGAGAAGAAACTATTCCGGCAGCTTGGCGCGCGTCTTAAATCATAAGACACAAATAAGAAGAAATAAAAAAAAGTATGGATTATTTGTGAAATATGACTCGTTAGCCGTGTAGGTATGAATATGTTGGCTTCATGTTTTTAATTGCAGACCCATTACGTCGAAAAAATATAGACATAGAACCGTTTAATGATGATTATAAGACCAATCTTTGCAATTATTTTCTATCGAGCCGATTTTGCTCAATTATGTATCGAGTCCGTCTATCGTGTTTGAAATATGACGAAAGTTATCAATATATTTTTTTTGTATTTTTTTTGTGTGTAGTTTTTCTTAAAAAAGTGTTTAAATAACATCAATTTCAACAAAATTAGGTGTTGTCAGCCTCTTAATTTAAATAAGTTTATTCGTCGCGGATTTCAGTTTTTAAACTTGTGTTGATTACACTTAACATTTTATAAATTACGATCGTTTCGGGCGTTCTTTTCACCTTCACATTAACTTGAAAGGCCGCCCCTGAAATAATCTAAATAAATGATTTACCACGCGAAGACGGCGATAGAATAAACGCCACTAAGTTAGTTTGGTATGACCTTTTGTTGAATTACTTTACTAGACCTGAGGAGAGAAAAGCTGCCTAACTTGTACTAACAGCTATGTTAATGTTACCGAAAAATCCATGAGAATAACCGAATAACCTAACCCAAAAATTCATGTATGCCACAAGCTTTTAGCGGCTTGTAGCGGAGTAGCAAGGTAAATATTTTGTGGCTGAAAAACGTAAAAAGTAAAACATTAATCATTTTTTAAAGTGACGCATCTGCAATCCCTCTGGGGTTGCGGGTGTCTATGGGCAGTGGTGATCGTTTACCATCAGGTGAACCACTTGCTCGTTTGCCTTCCTATTCACATAAAAAAGAAATTAAAAATCAAGAAAGTAAATTTCTTGATTAATTTTGATATTTTCTATCATTTGAAAAACAGCGCCTTCTCTCGTCCCTGGTGAGCAGTACATGTTCCACGGGAGTTTGTAATTGTGTCGTACAGACACATCATTCAAACAGATGACGCTTAGCGACAAATATTCGCATAGTAACAAGGTCACGTGACAGTTGGTAACAGATAGAAAAATTCGGAGGCTTACTCACCTGCTATGGGTGGTGTAGGGGTATAGCACGCGTCACGGAATGACAAGGACCCGGGTTCGATTCCCGGCCATAGCTTTACTTTTCGGATTTTTCTATGTGTTCTAATTTTCAGTGTCGTTTAGAAATTAAATATTTTGTGTTCATTGAAATGGACCTCCGCAAAGTAACGTCTGATTCAATAAAATATACAAGCTTTTTTGCTGACTGCACTTTTTGTTGACTGTACTTGCATTGTCATCCGTCCTACATTATGTGTACCAAATTTCAAGTCTATCGGACCAACCGTTGAAGAGTTCCCTCCTGCGGAGACGATCCTGGCCGGACCACCAGAATTCTACTACCAGATCTTTGTGTCTAACTTACTCAAGTATGGAAAATTTCAGCTCAATCGGTTGAAGATGTCTGCTTCAAAATTGTGTCGCACGATTCCACCCGGACAAACGGTGGCAACGCATTTGCAATCCTCGTGTTGCAGGTGTTCATGGTGGTGCTCACTTACCATCATGTGGCCCACTTGCTCGTTTCCCTTCCTTGTATAAAAATAATCGTTTATTTGCCTTACTTCTGATGCAATATGACGCAAAAAAAAACATTATCTCAGCCATCAACTGTGCAAGGGTAGCGTATACTTTCGTGAACAAAATTAAAAACGTGCATGCAAATATTTATTTGTACAAGGACTATGTTTCCATTAGTGTTTTTCTCTTTATCTGCAGCACACTTACAGTTACATTAATAGTATTTTAAAAACAGTAAAAATGCACAAATTAAAACGTTCTTTGTTTAAAATGTGGAGCGAAATTAACTTGTTCTAACGCAGTATTAAAGTAAATTTTCATTAACATACCTCGTTGAAAGCCTCGTTTGTAGTTCGACTCGCATTGACAGTAACTATACTAAACTATCAGTGTCATTATCAGCGTAGGAATTAATGCCAGGTTGTAACAAACTATTTAAACGATGAAGCCACTTTTAAATCTACTGAAAGTTTTTTATTTTATTTTTTATGTGAATAAGAAGGCAAACGAGCAAGTGGGTCACCTGATGGTAAGCGATCATCACTGCCCATAGACACCCGCAACTTTCATCTCTCATACTCTCTCTGAAAGTAGGTCATTGATTATCTGGATAACGGGTTGAAAGTGACTCATCGCGACCCTTTTATTTATTACGCGTATTTTTTTTCTAGCTAATCCAAATGAGGTACATAGCAATGGAAATACGTATACAGCCATGTAATCTATGTTTTATAATAATCATCTATACTAATAGTTCCTTTTTAATTGTAAAAGGCAAAATAATCTTAAAATAACATTCCCGCTATATATAAGCTTATGCAAGCGTATACAACGAGAATTAGTAGAAATTATTACGTTCGGTAATTTTTTAGCTTGAAATATTTAAGTCGACAATTAATTGATAGCGACTTCCGTGTGTGCAAGTTTAAAAAAAAACTAGCCGGCAGCCATTGGTGCGTAGAAGAAATGCGCAATGCGCGTAAATCGTGTAATAGAAAAAAGAGCGGGAAGAGAATAACAAACGTAACAAATATTAAGTGCGACCGTGCGACGTTAGTGAAATTTGATATAATACCTTCTTTTAATTTCCTCATATTCGAAATGAAAAGTAGTGTTCAACTCGGATGAAATTACCCATTTCACCCTCGAACTATTGACGCCCTCATTTCGTTCGGGCGCCAGAAATATGTCAGGTGAAATGGGTATATTTCAACCCTTGTTTATCAATCTACTATTTTTTATAATAGCAATGTTTTGGCGATGCGGTTAGCAACCCATCACTATTTTGATTCCCCTTCCCACTTCCACCTATGCGCCCACAATCATGCTAAGCGTTGCCTTGTTACCGTGGGCCCTGCCTACCCCGTAAGGATAAAGACGTGATTTTATGTAGGCATGTAATTCCGAGAAACATATAGGCAAACTACAAACATTAGCTAACAGTGTATGTATAATTTGCTATCAGTGTAAGTAAGTAGGTATATCTTGAATGGTACCGTGTTTAACATAATTCACGAATTATAATGTGATGAACCTATGTTGCTGTACAAATATTGACGAAAATTAACTAAGTTAGTAATTAATATTAACATATGCACGATCACGGCTACGTTTCATAAACTTTCTCGCAGTTGGCTCAAACAACAGTTTAGTTTATTGTTACCCGGTTGAGGTTGATGAATAATGATTACTGACACACATACATAGTACTCCCATGCTGGTTATTTTTTTATGTGAATAGGAAGGCAAACGAGCAAGTGGGTCACCTGATGGTAAGCGATCACCACTGCCCATAGACACCCGCAACCCCGGAGGGATTGCAGATGCGTTGCCAACCTAGAGGACTTAGATGAAATGCCTCTTGTGCCCGTAATTTCCCCGGCTGTTTTACACTCCACACCGGAACACAGCAGTGCAAGCACTGCTGCTTAGCGGCAGGATTAGCGAGTAAGATGGTGGTAGCGATCCGGACCTTATGAGGTAGACAGAGCCTAAGGTAACAAAATGGACTTAAAATAATGATGGGTTGCTAGCCACATCGCCTATAACATGATTCCTAAGATCTTCACCCATTCCCTCAATGGGCTTGTACCATCTGCGTGGGAAGAGAAGCAACTGCTACATTTTATGTTTTTATGTCCCTAGACCAACATAGACGTAAAAGTTTTTTTTAGATAGGTAATTAATACCTGATTCAATCAATGACATAGTTTAATGGGACGTTTTGGAAAAAGGCCAGGTCAAGAGTACCCGAAACCGACGAGCATGTACGAAGAGATTGATGAATGTGGATGAAGCGAAAGAGGTATGTCAGGATCGTAGCAAGTGGAACAAAGTAGTCTCTGCCTACCCCTGTGGGAAAGAGGCGTGACGATATGTATGTATGTATGTACATAGTTCAATACCAAATATTTAAGTACTCAGTATCTACCTTTGATTAAACATTCCCTTTGAAAACTATGATCTGATTCCACGAATATCGTAATGTTCATAACCAACATTATCTAAAGTAAACCAATCCGTGTCACAAGTTCAATTTGGGTTAAACTGTCAACCTGATATGCTTGACAGTTTCGTAACTATGGAACTACCTGAGATACTGTAACTTGCAACTTGGAAGTAACTTTGATAGGCTGATACTCGGTCGTATCAGTTAAGTTTATTAAACTGGAAATAAGCTGAAGTTTACACAGTCAAAGTAGGTAAGATTGTGTTTGTAAGTATTTTCTTATGGATTTTAATAGATACTCGCTTCTGTAGGCTTATTGTCTAACTCGCTCGCATTCACCATCGTGTTCATTTTGACAGTTCATGTATGGGCTGACGATTGGCATCGGAATCAGCTAGCTGTCACATTCATTACATGAACTTTCAAAATGAACACGATGTCGATTGTGAGTGAATTAGAATTTGCCTTCTGCTCGCGACTTCGTTCGCATAGAATTAGAAATTGACATGTTTATCGCTATCCCGCGAGAACTATGCAATTTTCTGGGAAAGTAGCCTATATTCTAATCTAGGGTATCAGCTATCTCCGTTCCAAATTTTATCCAAATACGTCCAGTCGTTTCAGCGTGAAGAAGGAACAAACACACTCACATCCTCACAAACTTTCGCATTTAGGTATAATATTAGTAGGATTTCATAATCCTACTAATACAGTGAAACCTGGAGGCTTATTGCTTATTCTTATCAGCTATAAAGGTTTTCCATTTATGCAGGTTCCATATAACCAGTAGGCTTATTGTATAACTCGCTCGCAATCGCCATCGTGTTCATTTTGACAGTTCTTGTATGAATGTGACAGCTAGCTGATTCCGATGCCAATTGTCAGCCCATACATGAACTGTCAAAATGAACACGATCGCGATTGCGAGCGAGTTATACAATAAGCCAACTGGTTATATGGAACCTGCATAAATGGAAAACCTTTATAGCTGCAACCATATGCTCGGTCCCGGCCCCTTCACAATGAATTACCTCTATTATTGAAATAAAGGGCCCTCTGTAAACGGTTTTGAAAATTTAGACATTTGCTCAATTTTTACCTCTATACTTGGTACAGGCCTTAACCAAAACTTCTGCATTTGGAACAGCATTCGGCCTCCATTATTGGAATTACGGACTTTTTTAAATGGAATTCAGATTTTAGAAGTTTTCTCATTTTTACCTCTGTGATTGGAATAGGGCGTGTCTAAAACCTCTATATTTGAAACAGCGTACAATCAATAGGTGCATTTGTATAGCTAATGAAACGATAATCTTAACATGTGGAGGGTTACTTTTATTAAAAACATTGTGCATTTAGTTCATCTTTGTTATCATTGCGGTTTGTTTCTTTTGACGTAAAAGTGCAGGGATAATGTAGCATTCTAAAAAAAAGCATTATGTGTATTTTTTTTTTAATAGCTACAAAAACACGACAGTAATGTCAAAGTATCATACAAATTATGTAGAATGACATTTTCATCGCATAAACATTTTTTTAATGTGTTTTTTGATATTAACTTGACTTTGCACCTCCATAAGTGAAAAATTAGTATTATGACGACCTCTGTTAACGAGACCCTCTGTAAAGGAAACAAATTATTTTTCAAACCCGGGTATTTGGTACATGCGTTAAATGGAATACCTCTATAAATGAGACTGATTGGCTGGTCCCTTAAGATTCCATTTATCAAGGTTCCACTGTATTATATTGGATTGGTTTAAAGTAGCGAGGGCTTTCTGATTATGTTAAAATTTCACATGCATTTTTTCCACCTATACGCCCACAATCATGCTAAACGCGGCTTTTGGGTCTGGTTACCTTAGGCTCTGTCTACCCCGTTAGTGATAAAGACGTGATTTATGTATGTACTAGCTTCTGCCCGCGACTTCGTCTGCGTTGCGTAGTTTTAAAGATCCAAGCCTACATAGGGACAGACACAGACAGCGGAAAGCGACTTTGTTTTATACTGTGTAGTGATATATTTGAGTGACCCCGTTGTGCTTGCTAATCAACAAAATAAAATATTTGTTTTGTAAAAACACTTAAGCACTCACGTTTTCATTAAATTCTTTATCAAAAATAGAAACTTTTTTAAAATTATTGTCACGCTACTGGCATTAAAACGATACAAATCTGAGACATAATCGTTCTCGTTCTCAAATAAACAAAATCATTAAAAATTGGGCCAACACCAGCTTTGAATCGAAATAAAATAACCACTCTAACTCCATATACATAAACACTAAACTTGTTAAGCCAATCCTACTAATATTATAAATGCGAAAGTTTGTGAGGATGGATCGATGTGTCGATGTGAGTGTGTATGTTTGTTCCTTCTTCACGCTGAAACGACTGGACGGATTTGGATAAAATTTGGAATGGAGATAGCTGGTACCCTAGATTAACACATAGGCTTTTTTTTCGGCAAATTGCAGTTCCCGTGGAATAGCGATAAACATGTCAAAGGTCGTAGCTGACTAAAGTAAGACAAATTTTACGCGGACGAAGTCGCGGGCAGAAGCTAGTGTTAAATAAAAATAGTATGGTTTGTTTAATCACTAAAACAAACATTAAAGAAAAGAAAACAAAAGCACTTAACTACTTGCACTAGTACTGTCTTTGTGCAAGCGCAGCACCACACTAACCTACTCGTATGCTAAAAACTCATCTCACAAAAACGGGCCACGATAAGCGGGGCTATTATTTATCTTGCTAAATCGCGGGAAGCGGGCACATAATAACCCCCTTTCGAAGGAGGTCACTCCCTCGACCCATTTTTGTTCCCGCTATGTCAATGTCGACTCGAATAGACGTCGATTTACAAATCGAAATTGGGCCGTTTTTGGATCAGATTTAATTAGCCAGTGCTCATGCTGGTCTGGGAGTAAAGAAAAAACATAGAATGTACCAGTTGCTTCTCTTCCCGCGCAGATGGTAAAAGCCCATCGAGGGAATGGGCGAAAATCTCGGAAATCATGTTATAGGCGATGCGGCTAGCAACCCATCACTATTTTGATTCCCCTTTCCACCTATACGCCCACAATCATGCTAAACGTGGCCTGTAGCTCTTGTCACATTAGACTCCGTCTACCCCGTAAGGGATAAAGACGTGATTTGTGTATGTATGTATGTGTGTCTATCAGACCACACCATACAACTTTTTAGGCCCAAACACCAATATTGAATACTAAAAGCATAGAATCACGGAACCTCATATACTATGCGTATTATAAACTATCGGTCAATTCCTTTTAGTTGTTGGGTTACTCGTTCGTGTAACATATGACATAATATTGACAATATTCAATCCCATATACAACACATGCTGCCGATACGTGCTTAATATGTCGACGCAATATCCTATTTCGTTTCTTTTACATAGATACATACTATTTCCATGCTGGGAGCAAAGGAGAAACATAAAGTGTATCAGTTCCTTCTCGTCTCGCGCATATGGTAAAAGCCCATCGAGGGAATGGGTGGGAAAATCTTAGGATGCGGCTAGCAACCCATCACTATTTTGATTCCCCTTTCCACCTACACGCCCACAATCATGCTAAACGCCTTTAGATCTTGTTACCTTAGACTCTGTTTACCCCGTAAGGGATGATAAACACGTGATTTGAATATGTGTAGGACCTCTAGCTTCATTGTCAGGGTCACTAACCACTAGGGTATCCGGTCGTCAAAATCTCCTTCCATCCCGCAGAAGCCTTGAAAATATGCATTAAAAAGGCACGCGTTCTCAAACCTACAGCTCTTATACAAATTCAGACGTTTCCATGGCTCCCGGCAACCATTAAAACCCTCTCGACTCCTCCCAGTACACTGTGGAGCAATAACTCCGCTTTCCACTAACCAGATTAAATTCTGCACTTTCTGTCCGAGGGGTTATGCAGGGGTACGTATTAAAATCCATAAAGTTTAAAATGTATAATGGGTTAAAATACATAATGGTTCAAAATATATAATGCGATTTTTTCAGAAAATTACAAATTAACAGAATTGCTACAAACTAAACCTTACCTAACCTAAACCAATCTATAGATCACGCTATAAAAAAAATCATATACCTAATAGTTTCACGGAAAATTGCATTATATATTTTGAACTATTATACATTTTAACCCATTATACATTTTAAACTTTATAAATTCTGATCCGCTCCCGTTATGCAGCGATGTTTAATATTTCAGCGAGACGACGTCTTTTGGGTACTCTTAAGGTACGATACGACAAGACGTCACCCTAGATTATAACATAATGCTCTAGGTACAGTCAACTGGGGTGACTTTGATTTACGGGGTGACTTTAAAAAGTAGTTTTAATGACAAAACCATTATTTTTTATTTGCGTTTACTGCTTCCAATCAGTGTCTTCGTCGATCGCCTTTGCGTCTACATGCCAAACATTCACCGGATATGGATAATATCGATTTTATAGCAATTTCAAAACGATCAAAGTAGCCCCAAAATTACCAAAGTCACCCCAGTTGACGTACTTTTTATCCCGGAAAATTCTATAGTTCCCACGGGATAGCGATAAACGAATTCTTTGCAGACGAGTCGTTAATAGTTATTGCGACACCTTCATCTCCAATACACGTTACACTGCTGGGCTAGTGTACATGTACAGGCCTCCTCTCATGAGAGAGTTCGACAATAAATCAACACAATTAACTTTCCCACAGCTCTCTCTCAAACTTAATAAACCCCGTATATTTACATCGTAGGGTCTTAAAATACATATTAAAATGGAAGAAACTACTCTAACGCTTCCCAGATGGCTGCGTTAGGATATAATTGGAAATTATTAAGCGAGTAACCAAGTTGCGGAGTTTGCTGTGAAATTTTCAGTCTTCCAGGATTTCCTTGGAAGATACGATGCAAGTCTCGGGTGTAACATTGGAATATACATTTTTAATTTCAGTTAACGATTTTTGCTAACTTCATAATGCTGTTTAAGTTTATATAGCAGGGGCCTTACCATAACGTCTTAATGCGATTCAACTTCGACTATCCCGCGAGAACTATGCAATTTTCCGGGACAAAAAGTAGCCTATGTGTTAATCTAGGGTACCAGCTATCTCCATTCCAAATTTTATCCAAATCTGATATCCAAGCCTGAAGTAACAAACATACACACACACTCACAAACTTTTGCCTTTATAATATTAGTGACATATTTACTTTATCTAACTAATATTATAAATGCGAAAGTATGGATGGATGGATGGATGTTTGTTTGTTACTCAATCACGCCAGAACGGCCCAACGGATCTGGATGAAATTTGGCACATAGATAAAGAAAAGTTTGGAATAGCACATAGGGTACTTTTTATTCCGGAAAATTGCGTAGTTCCCGCGGGATAGCGATAAACGAATTCTTTGCAGACGAAGTCGCTGGCGACAGCTAGTAGTTTTATAATTAGTAGTTTTATAGTTTTAGTATTAGGCTGTTTTTAAATATTGCTTTGTTTATTTAATTATTTTTGCTTTTCCAGAATTAGTAGTAGTTTTGGTTTTAGTATTAGTCTGTTTTAAAATATTGCTTTGTTTCATTACCTATTTATTATGTAACGTATTAGGGTGATGAGGTATTAAAATAGACATAATATTGTATATGGCAGAAACAGGTGAGGAAAAACAGCGCAACACGACCACAGGCTCGAAGTTGGTAACGGAACAAATATAATTTCAAACTCCTGACATGTTTGTGCTCTGGTTTAGCTGAGGTGCAATACACAACTAATTATAGCCTAAGGAAACATTATTTTTAATGCAACAACATTTTCGCTGCCAGCATTTTTGCTGAGTGCACTTTCGTTGTTATTTCCCACTAGCTGTTACCCGCGTCTGCGCAGCATTTATCGTTGTTCCGCGGGAACTATATAATTCTCCAGAATAAAAACTTTCCTATGTATCCCTGGGATTCAAACAAATCGGTCCAGTGGTTTAAGCGTGAAAAGGTATCAAAGACAGACAGAATTACTTTCGCATTTATAATATTAGTAGGGAGTAGGGATGGACCCAGTGCCGCAATACAAAGCGACTTGCAAAATGTGACTTTGCATCTTTCTTTTTTTTTTTTTTTTTTTTATGTGAATAGGAAGGAAAACGAGCAAGTGGGTCACCTGATGGTAAGCGATCACCACTGCCCATAGACACCCGCAACCCCGGAGGGATTGCAGATGCGTTGCCAACCTAGAGGACTTAAATGAAATGCCTCTTGTCTTGTGCCCGTAATTTCCCCGGCTGTCTTACTCTCCACACCGGAACACAGCAGCGCAAGCACTGCTGCTTAGCGGCAGGATTAGCGAGTAAGATGGTGGTAGCGATCCGGACGGACCTTGCACAAGGCCCTACCACCCGAAAATCTAAATCTAAATCTAAACTGAGTTTTAGCCTGGTTTTTAGTTGGTTGTAGTTTGTGAAGAAAATGTAAGCGATTTCACAAGAACTCGGCAATTTGAGAGGACCTTGGGGCAACCGTACTTTGTTGCCGACTCACCCCATAAAACGTCGATGGCGATTCGAGTGGAAAAGTTGGAATATTTCTCCGTTATTTAAATTGCTCGGCAAGTTGAATTGCTATGGCGTCGATCCGGGAGGCAATGGTTGCTAAGGAGCTCAAGGGCGGACTGAGAGGAAATCTGATCAAACTTGAATTTACACCAATAACAACAATAGGTAAGCCTTTACCTGGCGATTAGCGTAATAAGTTTACGTTAAAAAAACACCGGGTAGCACTCCGGGAGTGCCGGCAGAAGTGAAAACAGCAGCTTAGATTAGATTTTAGAATAGAATAGAATAGAATAGAATCGTTTATTTGCTTAGAACACGTACAAAAAGATGTTAATTAAAACTGGAAACAGTATTCAGCCGATACATCAGCATGCAAATTATAATGAACAATAATAAATCATAATATTATAAAGTAGGTACTTATGTCACAATTTAAAAACTAAAATTAACAAATCTCTAATTTACATTGAATTAAATTAATTATATTTTGAATAGTCCATGAATTCCTTAACACTATAAAAGCATTGTTCATGCAACCAAATCGTCAATTTATTCTTAAAATCTAGACCGTGTAGTGCCCGCAGTTCACCCGGAAGATTATTAAAAATTTCAATAGCCATGTTAAAGGCATTCCTTTAATGTTGTAACTTAAAAAAAACGTACGTATTATCCATATTGACACACCTCTAACAATGTGTTGATGCCCTAGTACTTTTGCTCCACGACTCAACAAAAATCGAACGCGATTCATTCGTATTTCAAAATTAGCTCTTAGAGGATCTGATATCCTCGTACTTAAAGTTTCCCTCCGTCTTACAACCTCCGTTTAACATTTTTTACCGATCCAAAAAAGTGCCCAACACCGCTGAAGAAGTTTTCAATTCAAAACTATTAGTTCAAATTTTTTTTGCTCACGTATTTTTCCTTTGTCATCCAATCTCAAGTGTTTTTTTTTTTTTTTTTTTTTTTTTATGCGAATAGGAAGGCAAACGAGCAAGTGGGTCGCCTGATGGTAAGCGATCACCACTGCCCATAGACACCCGCAACCCCGGAGGGATTGCAGATGCGTTTGCCAACCTAGAGGGCTAAGATGAAATGCCTCTTGTGCCCGTAATTTCCCCGGCTGTCTTACTCTCCACACCGGAACACAGCAGTGCAAGCACTGCTGCTTAGCGGCAGGATTAGCGAGTAAGATGGTGGTAGCGATCCGGACGGACCTTGTACAAGGCCCTACCACCCGCAAAACCAAATTATACCAAATTTTATGTCAATACGACCAGTGAACACGTACGCTCGATTCGATTGTTACAGGTACAACTCCAAGCTGACGACATTAGCGCTGCCTTCAGTGATATTCGAGCCCAAGTTCCGAGGGTCCATCAGAAATCTGGTGTACTCTGACGTGGTGGGCCAGCCCCCTCGAAGACAGGAACTGAGGCACTCCAGGGATTTGAAGGTAAGTTCTTTTAATGCATATGGCATTATAATGTATGTATTTATACTATTCCGTTGTGTATTGTGAATTGATGCGGCTGTGAGCTAACAGAATGAGCTCAGTTGAAAATGTTTTGACCTCTACTCTACCAATAACTGTCCTTAGTTCCAATGTATGTAGCCGTGTGTATGCTTAAACGTAGGTCAGTAAATGTAGTTATGTCAACGAGCGACAACACAGGACTCGACTCGGCATTATACTCTGAAGTTACGAATTAAAACTTCGTGTAGTTTGTCGTACCGCTTACACTAATGTTATTTACTATTAGAATGAGAGGGAGCTCCTAAGTCTTCGTAAGAAGTTTGTTTTTATTACTGGCCTGGATAGGTGTGATAGGCAAAGGTCTCCTCCCATCTCCTTTCGCCCCGATCTTTAGTAGTGTTTGACCAGTTCATCAAGGAACGCGTCCAAATTATGTTATCCATCTTACCGGCTTATTTATCTTATGGCATCTAGTCCGTGGTTATTTTAGATCACCTGTGTGGAAACATGCAGCTAACGTGGCCAGCCCACATTGGGGTGGCAATCTTGGCCCCCACATCGGCAATGCGCGTTAAGGAGCGCTATACTGTTTCGGAGTCAATCCGTTTCACTCCGAACATACTCTGCTCTAACCTGGATAGCCTGGTGTTTAGTAACCCTGACTATGAAGCTAGAGGTCCCAGGTTCGAATCCCGGTAGGAGCAGACATTTGTATGATGAATACGAATGTTTCTGCCCGAGTCATGGATGTTGTATGTATTTAAGAATGTATTTATCTACATTATATATGTATGTTTATCCGTTGCCTAGTACCCATAGTACAAGCTTTGCTTAACTTGGGACTGGGTCAATTGGTGTAATTTGTCCCATGATATTTATTTATATTATTTATTTATTGTTCTTAGGCAAACCACACACATACACGCACACATATCGCAACGTGTGTATACTCTCTATAGAAACTTTCGGACTTTCGGTAGCAATTTTTTATATTGTGAAATGGCCTAGAGATGAGACTGCGGACCCCCATATCGTCGCTTCGGAGGTAAAGATACTAAAGCGACATTTGACCAACTTTACAGGAGAGCGATTTAAAGTTTTTTTTTAACGAAAAAAATTCATAACTCGTTTCCTTGTGAACACATTCTAGAATTTCTAAGACTGTATGAAAGCTAATTTAGCATACTATGAACTGAAGTCTATAATTTTGACCTAAGTACAATAGTTCAGGAGATAGGTGGCGCTTTAGTCATTCGTCTTCAACTTTTTGAGACAACACAATAAGGTAAAAGGACTAAACGTAAGAAGTGGTTTAATATGTCATAATTTCAGATGACTAACGGGATATTTATCTTAGTTTTTATATCTTCAATTTACTTAATGGCGCTAGTCAATTTCTTATCAAACTGTGTTTAATGCTTATTCACCAAAAATCAAACTATTTTACAATTGCATAATGCTTAAGCACTGATTAAATGATAATCAGACAACATTACAAATACTTAGTAGACTTGCAAGTTGAATGTTTTGAAATACAATATACTAATGCCAAAAAACTAGTGCCAAATAGCCTTGGGGACAAGGCGATCCCAGTCAAAGGCTTGCCTTATCCTGGCATGCGGGGCTCTGCCAGGACAGACATCCATTCCCTGGCTGCTCGTGGGAACGAAATGGTTCAATTTATAAATAAAATTGATGTCCAGGATGGCGGCGACGAGGTTCGCAACCCGTCACGTCCCGTTCACTACGGGGGCGAGAAGTGGGCTAAGGAGAGCCGCTTCGCTACTTTGAATGTTAGAGGAGGAATGCAGGATAAAATAGACGAAGTGTGTCAGATGATGGATCATATTGATGTTTTGTGTGTGAATGAGACCAAGCGGAAAGGATGTGACACCATCGAACATGAACCCTACAGGCCATATTGGTCCGGTGCCAATCGAGGCTGTCAGGGAGTTGATGTCATACTTTCCGCAAGAGTGGCTGAGTAAGTGATTGAGTTTGAGTGTGTGAGTCCCAGGCTTGTCTGGGTGAGGCTGAAAGTTGGACTCACTCGTATCTTCATTCTCGGTGTATACATATGCACCGACGGATGTCGGAGCGAGGGGGTCTATAAATGACAAAACTGAAAGAGACAAGTTTTGGGATGGTGTGAGAGAAATTTTGAGTAAATGCAAGGAGAACGAGGGGATTATCATGCTACGTGATTTTAATGGATGGGTAGGTAAAAAGCGTGACGGGTATGAAAGAGTGCTTGGTGAGATTGGGGATGAACGAGTGAATGAAAACGGGAACAGTATACTAGAAGTGTGTTTGGAGTGGAATCTTTGTGTGACAAACACAATGTTTGCACATAAAAAGATCCATATGTACATACAAAAGAGAAAATGGAAGTGCGAAGAGTATGATTGATTTTGTGATCGTGGATGAAAGATTGAGAATGAAAGTCAGGGACACTCGCGCATACCGCGGAGTCGGCATCCATACAGACCGCCACCTGGTGATATGCCGAATTAGTGGTCTGTTCAAACGATGGCTGCACCGGGTCAAAGAACCCACTAAGTGTCCTAGAGCGAATAAAAGTAGAGAATCTGCAAGACGAGAATGTAAGAGAAAAGTAAAAGGATGAATTAAAGGATCGATTTCGGGATGTAGATGAGGTATGTGAGATAGAAAAGGTGTGGACGGCATTTAAGGAAGGAGTTGTGAATGTTGCTACTAAAGTGTGCGGGGTGTGCAAAAGGGAAAAAGGGAGAAAGAAGAGGAACGTATAGATGGATGCTGAAATACAACAGGTGATTTTAGAAAAGAAGAAGGCATGGTTGGATTGGTTAGCGAAAAAGGCTAATCGAAGAATGCAAAAGGTGACGGATGAAGAAGTATGTAAAGCGAAAGATCAATACAAAAGAGTGAAAGGATTAGTAAAGACGACGAAGAATAGGAAAGAACATAAAGATAGTTTTGATAGGAGGCTTGCTGATGACTTCCGGGCAAATATTAAGAAGTCTATAAAGACAGCCTGTGGCAAAAACACAGCCTCGAAGCTGAGTGAAATCAGAAGCCAGGATGGGAGTGTTATAAAAGGAGAAGAGTGTGTGCTAAAAAGATGGAAATATTTTGAAAGTTTGTTTGAAAGAGCAGAAGAATCAGTCCAAGTACCGGCTCATGCCGGAGAGATGAAAGAAAGAAGTCAGGAAAATGATATAGGTATGGATGAAATTGTGAACGCTATGAAAAGAATGAAGTTAGGAAAGTCTGCGGGATATGATAGGGTGTCGGTCGAAATGCTGAGAGCCGGTGAAGGCGTGGTATTTACTAGTTAGTTGTGCCACCTTCTCAACTTGTGTTGGACGAACGGTCGGGTACCGGAGGATTGGTGTAAGGACGTGATTGTGCCGCTGTACAAGGGAAAAGGGGTCACAACTAGACTGCAAAAATTACCGCGGAATAAGCCTTCTCAGCGTCGTCGGTAAACTGTATGCGAAGATACTAATTGAAAGACTTATGAAAGAGACCGATAAGAAAATATGGGATGTACAAGCGGGTTTTAGAAGGCGAATGGGATGCACGGATCAAGTCTTTTTCTTGCGGCGTATACTATTATTTATTCTGTGATATAACCGAAAAGTATATGGCTAAGGGCCACAAAATATACAGCTTATTCGTTGACTTAGAGAAGGCGTATGACAGGGTGATGAGGAATGAGTCAGCGTTATCCATGCATGGGGTGAATAGTAATCTGATACGAGCGTTAAAATCTCTCTATGAGGATTCTAGTGCTTGTGTGAGGATAAACGGGCGTACACTGAATGGTTTACCATCGAAAAAGGTGTTAGACACGGATGTGTTGCGTCATTGTGGCTGTTCAACCTATTCATGGATACGTGCCTGAATGATTTGAAAGAGAATGACTGTGGATCAAGAATGAGTGAATTAACCATCCAAGTGTTGTTGGCATCGTCGGAGGAGGAGTTGCAAACGATGGCTAACATTTTATGTGGGGCATTGGAAAGGAAAGTTATGAAAGTTAATGTAAGCAAGACGAAAATTATGGTGTTCGAAAAAGACGATGGTATGACAGAATGTGAGATCATGATTGCGGGTGAGAAAGTAGAACAGATAAAAGAGTTTGTATATCTGGGCTCGGCGTTTACGAAAGATGGAAAGTGTGAAAGTGATATTGAAAGAAGAGTGAATGCAGGAAACATGGTCAAGGCGCGTCTGGCTGTTCACAGAGGGGTGGTCGTCCCAACACTAATGTACGGCAGCGATAGTTGGGTATGGCAAAAGAAGCATGAAAGGAAAAAGTGTCTTCTTTCTTTCTTTAAAGTAGAATAATGCAGCAGAAATTACAGCGTTAAGAAGTATATGGAAGGGGTGACACTGAAAGACAGAATAACGAATAGTGTGATAAGGGAATGTGCTGGTGTGAAAGAAGATATAGTGACTAGGATAGAAAGAAGTATGCTGAGGTAGTTGGTTTAGTCACATAGAGAGGGCATGAAAGTAGACTAACTAAACAGATCTATATGGGGACTGTGAATGGTTGCGTTGTGAGGGGAAGGGCTAGACGGACGTTGCTGAACCAAACAGGAGACGTTTTGAAAAAATGACAGGTCAAGAGTACTCGGAACCGACGAGCATATATGAAGAGATTGATGAATGTAGATGAAGCGAAAGAGGTATGTCAAAATCGTAGCAAGTGGAACAAAGTAGTCTCTGCCTACCCCTATGGGAAAGAGGCGTGACTGTATGTATGTTTGTATATCAGATCCTATTTCCAATCCATATAATTCTCACCATATAGTAATCACGATCACTAAGGTATTTCACGTTTTGTCGCCAACATGCTCTATTATTTTATTGATATTAACATAAGACGCGCGCGCAGCAACACGTTCAGTGGTTGGAACGGACTGAAAGTAAGCGAGCGCGAGCGCGCACCACTCGCAACAATGCGAGGGGGAGGGGGACAGGAAAAGTGATAAAAAGCATGCCGCAGCCGCGCATAGTATCCTTGGTAAAGTGATTGTAACTTAAATTCCTACGATTTAAGTCCAGATTGCTTTGGCATAATATCTACAATTTGTATGAAAATATCATTATAATACGTTGAAAATACGTTGTAATAACGCTAATACACCACAAATTATGTTAACTGTTTTGTATTAAATACTCAAACGACTTAAATATATTCTTATCAGTTTAACCATAATACTAAAAGCATCCAAAACTTCAAAATATAACGGAACAATTAACTAAAGCGACGAAGAATCAAATTTCTTAATATGCACAGAGTACTAAAACGCCAAATGTATTTAACGGTGAAAAATTACAAATGACTTAACAATATACATGGTATAGAAACTAAAACAGGTAAAAGCACTAAAGAGAAAACACTCAATTTAAGCGTCGGATTAGTAATTAGTGTCCCAAATTTCACTGATTTTTCAGGGACTAAAGCGCCAAAAAAGTCCTCCGATCGTCCTGAAACCCAGATAGATCGACGCAGAAAAATTTGCTGATTCCGATGGTATATATAACTCAATTTGGCCCAAAGTGTCGCTTTAGTATCTTTACCTCCGAAGCGACGATATGTACATTGGACCCCAGGGTTTCGTGAACCACAGAAAGAAACAGCTATAGAAGGTGAAAATGTAACTAAACGTGTGCTCTCAACTCAACGGAGACGACGTAAGGTACGTAAGGTCGGAAATACTGTGATGAATTGATGATGTCGCTACACTGGAAGAAAATCATTTGCCACTGCATCCGTAGAAAGGATTTAAAGGATTTCTTTACTGTCCTTTAACCGGCACCGTCTTATACAAATAAATTCCACATGCATACGCAATTTCATTCTTCGAATAAGTAAAGCAATTTCAATGCAAGCTGGGGAGGACGCAATAAATCCTGGACTTCGATCTTGCGAGATCGAGGATGCGAGAGGAGGAGGTTATCAACTTGACAGTCTGAAATTTAATAAATCAGGACATAAAGACGCTCTAGACTGGCCATGAACCAGCGTCAGACATAGGTGCCTTTGTCGCTCACATGCTGAGCGGTAACCTTTTTGGTGTGTGTTTTCATTTTATGGTTACTTTTGTACGGTTTTTGTTTTTATATTGCACCAAATAAACCTTTTTCTTTCTTTCTTTTCTTTTCTTTTCCATGAAACATGCGGCGTGTTTTTTTGCGGCTCAATTAAATTTTGAAAACAGCCAGACAACAATCGTTCTTGAAATCGCGCGCGCTTCCGAAAACTGAAAAATTACAATCCGTATCAACAACGTCTATTTTTTTTCTGTGCAACGATGGTGGCAAATAGGCAAGAGGTTTGCCTGACGGCAGGCACCACTGCCTATAGAAATTTTATCTAAAAATAATTTTATGGTTTTACCGTTAGAAATTAAATTCCTAAGCTACATTGAAAATTATAACACAGAAAAATCCAAAAAGTAAAGCTATGGCCGGGAATCGAACCCGGATCCTCATTGTTCCGTGATGAGTGCTATGCCGCTCCACCCATAGCAGGTAAAGGTTACCTGTTACAGTTTTCGGATTTTTATATGTAGGTATTCTAATTTTCGCTCTCTTGCCACCGTCAACGTGCCGGCGCTACTTGAGCCACCCGGTATCGCCAGAGACGATGGCAAGAGACCAGACGGCATGTCACTGATTCCGTGGAAGCTGGGTCGGGTGCTGGTGTGGGACGCTACCTGTGTAGACACACTGGCCCTTTCCCACGTCCACGGAACAGCTATCACGGAACAGCAGGTGCGGCAGCAGAGGCGGCCGAAAAATTAAAAACTAACAAATATAAAGGTCTCGGCCCCGAATACTGCTTCCTGCCATTCGGGGTTGAGACCTTAGGTCCGTGGGGTCCCAGCGCGCATGTATTCATGAAAGAATTGACTAAGAGGCTGATCGACTGCAACGGAGACCAAAGAGCTGGCAGCTTCCTCGCTCAGCGTATTAGTATTGCAATACAGCCGGGGAAATGCTGCCAGCATCTTTGGCTCAATGCCGCGGGGGAGTACGTTTTTAGATTTATTTTAGTTTTAGTTAAATTAGTTTATCTTGTTATTTATATTTAAGTTGTATTTTAGGAGTTTTGTTAAATAAATATATTATTTTCATCGTAAATAAATTAACTGAAAATAAAAATAATGAGAGATAAAAAAAAAATAAAAAAAAATTCAGTGTCGTTTAGAAATTTGATTACATTCTAATAAACAGCGTTATGAAATTGGTCGGTTGCATAAATAGTAAAGTTAGTACTAACATAGTCATGATATACGCACATACGAGTACGTTAGCCGTTTGTAGCGACACCTTCTCCGCCGGCTATAATTAGTAAGCCGAGGCAAACGAATAAAAGAGGAGCGTCATCAAAATTACGGACGCAAATAAACCCGTTAAATTATAAAAAAATCCCTTTCATTTCCAGAGTTTTCAGGAAACATCTCATTTCATCGCATACCGTAACACTCTCACGTCCCGGCCGTAAAGTGGGGCTACCGTAAATTTGTGCTATGAGGGCATAACAATACAGTTCATTTTCAATGTTCGGTTAACAAATTCCATACGACAGTCCAAGTTAAGAGAGGGCACTTGTGGACTGCCGACAAAAAAGTGCCACGTTCTGGCTCTACTCAGTAGAGGATGCGAAGGTTTCCAGACTTTTATTCTATTTGAATTTGTTTGTAGTATATGTCACATCCCGCGATCCTGATCAGGTCGTCGCTCCATCTTGTTGGAGGACTACCAACAGCTCGTCTCCCGGTCCGCGGACGCCACTCGAGAACCTTCTGACCCCATCGGCCATCGGTCCTGCGAGCAATGTGCCCCGCCCACTGCCACTTCAGTTTCGCAATTCTTTGGGCTATGTCGGTCACCTTAGTTCTACTGCGGATATCATCATTTCTGATTCTATCTCGCAGAGAAACCCCGAGCATAGCCCTCTCCATAGCCCTCTGTGTGACCTTGAGCTTCCTCATAAGGCCCATCGTTAGCGCTCATGAGGCCCATCGCGGTGGATGCGGAAGGCACAGGACCGGTCCGAGTGGAGAGCCTTGGGGGAGGCCTATGTCCAGCAGTGGACGTCTTTCGGCTGATATGATGATGATGATGATGATGATGATATTTCACATAATTCAAAACCGTGTATGATAGGAACGAAGGATAAAATAACTTTTAATTATTATTTATTTATTAACGAGCCAGTCTGTAAATATATACTAGTATTTTAAAATGAAAAAATTCCGAAATTGTATCCAATACATCGGCATGTTTTCTCCGAAATATCGATATATCGATATTTTCTTTCACTGTCGACATCATTAGTTTAAAGAGCTAAGATAACACAGCACAAAGCGGCATCAATTTCAAAACAAGGTATTTACCTCTTGTCTTGAGACTAGATTTTTGGATCTTTTTGGCCTCAACGGTAGTACTATCTCTACTACAGTACAGATAGTACTTCGTTAGTAGTTAGTTTCAACTCTGGCGCAACTCTGGTACAAGTCCTTGGCCTAGATCTTTAGTGTTGCGCCAACTAACTAACGATTTCATCATTGCAGTTTAACTTCATCTAGAGTTGTGTTCATTTAGTGATACTACAGACTGTGAACGTTTGGAATTGGAAGGTTTCGAGTAGGTACCATCCGCCGATGCAAGTATCAAACCCATAAGAGGAAGCGAGGCAGCAAGACAAACCCAAGCATTCTAAGAGCTTACGGATTATATTTACCTACTTCGTTTTTTCATAATTAGAAAGACGGTAATTTGATCTGCCGTTTTATTGAAAAATCCTTTTAGAATATTGTATTAGGTAACATCAGACACACCATAAATCAAGTCTTTATCATGACGTGATGGGCTTTTACCATCTGCGTGGGAAGAGAAGCAAGTGATACATTCTATCTCTTTCCTTTGCTCCCAGACCAGCATGGTTGTTAGGTTACTTGACGTTATGTTGATCTTAGGAATCACCTATACGCCCACAATCATGCTAAACGTGGCTTTTAGGTCTTGTTACCTTAGGCTCTGTTTACCCCGTAAGGGATAAAGACGTGATTTATGTATGTATGAAAGTATTTTAAGATTAGTTTAATTTGTGTAATCTGTGTCAATATTTTAACCACCTAATAGTTTACTCGCTCAAAACTTATGACTTGAGCATATCCCATTGAACAGTAGTTCCAAACAAAGCGTAAATCATTATAAGGAGGGTGCGGTGTCAACTCCAAATTGCTCCATGTCGCCCTGTAAATAAGGTCTTTATTGCCTCGTACGTGTCCCGTTTACGACCGTTCGAAAGTTGAAGAGATTATCGAAATTTAGTGCATGTGTGTATGTAAACAGCGGGGGGTGTGGCGAGGGGGTTAAACGTGAGGGGGGGGGGGGGGGTAAAACTAAGTTTTTCAAGAAAAAACATCACAACATTTGTATCTGTGTTTGTCAAATTGTATTCGTCTAATGTTTATCTTATCTGGCACAATAATAGAGTTTACTTACTTATTTACTTAAAAACATAAATGTACCAGTATGCTTAGTGTAAGTTTTCGGTCACAGATAGGGATGTGAAAAAATAATCGATTATGGATTTTTTTTTTTACTAAATCAAAAATCAAGCATAGTCGATTTTTCATCTACCACCCCCCACATTAAGTCTAGTCTTTTATAACCCGGACCGCGAACTATCAAAGAATACTGTCTCCATGGAGATGGTATTACGCATTAACGCCATCTGTGCGTCTACGATGGCAGCCCTTCTGTGCCTTTCGATCGATTATTTTTTAAAGAAAAATCAATTATTTATTAATCGATTTTTAATGCGAAAGAAATAATCGATTAATTAAAAATCGATTTCTTACGGAGAATGTCACATCCCTAGTCACAGAACACAGTCTCAAAAGCGTTTCCGTTAAAATGTCAAATACTATGAGAACAGTTTGTTGCCGTTTCGATCCGCAAGTGGCGCTGCCAATTATTCCATAGTAATTGAGACGTTTACGTGAACGCGTTCGAGACGTTTTTAAGGAAACACATTATTTAATATTTTAATGTTATTTGACATTTTTGTTTTTGACATTGAAATTGTAGTCTTGATAATTAATTCTTATTTTATTTGACATTCTTTTCCTAATTATTTTAATTACATTTTTAATTGGACGATCCCTGTTGGGTGACATTATTATTGTTATAAATTATTTGATTTTTTATTTTTCATAAGTGAAATGTAATTTTTTGTTCCTTATTTATTATTGACATCCAATTATTTTTAATTTAATTTTACTTGTTCTTTGACGATTTCAATATAAGTTCTCGTAACTTGACATTGTACAAATTATGATGTAATTTTATATTGAATGAATAAATAATCTAATCTATCTAATCTAATCTATTAACACGCGACGCGACCCGATGCAACGCGACGCGTGTTGAGTCGAATCAAATTGTATTATTTTCTATGACCAGAAGCACACTATGAACATCCGACGCGACGCCATGCGCATACATTCGTTGCATCGGGTCGCGTCGCGTGTTAATAATGTGTTTCCACCTTTATACGGGAAAACTAGCACTAGAGGCTCAGTTGCTACTCTTCCTGCGCATATGGTAAAAACCCATCGAGGAAATGGGTGAAAATCTTAGAATTTATATTATACGCGATGCGGCTAGCAACCCATCATTGTTCTGATTCCCCTTTCCACCTGCGCCAACAATACTAAGAGTGGCCTTTGGGTTTTGTTACATTAGGCTCTGTCTACCCCGTAAGGTATGAAAACGTGATTTATCTATGATGTATGTATGTAAGTTTTCTTTCGTCGACATCGACAAAACCTGCTTATACTTCACTACATAGTATTTTAAAACAAAGTCGCTTCCCGCTGTGTCTGTTCCTATGTATGCTTAGATCTTTAAACCTACGCAACGGATTTTGATGCGTTTTTTAATAGATAGAGTGATTCAAGAGGAAGGTTCATATGTATAATACATGCATAATACCGTGCGAAGCCGGGACGGGTCGCTAGTATTTCAATACTAGCTTCTGCCCGCGACTACGTCCGCATAGAATTAGCAATTGACACGTTTATCGCTATACCGCGGGACCTATGCAATTTCCTGGATAAAAGATAGCCTACGTTTTATTCTAGGGTACCAGCTATCTCCGTTCCAAATTTGAAGCAAATCCATCCAGTCGTTTCAGCGTGAAGAAGGAACAAACATACACACTCACTCACATCGTCACAAACTTTCGCATTTATAATATTAGTAGGATAAATTTTGCACCCGAGTTAAGCTAGTAATGTAAAATTCCACCGCGTATAGCCCATTTATTTCGGTCCACGCTCGCGACCTTATAATATGTTAATTAGAGCAAATTGCCCTCTCAGGAATTACCTGGAGTCACTGGATTTCTTTCGCTATTGCGTGAAGTTAACCTGATGGCTATAGGTATAGGTACGTGTCTTTGCCTGTATTTAGGTCTATACAGTCATAGTATTTTTTTTAATACTTATTTTTTATAGAATGATAAAATAATAAATTTAAATCTACATAAATGAGCTTTTAATGACAGCAATGAAAAAACCATGAATGTTCCCTATTTCTATACTTCGTTTTTTTTAGAATTAGAAGCCACAATAACAGCAGTCATATTCATATTGCGTCTGGTCCACTATTTCTTACCTAGCAAATAGTTCAGTGCAATAGTCTGGGAGCCGCAAAATAAAATTGTTTTAAAGCCACCTTATTTGCGTGTCGTCAATTGTTACTCTAGTACAAATTGTAAAGAGATTACAGTTCACGAGCCGCAATATCATGTTGTTGTGGTTTCTAATTAAAAAAATATCGAAGTGTAATGTATTGCATGCAGGTTCGTATCACTTTTTCTTAGCACTCTACTTCTTTAGGGTGCGACCAAACCGCCGCGTATACGCAGTGACGTTTTTTAAGCGGCGGTGTGGTCGCACCCTAAATTCATCAACGATGCGATCATAACTGCAGTAAAGTTATTTTGAAACATAGACAGTTCTTTGTCAGAACTTATTAATATACAGGTTGAACTAGATTCAAGCTGTCATGCGGAGTGGTATATTTATGTTGCCTTTATTTAGTCTATAAAGGGCAAGGCTGGTCTGAACTAACACTAGTCTAGACCAAAGTAGACCATTGTGTCTAGACTTTTGTGTTTGAGTAACTAGAAACATCAGCCTTATAGAACCTTGGTTTTAAAAATTGAAATAGATACAGATAAGTACATTGTTGTTTAAAAAAACCGGCCAAGTGCGAGTCGGACTCGCGCACTGAGGGTTCCGTACAAATTCGCTAAGTTATTATAAAATCCAGTGTTAGCAGAGCCCTGCTTTCAAGCAAAATGTAGGCAGTGTGAGGTCATTTTATATTTAATTTCTAAACGACACTGAAAATTAGAACACATAGTAAAATCCGAAAAGTAAAGCTATGGCCGGGAATCGAACCCGGGTCCTCGTCATTCCGTGACGCGTGCTATACCCCTACACCACCCATAGCAGGTGAGTAAGCCTCCGAATTTTTCTATCTGTTATCAACTGTCACGTGACCTTGTTACTATGCGAATATTTTGTCGCTAAGCGTCCTCTGTTTGAATGATGTGTCTCTACGACACAATTACAAACTCCCGTGCAACATGTACACACACACACACACACACACACACACACACACACACACACACACAAACACACACACACACTGCTCAAATGGGTGTGGAGGACCCGGGTTCGATTCCCGGCCATAGCTTTACTTTTCGGATTTTTCTATGTGTTCTAATTTTCAGTGTCGTTTAGAAATAAAATTTCTAACGGTAAAACGTAAAAAGTAAACATTAAAAATCAAGAAGAAAAAATTTCTTGATTCATTTGATATTTCCTATCATTTTATATTGGTTACTTGTATAGACAGACAAATATTAAATAAAAAAAAACTACTTACTAGATCTCGTTCAAACCAATTTTGGGTGGTTTTTTTTTTAGTTTTATCCTTTTCTTATTTTAGAAGTTACAGGGCGGGGGGGACACACACATTTAATCACTTTGGAAGTGTCTCTCGCGCAAACTATTCAGTTTAGAAAAGCCCCAAAATTAATTGTTTTTTTTTTATTTTTGTGTGAAAATCTTAATGCGGTTCACAGAATACATCTACTTACCAGTTTCAACAGTATAGCTCTTATAGTTTCGGAAAAAAGTGGCTGTGACTTACGGACGGACAAACAGACAGACATGACGAATCTATAAGGGTTCCGTTTTTTGCCAGGAACCCTAAAAAACATGTTCGTGGATTTGAAGCCAAGTTTTACCCCCTTCTTCATAAACGCTCTGTAGGCTTCTTCTAAATTAGCAATCGTGTGTCCTTATCTGTCACATTGATATTTACCTTTCACAGATAAGGACAAACGATTTCTAAATTAGCAGAAGCCTATAAGGCGTTTATGAATAAAGGGGTAAATCTTTTACGTCGAATCTTAGAAATTATAATTGTTTAGTTGGTTTCTTCTATATCTGGGAGTAAAGAAAAAACATAAAATGTACCAGTTGCTTCTCTTCCCGCGCAGATGGTAAAAGTCCATCGAGGGAATGGGCGAAAATCTTAGGAATCATGTTATAGGCGATGCGGCTAGCAACCCATCACTATTTTGATTCCTCTTTCCACCTATACGCCCACAATCATGCTAAACGCCTATAGGTTTTGTTGCCTTAGGCTCTGTTTACCCCGTAAGGGATAATGATGTGATTTATGTGTGTGTGTGTGTGTGTGTGTGTGTGTGTGTTAATTGGTTCGTGATCAAAGCTGCAATGTTGGGAAACGTTGCGATTGCCATTTGTTTTATTTTAATATTTTGAAATCACTGAAACAAAATCTCTTTTGTTCCGGAATATTTTAGTACGTTGTTGGGTTTGATCAATTCAGTTTAGGTTCGCTCGCTGTCAGATCCATACTAAAAATGACACTTAAAACCTGAACTGAGGCTTTACCATGACGTCCTAATTCCGACTCAGTTCAATTTTTAGCTGTCACTTTTAGTATGAAACTGACAGCGAGCGAACTTAAACTGAATCGCACTAAGACTTCATGGTAACCCGTAAATTGTTTTCACGATTTTTGTATCATACTTGACAAAACGTTTTCATACATTGATGGATGTTCAAAGTGAACCGCGTGAAAGGAAGGGACTCAATCAGTGTTTTTTTTTTTTTTTTTTTTTTTTTTGTGAATAGGAAGGCAAACGAGCAAGTGGGTCACCTGATGGTAAGCGATCACCACTGCCCATAGACAACCGCAACCCCGGAGGGATTGCAGATGCGTTGCCAACCTAGAGGGCTAAGATGAAATGCCTCTTGTGCCCGTAATTTCCCCGGCTGTTTTACTCTCCACACCGGAACACAGCAGTGCAAGCACTGCTGCTTAGCGGTAGGATTAGCGAGTAAGATGGTGGTAGCTATCCGGACGGACCTTGCACAAGGCCCTACCACCCACAAAGTGTAAAAAAAAATCACAAACAGGGCTATTAAATCAAACTGACCTAAAACACCTGCTGAAATATCCTGAAACAAGAACACTTACAAATATCAAGAAAACGTCTGTATCGCACTTAGTGTATTTTTTGTCTCGTCCGCATGTCTCAGCATTTCACACCCGCCCTGATCGGGTCGACGACCTTCAAGGGCGGGCGGGGACGGGCGGAGATTTATTACAACCGTAATAATGTATGTGTTTGACGGAGTTTTATGAATATTTTCGAACCTTCCAGAGCGCAGCTTTTCTTCCTTCAACAAGCTTTATATTACCTTGCAATATTTTTGGCGCCAAATTATTAGAAGATCGCTTAATTGTACCGGTAAGCCGTGGTAGCCTAGTGGTTTGACTTGTGGCCTTTCAAGCAGAGGGTCGCGGGTTCGAATCCCGGGCTCGCAGCTCTGAGTTTTTCGGAATTTATGTGCGAAATTACATTTTGAAATTTACCATGAGCTGAAGGGAGGGAACCGGACCAATCCCAATAAGGCTTAGTTACCCTTCTGGGTTGGAAGGTCAGATGGCAGTCGCTTCTGTAAAAACTAGTGCGTGCCTACGTCAAATCTTGGGATTAGGTTGTCAAAGCGGGCCCCAGGCTCACTGAGCCGTGGCAAATGCCGGGAAAACGCTAGGAAGATGCTAAATTGTACCGGTCCGGAAAAACCGGTGCCGCCAACTGATTCCAAGGTTAAAGCGTTCATCATTCCTGTTTGGTTTAAGATGCCGATGAGCGGCAATGACCTTTAGTAGCCGACGAGCGGTCATAATCACTATTGCCTTCTATCAAACGGTGTTAGATGACGGTAGAAAGTGATGTAGAATACGATTGTGATGTCGCGTTTAAAATGGCATCTGGGAACGGTCCAGATTAAAAAGCCATCATATGCAACGGCTTGTAATGGGTTTTTAATGGCCGACATTTTCGCCGCGCCTCTGATCTGTTTAGTTACTGATATGCTGTGGAATTGGAAAATAGATGCATTTTGTACTTCGTTTTGGGAGTTCGGTGATTCATTGACAGATTCATGGATTTGTGAAAAAAGGTCTACTTTAATCGGGAGTCGTTGTTGAATACGGGATGAGAAAAGCGAAAGTGGTCATCATTTTGAACATTTGAACACGACGCGTCCAAGACGTTCGTTATAACAAAATAACTGAATGCTCAGAAAAACTCAACTGTCACCAGATACATAGCAAATACAAAGAAATAAGGTAAATCCATGTAAATCCAAGATAAATAATGATAAACCGAACTCCATAACAACAAACAACATTTCCGCGAAATATTATTTTCCTTCACAAAATAAACTAGCGAGCGGTGTTTATACACGGTTAAAGACAGTAATTGAATTTTGTTATATTACTAGCTGCTGCCTGCGTCTTTGTCCGCGTAGGATAAGACAAGAACTGATGTTGATGGTATATTCTGCAATAATTTACGTTGAGACTCTAGGCAGCTACGACCTTTGAGATGTTTATCGCTATCCCGCGGGAACTACGCAATTTTCCGGGATAAAATGTAGACTACGTTTTAATCTAGGGTACCAGTTATCTCCGTTCCAACTTTGATCCAAATCCGTCCAGACGTTTCAGCATGACGAAGGAACAAACATACACACGCACTCAAATCGTCACTCACATTGTCACAATCGTCACAAACTTTCGCATTTATAATATTAGTAGGAGTAGGATTATAGTTTCCCGCGGGAACTAAGCAATTTTTGACGTGATAACGTCTTATAAATCGATGAACGCCAGGTGTACTGATGAAAAAGCATGACTCATTGCGTCACGTTCCGCGTGACGTCAGAGTATGCAAGCGAGAGTCCGTAAACCGACTTTATAGACAACTGGTTATTGAGTAAAAAAAATCATATTTTATACCTTAACTAGCTGTTGCCGACGACTTCGCCTGCAAAATTTTTATCGCTATCCCGCGGGAACTACGCAATACTCATATGTGTTATTGCAGACTATTGTCTGTCTCGCCAAATATGATGTAGTGGACGTCCTAATCACATGATGATGATGATGATGATCGATGTTGAAAGCAGGATAAAACAATTCAACCAGTGGTGAGAGATGGGCGGGACAAAGGACGAGACGGGGACGGGAGATGGCCGAAGGAGTTCAGAGTGGTGAATGAATGAATGAATTATTTATTCGCAGTAAATGTTGTACAAAAATGATGTTATAAATATTATAGTGACCTATATTATGGCTATACATATTGTGTATTGTGGTCTATAGTGTCCAACCGAAGTTTTGGTTTCGGTATCGGCCGGTTTTAGCCTAAAAACTGCTGAACCGGTCCTTATGGTAACTATTGTACTTGATACCCCTAATTCGTGTTTAGATAGGACCAACTTCAGGCAAATTTTTCATTAGAAACACAAACCGAACTTGGCATAAAACAATGAAATTGTTAACTTTTTCAAGCCATTTCAAAGGGAAACGTTTAAAAGAATGGTCATTTATTTAAAATTCTTTGTGATTGTTGTAAAGGAACCATTATAAAAGTGTTTTCATTGTCTTCCTGTTCTAAGGCACTGTTTTAAAATAGCTGTTGAACTGAAATATTTTTAATTTTTCTTAGCTAGAATGGCATAAAATATTTCCATCCGACTTCTGGTCTGGGAGCTAAGAAAAATCAAAGAATGCATGTAAAATTGCATCTATCACACAATCCGTCATAATAATTATGTCAAATGAAATTGTACGCGTTACATTGCTTCTAAGACAAACTTTAAAAAATAATTACGCTTCAATAATAAAAGTTACCATAAAAATAATTCTATCTATAGCTATAATCATTAACTACATCTGGATAAAGTATAATTATGCCCGTATGAAATACACACTGCATTATCGATGGTACAACAAGGAATTCGAATTAGCAAGACGGTCAAAGTCTCGGCACTACCAGCTACCAAGGCATCCTACTAATATTATAAATGCGAAAGTTTGCGAGTGACGATGTGACGATGTGACGATGTGAGTGAGTGTGTATGTTTGTTCCTTCTTCACGCTAAAACGACTGGACGGATTTGGATAAAATTTGGAACGAAGATAGCTGGTACCCTAGATTAAAACATAGATAAACAAAACTTTATATCCCGAAAAATTGTATAGTTCCCGCGGGATAGCGATAGACATACCAATTGCTAATTCTACGCGGACGAAATCGCGGGCAGAAGCTAGTGGTTAATAAAGTTCCTGAAGTTAAGATATATTACGTAAACTTATGCTATGTTCATGAAACTGTTCACAGATTCCCAGGCATCTGTGAAAGGCGTATTAGACGCGTCGTTGGCAGACAGGGCACGAGCTACGCATAAATCGAGCCCGTACACCGTTATAATAGGAATATCAAGCGATTGAAACTTCTTGTTGTTCATGTCGAGTGCGTTGTGAATCATTGGGGCTTAGAGTAGTCGATATAGGCTAGTGGTTAGTGACTCTGACTAGACCTACGCTAGGTCCCGGGTTCGAATCCTTGTAGAGACAGGTTAATACACGATACATAATTACGCGAGCGAGAGGGATCGCGTTATACGAACTTGGAATTTTGAATTTTGGAATAGCCTCTGATTAGGCCAAGTCAATAAAAACAAAAATCGGGAACAAAGTCTTTCCACATTTTGATAAGGAGTTGAATTTTGTCGAAAAAAAACAAATTTTAAACGAAAAGGTCGACTCATTGACTTGACACAGGTCCGTGTCATTAACTTCTGTAACAAAGCCAGCGGTCACTCTGAAATAATAAGATGTAACTTCCGTGCAATTAAACGAGACTTGTGCATTGCCGTGCCAAGGAAATAACCCAAGTTTAGTGCTTCAAAAATGCACAATTCATATTTTATTACGGGTTTAATCTAGTCCCTTTCGCTGTTACCGCTGGTAGTAAAAATTGTTTAATGTATAACGTAAAAATAACGCTATTCAGATTTACGCGTGCCGCGGAATTGACATAAAACTCCGCGCGGCAATAAGAAAATAATAACATCGTTATAGGCCGAATAAGTCTTAGCGATAAGCGTAGGTAAAGTTTTATGTTTCGAAATGGGGCTATTGTAGTGAATTTGATGAAGTTGTGGTAAGCTAAGCTGTTCGCTTGTGGTAGGTTGCATGATAAAAAATATCAAAGAATCCGACTGCGACTAAAGCTAACTGAAAAGGAGACAAGCCCTTTTTTTCAGAACGCATAAAAAAAGGCGGGTTTAAACTGCGCTTCGTAGTGTGCATACAGTTAGACGCACACAAAGGTTACCACGTCGCGCTAAGAAAAGTAGTAGTACTTACACCGAAACGAGCCGAGGCGTAGTATTAACCGGCCTTATATTTCCGTCTTCACTGCTTATTCAGTTCAATTCAATTCAATTTTTAAAAATATAGCTTCATCGATACTGTCGACACTGCTTATTCGATCAGGAGCCTCAGCATGATGTTTGAACGCGATTCAATTCCGAACCAAAGTTGGATCGATCGCTGGCAGATCCATTATTAGAAGTGTCAAAAATGACAGCTAAAGAATGGGAATTGAATCATGGTAAGACCCCAAAGCTTCACGACTAGAGCGAGTGCGGGAGATAGCTGTCTCGCGTGCGAGATGGACCACTCGACTTTTTAGGGTTCCGTAGCCAAATGGCAAAAACGGAACCCTTATAGATTCGTCATGTCTGTTTGTCTGTCTGTCTGTCTGTCCGTCCGTATGTCACAGCCACTTTTTTCCGAAACTATAAGAGCTATACTGTTGAAACTTGATATGTAGATGTATTCTGTGAACCGCATTAAGATTTTTCCATAAAAATAGAAAAAAAAACTATTAATTTTTGGGGTTCCCCATACTTAGAACTGAAACTCAAAAAAAATTTTTTCATCAAACCCATACGTGTGTGGTATCTATGGATAGGTCTTCAAAAATGATATTGAGGTTTCTAATATAATTTTTTTCTAAACTGCATAGTTTGCGCGAGAGACACTTCTAAAGTGGTAAAATGTGTCCCCCCCCCCCCCGTATCTTCTAAAATAAGAGAATGATAAAACTAAAAAAAATATATAATGTTCATTACTATGCAAACTTCCACCCAAAATTGGTTTCAACGAGATCTAGTAAGTAGTTTTTTTTTATTTAATATTTGTTTGTCTATATAATAACCAATATAAAATGACCTCACATTGCCTACATTCTGCTTAAGAGCAGGGCTCTGCTAAGACTGGCCTTATAATAACTTGGCGAATTTGTACGGAAACCTCAGTGTGCGAGTCCGACCCGCACTTGGCCGGTTTTCTTACTGTTTGTTCTAGAAGAAACGGGAACTCTATCTCGCGCGACACATCTCTCACGCGTGCTAGCTGTGCTTAGTGTTGTAATAGTCAATAATAGGAGAGTGAGAAGGACGAACAGACTGAATAGCCTGTGCTTTCGTTTAGGCGTCGGGCGCGTAATATATTTGATCGAGAGATATTGGATTCTGAATATGGACGGATTGACAGAGCGTTTGACGGTTATTAGCTTCGAATTTCCAATAGACGGAACTTTTGATGTACAATGGAACAAGAAAAGTAGGATAATAATATTAATATGTGTGAATCTCTTCCTTTGTGCTTGTACTGTAGTACACATAATCTTTACATACATAATACACCCCCTTGCAAAAAAATCGGGCACATATATGGTTTTTAAGATTTTTAGGCATTGAAGCTTAGAAAGTAAGCATTTATGCACACAAATTTCAAAAACCATGGGTGGCCGGTTTTTTGCAAAGGGGTAAATCACGTCTCCATCCATCCCCTACGGGGCAGACAGGGCCCAAGGCAATAAGACCTAAAGGCCACTTTTAGCATGATTGTGGGCGTATAGGTGAAAAGAGGAATCAATACATATTAACGAACAAGAAATATGTCAATAAGAGTTTTTAATGATTCACGGTTAAGTTCATTCGAAATATTATAAACGGGATGTGAACCGCGATTACCTGTATTGAAAACCTTACCTACGATTACCTTTATTGCAATTTCTTCAGTCTACCCGTGATCATGATGCATGCAACTGTATCGAAATATCGGGAGCTCAATAAAGGTAATCGCGGTTCACATTCCGTTTATAATATTTCGAAAGAAATATGTCATCTTGCTAGTGAAGCGAGGTGGAGGAAGGAGTAGCAAGGTGAATGTTTTTTGTTTATGAATAAGGGACCTCTGCATAGTCCTGATCCTGATTCAATCAAATTCTAATTACGATATATGGTATGGTATTGGTTTAAGTACATCATCATTATCATCATTATCAACCGTAGGGTCCACTGTTGGATATAGGCCTCCCTCATACATACTTCTAGTTGGCTCTGTTGCAGCAGCTTTTGGTTTTGGTTATTTTGGTTTTTTATTTTGTGGCGAGTAATTTTATTTTATAGACTGATAATAATTTCAGAAAAAAAATTATAATATCGACAGAAATAGCTTTATTTTTTAAAATACGTAACGTAAGTAATGCTTTATTGTAAAAATATAAAGAAACAGATACAGTAAAGCACTATTTTCATCATAAAAATTAATAGGGTTTCAAATTATTAGTTCTAACAATAGAAACCTTTTGAATCAATAACCATTTCTCATTATTTATTACGACTACCATTAAAAATATTGAAAGCTTTCAACAGTAAAGGTATGAGAGTACATTGACCCGAGCTTAACACATTTGAAAAAGCTTGAGTAAAAACTATTTGTTACAATAACTATATATATCTGTTTAAGTTTCGATGACAGTGAGTATCTTTTTGTGTTTAGATTATAATTTTTAACTAGCTTTAAACGATGCTGGAAATTAGAACACATAAAATTCCGAAAAAGGTCAGGTCAAGAGTACCCGAAACCGACGAGCATGTATGAAGAGATTAATGAATGTGGATGAAGCGAAAGAGGTAAGTCAGGATCGTAGCAAGTGGAACAAAGTAGTCTCTGCCTACCCCTGTGGGAAAGAGGCGTGACGGTATGTATGTAAAATTCCGAAAAATAAAGCGAATCCGGCTCATTTTTCATAAAATATTGTACAGGAAGTGACCTGTTATTTTGCTCGTCAGTGTACTAATAGAGCTATCCACACGTAGCATTCGGCCATTAAAAACTGTACACAAATTTTCACTCAACACTGAAACCGGCCACTTTCATTAAAATAAGTTTGATAAACGACGCGAGGCTGGCGCTCGCGCTTTAAATACGCCCTTAGTTCATCGCGGGCGATGACGTCACAACATGGCCGCAGTTCACAGTTTGATTAACCGTCAAGTGTCTAGTCTGAGTTCTTTATACTTGAGTTTCTTTAGCAAAAGAAATGAGGTAAAGAATCTTGACATGTCTTGTAACGAAAACATTTTTTAATAATCGGGACTGGAAAATACAAAACCATAAAAAAACAAATTACAATATTCCAGGGATTTTGAATTGTAACTTGCTGTTATTTATTTTATAAAAGTGTTTTTCAATAAAAATACATTCAAGAATGTTTGCCTCAATTCTTTTGCTAAATGACTTACGTACCTATCTAACTTACTTATCACGCGTAATATTTCTAAAAATTAAAAAAATCTGTTTTTCCCTTAGTTGATGTTAGGATAGGTATTATCAGAAATTATAGACTGGATTTTAGTAACTTTTAATTAAACTGATAATTTTTTCGGATGAGTTATAAAACAAATCGAACGTGGACCATTCTCTTAAAAGTTATACCCCAACTATTTTCTGGGATTTTGTTTTTTCTTTCGGATTTTTTACTCAGAATCTCGGAGCACTATCGATCCTGATAGGAAAAAAACGGCCCAAAATTGCCTTTTCCATTCCGTTACTTCATTCATAAAAATTTGTATGGCGGTAACGGAATGGAACGAAATTTTAGGCTAGAAAATGTATGGAATTTTCGGGATGTTTTTTCTCCTATCTGGATCAATAGTGCTCGTGATTCTGAGTAGGAATCCGAAAAAGAAACAAAATCCCAGAAAAAAGTTGAGTGTACAACTTTTAACAGAATGGCCACCTAACGATTCACGGTTAAGTTCATTCGAAATATTATAAACGGGATGTGAACCGCGATTACCTTTATTGAGCACCCGATATTTCGATACAGTTGCATGCATCATGATCACGGGTAGACTGAAGAAATTGCGGGTGGATGTTATTGTTGGGTAGACCGAGCTCCGTCTACCCTCATTCTTGCGCGTCGACTGCGTGCAAGCACTCTCAATAAAGGTAATCGCGGTTCACATCCCGTTTATAATATTTCGAATGGCCACCTAACGTAGTATATTTTGATAATGAGTTGTGATTTAGAATCATCGTGTACCCATTTAGACATTTGTACCAAAATGACCTTACCTTCGATATACATTTGCCAAACGTTTGTCGTTCAAATGATCAAACAACAACTGAACACTGTTTCAATGAACGAAAGGCAGGCGAAATCCATTTAAAAAAAATAATTCTTCATTTGCGATTTGAAGCGTTCTAGAAGACGAAGAGTAAAGAAGTTTTCAATTTCAATCTCAGCGTACCTATACCCTCTTGCTTTATACTCTGTGTGCTGTGAGCAATCACAGCCGAGTGGTGCTCCATATTGCCTCCGCCGAGTGTGACGTTAAGCGTACGAATATACCCAGGTACGATATTAACATCTTGACGTGTAATTACCTCATTCTGTATGCAAATTGTGCCACATTTAGTACAAAATTGAATCCGCTTTGCAGGTTTATCGGAAGAACATTACAATTACATTGTACTGCACTAATCATCTTCTTAGTGTTTTTCCCGGCATTTGCCACGGCTCAGTGAGCCTGGGGCCCGCTTTGACAACCTAATACCAAGATTTGGTGTAGGCACTAGTTTTACAGAAGCGACTGCCATCTGACCTTCCAACCCAGAAGGGTATAACTAACCCTTATTGGGATTGGTCCGGTTTCCTCACGTTGTTTTCCTTCACCGAAAAGCTCATAAATAAATTCCGAAAAACTCAGAGGTGCGAGCCTGGGATTCGAACCCGCGACCCTCTGCTTGAGAGGCCACAGGTCAAACCAATAGGCTACCAAGGCTTTTTGTATTGTTACTACACTAATATGGTGTACATAAAATTAATCCATCCGGTACACCGCAGCAGGTTGTTGCAGTTTATCTTGCGGCGACTTGCGAAGTCGAGCAAGGTGACCCACGTGATGGGCCCGCCAGTTTATAACCAGCTACCTGATACGATCATTTCGGCCCCGTCGTTAAGATGTTTTAAAATTAAACTCAGGAATTGGCTTCTCGAACACACATTTTACACATTCGACGAACTCTTTTCCTGGCAGTCAAAGCCTACTTACTGATTGCAGAATATTTGTTTTATTATAGTGCTGCAGTTTTGTTAAAAAATTTAATTGAAATGTTTTTCTTTTTAATTTCATGAGTTGTTCTGACATGGAATATAATAAAATAATGATAAAAATGACATGTAATAACAATAATTATCTAAATATATAAAAGAAGAAACTGACTGACTGACTGACTGACTGACTGACTGACTGACTGACTGACTGACTGACTGACTGACTGACATATCAACGCACAGCCCAAACCGCTGGTTCTAGAGATTCCAAATTTGGCACGTAGGTTCCTTATAAGGTCTAGGGGTGCACTAAGAAAGGATTTTTCAAAATTCGACCTCTAAAGGGGTTAAATGGGGGTCCAAAGTTTGTATGGGGAAACAAGATTAGTTAGACTACTTTATTCGAAACTTCACAGGAGTAATCCTAACGATAAATGAGTAAATACCTGTTTCAGGTTTTTTGAAAATTCAACCCCTAAAAGGGGATAGGGGGTGACAAAATCTGAAAATCAACGTGGGTATTATTATTATTATATTATAGTGGGTAGTATTGTTTGTACGGTTTATCGGGTCGCTGATTACGAAAACAACAACACACATACCTACCTGACACACACACACACACACACACACACACACACACACAAATTTCCACGGGAACGGGAAAAAACGGGATTTATTATATTCGATTCCGAGTGACCCTATCTCAGTAACTATACTTAATTAATAAATATAGACTTCAAATTTCGTACACAAGTAGATGATTACAAAACTAAGAAAATAATTTCAGGATTTTTGGAAATTCTCACGGGATAAGGAAAAAACGGGATTTATATGTTCAGTTCAAGGAAATCCTATGAACTATAAACACTAGACTTCAAATTTGGCATAGAAGTTGGTGATTATGATAGTAAAAAACAGTTTTAAGGATTTTCGAAAATTCCAACAGGATAAGGAAAAAACGAGATTTATATTCAGTTCTACGGGATCGAATTTTCGTTTTAATGATCGTAGAAAACTGAAATTTGGCCTTCAGGTTCCTTGGGGAGTATAGGGGAGCACTACGAAAGGATTTCCCAAAATTCTGACGGAAATGAACGGGAAAAAACGGGATTTTTTGTTATACTGCAGTGCAGGTTGTAGAAAGCTGAAATTCGTCATGTAGGTTGCTTGGGGAGTGTAGAGAAGCATTTAGAGAGGACTTTGCAAAATTCCCACGGGAACGAGAAAAACGGGATTTTTCGTTTTACTGGTCGTAGAAAGCTGAAACTTTGCATGTAGGTTGATTGATGAGTGTAGGGAAGCACTAAGAGACAATTTCCTGAAATTCCCACGGGAACGGGAAAAACGGAACTTTTCGATTTATTGGTTGTAGAAAGCTGAAGTTCGAAATGTAGGTTGCTTGGGGAGTGTAGAGAAGTATTAAGAGAGGACTTTCCAAAATTCCCACGGGAACGAGAAAAAACGGGATGTTTCATTTTATTGGTCGTAGAAAGCTGAAACTTGGCATGTAGGTTGCTTGAAGAGTGTAGAGAAGCTATAAAAGATCATTTTTCAAAATTCCCACGAGAACGGGAAAACGGAACTTTTCGTTTTACTGGTTGTAGAACGCTGAAATTCGGCATTTAGGTTGTTTGGAGAGTATAAAGAAGCATTAAGAGAGGAATTTCCAAAATTCCCACGGGAACGGGAAAAAACGGGATTTTTCGTTTTACTGGTCGTAGAAAGCTGAAATTTGGCAAGTGAGTTCTTTGGGGAGTGTAGGGAGCATTAAGAGAGCATTTTCACGAAATTCTTACGGGAACGGGAAAAAAACGGGATTGAAATACTCCTGGTACACACAAGCGAAGCCGTGGCCAAAAGCTATTTGTCAATAAATGAAGTCTACGCGGACGAAGTCGCGGGAAAAAGCTAGTTACGAATAAATGAGTATGAGTATGAGTATGAGTATGAACACGCTTGTCAATGAGGTCTTTTTTTTAAATCATAGTTACACAAACGGATGAAAATGGATTCAACTTTACGCACTTACAGCCTTATTCATAAAAAATCCTTAATTGAGGTTTGATCAGTTCATTAGTTAACAGACTGATTAAGCTTATTTGACAGTTGTTAAAAAGTATGATTCATAAACGCTTGCTAGCAGTCTGTTAACTAATGAGCTGTTGATGAATGGATTAGACGCGTTATGTTGTCACCTTGACAAATCATAGACCATAAATGGCTTTTTAGTGAATTAAAAAAAAAAATGACAGCAGTGGCAGCGAATCGAAGCGGGAAACCAGCAAATTAACACGACAGACGAGGCAGTGTGGATCTAGTTTCCTTTACCTTTCTCGAACGGGATACAAACTTAAAACAAAAAAAACTGTCTTGCGTATGGTTTTGCTCTTGCCAAAATCAGCTGTTCATATTTGTGGCAGCCATTTTGTGAGTTAGCAGAGAGATAAAGGAGGGTCTACGGTCCACTAACTTTCGGAAGACTTAACAGACCCTTGAAGGACTGATTAGCGCTAATTGACGTTTATGAATCATGTTTTTTTGCATCGGTCCTATAGCGAGCTTATAGCGAGCCTCTAACTTTTTATGAATAAGGCTGTTAGTTTGGCAGATTGTGACGTACCTACTAAATTTAATAATAAGAACCTATGTATACTAACTCACAATCTATCATTTTTTTTTATGTGGATAGAAAGGCAAACGAGCAAGTGGGTCACCTGATGGAAAGCGATCACCACTGCCGATAGAAACCCACAACCCCGTTGGGATTGCAAATGCGTTCCCAACCTAGAGGGCTAAGCTGAAATGCCTCTTATGCCCGTTATTTCCTCGATTTGAATTTAAAGTCACGTGACAGCCGGTACAGATGGAAAAATTCGAAGGGTTACACGTCCGAACAAACATACACACTCACTCACATCGTCACAAACTTTCGCATTTATAATATTGGTAGATTTCTTCATGTTTTCAGGTAAGGGGTTAAACGACCTAACTGGGCATTAAATTACCATATTCCATTAGAACTTTCAATTCGTGGCAAGGTAAAATAATGAGCAGCAACGACGTTTTAGTTATTATAGGCTGCAATCTGATGACCTTTGGCTGGGGTCAAACTTTTGACTCATTGTTACAATGTTTCAGTTATTGACGGAAAGAGCGCGAAGTTTTCAGAAAATTTTCAACCACCCGCAACACTAGAGCATTGAAAGAAAGAATGAAAGAAAACGTTTATTCATGATAGCATACAAAAACAAAAGAAAAAAAGAAGTAAAAAACATGAGAACATGCATCACGAAATGGTCCCACCTCAGCATAATGGCCTTGCATCCAGCGCTGGTTTTCCGATGGGACCATCAAGTGCTACTGAAAGCACATATTAAAATATTCATCACAACCTTTAACATGGCTGAATGAACAATAATCCCTTTACTTATCCCACAAGGGATGAATTTTATAAAAAGTAAATAGTTGTTGGCTCTGGTTTAGAAGAAAAAATGTCAAAAAGTAACAACAAACTTCTTTTACATTGCTCTAGACTAGAAGGTAAAACTATGATGAATCCAAACAAACTTTGTATGACCGTCATTGCAGATGCGTTGCCAGCCTAGAGGGCTAGGATAGAATAGAATACCTCATAAACCAGTAGTTTCACCGGTCTTTATTGGGTTAGGTATGTGTCAAGAAAGAAGAAAGAAAGAAAGAAGACATTTATTCATTTTGCAAGACACAAATATACACACAATTTTATAGAACAGAAACAACAAAAACAAAAAACACAGATATGAAAATTAGATCATAAGCGTTGTGTGTCTCCGCAAAAGTGAAACGGTCGCTGGCTCAGCATTACGCTGAGGTGTTAGCCACCTGCAGCAGTGATTTTCAGCCAGAACCGTTTGTGACTCAAGATTTGTGTCACTTCGAATATTATTGATATTTTATCCTCGGTCAAATTACAGTCAAACCTTTCTAAAAGGTCAACTGAGTTTACTGCATGACCTTTAGTTACGATAAACTATTTTATGGTTATTGCTCAGATACGCGTATTTTTTGCCTTTTTTGGTTGATTTATTGCATCCGTTCACTTTGTTGGAGTAAGAACTGGAATTAAGTATTTTCTCCTCGTTTATATTTCGGCTAAGACGTTTTTATACTTATTTATTATTGGAAATAATTTCGATTGTAATAACAATAAAGTAAAAACACAAAATTTCAGCCTTTGTCCGTTTAAAACCTTCGAATTAAGAAAAAAGATTATGTGTTCCTTCTCGTTTCATTTTTATAGGATTAAGGATGGAGGAGTTTTAATTTTGGTGTTTATTGTCACTCTTTTGTGTCGTTACAAATTGTCATAAATCCGGGTGTTACAAAAAGGTTTATTTAGTTCATGTACAAGTTGTACAACTCTTTAATGTAGATAAAACATACGGAGATTACGGTTACAGGACAAAACGAAACAGATGTGCTAAAGCAAAAGACGAAGTTTGAATACAGGGTAGGTAATTTAGAAATTACTATTCGCAGATTACTATTTCGAATGGTAATTACGAGTGCTTTAAAATCTGGCACCAATTAAACCAAATAAGTCTCTCTGAGTACGACACTAAATAATCTAAAACTTAACAAAACGTGAAACTAATCGTCATTAAAGTAAACCAAAATGTAACCGGCCATTTCTAATTACAACTATAATAGCGCCAAATGACACGTTCAATTTGCAACGCTGTCACGATAGCGGTAAAGTTGATATTAGCTCGGCTTCGCTGATTCAGTAATGTGTGGGACGTGTCAAAGATCACGTGGGGTTGCGGAGGGATGATGGAAACATACGGGTGGGTTTTGAGGACGGGTCCGCTGAAGAATCTAACTTTTTTTTATGTGAATAGGAAGGCAAACGAGCAAGTGAGTCACCTGATGGTAAGCGATCACCACTGCCCATAGACACCCGCAACCCCAGAGGGATTGCAGATGCGTTGCCAACCTAGAGGACTTAGATGAAATGCCTCTTGTACCCGTAATTTCCCCGGCTGTCTTACTCTCCACACCGGAACACAGCAGTGCAAGCACTGCTGCTTAGCGGCAGGATTAGCGAGTAAAATGGTGGTAGCGATCCGGACTTCTAACTAATATTATCTATATATGCGAAGGTATGGATGGATGGATGGATGGATGTTTGTTTCTTACTCAATCACGCCAGAACGGCCCAACGGATCTGGATGAAATTCAACAAATAGATAGAGAAAAGTCTGGAATAGCACATAGGCTCCTTTTTATCCTGGAAAATTGCGTAGTTCCGCGGGATAGCGATAAACGAATTCTTTGCAGACGAAGTCGCTGGCAACAGCTAGTAATGAAATAAGGGTTTAGCCTTATACTACGCAATTAGAACTTTGAATAACGTGCCATCCCGCTCACGCTAATAGCGTTTAACACAAGAGTGAGAGAGCAGTATTATGAATTTGGTAGTAAACGCTTCGTTTCCCGCCGCTCCGTGTGTTTCCATTTACTCCTACGCACCGCCCACGCCGTACGTATGTAACAATTACACATACGTGTAGATACATGTGCATGTGTGCGTGTACTTACACGACCTACAGTGGCTTATTAACTCGTTATTTGATCATGAATACTTAAAATGCTTTAATGGAAGGAAGAATGTTCAATGCCTAACTGTCTACTTAATAGAATGGTAAAACAGTTTCTAGGGTTCCGTAGTCAAAGGGTAAAAACGGGAGCCTATTACGATGACTTTGTCTCCGTCTTTGTGTCCGTCTGTCACATGGCTGTATCTCATGAACCGTTAGACAACAGACTTAAGAACTGAGGATGTTACTATATTCTGCAATTAATTATTAATAATCATTAATTAATTAATATTAATTTATTATTAATTAATTATTATTACTTTGCGTTGCGACTCTAGGCAGCTACGACCTGTCACACATGTTTATCGCTATCCCGCGAGAACTATGCAATTTTTCGGGATAAAAAGTAGCCTATGTTTTAATCTAGTGTACCAGTTATCTCCGTCGTTTCAGTGTGAAGAAGGAACAAACATACACTGACTCGCTAACATCGTCACAAAATTTCGCAATTATAATATTAGTAGAGTAGGTCTACCTAACATTTTCTTCGTATTTCTGTCATATTAGCAGAACACATTAGTAGTGGGCGGAGACGGTAAGTGCGTCACGGTGGTGGACCCCAAAAATGTGTACGTCATTGTAAGGGTCGGATCACACTTTCCATTAAAATATACACATTTAGTTTGGACTGATTCAATATGAGTAAAATGTAACTATGAAAACTTGATGACTAATTTGGGATTTTTCATGAGTTTTTTAGACGTGCGCTACGCCGCCAGTTCGTTTTTTCTCTTTCACTTACAGTTCCTGTGTGTGAAGAGTGGCGCTGCCCAGCGTCGTAGGTAATCTTTACTCCTAAACGACAGTCGTTTAAAATAATAAATGAAGTATTTAACTTCATGACGGTTCTGGCTGAAAATCAGTGCTGCAGGTGTCTAACACCTCAGCGTAATGCTGAGCCAGCGACCGTTTCACTTTTGCGAAGACACAACACAACGCTGATGATCAAATTTTCATGTCTGGTTTTTTTATTGTTGTTTTTTTTTCTATAAAATTGTGTGTACATGCTCTTATATTTGTGTGTCTTGCAAAATGAATAAATGTCTTCTTTCTTTCTTTCTTTCTTTCTTTCTTCATGAAAACAAAGGCCTGTCAACAAAAACAAATTGTTTAATGCGCGTGGGCAGCTCTACCATTGTAGGTGGTGAAACTGTTTAATATTCACAATACCTGACCTTTCGTTTTAAACCCACACTTCCATAACTTGGTGGCTGTAATATTGCCCTTAACTTTGTGTGTCCGGGGTATTTTGATCTTTTCTTGGAAAAAAGTAGTCTATGTTAATGAGCTTTCTGTTAATGAAGGAATTTAAGAGTCGGTTCTGTAGTTTCAAAGATTTCACTAATAAATAAGTCTTTCTTATAATAATGTTCCTCCAATACACGGAGGAGGCCTATGCCATGAGGCACGCCGAATTACGCGACAATTTAATAAATAAACGACAATAACATCAACAAACTACTTACTGAAATTGTAGCGAATTTGGAATAAAAAGGCTTATAAATAAATAAATAAATAATAATAATGTTAAAAGAAAGCTTCATTTCAGATTGGAAATGAAAGTGCTTGTGATTTTTTTTAATCAGTTTTAGCACTTTGAATCATCATGAACATGAGGTACTATTTTTTTTTATTGTTATTTTAGTATAAATTAATAACTGTTTTATTTGACCAGTAGAGACTTTATACATCTCTACTATAGACCAATGTAATTTAAGGTACGGACTTAACTTAGGGACCTTTTACATCCCTTTTTATAAAATGTATTAATTGTATTAGGTAAGTTAAGTAGAATTTAAGTACTATTGTAAATCTATTTTATTTTGAAAAAATGACTTTCTGCCAAGTTTCTTGCGGCGCATTCTTCTTGGCAATGATGGTCTTTCCGAATGCGCTGGTAGATTCAAAAAAAGACATGTAAAAGAGCCCTCGGCGGCCTATTTGCAAAATAAACTTTTGACTTTTGACTTTTTGACTTTATTGCATATAAAAAATTTAGCAATTACATTTTTTTATTGCCAGTTTAATAAAGTTTTTTTTCGTGGCAATGATGCTTTTTCTACAATTAAGCATGTACCATAATTAGACTCAAAAGCCTTCATGAGCAGGTTTAAACATTTTTATTTCAATTTTAGTAAGAATTTTTTAAGTTTGATGGCCGAATCTACACTCCATGAGGCTCTTAGACTACCATTCGGCTTTCAGGTACCGTTATCAACCCTTTCAGAGCGAGTGAGACAGCAACACATACCTGAATGGAACTTCTGTAAAAGCTCACGATTTGTACCTTATTATTTTTAGAAATCTCACAAATTTAAGAGCCCAGTTCTTGTCGGTGGAGTAATCGCCATTCGCTTCTTCTCTCTGCCATTGCTTTGAGCTTCTGAAACGACAAATATTAACCTTCTCCTTGGCTTGGCCCATAAATGCTCCTCTCGGCCTTCCTCTGCCTCTTCTTCCTTCTGTTTTCCCTTTTATCAGAGTTTATTTTTAGAAATATTAAACGTAAAATTCCATGGTATGAAATACAAATTTACAGTGTGTATTCGCCCTTATGCGTACCCTCTTTAAGGTTGGGGACAGCCGTCAAACAGCCAGATAAAAGTGGGCATTAGATTCCTGCGAGTCCCCGCGTATCTATACAATCTTAATAACGTGTGGGATTTTATTTCCGTAAGTACGTACAGTTCGCGACAAAAGTTCTTCTTTTATTAATATGGCCCCATCGATTGATGCGATGATTTCGCCAATGTCAAAATAATAAATACAATAAATTAGTGCTTTCAACGTTAAATTATGGCGACATCGTGTACGGGCCGCGCCTGCTAGAGCGCTCGCAGAGGTTGATTCAGCGCGTCCAAAACGCCTGCGCACGTTTTTGTTTCCATATTCCACCGCGTTCTCATGTGACCCCATATCTAAACCAAAATAATATTTTAAAAATGCGTACTCGTCAAAATCTTCATTTGGCTACGTTGATGTTCGGTGTCGTCCATAAGCAATTGCCATCGTACCTTTACACTAAGCTCACATGGGCGCATAACGCCAGGTCCGCGGAAGTTAGGCCTTTGCGATATCTGCAGCTTGTGTTTCCGCCGCACCAGACAGCCGCGTTTCGTGGTAGTTTTAGATATTCAGCCACGAAATGCTGGAACAACCTTCCCCCGCCGATCCGTGCGCTGAGATCTGTTTATAGTTTTAAAACTAAATCTCGTGCGTATTTTTTCGGGGAACAGGAGTAGCTAGTGGGTAATTGGCTTCGGCTACACGGGGTTGCAACTATTGGCGGGAACGAAGTTTGCTTACGAAGTTCGCTTACTTTTCAGGCAGCAAACTTGTCTTCACTGTGCATGTGTGTATTTATGTGTATGTCACCATCTCACCATCGCTCAGATCTTTTAGGGTGTACACAAATGATATTGTTGTTTTTTAGTAATAGCAATTTAGCTGTAAGTTTCTGTTTGTTTTGTTTTTGTTTTTGGTTGCCCTGAAAACCAGCGTCAGACATAGGTGCCTTTGTCTGACACATGCTGAGCGGCAACCTTTTTGGTGTGTGTTTTCATTTTATGGATATTTTTGTACGGTTTTTGTTTTTATATTGCACCAAATAAACCTTTTTCTTTTCTTTCTTCTTTCAATATATTCAAAAATCTTGTGACAAAAATGTCGGCAACGTTGCACGGTAGAACACGGTCAAACGATCCTCCTCCCCTGTCGGGTTCTTAGCCAACGGATAATGATATCCTTCGGAGACCGCCAGGAAATCATTAACCGAAGCCCAGGGTGCACCGGACCAAGCACTAGGGATCTGAAAAAATAATCGATTATGAAAATAATCGATTAAAAATCGATTTTTATACGCGATTTTTTTATTACAAATAATCGATTAATAATCGATTTTTTTTATAATCAAAAAATCAAGCATAGTCGATTTTTTATCTACCACCCCCGACATTAAGTCTGGTCTTTTATAACCCGGACCGCGAACTACCAAAGAATACTATCTCCATGGAGATGATATTACGCATGAACGCCATCTGTGCGTCTACGATGGCAGCCCTTCTGTGCTTTTGAAACAGTTTTAATTAAGAAAACCATGATAAATAAAATATTTAAAAAATTAGGAAAAAACGATTATTATAAAAATCGATTATTTATTAATCGATTTTTAATGTGAAAAAAATAATCGATTAATTAAAAATCGATTTCTTAAAAACAAACCGCAGCTCTTGGTAACCCGACTCGCACCCCGCGACAAAAGTACAGGGGGCTTACCATGACGTCCTAATTCCGACTTAGTTCAAGTTTTAGCTGTCACTTTTAGTATGAATCTGACAGCGAGCGAACCTAAACTGAACCGCATTAAGACGTCATGGTAAGGCCCCTGATCGCTATCACTAAACCGTAATGACAGTGGGATCAAAAGATCTGTCATTCCATATAGAATTTGACGTAAGTGTATGGAATAACTGTCAGCTCCAATGCTCCTCATTGCGGGTTAGTTATAACTGACGTGACATTTATTGTATCACTAGCTTCTGCCCGCGACTTCGTCTGCGAAGTATTAGACTTAAGAACTGATGATGGTAATTATATTCTGTTTAAGTATTTACCTTGCGACTGTAGGCAGCGACCTTTCACATGTTTATCGCTATCCCGCGGGAACTATGCAATTATCCGGGTTAAAAAGTAGCATTAATGCATTAAAAGGAATACGGAGAATATAAGAGTTTAATTGCTAATTAGTCAGCGATTTGACTAAAGGTTTTTCTACAAGTTCAGACGTGCACCGCGCTGCCAACATCGTTCTTCTCTTTCACACACTTAGACTTATAGTATGTGTGAAGAGAGGCATTACAAGGTCATTGGTACTCGTTATGTTACACATTCACTGTCACACATTGCTACGCGCTACGCTCGTAACCCGTAGCAGCGTTTAACTTCGTAGCGATGCCTACGAACAGAAAAGTCAACGTTATGTTTATAATACAATCTTCACTGAACATTAAATATTAAATAATACAAAAATCAGGTACATAGAGAAAATTATTAGGTTTTAATGCTTCAGAGCGATCTCTACTAGACAATTTTAGAAGCAAAGACTGTCACTATCCACTTAAAGGTGCGATCACACTGCCGCTTAAAAACGGTGACGTTACGGAATCGCAACAAAATGTATGAAGAAACGATGAGAAAACGTGACGCCTACGACACGTCACTGCGTATACGCGGCGGTGTGGTCGGACCTTGACTCAGGTATTCTAAAACTGTAGTCGCCTTACACTTGGTAAATAATTGAATACAGTATGCTTAGTGTAAGTTAAAATGTCAAATACTATGAGAACTATTTGTTGCCGTTTCGTTCCGCTAGCGGCGCTGTCAATTATCCTATAGTAATTAAAACGTTAACGTGAACGTGTTCGAGACGTTTGTCGTGCCTAAAACTTACACTAGAGGCTCAGCATGCGTATAACGTAACTTGCTCGCGATCGCCATCGTCTTCATTTTGACAGTTCATGTATGGGCTGACTATTGGCATCGGAATCAGCTAGCTGTCACATTCATACAAGAACTGTCAAAATGAACACGATGGCGACTGCGAGCGAATTATGTAATAAGCCTGCTGTTTGTCTTTAAACTTTAACCATACTAATACCGATACTAAACAGTATCGTATACTTTTACTTAATTACTGAATATTATAGAGTCTCCAGAATAACTTCGTATAGTAGTATTTTTCGGCCTTTTCGGGCCGAATGTTATTCACCGCTTCAAAATATTCAATTACTATAATTTTCTTCGTAAAATCCTTAATTTACTTTCATTCACGATCGCCAGAACTGCTCGGACACTGTCCCAAATGAAATGCAACCTTTAAGCTCGAGATTAAGGTACAGTTTCTGGTGACGGCGTGTAATTAGTTTTTTAAGCTTCAGACACGATTCAGTTCGTGATTCGAACGTGTTATGAATGTTATGATTTATTCAGGGGTTACGGGTGAATGCACTCATATTTTAATTTGTTGACGTCATAGTATATATACATACATATATACATATCGTTACGCCTCTTTCCCACAGGGGTAGGCAGACACTACTTTGTTCCACTTGCTACGATCCTGGCATACCTCTTTCGCTTCATCCACATTCATCAATCTCTTCATACATTCTCGTCGGTTTCGGGTACTCTTGACCTGGCCATTTTCCAAAGCGTATATATACAGTCTGTTAAAATTGTTCTCGAATATTTTAGCAGGTGATTGGTTTAGTTTGACTAAATAAAGTCTATAAAATAATACAAATAATGTCAAAAATACACACTAAAATAATACATAAAAAGAAAACAATTAGTCTAATAATCCGCCCCGCGTCATACCTGGCGCAGAGCTGCCCTGATGGGCAGGCGTGTGATCACTCGCAGCATTACCACGTTGTACCGCGATGGACAACCTTTGCACCAGAAACGACCCAGAGCGAGGGTCAACACCTCTCTCACGCAGACGGCGCCCCACTTCTTTCAGAAACTGTAATGCCTGGGAGCCCCAACAGCCAAACAAAGTCTTGAAATGAGTATAAGAGCAGGTAGACATTTTATAGTAGATTGAGTTGTACAAAAACAGAATTCGGGCTGAAGAATTCTTTAATTTTTAATAGTACTCTACGCGTAATATACGTGGTTCCTAAGGTTCTTTATCGTTTGTTATAATTTCGTATGTCATAAAAGTATTGTTTGTCATAATGATCATTTGACATAACTCTTTTTTCTCTTAAACCGTTAATCCTACTTCTAAATATATAAAAGAAGAAACTGACTGACTGACTGACTGACTGACTGACTGACTGACTGACTGACTGACTGACTGACATATCAGCGCACAGCCCAAACCGCTGGTTCTAGAGATTCCAAATTTGGCACGTAGGTTCCTTATAAGGTCTAGGGGTGCACTAAGAAAGGATTTTTCAAAATTCGACCCCTAAAGGGGTTAAATGGGGGTCCAAAGTTTGTATGGGGAAACAAGATTAGTTAGACTATTTTACTCGAAACTTCACAGGAGTATTCCTAACGATAAATGAGTAAACACCTGTTTCAGGTTTTTTGAAAATTTAACCCCTAAAAGGGGGATAGGGGGTGACAAAGTCTGAAAATCAACGTGGGTATTATTATTATTATATTATAGTGGGTAGTATTGTTTGTACGGTTTATCGGGTCGCTGATTACGAAAACAACAACACACATACCTACCTGACACACAGGAACACACACACACACACACACACACACACACACACACACACACAAATTTCCACGGGAACGGGAAAAAACGTGATTTATCATATTCGATACCGAGTGACCCTATCTCAGTAACTATACTTTAATAAATATAGACTTCAAGTTTCGTATACAAGTAGATGATTACAAAACTAAGAAAATAATTTCAGGATTTTTGGAAATTCTCACGGGATAAAGAAAAAACGGGATATATATATTCAGTTCAACGAAATCCTATGAACTATAAATTACTACTCTTCAAATTTGGCATAGAAGTAGTTGATTATAATAGTAAAAAACAGTTTTAAGGATTTTCGAAAATTCCAACGGGATAACGAAAAAACGGGATTTATATTCAGTTCTACGGGATCGATTTTTCGTTTTAATGATCGCAGAAAACTGCAATTTGGCCTTCAGGTTCCTTGAGGAGTATAGGGGAGCATGAACGGGAAAAAACGGGTTTTTTTGTTACACTGCAGGTCGTAGAAAGTTGAAATTTGGCATGTAGGTTGCTTGGGGAGTGTAAGGAAGCATTAAGAGACAATTTTTCGAAATTCCCACGGGAACGGGAAAAACGGGACTTTTCGTTTTACTGGTTGTAGAAAGCTGAAATTCGACATGTACTTAGATTGCTTGGGGAGTGTAGAGCAGCATTTGGAGAGGACTTTCCAAAATTCCCACGGGAATGGGAAATGACGGGATTTTTTGTTTTACTGGTCGTAGAAAGCTGAAATTAGGCATGTAGGTTGCTTGATGAGTATCGGGAAGCAATAAGAGACAATTTCCTAAAATTCCCACGGGAACGGGAAAAACGGGACTTTTCGTTTTACTGGTTGTAGAAAGCTGAAATTCGACATGTACTTAGATTGCTTGGGGAGTGTAGAGCAGCATTTGGAGAGGACTTTCCAAAATTCCCACGGGAACGGGAAATGACGGGATTTTTTGTTTTACTGGTCGTAGAAAGCTGAAATTAGGCATGTAGGTTGCTTGATGAGTATCGGGAAGCAATAAGAGACAATTTCCTAAAATTCCCACGGGAACGGGAAAAAACGGGATTTTTCGTTTTACTGGTCGTAGAATGCTGAAACTTGGCATGTAAGTTGCTTGACGAGTGTAGAGAAGCTACAAGAGATAATTTTGCAAAATTGTAAAACGGGACTTTTCGTTTTACTGGTTGTAGAACGCTGAAATTCGGCATTTAGGTTGTTTGGAGAGTGTAGAATCAATAAATGAGTCTACGCGGACGAAGTCGCGGGAAAAAGCTAGTTTATTATAAATGCGAAAGTTTGTGACGATGTGATGATGTGACGATGTGACGATGTGAGTGAGTGATGTTTGTTCCTTCTTCACGCTAAAACGACTGGACAGATTTGGATAAAATTAGGAACGAAGGTAGCTGGTACCCTAGATTAAAACATAGGCTACTTTTTATCCTGGAAAATAGCATAGTTCCCGGGGGATAGTGTCAATTGCTAATTCTACGCGGACGAAGTCGCGGGCAGAAGCTAGTCTAACTAATATTATAAATGCGAAAGTATGGATGGATGGATGGATGGATGGATGGATGGATGGATGTTTGTTACTCAATCACGCCAGAACGGCCCAACGGATCTGGATGAAATTCGGCACATAGATACAGAAAAGTCTGGAATAGCGCATAGGTTACTTTTTATCCCGGAAAATTGCGTAGTTCCCGCGGAATAGCAATAAACGAATTCTTTGCAGACGAAGTCGCTGGCAACAGCTAGTATTTTATAAAACTAACCTAATGTATACAGTTCTACACGATGGCCACTTCAAAGCTTCTGAAAATATTATGGTTTCAGTGAAAAAAAGAGCTAGGGCAAATGAAAGAATGCAAAAAATTCTGACACCACTTCATTTTTTAATACGGAAATGGTGTGAGTTTATTGTGCTAAAAATATTCTTTATAATTCTAGACATTTTCAAAATAACGCAGCATTTTCTGATTTTCAGTGGCCTTGAAAGTAATGCTCGTATCAATTAAATCCTCTTCTGGCTTAGCGGATTCTTAGGCGCCACAAATTAAGTCGTTTTCCTTTGGGATTTCTTTTCTAATTAAGATTAGGTAAAATCGTTACGACTCAAACTGCCACGGCTTCTTATTCTTTGACGAAGTGTTTTGTTTGTTGCGTCACTCTGAATATGGATTGAGTTTGTAAGCTATTTGGTGCGAGCATAATGTTACGTTGTTGTTAACGAAGTTGTTATTCTTCCATGCTGGCTGGGATTAAAAAAAAAACTTTACGTGTTACCAGTTGCTTCTCTTCCCGCGCAGATGGTAAAAGCCCATCGAGGGAATGGGCGATCTTAAGAATCATGTTATAGGCGATGCTAGCAACCCATCACTATCTTGATATCCCATTTCAAACTATACGCCCACAATCATGCTATATGTTGCTTTTAGGTCTTGTTACCTTAGGCACACGGCGGCCACGACGTACAAAATCCGCGTTTTGAAATGAACACAGGCACGACGTCGTCTGTACACGCGTCAATGTGTGCGTAAGATACACAGGGCTGTCTATCGCAAAAACCTAGTACTATAAGTACTACCAATGACATAAATATAGGTACTTATAATGGCTTAGATGTGTGCAAATAAATGTACTTAATCGTTATCTATTTATTTAAACTTACTTAAAATGTGTCTGTCTGTGTATTTAAGCATTATTATTTTCAATTACAATAGATGTACGACAACAAACTTAAGCGAATGATTCTGTAGTTATTTCATGTATTAATCGCGATAACTTCAGAAAGCATTAATTTTCTAATGTTTTATAAAATGAAGTAGTAGGTAGGATAGGTTCCCGAACTTGTGACGTGCGGCCGACATACATCGCGTTGCGAGCCCTACTAGTTGCCAGCAGCTTTCCGGCAGCCTGCGCTTGAGGGGTGGGGTAACTCGAATCGGTGCGGGGCGGAGCGTGGCCATTCTGTACGTTAGTACTATTATATATTCTGTGCCTTAGGCTTTGTCAACTCCGTAAGGGGTAAAGACGTGGTTTATGTATGTATGTCGTATGTTTTAACGATGGACACTGATGTCAGATACACCCGGATTCATCATGATGGCCTTTTGGTGATCCAATCTTGGATGTAGGCCTCTTTCCTCTTCTTCTGCTCTTGGCGATATTGTGCCCGTCACCCCTAATCAACCCGCCTAGCTCTTAAGTTTAAGAAGAATAAGACGATTAAGGGTGCGACCAAACCGCCGCGTATACGCAGTGACGTGTCGTATGCGTCAAGTTTTCTCACCGTTTCTACATACATTTTGTCACCGCTTTTTAAGCGGCGGTGTTGTCGCACCATGATGCGTGGGGGAGTATTTAATTGTTGTTGAATTTAATGTTATTGTTACAGTCCTCCCGCATTGGAAACGCCAGCGGGGACGCGTGCGAGCGCCGCGACCCGTGCCAACATGGCGGCGTGTGTATCAGCACTGACGATGGACCGGTCTGCGAGTGCCGCGACGAGGACTTCGAGGGCGCCTTCTGTGAGCGAGGTCAGTGACATCAACATTTCTAAACGACACTGAAAATTAGAACACAGAATAATCCGAAAAGTAAAGCTATGGCCGGGAATCGAACCTGGATCCTCATCATTCTGTGATGTGTTGCTATATAGTCTAAGAGCTAGCTACGGAAATAGGTGTGCGATTTATAGAGCAACGAAATCACTCTAGTTAGTTTCATTTATTTTATTTTTTAGTTATCATTATTAATTAATTCGAGCGCCTGGCAACTTTTCAGCGTTGGGTGACTTTGGCACTTTTTCCCGCACCTTGGATGTCACCTGGCACTACTTTTCCCCCAATTAAAACGCCTGGCAATGTTTATATTCGAATTAAATAGGTATATAATTATCTATTATGTCACACCAAACTCAGACCTCTATAAATTGCACACCTTTAATTGCCCCTGTTGTAGGTGTACGTGTAGGAAAGCTTAGGGCGGATCTTTTTCTGAAGTCGTTTGGCTTCGAGGTCTTCAACACGGAGCTTTTCAAAATTGTTGACTGCCTTATGAACAGAGTTGCACCTTTGTGATCTCTGTCACGTAAGCTCTTCCCAACCATCCTGGTGCATGCTACATGGTGTTAAGTGCTTTTTTAGGATGTCCTTGTAGTTTCTAAACGACACTGAAAATTAGAACACATAGAAAAATCCGAAAAGTAAAGCTATGGCCGGGAATCGAACCCGGGCCCTCGTCATTCCGTGACGCGTGCTATACCCCTACACCACCCATAGCAGGTGAGTAAGCCTCCGAAATTTTCTATCTGTTACCAACTGTCACGTGACCTTGTTACTATGCGAATATTTGTCGCTAAGCGTCATCTGTTTGAATGATGTGTCTGTACGACACAATTACAAACTCCCGTGGAACATGTACTGCTCACCAATGCAGCTCACGCCCTTGTAGCGCAAAAACTGACTCATAAAACACTTACGTTAGACCATTTTTATCGCCGTCGACCAATTTCACACACATTATTCTCGCGATAAGGGATCTTACCAATGCATCGCTCGTTCCCGTTTCCTGGCTATACGAACTCGCAAATTCGAAGGTGGTTTTGTACCGTTCCGTTCGCACTTATAGTGTTTGATATTGGAGTGAGAAGGACGGTGTTATACGAGTTTTGGAGTAGCCGGTGCAATTGGGGGATCGCGTGCGGGTCCGCATTACTTGCTGACCGTACACGCAGTTACGAGATGGGTTCCGACTGCCGTAAAGTATTTCGAATTTTCTAAGAATCTTAATATACACTCAGCGGCATATTTAGCGGAACACAAAAAGAAGTGTAGGTAACTATTTGATGACCGGATGGCCTAGTGGTTAGAGAACCTGACTATGAAGCTTGAGGTCCCGGGTTTAATCCCCGGTCGGGGCAGATATTTGTGTGAAAAATACGAATATTTGTTCTCGAGTCTTGGATGTTTAAAATATGTATTTAAGTATTTGTATTTATCTATATAAGTATGTTTATCCGTTGTCTAAGTACAGTACCCATATCACAAGCTTTGTTTAGTTTGGAACTGGGTCGATTGGTGTCAATTGTCCCAAGATATTATTTATTTTTTATTTTTACTCTGGTCAAGCGTTGAGTTGCGTTTTGCTAACTTTTTTTTGTGTTCCGCTAAATATGCCGCTGAGTATACTCGTAGTACTAGCTTCTGTCCGCGACTTCGTCCGCGTAGAATTATTTAAGAACTCATGTTGATAGTTATATTCTGCAATAATTATTTACGTTGCGAGTCTAGGCAGCACCTTTGACATGTTTATCACTATCCCGCGGGAACTATGCAATTTTCCGTGATAAAAAGTTAGCTTATTAGTACGAGGTGCGGTCCAAAAGTTTCCGGCCTAACAAAGAAAAGAAGTAAATATATTTACAAAACTTTTTGATTTTTCGATATAGTCTCTCTATTTCAACGCACTTTTAATATCTCTTAATAAGCATTTCTATCCCTTTATAAAAATACTCCGAAGTTTTGTCCTCAAAATGGGCGTAAAACGCACGGGTCACTTCATCATCTGAAGAAAATCTTCTCCCCCTCAAGTCTTGCTTAACTTTCGAGAAGAAATAATAGTCACTCGGGGCCAGGTCGGGGCTATAAGGTGGGTGGCGAATTTCCTCGAAGCCACATTTTGCTACAGCAGCCTCGAGAATGGAAGCAGTGTGAACGGGTGCATTGTCGTGGAGAAGCCGAACACCTCTGCTAAGTTTTCCACGACGCCTCTGCTTGATCGCCTCTCGTAACTACTCAATAAGGGTGGCGTAGTAGCTACCATTTACCGTGGTATCCCTTTCTTTTATGTCAATCAGTAGTATTCCGTGGCAATCCCAGAATATCGTAGCCATTATCTTTTTGGTGGATTGTGTGACCTTGGCCTACCTAGGCGGCTTTTCACCAGGACGACGCCACTCCATCGATTCCCTTTTGGAGAGAGGATCATAGTACTAAACCATAGTTTCGTCACCCGTAACAATTGACTCCAAATAACTCTCTTCATGTCGTCTATATGAGTCTAAAACTTCTTGAGAGCACGCTTTTCGCTCACTTCGCTGCAAGCTCGAAAGAAGTTTGGGCACCCACCTCGCACTAACTTTATTCATGTGAAGATGTTCATGGAGAATCCTAAGAACTGAAGTTTTCAAAAGCCCTGTCCTTGCCGCTATTTCTTTAGTCTTCAGTCTTCGATCACTCAGAACTTCCTCTTCCACTAATTTGACGCAGTCCACGGTGAGTGCTTCCACAGGCCGGCCGGAGCGAGGTTCATCGTCAACCGACTCCCGCCGTAGACGAAACTGCTTACTCCATTCTTTAATGGTGAAAATTGACGGAGAGGTATCTCCGTACACAGCAACTAACCTTTTTTTTATATCGGTCGGGCTGATCCCTTCCATTGTCAAGAACTTGATCACGGAATGATATTCCAACTTAAACATTTCAAAAACTTTCAGACTTCCTATTGTTCTAAACGCCGTCAAATCAAAACCACAACCAACAGAAACCTCAAAACTATACACAAACAAGCAGAATAAATGACAATCACAATGACACCTTTTATTTTTATTATTAAACCGCCATATTTCTCCAGCCAGAAACTTTTGGACCGCACCTCGTATATAGTGTGCAAGTATACAATTCTGCAAATTCTGCAGTAACAAAGACTAACAATGGACGCGTGTTTGATTTCAACCAATCAGCGGGGACAATGTTGCCGTCCCCACGCTCTGATTGGTTGCTGTGGTTTCAACCGTTTACGAGGATTACTTTGTTTATTGAAAATCAGTTGCGTTTCATAAGCTAAAGAATGAATTCCCGTTTCACTTTTTTACGATTTTGTTTGTAGTCATCACAATCATCTCCAGCTACATAACATACATACCGTCACTTCTATTTCTAACAGAGGTAGGCAGATACGACATTGTTCCACTTGCTACGATCTTGGCATACTTTTTCGCTTCATCCTCATTCATCAATCTCTTTATACATGCTCGTCAGTTTAGGGTACTCCTACGTCCTACGAGCATGTATAAAATTTATAATTTAAAATTTGTCAAAACGTCCCCGATTTGAAAATATAATGTTATTTCGCACGTAAATTTCGAAAAACTTGCGGTGTAATTACAAAAAGTTAGACAGAAGTTGAACGCGTGTCTAAAAATTAATTCATTGATTTAAGGTTGATTTTGCAATAGATTATCTTTTAGACACGTGTTTAACTTTTTTGTAATAACACTGCAGGAGTTCGGGTGTGAACCCACGAACCTTGGGAGGTAACAAGTCTAATACTCGGTTGTGTCGCTTCCTTCCCTAGGTCATAAAATAATGATTTAAATGCAGGGACGGGCAACATTTTCCCCAAAAATAAACACACGTCACTCCGCGGAGCCGGGAACAATCTGAGCGCTGTCAGGGGCGCCCAACTGTGTAACATCAATTATAAATTCGGGCCTCGGAAAGCTTCCCGCTCGGAGGAAAGTAAATGCATATGTTTACCGTTTAGATATAGCATATAACTATGTCATATTATATTTCCATGCTGGTCTGGAAGCAAATAAAAACAGTGTACCAGTCGAAATATTATAGACGGGATATGAACCGCGATTACCTTTATTGAGCTCCCGATATTTCGACGCAATTGCATGGTCAACCCGTGATCATGATGCATGCAATTGCGTCGAAATATCGGGTGCTCAATAAAGGTAATCGCGGTTCATATCCCGTCTATAATATTACGAATGAACTTAACCATGAATCATTGAAAACTCTTATAGTGTACCAGCTACTCTTCCCGCTCAGGGGCCTTACCATGACGTCCTAATTCCGACGCAGTTCAAGTTTTAGCTGTCATTTTTAGTATGAACCTGACAGCGAGCGAACCTAAACTGAAACGCATTAAGACGTCATGGTACGGCCCCTGATGGTATAAACATTTCGAAAAATCTTAGGAATCATGTGTTATAATGGTGCGGCTAGCAACCCATCACTATTTTGATTCCCCGTTCCACATCAACACACAATCATGCTAAACGTCGCCTCTAGATCTTATTACCCTAGGCTCTATCTACACCGTAAGGGATAAAGATTGTATGTATGTAATCCATACATCTTCACAAACTTTCGCATCTGTAATATTAGTCATTAAACGACACATTTAGCTCCCACACCTTTGTTATCAGCAATCTACTCGTGCAGTGTGGCACCGGCGTTTTATTCACCCACTTACATTTTACGCCAAGCTGGAAAGCTCATACAAAGCAAAATGGAGATTTTACGGATGCAGCGCTGGTAGGGACGCGCTGACGTCAACATTCCGGATTCGGTCATGGAAATTATTAAGGATTAAAATGGCTGGATTTTTGAGAGGGAGCCACAAGATCTCTCTCCAGGCAGATGTTATGCCTGGGGACCGAAGTCCAAAGGAAGAAAGTAGGAAGTTGTATTTATGCATCCGTGTTGAGAAACTTCGTTAGCGCGATGTAGAACTATGTGACAGCTGTCACTAGAGCTGTCGCTAGCTACTCGTGCGTCGTAGTAATTATGTAGCGGCCAACTAGGTGGCGCTGGTGTCAATACAGATTTTTACACTTCGCGCGGTCTCTGATAAAGTCAGGTTGCTGGTCGTATGTGGTCTGATACACGTTCTCTCTCATTCTGAGTGGTGCCCAGCAGTGGGAGGTATATAAGCTGGAGAAGATGCTAAATAGTACATTACAAGGATGGTGAAATGAATAATGTCTCAGATCGCAGGAACTCGCACGAGCCAAAGGCGAGGGCGATAAATATAAGACCTGAGGCTTTCTTTATCACCGCCTGAGATGTGTACACAATTATACGTCTTCTCCTGGCCTGGATGTGGAAATTTCCGCTCGGTTAGTGGGCTGTAAATTACTACTTTCGGCCCGGGGTGACGTAAAATGAATTACTGACCCGATTGATTGACTTTCTCTCTCTTAAGGCGCTGTCAACAGCAAATGACCTGGAGCAGCGCCATTCTTCAAACATATGGTTCACGTGCCTGTTAGTGAAAGAGAAGAAACTATTCCGGCAGCTTGGCGCGCGTCTAAAATCTTGCAAATAAGACACAAATCATAAGAAATAAACAAAAGTATGGATTATTTGTGAAATATGACTCGTTAGCCGTTTAGGTATGAATATGTTGACTTTATTTTTTTAATTGCAGACCCATACGTCGAAAAAATAAAGACATAGAACCGTTTAATGATGATTTTAAGACCAATCTTTGCAATTATTTTCTATCGAGCTGATTTTGTTCAATTATGTATCGAGCCCGTCTAGCGTGTTTGAAATATGATGAAAATTAACATTATATTTTTTTTGTATTTTTTTTTGTGCAGTTTTTCTTAAAAAAGTGTTTAAATAACATCAATTTCAACAAAATTAGGTGTTGTCAGCCTCTTAAAAGCAGATTTTTGATGATGGTGACAGACTAGAAATATGGATGAGTTTCGCAAATCTGCATGTGGATGGAAGCTATTTTGACAATTCCAACAAGTAAACGTTTAATCGAAGGCATCGTTTGACAACTCTTTATTTTTTGCTAATAATAAAATATATTAACATAACAAAAGTTGTAAAACAAACCTTACCTAATCTAAAGTAAGCCACACAAAAGAGTTTTTACAGTTCTAATAAAGTTTACTGTCTAGCAAATATTAGAGGGTTGTTTTTATTTTAATGTTTGTTTTGGTGTTTACATTATATTTTGCCTTACTCAGCGCTTTGGTGTTAACTGTTGTTATGCGCTTTGGTGTTAACTGTTGTTATGCTGAGTAAGTTTTCATGAATAAAATACATTTACTAGATAAAATAATGGATTGGCTATCGAATCATTTTGTGAAACGTTTGTCAATCAAAATGATCGGACACCTATTTTTATAGCTTTAGCAAAGCAAGTTTGTAGGACCTATAAAATGTACTTAAATAAATCAATTTAGAGCCTCTGGAAACGCGTCATTGCTGCTAGTCTAGCAATATTGTGAATTTATTAGGCTAGCGTATCGAAAACGTGCCCTGACTGCAGAGACCGCTAACTACCTGAATGTAGGCTGCTTAATATGAGTAACACTTCGTTAGGATGGGAGGGATATAATGAAGGTTTTGTGGGAATGTCTTGGGATGCGGTGGGGAAAAATCTGATTTGGTAGAGCCATGGTAGCCTAGTGGTTTCACCTGTGGCCTCCCAAGCAGAGGGTCGTGGGTTCGAATCCCGGGCTCGCACCTCTGAGTTTTTCGGAATTTATGTGCGATATCTCGGTGAAGGAAAACATCGTGAGGAAACCTGCGCACAACTGCGAAGCAATTCAATGGTGTGTGTGAAGTTCCCAATCCGCACTGGGCCCGCGTGGGAACTAGGTATAGCCCAAGCTCTCTCATTTTGAGAGGAGGCCTGTGCCCAGCAGTGGGACAAGGGACATATATAGGCTGGAGAGAGAGAGAGAGAGAGAGAGAGACGGTCGCGAGGGAAGTTTTGGAATGGCTTCTTAAGGCCTGTTTGGACTTGCAAAAAATCCGGCAAGTTTTATTACAATGGGTCTGGTCTGGGAGCAAAGAAAAACAGAATGCACCAGTTCTTCCCGCGCAGATGGTAAAAGCCCATCGAGGGAATTGGTGATCTTAGGAAACATGTTATAGGCGACGCGATATGGCCAGCAACCCATCACTATTTTGATTCCCTTTTGTATCCATACACCCACAATGCTAAACGTGGTCTTTAGGTCTTGTTACCTTAAGCTCTGTCTACCCCGTAAAGGATAAAGACGTGATTTATGTATGTTTTTTACAAGCCGTGATGCGAACGGGTTAGAAGTTCAAATAAATGGTGATGTTGGTCGAATAAATAAGTTTTAATGAACACAAAATATTTACCTTGCTACTCCGCTACTTACGTGCTTAGTTTTTTTTTGTTATATAATCGTGCCTGTACGGCTACGCATGCCGATTTTAAATATTTTATTGAATCAGGCGTTACTTTGCGGAGGTCCATTTCAATGAACACAAAATATTTACCTTGCTACTTCGCTACTTACGTGCTTTTTTTTTTTTGTGTTATATACGTAAGTAGAGGAGTAGCAAGGTAAATATCTTGTGCTCATTGAAATGGACCTCCGCAAAGTAACGCCTGATTCAATAAAATAAAATAAATAAGTTTTGTATGTATGTAAACTCTTTATTGCACATAAAATTTAAAAACACAGAAATACACAGAAAATAGTACAAAGGCGAACTTATCCCTAAGAAGGGATCTCTTCCAGCTAACCAGTTTTTCCTTGCTACAGTCCATGAGCTCCTTGAATGACATTCGGGTTTCGGACACGATCGTTTGATTTAAGTATCAAATCTATAAGAGTGAGGGAGACAGCAAGACAAACCCGATGAAATATTATAAACGGGATGTGAACCGCGATTACCTTTTTTTTTTTTTGGGTGGGCGAAGTGACACTGTGAGTGTAGTGTGCTTGAATCGAGTTTCGAGTGAGAACGGTTCCAGTGGTAACGAGAGTGCACGCAGTCGACGCGCAAGAATGAGGGTAGACAGAGCTCGGTCTACCCAACAGTAACATCCACCCGCAATTTCTTCAGTCTACCCGTGATCATGATGCATGCAACTGTATCGAAATATCGGGAGCTCAATAAAGGTAATCGCGGTTCACATCCCGTTTATAATATTTCGAATGAACTTAACCGTGAATCATTAAAAACTCTTACAAACCCGATTGTCATTTTAAATAGTATAGTGGGGAGAGGCCACATTAGAGAGATTTGTCTCTAGGCAAATGTTATGCCTAGTGACCGAAGTCTGAAGGAAGTTAGAGGAAGGTTAGAGGTTGTATTTATGCATCCGCGTTGAGAAACTTCGTTGGCGTGATTTAGAACAGTGAGACATTACTGACAGCTAGTCGTGTGTCGTAGAAATTATGTAGTGGACCACTAGATGGCGCTAGGGCTAGGTCGCTACAGATCGTACTGGGGCTTTACCATGACGTCTTAACGCGGTTCAGTTTTGGTTCGCTCTCTGTCAGATTCATACTAAAAGTGACAGCTAAAACCTGAACTGAGTCGGAATTAAGACGTAAGGCCCACCTCCGCTAACACACATGCAAGACAATCAATCTTTTACCCTTACACCACACAAAACCTCTAGGCTTATTGTCCAGCTCGCTCGTAATCGCCAACGTGTTCATTTTTACAGTTCTTGTATGAATGTGACAGCTAGCTGATTCCGATGCCAATTGTCAGCCCATACAAGAACTGTCAAAATGAACACGATGGCGATTGCGAGCGAGTTAGACAATAAGCCTACGGTTATAAAAATATTGATTGAATGCAAACCAACCATCTGAACCTTACATGGATTAACTTGTGAACGTAGATTTGCCGTCAATTTACGCTGAACTATTGAAAAATTCATCACTGACTCGCTTAAAGCGTAGTGCATGTCGCGGAATGCCGTTGTTTCTATGAAACAGGTCGTTAAGTGGCTGGAATACTAAACGAACGGTGCTTTAAATCACTATTGTATACATTGCTTTAAGGCATAAGAGTTAACGGGATTAACTTGCGTCTATAAATATTTTACTCATTCCCACTTGCCTACTGACATTCTTCTATTGTTATTTATTTTTATTGTTATGCATTCGTCATTTTAATTTTGTACGCCTATTTTAGGTAAAAAGTGGAGATTCTGACTAGCTTTAAGATCATTTATGTACACCTGCTTTCAACAAATAAATTATTCTTATTCTTAATAAAAATGTGGACATGCATGCTTGTAAACACAAATTACTACATAGTATAAAACAAAGTCGCTTTCTCTGTCCCTATGTCCCTCCCTATGTATGCTTAAATCTTTAAAACCACGCAACGGATTTCGATGCAGTTTTTTTTAATAGACAGAGCAAATCAAGAGGAAGATTTACATGTATAATATACCGTGCGAAGCCGGGGCGGGTCGCTAGTTGTACAGAATAAACTCCAATTGATCAACATTAAGGAGAAAAAGACACATTTATGGTACAAGTCAACTATTGAGTAGAAAGAGGAAAATTTTATGTAGGAACGACAAATACTGGTACCATGACGTCTTAATGCGATTAATTTCCGACTGAGTTTAGGTTTTAGCTGCCATTTTTAGTATGGATCTGACAGCGAGCGAACCTAAACTGAATCCGAATGGAATGGCACTAAGACGTCATAGTACCCTGTTCTGATTAAGTTTTATACATTTTTGGACAGATTAGACATAGACAGAGTAGACATATTATTTTCAGCCATATCTCACTTAGTAACTGAATCAGAGTTGTATCGCATTAAGACGTCATAGTAAGCCCCAGGTTACTTACTTGCTCGTTTGCCACCCTAATTTATATAAAAAAAAGACTACTGCCCGCATATATTCGATTATTAAAATGTTTCTATTAGATATACCTATTATATAACAGAACTAGCTGTTGCCAGCGACTTCGTCTGCAAATAATTCGTTTATCGCTATCCCGCGGGAACCACGCAATTTTCCGGGATAAAAAGTAGCCTATGTGCTATTCCAGACTTTTCTCTATTCATGTGCCAAATTTCATCCAAATCCGTTGGGCCGTTCTGGCGTGATTGAGTAACAAACAAACATCCATCCATCCATCCATCCATACTTTCGCATTTATAATATTAGTTAGATTGAATAATCAACCATGTGATGTGAAATTCAATATTGTAAAATAATTTTGTAAATGCATGAAATAAAAGGCTTTTTTCTTTTTATTTACTTTATACTGCCCGCTACCGCTTGGACCCCTAGTTAAATCAATTTCACAATTTACACACACAGTTCAACTGGACTTTAGTTGACCTTGGCATTCTGTCCCTGACCTTTCATATTTACGGAACCATTACGGAGTTCACTTTATTGGTACATAAATATATTTGTTACAAGAAACTGACGTCACGAACTGACTTGGCTTTATGAGAATTTTACGTAGTACATTATTACACGCTGGTGGTAAAATAAAGAATGTCTCAGATTGCAGGGGCTTGTAGCACAAGCCAAAGGCGAGGGCGATAAACGTGCGAACAGAATCAGAATCATTTATTGTTTAACTGTAGGTTAGATACATAAGGACGAACAGATTGGTATCAACAGTGGCCTGAACAGGCATACAGTTTAAGGCAATCATACTAAATACGAACATAGTCATAAATACATAATGTGTTACAATATCAATGTTTACATCACATTGCATCTTTATAATTAAAAAAACATTTAAATTATAGAAAACTTTGTCAATGAGCCAATTATGCAACTTTACTTTAAATTCCCTTCTTTAACCTAGGCCTAGACGGACGTTCCGTGATCAAATTGGGGACGTTTTGGAAAAAGGCCAGGTCAAGAGTACCCGAAACCGACGAGCATGCATGAAGAGATTGATGAATGTGGATGAAGCGAAAGAGGTATGTCAGGATCGTAGCAAGTGGAACAAAGTAGTCTCTGCCTACCCCTGTGGGAAAGAAGCGTGACGATATGTATGTATGTATGTGTGGGAACAGCGCCGCCACGCCCCCTAGCGCCGCGCAACAAAACTACTTATCGCGCAGCCGCAGAAGTTCACTGTCTTGAAAATTTGAATTGTTTCTGTCAAAGCTCGTAGCTTATGAATATAATTTATTTCTCACGATTCCCTAGTTTTCATCCCTTAAACTGGTGACGCCCTAGATAAGAAAAAAAAACGCAGCCTTTTGTGGAAGTGTAATCAAGGGTTGAAATCAAACCGTGAGTCTGCAAATTCATTTTCAAAATGTCGTCCAACAAAGACGAATTTTCAAACGCGCTGTCAGATGACGGACACGAAAATGAAATTCCAATTCGTACCGAATCTTTTCGGGTCGGCGTTAAAATCCCACCATTTTGGCCGCAAGAACCCGCCGTATGGTTTGCGCAGGTAGAAGGTCAATTTGCACTATCGAACATCACGACCGACGCAACGAAATTTCACTACGTGCTTTCGCAACTTGAACATCAGTACGCAGCGGAAATCAAAGACATCATAGTCAACCCACCCGCGTCGAACAAATACGATAAGCTGAAGAGCGAACTAATCAAGCGTCTCACGGATTCGAGAGAAAAGGAGTTGCAGAAGTTGCTGATGCACGAGCAACTAGGCGACCGAAAACCATCGCAGTTTTTAAGACACCTGCAACATATCGCCGGTCCCGATGTCCCTGAAGACATTTTAAAGGCCATCTGGACCAGCCGTTTACCTCTGAGCATCCAAGTGCTTATTACGTCTCAACCACACTCATCACTCAATGAGCTTGCTGAAGCAGCGGACAGAGTTTGGGATGTTTCACCTGGATTAACCGGAATGCAACAAATAGCAAGTACATCAGCTAAACCTGCTATGGATCAGATGGCTAACCAGATCGCCGAGCTCTCCAGACAAGTGCACGCTTTGACGGCCGAGATGCATTCAAGATCCCGCTCCACGTCAAGACGAGGAGGCAAGCAACAGTATCGTGATCGCAGCAAGAGCCGACGTCAAGGACGCAGTCACAGCCGATCGCAGTCAAGCTACCGCAAATATCCAGTATGTTGGTACCATTCCAAATTTCAATCACAAGCAACTAAATGCGTGAAGCCGTGCGACTTTGCCTCGGGAAACGCACCGGGCAATCGTTAATGGCGGCCAGCGATTGCCACAGCTCCGGTCGCTTATTTGTTACAGATCAACGATCAAAAATGCAATTTCTCGTCGATACAGGAAGCGATCTTTGTGTTTTTCCACGATCTGCATTACGCGAATACCGACCTAAAACAACATACCAACTGTTTGCTGCAAATGGATCTACAATCAGCACTTATGGTTATGCACAACTCAACCTTGACCTTGGTCTCCGAAGAGAATTCAGATGGCAATTCGTCGTGGCTGACGTCACTAAAGCTATAATCGGCGTCGACTTTCTATCTTTTTACAATTTAGCAGTCGATTGTCGAAACAAACGCTTACTAGACAATACAACGGCACTTTCAATAACAGCCATATCTAACATCACGGCGAACACTATTTCTTCTGTCAAGACACTCCATGGAGATACAAAATACAATGACATTCTACGAGATTACCCAGAAATAACTCGTCCCCCTGGCGTTCACCGAGAAATTAAGCACAATACGGTACATTTCATCACAACGACTGATGGCCCACCGATTCACTGCACACCTAGAAGACTAGCGCCGGACAAACTCAAAATTGCTAAAGAAGAATTTGAAGCCATGATGAAGAGTGGAACTGCTAGACCATCACTCAGTCCCTGGTCATCGCCACTCCACCTAGTTCCAAAGAAAGACAAGACCTGGAGACCATGTGGTGACTACCGGCAACTGAACGCACGAACCGTTCCAGACCGGTATCCCATACGTCACATTCATGACTTTGCCCATAACCTGTCAGGCAGCAAATATTTTTCCACCATCGATCTCGTAAAGGCATACAACCAAATTCCAGTCAATGCTGCAGATATTGAGTCCTAAATATTAAGTCTTATATTATATGGATATGGATTATTTAATTAATTTTTATCTGAAATAAATAATTTCATTTCATTTTCATTTCATTGAAAAAACAGCCATTACTACTCCATTTGGGTTATATGAATTTCCTTTTATGACATTTGGTCTCAGAAATGCAGCTCAGACCTTTCAACGATTTGTCGACGAAGTGACAAGAGGTCTAGATTTCGTTTTTACATATTTAGACGATTTTTTGATATTCTCTGAAGACGAAAAAACACACGAAGATCACTTACGGCAACTGTTCACCAAGCTGAAAGAATACGGCATAGTCATAAATCCGTCTAAATGCACATTTGGTGTAACAGAAGTAAAATTTCTTGGCTATCACATCACAGCAGAAGGTACGAAACCATTGGAGAACAAAATCGAAGCCATTAAGTCATTTCCAGCTCCAAAGACTGTCAAGGAGTTGAGGCGATTCTTGGGCATGATAAATTTCTACCGCCGATTTATACCACGAGCAGCCGAAATTCAAAGCCCACTGAACAGACTACTGACTGGTTCTGTAAAAGGATCACATCCAATAGACTTAAAAGAGGACACTTTTAAAGCTTTCTTGGAATGCAAAACTAGCCTATGTGAAGCAGCTCTCCTAGCACATCCAGACTGCGATGCATACCTCGCGCTTGTGACGGATGCCTCAGATACAGCTCTAGGCGCAGTCCTACAGCAGAAAAAAGGAGATTCATGGCAGCCATTAGCATTCTATTCCAAGAAACTCAGTCCAGCTCAGCAGAAGTACTCACCATATGATCGTGAACTGCTCGCTATATACTGCGCCATTAAATACTTCAGGCATTGGCTAGAAGCACGAGTATTCACCATTTTCACTGATCATAAACCATTATGCTTCGCTTTTACATCAAATAAGTCAAACTGTTCACCAAGACAATTTCGCCATCTTGATTTAATTTCACAATTTACGACTGACATTAGACATATTTCTGGCAAAAACAATGTAGTCGCAGACACTTTATCTAGAATAGAAGAGATTGAGAAACCAATCGACTTAATACAACTGGCAGAGTCACAAGTTGAGGACGAGGAGTTGAAGCAAATTTTGAGCGGTGACACAACCTACAGCATCAAATTAAAGAAAATGTTGATACCTGGTTCCCTCACTGAACTATATTGCGACATTAGTACCTCGACCCTCAGACCGTATGTAACGCCAAGATTTCGAAGACAAATTTTCAATAGCCTACATTCACTCAGTCACCCAGGAATGAAAACATCTGTAAGACTTGTGTCTGAGCGTTTTATCTGGCCTAGCATGAAGAAAGATTGCCGTGAATGGGCTCGATCATGTTTGGCTTGTCAGCGGTCAAAGGTAAATAGACACGTGCATGCTCCTTTAGGAACTTACAATTTACCCAAAGCGAGATTCACACACGTGCATATCGACATAATCGGTCCGATGCCACCATCTCAAGGTTATCGTTACTGCCTTACTGCCATTGACCGGTTTACGCGCTGGCCTGAAGCTATTCCCATGATGGATATTACAGCCGAAACAGTAGCAAAATCGCTTCTTACCATTTGGATATCCCGATTTGGCTGTCCTGAAGTCATAGTAACAGACCGTGGAGCTCAATTCGAGTCGGCACTCTTCAACCATTTGTCGAAGATGGCAGGTTTTCAACGCCGACGGACTACATCTTTTCACCCGGCTTGTAACGGATTAATTGAAAGATTTCACAGGCAGCTGAAAGCCGCCATTGTCTGTCACGCACAGAATAACTGGACAGAAGCCTTACCATTAGTCCTACTTGGTATTAGAAGTGCGTTCAAAGAAGATCTACAAACGTCGTCGGCAGAGCTAGTATACGGAGAGACACTGAGACTACCTGGCGAATTCTTTCATCCCAGCACAGAATCTACTACAGATATTACCGATTTCACCGCACGATTGCGTAACATAGCCCAGCAACTTCAACCTATACCTACTTCTAGACATGGACAGAGGAAGATATTTGTTTTTAAGGATTTAGAATCAGCTACTCATGTTTTCTTAAGAGAAGACGCTCTACGTGGTGCGCTAACTCCTGCATACACTGGACCACACGCAGTGCTAGATCGAGGTGACAAGACGTTCAAAATAAGAGTTAACGGCAAGACAGTTACAGTTTCGATAGATCGATTAAAACCAGCTTATTTACTCGAAACAGACTCTAACCCTGCAGTTGCCAAACCTGCAGTTAAACAAACTGTACAAGCAGAGCCGAAGAAAACGACAGAGAAGCATGTAAAGTTTACTAGATCGGGCAGACAAGTGAACCTGCCTCATTATTATCGCCCGTAGACGGTCTCTGGAGGGGAGAGATGTGGGAACAGCGCCGCCACGCCCCCTAGCGCCGCGCAACAAAACTACTTATCGCGCAGCCGCAGAAGTTCACTGTCTTGAAAATTTGAATTGTTTCTGTCAAAGCTCGTAGCTTATGAATATAATTTATTTCTCACGATTCCCTAGTTTTCATCCCTTAAATATGTATGTACTTTAAATTTATTACGATTCAACATTCAACATGAAACTACCCTGAGACTCACACATAATTACAACACAACGGATAACTCACGTAATAAGTCGGTATCCCAATTTTATTTTAATCGTGACGGCGGATGGTCGGTGCCCCCCAGTTGGAAAACTGTTTTAAATATTGACCAAACGGTGAGTGTGAGCGAACCTTTACAAAGTGACGTGATCAGTGATGTGTGCTGCCCTACTTTAGACTATAATAAAAATGTCGATAAAAATGAGGGTAGTTGTGCGCCGATGTCAGCTGCGCCGAGTAGCCGCGCGAGCAGAGCATTGGCACGCAGTGTTCGTTTCGCTGCCGCCGGGGCGAGCGCTCCCTGATGAAGGGCTTCGAAATAGTCCGAAACAATTGTCGGAGCAATTCTTCGGCTTTTATACGTGAGTTATCCGTTGTGTTGTAATTACGATTCAACATTTTAATTTCTAATGGACTGCAATTTGCAATGGATAGAGGCTTTCTTTATCAAAGTCTGAGGTGTGTACACAATTTCAAGTGTTCCCTTGGCTAGGATGTGGAAATTTCCGCTCACGTAGCGGGCGGTAAATTGCTATTACGGCCCGGTGAGACGTAAAGTTTTTTAGTGTAAAGCCATTGACTTAAATAAACAACTAGACTCCCAATCGCAAACAAAAGTGCCTCAAGAAACGTCCGAGCGGCGTTGTCTACGTATTGTGTGTGTCAACACATCAACTTACACAGATAACATTAACGTGTTCGTTCAAATTAACACCTTATTTCGTGGCAGTAATGTTTAATGACAATTGCATACGATCGCGAGAAGTAATGACACGATGCCACGCGCTGAAAACCTGGTTGTCTCTTGTTCTCAAGCGTTTGAGATTACGGTGCGAAAGAGACATGTACATTGTTATCGAAGCGCGGTCGAAACACGACTGAACCAAAACTCTGCACAATAGACGCGTCGTGCAGACTTTTGCTTCCGACAGTTTTTAAGCGTGATTGTGAGTCTAGTTGTTTATTGTACGTCAATGTGTAAAGCCTAACAAGTATGTTGCGGGTTTTGGTGAGTACTAATTTTCGAGGGGTGTTTCAACAGGTGATACAATACAATACAATACAAATACTCTTTATTGAACACCACAAATCAGTACAAAACAATACAGAAACAAAGAACAAAGTATACAATAGGCGGTCTTATCGCTTAATAGCGATCTCTACCAGACAACCTTTACCTTTACCTTTACCTTTTTTGTGATTACGTTAGTTTAATCCGACTCTCCAGGGGCCTTACCATGACGTCTTAGTGGGATTCAATTCAGACTCAGTTCAGGTTTTAGCTGTCATTTTTAGTATGGATCTGACAGCGAGTGAACCTAAACTGAATCGGAATGGAATGGCACTAAGACGTCATAGTACCCTGTTCTGCTTAAGTTTTATACATTTTTGGACAGATTAGACATAGACAGAGTAGGCATATTATTTTCAGCCACATCTCACTTCGGGTTCGATCCCCGGTCGGGGCAGATATTTTTATGAAAAATACGAATGTTTGTTCTCGAGTCTTGGATGTTCAATATGTATTTAAGTATGTATTTATCTATTTAAGTAAAGTATGTTTATCCGTTGTCTAGTGCCCATATCACAAGCTTTGCTCAGTTTGGGGCTAGGTCAATTGGTGTCAATTGTCCCAAGATATTTATTTATTTATTTACTAGCTGTTGCCAGCGACTTCGTCTGCAAAGAATTCGTTTATCGCTATCCCGCGAGAACTACGCAATTTTCCGGGATAAGAAGTAGCATATGTGCTATTCCAGACTTTTCTCTATCTATGTGCCGAATTTCATCTAGATCCGTTGGGCCGTTCTGGCGTGATTGAGTAACAAACAAACATCCATCCATCCATCCATACTTTCGCATTTATAATATTAGTAAGAATTATTTTAACTTAGTAATTCTAATATAAAAATTGTTAGCTATAAATGAGACCAGCCATCAAAAAATGTCGCTGTCCCAAATAGATTTAACACTCACTGTAAACTCGTAATCACTTTCGTAAACTCGCAATCACGAATTTGGTAAATTCGTTCGTTCTCAATTACGCGGCTCGCGATAATCCCGCCTCTGGACAAATTGCCCGCGTTTCTTTTGGAGTTATTCGAGAAGTTTCGTTGTTTCTAAACTGAACGCACCTTCGCGTTACGTCGCTGTTGCCGCTACTACATTGTAGTGTTGTCAACACTTTAAGGGTGCGACCAAACCGCCGCGTTTACGCAGTGACGTGTCGTATGCGTCACGTTTTCTCACAGTTTCTTCATACCTTTTTTTAAGAGGCCGTCATTGACTTACGATAAACAACTAGACTCCCAATCGCAAACAAAAGTGCCTCAAGAAACGTCAAGGCGGCGTTGTCTATGTATTGTGTGTGTCAACACATCAACTTACACAGATAATATTAACATATTCGTTCAAATTAACACCTTATTTCGTGGCAGTAATGTTTAATGTCAATTGCATACGATCGTGAGAAGTAATAACACGACGCCACGCGCTGGAAACCGATCTGTCTCTTGTTCTCAAGCGTTTGAGATTACGGTGCGAAAGAGACATGTACAATGTTATCGAAGCGCGGTCGAAACACGACTGAACCAAAACTCAGCACAATAGACGCGTCGTGCAGACTTTTGCTTACGACAGTTTTTGAGCGTGATTGGGGGTCTAGTTGTTTATCGTAAGTCAACGGCGGCGGTGTGTTCGCACCTTAACAATATCATTGGAATCACGACAACTGGATACGGATTTGACGACTGGATAGACTAGCCTAGTGGTTAGAGAACCTGACTGCGAAGCTTGATGTCCCGGGTTCGATCCCCGGTCGGGCCAGATATTTAAGTATGCAAAATACGAATGTTTGTTCTCGAGTCTTGGATGTTTAATAAGTATTTAAGTATGTATTCATCTAAATAAACCGTCACGCCTCTTCCCCACAGGGGTAGGCAGAGACTACTTTGTTCCACTTGCTATAACGATCCTAACATGCCTCTTCCGCTTCATCCACATTCATCAATCTCTTCATACATGCTTGTCGGTTTCGGCCTATATAGGGGTATATTTTTAAGCCTAGCAATAAACAAACGAGATAGTCACCTAAATTCAAGAGTTCTCTGCAGTTTACAAAAGTATTTCCTACTCATGGTAGTGGAAATCTGGAATCGGCCGAACGCTCCCGAAGTTTTACGAAGTCCGATAGCGAGTTGCGGACTTTTGATATATTAGAGAATTCTACGGGCAATTTGGGAGGTTGACGTGGCGTTGTGATGTAAAACGGATTATACCAGCAGCTCTTTCCAAAATGATTTAAGGCTTTTTTTGGGATGAAATTGATTTTTTCTTTTTTTATATTTTTATAAGCCTTTTTATTCCGAATTCGCTACAATTTCAGTAAGTATATGTACATGTGAGTTGTTGTTATTGTCGTTTTTTTTTTTAAGGCTCGACCTTTGAAATTTTCGTGAAAATGAGTTGTGTTGTAACCATTTTATACATTATAACGTAACAATTTATACGTCGGAAAAAATATATCCTAATCTGGAAGATATGAGAAGTAACATAGTTTTGGTAGAAATCCATTTTAGTGAAAGAAAGCAGAGAAAAAGCAATCTAAAGTCACCCCTCTTTTTTCACTTGTAACCATTTTACTGCTCCATTTTTTATCATAAAGAGATGAAATTTTATAATCTGCTTCATAAAATAATGAACAATAACTTTATTTTCCTACTTTGTCAAATTTCTTAAAAAATTACCTCGTTTTCTGAAATATTCCCTCCCAAGTTCCTACCGCTCCCCATTTTCGTCCATACGGTCAGTGCGGGACGAGGCGCGATGCATGACGGACCTGTGTCAATTTGCGCTGCGACCAAACAAAACTCCGTTTTTAAATATTTGTGGAATAATTTTGTTGCGTAGAGTGGACAATCCGTTTCGTGATTCGTAAAGTAGGTAGATCCTACTAATATTATAAATGCCAAAGTTTGTGAGGATATGAGTGAGTGTGTATGTTTGTTCCTTCTTCACACTCAAACGACTGGACGGATTTGGATAAAATTTGGAACGAAGATAGCTGGTACCCTAGATTAAAACATAGGCTACTTTTTATCCCGGAAAATTGCATAGTTCCCGCGGGATAGCGATAAACATGTTAAAGGTCGTAGCTGCCTAGAGTTGCAACGTATTTATAAATTGTTGCAGAACTTGAACGAGTGCCGTTCTCAGAGACGTCAGTTAATAATTATGATTAGTTAGAACTTAATTGTCGTCTCTGAGTGTGAAACTTAACTGTAATTGTCCTCTCGGTTGTATTGACTGACGGTAGATATTCTACGCTGTTTTACCGTGTTAACGGATCAAGTTCAAGTTTTAATTTATCATCCCTGCGTAACCAAAGATACAAAGGAACAAATAGTGCTTTAATTATGTTAATTGGCGTTTCTGAGTGTGAAAGTTAACCTTTGCTTTCTCTCTTCTTCTTTTTGCGTAAAAGGTAGGTACAGAATAATTGGTTTTTGACCGTTTGTCTTCAAAATCGATATCTAAGGGTCCGAGTGGTCTTCAAGCATGAATCCGTTGTCAAAAGTTTAGAAAGTGGCCGCCATTTTGAAAATTTTAGTTTTTCAACCGATTGCTTTCAAAATCGATATCTGAGGATCCGAGTGGTCCCCAAACATGAATCCCTTGTTAAAAATTGAAAAAATGGCCGCCATTTTGAAATCTTTAGTTTGTGGGCCGATTGTTTTCAAAATCGATATCTGAAGATCCGAGTGGCCCCCAAGCATGAATCCGTTGTCAAAAATTCAAAAAGTGGCCGCCATTTTGAAATTTTTAGTTTATCGACCGATTGATTTCAAAATCGATATCTGATGATCCGAGAGGTTTCCAAGCATGAATCCGTTATCAAAAATTAAAAAAGTGGCCGCCATCTTGAAATCTTTAGTTTTTCAACCGATTGCTTTCAAAATCGATATCTGAGGATCCGAGTGGTCCCCAAACATGAATCCCTTGTTAAAAATTGAAAAAATGGCCGCCATTTTGAAATCTTTAGTTTGTGGGCCGATTGTTTTCAAAATCGATATCTGAGAATCCGAGTGGTCCCCAAACATGAATCCGTTGTCAAAAATTGAAAAAGTGGCCGCCATTTTGAAATCTTTAGGTTGTGGACCGATTGTTTTCAAAATCAATATCTGAGGATCCGAGTGGTCCCCAAGCATGAATCCGTCGCCAAAAATTCAAAAAGTGGCTGCCATTTTGAAATTTTTAGTTTATCGACCGATTGATTTCATAATGGATATCTGGCGATCCGAGTGGTCCCCAAGCATGAATCCGTTATCAAAAAGTGAAAAAGTGGGCGCCATCTTGAAATCTTTAGTTTTGGGCAGATTGTTTTTATAATTGATATCTGATGGCCCAAGTGTTCCCCAAGCATGAATCCGTTGTCAAAAATTCAAAAAGTAGCTGCCATTTTTGAAATCTTTAGTTTGTGTGCCGATTGTTGTCAAAATCGATATCTGAGGATCCGAGTGGTCCCCAAGCATGAATCTGTTATCAAAAATTGGAAAAGTAGCCGCCATCTTGAAATCTTTTGTTTTTGGGCAGATTGTTTTCAAAATCGATATCTGATGGCCCGAGTGGTCCCCAATTATGAATCCCTTGTCAAAAATTGAAAAAGTGGGCGTCATTTTGAAATTTTTAGATTTGGGCCGATTGTTTTCAAAATCGATATCTGAGAATCCGACTGGTCCCCAAGCTGAATCCGTTGTCAAAAATATACCTAAAGAGTGGCCGCCATCTTAAAATTTTTGGTTTTTGGGCAGATTGATTTCAAAATGGACATCTGAAGATCTAGCAAAGTGAACGCTTATCACTCTTGACCGTTTTATTAGAATAATAATATTTAGCATACACACCAAAACTAAACTATACGTAAATGTTTATTAGGTAACTTCTTTACAAATCACGAAACAGATTGTCCACTCTATGCTACAAAATTATTCAACAAATATTTAAAAACGGAGTTTTATTTGGTCGCCGCAAAAAATTGACACAAGTCCGTCATGCAACGCGCCTCGTCCCGCACTGACCGTATGGACGAAAATGGGGAGCGGTAGGAACTTGTCCGGAATATTAATAATAATAATAATAATAATAAATGTTTATTTCAGGTAGTCACCCATAGAAATTACAGTTACAAAATTAGAAATTTACAATATATTGAGATTATTTAAAATTGATATTTTATAATACATTACATTAATAATCAAGTACATTTTTTTTTTTGAATTCATGCAATACATTTTATTGCCAGCATACTAAGGGCCATACATGATGTGTTTGTATGCATCACATATCTCCCTCAGTATGCTATTGTCAGTGTTTTTTAATATCGTCAGAAATGACGCATGCCTTTTATGCATAATCGCATAAAAGTCATCCACTCCGTTCTCGGCGAACATGCCCGATGCACTACACCGCCAGGGCAGCTGCAGCATGCCGCGGAAGGCAAAAACGAGCTAATTTTTTAAGAAATTTAAGAAAGTAACAAAATAAAGTTATTGCTCATTATTTTATGACGAAGATTATAAAATGTAATCTTTTTCTGATAAAAAATGGAGCAGTAAAATGGTTACAAGTGAAAAAATAGGGGTTCCTGATTATAGTTAATGTCAAGAGTCAAGACTCTGTCAACTACAGGAGAAAAATGCTAGACTTGCTTGTTGCATGTGGTGTGATAGAATAGTGAGTGGCAATAATACCACACAATATAAAAAGTTCATATTGCAAAAATATTGTCTATGAAATGTGCATTAATAAAAAAACGTGTGCGTCTCGGGACGTTCGACAAAAGTCATAATCTAAGTTACTAACAATATATGTCTATCGCACACTAAACACTAAGTAGAGAGAGGGGAAAGCGACTGTCCGAAATTCAAATGAAGATTATTGTGAGCTGGCTGTGTGTATGCTGAGAAAGTTTTTGTCAAAAAAGCGTCAAGCGTGAGTCGGATTTAAATTAAAATGTCTAATTCCTGTTAGGTAGGTACTACTATAGACTCGATTGCGATGAAATTTTTGTAAGCTGCTGTGTGTAGGTATGCCAAATATGATTCTACTAAAACGGTCAAGTGTAATTAGGCGTTCTCGTTACTCTCTCGTGACTGAAAATTCTCTAGTTTACGCCTATTTTATCATATTCTGACAACAAATTCAACTTTGGAGACCACTCAAATATTGATTTTAAAAGCACTCGGTCGAAAAACTAAACATTTAAAAATTGTGGCCGCTATTTCCATTTTTGACAACGGATTCGTGTTTGGGGACCACTCGGACCCTCAGATATCGATTTTGAAGACAATCAGTCCACAAACTAAAGATTTCAAAATGGCGGCCACTTTTTCAATTTTTGACAGCGGATTCATGCTTGGGGACCACTCGGGTCATCAGATATCGATTTTGAAAACAATCTGCCCAAAAACTTAAGATTTCAAGATGGCGGACACTTTTTCAATTTTTGATAACGGATTCATGCTTGGGGACCTCTCGGATCCTCAGATATCTATTTTGACAACAATCGGTCCACAACCTAAAGATTTCAAAATGGCGGCCACTTTTTCAATTTTTGACAACGGATTCATGCTTGGGGACCACTCGGGCCATCAGATATCGATTTTGAACGCAATCGGTCGAAAAACTAAAATTTTTAAAATGGCGGCCACTTTTCAAACTTTTGACAACGGATTCATGCTTGAGGACCACTCGGACCCTTAGATATCGATTTTGCTATGTGTAGAAAAATAAATATTTTCAAAAGTAGGTAATGGGTAATGGTATATTGGGGACATCATTTTTAAACTTAATCAATTATGACAAATGGCTGTAGCCCGCGACTCCGTCTGCGCTGCTATCCCGCGGGAACTATGAGATTTTCCGAGATAAAAACTATCCTGTCCTTCCTCGGGACTAAAACTACCACCTTACCAAATTTCATTAATATCGGTTCAGTGGTTTAGGCATGAAAGCGTAACAGACAGATATACAGACAGAGCGTTACTTTCGCATGTATAATATTAAGTAGGGATATCACGTTTCAATATAATATTTTATGCAACAGTTGTTTAAGAGAGGTCAAAAAAGGCGAGTGGTGTGGGTTGTGGGTGGGTGGGTGGGAAAGACACCACGAGCATTTTTTGACTTATTTATACAACGTTGCATACAATAACTTTTCTACGACTTCATTAAAATTATCATCATCATCGTCATCACATCATTAGCATTTGAAAGGTGATCAGCGTTGGACCTAGGCATATGTTCTTTTAAATAAAACATAAATAATGCCAAACTCGGGCTCAGAGCGACCACATTACCCGAAAATGATACCCAATCACCATTTTTGTGTCAAGTGTCAAAATGACATCCGCCATCTTGGATCCTAAATATTATGCCAAATTCGCGATCAGAGCCACCAAATTGCCCGAAAACGACACCCATGAACATTTTTCTGTCAAAAGTGTCAAAATGTCATCCGCCATCTTGGATCCAAAAAATTATGCAAAATTCGTGCTCAGAGCCACCAAATTACTCGAAAACGACACCCATGAACATTTTTGTGACAAAAGTGTCAAAATGTCATCCGCCATCTTGGATCCAAAAAATTATGCAAAATTCATGCTCAGAGCCACCAAATTACTCGAAAACGACACCCATGAACAATTTTGTGTCATAAGTGTCAAAATGTCATCCGCCATCTTGAATCCAAAAAAATATGCAAAATTCGTGCTCCGAGCCACCAAATTACTCGAAAACGACACCCATGAACATTTTTGAGGCAAAGGTGTCAAAATGTCATCCGCCATCTTGGATCCAAAATTTTTTACAATTTCATGATAAGATCCACCATACTACCCGAAAACGACAGCCATCAACATTTACATGTCAAGTGTCAAATTATGTCAGTAAAATTGAAATATTGTGTTGTACACACTTTTTTATTTTGTTTGCTTTCTAAATTGCTAACACCGTATTTTGTCCTAAACGGCTGAATGGTTTCTGGCCTTAGTCCGGACGGACAAAATTAAAAAAAATTGTCTCCAGTATATTATGTGTACCATTATATTGGTGTTGGTGACCCTTTAACTGTCAAATAAAAGTACTGGAGTAGGAAAATATACTTAATGATAAATACCTATCACGTTATGACAACGATAATCATGCGATACGACCCGTCCACGTCCACCCTTGCATTGGTAACGACGCGCGGCGCGATGACGCGTCTATAATTTTACTCTGTAAGACAGTTTCGCGCTCACGTATTAATGGAGCGGGTTGCGGGGGCGAGAGGCATAAGCTCCGCCCAAGCCCCGCCCGTACGCTCAAGGACTTTAGCGCGTGTACAAGCCTTAATTAAATTGTCGCATAATTCGGCGTGCCTCATGGCATAGGCCTCCTCCGTGTATTGGAGGGTTTGGGCTATAGTTCCCACGCGCGCCCAGTGTGAATTGGGAACTTGACACACACCATTGGTTTCCTCACGATGTTTTCCTTCACCGAAAAGCTCATGGCAAATTACAAATGTAATTTTTCGCACATAAATTCCGAAAAACTCAGAGGTGCGAGCCCGGGATTTGAACCCACGACGCTCTGCTTGAGAGGCCACAGGTCAAACCAGTACCAGTACAGGCTACCACGGCTTCCTTTCACGGATTTTTTCTTTTATTAAAGTATTACTCGATAAATGGGTGAGGAGTTTTAAATTTTTCAATTTAATGTTATATGTAAATATAGGTAGGTACCTATTTAGGATTAGATTAAGGTTGTTTAAGATTTTATATACAGGTATAATTTTTTAAATCTTGTAAATATTGATTGAATAGATATAATGTTTATTTCTTTCATTCTGAGATACGGAAACAACAATTTCCGAATATATTTGAAATAAAGAAGATTTTATCGTAACTTGCTTGAGTAGCGTCGTATTTCTTTAAGGCGGCATTAACTTGGAGAGTTTAATCCCATTGATATGAGATTATGTAATTACCCTTCAGTCGATGTTTAAGGAATTAAATGTTTCCCACTCCTCACGAATAAATTAAACAACGTTACAGTAAAGTACCGGTTGATATTTATTACCATTGTTTTTAAAGTTTTTTTTTTGGGAGTTAAGAAAAACACTGAATGTACCAGTTGCTTCTCTTCCCGCGCAGATGGTGAAAGCCCATCGAGGGAATGGGCGACAATCTTAGGAATCAAGTTATAGGCGATGGGGCTAAACCCATCACTGTTTTGATTCCCCTCTCCACCTTCTTCTTCTTCTTTAGATGCTTCTCCGACTAGCGAAGGTTGGCAGTCAGTTCTGAATATTTCCTTTCCACCTATACGCCCACAATCATACCAAACGTGGCCAGATCTTGTTATCATAAGCCCTGTCTACCCCGTAAGGGAAAAAGTATATTTATGTATGTGTGCATGTTTTTAAAGTTCCGCAATTCAATCAGATATAAGTTTTCTAAAAATTTCGATTTCAATACCTACGAGCAAAGCAAAGTAAACAAAAATAACAACCAAAGTAACGCCTGATTCGATAAAATATACCTTCGAGCTTTTTTGCTGACTGTACATTGTCATCTACCCTACATAATGTACCAAATTTTAAGTCACCACCACTAGAAGTAGAATCTTTTTTTTTTCGTTGACGTAGAAATTCACTAAGATGTAAGCAAAGCGGCTTACTTCTAATTTTCTGGTTGACATCGAACTGGCCAATCAGAGTCCAGAAATCGCCATAACGGTACGGAAAAACTCTTTTAAAATAAATTGTATGACATTTCCATTCATGGTTCAATCCTGTATGGAGAATATAAATGTGGAACAGAGGACCTAATCCAAACCCGGTTAGCAAGAACTCAGTTGATTAAAAGTAAGGTCTGATCCAACTCGGGTAGCAACTGTATTAAGAAAGATTTTCTGAGAGCGTTAATTCTGGAGAGCTGGATTATTTTCACACTTTTCATTCAAGTCTAGGAAATTAAGTGTCACTTACACATAATCTCACGACTTGGGTAATCCCTTTAGAGAAATTGATATAATGTCATTTCCTTGAGATAGTTTAGCAGAATGGCGGGTAACGTGACTGCTCTATCGAGTAGAGAGCCTGGTGATAGCCAATTAGGAACGGGTATCCGTTTACCTTGCTTTTCCTTGGTGTAGAATACGTTTTGAACGGATAACTTTGTAGGTACTCTTCAATAGTCGTTTTACATTTAATTTAGATGCAACTTCTCTTAGAATAAATAATCGCGCGCGAATTAATGATGAAATTGATGAACCGGAAAATCTATATAGTACATGTGAAATGCTTTGTCCTAAATGACTGACTGACTGACTGACTGGTCAATGTACAGCCTAAACCGCTGATCATAGAGACCTGGGGCCTTACCATGACGTCTTAATGCGATTCAGTTTAGGTTTACTCGCTGTCAGATTCGTACTAAAAGTGACAGCTAAAACTTGAACTGAGTCGGAATTAGGACGTCATGGTAAGGCCCCTGAGGGGTTACCATGAAGTCCTAATGCGATTCAGTTTAGGTTCGCTCGCTGTCAGATTCATACTAAAAGTGACAGCTATAACTTGAACTGAGTCGGAATTAAGACGTCATGGTAAGGCCCCTGAAACTTGGAGAGTGTGTTCTTATTATGACTTAGGCATTCGATAAGAAATGATTTTCCGAAATTCTATCTCTAAGGGTGTGATCAAACCGCCGCTTAAAAAACGGTGACGTTACGGAATCGCAACAAAATGTATGAAGAAACGGTGAGAAAACGTGACGCCTACGACACGTCACTGCGTGTACTGCGTCACTGTGAAAAAGGGGGGCTGAGTTTGTATGGAACCACGTGATTCCTTGGTCCAATCTACTTCAAATTTTGCATAAAAATTCATTTGCCTTTATGCATGTATCTGTGTTTATCAATTGTACTTATTTGTTTTATGTTTATTTGCACAATAAAGAGTTTACAACAACAACAATATTCTTTAACAGAATTGATGGATCACGTGTATCGTATTTTCTTGAAATTCATCCTCTAATGGGGTTTAAAAGGAGTAGAAAGTTGTTTTGGATCGTTCTCTATTTAAAATCATGACCGTTTACGTACAGTGCATGAGCCTCTAGAACGACCTTCTGGTTTTTTTTGTCTCACTCGCTCTTGTTACTAAAATCGGCCGATGTTCCCCTGAAACTCGAATGTTGTTCTAAGACCTCACAGATTATTTTGCCAGATTTTACCGGAAACGAAATTCCGTCGATTTTGAACAAAGTTGACTCAACACGTACTAAAGCGTCCCAAAGGTATACATTATGCAAAATTCTAGAAAAATCTAAACAAAACGCTGTAGAGCTCGCTGAGAACTTCGGTCTCTAGGGGAGCGTCAAGTGTGTGCAAGAGATTTTAAGTTTGAATTCTACGCCTAATGCTGGACATCCACCAGCGCTGAGCGAGGTATAGCACGAGAGAGTTGAATTAGTAAACATACAGACATAAATCACAACTGTATCTCTTACGGGGTAGATACAGCCTAAGGTAGCAATACCTAAAGGCCAAGTTTAGCATGATTGTGGGCGTATATGGAAAGGGGAATCAAAACAGTGATGGATTGCTACTTGCTAGCATCGCCTATAACATGATTCATAAGATATTAGTAGGATTAGTATTTATTTATTTATTTATTTATTTATTTAGACATGCCAACAGTACATAAACAAAACATTAATATTCATAAAAATTACAAGTTACAGTCCATGTTCATGCACCAATAACAGGCATGCAACAGCATTTATCATGTTTAGGGACTTACACTACAAGTAAAACTAACTAAAATAACATAAAACAAACAGGATTAAGTAAGTGAAATGAGCATCCTGTTTATAACAAAACTAAGATTAGGCAAAAAAGAGCTAAAGAGAGGGCTAATTTTGAGAGATGTATGATGGAATCAGCATTTTACGCTTAATTGACCGTATTGAATCCTGAAAGATGTCGAATTGGAATTGATTTGCTAGGTCTAGGTCGTTGAATGACTTTTGAATACGATAAAGTGGAAGGGCCTTTCCTAATTTTGTCCTGGTTCCAGCTGGGCGAAATGTAATTCGTCGACAGGCCCGCGTGCTGGCCTTAGGCACCGTGAAGTTTATTTTATGTAGCAGGTGACTGTCAGAAACGGTATTTCTGTTTACATATCCGATACCTACCTGGAATCCATAGCTTTGCACAGTTTGAGATTAGGTCAGTCATGGCCCCATTCATTTAATTACTAAACTTTCATGCTGGTCTCAAGCAAAGAAAGGACATAATATATAATATCAGTTGCTTCCCCCGCATATCATAAAACCCCATCGAGTGATCTTATGAGGGTTCCTTTTTTAAAAGCTTTTAATTAGTTTCACCTGTCCCGTTGTCTGTAATCAAATCTTGCAACTTAATTTTGACCCACTTGAAATTTAACAATACTTACTTATAAGTCCGAACGATATAATCTTGAAGTGAAATTCTAGTCAGCCTAGCCAGGACCGTCTCCGCAGAAGAGTATTCCAAAAAGTGAGCAATTTTAAAACAACTAAAGCTATTTCTGCTCAGGTATGGTTGCAAGGCAAAAGTTGCGTGGAGTAAATTTCATTTCACGAAGATTTTCTTAGAAAGTCCAGGAACTCGTCTCAAGAAATTTCTAGACTCGGATAAAATTTCTTCTCACGTATCGGACTTAATGCTAGAATGCGACGGGGAATGTTCACGTTAAATACATTCCTGCTTTCAGCTATATCTCTTTTAGTTACATTTCTTTATACGGATGAAATAGGGTTACACATAATATATCCACTTGGATTTTACTACCGTTGGACACCCATATTACCAGGCCATGACAGAACCTATATCCACATTCATCAATCTCTTCATATGCTAATTGGTTTATCGTACTAACCTGAATTTTGTTGAAACATCGTGATAATTATGATGTAATAAACACATTATAACCTCGTGGATCCTATTTACATAAGTTATTCGCCTGTAGTAAACTCACTTAAACATGAAACCAGGAACGTTCAAACAAATCTCGTCTTATCTTCAAATTGCCTATTCTCTCCTATGACTTCTAACAGGCTATCCGGTCGCCATTTTGCTTTTTCCCGGGAAGGGCGCTACCTGGGCGTCAAGTTACTTTTATAGTCTCCTTTCTCTCCGAAAGTTGCCTTTAAGCACAATTATCTCGACGATTTGTTCGCTGCCCCGCGGAAACACCTGAAGGCATCTTGCTATCTTGCTAATAGTCCAAGGTATTTTTAACCTAACACTTAGAGACTAACACTTAGAGAATAAGCCATGTACTAACCCAATAATGTATGATGAGTCATGTAGTTGCTCGAAATAAATAATAATTATTATTATTATATTATTATTATTATTATTATTAACCCCGGAGGGGTGTTTTAAGTTTGACGTCAATGTCTGTGTGTGTCGGTCTGTGTCATCGTAGCTCTCAATAGGATATACCGATTTCAATGCAGTTTTTTTATGTTTGGTAAAAATCAGTCCAGTAGTTTGAAGTGTTTCAGCTTTTTTCTAAAATGATGTAAAGTATTTTTTGCATAAAATAGAATTACTTTCTTATTAACGTATGATTGAAACCGACTATGAAACCGACTTTACGGACAACCGATTTTTTTTATATTTTATCTTGTGGTCTTATATCTCTCGTGATTAAATATAGGTATGTTTGTATAAAATTTTTGTTGACTTATTCGAAACTAAGCGAAATTGTCAATGAAAAAAAGACGTCGTAAGAAAACTTTAACATAAGTAGGTATGTGAAGTTTCCAATGCGCCCTACTGTCTTTCTGAGGGGGAATTCTATGCAATGAAGCACTGAATATCTCAAGTCTTCCAATCTTAACAGCCACTGGTTATTTCAGTCCAGAACTTAACTTAAAAGTCCACTAACCGACTGAACTCATGAATAAAACTAACCACTCATATGCTTCATACAACTCACCATCACGCTCTCAATAACACGCATCAGCCTATTCTCTCCGATTATAAGGTCACGCCGTCAAAAACCTTTCCGCTGTCTCCCAATTTCCGCTTCATCCCCTGACGCTTGAATACTGTCACGTGAGACACAATACAGGTCAGTCGCGGCTCGCGTCCGGGCAGTGGCCATTACGCGGTGGGCGGAAACGACCGAGACGCCCCGAGCGGCCGATCGGAAATTTGAAATCGGGATACTCACGTTTTGAAGGTTTGAAGGTCAGGCCGAGGTGTAGGGCTGACAGCGTCTATTTTAGGGTGCATTTCACGGTTCACCTGGCATTTGTTATTCAGTCAGTGGAAACACGCAAGTTCTTTTGTTAAACCGTCACATGCTTTAAGTTTATTTTCCCTCGATGGGCTTTTACTACCAGCGCGGTAAGAGAAGAAGTCGATGCCATCAGCCAAATATGTGGTCTACCACCCTAAGGTTAAAATTCCTTTGCACGTCACAATATAATAATGTCTATAAGACAGGCTGTCAACTTGGAAGTTCGATCTAGCGACATTTTCATTTGATAGGTAGTTCGATGAAAAGTGGTAGGTATACCTCTTATTTGGGCGACCGTACATACAATGTTACTACTTTACTCCGAGATCAGCATGGAGGAAAACCTATACTGTTCCAAGAAAAGATATTCTAATGAACACAAAATATTTACCTTGCTACTCCGCTACTTATCTACACCCGTTACTCCCGTTACTTTAAGTAGCGGAGTAGCAAGGTAAATATTTCGTGTTCATTGAAATGGACCTCCGCAAAGTAACGCCTGATTCAATAAAATAAAATAAAAGATATTTTGTCTACGAACGTCATATCGGGTAAACTAATTTCACCGAGTGTCATACATAAAGCATTCGAAAAGAATATTAATGTCAAAAGGCAAACTAAAACTGTGGTCCCTTTTTGGTGAAATTGAGCTCGAGCTTACTAGCGTCCAATCGTGCATATGAATTGAACAAAGCGGATTAAAAGTTGACCGAATACAAAGGGATATGGGGTGTAGCGTCATGAGTCAATTGAACTGAACACAAAAAGCCAGTGTCGTTTTTTTTGCAAACCTTTATTTAGCTTGCAATGTGTAGTATGTATTTATGTTTGTTCGAGTGGAACCTTGTGACTCAATTTAAAAAAATGTTTTAATTGTATTATAGGTTAGTTAAGTAGAATTTAAGTACTATTATAAATCTATTTTATTTTGAAAAAATGACTTTCTGCCAAGTTTCTTGCGGCGCATTATTCTTGGCAATGATGGTCTTTCCGAATGCGCTAGTAGATTAAAAAAAAGACAAGTAAAAGAGACCTCGGCGGCCTATTTGCAAAATAAACTTTTGACTTTGACTTTGACTTAAAGCAGATATCTTCAACCGATTAAGCTGGAATTTGTCATACTTGAGTAAGTCGGGTGACAATACAATAATCAGGTAGGTAGTAGTAGTAGCCAGGATCTCTTCAACGGTTAGTCCGATTGACTCGAAATTTCAGACAAAAATGTAAGACTTTTGAAAATGTAAGTGAGGTTAGCAAAAAGTAGAGTTAGAAAAGAGAGTATTAAAAATGAAATGTTAGACACACTCATTTTTTATTAAATAGGGGTACTCACTGCGCTAGAAAACTTTCATCGTAGACAACACGTGCTGTTTGACCGAACTTTATATGATTACATTAAAATCACCTAAAGCCTTCGATTTCACACCGAAAATCCCGACACAGTGGCGCAACGACACGTTGCGCATACGTTATATTCAAAATCGAATTAGAATGCAAATTTTGAATTCTCAACTGTGTCCGAATCAAAAATGGAATGTAAAATAAATTGAAAGCGTGCGGTTCGCGCGGAAACCAGTTTGGGGATTAGAACTGCCATGAAGCCATAATTATTGTTGTGTTTAGATTTTCGAACGATCGCTAAAAGCTCTGTAGCCTTAAATAGACAATCTCTTAAAGGATTGCCTCGTTGTCCGTCTATGTCTACTCGTATGTATCTCTCCACCAGTTACTCTTCTTTCAGGAATGCGTGGAGTAGAAAAGAAACCTATGTTAACTTAGCTTGGGATTAGCGAATTTTAGAATCGGTTAAGTAGTTCTTAACTTACCCGCTGTATCATCAGCCAAGACGTCCACTGCTGAGCATAGGCCTCCCCCTAAGAGGCCATAAAGACCGGTCTTGCGCGGTCCTCATCCAGCGGAACTCCATGACCCTTTGTATACAAACAAGTCTTCTTATTTGGCGTTACACTCTTGCCAGAGTAGTTGTGGCCGTCACGCCGATTTTGTGGCCTGTAGACTTATTGTCTAACTCGCTCGCGATCGCCATCGTGTTCATTGTGACAGTTCTTGTATGAATGTGACAGCTAGCTGATGCCGATGCCAATTGTCAGCCCATACATGAACTGTCAAAATGAATACGATGGCGATTGCGAGCGAGTTAGACAAATAAGCCTACTGCTTTACAATGCGACGCCGTTCTGCACGGCGCCCTTCTTCTACATTTGTGCAGAGGACCGTCGACAGCGGTCTTTATTTGATCTGTCCACCTCATCGACGATCTTCCGCTCGGCCTCGTACCCTCGAATTTTCCCTGTACTATCAGGCTGTATACAAACAAGTACCTTATCAAAGCTTGTGCAATTATAAACGTGCTAATGTGATACATATAGAAATATAACTCTGATTATCACGGACAGATCTCCAGAGTCTTTACCTAGTAATTGCCTGGGAAGTTCGTGTATCGAAGTTTGGATTGTCTGTCCCGGTTACCGACTCACAGAGGGATGTTACCGAAATAAGTGACTGACGTACAGGTAACTTAACAGAAGTTAGTCAGTCAATGGATAGTGGGGCGTTGTTACTTGTTAACTTTGTTCAACATAAATACATAAATCACGTTATTCCTTACGGGATAGGTAGGGCCTACGATAACAAGACCTAAAGGCCACGTTTAGCATGACTGTGGGCATATAGATGGAAAGGGGATTCAAAATAGTGATGGGTTGCTAGCCGCATCGCCTATAACATAAAGATTTTCGCCCATTCCCTCAATTATCCTAAAAAATAAATACTCGTACTCATACTCATTTATTCGTAAATAGCTTCTGCCCGCGACTTCGTCCGCGTAGAATTAGCAATTGACATGTTTATCGCTATTCCTCGGGAACTGTGCAATTATCCGGGATAAAAAGTAGCCTATGTTTCAATGTAGGGTTTCAGCTATGTTCGTTCCAAATTTTATCCAAATCCGTCCAGTCGTTTTAGCGTGAAGAAGGAACAAACATACACACTCACTCACTCATATCGTCACAAACTTTCGCATTTACAATATTAGTAGGAAGTAGGATAATTACTGTTATTTACATGTCATTTTTATCATTATTTTATTACAATTTTTTTTTATATTACAAACAGTATTTGTAATTCCTATGCCATTTCCTGATTCACCCGACATAAATTTAAATAAAATTTTCTTATTAGTCGTCATCGATAATTATAACAATCTTCAGTCCCTAACGTTGATTGGTATTGGTTGATACCAACGGATAATAAATCGCATACGGGATACGGATAGCTACTATATTCGTACTAATTAACTTGACGTTCAAATCCTCCCCGATACGGCAGTCGTATACCGATTATTGTCCTTTATTGCCCCTTAGCGGCGTTATATGCAGATTGTTACCATTTCTCGACAATAGTGACGTAATATTGAGGATTTATACAATTGTAGACTTAGTTACACAAACGGATAACTCACGTATAAAAGACGAGTGATGCTCGGCATGTTTCGGACTAGTTCGTAGTCCTTCCTCTTGGAGCGCTCGCCCCGGCGGCAACCACCTTAAAAAAACCGCTAAAAAGTGAAAAATAACCTTAGACATTTCCTGTGTGCTGCCTACTACTGATTTGTTGGAGGTCGGTGCCTCAGATCTAACTTAGTGCCTAACCCGATTGGCACCGACTTCTAACAAATCAGTAGGCAGCACACACGAATCGTTATGGTTATTTTTCGCTTTTCAGCGGTATTTTATTGACCCTGGCAAAAGTTACGCGTGGTCATCCATAAAAAACATAGTCGCGAATCTGTGATCGAGGAATACCAAGGTAATCGGTTCTAGTTCACGGAAAAACGGCAAGTGGCGTCACTTCACTATCTAGTTCAAACCGGTTTGGACCAGCTGAAACTGCCCCGGATCGGATTCCACCGGATAGATACGGATCTCAGCCAATGAATGTTGGAATTACTGCCGGTAGTTAGTTTAGGATTATCTTGATACTAGTTATGATTGATGACGGCTTTATCAAACGTGCTTCTGAAACTATTCTTGGTAACACATAAATCATGTGCCGTTTTACCTAAAACATGACAGTAATTGTAGTTACTTGAAATATTTATTTGAAGGCAGTTTTTTGACGTGATAACGTCTTATAAATCGATGAACGCCGGCTGAACTCACGAAAAAGCATAACTCATTGTCACGTTCCGCGTGACGTCAGAGTATGCAAGCGAGAGCGCGAAACAAGGGATAGAGAGACCCGATATTCTCGCGTGACGTCAGAGCTAGCAATTCAAATATGCTTCTTTATGACGTTATCACGTAAAACTGTCGTCCGTAAACCGACTTTATACAGTAACCTCAATACATTAGGATGCGACCACACCGCCGCTTAAAAAACGGTGACGTTACGGAATCGCAACAAAATGTATGAAGAAACGGTGAGAAAACGTGACGCATACGACACGTCACTGCGTATACGCGGCTGTTTGGTCGCACCCTTAGACGGCAAATTTTTAAATCAGACATGGCGGTAAACAAGCCAGCGATCCCGTGGTTTGGGCGTGAAAGCGTAACAGACAGACAGACAGAGTTACTTCCGCATTTATAATGTTAGTAGGGATTTTCTATTCCCCTCACCGCACACGGTTCCGATCCGGCCCCGTACGTCGCACCGTTCCCACATTTGTCACGCGTTGCATATTCATGACATACGGTGGGTCTAAGCCCGCAAGCCCGCCCAAACCCACGTGAATCCCATTTTGTGTCTGTTAATGATACCCTGTTTATTCCGGATTTTGTACGCTTGGACGGACGGCTTGGTTGCTGAGTTGGGACCATTTTGTGACAAATTATTTATTTATCTGCTGTATTATGTGTTTTTTTATTGTGATGTTTTGTTTTGTCATAAATAAACTTTTTTCTTCTTCTTCTTCTTCTAAATACGGTTATTGCGTTGAAGGTGCTATTGAGCGTTTCCATTTAAAGGCTTTTCTACTTTTTTATGCGCATAAAGTTAAATTTTCTTGCAGTATCGGCCAAACCCTGCTGGTCTTCCATGCTGTAGGCTTATTGTCTAACTCGCTCGCAATCGCTATCGTGTTCATTTTGACAGTTCATGTATGGGCTGACAATTGGCATCGGAATCAGCTAGCTGTCACATTCATACAAGAACTATCAAAATGAATACGATGGCGATTGCAAGCGAGTTAGACAATAAGCCTACTGGTCTGGGAGTAAAGAAAAAACATAGAATGTAAGTTGCTTCTCTTTTCGCGATATAGTAAAAGCCCATCGAGGGAATGGGCGAATATCTTAGGAATCATGTTACATGCGATGCGGCAGTACCCATCACTATTTTCTTCCCCTTTCCACCTATAGAAAGAAAGAAAGAAAGAAAAAAGTTTATTTATGACAATCACATATTAAATAAATAAACACATAATACATTCAGATAAGTACATAAATTGTCACAAAATGGTCCCAACTCAGCATGTGCTGGCCTTGCAGCCAGCGCTGGTCTTCCGTTGGGACCATAGGGTGATACATACATAGATACATTGAAAATAATGATTAATTACAAATAATATAACAGCTAAAAATAAACACTAAACATAATACAACATAATTAGACTTGGTTGCCTGGGCCCAAAACCCTTTGTCTTTGAAAAGGAAAATAAAATAAAAATTGAACAAAAATAAGCATAGATAACCAATGGAAGAAAAGGAGCAAGTGAAGTGAAATGACAGCCAAGCAGAGTAACTTTAGGTTAGAATATTATAGAGAAAATTAAAAGTACGTATACGTATGCAATTATGCTAAACGTGGCCTTTAAGTCTTCTTACTTTGGGCTTAGTCCTTGTAAAGGATGCGTAATTTATGTATGTATGTAAGAAACCCTATCGATGACTTTTTAAGGCGACTAGTGCCTTCGAACTTCGAATGCTGTAAATTAGGTACTTTATAAAGCCTACTCTTAAACAAAAAATAGAAATATTATATAAATATATATATATAATAAATTATCAACTCTTATACGACACTCTTCTTTAACAACGCGGTTGGCCTAGTTGGTAGTGACCCTGCCTGCGAAGCAAGAGTCCTGGGTTCGAATCCTGGTAAGGGCATATATTTGTGTGATGAGCACGAATATTTGTTCCTGAGTTATGAATGTTTCTATCTATACGAGTATAAGTATGTATTTTCTCTATATAAGTATGTATTTCTTTATATAAGTATGTATATCGTTGTCTAGTACCCATAACACAAGCCTTACTTGCGCTTACTTTGGGACTAGGTCAATTTGTGTGAATTGTTCACTAATATTTATTTATTTATTTTATTTATACGACATTTGCAACGCAGGTCGTTAAGGTATCAGGAAAAGTTCGGTATTTAAATAAATATCAACCGAGTGGTGTTTTTGGCTTGCATTGCATTCTCTACTGCTCCTAAATGGTAACGACTTATGAAAATATTTAAATGTTTAAAAAATAAAGAATCCGATATACACAACGTAGCATTTGTAAATCGATAGACTTTCTCATCACGAATAACGACCAAAAACACCGAAAATTTGCAAAAGTGTGTGATTTTCTTTACTCCTCACACGTAAAGAATAAAAATATATGTATATATATATAAGGGAACAATTCACACAAATTGACCTAATCCCAAAGTAAGCGCTAGCAGTAAGGCTTGTGTTATGGGTACTAGACAACGATACTTATAATAGAGAAATACATACTTAAATAGTTAGAAACATCCATGACTCAGGAACAAATATTCGTGCTCATCACACAAATATATGCCCTTACCAGGATTCGAACTCGGGACGCTTGCTTCGCAGGCAAGGTCTGTCAACTAGGCCAACCGCGTCGTCAAGAAAAAGACAAAGACATTATTTTGAAGGCACTAGTACTAAAACCGTAAACTCTCAGAGATTCCCTCTCGCCATCGAGTGTCTACTCGATAAAATAAATCATGCAAAGTGTGTCAAAGGAACCATCGCTACGGATACAGCAAGGACAATACCCCTCAATCGCTGTTGACCCAATCCGGGCTGTTAGGAACTTTTGTTCCCTGGTTACAGAGGAATCACACTTGCGTTTCTATTGAGGCAATTTGTTACTTTTGAATTTGATTAGGACATTTTCTTCAAACCATCGAAGCGTTGGCAGGGCCAGAAGATGGCGGGATGACTTGGACGCATATCAAGTAGAGTGGCAGGAGCATGCCCTCGACCAGTAGGCTTATTGTCTAACTCCCTCGCAATCGCCATCGTTTTCATTTTGACAGTTCATGTATGGGCTGACAATTGGCATCGCAATCAGCTAGCTGTCACATTCATACAAAGACTGTCAAAATGAACGCGATGGCGATTGCAAGCGAGTTAGACAATAAGCCTACAGGACGAGTGGCCGAAAAAATGGGAGGCCTTTGCCCAGCAGTGGGACATTCATTAGGCTAATAAATAAATAAATATATAAATAAATATAAATATTTGGGAACAATTCACACACATTGACCTAGTCCCAAAGTAAGCGCAAGTGAGGCTAATATAATGATAATATTTTTCTTCAGACATAGTTGTTGAGAGACTTTGACGACGTGGTTGGCTTAGTTGGTTGGCTTAGCTTGCGAAGCAAGCGTCCCGGGTTCGAATCCTGGTATGGGCATAGGTAAATTTGTGTGATGAGCACGAATATTTGTTCCTGAGTCATGGATGTTTCTATCTATTTAAGTAGTATTTCTATCGTTGTCTACTAGGTACCCATAATACAAGCCTTACTAGCGCTTACTTAATTTGTGTGAATTGTTCCCTAATATTTATTATTTATTTATTTATTATAATTGTCTAAATGTGTAACTATAGACCGCGACTATTTTGACGCAGTAAAGTTGCACGCATCATGATCACTTTATCTCCAGCTCAACTATGCTGCGGTAAGATTAGCATATAAAATGAGTTACCTTGCATATGGTCCTTATTTCCAACTAATTTTCATCTCCAGCCTATACATATAGGCTACGCATGTCCCACTGCTCAGGTCTCCTCTAAGAACGAGAGAGCCAGGGCTATAGTTTCCACACGCGTCCAGAATGGATAGGGAACTCCAAACACTTTGAATAGCTTCACAGGTCTGTGCAGGATTCCCCCAATGATTTTCTTCACAGAAAAGCTCATAGTAAATTTCAAAATGTGCTTAATGTTCAGCTTCAGACATGTGAGCCGGGATTTGAATCTACGACATTCTGCTTGAGGTTCCGCGGCTTTTAACCAATTTTACCGTTTTAACGGTAAAAATAAAATAAATGAAACATTAATTCAAAACAGTTTGTTTGCAACTCGACAGTTGGCGTCACTGATATGTAATAAAAGTTAGAGCCCTTATGGGAACGAGTATGGCTTAACATTACTCGTATATAAGGGCATATGGATCACATGCCGCGTATAGGAAACTGAACCTTGTAATCTTACCAAAGAGTACAGTTTGCCACGTGTGAGATGGTACGTAAGACTTTTATGTATTTTGTGGGGTTTGGTTGACAGGTTTGCGGCGATGGTGAAATTTTATGGAAAACTTTTGATGAGATAAAATTGGATAGGGATGATGGGATAAGTTGTATGAAATAAGATTAAATTTTATCCGAGACAGCGGCAAGTAGAAAGTGAGGTTATGTGTTTCATGGAAGTTTTATAAATCTTCGCCTTGGGCCTTGTGCAAGGTCCGTCCGGATAGCTACCACCATCTTACTCGCTAATCCTGCCGCTAAACAGCAGTGCTTGCACTGCTGTGTTTCGGTGTGGAGAGTAAGACAGCCGGGGAAATTACGGGCACAAGAGGCATTTCATCTTAGCCCTCTAGGTTGGCAACGCATCTGCAATCCCTCCGGGGTTGCGGGTGTCTATGGGCAGTGGTAATCGCTTACCATCAGGTGACCCACTTGCTCGTTTGCCTTCCTATTCATATAAAAAAAAAATCTCACCCTCAAGTTTTATTGAAAAAGAAAAATAAATCATAACAAAAAACAGTCAAAACTTAAAAATAACTTAAACCTAGCTGAAACTATACTTGTAACAAATAAAACAGTTGAGAAGGATTATATTCTAGACAACAATTCAAGGCACCATTCTGGGCACCCTCCTTAGTGGCGATTCGGAAGAAATATTTTACCTGTAATTTAATTTTAGTTGTAGCTAGGGTTACGTTGTTTTTAAGTTGTCTGTTTTTTGTAATGATTTCTTTTTCTTTTTCAATAAAATTACATCAATAATAAAAAATAAAATGAAAATAATAAGCTTGTACAAAATAGGGTAAGTTTTATTACAGTCACTTGTAAGCTTGCCAGCCGGGTTCGATCCCCGGTCGGGGCAGATATTTGTATGAAAAATACGAATGTTTGTTCTCGAGTCTTGGATGTTTAATATGTATTTAAGTATGTATTTATCTATATAAGTATGTTTATCCGTTGTCTAGTGCCCATATCACAAGCTTTGCTTAGTTTGGGACTAGGTCAAATTGGTGTCAGTTGTCCCAAGATATTTATTATTATTATTATTTATTATTGTTAATTGTAATGAGATCGCTCCAGCGGCGCGAAATTGTTTAATTTACCCCAATCAATGTTGTAATTCAAACACAATAATTGTATTGTTTATGAATAAATAAATGAATGAATGAATGAATGAATCTGACTGAAATCCTCGACGTTTGGCTATTAAACGAAACCGTTGTAATTTGAAATTAGTTTCAGCAAACAATCTAATTAGGCTTAGAACAAACGCAGTTTTAGTAGCCACGGCTCAGCCACGACTCAGCCACGACTATGCGTCACCTAGACTAGCGGTGCGACAAGCGATTTTACATGCTTTTATTTAACATACATCTATACGTACCGTCACGCTTCTTTCCCACAGGGATAGGCAGAGACTACTTTGTTCCGCTTGCTACGATCCTGACATACCTCTTTCGCTTCATCCACATTCATCAATCTCTTCATACATGCTCGTCGGTTTCGGGTACTCTTGACCTGGCCTTTTTCCAAAACGTCCCCAATTTGATCACGGAACTTCCGTCTAGGCCTTCCCCTCCCAACGCACCCATTGACACTTCCCATATAAAACTCATGTAACTTTAGTTGCACGAAATCGAAATACATTGCACGGTGTAAATGAATCTGAATCTGGACTTCAACTTGCTACTCCGTGAGCTCTTAGAATGCTATTCGGGTTAGTGTTGCTGTCTCACTTATAGATGTGGCTAGCAACCCATCATTATTTTGATTCCCCTTTCTACCACGCCCACAATCATGCTAAACGTGGCCTTTAGGTTTTGTTCTCTCAATCTAATCTAATCTGTACATAATTCTATATTGCAAGTGAAATAAAAGCTTATTAAAACGCTTCCCGCTCCGCCTGTCGCTCGTCGCCATGGCCTGGCCTGTAGTTGTGGTAAGAACCATAATTTAGCCCACTTATTACTAAGTAATAGCTGTTTAAAATCAACCCGCAGACTAATTCGTCACGCGAACTATGCGCGTAGTTTTTAAAAATAAACTTTTTAATGTGACCTGAATACTCTTTTATATTAATGACTTGGAATAAAGGAATTAACTGGTAGTAGAATTTTAATATGGGCTGTCGAATTCTGCTACATGTAATATCACTAATACCATGCTTGCATTAGTTTCTTCCATGCTGGTTTGGGGTAAAAAAAGGAACGTGTGCGCCTCGGGACGCCCGACAGAAGTGATAACTCAAACTAAATTAAGTTGCTAACAGTATATGTAAACACTGAATAGAGAGAGGGGGAAGCGTCTGTCCGAAATACGACTGGCGCTGTGGGTTAGAGTAAGAGAGGAAGAGCCTGCGTACCGCTGCCGTATGAGTCAGGCAAAGGGAAGCCAGACAGATTGGCGCCGTAACGCGTTACGTTACGAAGCGGTTTACCCTCCCATAAGGGTTGGGTTCGTAAGGACTAGATTGCATAACGACTCTATAAGCAAAACGTCTTAGTTGCATAAGGTCTTGGTAAGCACAATGACTTTTGTGCAGAATGCCCTAGTGAGTAGAATGTCTTAGTTGTTCGATCGACAACTATAGCATAACGCCCGAAGTTGCCAAATGACTAATAGAGTTTACGTCCAAGTTATTAATAAGTCTTGATTGTAAAACGACGCATAAGGAAAAGTGTCTGGATAGCATATGGTCTTGGTAGCATTCGCATGTGCATCGGTTGTGCTCTGACTTTGAGAATGATCCCGTAGAGGGATCGAAACGCGCGTCAGTGTTTGTGTGGTGATAGGATTAATTAAGTTTGTGGGATTTGTGTGCGTTTTGTGTGGCAGTAGTGGTGGGAGGGCTTGCATGCAAAACGTATATATTTCGCACAGGCTTGGTTATCTTGCACGTAAGTAGCTGAGTAGCAAGGTAAATATTTTGTGTTCATTTTCACATCTAATGGTTAACCGGCCATATTTAACACTGATCGTATTATATGCTTAATAAACGGCCTTTTTAAATAACAACAAAAAGTTTCGTGGCCCGCCGTCACGAATGCTACGTCAGCCTATTGGTGGGTAGGCGCAAAACCCAATTTCGGTCAGGGTACGCCATGGCGGGATGTATGCAAATTTCTCCCTCGCACCGAACCTACCCTACTTAAATTGTAAGCGAGTTTCTGAAACGATTTTGCATATACTGTTTTTTTTTGTGGAAATGCGTCGGACCAAGTTTCGGGGTCGGATTTTGTATGCCTCTAAAGTAAGTTGGTTGCGGTTCAAAAGGTTCTCTAGAAACTGACACCGGTTTTTTGCAACGAAAGCGAGACGTTATTAATGGAATTAACTTGTTAAACAACGAAAAGAAGAACACCAGCCAGCAGGCTTATTGCGTAACTCGCTCGCGAACACCATCGTCTTCATTTTGACAGTTCATGTATGGGCTGACAATTTGGCATCGGAATCAGCTAGCTGTCACATTCATACAAGAACTGTCAAAATGAACACGATGGCGATTGCGAGCGAGTTACGTAATAAGTTAGCAAGAAGACCAGGGCCCTATTTTATAAAGCTATTTACAAGTAACAATTTACAAGCGGGAGTCTCTATCTAACACATAGGGTCAGAAAGAGACTTCCGCTTGTAAAGTGTAACTTATAGCTTGTAGCTTTATAAGATAGGGCCCAGCGCTGGCTATGAGGCTAGCAAATGCTGAGTTGGGATCATTTTGTGTCAATTTATTTATCTCTGCTGTTTTAATATGTGTGTTTATTTATTTGTTGTGCTGTGATTGTCATAAATAATTGCTTTCCTTCTTTCTTTCTTTAAAAAAAACGATGTACGCATTCGGGGTCGCTTGCTTTTTGGAATACATAATAGTATAATCACGCACGCTACCTGTCTTAGAAATTGTTGGTTATATTATCGATAACGATTTTTCACTGAATAGGTTACCTGTTATAAAATTTTAATTTAGCCGAAAACCTTTCAATTAACTGCATTTTTTTAAACATTCATTTAATGAATACAACTAGCCAGAATTGTTCCATTTTTCTTAATTTCTTCTCGACGTTTCGCCCACATAATTCATCTATTGAGCTCTACGGCGAAGTAAAATATTTACGCTCATGTTGCCAAGGCTGCGAAACTAGGCCGATCCTTTAACGCAAAGTCCACAAAATCAAGTCCTAAATATCCGCATCGTTAGTTCGGACCGCAGAAGTTGGGACTGCGGCGCCTAACTGCCCCAAGCTGAGCGGGACAAAGAATACTTCGCTGCGACCACTTTCGGTCCAAATTAAACAATTGCCGCGTTGCTTCACGACCGTGTAATTTTTTTAATTTTTGTTACTGGCCAGTTCTATTTTTCGTCGCTTATTTTTCTGCTGTAATAGCGAACTCTCCCGCGGAATCCTTGCGAATTCTGCGGGTCGAAAATGCCCCCTTCATTTTTTTACTATCTACGAATTTCACGTTGTTTCCATTCAGAATCACGAGCTCTTTCCATCCCTGTAGGAGAGAAAAGATGTTACGAAATTTTCATACATTCTTATGTTTTTTTTTGGCATCGTCATACAAATAATAACAAAATAGGAAAAAAAATCTTTGGGACCTTTTTTGTTTTGTCTCATTATGATTGAAAGAGCTCGTGATTCTGAGTAGGAACGACATAGCATTTTTGGGGAAAAATGAAAAGTTTTTTTTTTAGAAATGCTCACAAATAGGTCGCTCAAAATATTTCGGGATATTTCAACAGGTGATTCGACTTAGTTTGACTAAAAACCTACATACGATTTTTCATTCAAATTTTTGATTCAAAGTTTTGTCCCGCGTTTGTCGCAACAATGATCAATATCTGGAAACGTTTTTGTCAACAATGAGTCAAAAAAACTGAAAAACACTTACCTAACCTAATTGTGGACCTTTATAATAATAATAATAATAATAATTTTAAGAAACACTGTCTAGGTATTTTTGACAAATTTCCTCAAGATCACTTCGGCGGTGTTTGCAATGTAACATATAACAAGTATGTTTGCTCGGGCAGAATCTTGCGACTCAATTTTGAAGCAGATATCTTTAACTGCCGCTGTCATTCAAATGAGTGATATGTCACCTTATTGCGACAGGGTTCTACGGAGGGTATTTTGCCTTATACCGTACACCGCGATTATTATAAATTTTTTTTATGTGAATAGGAAGGCAAACGAGCAAGTGGGTCACCTGATGGTAAGCGATCACCACTGCCCATAGACCCCAACCCCAACAAACTGCAGATAGAGCCCAACCCCGGAGGGATTGCAGATGCGTTGCCAACCTAGAGGACTTAGATGAAATGCCTCTTGAGCCCGTAATTTCCCCGGCTGTCTTACTCTCCACACCGGAACACAGCAGTGCAAGCACTGCTACTTAGCGGCAGGATTAGCGAGTAAGATGTTGGTAGCGATCCGGACGGACCTTGCACAAGGCCCTACCACCCGCAAAAATTGCACCAAAGTAAAACCTTTATCAGCACTGAAATCAAAACGCTGTATTCAACAACCGTTTTCATAGCACGCTCAAGGTTCACTTTGATTGGTTGTTCAGAATTGTTTACTCCAGCACTTTGCAATTGAAATGGCATTAAATTTCATTATACATTCAACTGTTTGCGGGCTGATTGGACCTTGCATCGGAATGGGGGCTATTCTGGAATCCGCATCATTCCATCTCTCTTACACCCCTGTTAATGACTATTAGTGCGAGCAGAACGGCGTGAACGAACTTCGAATTTTTAACTTAGGTTTCAGTTCACTGGATGTAACCCCTGGGTCTCTGATTACCATATTGAGATGTCGCTTTCCTTTACGCGGGTGTTTGGTATGGTCGAGTAACTTGGCCTAGTTACTGGACTTGATGGTTGTTATAAATGAAAAATTTAAGTTAAATGACCTGTTGTATGTGTGAGTAATGTGTGCGAATAGACAAATTTACGTTTAAAATTAGAAAATTGATATAAGTTCTGTACACTACTAAGTACGGTCGCCCAAATAAGTGGTCTACCACTTTTCATCCAACTTCCTATCAAATGAAAATGTCGCTAAAGTCGAACTTTCAAATTGACAGCCTGTCTTATCGACGTTATATATTGTAACGTGCAAAGGAATTTTAACCTTAGGGGGGTTGACCACATATTTGGCTGATAGTACATACAACAGGTTATTTACTTAAGTTTTTCACCTATTCCCTATTTATTTGTTTTTAAATGTCTTCTTTCTCTTTTCTTTCTATATATCTTCACTAGCTAGTAGCTGGTACCCGCGATTTAGTCTGCCACTCGCGGCAGTTTGGCACTTTGTTGAAATGAAAAGTAGCCTACGGGCTGTTTCACCACTCTGCAACGTTCTTGTTATCTTAAGTGTCAGTTATCTATTTATATCAGTTATATGTTCATTTTCAAGACGCTTGTTCACTGAATAAACAGTTACTAATACTTCGCCGCAGCGAGTGCGCTTTCAAGCACGTAGCAAGTAAATAACTTGCCTCAAATCAGGGGCCCGATTTTTGAAAGCACATCACTCGAAACTGGTATAAATCTGTTTATATCTTCAAAACTACGGCTCTAATCAAATTTTTCACTAGTCCACATGATTAATGAGAGCCGTAAGTATCTTAAACTACTCGTATTTCAAATTCAGCACAATTTTTCACCACTTTCGAGTGGTATTTTCACACGTGTGCTTTCAAAAATCGGGCCCCAGGCTCAGTCCAGTCGAGCACTAATTAATTCGAACGAGGCACGGCCGTGATGTGCGATGGGAATTAAATTCTATTTGTTTTAAATTCGATCCGAATTCTCGTTACGTAGAAATGGTGTTTCCGGCTTTTTTTTTACCAAAATAAATCCATTCAGTAATTGGCACTCAGTATATATTTATTTTGTCGGTTGGAGTCGTTTCGTGAACGTAAATTACATACATAGATAAATCACATCTTTATCCCTTATGAGAGCCTTATTAGCCTTATTAGAGCCTAATGTAACAAGACCTTGGCTACGTTTAGCGTGATTGTAGCAGTAAAGGTGGAAAGGGGCAGCAAAATAGTGATGGGATGCTAGCCGCATCACCTATTTATACCATTTTCATTCTTACCTGTCCTATTTGGTAAACAAATTTCTAACCTCAATGTGCAAATTTTTGTACAGAATAAGGTGTATTATGTTATCAAATAAACCTAAGGTAAATATTTTGTACATAATTTTGCTGATATTTTTTATCTTCAGTTAATTTATTTACGATGAAATAGTTAAAAAATAGCAAAAATGAAACGTTTTGAGGTTAGAATTTTGTTTACCAAATAGGACAGGTAAGAATGAAAATGGTATACCTATAACATGATTCCAAAAATTTTCGCTGATTCCCTCTAGCCGAAGCGAACTGCAATTCGTACTGATAATGAAGTTTATTGGTTTGCTTTTATTTTTAAAATGTGATGATTCTAGTGAGACGGTGGGTCTAAATCTATGCATCAAATATAGAACGACCGCTTAAATGAGTCCTCGCCCGCGCGGCACAGGGGTGCGGGGTATGACAAACGGGACTGAGAGGTGCGGGTGAGTGCGCCTGCCGCCCGCACCTCTCGGCCCCCTTTGTCGTCCCACCACGCGCCACTGTGCCGCGCGAGCGAGGGCTTTTAAGCGGTCGGTCTAACAGCCTTATTCATAAAAAGTTAGAAGCTTGCTATAATAAGCTCGCTATAGGACCGATGCAAAAAAACATGATTCATAAACGTCAATTAGCGCTAATCAGTCCATCAAGGGTCTGTTAAGTCTTCCGAAAGTTAGCGGACCGTAGACCCTACTTTATCTCCTGCTAACTCACAAAATGGCCGCCACAAATGTGAACAGCTGATTTTGGCAAGAGCAAAACCATACGCAAGACAGTTTCTTTTGTTTTAAGTTTATCCTCTCCGGGAAAGGTAAAGGAAACTAGATCCACACTGCCTCGTCTGTCGTGTTAGGCTGAAGCCATGTTTTCGGTTTCCCGCTAATTCGCTGCCACTGCTGTAATTTTTTTTTTTAATTCACTAAAAGGCCATTTTTGGTCTATGATTTGTCAAGGTGACAACATAACGCATCTAATCCATCCATCAGCAGCTCATTAGCTAACAGACTGCTAGCAAGCGTTTATAAATAAATCATACTTTTTAACAGCTGTCAAATAAGCTTAATCAGTCTGTTAACTAATAGACTGTAGGCTTATTGTCTAACTCGCTCGCAATTGCCATCGTGTTCATTTTGACAGTTCATGTATGAATGTGACAGCTAACTGATTCCGATGCCAATTGTCAGCCCATACATGAACTGTCAAAATGAACACGATGGCGATTGCGAGCGAGTTAGACAATAAGCCTACAGATCAAACCTAAATTAAGGATTTTTTATGAATAAGGCTGTAAGTCAATACGTTCCAAGAAAACCGCAACTCCAATGTAAATACCTCAGTAAGTCAAAGCGTAACTTTTTCCGTTTAACTAACTCAAGTTTCTTGTACCGTGAGAGACCGATTCAATGATTTTGGCAGTCGAAAATTTACCTAATAGACTTAGCGATCGTTCTTACTTTTTTTTAAAGAAATGACGCGAATCCTGACTGTAAACAACTTTTGTATGTATGTATGTATGTATAACTCTTTATTGTACATAAAACACACACACACACACACACACACACACACATTAATTACACTTTTCCTGATTTTTTTTCCAACTTTTAAAGTACTTCCATGATGGTCTGGTAAAGAAAAACATACCCTCTTATTCATAAACGCTTCTGTTAACTTAGCAATCGTTTGTCCTTATCTGTGAAAGGTAAATGTCAATATGACAGATAAGGACAAACGATTGCTAAGTTAGCAGAAGCCTATAGAGCGTTTATGAATAAGGGATATAATGTACCAGTTGCTTCTCTTTCCGCGCAGATCAATCAATCTTAGGAATAATGGTACAGGCGATGCGACTAGCAACCCATCATTATTTTGATTGCCCTGTCCACCTATACGCCCACAATCATGCTAAACGTGCCTAGGTCTTGTCACCTTAGGCTCTGTCTACCCCTTAAGGGGTAGAGACGTGATTTATGAATTTATGTCTAATCGCGCACCCGCGGAGAATTATACAATTTTCCGGGATAAAAAACTGCCCTATGTCCTTCTTAGTGTCTTTAAACACATTATTTTAAGAAAACGGGACTTAATCACGTAAATAATAAGTATTTTTTTAAATACCTCGATGTTTCGGACGCGGCTTTCATGATCAGTTTAGTAATTTTCGCGTAAAAGCGTAACATACAAACAAAGACACTTTCGCATAATATTAACTAGCAAAAGCCCGCGACTTCGTCTGCATAGAATTCAAACTCAAGCTCAAACTCAAACTCTTTATTGCATAAAAATGTTGTGGCAAAGATGTTAAGATGTATACAGTTCCAAACATTTACCCTGTAAGGGCACAGCAACTTATTATAAAATTATCTTAAAACTAAAACTTATTCTTACAATAACAGTAATAATAATATTATAATGGCACTTCTTATTTAGTAGCTAACTAGCTGTTGCCAGCGACTTCGTCTGCAAAGAATTCTTTTATCGCTATCCCGCGGGAACTAAGCAATTTTCCGGGATAAAAAGTAGCCTATGCGCTATTCCAGATTTTTCTGTATCTATGTGCCGAATTTCATCCAGATCCGTTGGGCCGTTCTGGCGTGATTGAGTAACAAACATCCATCCATCCATCCATCCATACTTTCGCATTTATTATTATACTTTAACCGGGTCATCCGTTCACCATGTAGGTTTTGTACCACTAAGCTTCAATAGGGAATATTCATGTTTTTTGTTTATTACTTGTAATAATAATTTGCATCTCTATAACACAGAAAAAAATATAAACAGGCTTGCAAATAGTCAAATTATTTTTTAAAGTGAAATTTAAAACATCGAATAAATTTGCGCCGTTCAAAACGCCGCCATTGAGCTCGCGCTTTTGATGACGTCACTTGTCATATTCCGTGATTGTCTACGCTAATATTATTAAGGAAAAATGAGTATTTTTATTTTTGTTATTGATTCACTCAAAAACTACTAGACCTATTTTAATAATTCTTTCATTATTAGAATGCTACATTATCCCCGAGTAACATAGGCTGTAGAATATTTTCAAAAAGTTAGGGATCCGTATGAAAACTTTGATAATGTCACCCAAGGTGTGAAAAAAAATCCAAAATAATCCTTATATTGCGTACGGCTGCGGAAACTGTTGACAATATAGCAAAGTGATGTACTACACTTTTATAGAAGACATCAATATCTACAAAAAGTCCGCAATACTATATGTTTAACTGTTACAATTATGTCACAATAACTACTTTTTCAAAATCTAAATTTATAATATCTCTCTATGTAAATAACCAGTATAAAATGACCTCACGCTGCGTACATTTTGCTTAGAACCAGGACTGCTAAAGCCTAATTTGTACGGAACCCTAGGTGTGCGCGAGTCAGACTCACACTTGGCCAATTTTTTTATTAAGCCCCGACACAAAAATATAGTTTTTGATAATACTTATAATTTTTGTAAATACCTATATCCACCCGTGCGAAGCTGGGCCGGGAGGCTAGTTTACTCCTTCATTCCTACGTACACATTTCCAGTTTTAATTGCTATACAGATCACAGGTTTTAAACAGTAGAAAACTCAGTTTAAAAGTAACCTAAGTTTATATTAAGTTTATAAAAGTTCGGTAAAACTTTCTTTAAAACCTTTCATATTCATATTGAGGTTTTACGAAATATTGATGATTGATGATGATGATTAATCATCTGAAATAAATTTCAGGTTAAGGAAGATACATCAAATATAGATTCACTAGAAATCACCCCAGGAATACAGTTTTAAACAATTTTTTCTGACAAAAACTACACGACGCACTACGAATTTCAACGGCGATAAATCCAATTTATGACATGTGACGTCACACTCCGTTTCGACCAATGGTGACGCGTTTTGTAAATTTGAATTTCCCCACCTTATTTTTCACTTTTTAAATAATATTTCATGGGTTTAAATAACAACAAAATAAAAAAAATACCTTTGCATCATAATGTGACGATAATAAAGATTCGAGAAAAAAATATTTAACACAGATTAAAATTTTATGAATATTCCCTATTAGGTACACAGTTGACTAAAGATCAGTACCTTGTTTATTCACAAACATCGAAGTGTATATACACGAAATAATTAACATCTATATTCCGTTTTCAGACTGTTTTAGTGTCCATTTGCTATTCCCTGTGACTGTTCATGGTAATAAAGAGCTATTTGATTGTTGTCCGCTTTTATTGTTGCTTCACTGGAGGTATATTTACTTACCTACAGATATTTTACTACTGACATTTGGCTATGGGGGTCAATCTACGCAACGGATTTTATAGATAAAGTCCTATATCAGTTCAGTACACTACAACATATAATAGGCCATTTACTGTCTTAAGTTTTTCACCTATAAGACTTTTGAATCTACCAAACTATTATCCAAGATGGCGTCAGTCTCCATCCGCCGCTCAAATCTCGGGTTTGTTATTATCGAATACATTACTCTCAAATTTGAATTTCTCATCACTTGTTTTCGCCTTCAATCTACTGAACGACTGAAGCTTGTCGCGTGTGCACCGCGAAGGGGCGGTGCCAAGTCAAAGGGGGTAGCGGTTGCAAAATCAAACTGAATAAATGCAACCCATTGTAAAGCAAAAAACACCCCAGAGAGTGGCAGCCAAGTGTTCCTGTGATGAGGAGTTGGTGCAACTATAGAAGAAATCATGGCTGATGAATGAGTGTTACAAAGCGGAACAAGCGAACAAGAAGGCCGGTAGTGACCACAATAGACGTTGTTCTAAATTCTGCCATCCGCTTTTATAAGCCTTTTTATTCCGAATTCGCTACAATTTCAATTCAATTTTATATGTTGTTGTTGTTGTTATTTATTAAATTGTCGCGCAATTCGGCGTGCCTCATGGCATAGGCCTCCTCCGTGTATTGGACGGTTTGGGCTATAGTTCCCACGCGCGCCCAGTGCGGATTGGGAACTTAACACACACCATTGAATTTCTTCGCAGATGTGTGCAGGTTTCCTCACGATGTTTTCCTTCACCGAAAAGCTCATGGCAAATTTCAAATGTAATTTTCGCACATAAATTCCGCAAAATTTTAGCTTTCTTTAATTGCTTGTATAATGGGTTTTGTACCAAGCCGTCAAATCAAAATCAAAATTTAATTGTTTTAATTATTTATTTATTTTCCAAATAGGTATCAAAGGGCTCTGTTAAACCAAGTATTCATCCGCGAGCTGTAATCGTAACTGTTGCTAACCAAAAACCCTAGTGTGGTGTGGCGTTCCACTCACGGCAGGCGAACCATATTACACTAGGGCTTTTGATTACTGTAACGTGCAACAAGCTCGCACCGATTACCCGGTTTGACTTGCTTTCTTTTATACTACCAGCGCTTGCCAAGACCATCAATGCCAAGAAAAGTGTGTCTACTAGAGTCTATAAGGTTTTTATATCTACTGAATAGAAAAAAATTGCGGGTTGCAGAATCTAGAGCAAGCTGCTTTTGTTCGCTTGTTCGAACTTGTAACATTCATTCAGCAGCCATGTTTTCTTCAATTAAATGCTTAAAACCGCTTGTTTTCCTACACTTGCACCAACTCCTCATCACAGGAACACTTGGCTGCCATTCTCTGGGGTGTTTTTTTAACTAATACCGCCTCAAACTTTATTCATGAGGTGTTTTTTGCTTTTAGTCTCATAGATCGAGGAATTTTTGAGTTTGAATGCGAAGTGAGACAACTGGAATGCAATGACCTGAAATTTGCTTCGTGCAATTTCTTTGTTACTCATAGATTGATTTCGTTATGCGAGGTTTTTGTATTGTTTTCTAATTGTGTTCGACGAATGTTTTCATAAATTGGTCGATGTTCAAATTGCATCAATCAAACTGATTCCTGACCCACAATTTCGAAAAACTCAGAGGTGCGAGCCCGGGATTTGAACCCACGACCCTCTGCTTGTGAGGCCACAGGTCCAACCACTAGGCTACCACGGCTTTTACCTTTTACACCTTGAATCGATATTGCTGGAAGTCTATCGGGTGCACCAGATGCACTTTTAATCACACAAGCTCAACACCTGGCAAATGATTAATAGACCAACTTCCGCCGAGCTTGGCCCGTTTTTAATATTACAGGCAATCCCGCAGACTTTGCCGGCGGTTTATTAATCCAAGCTATAGTTTACTCTGAAGTTAGGACGTTGATTTTGTGGTGGCGAGGTTACTCAATTTACAATTCTTGGCTAGCGTTCATGGATTTCATTTTCTAGCTAGGTTTTTAAAGTCTCCAGTCTTATTTCTTGCTTCTCGTTCTCGCACACCAATGAAACAACCTTTTCAAATAATACACATACACAAATCACGTCTCTATCCTTTACAGAGTAGACAGAGCTTAAAGCAACAAGACCTAATGGCCACGTTTAGCATGATTGTGGGCGAAGTGGAAAAGGGAATCAAAATAGTGATTGTCTTAAGCTTAGTTCCTGTAAAAATTATGTTGTTTCTGTGTGATGATCTGATGACAATGTTAAAATAATTATTATTGTTACTTGGTTCTCATCTAACATATTATAAATGCGAAAGTATGGATGGATGGATGGATGTTTGCTTGTTACTCAATCACGCCAGAACGGCCCAACGGATCTGGATGAAATTTGGCACATAGATAAAAAAAAGTCTGGAATAGCACATAGGCTACTTTTTATCCCGGAAAATTGCGTAGTTCCCGCGGGATGGCAATAAACGAATTCTTTGCAGACGAAGTCGCTGGCAACAGCTAGTATCTAAATAAAGAGTAATGTTGTAAAATAGTGATGGGTTGCTAACATCGCCTATAACATGATTCCTGAGTTTCCGCCCATTGCCTCGATGGGCTTTAACCATTTGCGCGGGCAGAGAAGCAATTGATATATTCTATTTTATTTCTTTGCTCCCAGACCAGTATGGAAGTAATTATTAAACCTAGTGTGTTGTTAATGTTAATGTTTTATAGATTTTTTTAACCGTGGTTGACAAAATGATTGTACCCTAAGGCAGTCTCATCGCTTAAAAGCAATTTCTACAACAATTAAGTCACATTTTTGGTTGGTAATTGAAATTTAACTCACGTGTCTGTATCAAGAAGAAAGTTTTACATCAACGTGCCTAGAAACTCTGCAGACTTGTAATAAGGCTTCAAAAAACCGTCTGCCTCCCAGTCAACGTGTTTCTAAGCGCAATGTTTCAACACAATGCAGGTGCTTTAAAAAGGCCTTTTGTTGCAGACAAAGCTCCGTCGGAGGCAACGTTTCGAGGCGCGGAGTTCCTCTCGTACGACCTAACTCAGACCGGAGGGGAGCCCATAGTGAGCACCCAAGATGCTATATCCCTGTACTTCAAGACTCGTCAGCCAAACGGCCTGCTGTTTTATACGGGTGAGTACTTTTATCGCTGTTATTTTTTGTTTTCGCCGTCTTAAGTCCTTTTTAGGGTTCCGTACCTCACAAGGAAAAAACGGAACCCTTATAGGATCACTTTGTTGTCCGTCCGTCCGTCCGTCTGTCAAGACCCTTTTTCTCAGGAACGCGTGGAAATATCAAGCTGAAATTTATATCAAATACTCAAGTCCACTGCCCCTTGGAGCTGTGAAAAAATCAAACTTCTAAGCCAACGCAATCAAAAGATACAGCCGTTTATGCCGCAAATTTCCGCAACTCTCAAGGGAATCAAAACCTACAGGGTACTTCCCGTGAACGCAGAATCTTGAAATTTGGTATGACATACATACATACATATCGTCACGCCTCTTTCCCACAGGGGTAGGCAGAGACTACTTTGTTCCACTTGCTACGATCCTTGCGATGCTTGCTTGATACGAATTTGGTATGAAGGTAGGTCTTATAGCACAGATTAAGGAATAATTGCGAAAACCGTAAATATGTATGTATATCTGTATATATCAGTGACCAATATAAAGTGACCCCACACTGCGTACATTTTGCTTTGGAGCAGGGCTCTGCTTACACTGGTTTATAGATATTTATAGATAATGATACGGAACCCTCGGTACGCGAGTCCGACTCGCACTTGGCCGGTGTTTTTAATACAGAAATACCGGTGTGACTTTGATAATTTTGGGGCCACTTTGGTCGTTTTAAAATTGCAATAAAATTGATATTGTCCATATGCAGTGAATGTTTGGCATGTATACGCAAAGACGATTGATGAAAACATCGATTCGATTGGGAGCAATAAGTAAATGCAAATAAAAAATAATGATTTCGTCATTATAACAACTTTTTAAAGTCACCCCGTAAATCAAAGTCACCTTGGATTACGTTAACTGAACACCCATATTTTCAGGATTTCAAATTATGGTTGACTAAGTGGCATCAAAGAGGTGACTTACGTCAACAATAACTTAAACCACAACCGACAATTTTGATATAATTATATTCCATACGTTTTCTGACAAAAACGTCAAAATCGTCGGTAATGGTTATGTTATCGTTAAAGTAACTAGGTGCAATGCAACTCACACTCAATACTTATATATATACATAAATTAAGTCTTATCATTTACGAGGTAAACAGAGCCGAAGGTAACAAGACCACGCTTAGCACTCACACTCAACTAGATGAAAAGCTTTAACTACTGTCCCGTAACGGTCAGCTATTAAACTTTATATGCAAGCTTCCTTGACAACAAATGTACAATATTAATTAATTTTATGACTCCCTCCGCTGATATTTGCATGCGAACTCTGTTTGTTGTGCTGTTAGCTTTGTAGTTGGTCCTAGTTTCTCGAGGTATGTCACAACTAGGTACTACTATTTACGAATGAGACGCAGGCCCACTCTAAAATAAATACTAGCTCGATTAACATCATTAAATTTGGTTTCAAGTGGTTGATATTTCAACACTTTCTTTTTTGGCATTACCAGTAACTTCTTTGGTGAATAATATTGCTCTTTGTTATTCAAATAATGGAAAATATACTTGTATCTTTTTTATGGTATCCTAGTGCCCCAATTGTGAGGCCTTTTGTGCAAAGATATTGTATACCTAGAGCTTTCATTAATCAACTTCGCGTATTTGTGCAAAATTCATAATTTACCTTAGCCTACAACATGACGAATACCGTTCATTACCGTATCTATTGGAAGGGCTTGCTTGTTCTCTATATGTCTGGTCTGAGAAACCTATTCAGCTGCCAGATTAATTAACTGAACGCCCTAATAACTACTCAGGGTTTTACGTTGGTCTGAGTATGTCTTAGACAAAGCTGAAACAAGGTGTGTGGGTGCTAAGGTCTCGGCCATGACAACGTGCTTTCGATAGCATGGCGAGCTATTATGTGATACATTGCGTGTTTTGGTTATCAACTGTTGTACGGTAAATGACTTCAACGCGTAATGAACAGAAAATTCTATCGTACCTACGTCTAGGAGTCACGTGATTCTGATATTCATGACTAATAAAATTTGAAGTGTCTAACTATTACAACCTTTTTGTTCTGCAAGTTATAGTAATGTCAGCAGAATATTATTGTTTGTGTCGATTGATAATAGCACCATCTCGTAACAGGCTAGTATAATAATAATGTTCTAAAGGGATTGTGTCCATTTTGTATAGAATAACATTCCAATAGATGGCGCAAGAAATTTCTCCCGTGTGCTAATTGAGATGTTGTATTAAATTTGTTAGTGATTAGCATGCGTCACGGTATTACAACGATCTAGATGCCAAGTTCTAACGTCGTTTTTTTGTTTTCTGCGTATTCTCTTCTCAGATGGAATAAAGAAATGATTTGTCCTAGGTCACGAAGCAGACTACCTCAACTTGGCTGTGCGTGACGGCGGAGTCTCCCTCACCATGGGACTTGGCAACGGCAAACAGGAGATGCACATCAAACCTGCCAAGACGCGGTTTGATGATCACCAGTGGCACAAACTTACTGTACATAGGAGGATACAGGAGGTATGTCTTAGCTACTAAGGTATGCGAATGTTGTATGCTGCTAAAGGGTAAAAATCGGACTCTATTACCAAAACTCCTCTCTAGATAAGGTAGCTTCTATCAATGACGCTTCTCCTGTGCGGTTTAAGCGGTGTTTCTTGCCCCGTACGTGTAAGATTTGGAATTGAATGGCGGCTGAAATTTTCCCAATTTACATGGTGGCCTTTAAGGCACTCGCCTTTTGCAAGACCGGAAATGTAGCGGTCCTAATGGTACTGTAGGTTTCTATGTCTATGAGCAACGGTGATCACTGAACATTATTATTGTGTGTGTGTGTGTTGCCAGTGATGACTTATAGCTCTGAGACGTGGTCCTCGACTGATGGCCTTTTGGAGAGGCTCAGAGTCGCTCAACGAGTTAGTCGCTTAAGCGAGCTGTGCTCGGAGTTTCTTTGCGCGAGAAAATTCGGAATATAGAGATTTGCCAAAGAACTAGAGTTACCGACATAGCTCGAAGAACTATGACTAGACTGAAGTAGCAATGGGCAGGCCACATAGCTCGTAGAACAGACAACCATTAATGAAGACAAGTTCTCAAGTGGCGACCACGGACTGGAATCGGCCTCCCACTAGGTGGACCGACGAGATCGTGAAAGTTACGGGAAACCGGAGGATGTGGGTGGTGAGTTGTCGTTCATTATGGTGTGCTGTAGGGGGAGGCTTTTGTTCAATAGTGGATATCTTCAGGTTTATGATGATGATGAACTTTATTATGGAAATAAACGCCCGTTTCAATAAAGTAATAACAAATGTTTGAAACTAGGATTGAAATTAACTCATCCATCTGTAATATCATGTCAAGGGAACATTTTCTATCTTGTTAAGAACACTAGAGTGTCTCGAATTTAAGATAAAAAACCAATATTGGAGGTACAAATATTGCTTCTTGTAAATTAGTTTCCTCTCAAGGTTTACAAAGGCTGACTTGTCACGAAGTCTCAGTCTTAGTTTCAATGAATTTTTAAATTAAATTACTCTTTGTAAGCCTAAAGGACAGTGTCGAAGGGAGAAGTTGAGTTTTCAATTCACAGTTCATAAAATTTTGTGAGGAATGTGAGAACTGGGGCGCGAGTTTTGAGGGGACATTACTCTAGAATACCATTAAATGATAAAAATATAATGTTGCAGTCTAGGTACAGCGCAAATAATTGGTAAACTCGGTCCTGCAGTTTGAATATTACCAGCTCTTTTCGAAAATGATGTAAGCGTTATTGGCATAAAATTAAATTATTGAAATTGAAGTATACTTAGTCGGTTTAGTCAGGTAGAGCGGATGGATGAAAGAAGACTAACAAAATAGATTTATATGGGGAGTGTGAATGGTTGCCTTAGGAGGGGAAGGCCTAGAAGGATGTTCCGGGACCAATTTTTGAAAAAAGGTCAGATCAGGAGTACCTACCCGAAACCGGCGAGCATGTATGAAGAGATTGATGAATGTGGATGAAGCGAAAGAGGTATGTCAGGATCGTAGCAAGTGGAACAAAGTAGTCTCTGCCTACCCCTGTCTGGGAAAGAGGCGTGGCGGTATGTATTTTTTTATTTTACTCTTTAGGGTTGTTTCTTAAACTATAAGTCTTTTTTGCGTGTGGGATATTTTTATTATTATTCCTCTGCTAACTATTTGTGTTTGTTCAAGATTACTTCTCTTCGGGAATAAAATTTGGCGACACTTTAACTCAAGTCATTTCTCTATATTTGATAGATGACCTGTTCACCTATCTCCTCCTTTTGTACTCGTGGGCCTGTATAAATAAATGAGATAGCCATAAAATTTTTAATTAACATCGTATAAAAACAAACACCACAAACACTTATAAACGTTAAAGATGAAAAAGAACGTGTGAAAGTGCTATTGGAAATTTCATTCATCGATCGACCCATTCACCGCTAATTACTTACTCCTGATGGATGTTTTAGTACCTCTACCGTAATTGAACGAAATTGCCGATAACTTCACAATATTCGAAGTCGGTTTAATAATGATGAAGTAATTTAATTGGTGCATAACACGCGAGCCAAATAGTTCCCAGTTTATAAGGATGGTTCAGTTTGGTGTTTAGTAGCCCTTTGTGTAGGGACGGGGGGGTTACCTTGACGTTCAATAAGTTCAGTTTAGGTTCGCTCGCAGTCAGATCCATACTAAAAATGATAGCTAAAACCTGAACTGAGTGAATTGAATCGCGTTATGACGCGGTAAGGCCCCAGGATGCTTCCAATATAGACGGCTAGAATGAAAATAAAAATTCCAAGGTAGTCTATGGCCTGTGACCTCTCAAGCAGAATGTATGTATGTATGTATGTAAACTCTTTATTGTGCAAAATAAACAAGACAAATACAATAATAAATGAATATAATGATAAATATAAATAATAAATGAATGATGAATATGATGAATATAATGATGATAGAATGTTTGCGGGTTTGAAATTTACCATGAGCTACATCATGAGGAAACACTGCAAACCTGCGAACCAATTCAATGGTGTGTGTGAAGTTCCCAATCCGGAACTATAGCCCAAGCCCTCTCAATCTGAGAGGCCAGTGGTCAGCGTGGGACGTATCTGCTGGATAATTATGATGAGATAAATTCCTCTATTATCAGCAATGTGTACAACTCTCCCACTCTCTACGTCGAAGCGCAAGCCAATCAAAGCTTTTATCATAGTCAAGTAAAGAGTATTATTCGTAAATCATAAAGCTGACTTGAAGAGCTCTTTGGTTAAAAAGATAATCTGATGTCCTTTCAAGAATCTTCTTAAAACTGCAGGAAGCTCGCCATTTTGAAAGCTTTTACTCCCTTACCAAAAGGGATTAACATGGAAAAAATATAACCATAACACAACAAATCACGATATTCCAGGGATTTTAAATTGTAACATTGTGTTATTTATTTTTTAACTAGCTTCTGCCCGCGACTTCGTCTGCGTAGAATTAGCAACTTGTCATGTTTATGGCTATCCCAGGGAACTATGCTATTTTCCGGGATAAAAATTAGCCTTTGTTTTAATCTAGGGTACCAGCTATATTCTTTCCAAATTTTATCTAAATCCGTTGAGTCGTTTTATCGTGAAGAAGGAACAAACGTACACACTCACTCACTCACATCGTCACATCGTCACAAACTTTCGCATTTATAATATTAGTAGGATTTTTTTCAATATAAAGACAGTGCTAAAAACCGTAGTATAGTACTTTATTGGTTATTTTACACACGCAGTCGTAGCGTATTTTGTGACAGTAAACTTACACCTTAGCTTACTGGGCTTGTTACAAGTCTATTTTCAAACGCAAAAAACTTTAAGAAGGTATTTAATTTCTGTTTTATTATGTCCATTTTGTTGTTCTGCTTTTTATTTACCGCGTAAACAGCTAGATTAGCCAAGTCCTGCCTAAGTGTATTTGCTCACGTCTGGCCCGGGAGTAATCCGACCTCTAACGAACCTGGTGATGAATTCTTCTCTTAGCATAGCCGATTACATGCTGTCTTGCTTAATTAAAAGGTTGAAGGAACAATTACACGCTATGAATGTTTAAAATTGTACTTCTTCCGAAAACATTTCATTACTTTAATAAAGTCGCTTTTGAACGAATGCTTGGAACCTATCATTTTTTTCAGCCTTCGCAGGTGCCGAGTTGCCGCCGCTTTCTTTTCTTTTTAACTCCTATTGGATATTTTAAACCTTTATATAATCTTTCTAACCTGTCCTACGATGGAATCATTTTGTATTTTGGTTTTACCGTAGAACGTTTTCACACTAAGCCACAGTGAATTTTCTTGAAAATTAAATGTGACATCACCGTCAGTCACTGTGAAAATATTTCTCAACGGATCAGGAATCAATTAGTTAAATAGTAGGTATGTCATGATCACGAAAAAGTTTTTTTTGTTGTTTCTTTATTTTTGCTTATACGTCGGATAACTTATTGCCTTCCTAAATGAGCTGTGGATAGTAGAATATGATTTTATTATCTTACAGAACTCTGTCTATAAGCAGTGTCAATAAAATGGAAATTATCGCCCACCTCCGACGCCCACCTTTGCGATTTGTGGGCGAAAAACGTCGCGGCAAAAATTTCATGATTGATTCCTTGCAATATCTTCTTAGCCCTCAGGCTATGGCAAGTTAGGATTAATTTCAATATCGTGATCCCCTCGGGTCTTTGAATAACGGTGAACGAACGATTCTGAACACTTTGTCCATTATAATTATAATCTTCTTATAATATTTTCGCATCGACAAAAATATTTTCTGTAACAGCTTATTTTATTTTTTAACGCTTTGTTATTTTTTTTGCTTTTGTGCGCATTATTATTATCCATTGTTCTATTTTTATAAAATCATTTATAATTTATTTATTGAATTCTTTAAGAAGCCTTTGTATTTCTACTCGATGTATCTACCTAATGAAAACTGTATTAATGGCTGACTACACGCATACGTTATTTCACTGTCACAATTCTCGTAATTTAGGTTATTTTATTTAAATTGTTAACCTATTTATTTTTGTTTTTGGTCGTGTCTTGTGAACTTTCTAAACAATGCAATTGAAATAGCTGATCACATTTTTGTTTCATCGAAATTAATGTTGCATTCATTTTCAGTCCTGCGTCATTTACGTCGACGACATCATATTTTTGTAAATCATTCGCATGGACTTTTTATTGTAACCGAACCAGTATTATCTTTACAATTCGAAAGCTGCCGTCTCATTCAACACTTTCAATAAAAAAACTTCCGTTCCGTCAATAAGTGAGGGTTTTTGTGTCAAGAAGTTATTGAATTTTCTTTATCGGGGCCATGGGAGACTATATATCGAATTTTCTCGAACGCTTTCGTTCACTTCAGTAGGAATGTCTGTAAATACGATTGGTGGAAAAAAAAGAGCGTTGCGGCTATAATTTGTAGTAGGGAATTTCGGTAAGGTAACCTAGAAAAAGAAGTATATAATACACACATAAACCAAGAAAAAATCTCGGTTTTCCCTTAAATAGTTTTCTTCAAACGTACTCAGGCATTGGCAATGACAAATATTTCATCACACAATTATTTATAGGCCTTTACGTCTTGTTACCTTAGGCTCTGTCTACCCCGAAAGGAATAAAGACGTGATTTATGTATGTATGTATTATTTATTAAATAAATCTTTACTATACAAAATTAGATTCGCGTGTGGTAAAACGGACAAATTTAAAAGTACGTAAAATCCTTTTTTATTATCTATATATATAAAATTCTAAACTGACTGACTGACTGACTGACTGACTGACTGACTGACTGTTGATATATCAACGCACAGCCCAAACCACTGGACCTAGAGACTTGAAATTTTGCACACAAATACCTTATACAATGTAGGCATCCACTAAGGAAGGATTTTTGGAAATTCGACCCTTAAAGGGGTTAAATGGGGGTCCAAAGTTTGTATGGGGAAACAAGATTAGTTTGACTATTTTGTTCGAAACTTCACAGGAGTACTCCCAACGATAAATGAGTAAACACGTGTTTCAGGTTTTTTGAAAATTCAACCCCTAAAAGGGGGATATGTGGTGACAAAGTCTGAAAATCAACGTGGGTATTATTATATTATTATTATTAGTGGGTAGTATTGTTTGTACGGTTTATCGGGTCGCTGATTACGAAAACAACAACACACACACACACACACACACACACACACACGCACACTCAAATTTCCACGGGAACGGGAAAAAACGGGATTTATGTACTTATTCGATTCCGAGTGACCCTATCCCAGTAACTATAATAACTAGACTCTTCAAATTTCGTACACAAGTAGGTGATTACAACATTAAGAAAGCAATTTCAGGATTTTTGGAAATTCTTACGGGATAAGGAAAAAACGGGATTTATATATTCAGGTCAACGAAATCCTATGAACTATAATTATAAAAACGGTTTTAAGGATTTTAGGAAATTCCCACGGGATGAGGAAAAAAGGGAATTTATATTTAATTCTACGGGATCGATTTTTCGTTTTACTGGTCGTAGAAAACTGAAATTTGGCCTTCAGGCTCCTTGGGGAGTATAGGGGAGCACTACAAAGCATTTCCCGAATTTCTGACGGAAACAAACGGGAAAAACGGGATTTTTTGTTATACATTGGTCGTAGAAAGTTGAAATTTGGCATGTAGGTTGCTTGATAAGTGTAAGGAAATATTAAAAGACAATTTTAATTTTCAATATTCCCACGGAACGGGAAAAACGAGACTTCGTTTTACTGGTTGTAGAAAGCTGAAATTCGACATGTAGGTTGCTTGGGGAGTGTAAAGAAGCATTAAGAGAGGACTTTCTAAAATTCTCACGGGAACGGGAAAAACGGGATTTTTCGTTTACTGGTCGTAGAAAGCTGAAATTTGGCATGTAGGTTGCTTGAAGAGTGTATGGAAGCTATAATAGATAATTTCCCAAAATTCCCACGGGAACGGGAAAAAGGGGCTTTTCGTTTTACTGGTTGTAGAAAGCTGAAATTCGGCATGTAGGTTGATTGAAGAGTGTAGAGGAGCATTAAGAGAGGACTTTCTAAAATTCCCACGGGAACGGCAAAAAAACGTGACTTTTCGTTTTACTGATCGTAGAAAGCTGCAATTTGGCAAGTGGGTTCCTTGTGGAGTATAGGGGAGTATTAAGAGAACTTTTCCGAAATTCTTACGGGGACGGGAAAAAAACGGGATCGAAATATTCCTGGTACACGCGAGCAAAGCCGCGGGAAAAGGCTATTTGTCAACAAATGAGTCTACGCGGACGAAGAACATTAAGGTAGGACTTTCCAAAATTCCCACGGGAACAGGAAAAACGGGATTTTTCGTTTTACTGGTTGTAGAAAGCTGAAATTTAGCATGTAGGTTGCTTGAAGAGTGTAAGGAAGCTATAAGAGATAATTTCCCAAAATTCCCACGGGAACGGGAAAAAGGGGCTTTTCGTTTTACTGGTTGTAGAAAGCTGAAATTCGGCATGCAGGTTGATTGAAGAGTGTAGAGGAGCATTAAGAGAGTACTTTCCAAAATTCCTACAGGAACGGGTGAAAAAGGTGATTTTTCGTTTTTCTGGTCGTAGAAAGCTGCAATTTGGCAAGTGGGTTCCTTGGGGAGTATAGGGGAGTTTTAAGAGAGCATTTTCTGAAATTCTTACGGGAAGGGGAAAAAAACGGGAATGAAATACTCCTGGTACACGCGAGCAAAGCCGCGGGGAAAAGCTATTTGTCAACAAATGAGTCTACGCGGACGAAGTCAAAAGTCAAAAGTCAAAAGTCAAAAGTTTATTTTGCAAATAGGCCGCCGAGGGCTCTTTTACATGTCTTTTTTTGAATCTACCAGCGCATTCGGAAAGACCATCATTGCCAAGAAGAATGCGCCGCAAGAAACTTGGCAGAAAGTCATTTTTTCAAAATAAAATAGATTTACAATAGTACTTAAATTCTACTTAACTTACCTAATACAATTAATACCATTTTATAAAAGGGATGTAAAAGGTCCCTAAGTTAAGACCGTACCTTAAATTACATTGGTCTATAGTAGAGATGTATAAAGTCTCTACTGGTCAAAGCGAAACAAAATATGCGATAATGATAAGAAAGAGAAAGCAAAAAGTGAATAAAAATAATCTAAGTTCAGTGGAGGTGTAAAACGCCTCCACCGTCAAATAAGTTAATTGGAGATATCTCCAATGTCGATGAGAAAAAGAGCAAAAAAAATATATTATATATAATAAAAAATATGAAATATGCATTTCATGTCAAGTAAGTAACTGATAAGCTTTTGGATTCCGAAGGCAAGCTTACGTCTGCCGCCCCCAATGTTGGCTCACACGCGCTCATGTCATGCTCTGAAAGCAGAGCGGTACCGAAGAACATTAAGGTAGGACTTTCCAAAATTCCCACGGGAACGGGAAAAACGGGATTTTTGTTTTACTGGTCGTAGAAAGCTGAAATTTGGCAAGTGGATTGCTTGGGGAGTGTAGGGTAGCATTAAGAGAGCATTTCTCCAAAAACGGGAAAAAAACGGGATTGAAATACTACTGGTACACTGGAGAGAAGCCGCGGGCAAAGGCTCTTTGAAAATAAATGATGTTTACGCGGACGAAGTCGCGGGCAAAAGCTAGTTCATTATATTTTATTAATTTATCTAATCTTCTTCTTTCTAATCTTTATCTAATCTAATCTTCAGTACGCATGTCTGACTTCAACTGTACTGGCTCATTTTACTTTTTCATCAAAATATAATTCAAATATCTAGGGAGTATTTTATAAAATGTCGCCAAACGAGAAATCGGTTATTCTGATATTAGAGCGTTTCTAAAAAAGTTTGTACATTTGTCGTTTGTAGGTGTCCTGTGCAGATTTATTATTTTCTTTAATCACCAGGCCACTGTGTATTTTATTTGAGTTATTGAGCATAAAATTCGTTTCATTATCTTAAATATAAATTAACTGTCTTAAATGTATATGTATTTGATCATTTAAAAAATATTTTTTTTAAATAATCGTTCAGTAAAGTTTGTATGAAAAGGTAAATGTCCCATTGTAAATTTCGAACCTAAAATATCGATTTTTGAAATCAGTTTTACGTTCTCGATTCCGTGGTGTGTTTTATTAACTTATTATAGGCTCAAGCAATTACTTTCTACATTGTTTTCATATCCTTGTCTAAGAAATAATATTTAAAATTAACGATTAAAGTTTGTCCCAGAAAAAGTTCCAATTTTGATTCCAGTTTTTGTTACCGCATTTTCGTCCCAAAAGGTATTTCTTACAAAAATTTGGAGATTCTTTATAGGATGCTGGTAACACTAGCATCATATATCCACCTTAATAATAAACAGTCACCTTTCAAAAATCAAAACTGCGAGTTGATAAAGTGCGTCGATGGTCAAACCTAAAAAAAAAGTCCTCTTTTGTTACTGGAAAAACCTGGGTAAATTTTGTTTTTTTATTACTTTGAACTAAATTCTATTTATAAACACTTTATCAAGATTCATAATCTTAAATTCTTCGTTCAAATAGTACGTTATATTTGGTTTTACGAATTTTTTTAATGTGCCGGGCACCATATTTTCCACCATTGGTTACTTCCTTTTTTGTTACTTTTTAATGGTAACGTATGGCTAGGAAATGGGAGTAACAAAAAAGAATTCCTAAGGCAGTGTGTAGACTATTTGAAAATGACTTTATTTATATACATGAGAGGTATTTTTATTTTTATTTGACAGTATTTGTGTATTTTATTTAACGTAGATATTTAATATAAACGTCGATATCAAAAATTTATGGTATTTAATCACTCTATCTTTTAAAAAATGTATGTAGTGATTATAATATTGAAACCTGACTAATGAATACTGTGCCTAAGAGTTCCTAATTTGTTACCAATGTTCCTCTTATTGTTACTGTCCCGTAAAAAAATACGATGTTTTGTTCATTTTTGTTTATATTTGTTAAAATATATATTTTTTAAATATTCCAGACGAATATTTAGCAATTTAATTATGATAATTTCCAAAAAATATTAACCAAACTTTATAAATAAGCATTATATTGTAAATTTTCAGGGTACGTTTGACCCAATGGTAACAAAAAGGAGTGAATATCTTTATTATTTTGTGATTACCTTAAAAGAGTAAAGAATTAGCATTAAAAACGTACACAATTTTATTATTGCTACCTTATTTCTTCAATAAAACCAACTAAATAATGTGTGTGGTTTCTATTTACTTAATTGAATCTTAGTAACAAAATAGGAATTATCGACTGCCCCGACTCAGTAGATTTAACTTTACAGCTTATTTTGTAGTTCGAATCTCTAAAAAAATACATTATCTAGAATCTTTAAGAACCAGGTAATATTATGCGCTTAAAATAATATCGAAAAGTATTAATTTCAAATTAACCTATGCTGTCCGCCAAATGTACAAACTTTTTTAGAAACGCTCATTAAGGGGTTACTGCTACCCACACGACAAGGGCTGCTGGTACATTGCCGGCTTTGCAAAGAATGGCATACTCGGCCTTGTAGAAAGTCGGTAAAAACTTAGCCGCCATTCAGAGCGTGCTGAGGAGGCAGTGCAAATAAATCGTGTTGCGCCACCGTCTACACCAGATGTTTTCATCAGCGATCCACTACACGCTTGCCACCAGTTAATTCCAAATTCTACCCGTATGGAGTAAGAAGCACCGCTTAAACCAATGGACCACAATCTATCTGAGGTTGTGTTGATGGAAACCACTGTTTCGCTGACTTATAGTTGATACTATTCGTATCATTTCGATATCGGTCGTTATTCTGAATGCATAACAAATTTGATGCTCTTTAAACATGAATGTCATACAGGAAGACGCTGAGTTACAGTATCGCAAAAATTGTAACATTTTTGTTATTTGTATTATTTATCGACTCACCTGCTCGTTCGTAGCATGTTCCATTAATAGTTTATTTATGTGCCTCACCGTACCAGAGGTCGTCGGGTCGAGTCATTTCAATATCATTATTTATAGAGGGACCTTTAGGTATTCGACATTTAAACGTGCTCCTTTCTTACTTTGGTAAATAACTATGTATTAAACTTTCAAGGACTACCGAATGGGATTCTTGTGTTTTTTCTTCCTTTATGCTTTTGCTAAGAAAGAAAACTTTATGAAAGTTTATTTGCCAATGAAATGTTATGAAATTTCAAATTGATGTCATTTTTTTTTGTTCACAGATAACACCTTTGACAAGCTTTTGCAGGGTAAGTAATTTTCCATATAATTATAATCGGTTTATTCGAATATTAAGATAATATAACAGTGTTTCCATCACATAATGCAAATGCGATAATAATAAAAGATGGCCGAAATGATATTAATGGAAATGAATTAAAACGTAAAAAAGGAAAACGTTTAGAACGGCAATACAAAACTTGTACTTAAACCTGAATTATAAATTCCGAAGGAACAGCATTTGAAATGACTTATGCATCGTATGTAAATGAATAACAATAAAATCTCGTAGAAAATGGTGCATTGTTGTGTATAATGGCAGGCGTTTGAATAGGGCCTTCACAATGCAGTCGGTGGAATCTGAAAGTAATGCATTCGCTATGGAATTAATTGTGGTCTAAGCATTTTTCGAATGGTCTCTACTTTCTACGCTTGAAATGAAAATGTTGAATAGGTATATCTACTGAATGACGTAAAAGAAAGATGAGATAATTAATGCAAGATTCCTGCGTATCATAATAATAATTATTGTGAGACGATTGAATCCAATTAAAGTCTGAAGCTCGCACGATTGTGCTAAAGGTACTAGGTAACGGATAATCATACTTCTATAGATAAAGTATCTGTCCTGACAGACGTTCGGTCAAAAGCTGTTTTACTTTTTCCCCGAGAAATCATTTCATATTTCTCATAGAAATATTAATGGAGAAATATTACTTCTTTTTGTGATCAGAGATTTTCTCTTCATAAGAACGTGCCAGCAAGGTATTCTTGTTTTTTCGCACAAAACCGTTCCTCGCAGGGACAACCAAATATCTTAAACCATAGCCAGCTTTGTTGTAGCCTCTATGAAGCCCCATAAACAGGCCTCAACTTCACATTCGTATCCCGAAACCTGCACAAGGCACGTTTAAAGGTACGTTAACTCCACCCAAAGTACTTGTAAATCGCTTTTAACAAGAAAACAGTCCGCGAACTTGGTTAATTTCAAACAAGTCACAATTACGGTGCCTTGCCAATTAAACTCGAAACTTGCTCATTACCGACACACGCCGTAATAATTTTCTAAGCAGCGAAAATGTTAACTGGTTTTCTTGAGATGGCAAAAACGTTAATAATCATTTTACTCATCATTTATCACAGCCGAAATTCGTCCACCACTGTCGAACAAATTGCCCAAAAACGTCACGTGTTATTTTAGAAATTACCGTATTTTTTTAGCTTAATTAATTCGTTTTCGGTCCTTGGGTTGTGGCAGAAAATCAGTGTTTTGCTCCTACGAGCAATGTTGACCACTGAGCCATGGCCCTTTTGCACTGCTGCAACGCACACAACAAAATACTTAAGTTAAGTCTAATGTGTAATTTTTTTGTTTTTGTTTTCTATTGTTTTTTAACTTGATTGTGTGTATTGTAGCATTCAAATAAACGATACATCTATCTATCTGTCTATCTATCACGGAGAACGACAACTTGCCATATGCATTAATGTTGATCCCACCTAGTGGGAGGCTTGCCAACGCTGCGTCTTCCAGTTCGTGGTTGCCACACAAGAACCTTCATTTCCACTTATTCATAATTTATTATGCTATAAGATTTGCTAAATCATAAAAGAACTCTAAACATGAAACTTGAACCGCAAATATTATGTTTACTGAATTTTGATAAAACGTGATAGTGTTTGGATTGGATTCACAAAGCGGGCCTGTATGGGAACTGCAACCCAAACCTCTCATCCTGAGAAGAGAGCTGTGCACAGCACTGACTAGTATTGTAGTATTGTTAATGTTGATGACGAAACAGGAAGTCAAACCAGCATGTCGTCAACGCATGTAGTTATACCTCGTATAGATATTATGAGATACCTAGCGAACGTGTCTCATTGTAATAAAAACTTCCCCATATTCGAATTCATTGGTACGTTTTTTAACTCTAAAACAACGTTTATAAATGTACTAATCCTAATAATAGATGTAATCGATGAACTCTCAATGAAGCCGTTGAGAGCTTTACATTTTATCCACAGACAATGTACACAAAAATTCAACGAGGCAGAATAGATAGCGCCAGGGACCCGATATTACCTAATAGACCGCAATATTATTATGAAAATGGTGGACAAGCCCGAAACGAACTGTACAAGGGGCGTTCAGCACAATTTCTGATAATTATTCCCGTCGTCAGATAATATTAGGCTTTCGTTTACTAGTGCATATTCATCATCCTCTCCAGCTTCTTCCACTTCTGGGCACAGGGTGGGGTTATAGTTTCCACGCGGGCCCAGTGCATATTATACGATACTTGTTTATTTTCATTAAAAAAATGGGTTAATCACTCTTTTTAATAATATGTGGTTCTGATCATTGAACAACAATTTTTGCCAATATCTAGGAAAATACAGTTTTAAAACATGACATTTGACTTGATAATTACATTCGTATGTCATCAGACTTATCTTTATCAAAATTTAGTTGGATATTTGTAATTCATTAGTTTGCGAAAACAAGGAAACACGACGGCGGATAATTGGATAAAGTTTTCAATGATTCAGACTTCATCATCATTTCCATTTCTATACAAGGTCTTCTCAGAAATTTTGCTTCAGGTGGTTGGGTTAGTTAATTTACTGAACACCGTTACAACAAACATTTTCATTTAAGTTTTGATTCAAAATTTTGTGCCGTTCTTATGTGTATGGAAAAAAATATTATGTCAACTATGATTCGAAACGCCTGAAAAAATTTACATTACCTACTATTTAATTTTAGTTAAAGTAACCCAACCACGTACTGAAATATTCCGGAACAATTTTAAGAAACCTTGTATATTGATGACGCGGTTGGCCTAGTTGGTAGTGACCCTGCCTGCGAAGCAAGTGTCCCGGGTTCAAATCCTGGTAAGGGCATAATATTTGAGTGATGAGCACGAATATTTTTTCCTGAGTCCTAGATGTTTCTACCTATTTAAGTACCTATAATATTTCTCTATTGAAATATGTAATATCGTTGTCTACTACCCATAATACAAGCCTTACTAGCGCTTATTTTGGGACTAAGTCTTCTTCTTCTTCTTCTTAGCCTTTCTCTACCAAGTTCTTGGTGTAGGCCTCCTTCAACCGCTTCCATTCCGATCTATTTTGGGCAGTAAGAGTCCAGTTGCTGCCCGCTACTCTTTTAATGTCGTCTAAGTCTAAGAACTGAGCCAATTTGTGTGAATTGTTCCCTAATATTTGTTTGTTTTATTTTATTTATGTTATGGTCCACTGCTGCTCTCCTCTCAGAATCTCCGGAAAATATTGTTTAAAATAGGGCTCATTGACGATAGATTACTACTGAACCCTAAAAAGTTGCGAAGCGACATCTGTATCACACGCCCACGTAAGGGATGAAATGCTTATCCGATACATTTTACGAGTAATAGCCTGAAAGGAAACAAATTTCATTAAACCTTGTGGCCAATATGGAAAAACTTTGCCCCCCAGCTTATGAAAGTTTCACTATGAATGGGTTCTCTAGTTAGAAAGGCAATAACTTTGTTAATATTAAATTTTACCGTGTCATAACACTAAATAGAACAAGCGGTGGACTTTCCGAAAGTTGTTGAAAGTACATTAAAAATAAAGATCTAGCGTGAAATGTTACTGTTAATCTGTACTTACTAGTTAAGAAGGTGTTGTTATTACGAATCAATTTGCATTTCAATTGAAAAACAAAGTAGTTTGTGTTAAAATTGTTTTGTCAATGACAACGACCTTCCGGGATCTAAATGCTTTTAAAAATCTTAACGAATGATGACGTTAGAAAACAAATTAAAATAAAATGAGGGTCAACAAAGCTTTTTGCAATTTTTTATATGTAATGTCAACTCGTTACTACGGTACCGAGATTGTTTTTGTAACATCGCTAAAAATTCTTATTCGTCCAGTTTTAGTATTAGGCACATGAGTGAAGACTGTTGAAACACAAGACAACTCCAGACAAACTTGAGTTTTAAGTCTGGCAGTGATAAGTGCATTTGTTTATCTTAAGACCTATTTGTCAGACTCCCATTGCAGATGGGTGAAGGGAGCTAGACTAAAGGCTTGCAAGTTTGATACTTACAAATGCGAGTCCCGTTTATCGCCCACCTTAAGGCGGCTGTGGGAACTCGGAGGAAAATTAATTAAAAATAAGTTTGTTAAAATGGTCATTTTTAAGCCTCTCTGCAAACTGTGGTTTTTATTGGCGGTACTTGCATTGTCATTTAACTTACATGTATTGTATAAATGGCATTTCAGGTGAATCCAAACACTGGAAGTGGTCACAAAATTATATAAAACTTTTCAAAAAGAGATTTGGTTAAAAAAACTCTATAACACACGATAAAAGCTTACCTAGTGATATTTAATAATATATTATTATGAATACTTTGAAAAAACAAAAAGCCACTCAGGTCGTATTGTATTGACACCTCCAAATTAGAACAGTAGAGTGTAATTTCCTAATAACCCCCAGCATCGAAAAGGCGGGAAAGGACCACCGTCGATTCGGAATTAAATATTCAGGCCTGTTTTCAATGATAAAGGATTTAGCCTCGATGCTCTAATGACCTACTTACATGGGTTGTTTTAATAATGATTACGTACTTTGATTAATCACTACAGACGCTTTACTATTTTATACAAGCTGAGCTTTACTGAAAGTAAAGTTTTTTAATAATAAAAAAAATCCTAACAGAAAAAAAATACATAAACAAAGTAAAGATATTTATTATAACTTGACGATCCTAACGTATTTTTAAAAGGAAATAAATAAGTCTATCTATTTATCTATCTATCATATTGCATGCGAATTATTGCGACTGCGTCAAAATATCGAGAACTCATTAAAAGTATACGCTGTCTACATCCCGTAGAAAATATGTCTAGTGCTTACCGTGAATCATTTAAAACTATTAACTCACTTCTAGTTCCCCAAGTAGTAAAATCATTCGTAAAACTTTGTACAGAGTCAAGGACGCTATTAGTTGTCGCGTGCGACCCTTGTTCGTGTCCACACGATCCGGCGTTACGAAGGCTCTAATCAGTTACCGAATTGACATTAATTCCCATTACACTAACCCGCCCTATATTCATTCAATAGTACTATTTATCTCCGAATCTAATCAACCCACTTCTTTCATGGAAGACCTTGGAGCTTTAGCCTTGCCGTTTGAGGTAACTATATTATAGCTACGTGCATTTTCTTTTCTCCTGGCAGTAAGTTGCAATTTACCTTCCGCCACGGCGGCAATTTTCACGTCCTGGCCAGAGGAAGACGTAAAATTGTGTACACACCTCGGGCGGTGATAGAGAGCCTCAGGACGTCGATTCCTGCGATCTGAGACATTCTTTATTTCACCACCACATGTACGATTTTCAATTTGAAAAAGTAGAAGCAAACTTTTGTACTTATGCTCTGAGAAGAAGGACTATGAATGCAGTGCTCAACTTTTATTAGTGACTGTTTCGTTTACTTCACAATGATTGAATCTCGCGACAGTGCCATATTAAAAAAGAAACATTTGGAAACATAATTTTTAACAAAATTGTTTTCTGGATAAATGCTAATAAATATCAAATTAATCAAGAAATTTACTTCTTGATTTTTAATGTTTACTTTTTACGTTTTACCGTTAGAAATTTAATTTCTAAACGACACTGAAAATTAGAACACATAGAAAAATCCGAAAAGTAAAGCTATGGCTGGGAATCGAACCCAGGTCCTGACAGGACCTGGCAGGATTTTTCTATGTGTTCTAATTTTCAGTGTCGTTTAGAAATTAAACGCTAATAGAAAAAAAAACAACTAAATTGCTAATTCGTTTTGAAAAAGTATCATAATTCACTCGGTAGCTAAATAAACTAAAAATAAATTTTGGAAGGACCCTTAAGTAGGGTCCCCATCACGCAGGCAGTATTCCCGCGCTATCTTTGCTCCGTCCGTTGCCACCCTCAGGCGTTTGCTTATAGCTCTGTGGAGCCCACGTTCGCTCTTGCCCCACGGACCAAGTGTCTCGACGCCAAAAATGCGACGACCTCGTACTGGGCGTCGAGACACTGGTATTTGGTCATCTTGAGCCGGCTGTGCCTAGGTATCATCATCTTCCTAGCGTTTTTCACGGCATTTGCCACGGCTCATTGAGCCTGGGGTCCGTTTTGACAACCAAATCACAAGATTTCGCGTAGGCACTTAGTTTTTACAGAGGCGACTGCCATCTGACCTTCCAACCCAGAAGGGTAACTAAGCCTTATTGGGATTGGATGGACCGGATGAGCCTAGGTATAATAATATTTAATGTTTGTTCCCCAACAGGTATCAGCAGTGGTGGATGATGTCTATACGGAGCACTCCCACGTGGCGGGTTCCTTCACCATGCTGGCCAGTTCTCGGGCCCATGTTGGTGGTTCCCTTAACGCCAGGGCCCTTCCCGGCGCTAGGGTCCATACCAACTTCATCGGATGCTTGAAGAAGGTATTTCTTAGTATTTTTTATGCAGTATCAATGTACCGAAGTCTAGTTAACATCTATTATATCCTAGCTAACTTGCTTGTCCTCATGTTAACGGGTAAGGCCGAGAAGAATTTCAAACGCCATGTCCCGTGTGCTACGAATATCGACAAATTTGTTCGTGAATTAAATTGCTTTGTTAAGTACTCGCGACCACATTATATTAAAGTGCGTCTATTTTCAATGTCTCTCTGCATTATCGGACTTCCAAATGGATTCAACTGCATTTGAAGTACGAGATGTATGTGATGCATTTTCTGTTTTAAGTTACACTGACCGTACATGCGCTTGCGGAGTAACTCTGTTATTGGTACATCAACATACTTGTTTCATACTGGGTATGGTGGTTAAGACGCCTCGCGGATTAAACCATATGTATCTATAAAAACTTCATGAGAGATAAATCGACAACTTTCCCCAGGTGGAGTTCTCAGCGGATACTCTCCGTCTAAACCTCATCGACCTGGCGCGAACTGGCAGCAAGCTCATCACGGTCACCGGTCGCCTGGAGTACGCCTGCACCGCCACCGACTCCGCTGATCCTGTCACCTTCACCACCAGAGATGCTCACTTGGTAAGGAGTCATGATCAACAAGAGACACCGTTAAGTAATTGCCTGGTGTCAAAAGAGACAGTGTACTGTTTTCTTTTGGATTTAACTCATCTCTTACATGCTTCATAAAGGTCGACAGTGATTTTATGAGTATAGGGAGGTTGCCATGACGTCTTAATGCGATTCAATTCCGATTCAGTTTAGGTTCGCTCGCTGTCAGATCCATACTAAAAATGACAGCTCTGCCGTGTCACGCGTATCTAACGTATCTCCAAAAACAACGATTTGAGAAAAATGCAATAAAAGTTTTTGCTCAATCACATCTCATTACTGCGTTACTAATAGAGTTAGTTTTTCATTCCGCGGAAAGTACGTGAAGCCATTGAAATAAGTCGGTATCCCAATTTTAATCGTGACGGCGGATGGTCGGTGCCCCCCAGTTGGAAAACTGTTTTAAATATTGACCAAACGGTGAGTGTGAGCGAACCTTTACAAAGTGACGTGATCAGTGTTGTGTGCTGCCCTACTTTAGACTATAATAAAAATGACGATAAAAATGAGGGTAGTTGTGCGCCGATGTCAGCTGCGCCGAGTAGCCGCGGGAGCAGAGCGTTGGCACGCAGTGTTCGTTTCGCTGCCGCCGGGGCGAGCGCTCCCTGATGAAGTTAAAAATATTATTGTGTACAATGTGGTTTTAATTTTATCACAATTGCTACAACTGAATTTGAAATAGGATGTTTTTTAATTTGCAGGCCCTTAATTTTCATACAAAGTTCTGTAACGCGAAGTTGCGTATCTATAGATACGTTAGTTTAGCGTGACCATGCTCACTTTACCACCGAAAGCCGTGTAATGACTATGTCCTGTATCTTTAGATACAGTAAATAAACTCTAAAATATAATATTTTTTGTAAGCAAGAAACTGAAACAACTTTCGATATTTCTAAGAAATAAAGAAAAAAGTATTTGTTAGCTAGAAATCTCACATATTTAAAAAATTCCGCGTTCGATTTTGCGCGCGGATCCTGTTGGCCTATCTAACGTAATTTGACTTACCCGATATATCCGTTACTAGTTTATAAAAAAATTCGAGATACGTTAGATCGGCTACTGGTTTTTCATTAAATTAAGGCATAAAATGGAAATCTCTGATATGTATCAGATAGTAGGTATAGCATTAAAAATGACGATTTAGCCCTGTTAAGCGTAACTAACGTATCTCAAGTTACGTTACATAGGCCTGACACGGCAGAGCTGAAACCTGAACTGAGTCGGAATTGAATCGCACTAAGGCGTCATGGTAAGGAGACCAGGGGCCTTACCATGACGTCCTAATTCCGACTCAGTTCAAGTTTCAGCTGTCACTTTTAGTATGAATCTGACAGCGAGCGACCCTAAACTGAATCGCATTAAGACGTCATGGTAAGGGTTCTCTATTGTTTGCCCGAATTTCATATAAACTAATTTCAGATGCCCGAATTTCATTTGCCATAATTTTATATTCCATAACGATATATATGCCATAATGATCATTAGCCATATTTTCATTTGCCATAATTTTCAGGTGCCATAACGATACGTTTGCCATAAATTTCATTTTTCCTATTATCAATCGTCCTAATATCATTTGCCATAAAATTCAAATGCCATAATAATTATTTGCCATAAAAACCCAGAATTTTGATTCTTGTAATAATAATAATAACTAATTAAAAATGTTATTTTTTTACTACGGGTTGTGTTAATTATCTACGTTTAACAGATGTGATGTGTAGAAAACAAACATAAATATGAACTGAATGACCCTGAGGCGAAGCCAACGGAGGGAGCTCCGCTTCGCGGAGCTCCTATTCCGTCTAGTTTTGGCGCTTTGCGCCTTGACGCCATTCTAACCTAACCTAACCTAATTAATTGACCAGGCATGTGGCTATTGAGGGGGGCTTTGCCCCCCGAGCCCCCCGAGCCCTTAGAGATGCTTCTATTTCAGCTCTGAGGGTCGCAAGAAACCTAACGAACCTACCGTGTTTCGGTAGCAGTAAATTTCAACAGTCTGGATCTGTTTTTTCCTTAATTATGGCAAATGATTCTTATGGCATGAAATATTAGTGATTTTGAAAGTTATGGAAAGTAAAAATTATGGAAAGTGATATTATGGTATCTAATATTAGGGATGTTGAACATTATGACGTTTGAGTATTATGGCATTCAAAAATTATGGCATGTGATATTAGGGCAAATGAAATTAGTACAAATGAAATTATGGGAAATGGAGGGATTTCGACATAGAGAGAAAACAGCCAGTGAATTTACTGGTACTTCAGGCGTTTTATCTTAGCTCTCGAGGCAGTCAATGCATCTACAATACTCTGTTAATGCGGGTGTTTTTGTGAATGAGTGGTAGTGTTCATCTACCATCAGGATTCTTCAACTTTTGCCTTCCCTTTTTATAAAAAATACATGTAGGCATTTTTTATGTCCTACTTAACTACGAGTGCACAAAGAGAAGATAACACAAAAGAAACACTTTGATAGCACGCGCATCGCTGCGCTAATTTTCGGGTTGTACTGCCATAAGTCTGGGAAACCGCACGAACGACAGAGGGATTAAGAGTAGAATAACAACAAACAAAAGAGATGGCACATTTTTTTTTATGCCACAAGCAGAGAAATTCAAACAGCCAGCACAATGTCAAGGTCTCACAATTTAAAAACGTAGTGGCCACTCCATCGTGAAAAGTACAATGAATTCTTTCGTCAAATAAAACCACAAAGGCTTCGTTAAGCCGAGAATCGAGATCCTTCACAGTCGCGTAATTGAGCATTTTTCGGGCACTCCTTGGGACACCTCATTACCCGGAAAGAGCCAGGGAAAGTAAGCACCAATTAAAAACAATGGTCTGTCGTCGGGGTTGTGAAAAATCCCGCGCAACCGTGATCGTTAAAGACGTAGTTTGCTAGTGGTGAGGGCCCTATAAACGCCGGACTCTCGAATTTGGCCGAGTGCTCCGAAGTGCCCTGGAGAGAGCATTGCACCCTGATTAGATTGCGATGTTCGATCCGAGCTAAGCGTTTTGGAGGTTGCGGGCAGTTTAAGTACACTATTGATTGGTTTTAGACTATGTCAGAGCCCGTTTATTGTGTGTTAACTTGTCTGTCATTGAATTGAGCTTCGCAAACATTGTTTGCTCTCTCATAGTCGTATCTATTGTGTTAACAACAATTTTAAATCGACATCCAAGTAATTTAGTTATATTGTTGGTATTGGTATTTTGTAGGCCTCATTATAATTTAGAATCATCTGAGCGTTGCATGCTTAGTAGTGAAATGTTTTGAATAATTATTTCTACTAAAATGTCCTTTTCAAAGGAAATTTTGTATAATCACTCCAATTATGATTCTTAATGTAGGTAAGTAAATACCTCAAATTATATTCAGCGTCTCGACTAAATTGTTTAAACATCTCGGGAAATATCATACGACGAAAATTGACTTAGGCTTGTCATTAGCGAAATTCGATTTAGTTTACATTCCGGGTCCGAGTGTCGTCCCTTGCGGGACTCGAATTCTACCAGGAAGTCAAGTTCAAGTCATAAGTTAGTCGTCCTTATCTTTCGTCTTATGACGCTCCATACTGATGTTATAAAGTTCTAGATCATTCGTTTTATATCATCACTACATAGTATTAAAGCAAAGTCGCTTTCCGCTGTCTGTCCCTAAGTACGATTAAATCTTAAATCTTTCAAACTACGCAACGGATTTTGATGAGTTTTTTTTTTATATATAGAGTGATTCAAGCGGAAGGTTTTCATTTTACGTATAATACTACGCAGTCGCGGGTAGAAGCTAGTAACGTTATAAAACATTCGTTTTATATTTGTGATAAAATGTTTGAAGTTTTTAGTGAATGTCATTGTGTTTCATAAAGTTATACGACACTTCACAACTCCGGGTGTGGAAGCACCATTTGCTATTTATTTCCTCATTATTACACCCATAAAACGACCACAGCTAACTAAAAATCCGGAACTTCCACTCTTCTTAGAGCTTCGGTAATTGCCAGTCTCTATAATAATATTTGCAATCGCTAACTTAAATTACATCGTTATCATTTGCAGCCTATATACGTCCCACTGCTGGGCACAATCCTCTCAAAATGGATTAAGGCTATGGTTCCCCCGCGGGCGCTACTTCAGCATAGCTTTAAAACAAGCGGAGTCTAAAACATAATGTCGACTAGTGTTCCTTCACTATCAATGAATTAAGAATTTTAATTCTCTATTTTGTATTTATTTTTACGGTTTTCTCGTTAGAAAAGATATTACTAAACAATACTGGAACCTAGAACAAAACTGCAATTATCTTGATAATGGGTAGTGTAGAAGTAAAAACCGGCCAAGTGCGAGTCGGACTCGCGCACGAAGAGTTCCGTACCAGAAATACTCTGTTGTATGGGAACCCCCCTTAATTATTATTATTATTTTAGTATTTGTTGTTGTAGCCACAATAAAAATACATAATCTGTGCAAATTTCAACTGTCTAGCTATTACGGTTTTTGAGATACAGTCTGGTTTAAAGCGACAAACAAACTGATGCGCATAATTTTAGTTCTATCCGGTTTTAATCAAACGTTGATATTATACTTCGAAGTGTTGATACACGATCCTTAGAGGATGTTTTGAAATGAAGCTATTGTTCGAAGGCTTGTAGCCAATTGGACCGTTGTCAGATTATTCCAACACGATTGAATTGTTATTCTTAGACCTCAGGGAGCGTCTGAAGGATCTAACTTTACGAGGGATTCCTATCAATATAGTATTAAGTTGGTTCATATAAATTAGATATAAGCTTGTGGAAGTACTTCTCTTTATTATTTATGGTGTTCTCTAGAGAACTCAACGTGAGTCTTTTTTCTACACTTGCTTGACATCTTTCAGAAGACCAATTTGTTATTTGTCTAGGTGGTAGTAAGGTGCTTTTACGTCGAAGTTAATTATAGTAATTGCTACTTCTGATTTGTGTTATTAATTTGTACGTATGTGCTTCCTTTAATCATGAGGCGGAAAACTGATACAAATTAATAAGTGGGTACGATTGTATGTTTTTCTTTTTCTAAATGGGCGAAAAATGGTTTTTATTCGAAGCGTTTGTTATGCGGAGTTACCTATTATAATTCCATAATGTATTCAGTCTTAATTTTCTAAAAAATCGGACCGAGTTTGAGTTACACGTTTTTTTGGGATGGAGCTATAAATGCGGTTTTTGGGCTGTTCCTTTTACTTGTGCTTGTGCTTCTGTAGCATTTACCACCTTACTTGAAGGCCGTATTCGATTAAGTGATAATGAAATAAATGAGTACCTAAGTAAATGAGTTGTCCGAGAAGTTTAAACTTTTCATAGCTTCAGATTGCGTATTTGAGTATTTGATAATAATTTTAGCTTGACACTCCACGCGTTATTGAAAAAGGAGTATCGACGAACGGACAGATGGACAACAAATCTATAAGGTTTCCATTTTTCTAACTGACTTTCAATAAATCGCGTAATATTTACTTAAGATCGAGCCGTCAAGTCCCAGTTTTGTGATTTTAGGTTTAATTTCAGCATATTTAAGGTCTGTTTTCATTTAATTATTTGTACTTCATGCGGTACATTAGGCATTTATTCTTGCTATCAATTAGTACTTCAGGAAGTACGCAAGGGTTTACGAGGATATAGCATCATTAGTTAAACTTATAACATGACTATTTCCAACATGGCTGGCTCAAGTTCCAAATCAAACTACAACCTCTTTAAACTA